>CM024599.1:18814795-20157295 GCA_014182555.1 Eucalyptus erythrocorys | reverse complement strand
AAAGTCAACTCCACGTCAAAGATTGATTTTTTACCTCAAAATATGCCATTTAGCTTTAATTTTACTTTTATCAAGTCAATTTCTCAAAAATTTGAAGATTTGGCCAAGAAATCAACCTTTTAGGAAGAGTCAACTAAATGGTTGACTTTTGGTCAAACCTTTGACCAAAAAATTAGCGAAAAATAAAAAATGCACAAACATATTTCTTTTAGTGTCATTTTGATTTGTATGTTGAAAATTTTGCAAAATTCGATTAAGAACCTTGTTTTTCTAACTCTTCGGTTTCTGGTTCTAAATCGACCAAAAATAAAATTACTTTGATTTTAGTCATGATAAGGTGTAATTTTTCTTCAACATTTGCTTTAAGAATTATTTTAAATCCGCTCGTGCATACGATTTTGCAAGTTACCATATTGAAACACAAATTATCATTTTAGGCCCTAATTGGGAAGTTAAACTCAATCCTTCATGACTTATGAACAGACGATCTTTATTCACTCATTTTCTTAAGATAAATCCAAATTCGAAATAGATTTTGAGAAATTCACATTAGAACTTCTTGATTTGAGGAATTTTACTCTTTCAAGCATAAGAAAGTCAACAATTAAGTTTCAATTGATAAAATTCGAATTGACCCATTTAAAGCTATAGTTCAATTTCATAGATCTAAGTCTAATTTTAATATTAGGTCTAGATTCATTTTTGACCTAAGCTCGAGTACTTCGATTCAATGCCAACTTGAATACATTAAGTGATCTTACACATGGGTGATTAATTAGATGGGGCAATTGTAACAATAATTGAACTCAATTTCAATTAATTTGTGATCTTACACATTGAATTGCAAATTTGATCATTTTAGCCCTTTAAGCTCAATTTTAAGCGCTCATGGCTTTGGTCCGTTGTCTTTTGTAATGATGTTCTATTGACTAATTTGATCATTTTAGCCCTTTAAGCTCAATTTTAAGCGCTCATGGCTTTGGTCCATTGTCTTTTGTAATGATGTTCAATTAAGTCAATAGAAGAGGTCATGCCCCGATTCTCTGAGCGCATGCCCATCCCTCAGCAGTTGATTAAATAGCAACATCCCAAGACGCGTCGCCGACCCATTCATTTTAATGCACATGTGGAAGCGAATAATTAATCCCCATACAACAACAAGGTGGGATAGAAAAGCAGGGCCACAAATTTTTGAAAACCACAACACACTTATATACATATCAAATTAAGTCATATACAATATTAGCAGACACATACAAGGTCTGCAAAAATGGGAGGGCTACAGATCATCTAAGCATTCGAGTCTTCAACTGAATACTCCGGGGACTCTAGATCTGAAAGATTCGGGTCTACCACTGAACCACCAGGAGGATTAGTCGTGCCCTTGCCAAAAGGGATCTCCAGTACCGACCTAGGAATCTCAAACTCTGAAAGGGGGCCTTCTCTAGGTCCATCTCGCTCCTTGGCTCCTACGGAGGGGAATCTGAGAGTGTTGCTCGGTAACCTTCTTCGGTCGGCCAAAACACTCGGGAGGTGTTGAAGAAAAATCCCTTGGAGTTTTGAAGTTGACAAAACAACCTCGAGAGTAAGGTCTGAAGAATCCAAGACTCAGTCGGTTAAGTCTGAAGATTTCAAGTCACAAAGGTTTTCCGTCTAAAGACAGTCAAGACCCAAAGTTCGGTCTGAAGTTTTTCCGTCTGAAGATTATCAAGACTTAGTTTCAGTCTAAAGACCTTTAAGACCCAAATCAAAGTCTGAAGATAGTTTGTGATTTTGACAGGCTGGCTACAGATTATTCTTATGGCTAAGGAAAGTAAGATATTGGATTCTATATTTCCTAATCTTAACCATTGAATATCTCTGGCTGTGATTGCAAGCTTGGAAGATTTATTCTTCGGATTTTATCCGTCGAAGATCAAGCTTATTTTTGGAAGAATCTAATTTTGGGAACTCAAGATTCTGATTGTATGGGCGAACAGGATTGACGAGTTGTTGTCTACTTACATTTTCGGCGACAAGGAGATCACTTAAATTGATTCAGTCCAACGGGTTGATTGGATGAATTTTTGGTAAATGCCAACGGGTATGGAGGCACGGAAGCTATTTAAGGTGGATCGGTGTTGCTTGGAAAGAAAAGAGAGACTGAGCAAAAAAATCTCGATGTTAGAATCTCTGAAATCACTTGATCTCTAAAATCTTTCATGTTCATACTGTGTATCAAAGAGAGTGAGATATAGTGCAAAAACAGCAGGAAGCTGTATGAGAGACTGTCTATTGAAGAAGTCTAGTTCGTGAACTGTAACAACTCTCAATTTGCTACATAGTGATTACAGCCACTTGGCTGCCAGCGTGGAGAGTGGACGTAAGCTTGGAATAAGCCGAACCACTATAAACCTCGTGTCAATTCTCTCTTACTCTATCTCATTTATTTTATAATTGCATGATCTATCTATTGTGATGCATTAGCTATATTAAATTGTTCTTTGATTAAAGATTCGAAAGAAAATTCCGCGATCACCTATTCACCCCCCCTCTAGGTGGATTCACTAGCCAATATCAATTGGTATCAGAGCTCGGTTGCTTATCTATTGGAAGTGTTTATTATTTCTAAAGCAAAAGATCTATGGCTAGTGTTTTGGCTCCAGGTTTAATTGAAGGGTAAAGTAATACCAGATCACCCTACTTCGATGGAAAATAGTACAACGTATGGAAAAACAAGATGAAGGCATTCCTAAGATCCAAAGATCCTATGGAATGGGATGTAGTGGAGAATGGAATTGCTCCTAAAGCTGTATCTATCATAGGGAAAGAATTACCTGATGGAGTGGGAGCGACGCACACTGATATCTCAAAGAGACAAGCCCTTGATGCAAAGGCCATCTACTCTCTATATTGTGCATTATCTCCTACTGAATATAATAGAATTTCATCTTGTGAAACAGCCAAAGAAGTCTGGGACAGATTGCATGTCACCTATGAAGGAACAGATCGAGTCAAAGAAACCAAGATCAACATCCTTCTTGGACAATATGAAGCCTTCAAAATGAAGCCAGGAGAATCCATCACGGATATGTTCAATCGATTTACAGAAATTGTAAACGGCTTGGCATACCAAGGACAGCCAATCTCAGGACCTATGAAGGTCAATAAACTGTTGAGAGGACTCTCCAAAGATTGGAATCACGTCAAGACATCTATAAGAGAAACACAAAGGATCATGCCTCTTTCGGTAGATGAATTGGTCGGCACACTTCAATCTTATGAAGTCGAGCAATTCAATGAGGAATTTGACACAAAAGGTAAGAAGTCAATTGCTTTAAAATCTAATGATGATTCTGATGTTACAGATTCAGAAGAAGACTTGGATGATGAAGAATTGGCACTTCCGATTAGAAAATTCAGAAGGTTAAATAGAAAAGGAAGAAGGTTCAATGGAAAGAAACAAAACAATCAAAGATTTCAAAAGAGATCAAATGAAGAAGAAGATACTAGCAAAGAAGTTGTGTGCTTTGAATGCAAGAAGAAAGGACACATTATACCCAAATGTCCCTTATTGAAGAAAAAGAAAGGGAAACCTGAAAAGTTCAAGAAAGCACTCAAAGCTGAAACATGGAGTGACACTGAATGTGAGGAGAGTGATGAAGAGTATGCAAACATATGTCTTATGGCAGACTCAGACTCAGACTCAAACTCAGACTCAGACTCAGACTCAGATTCAGACTTAGATTCAGACTCAAACTCAAACAGCGGTATCAAGGTTAGAAATTTGAAAATTCCTACAAAAGTATCAAAATACATTGATGAATTTTGTCTCAGTCTTAAAGGCTCTCTTAAAAGGATTTCTGAACTAAAAAGGGAGAATTCTAAACTGAAACAACAAGAAAAGATTTTAATTGAGAAAGTTGAAAGTCTAGACAAGTCTCTTGCTATTTCGAAAGAAAATGAGAATGAACTTTCAAAAGTAAATGCTTGCTTGAAAGAAGATTTATTGAAAGTCTCAAAGAAATTTTTAATGGGTTCTGAAAAGTTGGATAAAATTCTTTCTATTCAAAGACCTTACTTTAATAAATCTGGTCTAGGAATGACACATGAAACCGTTCCCTTGATTGATTTCTCAAAGGTAAAGGAAAAAATTAGGAATAGGCCAACAAAAACTTTCTATAAAAATCATTTTCAAAAGGTTTTTGTAAAGCCTGTTGGTAGAAATGCTCTTACACGTTCAAAATGCAAAAGTGTAGAATATTTTGAAAAAGAATGTCCCAAAGTTTGGAGACCTGTTAAGAAGAGCTGGGCAAAGACTGTTTATGCTACTAACAATGATGGACCCAAGAAGGTTTGGGTACCAAAGAAGACTTGTGTCTTTCTTTTAAATGCAGGTCACCTTCAAGAAGAAAATCAAATGGTATTTGGATAGTAGATGTTCAAGACACATGACGGGAGACTCAAATTGTTTTACAAAACTCTCTCATGTAAAAGGAGGAAATGTTTCTTTTGGTGGCAACAACAAAGGAAGAATCGTTGGTCAAGGAACTGTGAAGATTGAAAACCTCACAATCAACAATGTCTCTCTTGTTGAATGATTGAACTACAATCTATTGAGTATTAGTCAATTATGCGATACTGGATACAAAATCAACTTTCAAGAAGACACATGTTCTAGAACAAGCAAAGATCTCTCACATGGAAACATTTATCTGCTGGATGTAAAGTCTGACAATCCACAATGCTTGATATCAATTCAATATGAAGTCAATCTTTGGCATAGGAAGCTTGGACATGTCAATTTGAAGCACATTGCAAAAGTTTCATCCAAAAAACTTGTTCGAGGACTTCCTAACCTCAAGTATCAAAAGCATGAATTATACACTCCTTGTGTACTTGGAAAACAGGTTAGAAATTCCTATAAGTCTATAAATCAAGTATCCACTAATCATGTTTTGCAGCTATTACACATGGATTTATTCGGGCCAACAAGAATTCAAATAAATCCTATAAGTCTATAAATCAAGTTTGGTTATAGTTGATGATTATTCTCGTTTTACTTGGATATTCTTTCTTGCAAATAAATCCGATGCATTGACTTATTTTACTAAGTTTGCAAAGAAAATCCAAATTGAAAAAGGTTATGCGATTTCAAGTATTAGAACTGACCATGGTGGAGAATTTGAAAATCATGATTTTGCTAAATACTGTGATGATTATGGTATTCAACATAATTTTTCATCTCCATATACTCCACAACAAAATGGAGTTGTAGAAAGGAAAAATCGTTCTTTGCAAGAAATGGCAAGAACTCTTTTAATCGAAAGTAATATTTCACCTCATTTTTAGGCTGAAGCTACTTCTACTACTTGCTATATTATAAATAGAATCTTTCTAAGACCTATATTAGAAAAGACACCCTATGAACTACTCGAAGGTAAGAAACCAATTGTTTCATATTTTCATGTATTTGGTTGTAAATGTTTTATCCTAAAGAATTCAAGTGATCAAATTGGTAAGTTTGAAGAAAAATCAGATGAAGGAATCTTCCTTGGCTATTCTATGACAAGCAAAGCTTTCAGAGTCTTCAACAAACGAACTCAAACTGTGAAAGAATCCATGAATGTGAAGTTTGAAGACTCAGTACAGAATCGGACTCAACCTGAAGATTTTGAGTCTGGCCGAGTGTCCACAAATTCTCTTGAAGAAAATCAAGCCTCAGACACTCAGCCACACACCAATTCAGAAGTTTCAACTGAAGAAGAGCTTCATCAAACCGACAAACCAATTACAAATTGGAAGCAAATCAAGTCACCCGCGAGATCTCATTATTGGCAATATTAATGAAGGAGTTCGTACAAGATCTAAAAGGCGTGAAGAATCTAGTGCTCTTGCACTCATTTCGAGATCGAACCTAAGAATATAGAAGATGCATTAAAAGATGAAAGCTGGATTGAAGCAATGCAAGAGGAACTGAATCAATTCAAAATCAACAATGTTTAGGAGTTAGTTCCTAAACCAAAAGGTAAATCAATCATTGGTACCAAATGGGTTTTCAGGAACAAACTTGATCAATAAGGAAAAGTGGTAAGGAACAAAGCAAGACTTGTAGCAAAAGGTTACACACAAGAAGAAGGCATCGACTATGATGAAACCTATGCTCCGGTGGCAAGATTAGAAGCTATAAGATTACTTCTTGCTTTTGCTTGTTTTAAGAATTTCAGGTTATTCCAAATGGACGTGAAAAGTGCATTCCTAAATGGAATTATCCAAGAAGAAGTCTATGTGGAACAACCACCAAAATTTGAAAATCCTAGAAGTTCAAACCATGTTTTCAAATTGAAGAAAGCTTTATATGGATTAAAACAGGCACCTCGAGCATGGTATGAAAGGTTAAGCAACTTCTTAATTCAAAATGGCTTCTCTAAAGGTAAAGTAGATACTACTTTGTTTATAAAAAGAGAAGGTAAGGATTTCATACTTGTTCAAATTTATGTTGATGATATAATTTTTGGTTCTTCTAATGAAAAGCTTTGCAAGAATTTTTCAAATTGTATGCAGAATGAATTTGAGATGAGCATGATGGGAGAACTAAACTTCTTTTTGGGACTTCAAGTCAACCAATCAAGTGAAGAAACTTTTATCCATCAAGAGAAGTATGCAAAAGACCTTATCAAGAAGTTTGGAATGGAGAATTGCAAGAAAACAGAAACTCCTATGTCAAGCTCATCAAAGCTGGATAAAGACAAACAAGGAAAGAGTATAGACAAAAAACTATACAATCGGGTCACTTCTTTACCTTACAGCTTCTAGACCTGATATTTTGTTTAATGTTTGCATATGTGCTAGATTTCAATCTGATCCTAAAGAATCTCATATGACAGCGGCTAAGCGCATTATTAAATATGTTGCAACTACATCTAAGCTAGGTCTGTGGTATTCCAAATAAGGAGATTTTACTCTCCTTGGATATTCTGATGCTGACTTTGCTGGCTATAGAGTGGATAGAAAAAGCACTACAGGTACATGTCAACTATTGGGAAACAGGATGGTGTCTTGGTTCTCAAGAAAATAGGGTACCGTGGCTCTTTCAACCGCTGAAGCAGAGTACGTAGCTCTTGGAAGTTGCTGCTCTCAAATCCTATGGATGCAACAACAATTGAGAGATTTTGGAGTTGAGGAAACAAGTACAGAAATCGAATGTGACAACACAAGTGCAATTAACCTCACAAAGAATCCAATACTTCACTCAAGAGCAAAGCATATTGAAATCAAGCATCATTTCATTCGAGATCATGTTCAAAGTGGAGATGTTGTGATTCAGCATATAGACTCAAAAAATCAATTAGCAGATATATTTACAAAGCCCCTAGGAAAGACTCATTTCGAATCAATTTGCTCAAGACTGAATATTGTAAGATTTGAAGAGGTTCAGAATCAAAATTAAAGTCTTGAAAGGTTCAGACTCAACGCTAGGTCTGAAGGCAGTTCAGACTCAATGCAAGGTCTGAAGACGTTTTAGACTCAACGTAAAGTCTGATGGCACTCAGACTCAAGGTAAAGTCTGAAAAGAGTTCAGACTCAGAGGTAAAGTCTGAACAACTATTAGACTCTGTATTTTTAGTCTTTTTACGTATTTTAATTTCCTCGTATTCTCTATTTTATTTTATTTTTGGTAATTATTTTTGAATTTTCGAAATCTCTTCTTACTCAATGTTCTGACACGCAATTATGGCAGTTTATATTTTCAAAAAGGCAGTTTTCTTTTTCGGAATTACGGTTTATTTTTAGCAGTTTTTCTCTTTACTTTTTGGCGACGATTCACTTTCCCATGTTATTCTCTCTCACTATTTATACTCTCGAATCGTCACTTTTCACTCACAACTACTCTTTTACGATCCATCCTCATACTCTTTCGCTTTCAAAACCCTAAAAAGGTTCCATTTACCGTTCCTGTTTCATCCCTTTCTCGTCACAAAGATTCCATTTTTCTTCGCGAACAAGTTGAATCTTTGCTTGCTCTCCAAGTATGCCGTCTCGCAAGTCTTCTAAAGTCGCCAGTAGGGGACCACAGAGACAACCAGAGGGTTCTACAAGGGTGGACCTCACAGAAGAAGATTCTCCTCAACGAGAATCCGAAAGCCAGCACCTTGAGGAAGAGATTACAGAAGCAGAACCAGTAAGAACACTCAAACCGAATGTTGCTTATGATCTTTACAAAAGGCTTAAGGATGGAAAGGTAAGCCTAAACACGATTGAGGAATATTTGAAGGAGAGAGGGTTTAAAAGCGAGTATTTGTTTTTGATGGAGATGGAGAGGCTGAATGTTATTGTGAAAGGAACAGCACAAAAGGCGCTGGAGAATATTTCAAGTAATCCACTTGAGAATACTCCTGCTGAGACCCTAGATGATGATGAGAGACTTTTCTCTCAATTTGAGCCGCGATTTGGTGTGGCTGCTAATACTGTTTGTCCTTCGAGAAGTCTGTTTCGGTCGAAGGAGCATGAACGAGTTTATGTGAAGTTGTTAAAGAGGGGTGTGGTCAATCCGAGAAGTGTGGATTTTGACTTCCTAGATTCGTTGAAGATTAATTTAAGAGGGAAGTTAGCTAGGCTACAATTGGAGAATTTATGCACAGATATGACAGAGGCCCACTCTGAACTCACGGCTTACTTTTACTCGAACTTGTCTTTTTTGGAGGCAAATCGGTTGTCCTTTTCTTTTATGGACAAGGACTTTATAGTTGATGTTGACTTGTTGGCTGACATTATTGGTGTGGAAAGGAGGAGTTTCCAACCAATCAAAGTTTTTACAGCCTATGCAACTTTGGAGATTGTACGAGACAGGACTGTTGAAGGCAAGATATCCTACACTAGAATGAATGCCACAAATGTGCTGTTGCATAAAATAGTCATCAACTGCATCCGGCCAAAGACGACTTCGAAGACCGACGTCACCAAAACAGAAGCCAAGCTGATGTTCGCCATCAACAAAGGCAGACCCTTTTCTCTCCCACATGTTATACTTTTCCACATGTACAAGACAGTGGTTAAGGATAAGGGTCTATTGCCTTATTCATCAATCATCACCAAATTGTTCAGGCACTTCGGTATACAAATTCCTGCACCTTTATGCCTGACCAAATTAAGTCTGATGCTCATTGGGCAGAAGATGGTGATGAAGATGAAGCTTCCAGAGCTTAACGTTACACTGGAAAGGTTGAGGGAGGAGACAGCTGCGAAGGAGATCCCTACTGCTTCATCAAAAAGAAAGGGCAAAGAGCCCATGGCCGAGAAGAAATGAAAAAAATTCATCCTGCAAGATGAAGAGGATGAAGATGATGCCATGACTCTGTTCGCTCTCTCAAGATTGAGGAGCCTTGTTAATCTGAGAATAGAGGGTGGAGAGAGAGCAAGGAAAGAAGCAGAAGAGAGGGAGGCTGAGAAACAGAGGAAGAGAGAAGAGGAAAGGAAGAGAAGAGAGGAAGAAAGGAAAAGAAAAGCAAAAGAGGAGGAGAGAAGAAGAGAGGAACAGAGAGAAGAAGAAAAGAGACAGAGGAAAGCTGAAGAAGAAGAAGAAAGAAGGAAAGAAGAAGAGGAAGAATTGAGAAGGGAAGAAGAAGAAAGAAGAAAGAAGAAAGCAAATTGCGGGAGGATGTGGCTGTAGGGTTAGAGCCATCATTTGCTGGGGAAGAGACCGAGAAACATCTAAGTGCTGATATGGATGTTGGCGATGAATATTCTACTCCACCCACTGGCATCAATACAGGGGGAGTTGCTGCAGAACAAGGGACTATATCGCCACTACACTTTAGTGATGTGAGTAGGTCGGGTGCTGATCCTGAAGAGGTTTATGCATCTCATTTCCCAGAACATGAAGAATCCTCACCTATCGAGAAGGAAAAGGCTGAGAAAGAAGCTCCTAGTTTCCAAACTCAATCTGCTAGTCCAAGTGGAAGTAATGTAAATTCAACAGCCTTTACACAACTGTTGGATATCATGTTGGACCTGAAAAAGCAGGTTTTTGGAATGGACTTCGAGCTGAGGGATTTGAAAAAGGCGCTGCTGAGTACTTCAGTGAACATGCAAGACCAAATCAATGCACTGAGAGCTCAAGTTGAATCGAATCAGACCAGTGCAGAGTTAGCTCCAGTGAAGGAAAATCTTGCAAAACTTGAGAAGACAGTCCAAGAGCTCAGCAAGTTTCACCTTGTTCATTTCTCTGCAGGCCCCTAAATCTTTTCAAAACCTTTCTACATTCACTCTACCTCTTTGATGGGACAAAAAGGGGGAGAGTTGCAGATTTGATTGCAATTTCATTGCAGTTGCAGTTTTTTGAAGATTTGAAGATTGAAGCTTTTGATTTGAAGCTTTGAGAAGTTTTTTTATTTGGAGTTTTTTTTATTTGAAGTTTATTTTATTTGATTGCTTAGACTGTTTTTGTTTTGGATTTTTGTTGGGTTGTTTATTTGAACTTCTATGACTTTATGCTGACTGGGTGTTTGAATCTAGACTTGTGGATTTGCATTGCAGGATCATTATATTTATGACGATAATTGTTATTAAACTAACATTCTGTTTTGCAGAAATAATCCTCAAAGTATATATGAGTTTTTCTTGCAGGTTCTTAAATTTGGCAAATCTGCTGAGGGTTTTGTCACCATCAAAAAGGGGGAGATTGTTGAAGCAAAATCCCTTGGAGTTTTGAAATTGACAAAACAGCCTCGAGAGTAAGGTCTGAAGAATCCAAGACTCATTCGGTTAAGTCTGAAGATTTCAAGTCACAAAGGTTTTCTGTCTAAAGACAGTCAAGACTCAAAGTTCGGTCCGAAGTTTTTCCGTCTCAAGATTATCAAGACTCGCCAGTCCAAGACCTTTAAGACCCAAATCAAAGTCTCGAAGACAGGTTTATGATTTTGACAAGCTGGCTACAGATTATTCTTATGGCTAAGGAAAGTAAGATATTGGATTCTATATTTCCTAATCTTAACCATTGAATATGTCTGGCTGTGATCGCGAGCTTGGAATATTTATTCTTCGGATTTTATCCGTTGAAGATCAAGCTTATTTTTGGAAGAATCTAATTTTGGGAACTCAAGATCCTGATTGTATGGGCGAACAGGATTGACGAGCTGTTGTCTACTCACATTTTCGGCGAAAATGAGATCACTTAAATTGATTCAGTCCAACGGGTTGATTGGATGAATTTTTGATAAGTGCCAACGGGTATGGAGGCACGGAAGCTATTTAAGGTGGATCGGTGTTGCTCAGAAAGAAAGGAGAGACTGAGCAGAAAAATCTCAATGTTAAAATCTCTGAAATCACTTGATCTCTAAAATCTTTCGTGTTCATACTGTGTATCAAAGAGAGTGAGATATAGTGCAAAAATAGCAGGAAGTTGTAGGAGAGACTGTCTATTGAAGAAGTCTAGTTCGTGAACTGTAACAACTCTCAATTTGCTACATAGTGATTATAGCCACTTGGCTGCCAGCATGGAGAGTGGACATAGGCTTGGAATAAGCCGAACCACTATAAACCTCGTGTCAATTCTCTCTTACTCTATCTCATTTATTTTATAATTGCATGATCTATCTATTGTGATGCATTAGTTATATTAAATTGTTCTTTGATTAAATATTCGAAAGAGAATTCCGCGATCACCTATTCACCCCCCCTCTAGGTGGATTCACTAGCCAATATCAGGAGATACATCCATCTAAGGACCTGTAAATGTTATCCCACAACGGGGTGAGACGACGTCTTAGCAAGTTCACCCCCTAAACCCCGACTAAAAAGAAAATATGCCCCAAGAGCTATCTAAGCACAAGAACAGGTCGGAGGACTTACCTTTGCCTCAGATCATTTTCGCAAGTCAGTACAATTCATATAATCATCAAATCATTTCAATTCAGATCAAACATTGATTAGTCGATTCATTCAACTCCATACCATCAATACCAATCACACAATTCGATCAAATCGAACATTGCTCACCCTAAGTTGACAAAGTATTGATATATCAAGGCCTATAGGTTGATATAGTATACTAACAATGCTCACTCTAAGCTGATAAATAGTATAGCTCACACTAAGTTGATAAATAATATAGCTCACACTAAGCTGATAAAGTATACTGCTTGCGCTAAGTTGATATATCATAACCCATAGGCTGATATAATATACTGATAATGCTCACCAAAAGCTGTTAAGGTATACTGCTCACATTAAGTTGACACATCAAAGCCCATCGGCTAATATAGTATACTATTCTCACCAACTGAGAATGCCACCATTTTTATCATTCCCGATAAAAATAATCATGTGTGAGTACACGGTCAGCTTTAGCCAAAATATAATATTTTCCTTTTCAAAGATTCCACCATTTAATATGGTCCACCAGAATAATTTTTGCGCTATAAACTAACGCTCGGTATTTCCCGATTAAAAGTCGAAAATACTCAATTTTAGAATAAATTCCCAAAAATTATAAATTCCACTCGATTAGCAAAAAATATTTGTCGATTAAATAAACCAATCACACCATTGTGATCAGCATGAAATTCTAATTTCCGGCTATCCCAGTCTAATTTCCAGAAAATAATAATTAATAAAATAATTATAAAAAATAATTAAATAAATACCAATAAATACCAAAAATGCACACTTAGGTTGGAAAAGCCTAATTAAATACCTAAATGAGCCCAGAAATTTCTAAACCTATCTAGATAAATAATATGACCTATCTACTTGCTATTTGCACTATTTTAATCACCTAACATGCATAAACGATTAACTAAATTGTTAATCCGTTCTAACTAACCACATAATCCAAGCTTAACCTAAACTAATCAACTCTTAAGCATAATTAACTCCCTAAGTAGAGTTTAGTAAGTAAATTCATTGGTTTTGAAATGCAATGAGTTCACAAGGACGTTAAGGCGAAGACGGGTCACAAACTCCAAAGCGATGGCACCTTTCGAGGCCCAAAAGGGGTCCAAAGCGGGCCAAATAGTACACGGTGGGCTGGAGGGATCTCGGTTCTATTCTAGGGTGGCAAAGACTGAATTGGCAGCTGGTTGGGCGAGCAAGGGTTAGCGGAGGTAGCAGCTGGTCCAAGCGAGACTTCGGCGGGGCTTTGGTGGCTTGGACAGCAACTCACGGCGGTGGACAAAGTTGGACGACCAAAGGTGGTGATGGACAGGGGCTCGGGGTGTGCGAATAGCTAGGGACGCACGAGCTGGAGCGGCACGATCAAGCGGGCACGTGATGATGCTAGACGGCAACAACGAGCTCGGACGGGCGTGCGATGGAGGAGAGGGTTGTTGTTTGGTTTATATGGTCTTTAGGAGCTCCAAAATGTCCAACATTGGAGAAAGCAAATGTAGAGGAAAAAGAAGGGGACAGCCAAGCTTAGGAGGGTCCCTCCATGCTCCTTCTTATCCCTTTGTCTCCTTGAATAGGCCCCACATAGATGGGCTGGCTTCCTCAGCAATTTTCTAGTCCCAAAGCTTCCCTTAGAAGCTATTGAAGTTGTCCAAAAGGTCATGGACCAAGGGGCTACGAATTTGCAACCATTTTCCCCCAAATCCTCTTCAATTCTCACTTGAATTGATACAATTCAGCCCTTATAAAATCCACCATGGTGTCCTCAATCAAATTGACATTTTTTCTCGCTCGTAGAACCGATTTGCATCGCAAAAACACGATATAAAACAATCCCCTGAATTTTCCGGACAAAAATGGCCTTACTTTGAAATTTCGCCAAAATTCTCGATTTGCAGCAAAATCTTCGGAGGATGAGTCGACGTTCCTAAAATGACTCATAACATGACAGAACTTTCGATTTCTGAAATTGAATTCAAATTCGTAGTTAATTTCAATCTAGTACAATTTTAGCTTGACCTAGCCTACTAGGTAGCTTTTATAAATTTTTTGTGTAATTGACCCGTGGTCGATTTTCTTCAAGCCACAATGTACCTCTTTGACACATTGGCGACTCTCGATGGTCATGAAAATCTCAAGGTTTCAATTGTGAACATAGGGTACCAAAACGACAGAAAAATCAATTTAGTACCAATAGATGAGAATTTTACAAATTAGTGGAATCACCCACATTTAGCCACACATGTTAGTTGAATCGACCTATCTCTAATCATTAATTGATTTTTAACTGTGTTGTAATGATCTCTGCAGATGAGTACAGTCGAGTAGTTGATTCTTGTTCAAATTCTCAAATCTATTGCATTTAAAATTCTTTAATAACTTCCCCAGATAATCTAGTTATCTCATAAGTGATCAGCTTAGAGAATGGCACTATAGGCGTGTCAATGAAAGGCCCGATTCATTCAATTGAAAACAAGACTAAAATTTGGGGATGTCACAATAGACCCCTAGATCATATTTATAAAGTTTAATTGGCTTAATTGAATCACAATCAAGCAACTTCCCCGCAAATCGGGTAAGTTTTCATTTCAATTTGGTCTTTAAGAGACCAAATTGCATAAATTTTGAACCCATAGGGACCGCAAGTGAGTGAACTAGCTAAAATTAGACAAGACCGATCAAGAACAATCAAACCGATGCGAACTGGTCAGAGCGATCTGATTGACTCCTAGCGTGGCAGGTCGGTTTGGCCTCTTGCCGGCTTATTCTAGAACTCCGACAACCAGTTTCAAGATCCTCTTTGTGCCAATTTCATTTCGACACTCTCAATTTCCCATAATTTTTAAGATTGGCCCTCAGATTTGGCAAATTTACATTTTGACCCCTAATTAGACACTTTAACACAATTCTCAATTTTACCTCGGGTTTTCTCTAATGAAACCCATTAAATCGATTACCCGACATTTGTAGATCATAATAGGGCTTTCAAAATCTAATTTTTCCCGTTGGATTAAAATTTTAACTGTCAAATTAAATCGACGATTGAGATCGATCAATTTGAGGGTAGTATAAATACCCATTTTCCCTCCAAATTTTAGGAGGGGATCATTTATGTTAATCTTCATATCCAAATACAAAAGAACCACACACTCTCTCTCCATTTTATCCTACCAACTCTCTTTCTCTTCCTTCCACCGCGCACATCCTCTGATCACCAGTGAGCGCCTCAATGCCGATGACCTTGCTATCACCGATGAGCCCTCTAATCTCCCTCACACTCTCTGGCAGCTTATCGAAACCTTTAATGGCCTTGGCAACAGCTTGATCTCTTCGATCAAGCCGATTAATAGGCCAAGATCGATCATCGACAAAAGAGCTAGTGATCTTGTCTGCGGTTTTGCCAAACCGAATTGGCAAGTCAACGTTCTCATTTGGCAATCCAACCACGGCGAGTCCCTTCTTCCAAGAGTCCCCAACCTGTTAGTAGTTGTGGCTTGAAGAACCAGCCACCAGATCTTCACCAGCGACCCTAAGTTTCGTTGGTGGTCTTGAAGATTGGTCCAACCGGACCGGTTCCATTTTGCATCAAGCCAATATTCTCACAGGCTCAAAGATTGTCCTAGCTATCCAAATTCAATCCTTGGTGGTTCGTGGTGGTTTGATTGCATTCTAGCGAGAAAACTTCATTTGATTGCTTATAAATCAAGGAAAAACGCAAAGGATAATCTCCTGGGACTTGAATCCGGTGAATTGAGACCAAATTAACCGGTCAGGGCTAGAATTCACCTTTAGATCAAAGAGATAGCCTTAGATATGAAGATCATGTGCCTATCAACAATTTGCTGAAGTTGGAGATTGATTGATTGAAAGTTCATGGATGATAGAATAATTTTGGCCTTGACTGTGATTTTCGTGCTTTTGAAACCGACTTGTTGTTTTGGCTAAAAGAGGTCTTAGATGACCTTATTTTGGGTCAAGTCCTTCAAAGCTTTGAAAATATACGTCACAAGCTTAGAATCAATGGTCACACGCCCCGATTGAGCAATGTTTGACCCCCAAAAAACACTTGCGAAGTTACTCAATTTTGCAATATTTTAGGTCCATTTTAGGTTATGTTTTAATTCTAACTCCTAACTTTGTTATTTTTTTTTCTTGATCTATGTGATGATTTTAGGATGAACTTGTCTTCATGAAAGTTGTTTTTCATTGTATTGAGAATTTCTTGTAATTTTTTCGGAATTTTAGGACATATTTAGCTAGGTCAAAACTACTTAGATCTAAGCTAAGGTCAATCTGCCCGACGTTAATCCGAATTACACTTTTGCAAAATTAAGCTTGAAAATGAGTGCAATTGGTTATATGATCTTCATTGGACATGGAATATAGGTCATGTGTGTCTTAATGGTGCATGATTTGCTGGATTACTCATCATTTAGTATGTCAATTGTATGTGTAAACACATTAGGGTCCTATTGTATCTAAAACTATGCATGTTGCAAATCTGTCTTGCCATTTTTGTCATGACTCGTGTGATCTCAATTAGGTTTCAAATTCTCAACAAAAAATATTCATCATTGTATGTTCTGTATGTGAGATTTTTCATTATATTTTTGCATGTCCCTAGGTAGCAAAAATCTTGCTTGTTATGTGGTGTTGATGTCACGTCCCAATCCTCCAAGCATGTGCCCATCCCTGCTTGCGACGTCTCAGGATGCATCGCTAACCCATTCTTTTTAATAGCATGCAGAAGCGATTAATATATCCCCAAACAACAACAAGATGAGAAAGAAAAGTAGGATCACAAATTACCAATTTATAAAACAAGGTTTGCAAAATAAGGGGGAGGGTTTCATAAAACTACAAGCACACTAGGCAATTGAGTTCTCCTCTGAGTACATCGGGGATCTTCAATCCGATGAACTTAGGTCCATCACTGAACCACTAGGAAGATCTGTAGTGCCTTTCCCAAAAGCAACCTCCAACATGAATCGAGATACCTTAGATTCTAGGATGGGGCCCTCTCTCTATCCATTCCACTCTCAACGATACCATGATCGGTAATGATGGGGCACCTTGCAAGGTAGACCCATATCAACCCAGACCACGGACCACACAAGTGTGTATTCCCATCCCCTAGGGTCCCCATGCATCAAAATATAAGTTACCTGTTCCCTGATCTATTTCGATCGTCCAAAATGCTTGGAATGAGTTGCCATTTAGCGGTCTGAAAATGTTATCCCACAATGGGGTGAGACGATGTCTCAGCAAGTTCACCCCCTAAGACCCGACTAGGAAGAAAATGATAAAAAATAGTAAATACACCTAGAGGGAGTGAATAGGTGTTTATAAATTTCTTTTCAAACCTTTAACCCAAATCCCTCGACTTAAAATAAAATTAGAGTAAATTAAATTAAATTACGTAGCAATAAAGTAAGGAGAATAAGGTAAGAAGATTTTAACACCAAAGTTTATAGTGGTTTGGCTTATTGTAAGTCTATGTCCACTCTCCACCCTGACAGCCCAATGGCTATATTTACTATGTAGCAAATGAGAATTTTACAGCTTATGATCTAGACTTCTTCAGTAGAAAGTCTTTGCTACAGCTCTCGCAATTTCTCACTGTAAGTGTCTCTCCTTTGTACACAACTAAAGCTCAAGAGATTTTGAGAACAAGGAGTTTTAGAGGTTCGAACTTCGAATTTTTCTATTGGCTCACCTCATTTGAACAACAACGACTCCACCTTAAATACTCATTCGTGCCTTCATAGCCATTAGCACTTTCCAAAAGAGTTTATCCAATCTACCTGTTGGAATGAATCAATTAAGGTAATCTTCAAGCTGTCGAATATAAGTGGAAGATAGCTCGTCAATCCTATTCACCCATACAATCAGGATCTTGAGTTTCCAAAAGTGAAACCTTCCAAATCTTGCCTGTTCTTCAACGGATCAATTTGAGATAAATCCAGAAATCTTCGAGCTTAGTTTCAGCCAATGATCTTTCATGAATTAGAACGAATTAAGGAAGATATTATCAAATCTTTGAATTCCTAAACTGTTGGGTTAAACCGTTGTCAACTTGGGCAAACTCGCAAAATTGAGTCTAACAGACTTCAAACTTTGATAGAGTCTGGAGATCTTCAGACCAAAACTCCTGCGTCTGGAAATCTTCAGATGGAAACACTTGGGTCTGAAACTCTTCAGACTTTAGTGACTAAGTCTTGGATTCTTCAGACTTAACTGGCGAGGATGTTTTGTTAGCTTCAAAACACTTAAGAGATTTTTCTTCAACAATCTCCCCCTTTTTGATGGTGACAAAATACCTCGGCATATTTGTAAAACTCTTAACTTGCAAAGAAAACTCATACATAATTTTAGGAATATTTTATGTTACTTTTGCAACCACAGAAAAAGTTAGTTGAGAATAAAATTATCCTCACAAGTATTAATAATCCTGCAAGTTCACAAATCCAATCCAAATCATTAAAATAGCATCAGTCAAAAGTTCAAACACCAAATAGTCCAAAGTCTTAACAAATCAAAACATAAATTGTCCAACATAAACAAAAAAAAGATAAAAACGAGATAAGGTCCAGCAAATGAAGTCCAGCAAATCCGCATAACTCTCCCCCTTTTTGTCCCATCAAAAGGAGGTAGAGGAATCAAAGAAAGAATTGATGAAAATCAAGGCTACCTAGGGATGCGAACAAGCTGATAGTCACTCAGCGAGTTGACAGTCTTCTCAAGGCTGGATAAGGCTTCCTTTACATATTTCAATTCAGTACCTTTCATGTTTGATTCCACTTGAAGTCTAAGGGCAGTGATTTGGTCTTGCATAGTTAAGGAAGTAGCCAGGAGAGCTTGTTTCAAATCCCTTAGCTCATAATCCATTCCGTAAATTTGCTTCTTGAGATCCAACATAATATCCAACAATTTGGAAAATTCTGTTGAATTGACATTACCTGTGCTAGGACCTGCAGACTCTGTTCTTTGAGTCTAGAAGTTGGGTGGTTTGTTCTCAGCTCTTTGACCTTGTGTTGGAGAGGATACCTCGGCCTTCAGAAAATGTCATGCAAAGATGTCTTCTACATCTGCACCAGACCGACTAACATCACTAGTAGGAAATGGCGATGGTGTACCTTTTTCTGCAGTAACTCCCCCTATCTTGTGGCCAAAGGGTGGAGTAGAGTATTCTTCGCCAAGTTCTGTCTCTTCATCAGCAGAATGATGTAGTTCAGTCTTTCTTCCAGGTTGTGGTACAGCAGAGGATGGCTCAAAGGCTTCTGCAAAGTCCTCTTGTGCCTTGCTTTCCTCTTCATCTCTCCTCAACCTTTCTTCTTCTTCTTTCCTGATCTCCTCTTCTTCTCTTCTCTGTTCTTCTTCTTCTCTTCTCTGTCTCTCATCTTCTTCTTCTTTTCTCTCTCTCTCTCTCTCTCTCTCTCTCTCTCTCTCCTCTTCTCTTCTTCTTTGTTCTTCTTCTCTTCTTAATCTCTCTTCTTCTTCTTTCGCTTATGCTTCTCTCCTCATTCTCTCTATGTCTTCTTCTCTCCTTGCTCTTTCTTGACTGCTATCTCTGAAACTGACAGAGCTCTTCAATCTTGTAAGAGCTAAGAGTCATGGCATCATTTATTTCTTCTTCATCCTCACCTTGTAGGATGAATTTCCTTCTTCTTTTCTCTGGAACAACCATGGGCTCTTTGCCCTTTCTTTTAACAGTAGTAGCAGCCAATTCTTTTGAAGAGGTCTTCTCCTTCAATCCCTCTAAAGCTTTGTTCAATTCCTGGAGCTTCATCTTCATCACCATCTTGTGTCCAACAAGCATGAGATTTAAGTTGGTCAGGCAAAGTGGGGTAGGAATTTGGATTTTAAAATGCCAGAACAACCTAGCGACTAGAGAGGAATAAGGCAATTGTCCTTTATCCTTTACCACAGTCTTGTACATGTGGAATAGGATAATATGTGGAAGGGAAAAGCTTCTACCTTCATTCAGAGCAAACATGAGTTTGGCTTTAGTCTTTGAAACGTCAATCTTTGAGGTTGCCTTGGGTCTGAGACAGTTTATGACAATCTTATGGAGCAGAACATTCGAGGCATTCATCCTAGTGTAGGATATCTTGCCTTCCAAGCTTCTGTCTCGCACAATCTCCATTGTGGCATGTGCTGTGGACACTCTAATCGGTTGGAAACACCATTTTTCCACCTCGACTAAATCAGCAAGGGTATCAATATCCACAACATATTCCTTATCCATAAAAGTAAAAGACAGTCTATTCGCAACTAAAAATGACAGATTCGAATAGAAATAGGCTGTCAACTCTAGATAACCGATTGTCGCATTAGTACAGAACCTCTCAAGCTACAGTCTCGAAAACTTTTCTCTCAGATTTATCTTGATTGAATCAAGAAAATCAAAATTAACATTCCTGGGATTCATAACCCCTCTCTTCAGCAATTTTAAATAAATTCGCTCTTGTTCCTTAGAGCGAAACAAACTCCCTTTAGGACAGATTGTGTTAACCACAACACCCATCCATGGTTGAAACTGTGAAAACAGCCTTTCATTATCGTCCATAGGCTGATTAGTGGTTCCAAACCGCGGGTCACTCGATATGTTTTCGAACGTGCTTTGCGCAAGTCCATCAACAACTCCCAGTTTTTCCATTTCTCGCAAGAATATGGTCTCATTTCGATATCCTCTCTCTTTGAGGAAACTATCAATCAGGTTTAACTCTGTTCCTCCATCTTTAACTTTTTATACAACGAGTAAGCAAGTTTGGGTCTTAAAGTTCTTACCGGTTTAGCCTCTGTAATAACTTATTCTTCAAACGGTTATTGGCTTGCTTTTTCTCCTTGTGGTGAGTCTTCTTCGCCTGTGAGGTCCACTCTGGTAGGACCCTCGTGTCTCCTTCATGGTCCTTTTCCTGTGAGCCTCGATGACTTTCTTGAAGACATGCTTGACCCGAGAGTGAATAGGCAACTTGTTCGCAAAAAGGTTGGATTTTTACCGAGTAAACAAATCAAACAGGGACACGAGTGGAGGTTTTTTTTTTTTTTTAAGTTTTAGGGTTTCAAGGAGGAGTAAAAGAGACGACTTTTGAGTCGTGAAGGATGAAGACGACAACTTAGGAGTATAAATAGTAAGAATAAAAAAGAGATACTGCACTGTCACAAGGGAAAGTAAAAACTGTCAAAATTAAAGAAAATAATCAACTGTCAGTTTTGAAAAAGAAAACTGCCATTAATGTGTCAAATTTCGAATAAAAAAATAGATTTTGAAATTTCAAAAGCAAATATAAATCTAATACAACATAAAGGAAATAAATAAAAATAAAATAGCACGCATTCAGACTTTATGTTAGAGTCTAAGACTTTCCAAACTTTGTCTCAGAGTCTAAGTTCTTTCAGACCTTACCTTTGAGTCTGAACACCTTTATACCTTACCTTTGAGTCTGAACATCTCAAGACTCTACCTTAAAGTCTGAACCTCTTCAGACCTTACGATATTCAGTCTTAAGCAAATTGATTCAAAGTGAGCTTTCTCTGGGGGCTTTGTGAATATGTTTGACAGTTGGTTCTTTGAATCAACAAACTGAATCACCACTACACCATTTTGAACATGATCTCTAATGAAATGATGCTTGATTTTGATGTGCTTTGCTCTTGAGTGAAGTATTGGACTCTTTGTAAGGTTGATAACGCTGGTGTTGTCGCATTTGATTTCCGTGCAGGACTCTTCAACTCCATAATCTTTCAATTGTTGTTGCATCCACAAGATTTGAGAACATCAACTCCCAAGAGCTATATATTCTGCTTCAGCTGTTGAAAGAGTTACGGTACCTTGTTTTCGTAAGAACCAAGATACTAACCTATTTCCCAATAATTGACATGTACTTGAAATGATTTTCCTATCCACTTTACAGCCAACCAAGTCAGCATTAGAATATCCAAGGAGTGTAAAATCTCCTTCTTTGGAATACCATAGACCTAGCTTAGATGTAATTGCAACATATTTGATAATACGCTTCACAGCAGTCATGTGAGATTCTTTAGAATTAGATTGAAATCTAGCACAAATACAAACGCTAATTAGAATATCAGGTCTAGATGCAGTAAGGTAAAGAAGTGAACCAATTATGCTCCTGTATAGCTTCTGGTCTACACTTTTTCCTTCTTCATCTTTGTCCAGCTTTAATGAATTTGACATAGGAGTTTCTGTCTTATTGCAATTCTCCAAGCCACATTTCTTGATGAGATCTCTTGCATATTTTTCTTGGTGAATAAAAGTTCCTTCTTTTAATTGTTTGACTTGAAGTCCCAAAAAGAAGTTCAATTCACCCATCATGCTCATTTCAAATTCATCCTGCATACATCTAGAAAATTTCTTACATAGATTTTCATTAAAAGAGCCAAAGATTATATCATCGACATAAATTTGAACAAGTGTGAAATCATTTCCTTCTCTTTTATTGAATAAAGTAGTATCTACTTTACCTTTAGCAAAACCACTTTGAATTAAAAAGTTACTTAACATTTCATACCAAGCTCGGGGTGCTTGTTTTAAACCATAAAAGCTTTCTTCAGCATGAAGACAAGGTTTGGTTTTCTTGGATCTTCAAATCCTGGTGGTTGTTCTACGTAGACTTCTTCTTAGATAATTCTATTTAAAAATGCACTTTTCACGTCCATTTGAAATAACCTGAAATTTTTAAAGCAAACAAATGCAAGAAGTAATCTTATTGCTTCTAACCTTGCCACTGGAGCATAGGTTTCATCATAGTCGACTCTTTCTTCTTGTGTATAGCCTTTAGCCATGAGTCTTGCTTTGTTTCTCACCACCTTTCCTTGTTGATCCAGCTTGTTCCTGAAAACCCATTTAGTTCCAATAACTGACTTACCTTTTGGTTTAGGAACAAGTTCCCAAACATTATTGATTTTGAATTGATTCAATTCTTCTTGCATAGCTTCAATCCAGCTCTCATCAGTCAATGCTTCTTCTATTGTCTTGGCTCAACTTCAGAAACAAGTGCTAGAGCACTAGACTCTTCACACCTTTTGGATCTTGTACGAATCCCTTCATCAATGTTACCACTGATGAGGTCTGCAAGGTCACTAGATTTATGCTTCCAATTTGTAATTGGTTTGTCATTTTGCTGAGTCTCTGTTTCAGTTGGAGTTACTGATTTAGCTTGAGGTTGAACATCAAAGGTTTGATTTTCTTCGGGAGAAATTGTGGACACTTGCACAGCTTCATAATCTTCGGGTTGAGTCTGATTGGCATGATTTTGAATTGAGTCTTCGAATTTCACATTTAAGGATTCTTCCACAATCTGTGTCCTTTTGTTGAAAACTCTGAAAGCTTTGCTAGACATTGAGTAGCCAAGGAATATTCCTTCATCTGATTTTTCTTCAAACTTACCAGTTCGATCACTTACATTCTTTAATATAAAGCATTTGCAACCAAATACATGAAAATAAGAGACAATAGGTTTCTTTCCTTTGAACAATTCATAAAGTGTTTTCTTAAAAATGGGTCTTAGAAAATTTTTGTTTATAATGTAACATACAGTTGAAGTTGCTTCAGCCCAAAAACGAGGAGAAATATTACTTTCAATCAAAAGAGTCCTTGCCATTTTTTGCAAAGAACAATTTTTCCTTTCTACAACTCCATTTTGTTGTGGAGTGTATGGGGATGAAAAATTATGCGGAATGCCAGAATCATCACAGAAATTAGCGAAATCTTGATTTTCAAATTCACCACCATGATAAGTACGAATACTTGTTATAAAATAACCTTTTTCATTTTGAACTTTCTTAGCAAACTTAGTGAAATAAGATAATGCTTTAGATTTGGTTGAAAGAAAGAATACCCAAGTAAAACAAGAATAATCATCTACTATTACCAAACAATACCTTTTATGTGACGTCCCAGGGCGTCACGTACTAAGCGCAAGCGGAATTAAATATTTTTATAATTTAAAATTGATATTCAACTAATCAAACATACATTTAACATTGACGGTTAGCATGTATAACATGGATTATTTAAAAATCCCTAAACATGTAACATGAGAATTAACCTGTAATTCACCTTATAAACATTCACACATATAAGAAAATTAATTAGAGCATGAAAGGCTTTGTTTTATTTATCATTACTGGGCTTCACAAAATCTATCCACCTGAACTTTTCTTTACATGTTCCTCGCCTAACTATTTACAACATATGCAGGACAAAAAGTAAGGCGCAACAAAGTCAGGGATAGGGGTAAGGGTGGCTACTCCACGTACATCCCAAACCAGCCCACATCAAAAAGAAAACAACAAAAGTCTATTCTCAAGCCTTCCATGAACCCTGGCGTCTAAGCGCCATCCATCCCGCCTCCTGGTCCACCGGCCTCAAAGGGTAACGGACCAAACATATCATCCTCGTGCTTGACAAACCATGCCAAGAACTTCATCGGAATCAGACTAGCTCTACCGTCATCCATCCATAATATCGCTTCATACTTGGTAAAGATCATATCAATGTCAAGGTCATACACGTCCAGGAGAGAAACATCAATGTTGGCTATCACTCCATATCGAGCAACTGGCGGCACATCCATACTTTCAATCTGAAAATGTAAGGTATGAGCAAACATCCTTGCCCAGTAAAGAATAACAAAACTCTACTCTGAAATAATCCATAGCTATCAAAGTCACAAGCAAACTATCCAAGAATTAGGATTCTAAGAAAAACATATAGCAAGCATAAACAGTATTAATGCATCGTATAAGAAATCACCTGACATGCATCCATCCTAAGCTTATCCTTCACAAACTCAAACTACAATGCTAATATGATAGATGAACTCACTTTCCATATATAATTAACTTATAGTGTGCATAAAAATCCACCCTCGAATCAGTCACAACCGGAAGCTACCGGCCGATCGAGTCATTTCCCGAAGGTACGTTATCGGACTTCCACAATACCTCTAATTGTGGGCATCTCACTCCGAGGCATCCCGGTATCAACCAAACCGAGGTCCTCCCTGATCACACACAGGGGCATCTCACTCCGAGGCATCTCCGGCATCACACAGCCGAGGCATCCTTGATCACACACAAGGGCATCTCACTCCGAGGCATCTCCGGCATCACAGCCGAGGCATCCTTGATCACACACAAGGGCATCCCAAACTTCCGGGGCATCACCGGTAACTCGGTACCGATGGATCCGTTCACCTCATTAAGCACACATCTCACACCACACCTTTGATTTAATGTGCATATCGTATGCAAAAGAAAAGACACCTAAGCATCTATCTAAGACTTATGATCCTAGCACACGTGTGTGTCCGGATTATAAGATAAAATCCATCACGAACATGTCCCATACCATGCCGGACAAATATTTACCCCATAATCAAGCACTATGCTCCGCACTCATTGCATACACATGAATCTAAGTGCAATTAAACCTCTATTGATGTATGAGACTCACTCAATCTTAACTAACATTTAATATAGGGTTTATTAGACTCCATGTTCAGCATACAAGTCCAAATTGTAAGTTATTACATCTAATATACATTCTCGGATACAAACAGTAGTTTAGCTAACTGTGCAGTTTCGGTTTTAAGCACTAAATAAATATCAATTCTTATCGAAATGCTACCAAATTTTAGTATGTTATACTTAAGACATAGCTTAACATCTTTTATGAAGGAACTTAAGTCTAATTCTCACTGTATTAAGAGTAACAATTAACATCATCTTCGCTGGAATTCTGTTCTTAGTCCAGATTTTCTATTAACAAAGAAAAATCATTTCACCAATCAATTATCATTCATTTAATCTCAAATTTTGACACGTTATTCCTTAAGATGTGTTTTACAACTTTCATTAAGGATTCTAAGTTCAATTCTCAACAGAAAATTATAGAATTCTCACACAATCAGCAAAGGTCATACAATTTTCACAAAAACAGCTTACTAAACTTACTAGTTTCACTTCTTTTTCCATGTTATGAATTCATATGGCTACACTTCCTTGTACAACTCAATCCTATGGTTATTCTATCATGTAGAAAAGCTTCTTTCTTATTTCCATCAATGAATATGAATAAATTTTCACATAAACAAAGCATTACTTACACGATTTCACCAAAACCGAATGGTATAACACATTCGCCTCAATTTCAATTCATTTAAGCCACTTTTATTACTCAATCCTCTCATCTTGAGGCTTCGGCTCTTCCCATAACACCTCACAATTTCACCATCAAGTCCTTTTTCCATCATTTAGTCCACTTCATGGCTTGACTCAAAGCTTTTACATACCCATGAACCGTATAACCACATTCTAAGCAAATCGGCACACTCGGCTACCATTTAGGCGCCTCGCTCATCTAAACAACACTCCATGAACATAATTTCACATAAACACAGCACCATACTAACATGAAAACACTTCTACACACAATTTAACACTTCTCAAGCTCAATCCAAGCATAAAACATCAACTAGAAACTAAATCCATCCTTGTATGGCTAGTTTCGCACGATTCCTTGATAAATCAACGGATTTGTTTCAAACTAGAGTTAGATTATTCCTTACCTCGCTTCGGCTACAAATAAACACTTGGATTCTTCAAAAACAACTTAAAAACCAAGCATGCAAGATGAAGAAATCGGCGGCTTCTCCTTGAGCAAGCTTCGGCCGAGAGAAATAAGGGAGAGAGAGTTTTTGTTTTTCGGTTTTCTTGAGTGTGGAGAGAGAGGATTTTGCTATTTATATGAAAGAAATAACCTATAAGCTAGTCTAGATTAGGGAGTAATGATTGGCAATGTAATGATGAGATTTTCTTGGGTGTTAGTGTCGGTTTTGAAGAAAAACCGTGGGTGTGTGCGTGTGTGAGATCCAAGAGAGAAAAGAAAAATAGGTGTCGTGGCTTCGTGTGAGAAAAATCTTCGCCATTTGTCGATCGTCGATCATTACCAGTTAATCAAGGTCATTAGTTAGCTCATTAGTTTCAAATATATTCATCTAATGGCGTGTTGTTTCTACTTAATCTCAATCACACAAAATCATAACACATTAACTAAATAAAATTAGTCTAGAAATAAATCAATCATAAAAGAATGTTAGAATTATAAGTAATCCACTAATTAACTCACTTAACTATAATTGATAAGTCTTAACTAAAAATTATAATCACTTGGGCCTAATTGTCTATTCCCGGCCCAACGGGCTCAATCTAAAATTATAAGGCCCACTAAACCTTATAAATCTTGAAATCCTGAACCTTGGCCCATCTCCAGCCAATTCCAAGCCCATCTTTCTCGGCCCAATTCATAAGTTCGGTTCTAAAATAAATATACGGCCCAGCAAAATCCTTAGCCCACACGCTCCATAAGATCCAATGGGTTCACTTTCCGGCCCATTCTAAATAAATTAGATTTCTAAAAATCTAATTATGCTAACAACTATCGATCGGATTTTCGGGATGTCACATTTTACCTCCAATGCTTTGTGTTCTTGTTGGTCCGAACAAATCCATGTGTGATAACTATAAAACACGTTTAGTGGATACCTGATTTATTGATTTGAATGAGTTTCTAACCTGTTTTCCGAGCACGCAGGGTGTGCATAGATCATGTTTTTTATACTTCAGGTTAGGTAATCCTCGGACTAGCTTCTTGGATGAAACTTTTGCAATTTGCTTCAAGTTGACATGTCCAAGTTTTATGTGCCAAAGAACAGCTTCATTTTGAATAGATATCAAGCATTGAGAACTATCAGACTTTATATCTAGCAAGTAGATATTTCCATGTCTTCATCCAGTGAATGATTGTGAGAGATCTTTGCTCGTTCCAGAACAAGTATCTTCTTGAAAGTTGATCTTGTATCTAGTGTCACACAACTGACTAATACTTAGAAGATTATAATTTAAACCTTCAACTAAAGAGACATTGTTGATTGTGAGATTTCCTATCTTCACGGTTCCACGACCAACAATTTTTCCTTTGTTATTGCCACCAAAGGAAACACTTCCTCCTTTCACTTGTAAGAGGTTTGTGAAACAAGTAGAATCTCCTGTAATGTGTCTTGAGCAGCCATTATCCAAATACCACTTTATTTTCTTCTTGATAGTGACCTGCAGTTAAATGAAGAACTCAAGCTTTCTTTGGTCCCTAAATCTTCTTGGGTCCAACATTGTTAGTACCATAAACAGTCTTTGCCCAACTTTTCTTAACAAGTTTCCAAACTTTGGGACAATCCTTTTCAAAATGTTCTAAGCTATTACACTTTGAGCATTTAAGAACACTTCTTCCAACAGGTTTTACAAAAACTTTTTGAAAATGATTCTTGTAAAAGGATTTTGTAGGCCTATTCTTAATTCTTTCCTTTACCTTTGGAAATCAATCAAGGGAATAGTTTCAGATGCCATTCCCAGACTAGATTTATTAAAATAAGGTCTTTGAATTGAAAGAATTTTGTCTAACCTTTCAGATCCCATTGAAAATTTTTTAGTGACTCTCAAAAGGTCTTCTTTCAAGCAAGTATTTTCTTTTGAAAGAACAGCTTCATTTTCTTTTGAAACAAAGAAGACATTTGTCTAAATTTTCAACTTTTTCAACCAAAGTCTTTTCTTATTGTTTCAATTTGGAATTCTCCTTTTCGGTTAAATCCTTTTAAGAGAAGCTTTAAGGCTAAGACACGTTCATCAATATAATTCGAGACTTTAGTAGGAATTTTTAAATTTCTAACCTTGACATCATTGTCTGAGTCTGATTCTTAGTTTGAGTCTGATTCTGAGTCTGAATCTAATTCCGAGTCTGACCTTGCCATAAGACAGATATTGACATACTCTTCATCACTCTTTTCACATTCTGTGTTGCTCCATGTCTCAGCTTTGAGTGTTTTCTTGAATCTTTCTGGTTTTCCTTTCTTTTTCTTCAACAAGGGACAGTTGGGTCTAATGTGTCCCTTTTTACATTCAAAGCAAACAACACCCATGTTGATTTCATCTTCTTCATTTGATTTCTGTTGAAATCTTTGATTGCCTTGTCTCCTTCCATTGAACCTTCTTCCTTTTCTATTTAATTTTCTGAATTTTCTTATAAAGAGTGCTGATTCTTCATCATCCAATTCTTCTTCTGAATCTGCATCATCAGAATCATCATTAGATTTTAAAGCGATTGACTTCTTACCTTTGGTGTCAATGTCCTCATTGAATTGCTCGACTTCATATGATTGAAGTGTGCCAACCAATTCATCTATAGAAAGAGGCATGATCCTTTGTGTTTCTCTTATGGAAGTATTTACGTGATTCCAATCTTTGGAAAGTCCTCCCAATAGCTTATTGACTTTCATTGGTCCTGAGATTGGCTGTCCTTGGTATGCTAAGCAATTTACAATTTCTGTAAACTGACTGAACATATCAGTGATGGATTCTCTTGGCTTCATCTTGAAGGCTTCATACTATCCAAGAAGGATATTGATCTTGATTTCTTTAACTCGATCCGTCCCTTCATAAGTGACGTGCAATCTATCCCAAACTTCTTTAGCTGTTTCACAAGATGAAATTCTGTTATACTCAATAGGAGATAAAGCACAATATAAAGAATAAATAGCTTTAGCATCGAGGGCTTGTCTCTTGGATATTTCGGGTTGTGACAATCCCACTCCATCAGCTATTTCTTTCCCTGAGGATGATATAGCTTTAGGAACAATTCCTTTCTCTACTACATCCCATTCAAGAGGATCTTTAGATCTTAGGAATGCCTTCATCTTGTTCTTCCATACGTTGTATTCCTTTCCATCAAAGTAAGGTGGTCTGGTGTTGCTTTGGCCTTCAATCAAACCTAGAGCCAAAATACTAACCATAGATCTTTAGCTTGGGAAGTATAAACACTTCCAACAATTAAGCACATGAGCTCTGATACCAACTGATAAAGGCTAGTAAATACACCTAGCGGGGGGTGAATAGGTGTTTATAAATTTCTTTTCAAACCTTTAACCCAAATCCCTCGACTTAAAATAAAATCAGAGTAAATTAAATTAAATTACGCAACAATAAAGTAAGGAGAATAAAGTAAGAAGATTTTGACACCGAAGTTTATAGTGGTTCGGCTTATTGTAAGCATACATCCACTCTCTACACTGACAGCCCAATGGCTGTATTCACTATGTAGCAAATGAGAATTTTACAACTTATGATCTAGACTTCTTCAGTAGAAAGTCTTTGCTACAGCTCTCGCAATTTCTCACTATAAGTGTCTCTCCTTTGTACACAACTAAAGCTCAAGAGATTTTGAGAACAAGGAGTTTTAAAGATTCGAACTTCGAATTTTTCTATTGGCTCACCCCATTCTAACAACAACGACTCCACCTTAAATACTCCTTCATGCCTTCATAGCCGTTAGCACTTTCCAAAAGAGTTCATCCAATCTACCCGTTGGAATGAATCAATTAAGGTGATCTTTAAGCTGTCGAATATAAGTGGAAGATAGCTCGTCAATCCTGTTCGCTCATACAATCAGGATCTTGAGTTTCCATAAGTGGAACCTTCCAAATCTTGTTTGTTCTTCAACGGATCAATTTGAGATAAATCTAGAAATCTTCGAACTTAATTTTAGCCAAAGATCTTCCATGAATTAGAACGAATTAAGGAAGATATTATCCAATCTTTGAATTCCTAAACCATTGGATTAAACCGCTATCAGCTTGGGCAAACTCGCAAAACTGAGTCTGACAAACTTCAGACTTTGATTGAGTCTAGAGATCTTCAGACCAAAAATCCTGCGTCTGGAAATCTTCAGACGGAAACATTTGGGTCTGAAACTCTTCAGACTTCAGCGACTGAGTCTTGGATTCTTCAGACTTAACTGATGAGGATGTTTTGTTAGCTTCTAAACACTTAAGGGATTTATCTTGGCCTCGGTTCCTTCCTACAAGTTAATACAATTGTAATTCATCGAATCACATCAACAAACAAATGAACATATCGGATCGAATCATCGATCAATTGACTCAATCAATTTCATGTCATCAGGACCATCATGCGGTCAATTCAATCAATACTATCTATGAGTCTGATCTCATCAAGGACTACTCACCTTATGCTGAAAATAGATAGTATAGCTCATCCAAAACTGATAATATATTATACTGCTCACGCAAACCTGACATATCAATCGTCAAGCCGATATAGTATACTAATAATGCTCACCAAAGTTGTGCGAATCTTAATTGCTCACCGAAGCTATGCGAATCTTAGGGTATACTACTCACTCTAAGCTTATGTATCAAGCCCGCAAGCTAATATAGTATACCATTCTAACCCACCAATCATTTCTCAACTTTTATCATAGTCGATAAAAATACTCGTGTGTGGGTACATGGTCGGCCTTAGCCAAAATACGATATTTTCCTTTCCATAAATCCTACCATTTAATATGGTCCACCAAAATATTTTTAGCGTTGTAAACCAATGCTCAGTAATTTTCTAATTAAATACCTAAAATAATAAATTTGGCGATATATAGCTCAAAATCACAAATCACACTCAATTTGCACAAAATAACAATCAATTAAATAAATCAATCACACTACTAAAATCAGTATAAAATTTCGGTCACAGGCTATTCTGGTCTAATTTCCGAAAAAGAATTCATTAATTAAATAATTACAGAAATTAATTATTATATGCCAATAAATGAACCTATCTAAATAAATACTACGGCCTATTTACTTGCTAATTACACTAATCTAACCACCTAACATGCATCATTGGTTAACTAATTCACTAATCCATTCTAACTAGCCACCTAATCCTAGCTTAACTTAAATTAATCAACCCGTAAGCGTCATTAACTTACTAAGCAAGGATTAGTGAGTCAAACTTACTTGATTGATGATCCGCTTGGATCAAAACGATGGGGACGTGACGAGGAGAAATAAACTCCAAAGTGGGACCGCCAAGCAAGGTCGGGAAAGCCACCAAAATGGGCCAAACAACGGCTGTAAAACCCAGGGCTGTTTGGTTTTGATTTTCACTGAAAAAGGTGGCTGAGCTGCAAGTTGAGCTACAGAAGGCTAAGGAAGGGGCGAACAAGCTGCGGCGGGGCTTCATGGTGGCAGGTAGGTGGCCAGGCGACTCCGACGATGGCGAAGGAGTTGTGACTAGCTCTAGGGATGTCCTAGGGTCACAGTGGAGAAAGGACGGTGGCCTAATGTGTGCAGGGCTGGCTTGCGAGCAGGCAGATAGCGATCGAGCTCTGGCAACACGATGGTGGTGACCTAGTGGCTCCAATGGGGTTGCTGGCTTGCTGGTTGGTTTTCCTGGGAATTTTTTAAGCTTCTTGGCCTTCTATGGAAGGTGGTTGACGAGCAAGGAGTAGGAGGGGACCGGCTGGGCTGGAGGGGGCCACCAATAGTCTCTTCCTCATCTCTCTTTCACCTCAACTTGGCCCACCAAGCCTAACTATCTTCCTCAGTTGATTTCCAGACCAAAAACTCCTTCTAGAAGCTTTGAGTTGGTCCAAAAGTTGGGTCCAAGGGGGAGATACAAATTTTGGAGGCAATTGGCTCAATTTCCATTCAAATCATCCTCGAATCAACTCAATTCGGCTTCTATAAATCCCATCATCAAGTCAACAATCAAATTGGTATTTTTCCTTATCAATTGATCATACTTGCATCACGATTTTGCAATCAAAAATGGTTCTCGAAATTTTTTGGACAAAAAAAAGATTCTACCTCAACTTTTCGCCAAAAATTTTGGTTTGCAAAAAAATCTTTGGAGACTGAGTTGACATTCCTCAAATGACTTGTGACATGACAAAATTTTCAATTTCTAAAATCGGATTTAATTTCGCGATTAATTTCAATCCGGTACGATTTTAGCGTGACCTTGGTTACCAAGTAGCTTTCGGAAATTTTTAGTGCAAATGACCCATGGTCGATTTTTTTCGAACCACAATAAACCTCTTTGACACATTGGCGACTCTCGATGGTTGTAAAAATCTCTCTCCCAGGTTACTCCTTCAATATCGTGGTATTGTTAGACCACTTTGACTAATGGGATGGTCTTTGTACACAGAATTAGTTCTTTTTGATCCACGATCTGAACCGGGCTTTCAACATACGACACTCGATCGTCCACATCCAATTCCTCGAAATTAAGCACGTGGGTCGGGTCAAGCTCATACTTCCTCAACATTGACACGTGAAAGACATCGTGCACTTGCACCAGTCTCGGCGGTAACGCAAGATGATATGCTAGGGTCCCGATTCTCTCTAGAATCTCAAACGGACCTACGTACCTCAAACTTAATTTTCCTTTCTTGCCAAAGCACAAAGTGCCCTTCATCGGTGACACTTTTAGAAAAATGTGATCACCAACTTGGAATTCCAAAAGCCTTTGACACTTATCTATGTAGCTTTTATGGCGACTTTAAGCGGTCTTTAATATGCTCCTAATCACTGCGACTACATCCACTGATTATTGAACAAACTCTGGGTCTGTAATCTTTTTCTCCCCGACTTCATTCCAATACACAGGTGTTCTGCACGCTCTGCCATACAACTCTTCGAAAGGAGCCATCCGGATGCTTTGCCGATAACTATTGTTGTAAGCAAACTCGACCAAATTAAGCTGTTCCTCCTAGCTTCCCTTGAAATCCAGTACACAAGCTCGCAGCATGTCTTTGAGGGTTTGAATCATCCTCTCAAACTGGCCATCTATCTGAGGATGATATGCCATACTGTACTACAGCTTTGTACCTAAAGCACTCTGCAAGCTTTTCAAAAAAGTAGCTGTGAATCTTGGGTCTCGATCAAAGGTAATCATAATCGGCACTCCATGCAGTTGAACTATTTGGCGCACGTATAACTCTGCGTGCCTATCCAAGTCAAGATCCTTTCGCATTGCAATAAAGTGAGCCGACTTTGTCAGTTTGTCAACCATTACCCAAATAGAACCGTTACCTCTTTGACTCCTTGATAATCCAGTTACAAAGTCCATTATGATGTGCTCCCACTTCCACTCTGGGATCTCGAGGGGTTGCAGAAGTCCTCCCCGCTTACAATGTTGTGCTTTGACTTGCTGGCATGTTAGACACTTGGCGACATGCTTGGCAAAATCTACCTTCATACCTGACCATCAATAGTGTTGACGCAGATTCTAATACATTTTTGTACTGCCAGGAGGAATGTCGTAACTGCTACGATGAGCTTCCGATAAAAGATCCTCTCTAAGCTTCGCATCGTCAGGTACACACAATCGTCCTCAGAGCTTCAGTGTTCAATCCTCATAAATCTGAAAGTCAACTTTCCTCTTATCAGTATCCTCTTGCAGAATTTTCTGAACATCTGGGTCTCGGTTGAAGTAATTTGATCCTGATCAGAACATCCGACTCAATTCTAAGGGTGGCCATAAGATGAGAAAGGTGGTCTACCTCAAATTTGAAAATCGAATCTCGAGCTCTTTCGAGTAGATTCCACTCCTTAACTAGCGTGTGTGCGATTGAAGACTTTTGGCTTAAAGCGTCGGTGACCTTATTCGCCTTTCCAAGGTGATATAGAATATCACAATCGTAGTCCTTCAGAAGTTCCATCCAACGACGCTATCTCATATTCATCTCCTTCTAAGAGAATAGGTACTTGAGACTTTGATGGTCCTTGAAGATCTGGAATCTTTCCCCACACAAATAATGTCTCCACATCTTCAATGGCGAAAATGATTGCTGCGAGTTCTAATTCATACGTCGAGTAATTCAACTCATGAGGTTTCAACTGACAGAAAGCGTATGCAACAACCTTACCATGTTGCATTAACACGCATCCCAGTCCTCGGAACGATCAATCACTATAGATCTTGTATCCTCCAGGACCAGATGGAATCGTCAACACAAGCGCGGTAGTGAGCTTTTGCTTTAACTCTTAGAAACTATACTCGCACTTGTCTGTCCACACAAATTTCTTTTCTTTCTTTAGGAGTCTAGTCAATGCGACGCTAAGGCTGAAAATCCTTCCATGAATCGTCTATAGTATCTAGCTAAACCTAGAAAACTCCTAATCTCTGTCACGGCAGTCGGTCTTGGCCAATTGATCACTGCTCCAATCTTGAATAGGTCCACGGAGATTCCTTCACCTGAAATCACGTGGCCTAAGAACACAACACGAGTCAGCCAAAATTCGCATTTGCTAAACTTAGCATACAACTGATGAATCCTTAAGGTTTGGAGCACTAATCTCATATGACTCTCATGCTCCTCAGCATTCCGCAAATATACCAAAATATCATTGATGAAACATGATCATGAATTGATCTAGGTATTCCTTGAACACTCAGTTCATCAAATCCATGAAAGCAGTGGAGCATTTGTTAACTCGAACGGCATTACAGTGAACTCATAATGACCATATTGAGTATGAAATGCTGATTTTGGAATGTCCTCATTCCTAATCCTTAGCTGATGATATCCTATCCTCAAGTCAATTTTCGAAAATATCGACACTCCTTGTAGCTGATCAAATAAGTCATCAATCCTCGGGAGTGGATACTTGTTCTTAATCGTCACTTCATTGAGTTGTGAATAGTCAATGCAACAAGCGCAACGAACCATCCTTCTTCTTTATCAATAGAACTAGTACTCCCCAAGGTGATGCGCTGGGATGTATGAATTTCTTATCCAATAACTCTTGCATCTGCACCTTCAATTCCTTCAACTCTAATAACGCCATCCGATAAGGAGCCTTAGAAATTGGCTCTGTCCCGAGTGCTAACTCAACCATGAACTCAATTTCTCTCTCTAGCGGCAATCCTGGCAATTCCTTCGGAAACACGTCTAGAAATTCTTGCACAACCGAAATATCTTCAATCTTTAGCTCCTCAACTGTCGTATCCACGACAGTCGCCAGGTAACATTAACAACCCCCGTCTAACAAACGGGTTGCCTCTTGTGACGAGATAAGGGCAATCGAGGGTCCTCCTCGATTCCCGACAAACTCGAAACATTCACCCTCTAACGAGTTAACTGAATCGTTTTATAATCACAGTCCATTTTAGCTCGTTGTTTGATGAGCCAATCCATGCCAATTATCAAATCAAAGTCATACATAACTAGGACTAACAGGTCTATTTTCCCCTCTCGCTCACCAATTGCTAAGTTGCAACCATAACAACCCAATGCAGACAACACCTTATTCTTTAACAATGTAAATATGCCAACCACTAACTCCAGCAACTCTTGACTTAATCCTATCAACTTAACAAATTGTTCGGCAATAAAAGAATGAGTTGTGCCGAGGTCGAATAAAGCATAAGTAGCATGATCGTTCAATGAAAGTGTACCTATGATCACATCAGGCGCATCCTCAATCTGACCTCTAATGATGGCATAAACTGTTTCTTGGGCTGGAGGTCTGATCTATCCACCTTGCGGTGCGTTCTGTGGCGCGTATCCCCTAAGCTGACCCATCTGCAATAGTGGTGGTAATTGCAGTTGTCCTCTTGGTCTTCTAGGACAATTTCTGCCTATGTGACCCTACTAGCCACGTTCAAAACAAGCGCCCATTCTTCCGGGGCATGGGTTCAAACTATGTCGCCTTCCACAAAAGCAACACAAACCATTACTACTTGGCACTGACTTGCCAACTCCACCCTTCTTGTTGGGCGAGACTTGAAATCTTCCTCTAGTCATAGGCCTCTTCGCATGTCGAACTGAACCTCAATCCAGACGAGGCGGCTTGCTTGTTCAAACTCCTCTCTAACAGTTAGGCTCAATTGTACACCTCACAATAATCCTTCAAATCAAACGGCACCAGCAGCTGTTTCAACTCTAGTTGAAGGCCATTCCTAAACCTTCGAGCTTTATCATCGGGATCCTCAATCAATCTCGAAGCGTACTAAGAAAGCTCAGCAAATTTGACCTTGTACTGGTCAATAGTCGTGTTCCCTTGGCGAAGACACTGGAACTCTTCCATTTTTTGCTCTCAGGCTCTTCCCGAAAAGTATTTGTCATTGAACACCTTGAGGAAAGCATCCCAAAAGGGGCCACTCCTCCTAGAAACACTGTTTCTCTGGCGGCTTTTAACTAGGTATTGGCACTACCCTGCAGTTAATAGACTGCCAGGACTACTTTCTCCTCCTCATTCGACCTCAGAAGTGCAAATGCCTTATCTAAATCCTGAATCCAAAGAGAGGGTTCAGCTTCAAAAATTGCTCAACCAAGTTGTGGATCGATCTCTCTCTACCCACAATTAAGTTCCTAGTTGGAACCTCGGTAGGCGCAGCGACAGTTGTGATAGTGGCTGCGGCAGCAACAGCAACATTGGCAACGGCTTGAGCGGTGACTGTAACGGTGGCGGTGAAGGCAACAGCTTGGTTCTAAGCCGATTACCCAATCATCTCTCTTATTGCATCCAACACTTGCTTGATCTTGACAGTTCTTGGATCACCTGGGGCTTCTACCCTAGCACCAATGAGAGGAGGTGCTATGCCACTCTTGCTAGTCTAAGCTAGCGCTCTACCATGTCCTCCTTGGGTACCGACCCTCGTCGACGTCCCACCCCGAGTTGCAGGATCGATGGTACGCTTCCTAAGAGTCCTCTGCTCCTGATCACTCATGATGTAGCTTTTCTATAGAACTTGTTCCCAATTCCATATAGAATTAAAAGCTTAGTGATCCACACAACAAGCAATTCTACCAATCAACTATCACAAACATGCACCAGCATGGAATTAAAGGTCTTTCCTACTAACTATCCCATAAACCATCGCCACCTTATCACTCCAATTTCAAACAACCTTGCTCTAATACACTAAATGGGGATGTCACGTCCCGATCCTCCGAACATGTGCCCATCCCTGCTTGGTCGATATAATAGCAACGTCTGAGGATGCATTGCCGACCTATTCTTTTTAATACGCATGCGGAAGCGATTAATAAATTCCCCAGACAACAACAATATGGGATAGAAAAGTAGGACCATAAATTTATCAAACCATAACATGCTTATATATACATATATATCAAGCCATGTCATATATAATACTAGTTTATAAAAGAAGGTATGCAAAATAGGGGGGAGGGTTTCATAAAACTACAGGCACACTAGGCAGTTGAGTTCTCCTCTGAGTACACTGTGGATCCTAGATCCAACGGACTCGGGTCCATCACCGAAGCACCAGGAGGATTTGCAATGCCTTTCCCAAAAGCAACCTCAAATACGAACCGAGGTACCTTAGATTCCAGGATGGGGCTCTCTCTCTATCTATTTTTGCTGTCGACAGTACCATGATCGGTAATGATAGGGAACCTTGCGGGGTAGACCCACATCAACCCAAACCACAGACTTCACAAGTGTGTATTCCCATCCCCTAGGGTCCCCATTCATCGGAATATAAGTTACCTGTCTCCTGATCTGCTTCGGTCATCCAAAATGCTCGGAAGGAGCTGCCATTTAAGAGCCTGAAAATGTTCTCCCATAACAGGGTGAGATGACATCTCAGCAAGTTCACCCCTTAAGACCTAACTAGGAAGAAAATATGTCCTAAGGGCTGTCTAAATACAAACACGAGTCAGAGGACTTACCTTGGCATCGGTTCCTTCCTACAAGTCAATACAATTGTGATTCATCAAATTACATCAACAAACAAATCAACATATCGGATCGAATCATTGATCAATCGACTTAGTAGATTTCATGTCATTAGGACCATCACGTGGTCAATTCAATCAATACTATCTATGAGTTCGATCTCATCAAGGACTGCTCACCCAAAGCTGAAAATAGATAGTATAGCTCATCCAAAGCTGATAATTTAGCATACTGCTCACCCAAAGCTGAAAATAGAGTATAGCTCATCCAAAGCTGATAATATAGTATACCGCTCACCCAAAGCTAACATATTAGAGCCCTCAGGCCAATATAGTAAACTAATAATGCTCACCGAAGCTGTGCAAATCTTAATTGCTCACCGAAGCTGTGCGAATCTTAATGCTCACAAAAGCTGTTCAAATCTTAATTGCTCACCGAAGCAGTGCGAATCTTAGGGTATACTACTCACTCTAAGCCGATGTATCAAGTCCGCAAGCTGATACAGTATACCATTCTAACCCACCAATAATTTCTCAACTTTTATCATACCCGATAAAAATACTCGTGTGCAGGTACACGGTCAGTCTTAGCCAAAATACAATATTTTCCATTCCATAAATCTCACCTTTTAATATGGTCCACCAAAATAATTTTTGGCATTGTAAACTGATGCTCGGTTATTTTCTAATTAAACACTGAAATTAATAAAATTGGGGATAAATAGCCCAAAATCACAAATCACACTCAATTTGCACAAAATAAAAGTCAATTAAATAAATCAATCACACTATTAAAATCAACATAAAATTCTGGTCATTGGCTATTTCGGACAAATTTCTAAAAATAATTAACTAATTACGGAAATTAATAATTATATGCCAAAAAATGAAACTTAGGCCTATATAACCTAATTAAAAGCCGAGACGGGTTCGGAAAAATCCCGAACCTATCTAAATAAATACTATGGCCTATTTACTTGGTAATTGTACTAATATAACCACCTAACATGTATCAAGGATTAACTAATTCACTCATCCATTCTAACTAACAACCTAACAGGTGCGGCAGCAGCTGCAGCAGCAATAGCAGCGTTGGCAACGGCTTGAGCGATGACTGCAATGGTGGCGATGAAGACGATAGCTTGGTTCTGGGCTTGTTACCCCATCATCTCTCTCATTGCATCCAATGCTTGCGTGATCCTGACGATTCCTAGATCACCTAGGGCTGTTACCCCAGCACCAATGAGAGGTGGTGCTATGCCACTCACGCTAGCCTTAGCTAGCACTCTATCACGTCCTCCACCGACCCTCATCGGTATCCTACCCTGAGTTGCAGGACCGATGGTACACTTCTTAGGAGTCCTCTACTCCTAATCACTCATAATGTAACTTTTCTATAGAACCTGTTCCCAATTCCATATAGAATTAAAAACTAAGTGATCCACACAACAAGCAATTCTACCAATCAGCTATCACAAACATCCACCATCATGAAATTAAAGGCCTTTCCTACTAACTATCACATTGACCATTGCACCTTATCACTCCAATTTTAAACGACCTTGCTCTGATACCACTAGATGAGGATGTCACATCCCGATCCTCCGAGCATATGCCCATTCCTACTTGATCAATATAATAGCAACGTTCAAGGACGCATCGCCGACCCATTCTTTTTAATACGCATGCGGAAGCAATTAATAAATTCCCCAAACAACAACAATATGTGATAGAAAAGTAGGACCACAAATTTATCAAACCATAACACGCTTATATAAACATATATATCAAGTCATGTCATATACAATACCAATTTATAAAACAAGGTCTGCAAAACGGAGGGGAGGGTTTCAGAAAACTATAGGCACACTAGGCAGTTGAGTCTCCTCTGAGTATGCCGGGGATCTTGGTTTCAACAAACTCAGGTCCATCACCGAACCAAGAGGAGGATCTGCAGTGCCTTTCCTAAAAGCAACCTCTAATACAAACCAAGGTACCTCAAATTCAGGGATGCGGCCCTCTCTCTGTCCATTCCGCTCTCGACGGTACCATAATCGGTAATGATAGGGCACCGTGCAGGGTAGACCCACATCAATCCAAACCATGGACTGCACGAGTGTGTATTCCCATCCCCTAGGGTCCCCATGCATCGAAATATAAGTTACCTATTCCCTGATCTGCTTCGATCGTCCAAAATGCTTGGAATGAGTTGCCATTTAGGGGCCTGAAAATGTTATCCCACAACGGGGTGAGACGACGTCTTAGCAAGTTCACCCCCTAAGACCCGACTAGGAAGAAAATACGCCCTAAGGGCTATCTAAGCACAAACATGAGCTCAGAGGACTTACCTTGGCCTCGGTTCCTTCTTGCAAGTCAATACAATTGTAATTCATTGAATCACATCAACAAACAAATCAACATATCAAATCGAATCATCGATCAATTAACTCAGTCAATTTCATGTCATCGGGACCATCACGCGGTCAATTCAATCAACACTATCTATGAGTCCGATCTCATTAAGGACTACTCACCTTACGTTGAAAATAGATAGTATAGCTCACGCAAAACTGATAATATAGTATACTCCTCACCCAAAGCTGACATATTAGAGCCATCAGGCCAATATAATATACTAATAATACTCACCAAAATTGTGCGAATCTTAATTGCTCACCGAAGCTGTATGAATCTTAATGCTCACCAAAGCTGTGCGAATCTTAATTGCTCACCAAAGCTATGCGAATCTTAGGGTATATTACTCACTCTAAGCTTATGTATCAAGCTCGCAGGCTAATACAATATACCATTCTAACCCACCAATCATTTCTCAACTTTTATCATAGTTGATAAAAATACTTGTGTGTGGGTACATAGTTGGCCTTAGCCAAAATACAATATTTTCCTTTCCATAAATCCCACCATTTAATATGGTCCACCAAAATATTTTTAGCGTTGTAAACCAACGCTCGGTAATTTTTTAATTAAATACTGAAAATAATAAATTTGGAGATAAATAGCTCAAAATCACAAATCACACTCAATTTGCACAAAATAACAATCAATTAAATAAATCAATCACACTACTAAAATCAGTATAAAATTCCGATCACCGGCTATTCTAGTCTAATTTTCGAAAAATAATTCATTAATTAAATAATTACGGAAATTAGTTATTATATGCCAATAAATGAAACTAAGGCCCTTAAAGCCTAATTAAAAGCCAAGATAGGTTCGAAAAAATCCCGAACCCATCTAAATAAATACTACGGCCTATTTACTTGTTAATTGCACTAATCTAACCACCTAACATGCATCATTGATTAACTTTTCACTAATCCATTATAACTAACCACCTAATCCTAGCTTAACTTAAACTAATCAACCCTTAAGCATCATTAACTTACTAAGCAATGATTAGTTAGTCAAACTCACTTGATTGACAATCCACTCGGATCAAAACGACGGGGACATGATGAGGAGAAATAAACTCCAAAGCGAGACCGCCAAGCAGGGTCGGGAAAGCCACCAAAATGGGCCAAACAACGGCCGTAAAACCTAGGGCTGTTTGGTTCTGATCTTGGCCAAAAAAGGTGGCTAAGTTGCAGGTTGAGCTAGAGAAGGCTAAGGGAGGGGCAGACCAGCTGCAGTGGGGCTTCATGGTAGCAGGCAAGTGGCCAGGCGACTTTGATGATGGTGAGGGAGTTGCAACTGGCTCTAGGGACGTCCTGGGGTCATAGTGGAGGCGGGACGGTGGCCAAATGTGTGTAGGGTTGGCGCGCGAGCAGGCGGGTAGCAATCGAGCTCTAGGAACACGATGGTGGTGATGCAGTGGCTCCGATGGGGTTGCTGGCTTGCTAGTTGGTTTTCCTTGGAATTTTTTAAGCTTCTTGGCCTTCTATGGAGTGTGGTTGACGGGCAAGGAGAAGGAAGGGACTGACTGGGCTAGAAGGGGCCACTAATAGTCTCTTCCTCATCTCTTTGTCCCCTCAACTTGGTCTACCATGCCTAACTGTCTTCCTCAGTTGATTTCCAGACCAAAGACTCCTTCTAGAAGCTTTGAGTTGGTCCAAAAGTTGGGTCCAAGGGGGAGATACGAATTTTGGAGGCAATTGGCTCAATTTCCATTCAAATCCTCCTCAAATCAACTCAATTCGGCTTCTATAAATCCCATTATTGAGTCAACGATCAAATTGGTATTTTTCCTCATCAATTGATCCTACTTGCATCGTGATTTCGCAATCAAAGATAGTTCTTGAAATTTTCTAGACAAAAAAAGACCCTACCTCGACATTTCGCCAAAAATCTCAGTTTACAAAAAAATCTTTGGAGACTAAGTTGACATTCCTCAAATGACTTGTGACATGACAAAATTTTCAATTTCTAAAATCGGATTTAATGTCGCGATTATTTTCAATCCGATGCGATTTTAGTGTGACCTTGGCTATCGGGTAGCTTTCATAAATTTTTAATGCAAATGACTCGTGATCGATTTTCTTCAAACCACAATAAACCTCTTCGACATATTGGTGACTCTCGGTGGTTATAGAGTACCAAAATGACAAAAAAATCAGTTTAGTGCTGATCGACGAGAATTTTGCAATTTAGTGAAATCACCCACGTTTAACCACATATCTCGGTTGAATCGACCTATCTCTGATTTCTAATTGATCTTACTCTGCCAAAATGATCTCAACAGATGAGCACGGTCGAGTAGCCAATTCATGATTGAATCCTCAAGTCTATTGCATTAAAATCTCTTAATGACTTTCCCAAATAGTCTAGTTATCCATGAGTGATCTGCTTTGAAAATAGCACTATAGCTGTGTCGATGAAAAGCCTAATTTATTCAATTGAAAACAGGACTGAAAATCCAGGATGTCACAGCTCTTCCCCTCTTATAAAAATTCCGTCCTCAAAATTTAAACCATTACAACACTTTAAACAAAAATGTGGGGGTACAGACGTCTCATCGACTCTTCTCTCTCCCAGGTTGCCTTCAATACTATGGTGTTGTTAGACCACTTTGACTAATGGGATGGTCTTTGTACGCAGAATTAGTTCTTTTCGATCCATGATCTGAACCAGGCTTTCAACATACGACACTCGGTTGTCCATGTCCAATTCCTCGAAATTAAGCACGTGGGTCAGGTCAAGCTCATACTTCCTTAACATCGACACATGAAAGACATCGTGCACTTGCACCAATCTCGGCGGTAACACAAGATGATATGCTAAGGTCTCAATTCTCTCTAGAATCTCAAAAGGACCTATGTACCTCAGACTCAGTTTTCCTTTCTTGCAAAAGGTGTGAAGTTCCCCTCATTGCTAACACTTTCAGAAAAACATGATCACCAACTTAGAATTCCAAAAACCTTTGACCCTTATTTGTGAAGCTTTTCTGGCAACTTTGAGTGGTCCTTAATCTGCTCCTGATCACTGCGACTGCATCCACTAACCGTTGAACCAACACTAGGCAGTTGAGTTCTCCTCTAAGTACACCGGGGATCCTGGTTCCGACGGACTCAGGTCCATCACTGAACTACTAGGAGGATCTACAGGCGCCTTTCCCAAAAGCAACCTCCAATACAAACCGAGGTACCTCAAATTCTGGGATGGGGCCCTCTCTCTATCCATTCCGCTCTCGATAGTACCATGATCGGTAATGATGTGGCACCTTGCAGGGTAGACCCACATCAACCCAGACCACAGACTGCACAAGTGTGTATTCCCATCCCCTAGGGTCCCCATGCATCGAAATATAAGTTACCTGTTCCCTGATCTGCTTCAATCATCCAAAATGCTTGGAATGAGTTGCCATTTGGGGGCCTGAAAATATTATCCCACAACGGGGTGAGACGACATCTCCACAAGTTCATCCCTTAAGACCCGACTAGGAAGAAAATACGTCCTAAGGGCTGTCTAAGCACAAACATGAGTCAGAGGACTTACCTTGGCCTCGGTTCCTTCCTGCAAGTCAATACAATTGTAATTCATCGAATCACATCAACAAACAAATCAACATATCGGATTGAATCATCGATCAATTGACTCAGTCAATTTCATGTCATCAAGACCATCACGCTGTCAAGGGCTACTCACCCTACGTTGAAAATAGGTAGTATAGCTCACCAAAAATTGATAATATAGTATACTGCTCACCCAAAGCTGACATATCAGAGCCCTCAGGCCGATATAGTATATTAATAATCTCACCGAAGTTGTGCAAATCTTGATTACTCACCAGAGCTGTACGAATCTTAATGCTCACCAAAGCTGTTCGAATCTTAATTGCCCATCGAAGTTGTGCGAATCTTAATTGCTCACCGAAGCTGTGCGAATCTTAGGGTATACTACTCACTCTAAGCTTATGCATCAAGCCCGCAGAATGATATAGTATACCATTCTAACCCACCAATGATTTATCAACTTTTATCATACTTGATAAAAATACTCGTGTGTGGGTACATGGTCGGCCTTAGCCAAAATACAATATTTTCATTTCCATAAATCCCACCATTTATTATGATCCATCAAAATATTTTTGGCATTGCAAACCAACGCTCAGTAATTTTCTAATTAAATATTAAAAATAATAAATTTGAGGATAAATAGCTCAAAATCACAAATCACACTCAATTTGCACAAAATAACAGTCAATTAAATAAATCAATCACACTACTAAAATTAGCACAAAATTCTGATCACTGACTATTCCGATCTAATTTTCGAAAAATAATTAATTAATTAATTAATTAATTAATTACGAAAATTAACTATTACATGCCAATAAATGAAACTTAGGGCGGTAAAGCCTAATTAAAAGCCGAGACGGGTTCGGAAAAATCCCAAACCTATCTAAATAAATACTACGGCCTATTTACTTGCTAATTCACTAATCTAACCACCTAACATGTATCAAGAATTAAATAATTCACTAATCCATTCTAACTAACCACCTAATCCTAGCTTAACTTAAACTAATCAGAAGGAGAAAGAAAAAGTTGAAAGGTCAAAAGAAGAAGAAAAGAAGAGAAAGAAGGAGAATCATGAGGAGAGACCGAGAGTCTTCGGGAGAAAGGAGGAAGAAGAAGAAGAAGAAGAAGAAGAAGAAGAAGAAGAAGAAGAAGAGAGAAGAAAAGAAAAGAAATGGTGAAAAAGTCAAAGAAGGAAGGAGAAAAAGGGTGGGCTCGGCCATCAGAGACAGAGAGCATGCGAGGAAGAGAGGAAGAAAGGAAAAAGGAGAAAGAAAGAAGAAGAAAAGGGTTTTGCGCGTTCCCACTATGGGAGACTTGCCAAATCACCTCAACTACATAATGCAACACCTGGTAACTGACTGTGCCCCCTGTTTATTCAAATGGAATAGTTTCGGACTTGAGGCTTGAAATTCAGAATTATTGGAGATTTGTGCGGTGAAGTCCAATTTTTGAGTCGTTGAACCGCGTATTTTTATAGAAATGATAGCTTATGGTGTTGTGGAGTCGTAAGATTTTACAGATTGTGATTTGAGCTTACGATTTGCTTGAAACTAAATTTCAAAATTTCCATGCTCGATGAACAGTGCTCGTCCAGCAAATTCGGGTCTGTATTTTGTCCTTTTTCGGCTTCATTTTGGGACGGTCAAGTTAGGATTCTTATAGTATATTTGAAGGGCTTTCTATTGACTATAAGTATGTGGCACCCCTCGACGGCCCCCGATCCATTGGGGTCTCCACAGTTCGCTTACCTTTCTCTTACCTGACCTAAAGATCTATCAATCTTGGGGGTTTATATCTTTTAGGTTGGTCCCTGCGTAATTTATAATGGAAAAAGCATATCTAACAACTCCCTTCCCTATATTTAGAAAACAGTGCACACCAACTAAACATTTTATTTAAGTTAAAGCCGTACAGTTTTATTTACATAACTTGATGGACATCATTAGTCGGTACATCAAAATGCCGAGGCTTTCTATACTCGGCTATATTTCAAAAGATGACCGACATCTCTTCTAACAGTCATATACTTAAAGTCCATCGATCAGTGTCAGCATCCAAAAGTTCCTCCCTCTATTGTCCTCCTCCTCGTAGCCATATCCAACCACTCGATCCATCTGCTGGTGGCGGTGGCGGCAGAGGTATCTTATCTAGTCTGAAATGTTAGTCCCCAAACGGGGTGAGTACAACCACTCAGCAGTAAAAGATTCATCAAGCTATGTCAAGCATTACTATTAATATCCAGATTCAAGTATGGTAGACAAAATGGGCAATCCATGAATGAGTATGCATCCAAACCATATAACTCTTCAATGCAATGACCAGTGCATTTCCAATCAATAAGATGCATCGTGTCAAGCCACACAAGACCCGATCATGGGGCCAAACTGTAATGACACGTCCCATTCCATGCCATACAATTTAGTCCCATAACCAGACCACACTCACACTTAATATAATCGTCCGTTTTATCATTCAAAAGGTTTCATCCCCCAGAGGACCAATGTTTGCATCCTTCTGGGATTCCGCACCCAACCTGGCATCACGGAAGCCTCCGAGCATGTATTCAAAATACAACCGGGCATCCAAAGGGCATCGACTCATTCGAACCTCTGGGCATCTTGCACCCCACCTGGCATCACGAGGAATCACTGGGGACCATAGACATGGTTACCCCTAACCTCCGGGCATGCATCATAATACAACCCCTCACCATCCGGGCATGTATCATAATACAACCGGGCATCCCGACACTCCCGGAGAAAACCTCTGGGCATGTATTCATAATACAACCAGGCATCCAAAGGGCATCGACTCATTCGAACCTTTGGGCATCCCGACTCCCGGGGCATCGTTGACCCGAGGGTTCAACGGCAACAATTAACATCTTAATTTCCAAATAACACTTTTCAATGCAATGACGAAATGTCTCTTGAGTCTCATCACATCTCAATATTGCATGATATGCCAATTCCAGTACCATCATATCACATCAGCAATCAAAACATATTCATTTTTGGGGTACTTAATGGAAATTCGAAATGAGAACAACCCGGTTTCACGACGCACAGTTCTGGTAGAAATTTGGAAATAAATATTAAATGGACTCAGAAAATTATGAAATTTTGACACGTTATCAATGAGACCTAAAGGAACAAATTCCATGAAGAACACCAAGTCTAATTCCATACATATCGAGAGTAAAAACTTCGGTCTTTCTTGCTACAGTTTCTGTAAAATTCCCAGGTTTAGCATTCCTGTATAAAAATAATTTCGTCGACCAAATCTCGTCCATTTATGCTGAATTTTTTATATGTTACTCTTACAGACATGCTCTCCAACTTTTATTTAGGGGCTCGAAGTCGAATTTTGGCTAGAAAATTACAGAAAAATCAAGAAATCACCGGGGGTCATGCTGTTCATGCGAAAACAGTTTACTAGTCTAAATAGAAATGTTCCTACCCTTGAATTTCGACCTCCAACATCCACAATCAAATGTATACAAGTGTATTACACTATAACACAGCCTTATCACTTCCAAAAATCTTCCATTGCTAGATCCTTGAGTTCTTATTTCAATTCAAAAACCGAAATCCATAAAACATACTCTGTTTTTGCTCAGTTCCTTAGTCCAGTATCATCTCATTCATCTAAAATCAACATGCAGCTCCAAAATTCTACATTTTCTCTCATCTACCAACACTTCACTAGATAATTACAGCAAGCAAAACATAGATCGATGAACTTTCACTTGCCTCACTCCTAAGTTCGATCGGCAAACAAAATAGAAGGCTCGGGGAAGTCGCGGCTTGGCTCAACGGTGACGAAGACCGGCGGCGTCGACGGCGGCAGCACACGCGAGCATGGACGGAGAGCGGCCTTCTCTCGTCCTCCCTCACTCACGCTCGCTGCTCACTCACGAACTCTCCCTCTCTATCTAAATTTTCTGTTTCGGTCTCTCCTCCCTCCTGCCCACATGTACGAGCACTTTATTCCTTTGATTCATTGACTAGTTTAGTCAATGCATGCAAGTTTCTTTGGTGGCTATTTGGGCGAGCGGCAGCTGGAATACACGTGTCCAGCAGCTGGGGTTTCCTTCAATTCACCGCCAGTTGATTACCCAAATCAACAGAGAAATGTGGTGGCTTCATTGATCGAAGACAACTAGTTGAGACGTGTCTTGTTCATGCACAATCGGGCTTTCAGGGACAGCCGTGTGGGGGGGCAACGTGGCTGTAGTTGGGTGCCCCTTGGTCAACAAACTTCCTCCTTTGGTTGACCCTCCCAACACGTGTGCACGGCCGAGAGTCTTCGAGCAACAAGGGCTGCATGGGTCAACTCTCTCTTCATTTGTTGACCCGTGCGATGGAGAGACATGAAATGGGAATGGGTGAACGTGAGTGTGTGTGGCCGTGCATGACCCTCATGCATGGCTATAGGATCCATAATTTTCATGTCTTAACGAAAGAGGGTAGATGGGTATAGGAAAAATTCTCACGTAAATGCATGGGAGGTTCGGTTAGTAAGTTATGGATGTAGTGCCAACGATGACGAATTCCAATAATAATTTCATCAATCGGCAATGTATCGTTATTTTTCCGAGGTCACGAAAAATGCAGATGAGGTTGGTGTCACTTGAATTTATGAAAGTCTTCCGACAAGACTATGGTTTACTCGACGATTAGACCATTACTAATCGTAATGCATCGGTCCAATGATAATACGAACCAATGTTCGTAAATAGCACCAATGACATAGTCCGATGGTACCTTCGTCACTTAATCACAGACCGTCGCATATCCAAGGGTCGTCAAAATTCTCGGATGCCACAAAGTACAATCGAAATAGGGTTTATAGGAGAAGTTATAGCATGACCAAATTTCGCACTCAAGCTCTGTGTTGTGGATAGCTTGAGTAATCACTTTGGATATGCAATTTATTAGTGTGACATCCTGATTTTCAGGTTCAACTTTCGATTAAAAAAGTTGGGCTTTTCATCGACACGCTTATAGTTCTTTTTCTTAAGTTGGCCACTCACAGGATAACTAGTCTATCCGGTGAAACCGTTGAGGAATCTAAACGCAATAGACTTGAGAATTTGACCAGGAATCGACTGCTCAACCGTGCTAATTTGCTAGGGTCATTACGGCACCGTCAAAATCAATCATAGATTGGAGATAGGTCGATTCGATAGAGATTTGTGATTAGTGTGTGGCTAATTCCACCTAATTGCAAAATTTATATCAAACGGCACTAGACCAATTTTTCTGTCATTTTTGTATCCGGTGCCCGTATTTGAAACCTCTAGATTTTCACAATAACCAAGAGTTGACAATGTGTTGAAGATGCACAATGTGGCTAAAAAATCATCAATCATAGGTCAAAGGCGCTAAAAATTCCTAAAAGCTACATGGTAGGTTAAGTCACGCTAAAATCGTGTTAGATTGAAATTAACCACGAAATTGAACCCAATTTCATAAATTGAAAGTTTTGTCATGTCACGATTCATTTTAGGAACGTCGACTTACCTTCCGAAGATTTTCCAACAAACCGGTGGCGAAATTCCAAAGTAAGGTCATTTTTGACCGGGAAAATTAGAGGGCCATTTTTTAGCCCACTTTTGGCCGTCAAGTTGGTCCAATTGGCGAGGAAAAATGTGAATTTGAGTGTGGGCACCTTGGTTGGATTTATGGATTCCAATTTAGGTCCAATTGGAGAGGAATTGAATCAAAATTGGATAGAAGTGGCGCAAAATTCGTAGGCCAAGGGTGTAGCACACTTTTGGACCTCTTCATTGGCTTCTATGGGAAGTTTGGGTGTGTAAAAGGCTGAGGAATGAGGGCTAAAGTGGTGGGGGCCCTCGCATTGAGCAATAGAGATATTTACCTTGACTTTTGGGACACTTGGTTCCCCCCAAACCAGTAGCCTCCTCCTTCTTCCTCAACCTTCCTTTCTCCATGTTAAAGTGTTAAGAGCTCAAAATTTACAAAGAAACTAAGCCAAGCCAGCCCCCTACCCGACTCGTCTGCCACCATCACGTTGCCTGCAAGCTACTCCGTCCCCTGTGCACGCTGTCCGCACGTCTCATGCCGTCTCGCCCCTTGTCACACCTCTCGAGCCTCCGTCCAACCAGTCGGAGCCTTGCCATTGCCGTTTCCACCATTGTCAACCACTGTCGAGCCTCGCCTGGACCACTGTAGCCATCGTCGCCCAACCCGTGCCATTTTAGCTAGCAGGCCCTTTGGCCCAAGGGCAAAGGTCGAAGCTAGCAAGGGTAGTGAACCTTCTAGGCCCATTTCTAGGCCATCCGGTCCTCTGTTAGTGTCGTCGCAGGCTTGGTTATTGCCCGCTTCCACATCGCTGTCGCCATGGACTCACTGGATCGCTAAACCAATGAGTTTACTTGCTAAACACTACTTAAGGAGATATGATGCTTAGGGGGTGATTAGTTTAAGTTAATTAGGGATTAGGTGGTTAGTTAGATAAGATTAGTTATTTAATTATTCATTTTTGCTTGTTAGGTGGTTAGAATAGACTAATTAGGGGCTAGATAAGTTGTGCTATATATCTAGATAGGTTCGAAAATATTCTAGGCCCGTTTAGATGGTTAGATTAGCATTTTCGACCTAAGTTAGTATTTTTGGTATTTAAATACATTTATTTAATTATTTTAGGTATTTATATGATTATTAAATACTTTTCGAAAATTATACCGAGATAACCGGTGATCGGAATTTCATGCTAATTGCAACTTAGCTTATAAAATTGAGTGTTAATTTGTGCAAATTGAGTGGTGATTGAAATTTTGGTTATTTATTCCAAAAATTTGAAAGTTTGGCATATAATTAGAAAATCCTGGGTGTCAAGTTTTGACACCGAAAATGGTTTTAAATACTATATCAAATAGTGGGATTTTCAAAGGAAGGATATTAATTTTTTGGGTTTGATCTCGATCGTGTACCCACATACAATTATTTTCACCAGGTGTTTTTAATACGAAGAAAAATGATCAAGTGCATTATCTTAATTAAGAAATATGAGTTGTGACACCCCTCGACAGCCCCTGATCCATTGGGTTGCCACAGTCATTACATTTCACTTTGTCTTAAAAATCGGTTACTTACATACAAAAAATTTTAATCCATACACTCTGGGGGTTTATATCTCTTAAATCGGTCACTGCACAGAAAATATGGCGGAAGCATAATCAACTATTCCCCGTCTTAAAATTAAAGCGATGCACATCAACTAAAACTTTTATAAGTTAAAGCCGGACAATTTTATTTACATGACTAGATGGACATCACAGGTTGGTACATCAAAATGCCAAGTTTTTTTTTTTTTTAATACCCGGCTATTTTCAAAAGGTAACCGACTTCTTTTCCAACAACCATCTACAAAGTCCATCAGCTAGTGTCGGTGATCAAAATGCATCTTTTGCTGACCTTAACTCTCAGTCATACTCAATCCGGTCCATCAACTGGCGGTGGAGGCGGCAACCCCAACGTACGTCCGTCTTGGCGAACGAAAACAAAGATAAACTCCTGGAGAATGGGGCTGGCGGAAAGACCAACATCAAACACCAAAACAATCCTCACCCGCTCGAAAAATAACCCACGCACTGTGGGGTGTTGGTAATTCGACCGTTCCCATTGTAGGTCAACCAGAAATCCATAGAATCAATCAGAAGTTACAGGTAGCAGAGGCATTTCTTCTAATCTGAAATGTTAGTCTCCAAAAAGGGGTGAGTACAACCACTCAGCAATAAAAGATCTACTAAACTATATCGTGTATAACCATTACCATGTAATTTCATGCAAGATAGACAAAACAAGTAATCAAAAGAAATAAGTACACATCAAATCAATAAAACACTTTAAAGCAATGTCAATGTAGTTTCAAAAACCAAAATGCATTCTTTTTGTCACACAAGTCCCGATTATAGGGCCAAACTGTTATAACACGTCCCATTCCATGCCACATAATTTAGTCCTATAACTAGACAACACACACTTAGTAGAACCATCAATTTTAATATTCAAAAGGTTTCACCTTTCGAAGGACCAATGTTTGTGTCCCTCCAGGCATTCGCACCCAACCTGGCATTGCGAAAGCCTCCGGCACTCAGCCACTGGGCCACCGGGCATCCAGAGCGTGTTACGTTACACCTCCATACATCTCGCACGCTACCTGGCATCACGAGGAATCTTCGGGGCTCGCCATGAAAATGGTTACCCCTACCCTTCGGATTTACGTACCGATAAGCATACAACCGGGCATTCTGATGCTCTCGTGGAAAATCTCTGGGGTACTACGGACCCCAGTAATCAAAAGGACCCCAGGCATCCAAAGGACATCGACTCACTCGAACCTTCAGGCCTCCCGACTCCCAGGGCATCGTCGACTCAATAGTCCAATGGTATAATTAACATCTTAACTCATTTCAATATCAAAAACATTTTCAATGCAATGACATCAAATGTCCCATGAGTCTTTATCAAAATCTCGGTATTGAATGATATGCCTAATGCCGAAAACCATTATGTTCAATAACAACTTAAAATGCATTCACCTTTGAGATAAATTGAGCAAGTTCGAATATAGACAACCCAAAAAAATCAGAATGCACGACTTTGGTAAGAATTTTGGAAGAACCCCTGGATAAACTTGAAAGTTCCCAAATCTTGGCATGTTATAAATAAGACCTAAAGAAAAGATTTCATAAGAGACAGTAACCCAAATTGATCACGTAGAGAGAGCAATAATTCACATGACTCAGCCCCAAATTCTTCCACTAACGAAATTTACGTTCCGGCAGAAAGTGTTGCACGTTAAAACGAGTTTATACTACTACGTTAATTCTGAAAAAGTTTGATAAAAACGTGTGTCCTAGTTTAAGCAATTCCTTAAAATTTTCATGAAGAAATCAGAATCAAAAAACATACTAGAGCTCTCCAAAAAGGTTCACAAAGTTATTGACCTACACCTGATTTATACTGGGCAGTGCGGATTCAGTAAAATTGCACGCCCAAACCGTGACTATCTCCCTTCCAAAGGTCTACCCAAAATGGGTCTTTCAAATGTAATTCAACAAGATCGAAACATGCATGTAGAAAACCATAATATTTCTTCAATTCCTTAGTTCCAATCTATCGAAAATACTCAATAACCCAGCATTCAGCATCCAATCCAGTCATTTCTCAAGTCTATTTGCACTATCTCAGACAATAACAGCATTGCATTACATAGGTTAGTAAACTTTTACTTGCCTCATGTCTTATGGCTCAATGGCAAGCAAAAACAGAAAGCTCGGGGTCTCAAACGCGGCTCAATGGTGGCGAACACAAGCGGCGTCCACGGTGGCAGCATGCATGCGAACGAAGGGGTGGTCCTTTCCCTTCTTTTTCTCTGCTCACTCTCTTGCCCTTTGCCCTCTCTCTCGGTTTCTCTTGCTCACTCACTGAACTCTCTCTTTCTCTTTATACGGGCACAATGGTCACTGGTTCTGCTAAAAATCCAGTCAACAAAGAGATGGTTTTCGGTGATTAATTAAGTGAGTGGCAGCTGGATTATACATGTCCAGCAAAGCTAATCTTTCCGCCGCTCGACACTTTGCTTCTCCATGCAAGAAACGTGTCCTCAGTATTTTATTTATTTTTTCCCAAGTCTTCATTTGCTGGCCGACAACGGGGAAGCAACGTGGCCATCATCGGCTAAGCTTCAGTCAACATTTCCTCTCCATTGTTGACTCAAGCGTGGACTAAATGGAGAGAGATTAGAGCAGCATTAGACGTGGACAATTCCACCTCTCCACCCGGCATGCACGTTTCTCATGCATAGCTGAATTCCATTCCTTCGGCTCTCAAAATCAATTGATCGAAGTCCGAGTTCCTCTCTTACTTCATGTACACTTAGATAGTATAGTTGTGTTGTGTTATCGAAAAAATGTACACAGGTCAGCAGGGTCAAGTATGGTGCCGATAAGGTTTATAATACGATGGAGTCCAATGTCTGTGCCAATGATGAAATCTGATAACACTTCCGTCGATCTGTGATGTGTCATCATTTTTCCAAGGTCAGCAAAGTACGGATGAGGTTGGTCTCACTTGAACTTATGAAAGTTTTCCGACAAGACTATGATTTACTCGATGATTAGACCATTACTAAACGTAATGCGTTAGTCCAACGATAATACGAACCAATGTCCGTAAATAGCACCAATGGCATAATCTGACGATGGAAAGTTATACCTCCATACATCATGTTGTAGCCTGAGTAACCTCAAGGTGAAAGAATTCATTTCGGGTGAGAAGCTGCAGATTAAGAAAAAGCAAGAAGCCAATCGGAAAACCATTGGAAAAAGGCACCACGGTCAAACTGTGAGATTGAGTCGAGAACAAGAAAAGCACGGTGAGAGCTTGATATAAAAGGAAAGGCATACACTCACGCACAGCCAAAAGAGAATGAAAAGAGGTGTGCGTTCAGTGATAAATTCGATCAAGCAAGAAGAATTTGATGTTCGTCATGATCTCAAGGAATAAATCAAAACTTCTATTTCTATCTGTTAAATATGACTCGAGTTTGAGTGATTGCAAAACCCGATTCGCTGGACTCGCGACGGATTTACTAGAGACGAAATAAAGTCGGAAAAGGAATGTGGCCGTGGGGGCACAAAACTTGGGCACACATTCACACTTATTTCCTGTTCGGCCATGCAAAGAATTAAATAAAAGGGCAGCAAAGTTTTTTATTTCCGTCGCAGAGGAGTAGCCGAATTCTTTTGCCAGGTGAGGCCCACAAGTCAACATACACGAAGAATAAATAAAGAAGAAGGAAATCTAGGCACATCTATTATAATATATTAGGTTTCCCTTTTTTGGCGTGAAGTCCCTCCATAAAGATCAAATTGGTGGGGCGGCATACTTATATATATATATAATATAATACGTTTCCCTCTTGCTTTGCGGCTGCTGCACGTACAGGCTAAAGTCGTGAAATAAACCCTACGTAGAAGTCACAGAAGGGAGCCGCAAAAGAGGTCTTCTTTTCGGGGTGTTGCTGCTGCACCCGTATGAGAGAAAAGGAGGAGCCGCATATCTTCAAGCTGAAGCGCGATCAAGAAAAGGAGTTCTTTTTCAGCATTTGTTTTGAGTTTGTATGATACTTTTGTGCCATAAGTTGGGGTTTGGGTTAAATTGGGGCTTGGGAAACATCGAGAGAGTGTTTGAGTGACTTGAGTGTGTAATCTCCTTGTATTGCTTGATCTATAGTGAAATTCGCTGCTGCTCTCCCCGTGAACGTAGGTCTTTACGACTGAACCACGTAAATCCATGTCTGATTTATTTTCTTCTCTGTCTATATTATTGTTCGATCGCTCGCCCTATCGCAACAAGTGGTATCAGAGCCAGGCTTGGCTAAGTTGAAACGAATCGATGGCGATAGAAGAAGTAAAAGTGAGAATCGAAAAATTTGATGGGAAGGATTTTAGTTTTTGGAAGATGCAGATTGAAGATTATCTTTACTAGATGAAACTGCACTTGCCATTGTTTGGGGAGAAACCAGAGACGATGAAGCAAGCTGATTGGGATTTGCTGGATAGACGAGCTATGGGTGTTATTTGGTTGACGTTGGCTCGTAACGTCACGTTTAACATCCTGAAGGAGAAGACCACTGTTGATTTGATGCAAGCCCTGTCGGATATGTACGAGAAGCCCTCTGCGATCAGCAAGGTCTATTTGATGCGACGTCTGTTTAATTTGAAGATGAGCGAAGGTGCGTCAGTTGCTGATCATATCAATGAATTCAATGTGATTGTTAGTCAATTGAGTTCAGTTGAGATTGACTTTGAAGATGAGGTACGTGCTTTGATTATATTATCCTCATTGCCTCGATAGTTGGAATACTACAATTCTGCTGTTAGTAATTCCTCTGGGTCAACAAGTTTGACGTTTGATGGAGTTCGAGATTTGATTCTGAGCGAGGACATTCGTAGAAGAGAATCTAGCGAACATGTATCTGCTGCTTTAGTGGGTGAAAATAGAGGAAGATCTAGAACACATGTGGGTAATAGTAGTACTAATATGAACAGGCGTAGTCGAGTCTAGGACTGGTAATGTTGTCTGTTGGAGCTGTGGCAAGAGGGGGCATCTTAGAAGGGATTGCCTTAAGCTGAAGAATGAGAAGGGTAAGAGAATTATGGTTGATTCTGCAGATAATGTTGCAGCTGTAGCAATAGTGCCGATTATGTCTTGTCTGTCACTAATGATTCATCACTTGATGGATGGATTATGGATTCTGGTTGTTCTTTTCATGTCACACCAAATAGAAACTGGTTTATCACTTATCAATGCATGGGTAGTGGTAAAGTTCAGTTAGGGAACAACGCTGAGTGCGATGTTGTGGGTGTTGGTGATGTTAAAATCAGAATGCATGATGGTATTGTGAGGACATTGACTGGAGTGAGGCATGTTCCAGATTTAAAGAAGAACTTAATTTCCTTGGGTGTCCTAGATTCAGTTGGTTGCAGGTATTCTTCAAAAGGTGGAGTTTTGAAGGTTGTTCAAGGTGCCCTGGTAATAATGAAAGGAATCAAGCATAGAGACTTGTATAAACTTCAAGGTGAGACGGTGACAAATTTCACTGCAGAGACGTCGGATGCATCTGTTCGAGGGTCTATGGACTGCTTGAAGAAGACCTGGGTGTTTGTGCCAAGGCACAAGTTTGATGCTGGTGCAGGATCTTGCAATCAAGAGCTTCGATCGAGACGAAGACTGGTAAGTCGATCAAGCATGTGCAGACTAACAATAGCATGGAGTTCTACTCGAAGCTGACAAATAAATTCTGCATGAAAGAGGGCATAGTGAAACACCGCACTAGTGCCAATAAATCACAACAATTTGCAGAATTGATGAGTAGAATATTACTAGAGATGGCCCGAAAAATTATCTCTAGTGCTGGTGTTGCTAGGAGAATCCTAGCTGATGTGCTAAGTACGATAAGCTGCCTGGTGAATAGATCCCCATCAACTGCCATTGAATGGCGAACTCCTGAAGAAGTATGGTCAGGTAACGTTGCTGATTATTCTATTTTTAGAATGTTTAATTGCCCATGTTATTTTCGAGTGAATGATGGTAAGCTCGATGGGAGGGCAATGTGCATATTCCATGACTATGCACAAGGTGAGCGGGGTGATTAGTTGTGGTGCCCGGATATAAATTCACCTGTTAACAGCAGAGAAGTTACCCTTGATGAGTCTCCGATACTTTTGGCTAGGAGTGTTTGTAGCAGTGGTAATACGGATCTGGACGGTATTCAGCTTGAGGTGGAGTTGCGACCAGAAACTCCTGAGGTAGCGAGTACGAGTACTAGCAAAGTAATCGACACAGATGGTGCTCATAGCGAGGTGGAGCCTATAGAGCCAATGGTTGCTGTAACTGCTGAAATTAACAAGGTATGTATTCGATCTCCTGACAGATATGGATGCAACAATGGTTTTGCTTTATCTGCAGTTAGGGAGGTTGTGTCAGAAAATCCTTGCGAAGCAGTTAAAAGTGCATGCGGAGTTGGTATTCTGATGAGGTCCTCGGTTATGGCGAAGTTCAAGCGAGGCTTGGACTTGGATAAAATATGTGGCGGTTGAGCCTATCGGGGGCAATGGGAAAGTAGCGGCAGAATTTGAATTTTTTACGAAGCGATTGTAATTTGGCTCAAACGTCGAGCCAAGGTGGAGATTGTTAAATATGACTCGAGTTTGAGTGATTGCAAAACCCGATTCGCTGGACTCGCGATGGATTTACTAGAGAGGAAATAAAGTCGGAAAAGGAATGTGGCCGTGGGGGCACGAAACTTGGGCACACATTCACACTTATTTCCTGTTCGGCCATGCAAAGAATTAAATAAAAGGGCAGCAAAGTTTTTTATTTCTGTCGCAGAGGAGTAGCCGAATTCTTTTGCCAGGTGAGGCCCACAAGTCAACATACACGAAGAATAAATAAAGAAGAAGGAAATATGGGCACATCTATTATAATATATTAGGTTTCCTTTTTTTGGCGTGAAGTCCCTCCATGAAGATCAAATTGGTGGGGCGGCATACTTATATATATATAATATAATACGTTTCCCTCTTGCTTTGCGGCTGCTGCACGTACAGGCTGAAGTCGTGAAATAAACCCTACGTAGAAGTCGCAGAAGGGAGCCGCAAAAGAGGTCTTCTTTTCGGGGTGTTGCTGCTGCACCCGTATGAGAGAAAAGGAGGAGCCGCATATCTTCAAGCTGAAGCGCGATCAAGAAAAGGAGTTCTTTTTCAGCGTTTGTTTTGAGCTTATATGATACTTTTGTGCCATAAGTTGGGGTTTGGGTTAATTGGGGCTTGGGAAATACCGAGAGAGTGTTTGAGTGACTTGAGTGTGTAATCTCCTTGTATTGCTTGATCTATAGTGAAATCCGCTGCTGCTCTCCCCGTGGACGTAGGTCTTTACTACTGAACCACGTAAATCCGTGTCTGATTTATTTTCTTCTTTGTCTATATTATTGTTCGATCGCTCGCCCTATCGCAACACTATCTTTTATTTGATTCGATTCCTTGTGCCTACTAATGTTTTACTTTGGTTTCATCGCATTGATTCCAGAACCATTAGCAATCCGAATCAGAAACACGGAAGTTCGTAAATTATGGTTTTGATTTGCCTTAGTTTCCATTAGTACTTATTACAGAAATAGTCTAGAATCATTTACGAGCAATCCTGGACTTTCTTCGTTGTTTGTTCATGTGTTTTTGCGTTATCTAGCACGTTTCCCTCACATTCAAATTCTCTCTTTTTTGCTTTAAAATCTAGTATGTATAGTGTTTATTATTTGTGTTTTTGGAGGTGTTCCAACCTTTGTTCTTGCAAATATGGAGAAAAATTTGAATAAATTTCACCGATGTTTTCTTCCGCCAAAAATTGGATCTCTTTACTAGTTTTTTTTTTTTTTTTTGTCGAAACTGCCCATATATTAATTTAAAAGGAGATACAAGCAGATGCTAGAGCATCAGTAAAGATAATATCCTATAAAACAAAAGGAGGATAGATATTCCAGTTATGGTTCGGGCCATGAGTCCGATGGGCTTTGGCGGCCCAATCAGCAATAGCATTGGCTTCTCGGCTATCGTGCTTGACAGAGAACTTAGGGCAACGAAGAAGCTCTGCGAGTAGTGCCGCGAAGAGATGACGTTCTTCCCATGGCGTCGACTTCTTCCTCTCGATGATCTCCACCAGCAACAGGCAATCCGTTTCCAACATCACGCTCTCCTGATGCAGCCCCTACTGGATCAGATGCTGAAGCGACATAAGGAGTACGGAAATCTCAGCTTGGAATGCCGAATGCGACGGGACCCTTCTTGTGAACACATCGGTAAGAAATCCTCGGTAATTCCTAGAAATATAAGCGATCGAGCCTTCGTCACTCCCCAGTTGATAAGCCCCATCAACATTGCATTTAATACTACCTTTTGCAGGAGGTTGCCATCTTCGATCTAAGTTCCCAAATGATGGTGGATGCAGAGGCGTAGAAGGGTCAATTTTAGCCCAAATCTGACTCTAAGCAAGAGCATTCTCCACAGCTTGAACAGGATTTGGTGCTTGCTGCCTAAAAAATGCAGTATTTCGCTGACGCCAGATCTCCCACAACAGAGCAGCCAACACCTCAAAAGTAGGGGATTTTGTGGAACTAGAAACCCTGGTTGCAACCCAAGCATCAAAACGGCTCACTGACGTAGGTCAAATTCGAATCCTGACTTTGTTATGATTCCAGATATCAGCTGTCCAAGTGCAATAGAAAAAGAGGTGTTCGACAATTTCAGGCATATTTTGGTTGCAAAGGCTACATAGGGGTGTAGGAGAAATATGACGGGTATATAGATTGGCTTTAGTAGCAAGGGCATTTTTACATGCTAACCACATAAACACACGAATTTTAGGAGCAGTTTTCATGTGTCATATTTTCCTCCATAACTGAGCAGGGAGTTGATAAGATGATGAGGCTGCAGTGTGTGGGGTTTGGTGTATCGAAGACACATAATGGTAACAGCTTTTAACTGAAAGGTCTCCTGATGAAGTTGTTGTCCATACTAACTTATCAGTAAGTAATAAAGGATCAGTTGGTAGGTTTAAAATCGCATCATTGACCTGATTTTCAAAGAGATTAGAAATGAGATTAGAGTTCCAAGCTATATGAGAGGAATCCAATAGATCAGCAACTACAATTGGTTCTCCTACAACTGCTATACCTCTTATTTTACCAGTTGGTAGCCAGATGTCTTCTCTGATATTAATCTTTGACCCATCCCCAACTAACCATCTAAGTTTAGGCAGAATGGTGTCTCTTCCTTTGAGCAAACTCTGCCAGCCCCAAGAAGACCTATACCCAAACTGAGCACTCTGAAAAGAAGAATTTCTGAAATATAACCCCTTGAAAAGCTGACTCCATATAGCTAGAGGTTGATGCAAAAGACGCCAAGCTTGCTTACCAAGCATGGCCTGATTGAAATTGATAAGATCTCGAAAGCCCATACCCCCTGAATCTTTAGAAAGTTTTAAATCTGACCAGTTTTGCCAATGAATTCCAAATTTGTTGATGTTGGTGCTCCACCAGAAAGCTAAGATCTTTCTTTCAATTACTCTACAAAGTGACAGGGCCAACTTGAAAATTGACATTGCATACTGAGGTAAGGCTTGAATCACTGCCTTCAATAGTATCTCCTTGCCACTTTTAGATAATAGTTTTTCCTTCCATCCAGCTAATTTGGCATTAACTTTTGCCAGGATCCAAGAGAACATCTCTCGTTTAGATCGACCCCAATCTGAGGGGATGCCCAGGTACTTCCCATATTTGCTCACTATGGGTATTCTCAATTCACTGGCTAAATTGTTTTGTAAAGTCTACAGGCAATTCTTACTAAAAAACAAACCATATTTGTTCCTGTTAATGAGCTGACCCATAGCTAAACAATACTGATTTAAAATACTCGCTAGATTCTGGCAATCTGAAATTGTGGCTTTGAGGAAGAAAACTGAGTCGTCAGCAAATAACAGATGGGATAACATAGGACAGGCTCGATTGAACTTTATCCCCCTAAGGTGACCCATATCCACAACTTGCAATCTTGCATTGGATAAGACATTTGCTAGTAAAATAAAAATGTATGGGGAAAGGGGGTCACCTTGACGTAGTCCTCTAGTAGGCTTAAAATAAGGGAGTTGTTTCCCATTAAAACGCACACTAAGGGAGGTAGTGGTGATGCAAGCCATAACCATATTAACCCATCTTTCAGTGAAACCTAACTTCTGTAAATAGGCTGTGAGGAAATCCCACTCGACCCTGTCATACGCCTTCTGCATGTCCGTTTTTAGAATCAGATTGAATCTTTTCTTGCAAGATCTTACTTTAAACTGATGTAACACTTCTTGTACCACCATTATATTATCTTGGATCTGCTTGCCACTGACAAATGCAGCTTGTTCTTTGGAAATTAGGCTCGGAAGCCAAGGCTTGAGTCTGTTAGCCAAGACTTTTGAGATGATCTTGTAAGTAAAATTACAAAGACTTATGGGACGGTACTGATCTATACTTTCTGGATGAGGAACCTTAGGAACCAAAGCAATAATTGTTCTGTTTAACTGAGAAGGCATAGTCCCTGAGGTAAAGAAATCCTTAACTGTTCTAATTACATCTGCTTTGATAATTTGCCAGTGATGCTGAAAAAACAAGCCACTAAGTCCATCAGGTCCAGGAGCCTTGGAAGCACCTAGTTGAAAAGTAGCCTGGTAGACCTCCTCTTCTGTTATCTCTTTCAATAATTATGTATTCATTTCAGCTGTCACCATTACTGGACATTGTTGCAGGAATGGGCCAAAATCACGATAGCCTATTGACTGATAAAATTGAGTAAAGAAACCCTGAGTCAGCGCCTTTAACTGAACTGGCTCCCATATCCAGGTATCTTTTTACTAGTTTTGTTCCAGCATATTATAGTTTAAATAGTTTTATTCCAACATATTATAGCTTAAGAGCATTGGATTGGTTTGTATCTCATTCATAAGCAATTAGTTTACATAACAAAATGAGAAAAGAATAAAATTGAAAAAATTGAAAAAGAACTAGTTAATGGGGTCATATTCACATCTAGTTTAGTATTTATCTTTTAACACTTAGATTTAAGAATTCACATTTATTATCTTGCACATTTACTCATTATGTATAACTCATGGGGTCCTATTCTGAGGTCATTTCTTTCCTCGCATCTCACTTGCTTTATTATTGCTTGGTTTGATCATTTGTTATTTGAATGTACACGCATGATGAAAAATAAGACTGATAGGCGAGCTCTTAAAAAGCGAAAATTGAAGACACGAAAAGAAGGCCTCTCGGCCGAGCTTGCCGAAGACAATAGGGGTGGTTTGCGAGCGACACCGACACTCAGTCCATGGATGAGCAATTCGCGAGCGTCCACGTCACTCGACCAGATCTGGTGGCGACTCCACTGGTTGCAACGATGGAGGAGGGGCGGAGGTCGAACTCGGAGAGAGGGCATGAACAGATGGGCTTTTCAAGCAAGAGAGACTGGAGGCGTGCTGGTGAGAAAGAGGGCCGACACCATTGTTGCAGAGAGCAAGCTTAGGGAGAGGATAACGGAGGAGAGAGACAAAAGGAAAAAAAAAAAATGCCCATATTTTTGCCTCTTCGTTGGACAGCAGCCAAAAAACACGTGGACTGCTTTTTTATTTTTTTAATGCCCAATTACATTATATTTTTAATTATAAAAGTCACGTAAATTTTTAGTTAGAATTTATGACTGAAAACACTTAAGTGATCGTTTTTCTTTAATTTAACATTTAAATGAGCTAGCGAAATTTTTTTATACTAAAATAAGTGCTGTACATAATTTTTGATATTTTTAATATATTTATCCCAATGAAAAATAATAATCTAAGGAAGTGATGAAGCGAAAAATTGAATAGACAACGACAATACTGATAATATTTTTTTTTTTGGTAAAGACAATATTGATAATATTAATACTAACAATAACGCCAAAAAAATTGAACTGACAAAGACAATACTGACAATACTAGCTATAGAGATCTTAGGTGCCGTTTTTATAGCTTATATGCGGTATCGGAGCTTTCATAGCCTAGAACTCGAAAGTACGAATTTGGCTTTTTTAGGAATTTTTTGTCAAGTGAAAATCGATTATAATTGCATAAAAGGTAGGAGGTCGTTCAAACCAGCATTTTGAGTGGTTGCACGCAACCAGGGGCATACGCCCCCACGCATGGCCACACTCCGATGGCCGATGGCATGCATCGAGCACGTGCCTCCATGCACTCTTACGCGCAGGTGCTCCCTACACACATTCTTGGGCTGACGTCATTCTAACGTTGGCGACCCACAAAGTGGGTTAACCCGGTGACTCAAACCAACCCAATCCGGGACTCCACTTGTTAACCCACTCGATCCGATTCTTTATTGACTAGACCGGTCAACTATCAAACCAGTCAAACCTCAATTGAATCGGCGGTTCATGCCGATTCAAGCACTCTAGTGCGTGCGTTACGTGTGCCGTGCACTCTAGTGGCACATCAAGACGTGTCCAATCTCTTACTGGAGTGTTCTTGGAGCCTACGTGCTGGTATTGAGATTCTTTATGTTGTGATATACTTTTTTTATATGTTTGATGATTTTATCAATGTGAAAATACATATAGAACCCTAAATATGTGTATTTTCAAGGTATTTTTTGTATTTTTCTATATTTTTCTATGATATTAGAAATACAAATACTAGCTCTCATGTATATTAGAGCGTCATTCATTGATAATATGCATAATTTAATATGTATCAATAAATGGAGTAATGAAATTAACATGTCATATGATTTTAATGACAAATTGCCAATGTCTTCAACTCTAAAATTATATGTATATGGTGAATGTAAGACAAAATTTATTCCCTACTAGAAGAAAGTTTCAAAAATTTAACCGGGTTATGACCGGAAAAATGACATACTTGATTGGATTTTAGAAATATTTGTCTCATACTATGATGAGATGTCTCCTATTCCATCGTGTGGTCATTCTCCCAAAAGAGAGGATTTTTATTGGTTCATGGAGGATTATATGAACAATGTGTTGATAACTAAATTTTGCTTAACCATTTAAAAATTAGTTGCATAAAAATTAAAGATTAATATCTAACCCCTAAATAAAAATATTAATTACATATAGATATTGGGAGCATTTGCGTTAATAGTGGTGTTCATTGGACCGATGGATGGATTTAAATGGATGGGTCTGGACAAATTGTGCTAAGCACGTGGTGAAAGGAAATTTGGGCTAGCCCGTAAACATTGTTAGTGGCCAAAAATCTCATATAGATTAGAGTGTTGAATCAAGAAAGATGGATTTCTCAAGGAGCAATTAGGCTATGGGTGATTGATTTTTTGGCAATTGGCAGACAAGACGAGGAAGATACAGTCAATATCTTTATAGAATCGAGTCCCTAGTCTAACCAAATTGGGAATTTAGCTCGCGGCAATGGATGAGAAGGTAAGAAAATCGATTTCTGCACGTGCAAAATCAAAGAAGGGGAAAAAATAACACAAGTGAGAAAGAGATAAAGATAATTATATATTAAGCACTGCCAAGAGGAGCGAAGATATGCTCTCTTCCCTTGAAAGCCTCAGCTGTCCCATCTATGAAAAGGACCAATACAAGACAGAGGAGGCCATACAATTGATACACACGGCCACATTGGGGCGGATCCGTGCACAAGAACACGTCCACGATAGTGATGGAGAGAATATATGGCTACATCAAGAGAAGGGGAGTCATTCCCAATGCACAAATAAGAGAGGGAGAGAGAAGATTTCTTTTCTTTTGACTACAGGCTACGCTGGCCCCCGGTTGCTGCTTCCTCTTCCAAGAAGCTGTTGTCACCGGAAAATACATCCAGCCACCGCAGCGCAAGTTTACTTGAACCATCAACGACTTGCAAAGCTCTGTCCAACCCCTTGCCCAGTACCTTCAAGTTCCTGCTCCCTTCATCAACGCTGATGTTGCCCCAACGAAGCTGATCCAACCTGCGACGACGACTCGCTGGTTCTGCCACTGCTGCAGCGGTTGACTTGCTGCTCCGTCTCACCAGCCATGACTCGGGATCCCGGCACACGGTTGCTGGGTTCCCGTCAAAATTGCCGATTGCTTCGTCACTCGTGCAATCTTTTCGGCCATTGTAAATCCAAGCGTTCTCCACAGTCCTCCACATCAGCTTCGGCGAGACAATCCCCAGCACTCCTCTCCTCGCCAACAAGTTTCCTAGCAGGAACCATTATACTTAACGTGTTCTATGAAGATGCTTCCGTGAAAGTAATCAACACCTTCTCAAGGAAACTTACCTGTGGACGAGGAACGCCTACTTCTGTGACATTTTGATTCGGACCCCTATTTCGGACACAGGGAATGGACTAAGGACCAGTATGCTAATAAGAAGAATGGGTTATGAGTCAATCCTAAAGATTGTTCACGAGTCAATTAGCTGATTGGAGGTGAGGCGACTCAAGATCGGGGTTACGTTAAACCAAAGTGTTTGACCATGAAAAAACCACTCGACCATAAGAATCGATGTGGATGATCACGTACCATCACAAGTCCATCAATGGATAGGTATGAATCTATTCAACTCAAGTATATACCGGTCGCGGGTGACTCCGCATGGTCACTATATTGTTCGTGAATGACCCTAATCCGATTCCATGTAACCCTAAGCCAAGGCAAGTCAATCGATCATAGACGATTACATGACAGCGGAGGGTTATTCAAGGATTGATCATACTCAAACATGGGTTGGTTTCGAGTCAACCATGGGTCACACGTGGAACCCTAGACAAGCGCAGACTTCGGTTTGGGTCTGGCCACCAGAGTACTGCCGAAATTGCCCAATTTGTGTAAATCAATTTAGGGCCATTTCTGCTCAAAACTTAACCACAAACCTCATTGTCCAATTATGGATGTCAATCATGGATGATCTCAAGATATTCCTATTTGGTTAAGACGATATTTAGCTAGTCCTCACAATTACCCTTCATCCTCTTGAATTTTGATCAATTAAAAGGGAACGATTATTGGAAGCAAAGAAGCCCCACATGCCTAAGCTAGAGAGGGAACTTGAGGATCAAGTTGTCTTGTAAAGTTTAAACCAATCCTTGGATTTTGGAAGGTAATCCATAAGTGCAATGGTTGAGTCATGTGCTTATTCAAGGATTTAGGCCATAATAATCCTAAATATGAGAGTTATGTAATTTCTTGAGGACAAGTTGAGAAGAGACTAATGTTTGGTGGCCATACAAAGGGGGAGGGCAAAGGAGAGAACAAATCTAGTTTGCATAACTAAATTAGTTGCTCTTGAAACTAAATAATGATTAAACCTTTGAGGCTTGAAGGATAAGGTTGGCCAAGATTAGTCCTTTATGTGACACTTGGATGGATAGGATTTAGTCTTGCAAACCAAGTCAAGGAAATCATCATTAGCCATCATTACCTATCCAATTATTGAGTTTCTCATAAAAAGGCTTAGAACCATTCTCTCTCTCCCTCTCTCTCTCTCTCCTCTTCCCTAAGACTACTCATCTTCCTCCACCTCTCTCTCTCCCCCTCTCTCTTGGTTGTTCCTCCCCCTCCCCCTCCCCCCACCCAATGTGAGCTGTTGTCGCTGCCTGCTCGCTATCACCATTGTCACCGTCATGAGCTGTGAGCCACCCACCATCCGTCTTCATTCTTGTTCCAATTTTGTAAGTAGATCCCCTAAACATTGGTTAGGTAGTTTGGACTTAGGTTAGGTTTTGTTCTTATTGTTGAATAGGGTTGAGCCATCCTAGGTAAAGTAGATTCATGTATTATTTTTGTATGGTTTGCTCATATTATGCTTGAGTTACGAGTTTCGAGAATAGGCAAGATCTTGCTATGTGATCATTGAGGTTACAAGGACTTGTTGTTATTAATGAATGCGGTTTATCTATGTGTTATTGTCTATGCATGATTAGAAGGATTTGTTGTTGTTAGTGGAGGCGGTTTATCGATGTGTTATTGTTTATGCTTGATTGCAAGGATTTGTTGTTGTTAGTGGATGTGGTTTATCTATGTGTTATTGTCTATGCTCGGTTGCAAGGATTTGTTGTTGTTAGTGGACACGATTTGTGAAATAGGCTAGTGAAACAACCTAGAGGGGGGTGAATAGGTTATTGCAGAATTCTTTTGGAATCTTTTGCAGTAGAATACTTTGATATGAAATATATATCAATAACAAATAAATCACGCATTCATAAAGTAAATAGAATAGGGTAAAAGAGAATTGACACAAAGATTATAGTGGTTCGGCTTATTCCAAGCCTACGTTCACTCTCCACGCTGGCAGCCAACTGGCCGTAATCACTATGTAGCAAATGAGAGCTGTTACAGTTCACGAACTAGACTTCTTCAATAGACAGTCTCTCCTACAGCTTCCTGTTGTTTTTGCACTATAGGTGACTCTTTTTGATACACAATTTGAGCACGAGAGATTTTAGAAAATAAGATATTTCAGAGGTTCTAACATCGAGATTTTTTTATCAAGTCTCTCATTACTTTCGAACAACACCGATCCACCTTAAATAGTCTCCGTGCCTTCATACCCGTTGGCACTTTCCAAGAATTCATCCAATCAACCCGTTAGACTGAATCAATTTAAGTGATTTTCTTGTCGCCGAAAATATAAGTAGAAAATAGCTCGTCAATCCTGCTCGCCCATACAATCAGGATCTTGAGTTCCCAAAATTAGATCCTTCCAAAAATACGCTTGATCTTTAACGGATAAAATCCGAAGAATAAATCTTCCGAGCTCATGATCACAGCCAGAGATATTCCATGGATAAGTTAAGAAATATAATATCCAAATCTTACTTTCCTTAACCATAAAAATAACCTACTGTCAACTTGTCAAAATCGTAAATTATCTTCAGACTTAGATTTGGGTCCTGAAGACCTTCAAACTGAAACTAGGTCTTGACTGTCTTCAGACGGAAAAGCTTCAGACCGAACTTTGGGTCTGACTGTCTTCGACGGAAAACCTTTGGACTTGAATTCTTCAGACTTAACCGACTGAGTCTTTGATTCTTCAGACCTTACTGACGAGGCTGTTTTTGTCAACTTCAAAACTCCAAGGGATTTTTCTTCAACAATTTGTCTATCTATTATTGTCTATGCTTGGTTGCAAGGATTTGTTGTTGCTAATGGAAGTGATTTGTTTATGTGTTATTATTTATGCTTGGTTGCAACGATTTATTATTGTTTAGGCATTTAGGCTGCGCATGGTAACATTCCTATTTCTAGGAAATTCTGTTCTTTTGTTCCCCGAAACAAAAAAAGAACAGCAATCAGTTTGGTAACGCCAAGTTATTTTTTTGTTCCCGGGAATAAAAAGTTAGCCTAGGAATGGTTTTAGAATAGAAATGAGAAGTAAAAAAAAAGGTTACTTCTCGTTCTAGGAAACAATTTCTAGAAATAAGTGAAATTTCAATTTTAATTTTCTTTTAATTTTCTCTCTTGCCACGGCCACCGCCGACCGTCGCCAACCGCCGCCGCCACCGGTCGATCGTTGCCGCCGCTTGTCGCCGGCTGACCGTCGCCGTCGCTTGTCGCCAACCGCCGCCGTTCACCCCCGCCGCTACCGACGACCTTCGATTGCCGACCGCCGACCGCAGCCGATCACCGGCCACCGCTGATCGCCGTCGTCGCCGATGCCGCCGTCGTCGCTGCCGCCCACCGCACATCGCCACTAGCCGACCGCCGACCACCCACCGCCCCGCCGATCACTACCACAAGGCCCATCGACCGCCACCTCCCACGGCCGCATGGCTGCCTCCGATGGCCGGCGGCCGGTGGTCGACAACAGTCGATGGGCTGTGCAATGGCAATTGGTGGCAGCAGTCAACAGCCGGTGATCGGCCGACGGCGAAGTGCAGCGGCCGACGACGGTCAGTCAATAACGGTAGCGACGGCGTCTAGCAGCAAACAGCCGACAAAAATAAAAAATAAATAAATATAAAAAGGAAATTATTTTTTACCAAAAGCATTTATATTCTTTTTCTATTTCTGGAGTAAAACTTTTGTGTAGTTACCAAACGGGTTTTTTTACTTAGAAATTGTTCCCCATAATAAAAATAGAAAAGAGACATTTCTAAAAAAAAAAAAACTCTTCCCCAACAAAGAAGTGTTACCATGCATAGCCTTAGCAACTTGTCCAATAGTAATAATTTCTATTTTTTGTTCCTAGAAATAGATTTGGAATAAAAATCTATTTGGTAAATTTTTAACTCTTATGAATAGGTTTGGAATAGAATCAAGGTATAAAAAAAAAAAAATCTTGTTTTTTTGTTACTGAAAACAATTCCAAAATCAAGCAACCCAATTTTTTTTTCTTTTTCTTTTCTCTTCTTCTTTTCTTCTTGTTCTTCTTCCTTCTCTCTTCTTCTTCCATCACCATCACCATCAGCCGCCACTGCCACTATCCATTGCCACTAGTCGTTAGTAAGCTCACCAAGCCAAGATGAGGTCCGATGAGCTCGCCAGAGGCCTTGCCTAGTAGGGCGAGCCTCACTTGAGCCTTAGCTGGCAAGGCCAAGCTCACTAGCCACTAGTAGGGCTCGACCTTGGTGGACCACCGTGAGGATGACATCGTCTAACCAAGGCAAGGCCAACCTCGTGGTGGCTTGGTGAGGCCAAGCTCTATCAACGACTGGGCAAGCTCGGCCTCACCAGATCTAGGCAAGGCTTCTCGCCCGGTCAAGGCTTGGCCGAGCCTCACCCAATTGTTGGCGAGGCTCGGGCGACGAGTCGCGGCCTTGCCAAGGGCCGACAACCCTCCTGAGAGGTTGCAGCCCTCGTCTGGCCAATCACCAATCATCCCGAGGTGGGCAATTAGCCAAAGGTTGAAGAAGAAGAGAGAGAAAAGAAAAAATGAAAAGAAGAAAAAAGTAATAAAATTATTTAAAAATTAAAAGAAAATGGTTTGTATTAGAAATTTTGAGGACAGTATCAAATGCAATTCTATCCTGGAAATAAAAATTTTTGCCGGTTACTAAACGCTTTCAAATGCTTAAAATTTTTTACCATGAACAAAATTAAAAAGAATCATTTTTTATTAGAAATTGCTCCCACGAATGAAATAGTTACCGAACACACCATTAGTAGATATGATTCGTCTACGTTATTGTTGATGCTTGAAAACACACCCTAAGCTTTGAAATGAGATTCACGTTGGTCTTAGATGTGCATGGAAGTACGCTAGGCCGGGTCTCTCTCTTGGTTTGGCGATATTGAGGTATATTATTTTTTAACAGGGTTTCACTTAAGTCAATGCTCAAACGTGACGGGTCAAGCCACAGTTCTCGTTTCATACTTGGAATATTGTAACAATGTAATTTCGGTAAGTCATAACATACACTTCGCTTGGCACACCTTTGAGGCACTATTGCATCGAACTAGAGAAATGATAAAAACCGGTTGTGTGCTTGTTTGCACATATGGTTACGTGAGGAAAGCCATCACCAATGGATTTCAAGACAATGTCATCACCGATGGATTTCGAGACGATGTTCGATGGATTTCAGATGCCATTTGCGGATAGGATTTCGAAACGAAAACTAATGGATTTCAGGATGTTGTCGTGCCAAATGAGGCGAGACGATGCCGGGTAGATTCTAGAAGAACCGATAGATTTTGGTTATGTGTGTAATAAATGAAAGCCATGTGATGTGTTGCGGATTCTCGTGTGCATATATTATGGAATATAATGTGGTTCTTGATCGAGATTACATTTGAGACATTTGAGAATCATGTACATATTTTAGAAGCTATTAATTGGCACATACATATTTTATATGCCATCATTTGTGACTTGAGAGGCACGTACATATTTGATATGCTATTATTTAGGACTTGAGAGCCACATGATTATTTTAGAAGCTATTATTTGACTCAAACATATTTTGTATGCCATTATTGGTGACTTGAAAGGCACGTGTGTATTTTATACATTATTATTTAGGACTTGAGAATCATGTGTCTATTGTAAAAGTTATTATTTGACACGTATATAATTTTTCTGATTATGGAATATTTTGTGAGTCCTGGATCGTGTGAGCATTTTAAGTATTTGGGAACCCTTTTTTTTTAAGTTAAGGCAAAGCAAGAGCTTTGCTATTGATCTGCCATCCACATATTGGTGTCAAGAATTCGTACGATTCCGATTTGAGACATTCACTTGTACGAGGTTTTGGCAATTAACTTATTAAGTGTTCACTCAATTGTTGTTGTTTTACCCCTTTCAGATCTCTAGGTATGAGTCTTCCTCCGGTCCGTTTCAGTTTGCTTGTACAGATGGAGAGAGTTATTAAGGACATAGAGGATATGACGACTGATATCACGTACCATAAGCACACTACTACGGTGTGGGTGGACAAAGGCTTAAGACACCTAGTTTAGCATTAGGACAAGGCATGGTTTGTTTGGATCAACGAGGAGGTCTTTGAGCCCGTCCGCGGGTTTGATAGGACTCGATGGTCCCAATTAATGCTTATCGGACCCCACGGTGGCGAATCATCCCAATGGCTAGTGGACGACCTCGACTCCAATCCAGACTATGACGTTGAGCCCAAGCCATAGAAAGCTGACCTTCTGATGGGAACCGTTTTTGGCAATCGCCTTCGTAGAAGAGATAGGACTAACCCTCTATCCCCTTTTGGATGTAATCTGAATGGCCCAATTAGGTGGACTTGTAATTACAACTTTTCAATTCTAATGAAGCAATATATAAGTAGTGTGTTTGTATATGTGTTTTCTTTACTATCCGTTGATTGTTTGTTGATTGGGTGTTACAGGGGCACACTTTCGCATGTGATAAATTAAAGGATAAAAGTAATAAGATGGTGACACCGCTTAGGACATCGCAAATTAATCCCACGGATGTCGTGCTCCCGAGGTGAGGGGAGGTCCAAGGTGTGACATCTACAACCCTAGATATGAGCTTGTTGCGCATTGCCGAAGTTCTTCTAACAAGTGGAAGGTGATATTCATGCGCGATTACTGCAGTAGCCCGTGGAAGTTCCTCTCAGTTATTGCTGTGGTGGTGTTGCTTGCACTGACTGTAGTACAGACCGTGTGCGCGCTCCTATCCCTCAAATAATTTCTCTTTTTGAATGGGACATTGCCATTGTAATACTCTCGAGTTTTAATTAAATTTTGTGTGATCATCGGTCATTATCTATCAGAATAAGCAGACATCCATTTATGTGTTTTAGTCGGGGCGCAGATTATTAGCTTTTCCCTACCAATACATTTCACGACGACATAATGGTGAATATGAATGGGATGTGGCGATTCGGCCTTTATCCTAGGATGGTTTGCCCAAAAAAAAATGTCGCCGCAACTGAGATTAGCTTGTAGGCCCTTGTCAGCGTTTAGCTATTAATAAACTTGAGGCGCGATGAGAAGGAATGGCGGAATATTGCACTAAGTTTTTGTCAACGCTGCCTACAGAAGACGGTGGATCAGAGACGGAGGGAATGAAAGCCTAGGCTAAGTGAACCTGAACTTGTATAGTTAGCATCTCACAATATCGTCTTCGCCTTTCAGGGGCAAATAAGTCTTAAATTAGGCGGTGCAAGAATTTGGATGAGATGGAGACGTTCCCGTAAGGTAACTTGAAAATCAACTGCAGCAATCTGCCTTCTGCATAAGATTGCATCGTCTGTTAGTTTTCCCAACATGAAGCAACCAAACGTGAACATGGTAGATGAGCTACACTTTTGCATATACATATACAAATGAGCCCACGAGCACTCTTTGAACTGAGGTTCCATTCGTTTCGTAAAAAATAATTTCCAAAAAATGTTTTATGGATTTTCCGACATTCCTTTTTTGGAAAATGAATTAATTGGGGAAATCATTTTCCATGAAGAGAAAAAAGTCCTCTAAGATTGGGAAAATATTTTCCACTTTTCATATCTTCTTTTATATTACTTTTCCTTGTCAAACACTTTTATCTTTAATTTTTATAAATTGATTTTTTAATTATTTTTTATTCTTTTCTTTTTTTTTTTTTTTCATTTTCTTTCTTTTTCCCTTTTTTCTTCATTGGCTGGTCACTGGCCATTACGGTAGCCAACAACTAGCCACAAGCAACTTGAAGCCTGGTCATAGGCTGGTGAGGCTTAAGCTCACCGATCCTAATAAGTCAAGCCTTATTAACACCCAAATTTTATTGACGTTTTCAAATATCCATGTATTTTGCAAAAATATAAAAAAAATTATAAGAGATAAGAAGCCAAAAAAAAAAAGGAAAAATGAATAAAGTGGACCCAAAAAAAGAAATAAATAAAAACAAAAATAAAAGGGGGAAATCGAGCGGGCCGGCTTGTCTAGCCCACTTGGTCTCGGCTCACCTGCAACCCAGCTTCCCATTTCCTTTCTTTTCTTTGGCCCATTTTCCTTCTTTTACTTGGCCCACCAGACCCTAAAAGTGGCCCAGCCCAAGGCCGCTTCTTCCCCTTTGTTTGCACGAACCAGCGCCCACGAAGCAAAAACGCCATAGGAGTGACGTGAGAAAAGTGGGGAGCCTTCTGGAACGCACGGGCTGGCGTGGGCGAGAAGAAAACAAAAAGATTCCTTACGGAGGCGAGGAGGGCATGCTGGTGCTCACTGGACGAAGCCGGGAATGGGGCATATAACGTAAAAAAGGATGGGCGACAGGGAGGAGGGCGGATGCTCTGACGTTCTTGAAGAGAGAGAGGTTCGCAGAATCAACGGCGACGATACCTCCGGCGGCCCGACTCCGTCTCCGGCGTGCACCAGCCTGACCTCGATCAGTGATCTCAAGGACGTCGAAGCCTCTCGCCCCCGCTTCCACAACCGCTTGTAGATCCAGGTCCGGGCAATTCAGCAAGTCGCGGATGAAGTGGACAAGGAATATATAAGAAGATATCTGAGCAGATCAATGAAACTCCAAGAGCTTTGAAGGCGACGTTCATGGAATTCATGGACGATGCTCAAACCTGCACATCTCACGAAGATCTCCGCGGATTCTCTCTCTCGGCTGCTGTTCGTTGGCAGAAGAGGAGAAACAGAGTAAGGGAGGAGAGAGAAGAGAGGGGGGACGCTCCGCGTTAGGGCAGGAGATTGGCTCGAAAGTTTTTAGGGGTTCTCTGCAAGTTCTCCTCGCACAGGGACGTGAGGGCACCTCATCTTTCTGGGCTGGGTCCAGATCGCAAAAGGGAGAGAGAGACGTGCGATAGCCTCGAGCTCCGACCGGAGAAGACGACGAACATCGATCATCGCGCTCGGACCTCAACCGCCGACCCATAACCACCCGTCGGTCGTTCCCACCGACCGGCGCCTATTACACCTCCGGTTTGCCATTCCCGACCACCGTCTTTGTCCACAGTTGAGCGGAAGCCTTCCTTCTTGTCTCGTCTTCGAAGTTTTGCCGGCGACTGTACGACGCCAAAACTTCACCCCGTAACAGGTAGGAGTTCGCTCTCAAACACCATTTTTCAGCCGTGTCTCATTGAGCCCGAAATCTAATTTTTCTATTTTTTAGTTATCATAGGAGATTGATATAGCAATGAGACTGAGTTATAATCTATGATGTGGGTTCATGTAGAGGTGTCAAGACCCGAATCGAAAATCGAACCAAAAATTAAAATTTTTTTTATAGGCTCGATTTTTATCGGTTAACGGAACCGAATCAAATAGAACCATTAAACCAAACTGGCAAATCCTATTTCTAATTCTCTCCCATCTCCTCTTGACTTGGTCAGCTTGGTGTGATGGTGACAAGGACGGTGACAACGGCAACGACAACGACGGTGACAAGGACGGCGACTGATTGAGGGACATCCCGAGCATTTGTGTTCTTCCCCTCGACGCCCTCCTCCCTACCATCGACAGCGTCTAGTTCAACCCTCACCTCATCCTCAAGGTGGGTCGATTCGCCGTGTTATAGCTCCTACTGTTGTTGTTCCGCCTTGAAGGATCAAGGGCATGTTGCCTTGATTTGAGGGGAAATTAGGTTTGAAGACTGGAATTTATCTTGAAAGGTCTCGGACCATGCGACATTGTTGTCGAGATCTAATATCTGTTTCGTGTTCTAGAATTTTAATCGCTTATGCTACTGAGTGAATTTGATTTGGTTGGAACCGAAAGAGATGGGAATCATGATGGATGGAGATGCTTATCCATTCTCTTATAGGTCGACTGTTCGTATTGTTGCTTTATCAAGGGCAGCGCTGACCAAGTGTGGCGGCGGTTCCCAAGGGAAATACCCGAAATTCAGGTTCGGTTTTCGTGGGCGGCCGCGATTGAGTTCCGGGGTTTGTCTCATCCGATTGAGTTCTTGGGGGATTCTCTAGGTGATATCACAACCGACTCCGACATCATCGGTTATCCTTGCCTTGTGCTTGAAGGGGTGTGGATTAGATCGGCTTAGTCATCAAAGGGCATTGTGCGAGAGAAGGAATCTCGTATGTGGGTGGTGTGGATTAGGGAAGTATGATCAAGTTAGGTGCTTGGTTCCCAACTGAAGAAGGGAGAGAGAGAGAGAGATATGCTTGGGTTTGATAGAAGCTGAAAGAGGGAACTGGGTAGTTGCTAGATCGTTAAAGTTTCTAAATTTGTGGAGTTCTTGAGGGCTGAGTTTCAACTGGCTTCGAGGCTTCTGTGTGGAATTTGTGGTTATTAATTTGTGAGTCAAATACTTATCGAGTTGTTTATAGCTCAGTTGTCAAGTTGTTTATAGCTCAGCTTTTTTTTCCAAAGTATGTTGTGATCTTTGTGAAGATCACTAAGGAAGCGCATGACAACGCTTCTATTCCTCCAAATTTCTATTTTTTTGTTCCTCGGTCCGTTTGGTAACACCAAATTATTTTTTTATTCCTCAAAAGTTAATCCGAAAATAAATTTGGAACATAGAATAATTTCTAGAAATAAGTCAATTTTCTTTATTATTTTTCTTTTGTTCCTCTCTTTTGCGGCCGCCACTACCAATCACCCAGAGTCACCGCCGACCGCCGGTTGCCGCCATCGGACCGCCGGCCGCCATCACTAGACCGCCAACCACCATTGCCACCACCGACTGTCGACCGCCGGCTGCTGCCACTCTTCGCCACTCGCCACCGGCGGTTGTGCAACGGTGGCGACGGGTGACAACGGGCGGCGACGGCCGGTGGTCGACGGTCGGCAATCCATTAAGTAAAAATAAAAATAAATAAATAAACCGTATAGTTACCAAACACATTTTTTTTTTTTGAGTAAAAATTTTATGTATTTATCAAATGAGTTCTTTTATTTAAAAATTATTATCTGGAATAGAAATAAAAAAGAAGTACTTTTGAAAAAAAAAATTATTCCTTGGTCAAAAAAAAAAGTATTGCCATCCGCGTCCTAAAAGCCCTTTCTATTGTGTGTTTTCCGTACGATATGGATGTCCCGTAATAATTATTGAGAACCTGCGACACATCTCCCGTCGCCTACGCCTGCTCTTCTCTGCGCCGACCTGCTCTTTTGCTCTGCCGTGGCGTCCTCTCCTCTGCTCCCCTCGTCCTCGCTTGCGTGAGGAGGCCAGGCCGGAGGGTGGGGGTGTGTGAGCTGGGTGAAAAGGGCCCGGCCCACGTGGGGGATAAAAGGGGAAAAAGCCCAGCCATCCATTCATGTTGTCATCATGTGTCGAAATTTGAGTCTCATTTCACCATGATATCAGTCTGGAGCTTGTTTTATGAAGTGCACGCCATGCTTTTGTTAGAATGCTTAAAAGAAGACCGGAAAATTTCTCGCGTTTAACTCGAAACCGATCTCATTCGTTTCTGTATTCACCGACCCTACTTGATTTCTTCGTATTTTGCTGTTTTTTTCATGTGACTTCGCCACGTGTTTTTCACCGCCCAGGTTGGCCTTGCAAACTCTCCTTTGCTGGAGCTAAGCCTCCCCACGTTGGCGAGCCTACAGTGTGTCTCTCCATTTTTCAGTGTGTCGTTTGATTTCTGGAATTGCTGGTGTTCATACCGGAGTTTAGGTGAGGAACTTTTGTAAAACTTCGGGTCACTGGAGTAGGCACTCGGCGTCGGTCATTGCCGGTCAGGACGGATGGTGGGGGGATGATGGTGGTTTGGTGGTGACATAGGTGCTGGCCGTCGTCGGCTGGAGCGATGCTGGGGCGTCTGGAGGGGCGGTCTTAGTTCAGTAAGGTTCCAAGTGGTGGAGTCTTCGGTGAAGGAGGGTCGGCGTGAGGTGGAAGATGAAGACAGAAAAGGACAAAATAGGGAAAAGATCAAAAAAGGGAAAAAAAACAAATTAAAAAAAAAATTAGGAGAGCATTTGATAACCATCCTACTTCCGAGAACAATTTATAATTAGAAATTATTTTTTTTATATTCTGTTCCTAAACAATTTTTGAGAAAAAAGAACGCGTTTGGTAAACTATACAAAATTTATGATTTTGGAATAGAAAAAGAACATAAATGCATTTGATAACAGTATAAAAATTTATATTCCAATTCTTTTTCAATTACCTTTTTAGATGAGTGTAAATTTGATATTGAATTCTCATGGACTACTCACCAATATAATTGTCTTTTTGTGAGCGAAGAAATCATATTATATTTTATTATATTTTTAATTTCAAAAGAATTTGAATTTAGAATTCTATTCTATTCTAAAATTCTATCAAATCATAGAAATTATATTGATTAATTAAATTTATACTAAGTAATAAAAATATTAACTAATCAAATTTTTATTAAATAGTAAAAAATAAACTATAGTATAAACTATAAATATAAATGCTAAATAATAAATTAAAATACAAAATTAAATATGTATTCTATATATAGCAAAATTTCAATTCCTACTTCAAATCATTTTCTTTTTTAAAAATGTTTTTTATTTTTTTCTTTTCTTTTATTTTTTTTTGCTTTCTTTCTCCCCTTCTCCTTCTCCTTCTTCTTCTTCTTCTTCGAGGGCCGCAACCTCACTAGAGCGTCACCTACCCTCGGTGAGGCTTGGCCGAGCCTTGGCTAGGCGAGCTCGCCTCGCCCGCCATAGTTGGGCCGAGCCTTGCTCGGCCAGGCAAGCTCACTTGTGATTGGCGGACAGTGGGGGGTGGCGGTGGTAGATGGCAATGGCGGTGGCGGCAGCACTTGAAGAACAAGGTAGATGGAAGAAGAATAAGAAGAAGGAAGAGGAAAAAGAAAAAATAGGTTGGCTTGATTCTAAAATTGTTCATGGGAATAAAGAATAAAGAATAAATTTTTTTATTCTCGATTCTGTTCCAAATTTACTTTCGAGAATAGAAAAATGGAAATTTGTTCTCGGGACAAAAATTTTATCAAATACGTTTTTGTTCCAAATCTACTTCCGGAAACAAAAGAACAGAAACAAACACTGTTTTTGGCAAGTTGCCAAACAGGAAGTAAAAGTCTTCTTCTTTTTTTTTTTTTTTTTTTTTTTTTTAATCGACTTAGGGTTGGGTTCGGGTTTTGCTAAGGTCAATGGGCCGGATCACGTAAAATTGGTGCGAGCAAGTCCCCGAATGTAATGATAATAAATAAACTAATAAATTAATTAATTGAAAGTTTTCAGAAAATATTTTTTAAAAATTTTTAAAAATTATTAAAATTAAACCTTCAAATTCAGAAAATGGTAAAAAAAAATTTAAAATTTTAGTAAATAATAAGTTCAAAATCTCAAAAAATTAGTAAAAAAAATTAGAACTTTAGAAAATCATTAGAAATTTGGAAAAATTCGAAAAAGTCATTAAATATAAATAATTAGAATTTTTTTAAAAAAAAAAATAGAAAATTCATATAACTTTAGAATAAAAAAAAAAATCCAGAAAAAATAAAGAATTAGAAAAATCATTAAAAATTTCAAAAAATCATAAAAAAAAAATTCTAGAAAAGTTGGAAAATCCTTTAAAAATGTTAAAACGTAAAATTGGATAAGCCTTTAGGGCTTTACAACATGGATCCTTGTTTGGTTTTGTCTTCTTTTCTTTTTTAGGGATAATTTAGAATGTTCACATATTTTCTATTATGATTATAATTGACTAAGCTTTTCAATATTTGGATGTTATTTCCCTGTTTTAGAATGATTAGGACAAACCCTAGATTTTTCTTGATACACTATTATGGTGTTAGTTAGCATATGATAAAGTTAGGTATCGAAAGGGCATTAACCATAATCAAGTCCCGAGTCTAAAATCTCCGATTACGTAAATAGTAAGGTATTCTCCTATATCTTATTGGATTTTTAACCAATCCCAAAATGGCTAGTGGTGATTCCTTAGTCAAAATATAGACTATTGCGTGGGGTATGAGCTTAGAAGAGCTCAAGTCTATGGGTGGTCATTGGCTCAAAATTAACTATACCCCTAAACCTAACAAAAGCTCCCTCACCCATGAGAGGGGTTAGGTTGCATCAACTTAGACAAGGCCAAGCTCTCTCGATGCTAATGAACTCAAGCCTCATCGGAGGTTGCTAGACATCAATGAGGCTCTAGCAACCTTCTACAAGGCTTGGGCCTCGAGCTTCGCCTTGGTCGGCGGATCTAGTGAGGTAGTAGCTTGCCCGATCGACCTCGAGTGAGCTCGGGCAAATCTAGCCACCTGGGCGGGGCTCGAGCTCACCAACGTTGGGTGAGCTTGGCTTGCCCAGCCTATGGCAAGGTCCAGCTTGCTTCTACCTAGTTGTCCAATGGTCACCATGGTTGGCGATTGGTCAATGAAGAAGAAAAAGGAAAAGCAGAAAAAAATTAAAAAAATTAAAAATTGATCATTAAAAAATATATAATAATAAAAAATTGTTAAAAGGGGTGCTTAGAGAGAAAAAGATTTTCCGTAGTGAGAAATATTTTTAGTGCATTTTCAAATTTGAGTTGAACAATGAAAATATGGTTATTTTACTTATTTTTTTTTAGGATGGCTTTTTGGAAAACATTTTCCAAAAAGTCACATTTGTTGTGAAACCAAATGAAGCTAGGAATCCACTCTTTTGTTTTAGCTCTTTTAGTTCTTCCCGTGCTAGGGAGTCTAGTAACCTTTTTGGTCATGGATTAAGAGAAATCCATGTCGTTTCATTCTCTCTACGGCTTTTTATGTCGTTGGATACCAAATCGTCCCACTCGGTCACTTTCGCTTCTCTCGCTGCAAGTTAGTCTAGAGTCACTAAAATACATGAAGTGACAAGCACCAATTCACTTGAAATCTTTAACATACGCTGATTCACACACAAATAGAATATCAATTTTCGGCAAACGTAAGATTTTCTGTTCGACTTTTCGGCCACCATCTTTAACACCGGCTCATGCCCTAAATGAAACAATTTAGAATCATTTATCAGGAAAAAACTGGAGTCTCATAAGTGTGACTTAATATCCACACATCCTTATCGAATTTGTTCCCTTTTCTAATAGCTCTTATTCAAATTAGAAATTATTTTACTTTGTAGACATATAATTACGATATGTTCTTTAAGGTTGACATATAGGAATCTAACTTTGAAAGGATTAATTATGGGCTGCGCTATTTCCACTCCTATATTACTAATCCGCTCCATTTTCCATTAAAAAGACAAAATTGTCTTCAATCATGTAAATACAATTAAAAGTGGTGGCCCCAAATTAATTCACTTTTCTTATTTATTCTTTTTCAAATCCTATTTATAATCTAGTTGGCATAATTAAGCATATTACATATTTTGTTTTTGTTTATTGTGGGTTTCCAGTGTATATTAAGGCACACTGCTTTCATTTTTATTTTTGAATTTTACTTTTGTAGAAATAAGTTTTGTCGAGTAAACAAGTGATGGTGAGATGCACAACAAAATTGAAAGTTCATAAATAAGTGATATTGTTAAAAAAAAAATCTATGTTTAAAATTTTTCTAGATTATACTTTACAATTAATATAAAAATTTGCTCGACAACATTGAAAAGAATTATGTTTCTTGGAAATTTCTCTTTTTCGACAAAACTAATTTCTATGAAAGTATAAACTAACAATAAAATAAAATAGTGCATTTAATATACATTAAATATCCGCAATAAACAAGCCAAGACATGTGAAGTTCTTATTTATGGCAACTAGATCCTACATAAAAATATAAAAATTAGGAAAGTAAATAAATTTGTGACCACTACTTAAAATTATAATTGATGGATTGTGGGCAATTTTATCTTTTTCTTTTTTTTTAATGAAAATTGAGTAAATCTAGTCATATAAGAGATGGAAATAGCTTCGTCCTTAATCATTCTCAAGGGGCAATTTTTCCTGCACTCTGTCCTTTTAGCTTCCACTAGAATGTTGTACTTGCCTCGTTCGATCCTTGAATTTTGCTGGACAACATGAGTTTTGATATTGCAATTTAACAATAACGGAAGACTCTGCCTTCTCTTATGACTCATACTAGTAAATATTTCCTTCAAAATATTTTATTATTTCCTCTTAATATTATAATAAAGTTTTTAACTACACGTAAAATTTTCTCAGCGTGATACATATCATATAACGAATGGATTTCTTTTCTTCTCATGGTGACTAGCTTCTGCGGAAAGTTGGAGAAATGCATTTGTTTGATTGAGAGAGCTACACTCGGTATGGACTACTGTGATTCTGAAAATTAGGTTAGAATTCGTGTACGTTAAAGGTTTGACTCCTCTATTATGATTTTAGGTAAGCGTACTTTTTTTTTTTTTCACGAGAATCAAGAATATTAGATGTTAAAATTTCGAATATATCCTTTTCTCTCTTTTAGTTAAGTTACTATGCGTAATTTTCTTTGTCTTTTTTGGTTAGTGTTTCTTTACTTTTTTTATTCGAGTAACGTCTAATGGATTAGCACAAAAAAATATGATTCGACAAAAGTCTCATGACAATTGCACATACATCTGCAATGGACTTTTAGTTACTGAGTTCCAACTTTGCATTTTCTTTTGTTCGAATTTGTTTTCGTTTTATGTTGGTCAGTTTAGATTTGAATTTACATTGCGTGCTTTACCAATAATATATTAGTAAAAAAAGGTTGATAAGTGAATGTTAACGAGAAGAATGTGATGGACAATAGCGCATGAATCTGTATTTTCTTTTTTGCACTAATAAAGTAATTGAGTGAGTTTTTTGTTCTTCTTCAATGGTTATCATATAGTAAAATATTCTCACACAACCGTCTTACGAATATCATTTTGGCAAAATCTTACCATCATGGCGTATGTACAGTTAAACATGTCTTACCATCATATTTTGCTTGTACATCAATCAAGACGTCAGATTTCATATGGATAAATCTACTTTGTATCGTTGGATTTGGCAGATGCCATGCTGCCGTACCCTTTCCTATACTCAAAAACCCAAGATCACAACAACCTCCTTTTGAAAATGCAAATTTTAGCAACCCAAAGTCTGTTGACCAACCACTAGGGTGATCATATATGAAGGGGAAGGTGGGGAGTTCAACTCCCCACCTTTTTAGAGGAGGCTAGGGGAGATCTTTAGATTTAGATATGGATTTCAACTCTCACACTCTGCATAAAGACATAGCAAAAATCTAAGAGTGAGTTGAGAGTTAGAGTCTACATGATAACGTTCTAATCATTCTGTCCTTTTGTTTTCTAGCAAAAAAAAAAAGAATAGAAATCCGTTTGATAAAGTCAATTAATCTTTCTATTCTCCGGAGTAGAAGTGGCCAAGGAATAGATTGAGAACAAAAATAAGAAGTAGAAAAAAGTAACTTCTTGCTCTCGGGAATAATTTCTAGAAATAAGTCTTTTTTTTTTTTTAATTTTATTTTCTTCTTCTTCCTCTTCTAATCGGCTGGTGGAGACTTGCCGCCCGTCGCCGATCACTGGCCACCTTTGCCTTTAGTCACTAGCTTTCACTAGTTGTTACTGATTGCTACCACTGCCGCCATTGTAGTCAGCTAAAGGAGGAGAAAGAAAAGAGGAAAGAAAAAAAAAAAAAAAAGGAGAGAGAAAAATCTAAAACAATCATTAAAAAATTGAAAGAAATTTTACAGCATAAAAAAATTTATGGGTCGTACCAAACGCATCCTTATTCCTTTTTATTCTAGGAATAAGAATTTTATATAGTAACCGAATGTGTTATTTAACTTAGAATTATTTTAGGAAATAGAAAATAAAAAATTATTTTAAAAAAGAAATTGTTCTTCTCAACAGAAAATGTTGCCAAATGCACCCTTAGAGTGACAACACTTGATGAACCTCATATTAGAGCAGCACCCATAGGCACAAGTCTTTGGATGCACTTGTTTTGTTCATATTCCTACACAGTTAAGAGAAAAATAGTCCCCAAGGCAACTACTTGTGTCTTTCTTGAATATGCTCAGTCTAGATATAGATGCTAAGCATACCGTAAAAATATGGAAATTAGTTTAAAATGACTCATGCATTATTGTGACTATAATAGGGAGTCAATCATAATTTAAGGAGAAAATTATCCAAAAGTCTTCAACTTATTGCACTTTTATCATTTCAATCCCAAACATTTCAATTTTGTTAATTTAGTCATGAACCTTTTCATCATTTGCCAATTGAGTCCATTCGAGCAAAATTAACCAGAAAATTGCTGACGTGGATGCCAGCCATTTTATGTGTCACGACCGGTGCTAACATAGACATTTTAAATAATTTTTTAATAATTTTTAAAATTTTTAATGATTTTTTTTAACGTTATGAAGAGAGGGCCGACGTGGGTTGCCAGCCGACCCTCGCCAACCCTGAGTGAGGGCATCACCTCCCTCTCCACTTCTTGCTATGCCCGAATGTCAAACCAAACCAATAATCACTTCAGAAACTTCTCTACCTTCGCCAGCATGAAACTGACTCAAGAGGAGGAATTGAAAAAAAAACTCGTGGAGCATACCTTGGAAAAAAATAGGAGTTAATTTAGAATGATTTGTGTATTCATTGTGAGCTGTAATAGCTAGTCAATCATGATATGAGGTCATTATAAATGTGAAAATACATACGGTGCGGGTACGAATCCATCTCATAAACACAATTTAGACTCATTTATTATGAAAGAATTAAATTCTCGTAAATACTTCTTAAAATCAGCACATCAAGATCGAATTTGTTCCCTTTTTCAATATTTCTTACTGGAATTAGAAATTAGTTCACTTTGTAGCACGCGCGTGTATATGTACAACCACAGTACGTTCCCTTAGAGTTGCCTATAAGGTTGACTTATGGGAGTCTAATTTAAAAAGGATTGATAATTTTCCTCATTCTATCCTTGAGTTTTGTTCGACAACAAATGATAATGAATTTTAATGAGTTTTAACGTTGCAAATTAACAATTATGAAAAATTATAGCATCTCTTATAACCCATCTTACTAAGTATTTCCTTGAAAACATATTACTTTTTCCTTTTTATAAAATTTCCCTAGCATGATACGTCTCAAATAATCAACTTTTTTTTCCTTTTCACGGTGACTATGTTCTGCGGAAAATTTGGAGAAATGCATATGGGTGATGGAGAGAGCTCTATATCAATATGGGCTACTATGATTCTTTAAATTAGGCTAGAATTCATGTACATTAAGGATTTGACTCCTATATTTTGATTTTAGTAAGAGTGTAACTTTTTTACAAGAATCAAGCGTGTTAGATGTTTAAATTTTGGTTATATTCTTTCTTCTCTTTTTGTTACCTAAGTTACGATAGTAATTTTTGTTTTGTTTTTTATTCCATTGGTTAGAGGTTTCTACTTTTTGTATTTAATGAAGCACTACTATATTTGTTGAGTATATCTTACATTTTATTTCGGATATCCAATCCAAATTGAGGTTCCGAATTGAAATTTGTGGCAATCCAACTTGAGAAAAAAATGGAGATTTAGTGTTGGTAGCGGAGGGCTTGGGCCATTAAGCCCAAGCGTGCAGGCCAACACTAATCCTCGTGCAGGGGCGTAGCCCTCGTGGGGTAGAAAAGTATAGATATTTTTTCCCTCAAATTATTATGTTTTAGGTAGAGACGGAAATAGCTTTAAGGTTTTTTCAGCCACCTTTTGTAATTCTTAAATTTCCATAGTGAATTTCCGTAGGTTTTTGAGCAAAGATTTTTTTACATAAACCTGTGTATTATCGACAAAAGGCTCAAGACGACTGCACATACATCCACAATGGACTTTTTTTTTCAGTAAAGCATCCACAATGGACTTTTTTTTTTTTTTTTTTGGTAAAGATCCACAATGGACTTTTATAGTTACTAAGTTCCAACTTTTCCTTTTTTTCATTATTCGATTTTGTTTTCGTTTTATGTTGGTTAGCTGAGTTTTGTATTTTTGTTACGTGGTTAACTACTATTTTATTAACCAAAAAAGGTTGATAAATTAACTTTTAAAGAGAAGAATGTGATAGATAATAGAGCGAAAATTTGCATATTCTTTTCTGAACAGTTGAGTGGGCTTTTGTACTTCTTTTAAAATCACCAAGAAGTAATATTCTCACACAGCCGTCTTGTGACTATCCTTTAGTGCAAATCTTACCATCACTCTGTATATACAAAAATAATAAGAGTTTTGACGTTAATTCTGATTAATTACTTCCGTTAAGTCGATTTTACTTTTTGTATATGTAAATAGCTTAAAATGGTGAAAGATACCCATGAGTGCCGGCCCCTCGACTCATCTTTAATGGCCACACCATCTTTTACTTAGCTTTCCTTTTTGGAATTTTTGAACTTTTTTCATTAGAAATCCCGCACAGAACAATTTACTTTTATGCATATCTTTATGTGATTATTTGATTACGTACTCAAGACTCTTGACGAAATTAATATATATATATATATATATATATATATATTTATTTTATTTTAAGTGAGATGCTACTTTCATTGGTTGCTAGAGTCTAGAACGAGTTGGGCTTGGGACAAAGACAAAGTGTCCGTGTATAATGACACAGCTTGCGCATGTGTCCAGGCCAAATGGGCTTTGAATAGATTTTATCTAATACATAGAAGAAACTCTCTAAATCTTTTCCGTTTCCTACACCCAAGATGCATTTTGATAATTTCAGATATGATGTGAGACTTGAGCCCATGGGTTCCCAATCATCATATACTTGCGTCCCATGGACATCGAATTTGGCTTGCTGCAAGGGCAAAGCTGACACATATATGTTGATGTCATAGAACTCATTGAATGAGCCCCATCTTAACAGCACGGTGAAGTCTCGATTGAGTTAGCAAGATCACACACGATTAGTGTTGTTCCTCTCCATTGCGATATATAAACACGACCAAATCATTTGAAGGGGAAAGGAGATAAATGAAAGTGACAACAAGTTTTAAAGAGCTAGAGTGTTTGGAAATGATAGATGGTTGAGGATGGATAAATGATGAAAAATGAGCGAGGGAAGGGCCAATTTATAGAGAGTTGAGTTCTTTTTCCCCTCAACGGCTACCATGGCTAGCCATTGGAGTTTCGACTTATCACTTTTATTGTGACTCGACGGTTGGCTGTCGGGCAGGCTTGGGTCATTGGATCAATGTTTGAGTTTGTGGGGCCGAGGTTCATTAAAATTCTTAATGGACGGGCCCATGGGGAGAAGCCACTCTCTATGGGCTAGCGGGGCAGCTTCTTTCTAATTTCTTCTTTTTTTGGTCGAGCTTTCTGATTTGGTTGACCGCAACTCTTTTCACTTGTTCAATTAGGAATCGTTTTTCACCGCTGTAGTAGTGAACATTTGCATGTTAGAGTTAGGGGCTATTTGGCAACTTGCCAAATAGTGATAATTTTTGTTCTTTTGTTCCTGAGAGTAAATTTGGAACAAAAATTTCTTTGGTAAAATTTTTGTTCATGGGAACAAATTTCTACTTTTTTGTTCTCGAAAGTAAATTTGGAACAAAATCGAGAAGTAAAAAAAAGTTGATTCTTTATTTCCGGGAACAATTCTAGAATTAAGGCCCCTATTTTCTCTTTTTTCTTTTCTTCTTTCTTGTTCTTCTTCCCTCTTTCTTCTTCTTCACCTGTTGCCACTGTCGCCATTGCCATCTGCCACGGTTCGCCGTCCGCTATCTGCCGCCTACCGCCGCCAGTCACTAGCAACCGGTCCGGTGAGCTCACTAGTGGCTAGGCGAGCCTCCCCTGGCCACCGACAAGGCTTGCCTGACCGAGCAAGGCTCGACCAATCCCGTTGAGGCTTGGGCGAGGCTCGACCTCACCCAAATCTAGCGAGGTCGAGCTTGCCCAGCCGCCGGTGGGGCTCGGCCTTGCCAGGCCACCACGAGGTTGGCCTCACCTCTCTCCCAACTTTGGCGAGGCCGAGCTCGCCTAGCCACCAGCAGGCTTGACCTCGTCGAGCCACCGCGAGGTTGGTCTCGTGAGCCTCGTCGATGGTTGGGCGAGCTCGGTCTTGCCAAATCTAGGCAAGGCCGCTCACCTGGCCATGGCTCAGTCGAGTCTTGCTGGCAGTTGGGCAAGACTCGGCCACGACGCTCCGATGAGGTCGTCAGCCCTCATTTGGCTAGTTGCTGGTCAGCCCAAGGCCGATGACTTGAAGAAGAAGAAGAAGAGAAAGAAAGGAAAAATAAATAAAGAAAAGAAGAAATAATAAAAAAAGAAAAAAAAGTAATAAAATTATTTAAAAATTATAAGAAAATGATTTGGAGTAGATTTTTTTAGCACGGTACCAAACACAATTCTATTTCGGGAACTGAAATTTTGGACAGTTACTAAACGGCTTAAAATTCTTAGAAATTGTTACCGAGAATAGAATAAAAAAGAATAATTTATGATCAGAAAATTGTTCCCGGGAATAGAAGTGTTACCAACGCGCCTTTATTGTCTTTGCTTCTCAATTCAAGCTTGAGTTATTTTGCCTTTGAGAATCTTTTTTCACCACTATAGCACTAAACATGTGCATGCTTGAGTTACTCTACCTTTGCTTCTCACTTCAAGCTTGAGTTGCATGAGATTTTATTGGAATATCGTCAACTATTCTAAAAACTTAAATTATTAGATGTAGATGTGAATTATTATTTAAATATTTTAACGCTCCCCCTCTTGCTTAGTTTCAGTTAGCAATATTGTATTAAAGACTACAAAGATTTCCTATTGAATATTATCTTATGTTAGAGACAATTATGATATTAATGTTTATTAGCTGGTTAGGAATGCAAATCTTTGAAGCAAAAAATAGAGAAGAAAAACAAATGAGAATTTTTATGTAGAAAACCCTTTCTAAAATGAGAAAGGGAACAACCATGATCTCACACTGGACAATCTTTCCATAGTAAGTATCAGTATCAACGTTACAAGCTCTAAGGTTAAAAGATTCAACATTACAACTATAAAAGATATTGCCCTATATATAGCATGAGTCTAGGGAACACATAATTATGATGGAAACTACATGTATGCTATTAGTAGCAATAAAAACTCTATTATTTGTTGCAAGATGGGTGACCTACTGAAAAATGTCTGCCCACAATAAACTGTTTCTACGCTTTAATATTATTTTTCTCTTTTAAACTCCACAATTCCATCAATCTCCCACTTGGAGGCCGATCTTCAAAAAATGGCAACAATCTTTTATAATCTTTGTCTTTCTAACCCACATTGTCCTAGTGCAGTGACCCCCCACATCACTTATCATGGATACCAATTGCGGTAATGCACAAACTTACTTTCTCAGTGGTGACAACATTTGCTAGCATATCTATTAGATTTTCTGCATCAAAAATATTCTTCAATGATGATGTCCCAATATCTATCAATTGATGAATTTGATGATACTTTAACTCAATGTGTCTTGTTCTTGAATGAAATATCAGGTTCTTTGCAAGACAAAGAGCGCTTTGACTATCATTGTAAAAAACATTGTTATCCTACTACTTGCCTATCTCTTTCAAAAAAAAAAAAAAGTCACAAATAATCTCCTTACCAACTTCAAATATAACAACATGCTCTGCCTCAATGGTTGAGAGAGACGCATGTCTAAAGTCTATACATATAACTTATTGTAGTGCCACCTAAGGTAAAAACATAACTCGAGGTACTTTTCTTATTATCCAAATCATCACCAAGATTTACATCAACAAAACCTTATAAAGTTACACAATTTTTCATAAAATATAATGACATCTGAAATACCTCTCAGATATCTTAATAACTACTTTATAGCTTCCCAATGCTTTATTCTTGCATTTGGAAAGTATCTGCTTGCAACTCCCATCACATGAGCTATGTCTGGTCTAATAAATACCATAGCATACATTAAACTGCCAGCAGCTAATGCATAAGGAACTTCAGCCATATATCGTCGCTCTTCATCTGTCTTAGGTGATTACTTCTTTGAGAGCTTGAAGTGACTTCCTATAGGAATACTTATAGGCTTTAAATTCTAAACTCTGAATCTGTCCAACACATTTTTAATATACTTTTCTTGAGATAACTTTAAAATTCCTTAGCATCCATCCCTCGTGATCCTCATCCCAAGAGTCTGATTTGCTGCACCCAAATTCTTCATCTCAAACTCTTTTGACAATTGCTGCTTTAGTATGTTAATCTCCCTTATGCTAAATGCTACAATGAGTATATCATCCACAAAAAAAAAAAAAAAAAAAAAAAAAAAAAAGCAAAATAATACAACAGTCACCAAATTTCTTGAAGTAATAGTAATGATTCATTTCACTTCTAGTGAATCTATTATCACATATAAATGTGTCAAATTTCTTATACCATTGTCTATGAGCGTGTTTCAAACCATACAGACTTTTCTTAGTTTGTAGACATAGTTATCTCTTTCAGAAAGTCGAAAAAGTTTATGTGTAGTCAATTTCACAACTAGAGAAAAATTTTCGTGTAGTCGATTCATTTCTTTTGCTGAAAACCTTTTACTACTGACCTTGCTTTATATCTCTTGTTGCCATGAGGTCTTTCTTTGACTCAGTATACTAACTTGTTCTACAATGCCTTCTTCTCATCTGGTAACTAAGTTAATGCCTAAGTTTTGCTCTTCTCAAATGAATCCAACTCATTCCGCATTGCTAACTCCCACTAAACAGAATCTTTAACCCACACTGCTTCCGAAAAATTTTCCAATTTGCTAGCGTTGGTCAAAAACAAATAAGGCGATGATGGAAAATATCTCTGTATAGGTTTAGGTGTTCTTCTAAATCTTCTCAAAGTGGGTTTAAGTATACATGATTCTTGTTCTGGTTTTTTATTAGAGTTTACGGTAACATATTTCTAACCTAAACACTCTTAAAAGCCTCCACCAATTTAATCTCTCTGTTTTTCACCATTTGTTTCTTCACACTAGATTCTATCACGGATATATCCTTACACACATGTTTTAATTGAATGCAACATCAATAGCTCTTATTATTTTTCTATTTTTGTTCATTAGAGAATCGATAGCTAAAATAATTAGAACCATATCCAACGAAAACACATTTTTTGGCTTTTGCATCAGCTAATCTTTATTTTTAGAAAAAAAAAAAAGATTAGATATGTTGTCATGTTTAGGGGTGTGCATGGTCCGGGCGGGCGGTTCCCGACCTAGAACCGGGAACCGCCCGCTAAGGACCGGTTCCGAAAAATTGGAACCGGGATCCACCCGTTTGTTGCATGGATCCACCCGGGAACTGGACCGCCGGTCCGGTCCGGTTCCTGGGTGGATCTATGGAACCGATCTTGACACGAAACAATTTTGGTTTTCAACATAGAACGATTACGTGATATCAAAGCAAGCCAAAAAAAGAAAAACCAAATTTAAGTATGTGGAATAAAAATTCATTTGTTGCAACTATAAATGCAACCAATGAAGGAATGGATGTACGTAAGTTGATATAGAGGCAGAGAACGTAGTAAGTGTTCAGGAAAAATGGGTCTCTCTTAAAGCTATGAACTGGACATATCCCTCATTAGGTTCGGCAAAATATCACAAGTCACATAGACAAATCAAAGGAGGTGAAATGAGGCACCATCCAAACACAGGAAAATAAAGGAAATGCAACTAAACAAGACTTTGTTGAATACATCACCTTCATCATTATATTAATAAATAAACTAAACAACCAAAAATCATAAGAATTCCCCAATATTTAGCTTTATAATCATCCTGCAGCAGAAACAATTGCCACAAAACAATTGGTTTGTATTCAATTTTAGTAATTTTTTTTTAATATTAAAGGGAACCGGTCCGGTCCGGGTGGGCGGATCCGCCCATGGAACCGGGAACCGGACCGGTTCCCACCGGTTCCCAAAAATTGGAACAGGGAACCTGACCGGTTCCCTCAAGAACCGCCGGTTCCGGGCGGTTCCGGTCCGGTTCCGGGCGGTCCGGGCGGTTCCCGGGTATTATGCACACCCCTAGTCATGTTAATTGCATCTGCACAAAATGTCGTGGGTAATCCAACATGCATCCTCATACTTCTTGCACTCTAATCCACAGTTCTATTCATCCTCTCAACAACTCCATTTTGTTGCAATCTATTGGGAATAGTTATTGTCATTTTGATTCCGTTACTTTGCACAAAATTGCTTGAACTTCTTTTTATCATACTCACTACCATTATCGAACCTTAGACATTTAATTCTCAGGCCAGTCTCATTCTCCACTTTAGCATTGCATCTCTTAAAAGTAACAATCACATCATATTTATTTTTCAAAAAATGAACCCATACTTTTCTAGTGGAGTTGTCAATAAACATGACATGATAGCACAAGCCTCCAAGGGAATGCACAAGAGTTGGCCCCCACACATTTGTATGCACCAACTCTAATTTTTCTTTCTTTGGTTCTCTCTCAATCTTTGAAAAAATTAACACGTTTTTGCTTGCCTAGAACACAATCTTCACATAGACTAATATCAATGGACTTCAGATCAAATAGTTTCCCCTTTGATGCTAACAATTTCATCCCCTTTTTCGTTCATATGTCCAAACTTGTAGTGCCATAATTTGGAATTAGCTTCCGACTTAGCAACTATAGCAATTTCTTTATTGCTTTAGGTCATTTATAGTGTTCTTGACATTATTCCTGGTGTCACAACCAAAGTACGTTTAATTTTTTTTTTTTTCCAAGAGTTATTCCCAAAAATAGTTCTATATCTTGTGCTACCTAATTGACTTATTGAGATCCGATTTCTCTTAAATCCTAGAATGTATCTGACATCATACAACTTCCATTGATACCTCATTAGTCGCTATATGTAAACATTACCCTTTCCATAATATCCAAATGTTCATCATCAGCAAGATAAACCTTTTTCGAATTTTCCAGTAACAAAATTGTGCATTAATTCTTCGCAAGAAATAGAGGGAAACATCGCATTTGAGTCAAGAATTCAAGACTCAATTGGAATGTTAATGCTCCAAATTAAAGTATCACTATCATTTGTCTCTTCAAGAGTTGTATTTACAAATTTCTCTTCCTCTTGATTTCGATCTCGATTCTGAATTTTCTTGTGTGGGGCTCTACATTCTTGGATCAGACGACCATTTTTTCACAATTCAAGCAAATTATTTCACCACGTGGTCTCAATTTGCTTCTTCTTCTAGACTTCGATCTATCATGGTGTTGGTTCCATCCTCATTAATTGCTTCTCCTTCTACCTTTGGTATTCAAGGCAACACTTGAAAATTCACCCGATTCTCTTCTGCGGACATCCTCGCTAAGACTCAAATCTTGGATTTCTTGAAGCTTCATTTTTTATTTTTTATTTTTTAAACTAGATGAACTGTTCATTGTAGTCATAGTTGCACTCTAACTTTTAGGTAGTGAAGATAATAAACTCAAAGCTTTTACCTCATCATCGAATTCGATATCCATCAAACTTAACTGAGTTGTGATTAAGTTGAATTCCTTGATCTGATCTGTCATAGAAGCACCTTCATCTATCTTCAGATTGAAAATATAACACATCAAATATACCTTATTTGATATAGAAGGCTTCTTGTACATGTTGGACAACATAGCCATTAAATCCACTATTGTCATCTCATTAGCAATATTAAAAGCAACGTTCCACGCCAATGTAAGATGAATCGAACCTACAGCTTGATAATCTATCAAATCTCGCTCTGCTTGCTTCATAGAATCTGATTTCTCTTCAGACAAGGCTGATGCAAGTTCTTTTTCATATAGCATATCCTCAATCTACATCTTCTAGAAACCAAAGTCCTTACCATTGAATTGATTGATCTTCACCTTCCCTTCATCCATATTCGCTCCCACTATTTTGACGAAATCAATCTCTAATACCAGTTGTTAGGAACGTGAATATTTGAAGAGAAAAATAGCAAAGAAAAATGAGTAAGAATTTTTACGTGGGAAACCCTTTCCAAAATCAAAAAGGGAAAAACCACGGTGCCGCACTAGGCAATCTTTCCACTATTAGTATATGTATTAGCATTACAAGCTCTATGGTTACAAGTTTCAATATTACAATTATAAAATATATTGTCCATATATATAACATAAGTCTATGGCATACATAATTATGGTGGAATTACATGTATGCCACTAGTAGCAATAAAAGCTCTATTATTGTCTTTAACATAGTAGGATGGGTGACCTACTGGAAAGTGTATGCCCACAACAAATTGTTTCTATGCTTGAAATTATTATTTTTTCTATCAAACTTCACAACTTCATCATAATATCAACCAAGATTGCATGAATATTTCCTTTGATTGTGCATATTTTGATTGATATATGTTCTTTAGATGGTGGTATATAGACTAATTTAATGTTCATATGATACATTAAAATATACAAAAAAATTTCTATTTTTCTCTTCCACGTTATTTCTTAACTTGGTATCAAAGTCTTCAATCCTATGGAAACCTAAGTGCATTGGGTGAACTTTGCATCCAATGCACATCCTACTAAATCCATCCCTATCGTGGCCACTCAATAGTGTTCACTTCGTGTGCACAAGTCTCCTTCGGGAAGCACTTAATCAAGTCCTTTTCATAATAGTCGTGCATTAACACCTGATTTTTAGTCGACACATCATTAAAAGGTAAAAAAATCGAGATTTGAGTTTTTGATCATGACGAAGCCCCATTTTTCAGCCAAAAAGTGTCGTTTTTCATTTCTTTCTTTTGCATTGTTGTTTTTAAAGTGATTTCTATTTTATTTAAAAAAAATTGAAAAAGTCAAATAGTTGATTTTCAAGTTAACTTTTCGGTCAACCCTTTGACCAAGAGTTAACCGTGAGTCAAAATCTGGCTTTTTACCTCAAAAGATGTCATTTAGTCTTAATTTCACTTTTGTCAAATCAATCTCTCAACAATTTAAAGATTTGACGAAGAAATTAACATTTTAGGAAAAATCAACTAAAAAGTTGACTTTTGGTCAAACTTTTGACCAAAAAAATTGGAAAAATATAAAAAATGCACAAAAACATTTATTTTCATGTCAATTTGACTCTTATGTCGAAAATTTCACAAAATTCGATTAAAAACCTTGTTTTCCAAATTTTTCGGTTTTAAATCCGCTCGTGTGTTCAATTTCGCAAATTGCCATGTCAAAATACAAATTGCCATTTTAAGCCCCAATTAGGGAACCAAAATCGATCATTCATGACTTGCGTACAAACAGTCGTTCTTCATTCATTTTCTTAAGATAAGTCCAAATCCAAAATCGATTTTGGAAAATTCACATCAAAACTTCTCAATTTGAGGAATTTTACTCTCTTGAGCATAAGAAAGTCAAGCAATGAAGCTTTTACTGGCAAAATTCAAGTTCACCCATTCAAGGTTATGGTTTAATTTCATAAATTTAAGTCTAATTTTGACATTAGACCTAGATTCATATTTGACATAAGCTCAAGCACTTCAATTCGAGGTCAATTTGATGACGATAAGCGATCTTGCACATGGGTGGTTGATTAGATAGGGCAATTTCACCACTAATTGAACTTAATTTCAATCAATTTGCAATTTTACCCATAGAATTGCAAATTTGATCAATTTAGCTCTTTAAGCTCAATTCTAAGCATTCATCATTTTGGTTCGTTGTTTTTTGTAACAATCATTCAATTAAATATATAAAAGACTCCTAGATCACATATATGAAGTCTAATTGGTTTAATTGAATCACAATTGGGTAATTTCCTCTCAAATTGGATAAGATTTCTTTTCAATTTGATCCTTGAAGGACCAAATTGCATAAATTTCAAGCCCACAGGAACCACAAATGAGTGAACCCGTTGAAACCGGTTCAAACCGGTTAAGAAAAGGTCAAAAACGGTCAAACTAGTTTGATCAGTCTAACCAGCCGCCGGTAGGGATGGCTGGTTCGGCAGTTTTTCGGCTGGTTCTTAACCTCTTGTGACCAGTTTTGGAATGTTGGCAGTACCAATTTCATTTATACACCCTCAATTTCCCAAAATTTTGCAGATTGGTCCTCGAATTTCATAAAATTGCATTTTGACCCCTAATTGAGCATTTTGACACAATTCTCGATTTTGACTCAGATTTTCGAAAATCAAATCCATTAGATCAATTACCTAACACCTCTAGATCATAATAGAGTCTTTGAAATTAACTTTTGACCGTTGGATCAAAATTTTGACCATTGAATTGAACCGACGGTCAAAATTACTCAATTTGGGGATGGTATATATACTCATTTTCCCTCCGTTGGGGGGGAGGACTCATTTGTGCATGAGATTCCTTCTCTCTAAAATAGAATTCTCTCTCCTCTCTGTTTCTCGTCATTCCTCTCCCTATCTCGCTCGTGAACCAAATCCTGCCGATCGGAGTTAATCGGCTGCACTTCGGCGACCAAGCAGTGGCTGATCAGCCCCCCTCAGCAGCCTTCTCCTCTGCTCGAGCCTCTTCAGGTGTTTACCAATCAGAACAAGCTTGATTGAAGCTGTTCTGATCAAGCCAAGCCTCTACACCGCCTGAATCGATCCTATTCGGACTAGTTGTTTCATCCGCCCGGACTAGTGATCCAATCGATTTGAAGTTGATCTTTGCTATTTAGATTTAGTTAATGGAGGTTTGATCGAAGTTCCCGTGAAAACTTTGATCGATTTCCATCAAAATCGATAAAAACACATAAAAGGTAATAATTTTGATCTCGAACCCCATGAAGTGAGGCCGAATTAACCGACTGGACTAGGGTTCAATTTTAGGATAATATACTATGTGAGATGTTGGATTAAAGGATTTGGATGATGATTTGCTACAATTGATTGTTCTTGAATGATGAATTTGAATGATTGACTTGATTTAGCCTTAAACCTGCATTTTCATATCCTTGAACTGATTTACTGTTTTGGCTAAAATGAGGGCTGAAATGACCTTATTTGAGTTCGAGTCCTCTAGAATTTTAAAACACACATCATTAGCTTCGAATCGATAGGTCATACACCCCGATCAAGCGTCGTTTGACCTTCGAAAAATACCTCCAAAGATGAGCAATTCTACAGTAGTTTATGTTAGTTTTCAATTCTGTTCTTATTCCACCTTTTGTTTTTTCTATTTTTGTACAATTTTCTATGTTGATTTTTGAAGAACTTTCCTTCATGAAGGTTGTTGTCTTGAGGATATTTTGCATTTTTAAAAAAAAAAAATAAATTTTGGACATGATTAGCTAGATCAAAATCACTCAGAGCTGAGCCTAGGACGGTCAGCTCTATGATGATTTCTGATTTGTCATTTTTTTTTTTATTGATCTCTATGTTAATTTTTGGAGGAAATTTCCTTCATGAAAGTTGCTTCTAATTGTGTGGAGAATGTCATGTAATGTTTTCAGAATTTTTAGATGTGTTTAACTAGGTCAATATTGCCTAGATCCGGCTATAAGATAGTCTGCCCTACACTATTCCGAATTGTGTTTTGATGAAATTGAGTCCATAAATGAGTTTGTTTGGTCTCAAATCCTTCCTGAAAGATGAAATACATACTATATGTGTTCAATTGATGCATGATTTGCAAAGTGTTGATGTTGTCTAGTGTATCAATTGCATGAGTTAATGTGAAAAGATGCCACAACAATATATAGCTTGGATATGCACCTCTATTTTGTCATTTTTGCTATAACTCATGTGATTACATTCAGGTTTTGAACTCTCAACGAGAAACGTTCCTCATTGCATTTCTGTATGCGAAATTTTTCGTAAGATTTTTGCATGTTTTGAGATGGCTGAAATCATCTTCGTTTGTGAAGTTAATGCTGAAACGAAATCTTACCATATATGCACGTTGCCATGCTTGTTTGAGTTATCTAGAGACAAAATCTTGCTATTATGCCTTCTTGACAATTGAACTGTATGTTGCAAGGTTTATGTATATATTTAGGTCATATCATTTTAATATCATCTTGAATGTTAAATTTGTATTACAAGAGTATTCATCATGTTTAGAATTTCCAAGCATATCATTAGGAATCTTGAATCATTTCATAATGTCATTTAAATTATATGACCTTTTTGCATGTTGATCTAGAATTAGATGATTATCCAAATTTTCTGTCACATCCAAACCTAACTCCCATGCGATTTCTTCATGCCCTTTGTGCATTATTTGAATGACTTTGAGATTTTATAATGCTTGATTGTGTTATGTTATTCTTAGTTACTAACATGCACACCTTTGGAGATCTCGATCTTAAGGTATCAAATTGACCTAATTTGGACTCAAGCCACTCAAGGAAGTCGTAAAGCACACTTATAGGTTTCCAATACCGCTAATTTCATATAGATCGCTCATTGTTTGGACCTCTTTCTATTTTTTTTCAAAACTAGATCAGAATCTGGACATGGGATCAAATTCAGACCCCTATTCTAACCCTTGTTTGGATAGACTTTTGATATTTTTGTTCTATTTTTTCTATAACGATTCTGCACTTGATCCCTTAATGAAACTTATTTGTCATTATGTTTGCTATGTTGTGTGAAAATATGATGATTTTTAGACCTATTTTGATAGGACAAATCCTTGCAATATTGAGTGAATATCCTGCTGTTTTGACAATTTTCTGACATACTAGTACTTGTTATCTGATTTTTGTAAAACCATATGTAGCTCGTTTAGGAAAAATTTCTTCACAAAAGTTTTCATTATCATGCCATGCATGATAGGGAATTTTGTAATCGCCAAATTGTCATTAGGCATTGCCCAATTTTGCTGTCTTTATATGATTGTTCTGAAATTTCCTGACATGAACTTGATTGTGATTGTTTAGATAAACTTCCTAGATTAGTTTGTGCATGAACCTAGGTCATTCCATCTTCATGAAAGTTGCTTTAAACACCTCGATATTCATTGTTAAATGATTTTTAACGAGTCTTCTTTTCAAATCAAATTTAAAAATGTTTTGGTACATGTGATGTTTCTGAAAGCCATTTACCAAGAAATTCTTCTCCAAAGCTCGATTTGGCTTATGGAAGAGTTGTGGTTTGGACCATATTCAAAATGTCTGTGATGCTTGTGAGTGCATTTATGTGAGTCCCGAACTAGCCTTGGCAATTGAATGTGTTCTATGGCCTAAATATTTCTTAATTCTAAATATTTTCAAAAATTTTTTTTTATCCTGATTTGACATTGTGGAAAATCATGGTTTGAATTGTATTCAAAATCTCTGTGATGCTTGTGAGTGCATTTATGCGAGTCTCGGCCTAGCCTTGGCAATTGAATGCCTTTCATAGCCAAGACATTCACTTGGTGTCAAAACTTTTTGTAGATGATTTTCAAAAGATTTCTTTGAAATATCACATGTACTCCCTATGCATATAATCACGTCATTCATTTAGAAGTGTCCGTGTTTGCGATTGGCGTATGCCTTTGGTAATAAGTGATCTGCCGACGGCTTACTCATTTGTTTGATTGATTAAGAAATAATGTCTAAAAGGCCTGCATACATGTTTAATTCCAGCAAATGCATGTAATTTCTCGATGAATGATAGGGTCGATGCATGATATCGAGGGAAAATCTTGGGATCACATAAAATACCTCATTGGGGACTTACAAGTGTTATTGGTCATGTGATAACACATTTGGTCAATAATGGCTATAAGTTACAAAAATGGATTGGGTAAGTATCTTAGAGGGATTTGCGCATGAACTATAAAGGCCGACCCTGATGCCCAAATATTCTTTTTGAATTGAACTTCCTTTAAGAGATTGATTTTAGTATGATGTTGTACTTTTGTTTGTTTTGACATGTATGCCCGTTTCTTTCCATTGTATGTACCTAGTTATAGATTTCCTAAACTAGATCTAGATTAGGACCCTAAAGATGGAGAGAACATAAAGACAGTGGAGGTCGATGTCCATTCTGACCATTATTCTGTACCATTCATCCCCGACATATGTCTCGGGTTCTTATCATCTATATAAAAGTTTGACGAGTTGTGTGTTCTCTTTTCCTTTTATTCTTTTCAATTGTGTTTCTTTTTTGTATTTTCTAGGATTGCACAATAGATTTACAGCTTTATTTGATTGTTTACTTACTGCTTTGCAGTTTTCAATTTAATTTGGTGTTTCCTTTTCCTTTTATTTTTAAATAGATTAGCATAAAAATGATCAACCACATTTGATCACTTAGTTTAGGACTAACAATCCCGAAAATGTAAGAAGAAATGCATGGACATGTTAGGTAAACACAACATACTATTTAGGTATCGAAATGACGCTAACAGAAATATTGGCGTAGCCTAAATCCTTGGACCTAAATATCTAATTGCGTAGAAATTGAGGGAATACTCTTGACCCTCGATTGGGTTTCTAGCCAACCCCCAAAAACGAGGCTAATGGTGACTCCCATCTTATTTTTAGGTTGTTCTAAACAATTAAACCGTATATTCTTAAGATTTTCTATAGAATATTATCCTATGTTAGAGATAATTATGATATTATTATTGATTATCTAATATCAATCAAGATTGCATGAATATCTCATTTGATTTTGCATGTCTTGATTGACATATGTTACTTTAGATAGTGGTCTCATAAAGCCTATATATAGGCTAACGTGATGTTCATTATGATTAGGGGTGAGCATGTCAAACCGACAGAATCAGGAACTATCTGAACCATACTGGATTGGCCGGTGTGGTTCGGTTGCTAAGGACGTCCGTCAGTTCTCGATTCCATAAAAATGGAAGTGGTGATTTTCGGTCTAGTTCTCGGTTCTAGGAGGGAATTGGACTAGACCACACCAACTCTTTTTTTTTTTTATAAATATTTTTAATTCTTAAAAATAGCACTAAACCCTAAAATAATAACAATTCTACTATTTTTAATTATTCTTTTAAGAGTAAGCAATTCTATTAGACCAGACTGGACCGGTTGATCGGATCGATTCTTGATCCTAGGACCATCCGGTCCGGTCCTTGGTTCCAAAAATGGGAACTAGTTTGGTTCTTGATTCTTAGGTGGGATTGGACTAGATTGAGAACTGATCATCCCTAATTATGATATATTGAAATAATAATAAAAATTCTTTATTCCATTCTTCCACATTATTTCTTAACTGCCTTTGCTTCTCACTTCAATCTTGAGTTATTCTACCTTTGGCTATAACGTTTCACGGCTATAGCACTAAACATTCACATGCTTGAGTTATTCTACCTTTGCTTCTCACTTCAAGCTTGAGTTATTCTGCCTTTGGGAATCATTACGCTTAAATTATTCTACCTTTGCTTCTTATTTCAAGCTTGAGTTATTCTATGGGAAAATGTCACAAATGGTCCATGAACTTTTATCTAATGTTTAATTTCATCCCTAAGCTTTCGATTTGCTCAATTTGGTCCATAAACTTTCATCTAATGCTTAATTTCATCCATGAACTTTCATCTAATATTTAATTTCATCTCTGAGCTTTCGATTTGCTCAATTTTGTCCATGAACTTTCATCTAATGTTCAATTTCATACCTGACTATTTGAAAATTGACCAATTTCATCCTTCCGTTAGTTAAAGTCAATGAAATTGGCTTACTGACTTTTAGTCTCTTAAATATAAAATAAAAAAGGACATGTGGAATATCCATATGGAAATTACCTTTAAAACAAGTCAAATTGTGGCTAACATCTAAAAAAGAGATACATAACCACTTATTCTCTATTTTTGTGATTAGTGCTCTCATCTCTAACTGACCCCTAATTTGTTTTCCTTTTTTAAGATAATATTGACTCATAATTCTAGTAATTCAACTTAGTTCAACGTCATCAATTAATGCTCCATGTCATCAATTAATGGTTTGAACAAACGGAATGACTAGATGGAACAATTGTTAATAGTTCAAGGATCAAATTAAGCAAATCGAAAGCTTAGAGATGAAATAGAACATTAAATGAAAGTTCAAGGACCAAATTAAGCAAATCGAAAGTTCAAGTATGAAATAGATCATTATATGAAAGTTCATGGACTAAATTGAGCTAATCGAAAGCTCAGGGATGAAATTGAACATTAGACGAAAATTTAGGGACCATTTGTAACGTTTTCGCTTATTATGCCTTTGCCTCTCACTTCAAGCTTGAGTTATTCTGCCTTTGGGAATCATTTTTCACCACTATAGCACTAAACATGTGCATGCTTGAGTTATTCTACCTTTGCTTCTCACTTCAAGCTTGACTTATTCTGTCTTTGCTTCTCACTTTAAGCTTGAGTTATTCTGCCTTTGGGAATCATTTTTCATCGCTATAGCACTAAACATGTTCATGCTTGACTTATTCTGCCTTTGCCTCTCACTTCAAGCTTGAATTATTCTGCCTTTGGGAATCATTTTTCATCGCTATAAAATTGAGCATCTCTGGCTTTGCAATTCCTTAGGATCTAGAGTAAGGGGAGGGCACGTTTTCCTTTCAATAATTAAGGTTTTTTTACCTTGATCAAAGATCTAGTACACCGAATCAATCATGGAAGTTCTAACCGAGCGACAATTAATGAATTACTTTCATACAAATCACTTGGCTCTGCCTCTGGTTTTTTACATCATTAAATTCTTAGATGTTGACACTTGAATTTTCTGCCTCAATGGTTGTTATTCATATTTTACGAAATTAAGGGATCAAAACCATTGACATTGTTGGAATTTGACTCTTAACAAAAAATTTACATTACATTTTGGCATTTCGCATTTCGCATTTGGGAGATGTGCTGAATATAGTTTAGGATCACATTGCTGTTAACGTTTTATTAAGTTAGAGTTGTATTTACTTGCATTCGACGACATTAGCATCTTTTATGAATTTCATTTGCATGTTATTATCTACTTGGACGTTTACTATGTCGTAGCACGCTGTGTTACATGACGTAGCATATTAGAAGATTATTCACCTTGAGAGATCTTAAGCACGTCAGGGAAGTAACAATGAAGGAAATGGACATACAGAGAGGATCACACTCATTGGGAAACCTTCACTGCTAAACCTTCACCATTATCAATCTGTGTGGTATATCTAGTGACCCTTGCACGTAATTTCTTCATAAATTATTGGAATGAAAAAGGCAAGAGAAAGGATGGGCTAGCCAAATTGGTTGAGGGAGAGGTTCAGGGTGAAATATAAGAGAGGGAGTGTGAGATTCGGTTACGCAGGGTGGCTGAAAAGGAAATATAAATAAAAAACAAAAAAATAAAAGAGTGTGGCCAAGAGTGAGCGGGAGACTCCGAGGAAAAGAAACAGATAATTAAGAGAGATAAATCGTGTGATCACAACACAAGAAAAGAAAATCGATAATTCGGGTCATTAGTCGAGGATTCGTCTCTGCTATTCACAGATTTTCCTATCATCTAATCCAGTCTTTGGACGACCCTCGATGTTCCTTGGATGCTGCCTTGTCCTAACTTTATTATAAGTCAAACATTGTGTTAGGGTTATTTCACCTTGGGTCAATCGAACCAAAGTTTATGGACTGTTGTTGTTTTTTTTTTTTTTTTTTGGTGACCCAGGGAACCCCGCACGGCCGACAGCCGGAGAGTAAACCCTGGGGTGACGCTAGCGGAGGACCCACCACCCCGACGCCACACTTAAGAATCTCTAGTGACCGTGAGGGGATTTGAACTCCTCTCCTTGCGTTAGGAGGAGAGAGCCCAAACTATCGCGGTCACCACAGGCGGTGGTTAAAGTTTATGGACTGTTTGTGTCAATTTTCTAAATAAAAACTGATTTGGGAAAGTTTGGAAAATTGTCTAATTTTACAAAGATTGAAGTAAGTTATGCTATGAATTTACAAGTGGGTTTCCCCGGGGTTGGGTTAGGACCCACTAACGTCAAGGAATTTGGGCTTACATTTAGAGAATCAATTAAGAATTTTACATGCATAGGTAACAAGGGGAGGGAGCGGAGGGGACAGACGGCTGTTATGACTTGTGCAAAAAGTAATTGGGTGACAAAATTACATGTATGCATATGTATACTATTCCTTTAAGTGTGATATTTTTTGTCTGGTCTCCCAACCTAAAATTGCTGCAAAACCAAGTTCATAATAGATTGAATTGATTTCAAATGAACCCACGCATTATATTTGTCTTATATCTCTTAAAAGTGAATATAGTCATTAACATAATCAATTATCAATTAAATAAATAAGACATGCGATTTGCTTCTCTTTCAAGAGGAAAGGCTCAATCACTAAATAATAAATCGGCATGCGTTAGGTCTATTATATATATATATAAAAAAAAAAAAAAAAAGCAATAAGTGCTAACTCGTGTTCGAGCGGCAGCCAATTGCCGTTGACCAGACACCAACTAAGTTTAGTCCTTTCTAAGCACCATCGATTCTATCATATCATTTGAAATTTCAATTACCGGCTCCATTGAGCACACGTGGTAAAAAATCCAGGAGAAGTGAGGTCTGCTAAACAATAAATTCAAGAGTTAATATTACAGAAAATGACAAATTTACTCCAAACTAATTTACTGATTACGAAAAATAATAAATTAGTACACTTGTGATAAATTTATTTCAAATTAATTTTTTAATTACAAAAACTTCAAATTGATATATCTATGACAGATTTACTTATAACTAATTTTTTAATTGTCAAAAATCCTAAATTAGTACATTTATGACAAATATACCTTCCCTTAAATTAGATTAATATCAGAAAAGAAAAAACAAAATCAATAAACATGTGACAAACATAGAATAAAGCCCTAAATTAATATATCTGTCAATTGTTACTTGTCTTCCAGCTTAGTAATTTAATAGTAAAATTTAATTGAGAGTAAATTTATTAAAGATATATGATTTTGGAGTAAATTTATCATATATGTATTAATTTGGGGTTTTTAATTATATTAACTCTAAATTCAATAAATGGTTGCCTATAGCCAACGTTTGCTGACGCCAGCAAAGCTATGACGTTTTTTAAGTTATGTCCTTCTGAACATGCAAATTCAAGCGGCCGATAAATATGTGGGCCCGCATGAAACACAATTAACAGTTGGGGAAAAGACACGGTAATCATACCTGAGAAAAACAAAAATTAATCTCTTTATCAAAGAAAGTTTAGGAGGAGGGGAGGTTACCCCATGCCAAGGCCAAGGCGGGATTTCAAACCTGGACATGGTGGGCGAAGAGAACGAGCCTTATCAGCCAACTTACTTTGGCACAAAAATTAATTTAAAATGACGTATGTATTCATTGCGAACTGCAATAGCTAGTCAATCATAACATGAGGTACGAGGTACAAAACCATTTCATCGTTGTGGCGTCCACTTTCTTGTCATGCCTAAAAGTCGAAGCAACCGACCACTATTCCTTCACCCCTTTAACCAAATTGCCGCTAGATTTATTTTTTATTTTATTTATTTCTGATTTCATGATCACTCTCTATAAAAGCTGCCAAATCTAGTGTGTGGGCTTATTCTGGCACAGAATGCCCTTTTCTTGGACTGGATTTTGCTGAATCCTTTGTTCTTGATTGACTGAGCACGGAAAAAAAGAGGATGGCAGGAGAAGGAACAACATCTGCAAGTGACGATCATCTCAATGAACTCGCAATTTCAATACACAGGAGATTTGAGGGACTATCACTGCCATCTGACTGTTGCATCTTCACCGTTCCGGAGAGGCTCCGGCGAAAAAATGAAGAAGCCTACACGCCCCACGTCGTCGCGATCGGACCTTATCACCGTTGCAATCCAAGCCTTATGCCAATGGAAGATCACAAGCTGCTTTACTTGCAGAACTTCCTCAAGCACGACCAGAATTACTGTCTCAAGGACTACATTGAGAGGGTCAAGTCCTGGGAGGATGAGGCCCGGAACTGCTATGATAAGCAGATCAACCTCGACTCGGACCAGTTCGCCGAGATGATCCTCCTCGATGGCATCTTCGTGATCCAGCTCTTACTGATGTACGAGGGCTGTCGGGGGATAATACCCAATGACCAGATCTTCGACAAGCCATGGATGTTGACTGATATCTACCACGACGTGGCACTGCTGGAGAACCAAATTCCATTTTTCGTTGTCCAGCGGCTGTTTGAGATGGCATTTGGAACGCACCAGCAGCACATGCCAGAGCTGCTTGAACTCGTGTGCCGGTTCTTTGAGCCAGTTATGAGGAAGGAGAACTTACCAGAGTGGGCGATGGAGTCAAGAGTGAAACACTTCGTTCACGTGATCAGTCTCTCGTTCTTGCCGTCGGTGAGGAAGCCGCCAAATGAGAGCCATAGGGAGATGAAGTTCCCCCCGAGTGCGACAGAGCTGGTGGCGGCCGGAGTGAAGCTGAGAAGACGTAAGAGTTGACCTGTGTCATTTTGTTTTCTGAACATGAATATCTATTTGATTTTGTTTCGTTCTCTGTTTATTCCCTATTATTAACAATGTTCTCAGGTGAGAGCAAGTGCTTGTTCAATATCGAATTTGAGAACGGAGTGCTCAACATCCCGTATCTGACTCTTACTGACTCGACGGAGCCTTTTTTTCGCAACATTATCACCTTCGAGCAATGTTACTGCACAAACAAGTATCTGACTGACTACATGGCTTTCATGGATGGCCTGGTCGATACCTTGGGCGACGCAAAGTTATTGATTGACAAGGGAATCATCGAGAATTGGCTCAGCAATAAGGAAGATGCCACGCGGATAATCAACAATTTCGGCAAGGGAATTTTGCTGTGTGGGGATTACTACTTCAACGGACTCAGCCACAAGCTCACCAACCATTGCCAAAGGCCTTATAACAAGTGGAAGGCGACGTTCAAGCATGATTACTGCAGTAGCCCGTGGGTGGTCATCTCGGTTATTGCTGCAGTGGTGTTGCTTTTACTGACCATAACACAGACTGTGTGCTCAATCCTCTCTCTCAAAAACCTTGCTTTTTAAATGGTAAATTGCCACTGTAATTCTTTAAATTTCTATTGAATGATGTGTGATCAGCGGTCACTTCCTATTTGAATCAGCAGAACATCGATTAATATATCTTAGGGAGGGTGCTCGCTTTTCCCCATTCAATACACTTCACGAGGAAAATGGGCGAATATGAGTGGTATTTAGTGATTCAACATCTATCCTGGGGATGGTTCGCCGAATAAATGTTGCCACAATTGACATTAGCTTGTCTGCACTTATCAGCATTTAGCGATTAATAAATTTGGGACATGTTGAGAAGGAATCAATGAACTTTTTCACAAAGTTTTTGCTGTAAGTACGCCTACAAAAGATCCACCTCGCTAAAGCCTTGCCAGCCACGGTTGGGAAAAAAAGGAAAAAGATGGAAGAAGAGCAAGAGAAAGAAAAATAAAAATAAAATAAAAAATAATTGAACAAATAATATATTTTAAAAAAGTTATTCACATAAGCATCGACCGGCCAAAATTAGCCAAATGATTGAATTGGGCAATTATAAAAGGTTTAGGACTAAATTAGTAAGAAAAAAAAAGGATTGAATTAGAAAAGTTATAATAGGTTTAGTATTTTTTTGATAATATTTCTGCCAAACTCCTAGGTGATTTACTTGAGTTAAGTTTGCATCACCCATATTTCTCTATGGTTTCGGAAATACAAATGTTAGCTCACATATTATCACATATATAATGTATAGAGCATGATTCATTGATAGCATGTATAAAGTTTAACATGTAATAATGAAAGAAATAATGTAGTTGGATTTGCCTGTGATTTTAGTGATAAATTACCTATTGTCTTCAAGTGTAAAATTATATGTATACAGTAAATGTGAGATATAAACTTTATATCCCAAATATGAGAGAGTTTTGAGGATTTAATTAAGTTGTAACCGCCAAAAATGGTACACTTAATTGAATTTGAGAAATATTGATTTTATATTATAATGGGATGTCTTCTATTCTAATACATGGTCATACTCCCACCAAAGAGGTCATCATGGAAGTCTTTGATGTATCCATAGAGATAATGCAAAAGAAGTGTAAACAAGCATGAGCATGAGTATCTGAGTGTCTTGGTAAATTTCTTTTGCATTAGGCTTTTCTATTGTGAAGCATCTTTAGTACATCTGTTAATTATCACATCCCTAATTTGAGAAAGCCCTTCCTTCATCGCCTCAAGCTTCTTTAAATGAAAAGGTGATTCTTCTTCATATTTCAAATATCTAATGAAGTCATCAAACATCTCAAGGACATGTTCTCGCTTCCTTGAAGCGGAACGCACATCCACGAAGAGGAGTCAGGGTGAAAGGAACTTTCATTTAATAATCATCCTAATAGAACAAGTTGAGCTTGGCCCGAAGACGAAGTGTCCACATATAGTGACACCACTCGCGTGTCCAAGCCATATGGGCTTTGAATAGATCTTATCTACTACATGTATAAAACTCAATATTTATTTCCATTTCCTACACCCAAGGCGCATTTTTGTTGTTTTTTAAATGACATGAGATGCGAGGTCGAGGATTTCCAATTATCGGGTTGTTGACGTTGAATTTGACTTGTTGCGGCCAGAACTTGCTGAATGAGGCCCATCTTAAATGCACAATGCAGTCTGGATTGAGTTGAGATGATTCTACACAATCATTTTTCTTTTTCTTCAATGTGATATTGAGAACACGATCAAATTATTTGAAGGGGAAAGGAGATAAATGAAAGTGGCAAGTAGTTTTAAAGAGCAAGAGTATTTGGAAGTGACATGTAACTGGAGGATTGACGAACGATGAAAAATGAGAGAGGGAGCTGTCCAATGTATCGCCTTGGAGGTTTCAAGGGTCATTAATCAGATAATCCAATCATCACTTTTATTGTGACTTAACGGTCGGCTGTTGGGCCGGGTTGGATCACTGGATCAATGTTCGAATTTTTTGGGACGATGTCCATTAAACTTCTTAATGGGTGGGCCCATGTGGCCAGGCCACTCTCTATGGGCTAGCGGGCAGCTTTTTGTTGATTTGGTGACCGCAAACTAGTTTAAATTGTTCGATATGGAATCATTTTTCACCGCTAAAGCACTAAACATATGCATGCCAGGGGTGCTTCTCGCTTCAGGCTCAAGTTATCGTGTCTTTGCTTCTTCCTGCTCTGGCTGGACTCTGAGTATCTTTGTCTTTGCATTTCGTTATTGCACTGCTTAAACTTGTCCCCCAGTGCTAGATGATAGGAAGTAAGGCAAATGTTGATGGAGAATCCTGCTTTGCTATTCTTTTGGGGATCTTTTGGAAGCTGGAGGTCTTTCAATGTTGACATAACGTTGAAAGCGTGAAACAGAAACCCAATATTTTATTTAGGGAAATCAGTAAGAGAGAGTTCAAATCCAAGTTAGTTAATGTATCTAGTTGGATTCACTTTCACTCAAAATCTTAAGCAAATGAGTTATAGGCCAACTATAATATATTAATATCTCAACACCATACCAATTATTTAGTATATCTCAACAATCTCCTCCTTATGTGTGAGTTCAGTGTTTGGTGTGCTCCTCCTTAATTAAGGTATTTGTAATGCACATGGTCAAAACTATTACATATTATATCTTGCTTTCATAGCTTGAGGCTGCATTAGAATTAGATGACGATGATGAACTTGAGCAAACCTTGGAAGCATAATTATCTAGGTCAATTGATTCCTAAATCCATATCTCTAAGTTCAAATATAGTCTTTCATGAGGGATTTTTATTTTCATAAAGATCAGGTGATATCCAAGACACCTTCCAATGATCAAACTAAATTTTACCTTTGGTGATCCAATAAAAAGTGGATGTAAACATGTGGATATAAGGAGGTTTATGATGAATGAAATTTTCTCTTTACTTGATCACATAGAAAAATGTCGAGTTGTAATGGGACTTGATCATCAAAAAAAGTGAAGAGTGATCCAACCAACTCTTAAAATAAAAAAGGGCCCTTGAAGCTCAGAAGCCATCACAGCTTGGCTGTTAGTGGCACAATCATATTTTATGTCATATATATTAATCGACTCCCTTTCAATTACATACACATTATATATATATATATATATATATATATATATATATCCATTATATGTTAAGGCAAACTCCTTGAAGAGAGAGCATAATTGGTTAATTGAGAAGCAGGAAAGGGGTAAAACTAGTTGATTAATTAATTGCATAGCCCCATGTCAAATGTAACTATAAAGGCTACGAATCTCGCTATATCTTGGTATGTTTCTGCTCCCTAATTTTTGCGGGTCCAAAGCACGCGCATTTAGATCTCTCTCTCTCTCCGTGATGTCGCCTTCCTTATCTCTCTCGTCGTAAGTGAAAACCAAACTTTCACATGGGGGACAATTAATTCTGATACCTAGATTAGAGCAAAGTTTTTGATTAGATTTTAAGCAACTCTCCATTAAATTAATAAGCCTTTACCCCCTTTTCCGGTTTCCCGCTCCTTTTCTGTTTTTATTTGTTTCCGGTTTCATGATTGCACTGCACAAAAGCGGCCAAATCTAGTTTATGGGGTTATTCTGGCACAAAATACCCTTTTCTTGCACTGGATTTTGCTTAAACCTTTGCTCTTGAATGACTGAGCAGGGAAAAAAAGAGGATGGCAGGAGCAGTAACAACATCAGCGACTGTCATCTCGATAAAGTCGCAATTTCAATACACAGAAGATTTGAGGGACTATCACCGCCATTCGACTGTTACATCTTCACCATTCCGGAGAGGCTCCGGCGAATAAACGAAGAGGCCTACACGCCCCGTGTCATCGCGATTGGACCTTATCACCATCTCAATCCAAGCTTCATGCCGATGGAAGATCACAAGCTGCTTTACTTGCATGACTTCCTCCAGCATGACCAGAATTACCATCTCAAGGACTACATTCAGAGGGCCAAGTCCTGGGAGTATGATGCCCGCAACTGCTATGATAAGCAGATCCGCCTCGACTCCGACCAGTTCGCTGAGATGATCCTCCTGGATGGCATCTTCGGCATCCAGCTCTTACTGATGTACTGGGACCGTCAGAGGAGGCTGCCCAAAGACCAGATCTTCGGCAAGCCATGGATGTTGCCTGATATCTGCCGCGACATGGCACTGCTGGAGAACCAGATTCCATTTTTCGTTGTCCAGCGGCTTTTTGAAATGGCGTTTGGAACACACCAGCAGCACATGCCGGAGCTGCTTGAACTCGTGTGCCGGTTCTTCGAGCCAGTTATGAGGAAAGACAAGTTGCCAAAGCCAGTGATGGAGTCGGAGGTGAAGCACTTCGTCCACGCGATCAGTCTCTCGTTCTTGCCATCGGTGAGGAAGCCGCCAAATGAGAGCCATAAGGAGATGAAGTTCACCCCGAGTGCGACAGAGCTGGTGGCAGCTGGAGTGAAGCTGAGAAGACGTAAGGGTTGACCTGTGTCATTTTGTTTTCTGAATATTTGATTCTGTTTCGTTCTCTGTTCATTACTATTATTAACAATGCTCTCAGGTGAGAGCGAGTGCTTGTTTGATATCAAATTCGAGAATGGAGTGCTCAACATCCCATATCTGGTTCTTGAGGACGGGACGGAATCTTTTTTTCGGAACATTATTGCCTTCGCGCAATGTTACCACCTACACAACAGCTATCTGATCGAGTACATTGTGTTTATGGATTACCTGGTCGATACCCCGGGCGATGCAAAGTTGCTGATCGACAAGAAGATCATCAAGAACTGCCTAGGCAATAAAGAAGCTGCCGTGCAGCTAATCAACTCCTTGGGCAAGGGAGCAAACTTGTCGAAAAAAATTACTATTTCAACGGCCTCAGCCACGAGCTCATCGCCCATTACGAAAAGCCTTATAACAAGTGGAAGGCGACGTTCAAGCGTGACTATTGCAATAGCCCATGGGTGGTCATCTCGGTTATCGCTACAGTGGTGTTGCTTTTTCTGACTGCAACACAGACTATATGCTCAGTCCTCTCTCTTAAATAACCTTGCTTTTTAAATGGTAAACTGAACTGCCACCGTAATGCTTTAGTTTTCTATTGAATGATGAGTGATCAACGGTCACTTTCTATCGGCACGATCAGAACACACTAATTCGGTTTTTCCTATTCAATACATTTCACGACATATAACTGGCAAATATGAATGGTATGTAACCTCTATCCTTGGGATTTATGACCCCCAAAAAGAAAAAAAGAGAAAAAAAAAAAAAACTCTATCCTAAGGATGGTTCGCCGAAGAAATGTTGCTGCAACTGAGATTAGCTTGTCATGCTTATCAGCGATTACCATTTAATAAAGTTGAGGCATGTTGAGAAGGAATCAATGAATATTTTCACAAAGTTTTTGTTGTAAGTACGCCTACAAAAGATGGTGCATCAAAGCCAGAGATAGTGGTGTCAAAACAGGTCAAAACCTCACTTTTTAACTCATATTTAAAGGGCTAGGTTGTGTATATATATTTTGTAGAACTTCAAAGTGTATAATCCAACTAAAAAAAAAAAAAACACTATTTATCATTACAAGAACAAATACATAACACCCCTCTACACTAACACTCACCAACACTTGCTACACACACTTCTCTGCCACTCACTATACTCACAACACCACCCGCAACACTTTTTTCTTGCTGCACACCAACGCACTTTGCCACTCACTAGTCAACACAACGCACTCTCTACAACTCTGTTCTTTCTTTTCCTCTCTGCACTCAAGTCAATAAGGTGGACTAGCAGTTCAAAATAATAATAATAATAATAATAATAATAATAATAATAATAATAATAATAATAATAATAATAATAATAAGGTGGACTACCTATTTATATAGAGTTTCCCACCAACAAAGTACAAAAGTAGTGTATTACAAGGGTTCAAACGTGGACTCATATGCAATTTCAAACTTCAATCACTCCCTAAGTGATTTTTAACCTCACAACTTATCCAACACTAAGAAACTTCAACACTACAAGTCTACAAGGACTAACCACCTATTGGAGATATTTGTTTCTAAACAAATCTTGACAAGTGAAGGGAGAGAGGCAGTGATTCCTCAATTCTCTCCCTCACTGACTACTCTCTCTTCGCATGGACCTCACGATCTGACTACTCTCTCTTTGCATGGACCTCACGATCATATTAACAAGTTACCTTCGAAACTCTTCAAATTTTGCAACTGCGAATCCTTTGGTGAAGATGTCTACAACTTGATCATTTGTCTTGGCATACTCCATCTTTATCTTGCCCCATGATACATTTTCCAACAAAAAATGATAGTGTACTTCCACATACTTGGACCTTGCATTGAAAACTAGATTCTCTGCTAAGCTTATGGCCAATAGATTATCATAATATAACTATGTTGAGTGGTCTATTGGTCAATGAAGATCCTCCATTAATTGTACCATGTACTCTCGTTGTTGCTTTTATACTCGGCTTCTATCGTAGACGGTGACGGAGTTAATTGCTTCAAGATCCTCCATTAATTGTTCCTGATATGGCTTTTGGAATCCTTTCCTGGCGCATCTTCCCTTCGCCCGCTATTTATGCCATTGAGTTCAACCTTAAATTCAAATAATCCCGACAAGGGAAAAATATTGTTTAAGAAATGCAATGAACTTATCGTACGATTGCTAAATCAGTCTTAAAATGTTATATTTGGCCAATTGAGTCATATATCTTTCGATGATTTTCTAATATTTTCTGAAGATTTTCCAATATAGTTTATCCGAGTATTTCTAATTGGAAATCATTGATGTGGCAATCCAATCACACAACAAATTTAAACTTGTCAAGCTGAATATAAATGAGTAATTTATTGACCGAGAATAGTAATCGCGTGATTAGAGTTGTTGCCTTCGTTTTTTTGGTCGGTTCACCGGAGGAAATTTCAATAAACAAGAGAATCACATGCGATTCAATGCCCAGGAAGAAGACAACATGTGAGAAATAACAACGCAGGAGCAATGGGTAGGAGCAAAACGAAAGGTGATAAGACAAAGTGCTGTAAAAATTTCAATACAAGAGTGTTGGGGAAGATGGAAAGTGGGTAGGAGAGAGAGAGAGAGAGAGAGAGAGAGAGAGAGAGACGGAGCGCTTATTTCCAGACATATACAGACAAAAGCGTCAGGACGGTGACGAGGGCACGCTTAGTCCAGTGCTTTGCTCCGTCGAACTTACCCTTTCATTAATTTATGTCCCCCAAGAAAAGGTCCTTGAGCCTGTCGCATATTTTAGTATCAAATGGACAAACTCCATTTCTCTACTTAAATGTTATATTATTAACGATTACTCATATAAAAAAGATTATGTTACTAAAGCGGGCCAAGGATTTTGACCAAAAAAAGCGGATCAAGTATCGTGAATAATATATATTTCTCTTTTTTTCATTTTCCGAGTACACAATGAGAAGAATTTTAAAAATTTTGGGCTCTATCCTTAATTTCTTATTGAAGTCTCGTAAGGAAATCAAAATGTCTTTTTTCTATTGCTTATACGTTATCCTGGAAAACATCAAAGAGCAACTCAGAAGAGTCACATAGTGACATTATGCATGCATGGTAAGATTTTCTATTTTATTGTGAAAGACAATGTAAGTTATGACTATAATTATCGCGAAAAAATATCTACTTACAAGTCTTGGTCTAAATCGGAAAATGGTAGTTTTATGAGTTTTAGTTTGAGGGGAGATAATTTGCATATAAAATCTTTTGACAGAAACTCTAAATTGATCTATTTTACTTATTCATCGAATCTACGAAACTGTAAAGTTGAAAGGTCAGGAAATTTTCCATGAAGATTAATACAAAATTAAGTCAAAAGTTTGGGACATTTTGAAGATTCTAAAAAATATTAGGCTAAAGAAATATGGAGAATTCACTTTTTCCAAAAATGGCTTTTTTTTTTTTTTTTTAAAGAGAATGAGATTCATCAACATTTCCACACTTGTATAATGCTAATTTCATAAATCTATTTGTTCACTTGCTAAATGTTAAATTAGAATTTGCTTATGTAACTTAATATATTAATTTTGGTATAATTATTTTCAGTACTGGTAAATAATCTGGACTTATTTGTCAACCTTCAAATGATGGACAGCGCAACCTTACTCAGCAAAAGTGCACAGCTTTTTTTAACATAATTGAAAATAAAATTTACCTATTGATAGCAATTGTAATCAAAAGCGTCAGTAAATAAAATTTGTTATGTAAAACGGTGAAAGCATGTCATCTTGCAAATTTTCATTGACAATCCTTAGTTAAAACTCTTGTCTTGAATCATTTACGAAATGCTGGTGCCCGAAAAGGGAAACCATTTATCAAATGGTGGCCAGAAGAATCATATATCAAGCAAACTATCAAAATCATAAACCTACCGGCTTGATGATTAGCGTCGTTCACGGCAAAGCTGGCCCGACCGCCTGAGAGAATCTGAGGAAAATTTTATGAAAAAGCAAACTGATGCTGACAAGAAACTAAGCAAAATTTATTCATTATTGGTCAAAAATATAATAAAAAATATTCCCTCAAGGAAAAGACAATGTTTTAGTGCGCCTTTGTGTTGTCGCCAAGATTTTAGTCAAATGATATCCTCAATTAAAAAAAACAAAAAAACATGAGGATGCATTTCGGTGGAAAAATTATTCATTATTGTTCATTCTTGTTTTGCCCGTTCTTTTCCGATGCATGAAATTTCTTTTCACGGTTCAATTAGATCTTAATATACTATCTTTACTTTTGTTCTGACCACCATTCATCACCCCTTAAAAAAAACAAAACAAAACAAAACAAAACAAAACAAAACAAAATTGAGCATGGGCTTGGACTAGTGCTCAGGCATTGGCTCCTGCCCTTGTATCCAACTCGTGGAATCAAATAAGGTGACCCCCTATCTCCATATATCTTTATTCTCTTAGTAAATGTCCTGTCTTCTATGATCAGCCAAGCAGTTCAAATGGGAAATCTTAAAGGAATCAGGTTAAATAGATGGTGCCCCACCCTTTCTAATGTGAATCGTTGCGGAAAGATCGTTCTACGAAGGCCCGGATGGTGCGAATTACGAAACCTCGACCTCCAATCAAACCTGTGATTGGCAACCTCGGTATGAACGTGACCTGTTGACGAACTCGTGTCAACCAACCAACGTTATAGACGCCATGAGCGAAAGAATTCGCTATTCCACTCGATAAGTCGAATCGACCGTCACAAGGAACCTTGATAAGGTCAAGTCCTCAAAAGAACAATAGAAGAGAATTCTCTCAATTTTTCTCAAAGTAAAATCTATCTCCAAAGAAAGTCGACCAATCCTTAATATAGGCCTTCTAGTTGCCACACAAACCCTAAAACCAACCCTAAAAATCTAATATATTATATTCTAGAATATATCTAAATAAAAGATAATGTATTTGACTTGGTCAAATATTTGATGACTAGATAAGGTCAAATATTTGATGACCAGATAATCAAATTTCGCCACGATTTCCAAGATTCAAGATTTGATCCAACGTCATCTCCACACCAAAGATCACGAACCATGACGCCAACAGTTTGCCTGAATTGCTTGGCCCGCGCTCGAGTAATTGAACCAGTAGGAATAGACAATGGGTCCCTAGCACCTCCTCCTCGATATGGCTCGATGTCCACATCATTCCCTCCCCCGTGCAGAGGATTTGCCCTCAAATCATCATTGGCATCGAAAAGAGTTAAGTCAAAAACATTAAATGTAGCACTAACGTCATACTTACCTAGAAGATCAAGCTTGTAAGCATTATTGTTAACTCTTTCTAACACCATGAATGGTCCATCCCCTCGCGGTAATAACTTAGAATGTTGCTGCTCAGGAAATCGCTCTTTGCACATATGAACCCAAACCCAATCACCGGGTTCAAACACCACTTCCTTGCGCCCTTTATTGGCTTGCCTTGCATATTGCTCGCCTTGCGCTCAATATTTATGCGCGTCTTCTCATGCAATGCCTTGACAAATTCGGCTTTCTTTGCTCCATCTAAATCTACACGCTCATTAACAGGTAAAGGGGTTAATTCTAAAGGAGTTAACGGATTAAAACCATAGACAACCTCAAATGGTGTAAATTTAGTAGCAGAATGCATGCTCCTATTATATGCAAACTCAACATGTGGCAGACAATCTTCCCAAGATTTTATATTCTTTTTAATAATAGCACGCAACAATACCCCTAAAGTTCTATTAACTACCTCGGTTTGACTATCGGCTTGTGGATGACAAGTAGTAGAAAATAACAACCGTGTTCCTAGTTTTTTCCACAATGTTTTCCAAAAGTAGCTAAGAAATTTAGAATCTCGATCTGAAACAATCGATCTAGGCATGCCATGCAAACGTACAACTTCCCTAAAGAACAAATAAGTAACATGAGATGCGTCATCAGTTTTATGACAAGGAATAAAATGAGCCATCTTTGAAAACCGATCAACAACCACATAAATAGAATCTCTGTCATACTTAGACCTAGGCAATCCTAACACAAAATCCATAGAAATATCAATCCAAGGATGCGTCGGAATAGGTAATGGCGTATACAAACCATGTGGTTTAGTTGTAGACTTAGATTGCTTACAAGCAATGCATCTCTCACAGACGTGTGTGACATCTCTCTCCATATGTGGCCAATAAAAAAGTTCATGCAACACTTCATAAGCCTTATTGATGCCAAAATGCCCTTTTAAACCACCACTATGCGCTTCTCGCACCAACAATTCACGCAAAGAACACTTGGGCAAACATAGTTTGTTTTCATGAAAAAGATAACCTTCATGCCTATAGAATTTATCAAACACAGCGTGTTCACATGCTTCATATACTCTCCCAAAGTCGTCATCATCAGTATATAAGCCCTTGATATGCTCAAAACCTAAACACTTTGCTTCTAAAGTAGTTAGAATCGCGTACCTTCGAGAAAGTGCATCGGCTACCACATTCTCCTTACCTTTCTTGTACTTTATCACATATGGAAAAGTCTCAATGAACTCCATCCATTTGGCATGTCTTTTATTCAATTTTTGCTGCCCTTTTAAGTACTTCAAGGTCTCGTGATCGGTGTGGATCACAAACTCCTTTGGCCATAGATAATGTTGCCAAGTCCCCAAAGCTCGCACTAAAGCATACATCTCTTTATCGTAGGTAGGATAATTCAATGTTGCTCCACTCAATTTCTCGCTAAAATAAGCTATGGGACGCCCTCCTTGCATCAACATGGCTCTAATTCTTGTATCAAGAGCATCGCACTCTATCTCAAAAGAAGCACTGAAATTCGGCAAAGATAACAAATGAACATTAGTCAACTTATCTTTTAGCAGATTAAATTCTTTCTCTTGCTCTTCTTCCCAGGTGAAACCCACGTGCTTTTTGATAACCTCGGTCAAAGGTGCGGCGATAGTGCTGAAATTTCTCACAAATTGCCGATAAAAACTAGCCAATCCATGAAAGCTACGCACCTCTCCTACGGTCTTAGGTGTTGGCCATTCGCAGATTGCTTTGACCTTTTCTTCATCAACCTGTATACCATCAGCACTAACAACAAATCCTAGAAATACTAATTTGTTAGTAACAAAAGAGCACTTCTTTCGATTAGCGTATAATTGCTCGGCCCTTAAAACCTGTAAGACAGCTCGCACATGCTCAATATGGTCATCAGGGCTTTGGCTATATATCAAAATGTCATCGAAATAGACAACCACAAATCGACCAATAAAAGCACGCAAAACATGATTCATAAGTCGCATAAATGTGCTTGGTGCATTAGTTAACCCAAATGGCATGACTAACCACTCATATAACCCATACTTGGTCTTAAATGCAGTTTTTCCATTCATCACCTTCTTTCATCCTAATTTGATGATATCCACTTTTCAAATCGATTTTAGTGAAAATGCAAGAACCATGCAACTCATCCAACATGTCATCTAACCTAGGAATAGGATGTCGATACTTTACTGTAATATTATTAATTGCTCGGCAATCAACACACATTCGCCAAGTTCCATCCTTCTTTGGCACCAACAAAACAGGGACGGCACACGGGCTAAGACTCTCTCTCACATACCCTCGCTCCAAAAGTTCGCTAACTTGCCATTGAAGTTCCTTTGTCTCCTCAGGATTGTTTTGATATGCATGTCGGTTAGGTAATGACGCACCAGGAATCAAGTCGATTTGATGTTCTATGCCTCGAATTGATGGTATCCCTCCAGGAAGTTCATCAGGAAAGATATCTTCAAATTCCTGCAATAAAGTCACAATAGGACTAGGCAAACTTGGGTCAAGATCGTTAGTAGAAAACAAACTCTCCTTGTACAAAAGTACAAGCATTGGTCGATCTAGAACTAAAGCTCTCCTCACCTCACTTGAATTCGCATAAAATTTTTTTTGCCTATTTTCTTTCCTCTCTTCTTTTCCCTCGGTTTTTACCACAATCCTTCTCTCGATCTCTTTTTTTCCTTGCGTCTCAGACACATCACGCAAGCCCTCAGATTTCTCACATTTTCTCTCTTTCTCAGCTTCTTGTTGTAACTTTAACTGATCTTGATACACCTCACTAGGTGTCATTGGTACCAAGGTGTAAGTCTTTTGATTCATCACCAATGAATAACAATTACTATACCCATCATGATGTACCCTTCGATCATATTGCTATGGTTTTCCAAGTAAGTTATGACCCGCTTGCATAGGTACAACATCACACTCTACCTCGTCCTTGTATCTTCCTATCTCAAATGGGATTCGAACTTGCTTTGACACTTTCACCTCACCACTATCATTTAACCATTGAAGTCTATAAGGCCTAGGGTGCTTTGTCATCTTCAAACCCAACTTATCCACCATAATACAACTTGCCACATTTGCACAACTACCTCCATCAATTATCAAACTACGATCTTACCATTCACCACACATCTTGTATGAAACAAGTTATCTCTTTGTTGATGATGCTCCTCCTCATTTATTTGCACACTAAGTGAACGCCTAACCACCAATAGGTCTCCTTTTATAGCTATTTCTCCATCACTACAATCCTCCAATGGTGGCATCTCATCATCCTCTTCTTCCCTTTCACTTTCGGACTCAATAACACCATGTCCAGTCATGATCATCACCCTTCTATTAGGGCATTGATTCGCCATATGACCCTTGCCCAAACACTTAAAGCATTTAATTTCACGAGTTCTAGTGTTAGGGTTTTCAGTTTTACCTGAAATCGGATTTGTCCCGACTTTACCATCCCTCTCCTTCTCCTTTGAGGTTTCAATTTTGGTGTTGTTTCCTCTCCAATTTGGCTTCTCATCTCTCTTCCAATTGGATCTCCAATTCTGATTTGAACCTCCTCCACTCTTGTGATTTCGATCCAACTTCAATTGCCGCTCAACTTTGATGGCTTCGTCCACCAATTTCTCTAATTCAACATAGTGTTGCAGCTCCACCACACTTGCTATGTCTCGGCTCAAACCACTCAAAAATCTTGACATTGTGGCCTCACGATCCTCCACCACATTAGCACGAATCATGGCAATCTCCATCTCCTTGTGATACTCTTCCACGCTCTTATTGCCTTGTGTGAGATTTTGTAACTTTTGAAACAAATCTCGATGATAATGACTTGGTACAAAACGCCTCCTCATCACCGCTTTCATCTCATCCCATGTCTCTATCGGTCTTTCACCATTGCGCCTCCTACTAGTCACAAGTTGATCCCACCAAATTATAGCATAATCAGTAAATTTAACTGTTGCAATTTTTACCTTTTTGAACTCAGAGTATCGTTGGCAATCAAATACCATCTCCATGCGTTTCTCCCACTTTAGATACGCATTGGGATCATTCTTCCCTTGGAAAGAAGGAATCTTCATCTTGATATTGCCAAGTTCATTATCTTCTCGGTGTCTAAACCCGCGGCCTCCATTCCGCCTTCCAAATTGAGCATCTCGATCATCCTCCATGTTGGCCTCATCATCATCATAATGCCGTTGCCTTCTAGGTCGTGTTCTAGAGGTGTCTCGCTGATGTTGCGGCCTTCCTCGGGGTAGCTCTCGGTCACCATCAACCCCCATGCCATTCCTCATCAATCGGCCACTAAGTTCCTCCACTATGGCCCTCAATTGCCGGATGCTTTCCACAAGCACTTCATCCCTTCGTATGGAGTCAACCTCCCTTTGATTCACACTTTCTTCGCGCGACATATTTTTAGACCTGCAAGTAAATGTTAGTCACAAAAAAAAAAAAAAATCCTCACCAGTCGCTCCCTCACGTGTTTCTCTCAAGGTGTTTGTCACTCCTCTCGTATTTAACTCAAGTCTAGGCTTTTTCCACCCTCAATTAAACTCACACACTCTTGCCTTTTCCCTTTCGTATTCTCTTTTCACAAGTTCTTTATCAGACTCAAACCTGTCTCTCAACCCCCTCACGACAATCAATCAAACTAATCAAACAAGATTAGATCACTACTGATTTTGTTTCAATAAGTAACAATTTCAAACCAACAAGTATAACTTTCGAAATTCCAATTGAAACGCAAATCACTACTGATTTTGTTTCAATTCGATCCACTAATAAACGAGTCGCCTTCTTGATTTTTTTTTATTTGGCTATTTTTTTTTGCCGAATCTTTTTTTTTTGCGCACTTTCTTTTGTGTGTTTTCTTTCTCTTTTTTTTTTGATGAACTTTCTCTTTTTTTTTTTATGAACTTTCTCTTTTTTTTTTTGACGAACTCAGATACAATTCAAGATGCTAGGAAAAAAAAATCAAAACTAACAGCAAACAACTACGTATTGAAGCACAAAAGTAATCGGATCCCTAAATTGGCTAGAACCGAAACCCTAGCCCAATAAATCTCAAATTGCCGAATATAAACAGAAAATTAAAGATAAATAGACATTGTAGAAGTAAGCTCTGATACCAAATAATATGAATCGTTGCGGAAAGATCGTTCTACGAAGGCCCGGATGGTGCGAATTACGAAACCTCGACCTCCAATCAAACTTGTGATTGGCAACCTTGGTATGAACGTGACTGTTGATGAACGTGTGTCAACCAACCAACGTTATAGACGCCACGAGCGAAAGAATTCGCTATTCCACTCGATAAGTCGAATCGACCGTCACAAGGAACCTTGATAAGGTCAAGTCCTCAAAAGAACAATAGAAGAGAATTCTCTCAATTTTTCTCAAAGTAAAATCTATCTCCAAAGAAAGTCGGCTAATCCTTAATATAGGCCTTCTAGTTGCCACACAAACCCTAAAAGCAACCCTAGAAATCTAATATATTATATTCTAGAATATATCTAAATAAAAGATAGTGTATTTGACTTGGTCAAATATTTGATGACTAGATAAGGTCAAATATTTGATGACCAGATAATCAAATTTCGCCAAGATTTCCCAGATTCAAGATTTGATCCAACGTCATCTCCACGCCAAAGATTACGCCAAGATTTCCAAGATTCTTCAAGATTTGATCCAATGTCATCTCCACGCCAAAGATCACGAACCATGACGCCAACAGCTTGCTTGAATTGCTTGGCTCGCGCTCGAGTAATTGAACCAGTAGGAATAGACAATGGGTCCCTAGCACCTCCTCCTCGATATGGCTCGATGTCCACATCACTTTCCCACTTATTTTTCGCTGATGACGCAATTTTTTTCCTACATGGCAGCATTAGAGAGTGCCAAAACCTTGCCAATCTATTAAATCAGTACTACATGGCCACGAGCCAGGCTTTAAATCGTAACAATTCAGGCCTAATCTTTAATAGGCAATGCCCTATCGGCCTATAGGAGAACATGTCCAATGAGTTGAGAGTACCTATGCTACAAAGATATGGAAAGCACTTGGGAATTCCATCTGACTGGGGTCAATCTAAAAAAGATATGTTTTCCTAGATTCTAGCAAGAGTTCATTCCAAATTAGAAGGCTGGAAAGAAAAGTTCATTTCAAAGTGGGGTAAGGAAATTCTTATCAAGTCTGTCATTCAGGCCATTCCTTATTATGCTATGTCTATCTTCAAGCTACCTGTGTCTCTGTCTGGAGCTATTGAAAAGAGTATTGCTAGATTCTGGTGGAAAACTGATTTGAATAGAGCTAGAATTCATTGGCGAAAATGGGAAGTCTTATAGAGCAGTAAGGAAAAAGGCGGCCTAGGTTTCCACAATCTAGTTGAGTTTAATAGAGCCATGCCTGGTAAGCAAGCATGGCATATCATACAACATCCTGAAGCATTATGGAGTCAGATTTTAAAGGGATTGTATTATCATGCTACAGATTTTAGATCAGCGCCTAAGTGATCTAGACCTTCCTGGGGTTGGCAAAGCATTCTCGTGGGTTGGGAAGCTATTCTTCCCAATCTAAGGTGGTCTGTTGGCAATGGTAGCCAAATTAGAATCTAACAGGATCCATGGTTACCAAAAGGGATTCTTGGCGGACCTCCTATGAGAGATGAACCAAGGCTGGTGGCAGACCTCATTGATCCAATCCACAGCAGCTGGAACATGTCTCTACTTCATAGTATTCTGGATGATCAGATTGTTCAAGAGATTCTAACCATTCCAGTTAGACCTCTATATAATGAAGACAGATTACTCTGGCCATCAACCAAAGATGGACAACATACAGTTAAGAGCAGTTATCATATGTTAACAGCTATCCCTAACAATAATAGCAATCAGACGGCTTCATCATCATATCAGAATCCTAGGTTACTATGGAAAAAAGTATGGTCTATGTGTATAGCGCCGAAATTGAAGACTTTTCTTTGGTACATATGTCAAAATGCAATCGCTACCAGAGAGAATTTATTTCGCCGACATATTTTGCCAGATCCGTACTGCAAATAATGTCATCACCAAATGCCAGAAACTTTAGAACATTTATTTCTGCTCTGCTCATGGACTTCACAGATATGGAATCATCCATAGATCAATCTCAACATTCTTCCTAACTAGATACACAGAGAAGATGCTTGGATAGTTAAAACTCTTCTGTTGACAAAGAACTCACCTTCGTCAGAAGTAATCACCAACCTTTTTTGGCAAATCTGGAAGATGAGAAATGAATTCATTTTCCGTAACCAGTGACTAGACCCATCCTTTGCCGTAGAATTTGCTTTGATAGAAGCTTGACTCCACCAGATCTCTTCTCCTTCATTGTTGCGACAAGACTCCCTTACCCAGAACCCTGGCCATCTCTAGAGATCACCTGATCAGGGCATAATCAAATGCAATATAGATGCATCATATCAACCAGATAGTATGGAAGGAACGATGGCTTCCATTTCCAAAGATTACCAAGGAAGACTTACCGATGTTTACACCCGAAGATTTCCTGCTGGATCTGCCCCGATTGTAGAGTTCCTTGCCGTCTCCTTCACGATCCAACATCTCATAGGGCAAGGGATGCATCAGGCACGAGTTATGATTGAATCCGATTTAGTACTGTCGTCGAAGTCCTCACGGGTGGCTACTTAACACCGTGGGAAATCTATTTGTTGCTACCGGAGGCTGTCGATTCCCTTTCGTCTTGCCCTAATTTCACCATAGAGCTGTGTTGAAGAGAAGCAAATGCAGTTGCTGATTGGGCTGCCAAGGCCCAGAGACGAGAGACTGTGGCCCAAAACTGGAATATCTTTCCTCCCTTTCTCTTGCTTGACCTTGTATTTGCTGATGCTTTAGCAGCTGGGTGTAAATTGCCTATTTGATGAATATATTGTGTTGGAGAAAACTCCTTTGGTGATTTGAAGTTGACAAAATATTTCCGTCAGTCTAATCTGAAGATTTCAAGACCCAAATGTTTAAGTCTAAAAATCTCTAGACTCTATAATCAAAGTCTGAAGACAGCTAGACTCAAATTTCAAAGTCTACCCAAGTTGACAGTTTTCCAGACCAAAGGATTACGATTCTTGTAGAAGGGATTATATCTTTAATGATTCGTTCTATTTTGTTATGGAAGATCTCTGGCTGGATATAGCTTTGAATTATTCGGCTATTCTCATCAGGATCCATTTCGATTTGAATATCCTTTTGGAGTACAAGCAAACTTGGAAGGTTCTACTTATGGAAACTCAAGATCCTGATTGTATGGACGAGCAGGATTGATGAGCTATCCTCTACATTTAATCGACAGCTCGAAGATCACCTTAATTGATTCATTCCAATGGATATATTGGATGAACTCCTTTGGAAAGTGCCAACGGCTATGAAGTTACCAGGGAGTATTTAAAGGTGGATTCTTTGTTGTTTGATGTGTGGGCTGATAGAAAAATTTCAAAGTCTGAATCTTTGAAGTTCCTTGTCTTCTCAATTCCTTGAGCTATAATTATGTACAAAAGAGAGAAGCATACAGTGAGGATTTGTGTGTAATAGCTAAGACTCTCTACTGAAGAAGTCTAGACTACATGCTGTACCAATCTCTTTTGATTCATAGTGAAATCCAGCCGGTGGGTTATCAGCGCGGGAGAGTGGACGTAGGCTTAGATTAAGCCGAACCACTATAAACCTCTGTGTTCTATTCCTCTTACCTTAATCTCTTTACTTCTATTGCTACATGATTTAATTGTTTAATTGTTTTATTTCAAGTCCTTTATACTCTGAATTATATTTCAAAGTTGATTAAATCTTTTCAAAGTCTTTTAAAGAAAATTTTTAGACACCTATTCACCCCCCCTCTAGGTGTATTTACTAGCCCTTTTTCAATTGGTATCAAAGCTTGCGTGCTTAATTGTTGGAAGTTTATACTTCTTAAGCTAAAGATCTATGGCTAGTATTTTGGCTCCAGATTTGGTTGAAGGCCAAAACAACACCAAACCATCCTACTTTAATGGGAAGGAATATAACATATGGAAAATCAAGATGAAGGCATTCCTAAGATCAAAGGATCCTCTGGAATGGGATGTGGTAGAAAAAGAAATCATTCCTAAAGTTACATCATCTACAGGAAAAGAAATAGCAGATGTAGGAGAATTGTCACAAACTGAAATAACAAAGAGACAAGCTCTTGATGCTAAAGCTATTTATTCTCTATATTGTGCTTTATCTCCTACTGAGTATAACAGAATTTCATCTTGTGAAATAACTAAAGAAGTCTGGGACAGGTTGCATGTCACTTATGAAGGAACTGATCGAGTTAAAGAAATAAAGATCAATATCCTTCTTGGACAATATGAAGCCTTCAAGCTGAAGCCAGGAGAATCCATTACTAACATGTTTAGTTGTTTTACAAAAATTGTAAATGGCTTAGCATATTAGGGTCAGCCAAATTCAGGACCAATGAAGGTCAACAAGTTGCTGAGAGGACTTTCCAAAGACTGGAATCACGTAAAGACTTCTATAAGGGAAACACAAAGGATCATGCCCTTCTCTGTAAACGAATTGGTTGGCACACTTCAATCATATGAAGTCGAGCAAATCAATGAGGAAATTGATCCCAAAGGTAAGAAATCAATTGCTTTAAAATCTAACGATGATTCTGATGATACAGATTCAGAAGATGACTTGGATGATGAAGAGCTAGTACTTTTGATATGAAAGTTCAGGAAGTTGAACAGGAAAGGAAAAAGGTTCAATTGGAAGAAACAAGGCAATCAAAGATTTCAAAAGAAATCAAATGAAGAAGATGAAACCAACAAGGATGTTTTTTTCTTCGAATGCAAGAGAAAGGGACACATCAGACCTAACTGTCCTTTGCTAAAGAAAAAGAAAGGAAAAACAGAAAAATTCAAGAAAGTTCTCAAAGCTGAAACATGGAGTGACACAGAATGCGAAGACAGTGATGAAGATTATGCCAACATCTGCCTTATGGCAAAATCAAACTCAGATTCAGACTCAGATTCACATTCAGACTCAGACAGTGAGGTCAAGGTTAGAAATTTAAAAATTCCTACTAAAGTTTCAAATAAAGATGAACTTTGTCTTAGCCTTAAAGTCTCTCTTAAGAGAATTTCTGAACTAAAGAAGGAGAATTCCAAACTAAGACAACAGGAAATGTCTTTGATTGAAAAAGTTGAAAACGTAAACAAATGTCTTGCTGAATCAAAAGAAACTGAAAGTACTCTTTCAAAAGAAAATACTTTTTTGAAAGAAGACATTTTGAATGTCACTAAAAAGGTTTCAATGGGATCTGAAAAGTTAGATAAAATTCTTTCAATCCAAATACCTTATTATAATAAGTCTGGCTTGGGAATGACATCAGAAACCATTCCCTTGATTGATTTTCTAAAGGTAAAGGAAAGAATCAAAAATAGACCCACAAAGTCATTTTACAAGTATCATTTTTAAAAGGCTTTTGTAAAACCTAATGGGCAAAGTGCTCTCAAGTGCTTGAAGTGTAACAGTTTAGAATAATTTGAGAAAGAAGTCCTAAAGTTTGGAAACCTATTAAGAGAGAATAGACAAAGATTGTGTTCGGCACTAATAATGATGGACCTAAGAAAGTGTGGGTACCAAAGACAGCTTGAGTTCTTTATATAATTGCAGGTCACTATTAAGAAGAAGATCAAATGGTACCTAGATAGTGGCTGCTCAAGACATATGATAGGAGACTCAACTTGTTTTACAAATCTCTTACAAGTGAAAGGAGGAAGTGTATCTTTTGGTGGTAACAACAAAGAAAAAATTGTTGGATATGGAACCGTGAAGATAGGAAGTCTCATAATCAATAATGTCTCTTTAGTTGAAGGTTTAAATTATAATCTTCTGAGTATCAGTCAGCTGTGTGACACTAGATACAAGATCAATTTTCAAGAAGATAAGTGTTCTGGAATCAGCAAGGATCTTTCTCAATCATTCACTAGATGAAGACATGGAAATATCTATCTTCTGGATATAAAATCTGATAGTTCTCAATGCTTGATATCTATTCAAGATGAAGCTAATCTCTGGCATAGAAAGCTTGGACACATCAACATGAAGCAAAATGCAAAAGTATCCTCCAAGAAGCTAGTTTGAGGACTACCCAACCTGAAATGTCAAAAACATGATCTATGCACATCCTGCGTGCTGGGAAAATAGGTTAGAAATTCCTTCAAATCAATAAATTAGGTATCTACTAAACGTGTTTTGCAGCTTCTGCACATGGATCTGTTTGGACCAACTAGAACTCAAAGCATTGTTGAAAAAAGATACTCTTTGGTAATAGTAGATGACTACTCTCGTTTTACTTGGGTATTCTTTCTTTCAAGTAAGTCTAAAGCATTCTCTTACTTTTCTAAGTTTACTAAGAAAGTTCAAAATGAAAAAGGTTATGCTATTACAAGTATTCGTACTGACCATGGAGTTGAATTTGAAAATCAAGACTTTGTCGATTTCTGTGATAACTCTAGTTTTCAGCATAACTTTTCATCTCCATATACTCCACAGCAAAATGGAGTTGTGGAAAGAAAGAATCATTCGTTGTAAGAAATGGCAAGAACTCTTTTAATTGAAAGTAATATTTCTCCTCGTTTTTGGGCTAAAGCAATATCAATTGCTTGTTATATGATTAACAGAATTTTCTTAAGGCCAATTCTGGAGAAAACTCCTCATGAATTGTTCAAAGGAAAGAAGCCAATTGTCTCTTATATTCATGTATTTGGTTGCAAATGTTTTATTTTAAAAAATGCAAATGATCGAACTGGTAAGTTTGAAGAAAAATTAGATGAAGGGATTTTCCTTGGTTACTCAATATCAAGCAAAGCCTACAGAGTATTCAACAAGAAGACTCAAACTGTGGAAGAATCCTTGAATGTGAAGTTTCAAGACTCAATATAGAATCATACTGATCAGACTCAACTTGAAGAATCTGAACCTGTGCAAGTTCCTACAAAATCAAAATCCCTCGAAGAAAACCAAACTTCAGAAGTTCAATAGCAAACTGAATTAGAAGTTCCAACTAAAACAGAGGTTCAGCAAAATGCCAAACCAACCAGCAACTGGAAACATAAGTGTAGTCACCTTGCATATCTCATCATTGGCAGCATTGATGAAGGGATTCGCACAAGATCCAAAAGGCATGAAGAGTCTAGTGCTCTGGCACTTGTTTCAGAAATCGAGCCCAAGACAATAGATGAAGCCTTGATTGATGAAAGCTAGATTGGAGCTATGCAAGAAGAACTGAGACAATTCAGCATCAATAATGTTTGGGAACTTGTTCCTAAACCAAAAGGTAAGTCAATCATTGGAACTAAATGGGTTTTCAGGAACAAGCTGAATCAACAAGGAAAGGTGGTGAGAAACAAAGCAAGACTCATGGCAAAAGGTTATACACAAGAAGAAGGAATTGATTACGATGAGACCTACGCTCCAGTAGCAAGGTTAGAAGCAATCAGATTACTACTTGCTTTTGCTTGTTTAAAAAATTTTAGGTTATTCCAAATGGACATGAAGAGTGCCTTTCTAAATGGAGTTATCCAAGAGGAAGTCTATGTAGAACAGCCAATTGGTTTTGAAGATCCAAGGAAACCTAATTTTGTCTTCAAGCTAAAGAAGGCATTATATTAATTAAAGCAAGCACCTCAAGTATGGTATGAAAGACTAAGTAACTTTCTAATTCAAAATGGTTTTCCTAAAGGTAAAGTAGATACTACCTTATTCATAAAAAGAGAATGAAAAGATTTTATACTTGTTCAAATTTATGTTGATAAAATAATATTTGGCTCTCCTAATGAAAATCTTTGCAAGAAATTCTCAAGATGCATGCAGGATGAATTTGAGATGAGCATGATTGGTGAGTTAAATTTCTTTCTAGGACTACAAGTCAAACAATCCAAAGAAGGAACTTTCATTCACCAAGAAAAGTATACAAGAGATCTTATCAAAAAGTATGGACTGGAAAATTGCAAAAAGACAGAAACTCCAATGTCAAGTTCTTCGAAGCTGGACAAAGATGATGAAGGAAAAAGTGTAGACCAGAAGCTATACAGGAGTATAATTGGTTTACTTCTTTACCTTACTGCATCTAGGCCTGATATTCTATTTAGTGTTTGTATTTGTGCTATATTTCTATCAAATCATAAAGAATCTCACATGACTGCCGTGAAGCATATTATCAAATATGTTACAACTACCTCTAAGCTAGGTCTATGGTATTCCAAAGAATGAGACTTTACTCTCTTTGGATATTCAAATGCTGACTTAGCTGGTTGTAAAGTGGACATGAAGAGTATTTCAGGTACATGTCAATTGCTTGGAAACAGGTTGGTATCTTGGTTCTCAAGAAAACAGAGTATGTAACTTTTTCAACAGCTAAAGTAGAATATATAGCACTTGGAAGCTACTGTTCTCAAATATTGTTGATGCAATAACAACCGAAAGATTTTGGAGTTGAAGATTCTAGCACAAAAATCAAATGCGATAATACTAGTGCCATCAATCTTACCAAGAATCCAATTCTTCATTCAAGGGCAAAGCACATAGAAATTAAACATCATTTTATTAGAGATCATGTTCAAAATAGAGAAGTGGTAATTCAATTCGTTGACTCAAAAAACCAACTGGCGGACATATTTACAAAGCCACTGGAGAAAAGCCACTTTGAATTTATTCGCTCAAGACTGAACATCATAAAGTCTAAAAGTGTTCAGACTCTAAAGTAAAGTCTTGAAGAGTTCAAACTCAGACGTAAAGTCTGAAGGAGTTTTGACTCAAAGATACGTTTGTAAGTTTTTTAAATATGCCAAAATGGGATTACATTTGTTTTTGGTATATCGATTTCTGCCTTTTATCTATTTTCTGACACTTTTGTTTATGGCAGTTTTTTTTTTTTTCAAAATATGGCAGTTTTCTTTTTTCAAAAAGGGAGCTTTCTCCTTCCTTTACGACGCTTAAGTCTCCTCTCTTTTCATACTATATATACTTCTAGCTCGTTGTCTTCGTTTTTCACTCTCACTTTTGAAACCCTAGAATTAAAAACTTCCACTTGCGATCTCTTTTACCCTTGTTTACTCCACAAAAATCCCTTTTTTTTGCGGATAATCTGTCACTTTCTCCCTAAAAAGCTAGTATGTCTTCAAGAAAGTCTTCAAGGCTTGCCTTACCAAGGAAGAAGATTCTCCTCAAAGGGATCAACCCAGTCAATAGTGACAAGAAGAAGAAGAAGTCGAGGATGTTGAACCAGTAAGAACCCCGAGACCGAAACTTGCTTATTCTCTTTATAAGAAACTGAAAGAGGGAGGAACTGAATTGAATTTGATTGACGGATTTTTGAAGGAAAGGGGTTATAGAAATGAGACAGTATTTTTGCGTGAGATGGGAGAGTTGGGTGTGGCTCACAAAGGAGTAGCGAAAGATGCTCTTGAAAATATACCAAGTGATCTGCGGTTTGATAATGCAAATCAGCATTTGGATGATGATGAAAGGCTGTTTTCTCAATTTCAACCGAGAATGGGTGTGGTTGTCAATTATGTTTGCTCTGAGGGAAACATCTTTTGCTCCAAAGAACAGGAAAGAATCTACTCAAAATTGTTAAAAAGAGGGGTCATGAACCCTAAGAGCGTGGATTTCGATTTTCTTGATTCTCTTAAAGTCAATCTCAGAGAAAAACTGGCTCCATTGCAGTTTGAGGCTTTTTGTATTGACTCCACAATTGCTTATCCCAAACTCACTGCGTATTTCTATTCGAATCTATCTTTTCTGGATGCGAATATATTTTCTTTTACCTTTAAGGATGGGGAGTATGTAGTAGATGTGGATACTCTGGCTGATATAATTGGGGTGGAAAGATCGAGTTTCCAATCGATTAAAGTGTCGATTGCTCATGCTACCTTGGAGCTGGTTCGTAATAGAAGCTTAGAGGGCAAGATCTCCTACACGAGGATGAGCACCTCTAATGTACTGCTCCACAAGATTGTGATCAATTGCCTCAGACCAAAATCGACTTCCAAGACAGATGTTTCAAAGACAGAAGCAAAATTGATGTTTGCTATCAATGCTGGAGTAAGATTCTCTCTCCCACACACAATCCTGTTTCATATGTACAGGACTGTGGTCAAGGATAAGTATTAACTCCCTTACTCTGCTCTCGTCCCTCGCCTATTTAGGCATTTCAAGATTCAAATCCCTGCACCCCTGTATTTGACAAATTCTGCTCTTATGCTCACTGGTTATAAAATGGTCATAAAGATGAAATTGACAGAGCTCAACAAGGCTCTTGAAGAATTGAAGGAGAAATCTCCTTCCAAGACTGTTAAAGACTCTGTTGCTGCGAAAAGGAAAGGGAAGGAGCCCATGGTTGCTCCTGAAAAGAAAAGAAGAAAAATCATATTGCAGGATGAAGATGATGAAGATGCAATGACTCTTGCAGCCTTAAGAGACTTGAAAAGTTTTGTCAGCTTTCGTGACAGGAGAGAAGAGCATGAAACGAGAAAAGGAGAGACAGAGAGAAGAGCTGATGAAAGAAGAGATGAGGAAGAAACAGAAGAAGAAGAAGAAGAAGAAGAAGAAGAAGAAGAAGAAGAAGAAGGACAAGAACAAGAAAAAGAGGAGAGAATGAGAAGAGAAGAAAGTGAAAAGGAGAAGGAAAGTGAGGCACAAAAGGAACATGAAGATTCCCTTGAGCCATCTTTTGCAATTCCACCATCAGGAGAAGATGCTAGAAAACATCACTCTACTTTTGTTGAAGAAGAAGAAGAACATGGCAAAGAATTTACGACTCCACCTATTGGCACACAAACAGGGGGAGTTGCTGAAACTAAAGGTACTTCATCGCCTTTCTTTGTAAGTGATGTTAGTCGGTCAGCTGCAGACCCAGAGGATGTGTATGCCTCTCATTTTCCAGAAGTTGAGGCATCCTCTCCGAGTGAAGGTGAAAGGGCTAGTGAAGAACCAACAAGCTTCAAGACTCAAAGAACAGAGTCAGCAGGTCCGAGTACTGGTAATGATCAGTCAGTAGACTTTTCAAAGCTACTGGATATAATGTTGGATCTCAAGAAGCAAATGTATGGAATGGAATATGATATGCGGGATCTAAAGAAGGCTCTTTTGGCCACTTCAGTATCGATGCAAGATCAGATCAACGCCCTCAAGATTCAAGTCCAAACAAATGTGAAGGGTGTAGATTTAGAATCACTGAAGAAATCCTTTGCTAGCCTTGAGAAGACTGTTAACTCTTTGGGAGAGTTTCAGCTTGTCCGGATCCCAAAGCAGCTCTGATTTCTTTCATCAACTTTTTTATCCTCTACCTTTTCGCTATGACAAAAAGGGGGAGAAGATTGCAGATTTTTTTGATTTATGTTAAACTTTGATTTGGACTTTGACTGGCTTGTCGTTTGGACTTTTACTTTGATTGTTCTAGTACTGTTTTACTGGTTATTGATGATTTGGTTTGGACTTTTGGACTTGCAGGTTTATGTCATAATTTTGTGAATAATTATTTTGTAGGACTAACTTGTTTTCTGTGGTTGCAGAAGTGATACAACTTATCTTATTTTATTCTTCATATGATGTATAAGTATTTTGCAGGTCAAAAGTTTCAAATCTGCCGGAAAGTTTTGTCACCATCAAAAAGGGGGGGGATTGTTGGAGAAAACTCCTTTGGTGTTTTGAAGTTGACAAAACATCTCCGTCATTCTAGTCTGAAGATTTCAAGACCCAAATGTTTAAGTCTGAAAATCTCCATACTCTATCATCAAAGTCTGAAAACAGCTAGACTCAAATTTCAAAGTCTGCCCAAGTTGACAGTTTTCCAGACCAAAGGATTACGATTCTTGTAGAAGGGATTATATCTTCAATGATTCGTTCTATTTTGTTATGGAAGATCTCTGGCTGGATATAGCTTTAAATTATTCGGCCATTCTCATTAGAATCCATTTCGATTTGAATATCTTTTTGGAGTACAAGCAAACTTGGAAGGTTCTATTTTAGAAACTCAAGATGTTAATTGTATGGGCGAGCAGGATTGATGAGCTATCTTCTACCTTTAATCGATAGCTCGAAGATCACCTTAATTGATTTATTCCAACGGATAGATTGGATGAACTCCTTTGGAAAGTGCCAACGGCTATGAAGGCACAAGGGAGTATTTAAAGGTGGATCCTTTGTTCTTTGATGTGTGGGCTGATAGAAAATTTTCAAAGTCTGAATCTCCGAAGTTCCTTGTCTTCTCAATTCTTTGAGCTATAATTATGTACAAAAGAGAGAAGCATACAATGAGGATTTGTGTGTAATAGCTAAGACTCTCTACTGAAGAAGTCTAGACTACAAGCTGTACCAATCTCTTTTGATTCATAGTGAAATCCAGTCGGTGGGCTGTCAGCGCGGGAGAGTGGACGTAGGCTTAGATTAAGCCGAACCACTATAAACCTCTATGTTGTATTCCTCTTACCTTAATCTCTTTACTTTTATTGCTACATGATTTAATTGTTTAATTGCTTTATTTCAAGTCCTTTATACTCTGAATTATATTTCAAAGTTGATTAAATCTTTTCAAAGTCTTTTAAAGAAAATTTTTAGACACCTATTCACCCCCCTCTAGGTGTATTTACTAGCCCTTTTTCATATTATTTCCTTTTGACCAAAAAAAACAAAAAACAAAAAACAAAAAAGCTTTGTCCTTCCTATCAAATCATTCAAAACTTTAGTTGGTGTTACTGGCTCAATCTAACATGCGTTAGGATTACTATATAACAAATGCAATGAACAGCCGCCTCGTGTTCGGAGAGTAGCCAACTGCTGTGGCTGTTAACACGACACTAGCTAAGGTCTATTCTTTCTATCAAATATGTTTCTACTAAACCATCATCTTTTTACCCCAAAAAGTCCATAAACCTCCTTTTGAACATGCAAATTTTAGAGCCCAAAAGTCTGTTAGCCTGCGTGAAGCTGACTTAAGAGGAAAAAAAAAATTGTGGAATAAATTATGAGTGATTGGTTTTAAGGTGGGCCAATTCTCACCCTGGAACTGAGAACTGAACCAGAAGGATTACCCACCTGGGACCAAGACCAACTAATCCAATCTAGTTCCCTAGTTCTAGGGTGAGTCTAGGAACTGGTGGTATACTCCCCCCCCTTTTTTTGTCGGTATACGCCCCACATTTTTTTTAATTTTTTAATTGTCTATAAAATCACTTGTGTTGTTGCATAGTGTAAATTACTACACGAGTTATATTAATAGAACATACTTATGATAAGCCAAACATGACGATCATCTCCATGCACAAAGCTAGAATGATTATCAAGAACTGAGTCTGTGAGTTTGCCACAAAGTTTGACAATCATAACAATCATTATAAGAGTTTGTCACAATGTTTTTAAACTTCGCTTCAAATTAGGAATGGGGCAATTAGGGTTTACAACATGGGAGAGTGAAGATGAAGAATGTGGAAGTAGTAATTAGAGTTTTGAATTTTGTAATAATTAGAATAAGAAAAAAATCGATTCAATCTACATAGGTGGGTCCACACTTGGAATCGAGAACCAGATCCATATTTACTGGTTCCAAATTTTATGAACAGTGGACCATAAATTAGGAGTAATCAATTTCAAAGTGCGCCGTTTCCCACCCTAAACTGGGAATTAGACTAGAAGGATTAGTTCTCGGTTTGTAGTGATTGGTTTAGGGGTGGGCTGATTCCCACCCAAAAACTGGAAATCATACCAAAAGGATCAGTTCTCGATTTGTAGAATTGAGATCCATCCACTTGGTGTAGGACCCACTTGGGACCAAGACCAACTAGTTCGGTCCGATTCCCTAGTTCCACGGTGAGTCTAGGAACCAACTATATACTCCCCTCTCCCCCCCAAAATTCTCTCGTAAAATTGCAAGTGCTTTGTTGCATAGTGTAAATTACTACACAAGTTATATTAATATAACAAACATGAAATAAGCCAAAAATGACAATCATCTCCATGAACAAAGCTGGAATGATCATCAAGAACCAAGTCTGTAAAATTGGTACAAAGTTTGACAATCATAACAATCATTATGAGAGTTTGCCACAAAGTTATTAAACTTCACTCAAATTAGGAATGGCACAACTAGGTTTTAGGCATGGGAGTGTGAAGATGAAGAATGAAGAATTAGTGATTAGAGTTTTGAATTTTGTAATAATTAGAATAAGAAAAAAATCGGCTCGGTCTGGATGGGTGGGTTCACACCTAGAACCGAAAACTAAATCGATATTCACCAGTTCCAAAAATATGGAATGGGGAACTGGACTATTAATTGTGGGAGATGCCTAGAACTAGCTAGTTTGGTTCGGTTCTTTTGCTTATTCTCAATTGAAACCATTTCATCACATTTGTCTCCACTTCTTGCCATGCCTAAAATTCAAACCAACCAACCACTATTCCATTACTCCTATTTCTGCATTCCCCCTCCTCTTTTGTTTTCCCCCCTTTATTCCATGATTCCTGTGCATAAAAGAGGCCAAATCTAATTTCTGGGCTTATCTGGCACAAAACATCCTTTTCTTGGAACAGATTTTGTAAAATATGGGTTTTGACCCAGTCAAAAAGAGAAGAAAAAGGAAGAAGCTTCAGCAGAGAGAGAGAGGGACCGAGAGTTTTCGGGAAAGGGAAAAGAGAAGAGAGAGAGAGAGAGAGAGAGAGAGAGAGAGAGGAAGAAAAGACAGAAAAAAATAAAAATAAAAAGAAAAAGAAAAGAAAAAGGAGGAGATAAAAGGGAAAGAGAGAAGGAAAGAAGGGGAGAGAGAGGCACGGCAGGGGGCTCGAATAGAGAGGAGAAAGAGAGAAAGAAGAAGAAGAAGAAGAAGAAGGAGAAGGGGCTTCGCGCGTTCTCGCCATGGGAGCCTCGCCAAGCCGAGTTAACTACGTAACGCAATGCTCGGTAAGCACTCGTGCTGCCCCTTCGTTCAATTGGAGTAATTTTGGACCTAGGGCTTGAAATTCGGAGTTTTGGAAACATCAAGCGGCGAAGTGTGATTATTGAGTCGTTGAGCTGCGTATTTTTGTAGAAATGATAGCTTGGGATGTTGTGAAGCTGTGGGATTTTACGGATCGTGATTTGAGCTTGCGGTTTGTCCGGAACGAAATTTTGAAGTTGGGAGCGCGTTCTAGTACTGTAGCGAACAGCAGCTTCGGGTCTGTTTTTTTGTTGTTTTCGGTACTGTTTTGGGACGGCTGAGTTGGGGTTGTTGTTGTACGTTAAGAGAGCTTTCTAAAGACTATAAAATGGCTTGAAACGGATTTTTGTGGAGGAAGTTATGGCGTGTCAAAGTTGGCGCATGGGCTGCGCGTAGCGGAAATCAAGGGGTTTATGCTAAATGCGAGCTCTCGTTGCGCATAGGTGTCGTTTTATCGACAAATACGCCTAGTATAGAGGAGTCGTTATAAGAATATCCCTTTTTAACTCGGCCTTTTGATATTATTTTTTCCGTTAATTGTTAGGGGTCCGAGTGCGTTGGCTCAAATAACCACATAGGTTGATTTTCGACTTTCCCAGGTGAGTGGTGCTATCTCTTCTAAGAATTTATAAGCTCATGTTTTTAAAATAATAAATGATTGGTATTTTATGAGTTATGAATAAGCATATTTGTTGCATAAAATTTGGATCGGGCATTTATTGGGTTTTGGTATTTAAGAATGGTGTGAGAATTTTTAGTGGAAATATATGTTCTGTTTGATGAACGAAGTTGAGAAATATTATATATTTTGAGTTTGTGAAACCATTTCACGAAAAGCTCGACTTTGAGATGAGTTATGGAAGGTTATATTGACATTGATTTGTGATGAGCTTTTTGAAATGTATTTGATTGAAATTGATTTATGAGACGAGTCTCGAAAATTATTTGAGAATGTTTTATGAAAGGTAATTTTGGCGGATGAGTTGAGTTGCAAAACCTTTGGGGATATATGAAATGATTTATGGATTTGGTTTGAGAATTATGGATGGTGTTGTTTTGGATTGATGTGAATGCTCAATATCGCTGTGAGCCCAGCGAGGGGCTTGTGGGTATGCGTATACTATTCTAGGATATCCTTGTGGGCCGAGCCACCGGCTAATAATAGGTGGAGACCTTGTCAAGGGGGGAATCTTAGTCGCCTCGTCACCAGGCGTTGTATCGTGACCATGGTTTGATATTGAGCAATGGATTGGTCAATGGAGTGGACCATCGACATGGGATATGAGTTGGGTCGATGGAATGGACCATCGACGTGTGATCTGAGATTAGTCGATGGAATGGACCATCGACGTGTGATTTGAGATTAGTCGATGGAATGGACCATTGACGTGTGATTTGAGATTAGTCGTTGGAATGGACCATCGACGTGTAATTTTATTTGATTATCAAGGTGTGGTTTGATGAGATTAATCAATGGAATAGACCATTGATGCATATTTTATGAGATTGACCAATGGGTTAGACCATTGGCATTTGCCTATTATTATCTTGAATATTTTTGCTTTGAACATATTGTGTTAAAGTAAGAAAAGTTATATTTTGGCATTGAAGGTTTGTTAAACTTCTGGGTTTGGTGTGGTATGAGATTAACCAATGGAATGGACCATTGGCGTGTGAACTAACGAGATTGATCAATGGATTAGACCATTGATATTTATTTTGATATTATCGTTAAATGATTATTTCTGTTGTAAATATAAGCACACATACTTATTATTTTACTGTATGTTTGTTATATCCTGGATTTGAGTTAAAATAGTTGCGGTTTGGTTTTGTAAATATGCATAGTGGGTGCTCAATCCGCTTAGAAGAGATGCACTACTCACGGAGCTGTGGTTGCTCACCCCTCTATTTTCCAATCTTTTTCAGGTTTCTCAACTAATGATGAGTAGGTACGAGAGCAAAATGGATATGGGGACTTTTAAGAATTGGATTTTGGGAGCTCTGAGGCTGCGTCCTTTGAGTGGAAGGACGGCCGTGCCATCCCCCATTCTTGATGGTTTTGGGGTGTGACAGATTTTGCTCGACTCTTTTGGCTCTTGATTGACTAGGGAGGGAAATTTTTCTTCAAGGTTGAAAAGAAATAGAGGATGGCAGGAACAGGGCCAACATCTGCAAGTGACCATCACAATGAACTCGTTACTTCAATAAGCAACAGATTGAAGCAACTATCTGAAACATCCTTCGGCTGTCGCTTGTTAACTGTTCTGGACCAGCTCCGCAAGAACCACAAGGAAGCCTTCTTGCCAAAGCATATCTCCATTGGACCATTCTACCATCATGGCAAACGATGGAAGGCCATGGAAGACCACAAGTGGAGCTACCTGCGAAGCTTTTTGGCACGGACACAGAAGAAATTGCAAGAATATGTCGAGGTCATCAAGAAGTTGGAAAAGCGAACTTGCCTGTGTTACTTGGAAAAGATAGATCTCAACAGTGATGAGTTCATCACAATGGTTCTTGTAGATGGTGCATTTGTCATTGAGCTGTTCTTGTCGAATCATTTTCCTGAAAAGGAGGCCATGAATGATGTCATCTTTGACAAGAAAAAAGAGTGGATGATCATGGATGTGAGAAGGGATATGAGTTTGATGGAGAATCAACTCCAATTTTTTGTTCTTGAGAATCTGTACAATTTCGCATTTGGAAGTCAATTGACAGTACTCCCATCTTTATTGGAGCTCGCCTATGATTTCTTCATCTCCAGAGTTAATCTCAAAGCAGAAGGGGCGAGGATATTCAACACCGATGTCAATCACTTATTGGATGCTTTAAGGTCGTGGTATTACCTGCCACACAAGACGCACAAGGTGATGGATGGAAGAAGGTAGAAGCAATACCTAGGGCATCGCACCTTCAAGCAGCAGGAGTGAAGTTTAGGATAAGTGACAGCAATTGCTTATTTGACATTAAATTTTCAGGGGGTGTTCTTTATATCCCATGTCTCAAGCTATTTCCAGTGACGGAGTCTTTCCTCAGGAATATCACAGCTTTTGAGCAGTCCTATTATAAACATGATAGTTACTTCATTGATTATGTAGCATTCCTGGGGAATGTCATCAACACTAGAGCCAATGCGAAGCTTCTGATCAAGAAATGCATAATTGATATTGAGAACTCGTTGGGGGCATGATGAGACATTGGCAATGGATGCCGAGGCATTTGGCAATATCTTTTGAACAGTTTTGGAAAGGAGAGCCGGTTTTGAACGAGGAACACCGATTTCTGCAATCTTCAGCAGGATCTGAAAGCTTATTATAGAAGTCATTGACACTAGTTGAAGATTAGCTTGAAACGCAATTCCATGTCCAAGAAGAAGCTTTAAGTTCGATGCTAGGAATGTACTTTCGAAAGGGGATTTCTTTTCTTGCTGAATAAATTCTGTAATGTCTTTTAATCTCCTCTGGTATCATGACTTCGAAAGGAAAGAAGAAGAAAGTGCTGGCTGCTGAAATCTAGTGTACTTCTATTTGCCCCTTCTGAACTCACTCTTCTCTCTTCTTTTTTGCGAGTAAAAGGTTCTTTCTATTTCATAACGAAAGCTTAACATTGTACCTGACTCTTGTCTGACTTGCATAATTCAACATCTTATCTTACTTAGCACATTTCCTGGCTTGATTCCTTTTGCTCCATTTACTCATTTTACATGTGGTTATTTCTTAAAGTGTGGTGGCTAGCTATAATAATTATTCATTGGAACTAAAGAAAAAATTGATTTTTCGTGAGAGAAAATCGATTTAAACATCGATTTAAACAGTCAATACAAACTCAAGGTGGGATCCACTTAAAAATTACTTCCCCTTTCCTTTTCCGTTGAATGAAGATCATCCAGTTTAAGAGGATCTAACAAAATTAAAGGAAAATTTCAAATAAGAGCTTGAAGTGAAGTTATTTTCTCAAAAAATAACCTGAAGTGGATATCGTCTCAAATAAGGGTCTCAAGTGACCAATTTAGTTTTTAAATAAGAGCGAAGGAGGCTTGAGGAAGATGAAGAAAGAAAAAGAATAGAAAAGAAAACAAGAAAAAGAAGAAAGAAAAGGAACATTAATGAAAAAGACGCTTTTGGAGGAGAATGCTCTTGGACATGGCTAGTTGGTGAAGGTTAAGCCCTTATTTAAGATAATATCCACTTTAGGTCCTCTATTGAGAAAATAACTCCACTTCGTGCTTTTACTTGAAATTTTTCCCAAAATTAATGAAAATGGTCACACAGTCGATAAAAACAACTGAAAACTGTTATTTCTAGAGAGAGATATCATGCTTGCCAAATTTGGCGAAGGGGACTCGACCCTTGTTACTTGATTCAATGAAGAGACATGGCGCCTTTTTTTTTTTTTTTTTTTTTTTCCTTTCTCCAACTTTCTTCGATCTTCATAACTCAGCTTCCTAATCAACGCCTTCTGCAAGTACACTTCGCTGTGGACGAGGAACGCCTACTTCTACAGCTCAGGCACGAGCTTGTGACACATTGTCGGATGCCTTATAACGAGCGGAAAGCGATGTTCGAGTGCGATTACTGCAGAAGCCCGTGAGTGGTCCTCTTGGTTATCGCTGCAGTGGTGTCGCTTGCACTGATGTAGAACAGGCCGGGTGCTCATTTCCATCTCTCAAATGCTTTTTGAAGGGCAAACTGCTACCGTAATCCTAAGTTTTGGCAAGCAACATTTGTGGGTACATTTATTTATGTACAAGTATAATGCATTTTAATTAGTAAATCATGCGAATCCCATGTGAAACCTAGCAATATCAAAAGCTTTGGACTTATATTTGATCACTTAAGAATTTTTCATGTAGGCATCACAAAAGAGAAAGAGCAAGGGGACAAAAAGATGCATCTTGTGTGAAAGGTAACTAGGTGAAATGCATGTATATATCCATACTATGCTTTTGAGTGAGAGATTTCTTTTTTGGTTTCTTAATCTAAATCGGCCAAAAAACGCAGAATCAAATTCGTAACAATATGAAATAATTCTAAATGAATCTACGGGTTATTTTCGTCATTTAGCGGCCTAAAATGGATGCGCAATTCATTTTAAACTAACCAAACCCTATGTCTGAATTCCCGCTCCTTCTTTGTTTTTTTCGTTTTTTTTTTTTAAATTTATTTTTTGGCTAATTCCATGATGGCTCTGCAGTCTGCATTAAAGAGGCCATATGTAATTTCTGGGCTTATTCTGGCACAGGGTACCCTTTCTTGCACTGGATTTTGCTCAAACCTTTTTGCTCTTGATCGACTGAGGAGGGAAATTTTTCTTTCAGGTTGAGAGAAGAAACAGAGGATGGCAGGAACAGGGCCAACATCTGCAAGTGACCCATCATCACGATGAACTCATAACTTCGATAAGCAACAGATTGAACCAAGCATCATCACAATCGGACCTTATCACCACGGCAATGAAAGCCTCAAGCCAATGGAAGATCAGAAGCTGCGGTACTTGCAGAGCTTCCTCCAGTACAACCAAGATGCTGCCTCGAGGACTACATCAAGAGGATCAAGTCCTGGGAGGATTGGGTCCAGAAGTGCTATGATAAGCTGATCATCCTTAACTCCGATGAGTTTGCAGAGATGATGCTTCTTGACGGCATCTTCGTGATCCAGCTCTTCCTAATGCATTGGAGCAATAAGTGGAGGCCATTTAGTGACCGGATCTTTGGCAAGCCATGGATGCTTGATGATGTCTGCTGTGACATGTGGCTGCTGGAGAACCAGATACTGTTCTTTGCCATCCAAGAGCTGTTTGAGATGGCGTAAGGATCGCACCAAAAGCGCACGCCGAGGCTGCTTGAGCTTGCGTACAGGTTTTTGCAGCCGGCAATGAAAATTGAAGAGCTGCCAGAGAGGGTGATGGAGTCAGAGGTGAAGCACTTCCTATGCGATCAGGCTCTTGCTCTTGCCGTCGGTGAGGAAGGAGCCATACAAGTGCCATGAAGAGTTCAAATTCATCCCAAGCTCGACAGAGCTGGCGGCAGCTGGAGTCAAGCTGAGAAGAGGCAAGAGTTGACTTGTGTCATTTTGTTTTCTTAATTTGATTCTGTTTCGTTCTCGACTTATTTCCTTAACTTTACTCACAATGCTCTCAGGTAAAAACCAGTGCTTATTAGACATCAAATTCAAGAATGGAGTGCTCGAAATCCCGTGCCTCCATCTTTACCATTCAACCGAATCCTAGTTTCGGAACATTATCGCCTTTGAGCAATGTTACTACCGGGACGACCGTTATCTGATCGACTATATGGCCTTCATGGATCACCTGATCAACCCTGGTGATGCAAAGTTACCGATTGACAAAGAAGTCATACAGAACTGGCTCGGCAATGAAGATGCTGCCACCTGCCTACTTAACACGTTTTGCACCGGAACTTACATGTGGACAAGAAACGCCTACTTCCACCACCTCAGGCACGAGCTTGTCGTGTACTGCCGAAGGCCTTATAACAAGTAGAAGGCAACATTTAAGCGCGATTACTGCAGTAGCCCGTGGGCGGTCCTCTCGGTTTTTGCTGCAGTGTTGTTGCTTGCCCTGACTGTAGTACAGACCGTGTGCTCACTCCTATCTCTCAAATAATTTTGCTTTCTGAATGGTAAATTGCCACCATAATGCTCTAAGTTTTGATTGAATTATGTGTGATCTTTGGTCACTTTCTATCAGAATCAGCAGACATCCATGTATGTATGTTAGTCGGGGTGCAGCATTATTAGCTTGTCTGTATCCAATACATTTAACGACGATGGAATGCTGAATGAACAGGATGTGGCGATTCAGCCTGAGATTTGCTTGTAGGCCCTTATCAATATTTAGCAATCAATAAACTTGAGGCATGTTGAGAAGGAATTGTTGTATATTGCATGAAGTTTTTGTCGAATGCACGCCTACAGAAGATGGTGCATCAGAGATGGGAAATGAATAGGTGAACTGGAACTTCTATAGCTAGCATCTTACAATATTTTCTTCACCTTTCAGATGCCACCGAAGTCTTTAATTTTTTTGGTCAAAGTCTTTAATTGCACGACGCAAGAATATAGCCAAGATGGAGTTGTTTTTATCAGGTAACTTGAAAATGAACTGCGGCTATCTGCATTATCCATAGCATTGTATCTACGCCGTAATATTCTATCTAGCAGTTGATATATGCAAGTTTTGGAGGATTCTTTATGAAGTTGGATGATGCAATCGAACCTGAACATGATAGATGCCTCTTCACTATCCTTCGCAACAGATGCTATGCATTATGAAGTCAACTGGGAGCTCCAGAATCCACACAGTAGCAAAAATCAATAACTGAAGGAGGTGATGCTGAAGACAATGATAATCCTAGCAAGAATCCTAATAGTAATACCAATACAAAAACAAATGATTGTACATGCTGATAGATCCTGGATTGAAGACATGCATAGTTTCTGTTTCCCACGAGTTGTATATAGTTGGATACGTTATACCTTGCAGACTACACAAAGTGTACGAATAAATACGCTGTTGAAATTACTTAACAAATTCATTCACAACATAGTGCTCCAAGTAATGACAGCTTCGGTCAGTTTGTTGTACCCCTCAAACTGTAGTGCATCCGCAGAAAGAATCGCGAATCTTTTCCATTCACAAATTGCATTTATCCTGGGTTTATAGAGCTTTCTATTAAATTTCTTCCAGAAATATGCAATCTAATTATCGTTTACGTACTCCTCGGCGTTACTTTCTGTGTGGTTGATGTGAAGTTACTGAGCCTCCCAGTCCATGGAGTTGCCATTTCTGCCCCCACAAGAATACAAAGCATCCTTCTCACCCAGAGAATTGTCAGCTCTTCAACCACCAATAAAGCGAAGTATGGTCTCTTGTATTTTGAGTAAATAAATAGTCTACAAACACAATTAGTTCAAATACAGAAATGGTAAGATCAACCAATCACAACATGACTCCAATTACATAAAATGGATTTACTTTATTGTTAATGTCTTATCCTCAGCTCCCACGCACCATGAATGGCCTTGCAATTTCACTACTCCTTCCGCTCCTGCTATTTCCCACGCAAACCTGAAAGGTCCAAGAACGTCATGTAATTGTTTTACCCCGTTCCAGGCGATATTTACCTCATTTGATGCCAAAATCCTTCCCATGTGCAAACAACAGAGATAATACAAACGAAGAGTAAACAAGCATGGAAATGAGTATCTGAGCGTCTTGGTAAGTTCCCTTGGCAATAGGCTTTCCTGATGTCGAGCATCTTGATGCCCAATATCTCTGTCAACTACCACATCCCTGATTTGAGACAACACTTCCTTCGTTGCCTCAAGCTTCTTTAAACGGAAAAGCAATTCCTCATATTATAAACATCTAATGAGGTCATCAAGCATCTCAAGGACATCTTCCCACTTTCATGAGGCGGATGATTCAGCCTCTGCAGCTGGTGAAACGCGCATCCATACAGAGGAGTTGGGATGAAAGGAACTTGAAGTTTCATTTAAGAATTCTAGGCAAACAGAAAAAATATGCCCACCCATATCTGGTGCTGTGTCACCTGCAGGAACACCGTGACGCACCGATTCATCCTCTTGGGAATTGGCCATTCATCTAGTCCAATTCACATTTCAAGCCAATTAGTATCTCCTCAAGCGTAGGGGTCCATATCTGGTGCTGTGTCACCTGCAGGTACACTGTGACGCACCAATTCCCTTTGCTGAGCAAAGTGTTAATGATGTGTCCCTTGTCTCGGACAGGAAATTTATGACCATGGCTCTCTTTCACTTGCTTTACTGAAACAAACATGGGATGTCGACTTTGCATCTGCAGAAGATGCTGGGATACTTCACTTCAGTGTCTGCTGGATCAATGGAAAGCCCATAAAAGCTCTAGCAACCGATCTTTAACATGAGCCATCTATAACATTCACGAGTCTGTCCTTGAACTAAATCCACATCCTTTAAGTAGTCACTCAATTTTTTCATACCATCTAGCAGGTAAAGTCACCCCACGGGCTTCACCAAAACAATGACAAAACATCACTGTCACAACCCAAATCCTAAAGGGATGGGGTGACATGGCCGTCCTTCCTCCTGAAGGACGTAGCCTCAAACCACTTGAAATCCATCTCCCAAAAGCCCCCACGATGACGCTCTCGCTCTAATGGCCACTAATTGGGGGACCTGAAAAACATGATAAGAAGAAAGAAATGAGCTACCACGGCCCAGGGAGTAATACATTTCTTCTAAGTGGATCGAGCAATCACTATGTACATTTAAAACATAATATAACTTACTTTCACCAAACTCAAAAATTTAACAAACCTTCAAGGCCAAAATGTAACCTTTCTTATTTTAACTCAATATGTTCAAAGTAAAAATATTCAAGATAATAATAGGCAAACGCCAACGGTCTAATCCATTGGTCAATCTCATAAAACATGTATCAATGGTTTATTCCATTGATTAATCTCATCAAGCCACACATCGATTCCATCGACTAAACTCAATTGACATGTCAATGGTCCAATCCATTGACCAAACTCATATCATATATCAATGGTTCGCTCCATTGACTAATCCATTGCTCAATATCAAACCATGGTCACAATACAACGCCTGGTGACGAGGCGAACAAGATCCCCCCTTGGCAAGGTCTCCACCTATTCTTAGTCGGTGGCTCGGCCCACAAGGATATCCTAGAATAGTATGCGCATACCCACAAGCCCCTCGCTGGGCTCACAACGATATTGAGCATCCATATCAATCCAGAACAACACCATCTATAATTCTCAAATCAAATCCATAAAACATGTTATATATCACCAAAAGATTTTGCAACTCAACTTATCCACCAGAAATGCTTTTCATAAAACATTCTCAAATAATTTTAAGACCCGTCTCATAAATCAATTTCAAATCAAATACATTTCAAAAAGCTTATCACAAATCAATAACTATATTACCTTCCATAAATCATCTCAAAATCGAACTTTTCGTGAAATAGTTTCACAAACCCAAAACATGTAATATTTCTCAACTCTATTCATCAAATAGAATATATATTCATCAAAAGTTCTCACACTATTTTCAAATATCAAAACTTAATAAATGCCCGATCCAACTTTTATGCAATAAACATGATTATTCATAACTCATAAAATATCAAATCTTTATCATTTTGAAGACATGAGCTTATAAATTCTTAGAAAAAATAGTATCACTCACCTGGGAAAGCCCAAACCAACCTACTACAGTTATTCGAGTCCACGTACTTGAATTCCTAACAAATAACCGAAGATCACTATCAAAAGACTTGAGTAAAACGATATTTTTATAAATAACTCGATTACACTATGCCTATTCATCAATAAAACGATATCTATGCGCCAACCAACGCTTGCACATAGCACAAATCTATTGTTGTCCCATCGCGCTCTAAACTTGTTCGGGCCATAATTTCCTCCACATAAGTTCTTTTCAAACAAACATACGGTCCATAGAAAGCCATTTCGATGTACTACAAAAACCCCAACTCAGCCACCCCAAAGACTCACTGAAAACAGCTGAAATTCAGGCCTGAAGTTGCTGTTCGGAACCCCAACAGCGTGCGCGACAAACTTCAAAATCTTGTTCCTGGAAAACCGTAAGCCCAAATTGAGATCCGTGAAATTCTATAACTTCAAAACACCTTAAACTATCATTTCTATAAAAATACGCAGCTCAACGACTCAAAAATCGGACTTCGCCGCATGAATCTCCAAAAATTTCGAATTTTAGTCCTAACCTTGAAAAATAATCCGATTAAAAGAACGATAGGCGTGAGCGTTTACCGGGCATTGCAAATTGGAGTTGAATCAGCTTGGGGAGGCGTCCATGACAAGAATCCCGTCTCTTTTCTTCCTTCTTCTTCTTCTTCTTCTTCTTCTTCTTCTTTCCCTTCCTTTCTCTCCTCTCCCTTTCTTCTGTCTGAACTTGCTTCTCCTTTTCCTTTTATCTCCTCCCTTTTTTTTTCTTTTTTTTTTTTCTCTTTCCTTGTTTTCCCGATTGTTCTCGGTGCGTCCTCATCCTTCTTCTTCTCTCCTCTTTTCTTCTTTGACTTTTCAACATTTCTTTTCCCTTTTTTTTCTTTTTGCTGGGTCCCACAATGCCATATCTTACAATCACAATCCAAGGCACGAATCCATTTCTTACGGTGTCAAGTGCTTTCCCCAGCAGAGGCTGTTCCACACATTCTTGTGAGCCATTATGAGCAAGCTCTAACAACTCCTGTTGATCCTTAGATTTTTCACCAGTTTGATTCTAATCTTCAAGAAACTCTACAGAAAACACAGACTTGATGGCTGGGTTCATCCATACTATTACTTCACTCAGACAACGATTGAACAGGTGGCTGTTGTGGCCATGCGCTAAAAAAATTTGATCTTTCCCTCTATCTCATTTAGTTGTGGAATGGCAGCGAACACAATCACGCACACTTGCAAGTTCTAGAAAGCTGGCGACAACAGAACTAGAAAGTCAATATGACCAACATCAATGAGAAAATTGCGGAACTCCATGAGACCCCTCTGTTCAAGCAAAGAAGAGGCACCCTCTTGTTCAAGCAAACAAGAAATCAGATATCTTTCGGGCACATCAAATTGCAATTTGACAGTTGCTAATTGACAAATGAAAGAGTACTGGCGGCGGGAGTTTGTGCGTGGACTTTGTTAGGCTTGAGTTTGCCCAAAATTGCGGGCGCTTGATATAGAATGAAGTAGCCTGTCACACCTTTGATTCACAAGAATAAAGGCATGACAATATCAAAATATTTTTTCAAAACATGAGTTTAAAATATAAAGAAGAAATAATGTCACTCACCTGGGAAAGGCCAAAAACCAACTACGGCGGTTACTCGAGTAGACGCATTCGAAATCCTAACAAAATTGAAAAACAATATTAGAAGACCGAGTAAAATGATATTCTAATAATGACTAGACTATACTATGTTTATTTGTCGATAAAATGACAGCTATGCGCCAACGAAAGCTCACATTTAGTGGAAATCAATTGTTGTCTGCTAGGCGGGGCTCACACACTAACTTTGTCGCCTCATAACTTCCTCCACAAAATTCCATTTTAAGCCGTGTTATAGTCCTTAGAAAAATCTCTTGATATACTACAACAGCTGTAACTTAGCCACCTCAAAATTGCACCGAAAACATCTAAAATTCAGGGCCAAAACTACAGTTCGCTACAATTCCAGAATGCACACCAACCTTGAAAATTCCGTTCCGGGCAAACCGTAAACTCAAATCACAATCCGTGAAATACTATAGCTTCATAACATCCTAAATGATCATTTCCACAAAAATAGGCAGCTTAGCTACTCAAAAATCAGACTTCGCCACACAAATCTCCAAGAAATCCGAATTTCGAGCCCTAATTACGACGATTCATTCGAATGGATGATTAAAGACTTTGATCACTTACCAGCATTGCAAAATGGAGTTGAGTCAGCTTGGTGAGGTGTCTGGGTGGTGAGCGCGCAAAATTTTTTTGCCCATTTCCCTTTTTCCTTTCTCTTCTTTCTCTGATCTCCCCTATTTCTTTCTTTCCCTTGTTTTTGCCCGTGCTCTTCTCTCTCTCACCCTCTCTCTTTCTAAAAAAATAGTCGAAGCTTCCTCTTTTCTCTCCTTTTGCTTCTTTTATTGACTTTTCAAACCCTCTTTCTTTTTCCTTTTTTTTTTAAAGCCCATACATTACATTCTCCCCTCCTTAAAAAATTTCGTCCTCGAAACTTATAGGTACCTCAATCATAAAATAAGTGCCGGTATTTGCGTCTTGCCTCCTTCTCAAATTCCTAAGTGACCTCCCTCTCCATGTGATTTTGCCATTGGATCTTCACATAAGGGATAGTGCGACGTCGCAACACTTGATCCTTCCTATTGATAATATGAATAGGCTATTCTTTGTACGTTAAGTTTTCTTTTAGTTTCAATAGTGAAAAATCCAATACATGATCAAGATTTGGCACATATTTCCATAATAAGGACACATGGAATACATTATGCATTCCGGATAACATCAATGGTAAAGCTAGTTTATAAGCAACTTCCCCAATCCTTTTTAATATCAAGAATGGTCTCACATACCTCAAACTAAATTTACCACGGTGTAGTTGGTCATCTGGTTTTTTATACTTAATTTTTACTTGCTGGCAAATCAGGCATTGGTTGACAAACTTCACAATATCTTTCCTAAAATTGACCCACCAAAAGTTTCCTCTCAAATCCTTATACATCTCGGTGCTTCCCAAATGAATTGAGATTCTAGTGCTATGAGTTTCCTATAATATCTCCTTTTTTCAATTCCGAGTCATCGGGAACACATAATCGACCACGAAACCTCAACGACCCATCCACATGGATACTAAAGTCATCTTGTTTCCCAGCTTCTACATCTTCTTTGATCTTCCCCAGCTGAGGATCTTCATTTTGTTTAGCCTCGATTTTGTCAATCAACGTCGACTGTACTTAAAGATTAGCTAATTGAGCACCAAGCTAATGTACTAATACCTCCAAGTCTAGCTTTCTTATGACCTCTAGAATAAGTTTTTGAGAAGTGAGCAATCCTGCCATATTTCCAAAGGATTTACGACTCAAGGTATCAGCTATCATGTTTTGGATGGTAATTTATGGATAAATCAAAATTCTTTAGAAGTTCTAGTCATCTTCACTACCTCTTGTTTAGTTCTTTCTGAGTAAAAATATATTTCAAACTCTTGTGATCAGTAAAGACTTCACATTTTTCAACATACAAGTAGTACCACCATATTTTTAAGGAAAACAAACCATTGCCAACTCTAGATCATGAGTAGGATAATTCTTCTCATGAGCTTTCAATTGTCTAGAGACATAAGCCACAACTTTATCACCCTGCATAAGAACACAAACTAGACCTTCCTTAGATCGATCACAGTAGATTGTGAAGCCACCAGTTCCTGAATGCAAGGTTACTATAAGAGCTGACACTAACTGCCTCTTCAACTCTTGGAAACTACACTCACATTGATTTGACCACACAAATTTAACTTCCTTCTGAGTTAGGCGAGTAAGTGGACTAGCAATTTTAGAAAACCCTTTTACAAACCGCCTATAATAACCTACTAACCCAAGAAAACTTCTTACCTCTATGACATTGGTAGGGCAATTCCATTGAAAATTTTTTTCCACTTTCTTTGGGTCAACCGAGATACCATCCTTTGATATTACATGACCCAAAAATTCTATATAATAAAGCCAGAAGTCACACTTACTAAGTTTAGCATACAACTTCTTTTCACGCAAAGTTTGCAAAACAACTCTCAAGTGTTGCTCATGTTCCTCCAAACTTCTCAAATAAAGTAAAATATCATCAGTGAACATCATGATAAATCTATCAAGGAATTGCCTAAACACCCTATTCATCAAATCCATAAAAGCAGTAGGGGCATTTGTTAACCCAAATGGTATGACTATGAATTCATAATGCCCATACCTTGTTCTGAAAGCAGTCTTTGGCACAGAGTCAACTTTTTATCTTCAACTAATGATAACAAAAATAGAGGTCGATCTTAGAAAATACCTAAGCTCCTTAAAATTGATAAAATAAATCATCAATCCAAGCCAAAGGATATTTATTTTTTATTGTCACCTTATTAAGTTCTCGGTAATCTATGCAAAGCCGCATACTACTATTCTTCTTTTTCACAAATAGAACAGGAGCTCCCCAAGGTAATACACTAGACTTGATGAAACCCTTATCCAAAAGCTCTTGCAATTATTTTTCAATTCATTCAATTCAGAAGGTGCCATTCGATATGATGTCTTAGAGATAGGTGTTGAACTAGGCATTAAATCGATACAGAACTCAATCTCTCTATCAGGAGGCAAGCTAGGTAAATCCTCAGGAAATCCATGAAGGAATTCTCTAACAACATGAACATTTTTTGGCTTTATCTCTTCCTTATATGTGTCTTTTACATGCTAGATAACCACAAAAACCCTTCCTCAAAAGCTTCCTTGCTTGCATAGCTGAAGTCAACCTTGGAAAAGTGCCTTTATAACTTCCCGAAAAAGAGAATTCAGGTTGATTTGGAGATCGAAAGACAACTTTCTTTAAATAATAATCAACAGTGGCATAATATTTTGATAACCAATCCATCCCTAGAATAACAATGAAATCCCGTATATTTAACTTCACCAAATCCATAAGCAATAATATATCATTAATTCAGAGCAAACAATTCTTGAAAACACAGTCAGCAATCAAGAAATCACCGGTGGGACTATCAACATGCAATTCATATTCTAGAAGCTCAGGCAATTCATCAAGTTTCTTTATAAAGTCAATGGAAGTGAAAGAATGCGTGACACCAGGATCAAATAATGCATAAGCATATTGCAAGGTAATAAAAATATTACCAGCAACAACTATATTAGAAGATGCCGCATCCTCTTCTGTCATCGCAAAAACTTTCCCAGTCGTCTTTTGCTTTTGCGGGCTTTCTTGTGGCCTACCAACTAGAGGGGCAATCTTCCTCATAGAACAAATATATGCTAGATGTCTAGGTTATCCACATACAAAACATACTCTACTATCTTCAGGGGCATTCTTCTATGTAGGACAATCGCACACCAAATCTCCCATTTTCCCACAAAGAAAACATGCTCCTCTCTTGCAATAACAAAGGTTGCCATGACGACTCTCATAGGTAGTACAAGTACCTAGATTACTCTGAATACTGGACTTTCCTGGCTGATTAAAAACTTTCCTCTTTCTACCGCCACCAGCACTGTTACCCTAATAATTAGTGGACTTCAACTTCTTATGTTGGGGCACACCTTGTACATCCCGCTTGAAATCTTTTGTTCCACTCCGAAGGCTTGTTCCAGCACGCCTTTATAAGTTGTCAATGTTAGATGGGTGAGTGCGGAATTAATTTCATATCGGAGCCCTCTCTGCAAATGATTGGCATTATCTTGCTCATTAGACACATATTGCTCAACAAATCTACTCATTTGATTAAAGTGGACTGCATACTCCAAAACCATGGAGTCGCCTTGAGATATGTGTATAAAATCACTCTTCATTTTTGCCTAAAATGATACCAGGAAGAATTGAATGTTGAAAGCCTGCTTAAAGTCTTGCCAAGTTATAGTACCATCTCTGTCTCCAAGGACTGGCCTCATTCCTTCCCACCAATGCTCTACTTCGCCCTTTAAATATCAAGAGGCAAAGCTAACCTTCTTGTCCTCAGGAACATCTTTAGCCTCAAAGATCCCCTCGATTTTTCTAATCCAATGCTCAGCTGCAAGAGGAATTAGCTTTCCCATCATAGATAGGTGGCTTCGCCTCTCTGACTTGGGAAAAAGTCTATGGGCTAGTTGTTCCATCTCCACTTAATTCCTTTGCCTAGCGATACCAATGAATCATGGCTTGCTCAAAGTCAATCGGAGGAAATGACTGTTGGTTATCTTCCCCAACTTCATGTGAGTCGGGACTCCTATCATATCGATCCTTCCATCTCCTCCTTAAAGACGCGCCTCGAGAAGCTTGAGGCATGTCTTTAGCATCAGGGGCAACAACTTACTTGCCTTTACTATTTCTATGAAGTGGGGCAAGTGTCTCCGAGTCGTGCATGATCACTTGAGTCCAAGAATGGAGCTAAAACTTATTATCTAAAAGGCTAATGCAAAGAAAATCTATCACACAACCTCACAACGTCCCATATCTACCCAAATAAATCAAAACTTAAGCTCTAATACCAACAAATGTCACACCTCAATTCACAAGAATAGGGGCATGACATGACTATCTTTTCACCAAAGGACGCAGCCTCAACATAACCAAAGTTCAGCCTGATATCAACATATATATATATATATGTATTTATTTGACAAAAAAGGCATTTGGTTACAACATTAGAGTATTTATATAATCCACTAAACCTAAATATACACCTCCTCCAAAGATTAACTCACAAACTTACCAACTATATACAAATCATACCAAAAAGTCTCTACCACAAAAATCTTCCTCGAATAAACGCTCACACCTACTTGCAACTCGCTGAAGAACCTAAAAAACAAGTCAATGAGAGGAGTGAGCTACCATAACTCAGTAAGTAACACATTTCTTCTAAGCGGATCAAGCAATCACTATGCACATTTTAAAACACGACCATGACTTACTTGAACATAATATATATTCATAACACAAATACTGAAGACATCAATGGTCCAATTCATTGGTCGATCTCATAAAACATGTATCAATGGTCTATTCCATTGATTAATCTTAGGAAACCACATGTCGATGGTCCATTTCATCGACCAAACTTAATTCACATGTCAATTGTCAACTCCAATGATCAACTCATGCTCAAATGTTTATTCATGGTCACACGTAATGCCCGTGACAAGATGACCAAGATTCCCCCCTTGATTAGGTCTCTACCTATTATCAACCGGTGGCTTGGCCCACAAGGATATCCTACACTAGTATGCACATACCCACACACCCCTCAAGGTCCATAGAGACATTGAGCATCAACCATCAATCACAAATATTCCATAATCCACCATCATAAAAAGAATTATCTCACAACTTGAACATTTGATATATAAATATTAAAGCATTCTTTGATAACCACAAACCTTTCAAGATTATTTCATTAAGGATTTCACAAACCATTTTCAGACAATCGTTTAAACCAAAGCCAAAGGAGAACTTCCTCTTTCAAACAACAAAATTGGCAGTAAAAGCTCGATCCCATTTTATGCAACAAAAGATGCTATTTATCAACTCATAGCATGTATAATCCATAATATTTTTTGAAAACATGAGTTTAAAATAGAAAGAAGAAATAGTGTCACTCACCTAGGAAAAGCCAAAAACCAACTATGGCAATTACTCGAATCGACATACTCGAATTCCTAATAGTTAACCAAAAAACAATATTAAAAGACCAAGTAAAATGATATTCTAATAATGACTGGACTATACTAGGTCTATTTGTCGACAAAACGACACCTATGTGCCTACGAAAGCTCGCATTTAGCGAAAACCTATTGTTGTCCGTTAGGCACGGCCCATGCGCTAACTTCGTCACACCATAACTTCCTCCACAAAATTCTATTTCGAGCCATCTTATATTCCTTATAAACCTCTCTTGATGTACTATAATAGCCCCAACTTAACCATCCCAAAACCACACCAAAAATGATTGCGCCAAAATTTTTTCCCATTTTCCCATTTTCCTTTTGTCAGGATTGTCGAATTCCCAAAAAACAAATTCAACCCTAAATTAAACCCCTAAACTTGCGCGGAAGATGAGCCCGGGAAAATCACATGCATCACTAATCCTAAGGCACATCACAGAATCGAACGTACCTTGTTAGCCATAGATTAAGCACCGACGCCGATATGAGGAAGAGAAAACCAATCCTGTTCGATCCGATGATGCCAATTAGCCTTGAAGGGAAGAAGGGAGTCGCATTTTTGCTTACTATTTTTCTTTTTGTTTTCTTTTGGAGTGTTTGGAGGGAGAGAAGGAGGAGGAACGTACGCTTCTTCCAAAAGGTACGTTTCTCCCTCTCTTTCCCCCCTTTTATACGTCCCTCCAAAAAGAGAACGTGTCCCTTCATCATATCCCTCCAGCCATGGGCCCTAATTTTGTGGGCCGGGCTTTTAGGCCCAACATGGGCGAACGGGCCAACTTAGGCCCATCACATTAACAATAAAAACCATCATCTCCCACTCGCACATGGTGAGCTGAACAAGATCCTCTTAACCTATTTTCAACATTCATACCGGTGAATAATCCGTGCGACCAGCATACTCTGAGAACTCGTTGCCATACATCTGTTAGGAATATATAGCAGCTCATAATGGGCATCACACTTTGAGTAGATTTAGTATGCAGTACCCTAGATCGATCGATCACATTTATATCTCTCTTGATCTCTTTTAAACAATGATATATATATATATATATATATATATATATTGCATTCACAATTATGATTATCCCAAAGACAGTCATAATTGGTCGACCAGTGAATACAAAAACAACAATGTGATTCTCCAAATTCGATCTTCCTCTTTCCTTCAAACTCTCAATTTCAATTTAGCTTGCTTTTCTAGAAATGTCCCATTAGATCGAATCAACTCATGACCATTGGCAACATGCTAAGATAGCAAACACTAAATAGAAATCTTGAGAATAAGTAAGAGTCCTGAGGGTACTAAAATTGAGGAACTCATTTCCCTCAAGAGTCTCACACGGCATAAAAGTTGAGATCAAACTTTTGCCACTCTTATTGGTCGTCTCATGCATACGTAGTATGAAATACGTATTACAATATTAACTCCTTTCTCATGGAGTGTATGTCTACACAATCCATACTGTACAGATGATAGTTCAGACATACCTAATATCTAACTTGAGTTCACATATCTACTCATTCACATAATTCATCAGAACTCACATCTGGCATCTTAGACAGATAAAGTAAAATGTGTGGGGTATTTTACTTTCGGACATAGTACTTATCATGTCCTCATCTTAACACTTAGTTAAGGCGACATATATATTTTAAGCTTGAGCTCTCGATTATCACCTAGATAATAAGCTTAAAAACCGTCTCATCTCTATTTATCACACAGTAAATAGAGGCGATTACCCGTGTGAGTGGGCTAATCTTTTATTTGTCCAACATACTTTCTCAACTCAATGTAATGCACTGAGCATTAAGATGCATAAAGATCAAATAAAGATTCATAGGCATTAATGATGAAAAACACAAGTTCATAAATATGAACAACTCAGGGAAAAATACAATATCCATTACATCAGACTCTACGCAATCCTAGAGATTTTACATGACCACAAAACACATCTCTAGCTATTGACTTTGTCATAGGATCTGCTACCATTCTATGCGTAGATATGTACTATAAGTTCACATCCTTTCGTGCAACCATATCTCTGACAAAGTTATACTTGGTATCTATATGTTTGGTCTTGCCATGATATTTTGGATCTTTGTTGTACGCTATAGCTGCTTGGCTATCACAGTTAACCAATAATGGATTTGCAGCTTTCTCAATAACACCTAAATGATCCAAAAATCTCTTAAGCCAAACTCCTTCTTGTACCGCTGCTGATAATGCCAGGAACTCAGCTTCCATCGTGGACAAGGCTATACACGTTTGCTTCTTACTGCTCCATGATATGGCGCCATTGTTCAGTAAGAAAGTAAATCCAAAGGTAGATTTTCTTTCATCTAAATCTCCTCCCCAATCAGCATCTGAATACCCTTCAAGTCGCAGATCCTTTCCTTGGTAATTCATCTTGTAATCAGCAGTTTCCTTCAGATACCTCAGTATTCTCTTAATGGCTTTCCAATGTGCTTGACCTGGATTGGATTGGTATCTACTCACCATTCCAACTGCAAAGCATATGTCAGGTCTTGTACACATCATAGCGTACATCAAGCTCCCAACAGCACTAGCATAAGGAACATGTTTCATTTGTTCCTTCTCTTGTAGAGTCCTTGGACACAGTCTATGGCTCAATCCTTCACCTTTTACAATAGGAGTGTCTATAGGCTTACAATATTGCATACAAAATCATTCAAGAACTTTATTTATATATGTTTCTTGCAAAAGAGATAATGATCTCTTCGAACGATCTCTTAAAATCTTAACTCCAAGTATGTATGCAGCCTCACCCATATCTTTCATCTCAAAATTGGAAGATAACCAACTTTTGATGGTATTAACTAACTCCATATTGCTTCCGGCAATTAGTATATCATCAATATATAATGATATGATCACATATTGATCTTTGGATCTTTTGATATATACACAACGATCCTCATCAATCATTGTAAAATCATATGCCATTATGGCATTATGAAAACGTATATACCACTGTCTTGACGACTACTTAAGGCCATATATCGATTTCAAAAGTCGACATACCTTTCCTTCTTGGCCTTTCATAATGAAACCAACAAGTTGTTCCATATATATTTCCTTATCTAATTCTCCATTGAGAAAAGCAGTCTTTACATCCATTTGATGTAATTCAATATCCATACTTGCCACTATTGCCAGAATAATGTGAATTGAGGTAAATCTCACAATAGGGGAAAAAGTTTCCTCATAATTAATTCCTTCCTTTTGATTATACCCCTTCGCCACAAGGCGAGCTTTATATCTTTCTATCGAGCCATCAGCTTTACGCTTTATTTTGAGAACCCACTTGTTCCCAATAGCATTGCGTCCTTTTGGAAGATCAACCAGATCCCAAACATGGTTTGACTTTATTGACTCCATTTCCTCTCCCATTGCATGCATCCATTTTTCCTTACTAGGGCTACTTAGAGCCTCATGTATATTTCTTGGCTCATCCTCATCTTGTGGGGCAATCATAAAAGTTTCCCCTTCAATGTCAAAACGTCGACGGGGAATACTTTTGCGGCTTGTTCGCCGTATGGGAGATTGTACACTTTGCACATCATTTCCCATTGTGCTCCCACTAGGATTTGATAATGATGATGTCGTCTCATCATGTGGTTGTGATTGAGAATCAGTTGTATTCAATTCATCACTTCTCATATTACTCCCACTTGGACGAACTCCACTAATATCATTATCTTGATCCAAAGTTTAAAATAGGGAGTAATCTTCACCTATTTCGCCCTTCTTAGGAAACTCATTCTCTAAGAACGTGATATCCCGTGATTCAAATTCAGTTATACTTCCACTTTCCTGCTCACCTATGAACACATACCCTTTCGAGTGTTCAGAGTATCTTATGAAAATACTCTTCTTTCCTCTGGGACCCAATTTCCCAAACTTATGAGAGGGCTCGTGAGTATAGGCAGCACAACCCATGGCTTAAGAAAACTTAAATCCGATTTTCTACCTGTTCATAACTCATATGGAGTGGAAGTAACTGATTTGGAAGGCACCCAGTTAAGTACATAGGCAGCAGTTAACAATGCATCACTCCAAAAGGTGATAGGTAAGTTAACATGTGCCATCATGGACCTAACCATTTCCAGTAGGTTTCTATTTCTTCTTTCCGCAACACCATTTTGTTGAGGAGTATATGGAATAGACAATTATCTTTCTATTCCTTTTTCATCACATAATTTTCTGAACTCATCATATAAATATTCTCGACCTCTATCGGATCTCAGTGCTTTTATTTTCTTGTCTAATTAATTCTCAACCAAGTTCATAAACATTTTGAAACAACTAAATGCTTCAGATTTATGAGAAATCAAATAGACATATCCGAATGGAGTACAATCATCAATAAATATGATGAAATAAACAGCCCCATGCCTTCCTCTCACATTCATTGGACCACAGATGTCAGAATGGATTAAATGAAGAGGAAATTCAGCTCTTTTACCTTTTCCAAATGGTTTCCTTGTCGTTTTCCCTACTAGGCAATGCTCACATATGGGTAAATCGACTTTTTCAATATTGCCCAACAAGCCCTCTTTGGCTAGTCTATTCATATATTGTTGGCCAATATGACCAAGTCTAGCATGCCACACATTCACATCATTGTCATATGAATTAGGAGACGTGAGAAAGGAATAACAAACATTCACATTAACATAGTCAACATCTAATACAGTAAAACCATCCATAAAATAACCACAACCATAGAAATTTGTATCCAAAAACAAATCCACACCTCTATTATGGAAGTTCATATTAAAACCTAGTTTGACCAACACTAAAACAGACACTAGATTCCGACAAATCTCTAGAGCATACAATACATCATGTAGGAACAAAGTGCGTCCACCACGCATGTTCAGTTGGCAGGTGTCAATTCCTTTTACTTCAGCTCTAAAGTTGTTTCCCACATAGATCCACTTAGTTACAGTTGGTACTCGTCGGAATTCCACGAAGGATCCTCTATCCTTCACTACATGGTCTGTTGCTCCTGAATCTACAGTCCACAAAGGATTGGATTCAGCCAATAATACAGAACTTAACACATAAGCAAAGTTCTTAAATGTACAAGAGGTGTTTACCTTTTTCGGCTCACGACAGTTGCGAGCATAGTGACCCTTCTTGTCACAATTGTAACACCTCACCCTTGACATTTTCTTCACTTGAGGACATTTTCCTCTCTTGTGTTTGGTTAACTCTTGGTTTCTTGCAAGAAGGACTTGATCCTTTGCTTACCCACATATTGAACGAATCAAAACGCTTGCGCTTAGAGCTCAAAACCCTTTCTGAGCTAAAACCAGCATTGCAAATATCTATTTTCGGCTCAAATGCCGTTAGGCGGTCCTCTACTAGCTCAAGATGGCGCACGGCATTCTCAAGATCTTCCATAATATGGTCAAGAGCTTCTAGTGCGTCTGGCTTTTCCAGCATATATTGAATCTTCATATTCAATATTTCACAATTGTTGCTGTTCAAATCAGCAATTACGTTCTTAGTTGCTGAAACCATCAATCTGAACACATCAGACATATATGCACGAATAATTAATGCGTATCATTTATGCATCCACTTTGCACGACCCATCATATTAATGAACAATTTCAAGTAAGGTTTCGAATCAAAAGGTCACTATGTTTCCAATCATCCTCCAAAAATCCTAACTTAAAACTATCATTAATATAATTGTCTTATGCAAAATAAATTCTATGAAGCTACAAAAACTTCTATGAACTACCCACAGCAATCAGCAATAACAGAAAGCATATAATATTTGACATCCAATAGAATAATAATGCTTTCACATAATACAACATATCCATTACACTAAGTAATATATACAGAGGAAAATATCAACATAGAAAGAGATATTTACACCCAAAACATCTCAAACTAATCTAAGAAATAAATAGGGAAAGTCCCTGCTAATCTATCAGTCAAAAAATCCAAGAAATCTGAAAGCACATTTGCCAACCATGGAAAAACTTTTGGAGAGCTCTCATTTCGCCTCCAAGGCGCATTCACTTTGTGCCATGTGGCACTCATACTCAAGGTTGAAGTTTTGGTTAACTCAATCCTATAGTACTCTCTTACAAAAGCTACTACCAACCTCCTATAACCCAGGACCACATTGACCTCCCATAGCCGATCTAACACTGCTTACCATTCAGGTGGAAGAGTGTTCTTGAAGGTCAACACCTTCTCAAAATCCGGCATAAGATAACCATTCCAAATGATTTCCTATATCATCTGATTGACCTTGACCACATGTGATACTAAATTACCGTCATGCCACCGATAATTAGCTAACTCTGTCATCAGCCTTTTAAGTCTTGCACTTCCTTTGTCCGTTCTCGGAAATGCAGGTATCTGTGCATAACGTATCATAGTTCCTGCAAAAAATGTAGAACTAAAAAATGGATCACTTATAATCCATAATGAACATAAGGGAAAATACATAATTTTCTATGATTCATGCAACAAATGCAGAATAAAAATGGATTACTTATAACCCACATAGATATAATTGAAAAAGAAACACATTCCTTTTTTTTTTTGGTCAACGGTCAAAGTCAACGGTCAACGGTCAACTGTCGTGGTCAACGGTCAACTGGGTCTGGTCGCTGGTCGGGCCGAGTCGGACAGAATGGGCCGAGTCGCCGGGTCGGGCCGGGTCGGATGGATCGACCCAGCACGTGCGGCACATGTGTAGCTGATGTCACAATGACGTTAGCTGGTGCGTGCAAGCAGCACACGCGCACGTGCGCGCGTCGGCCACATGCGCGCGTGCGACGCACGCGCCTACGCCCATGAATCAAAGCATCGCTTTGCTTTGGCTGCGCGTCCGGTAGCTAATGGCGGCATTCCGCCACTCGTCTCGCTCGTCTCGACGAGACCTTCCATCCAACGCCATAAGAAGTCGATTTCGACTTATAGAAAGTTGAAAAAATGCATGAACAGTCTCAGGTGTCGAGATTTTTCCGCCCCGATTGATGTAAACCGAATTTCTTTTCACGAAAAATCAATAAAAAACATTCACAGACGTGAAAGGAGTCGGGAAAAACATGAAAAGGGATCGGGAAACATGAACTCTGGCTCTGATACCAATGTTGGGATTGTCGGATTCCCAAAAAACGAATTCGACCCCAAATCGAACTCCTAAACTTGCGCGGAAGACGAGCCTGGGAAAATCACATGCATCACCGATCCTAAGGCACATCACAGAATCAAACGTACCTTGTTAGCCACAGATTAAGTACCGACGTCGATATGAGGAAGAGAAAACCAGTCATGTTCGATTCGATGACATCAATTAGCCTTGAAGGGAAGAAGGGAGTCGCCTTTTTACTTACTGCTTTTCCTTTTATTTTCTTTTGGAGTGTTTGGAGGGAGAGAGGGAGGAGGAACGTACGCTTCTTCCAAAAGGTACGTTTCTCCCTCTCTTTCCCCCCTTTTATACGTCCCTCCAAAAAGAGAACATGTCCCTTCATCATATCCCTCCATCCATTGGCCCTAATTTTGTGGGCCGGGATTTTAGGCCCAACATGAGCGGACGGGCCAACTTAGTCCCATCATATTAACAATAAAAACCATCACCTTTCTTTTCTCTCTCCTCTCCCCTGTTTCTTTCTTTCCCTTGCTCTTCTCTCTCTCCCTATTTCTCTCTCTTTTTTAAAAAAAGCCGAAGCTTCCTCTTTTTCTCTCGTTCTGCTTCTTCTGTTGACTTTCAAACCCTCTTTCTTTTTCCTTTTTTTTTTTAAAGCCCATATATTACATAGCCACTCTCAGGGCTTGCAAATGCGTGGTTTAAACCAGCGATGAGGCATGATCATGGATGTATAATGTGAAGAGGAAGGAATTAATTTTTTTTGAAAAGAATTGAGTGATTATTCAATTGAGTGGATGTGTGAATTGGGCAGTACCTTGATGAAAAGGAGGATAGTGAGTATATTTAATTTTGACGGAAGGGTAATTTTAAAATATTAAAAGTGAGACTAATGATATATCTACTTAAATATATAGATATTGCAATAACTAGCAAAACCTCATCCTGATGGTCGTCATGCATGGGATGCATCCCGTGGCAACAATATGTGAAGAAGTAAATCACGTGAAAAGTCATTGACAATACAAATTATGCAAGATATGTGATTGACTGATTACACCACGTCAGCCGTGTAATCCATAGATAAAACACTTTGCTGCAATAAGAGTTTGGGTAAATATTATCAAAAACCCCAAGTAGATATATCGTCATCACATTTACCCCTAATTACATTTTCACTCATAATGCTATGTGTAACACCTCTTAACCACCTGAGGCTGTCACAGTCACCTATTTCTAGTTTGAAGTTTAAGTTAAGCCATAAATTCTTAGGCATTTTTTTTTCTTTTTATATAGCGGTCCCAGTGCAAAGTCTCACAGCGGAAGTAAAATTAAACATCTTCATTTCCTTCCCCATCAGCCTACATCACAATGCACACCTACTAGCCCATCAGAGTAAAAACATAAGGCCTAAACACACTACATAGCAAGAGATGGACATCGGGTGAGTCGATACAACAAAAAGCCCAAGCTACTAGTAGGCTCGGCTAGAAACAAAAGTACTCGACTCTGAGGCCTTCGATCAACTGGTCCATCTTCTCGTGTTAGCCTTCCAAAAAGTGTCAGCCTACACCAGTCACACGCTCTCTTCACACCCAACCGGGTGCATCGGACGCCGGCGGCGGCGACATCCCCCTCATCGTCCCATCACGGCATACATGAATAGACAGAAATTCTTGAGTCATTGGGCCACCAGGGAGGCTCGCATCAAAGAAAATCACAACGTGCACTCGAAAGAAAATCAATCCAGGGATCTCTAAGCAAGGATGCTCCGTGCACTCGACCTCTACATCCATAGGGATACCATAGAACGTACCATGTGCGACAGGTGCTAGCGGCATCTTGCTAAGCTGAAATGTTAGTCCCCAAAAGGGGTGAGTACAACCACTCAATAGATAATTAATTCCCTATAGCTACTCAAGCATCATACAAAACAATCAAGACATCGCATCGAAGCACATATCATTACATGCATACAGTACAACACTTACCTTGTAGCCATTTACATGTAGTTGTACCATATATGAGCACATCATCACATGTCTATGCATATAACATGCACATATATCTTTCAAAGCACAAGCACGTATGTCATTCAATACATGTCACCATATGCACATGTATCTTTCCATGCCCATGTATACATATCATCATATGTGTGTGTGTATATATATATATATCAATCAAAGCCCATGCATATATGTCACCATATGCATATCTATCATTCAATGCCCACGCATATATGTCACCATATGCATATCTATCATTCAATGCCCATGCATATATGTCACCATATGCATATCTATCCATCCTTCAATTTTTCACAATTTTAATTGGCTTTTAATGCACCCCCGGCACACACCATCCGGGCTTCCGGCCCCCCACATTCCGGGCATCTCGCACCCCAACTGGCATCATGAGGAAGTCACGGCACACACCATCCGTGCTTCCGGCATTTACACTCCCTGGCCGGGCATCTCGCACCCCAATTAGCATCACGAGGAATTCACGGCACACACCATCCGTGCTTCCGGCACCCCCAACACTCCGGACATCTCAACTCCGAGGCCATCCACATTTACGCTCACAGGGCTACTGGGCATCCGGCATTTAAGCTCCCTGGCCGGGCATCCTGACACTCCTAGGGCATCATCGGCTCACACCATCCGACAGCCTTCTCATTTATCATGAGTTAAATGCACATGCATGGTCCAATTTCATAGGGCATATGACACGATATACACTTTTATTATCCACATGATATGTCAAATATCCTCATGCTTGCAACATGATAAGATTCTTAGAGTAATACTAAACATTTAGTTCATGCAATCGAAAATAGTTTTCATACCTTCTTCTTTGAAAATTGTGCAAATTCCAGCATGCATAATTTATGAAAATGTCTAAATTGAATGTCTAAATGACCTTAAAAAATTATGGGATTTTCACACATAATAGTCAAGACATAATGGCACATTTTTCATGCAGAAAGAACATTCTAAAAATCAACACATAAAAAGATATAAATTCAACATCACCGCCAACCATATTCGAGTTCCACAGCTTACACGGTTTCAGAATTTTCTTCAATTAAATATTCAAATGACCTCTAAAAATCACGAAATTTCACCATAAAACAGAAAAGACATAAAGGTACCACTTTCATGAAGAACTCAACTCCAAACAATCTCCACACAAAAAGATATAACTTACATAATACGGCTAACACATTTCGAACACACAGTTTGCACAGCTTTATGATCTCTTTAAATTAAATATCCAAATAATCTTTAAAAATTATGAAATTTTACCACGTGATAGCCAAGATGCTAAGGTAGATTTTTCATGAAGACATCTAGATCAAATTAGTTATAGATAATTTATTTCAGTGGTCGTAAGCTTCTGTTCATGGCACTGCTACATCCAGATCAACGCCTAATGTCAATACTCGCCATTTTTCAAAATTAAATACTCAAACGGTCTTCAAAAATTATGAAATCTTTACCAAATGATAAACAAGACTCTAAGGTAGGATTTTCATGAAGACACCTAGACCAAATTCGTTATAGGTAATTTATTAAAATTAAGAAAAATCTCTGTTTACTGCACCGCAACTTCCAGAACTTTCTATTACCGAAAAATCTTCATATGACCTACTTATTCTCCTTCTTTTACTCTGTATTTTGGATATGTTCTATTTTAGAGTGTTCTCTCCAACTTTCATTTAGATATCAAGGTGAAAAACCCAAAGAAAAATCATCTTATGGTCCCCCGAAGTTACTGGCGTCAGGCACTGTTCATCCAGTTTTCACATCTTCAAGAAAAACGACATTTCACTAGGTTATTCATGTTATTTTGGTCTCAAATTTAAGTATGTTGTTCCTCTTGATGTTCTCTACCATTCTTATGAAGAAATTGAAGCAAGATTCTGAGTAGAAAGTCGAATACAGCAGCCAAATTCATGAAAACTCCACATGCATCACCAGATCTGAACGTCTTTTTAGAAAATAAGTTTCATCCCTTAAATCTCGTCCTTTTTATCTCAATTTTTATTATGTTGTAGTTCAAGATGTGATCTACAAGTCTTACGAAGAAGCTGAAGTCAGATTCTCGCTCTAAAGTTACATGCAAGACCTCACAAGTTACTGGCGCGCATGGATCTACTCGAGACAGAAAACATCATCAAGCAAAACCACCTCAAAGTCTTACTTCCTACCCTTACAATCCACGAATTTCACCACAAAACAGCACTATACTCACAATACGACATGCAAGAGTAGATAAGGGAATCAAATCTTGCCTTAATCTCAAGAAAACACACGCGGGAATCGGCGGACACGGGCGAGCACGACCGGCAGCTCTCCTTTCTTTCTCTCCTCCTTCTTCTTTCTCTTCTTTCTTTCTCTCCTTCTCTCTCTCACCGTCGACTAAACCCCCTCTCAACCGGTCACTCTCCACTTTTATACCCCCCTTAATCTCATCATTAGTTTGTAATCATTTCATTTCATGCAAATGGACACTTGTTTTGCATGCAAAACCGGCCAACTTCTCCCCCTCTCTCCTTGCTCGACCGCCCACGGTTTTGTGGGTTTGTGGGCTTGTAGCCAGCCCACTTGGCCCGCCATAGGCCCACTCAATTTTGGCCCAAAGCCCTTTCAAAGCCCAATTTAATTAAATAAATTTCCAACTCTTAAAATAAATTCTTAATTAGGTTAATTAAAAATTTAATCAACCCATGCTTGAGTCTAGAAATGTACAAATTCTAATCCCTATACCTCACATGGCCAAAGTCTCTTTCTGTCAAAATGTACCCCTTACAAGCTCATGGTCGAGCCTCGCCACGAGTCATGGGCAAATGATCACTAATTACGGTCACAAATTTTTTTATAAAATTTCGGGATGCCACACTGTGCTTGTACTTTTCTGATCCTTATGAAAGCCTCTATTTGATACACCCATTCATTTGATCCAGACAGTGGAATGACTTTGCAGACACAACCTGGTTTATTATCTCACGGATCTAAACTAACGCAGACACAGAGGAAGGATAAGAGTACTGTCGTATGCAGCCACTTAGAACCAATCCTGGCCAAGGATACAAGATGTTGATATTCCCAGACCCTGTATGTTGCTTATTTGCACGTGTTTCAAGATGAGAAAAATGCACATCCATCCATCCCAAAGATTTCATTTTGGGACGTAAAATCATGACATAAGGCGCAATTGTATATGAGCAATCGACAGTCATTAGCCAACAGAATTTAAATTTTCTATTTGAATTTCTTTATCCATGCTGATAAATTTCAATAAATGTTAGTCAATGTTAAAAAAACTGTTAATAAATAAAATGATCGGTGACTTTTGTTTATGGTAACTTGTTCATAAATCTTTTTATGAAATTAACGACTTTTTGACCGTTCATGAATTGGCAATTTTTTACATACTAATTTACCAACTTTTATTTGCATAATTTACCATCATTACGAACTTATCAACTCTTATATGAAATTACAAATCTAAATTATAATAATTTACCAAATTTTGTCATATTAAATTGACAACTAGTTTTGGGATACAAAATTTCATTTGAGTTACATATAGTTTAATTGTTTCTCTCAATTTTACAACTTTTTATGAACTTACCAATTTTCATTAGGCTTGATTAGTAACCTTTTTCACTTAACAGCTCCATTTTGACATTCCCAATCTAAATTAGTATAACTCATCATTAATTTTTCTCCTGTTAAATTACCACATAATTCAACCAAAAATAATTACTCGATAGTATTAATTTAAACAACTCGTTTGAATTTATTGCCAACATTTATTTATTTACCAAACTTGCCAACTTTTGATATCGTTTGCAAAAATTTATTTGCATTTTTGAGGGAAAAAACATTTTTTGGGTTTTTTTTCTATTTTTTGAACACAAAAGGGACTTTTTTTTTGGATTTTTGGTATTTTAAGAAAATACAAGTCTTTTTGGCTTTTTATGAATTTTTGACTTTTTCTTATTTTTGAATTTTTTTGGAAAATATAAATATTTTTGATTTTCTTTTCTTTGGAAAATAAAATATTTTTTATTATTTTTAATAATTTTTCGAAAATAAATCATTTTTTGATTTTTTGAAAATAAATTATTTATTTATTTTTATTTATTAAAATATTAATTATAATAAAATAATATAAAAAACAGACTCGGAGTTTGAGGAGGGGAGAAATGGGAAAGGTGAGGAGAGAGGGTCGACTAGGGTTTGTTTACTGAAGGAGTGGGTATGGGAAAGAAAATAATTTCTATTTCTCAAACAGAAATAGAAAAGCTACAATTTCTAGTTTCTGATTTCTCCTTCAAAACAATTTCTGAAGAAGAAATTTGTTTCAGAAATAGAGAAATCATTTTGCGTTACCAAACGGGTTCTTGTTCCAAATCTCTTGCCGAGAACAGAGAAATTGAGAAATTGAGAAACAGAAATTTTACCATGTGCAGCCTCAGCAACACCAACGGGCAAATTACTAGTCGAGGTTGATTTTCGCCTTACTCCAACAAGAGGCAAGTCTCAGCCAATTCTCTTATTGGGTTGCACACGTAAAACGTGAAATATGGAGGTATCGATTTATATTGCCAAGAACTCCAAAACTTCATGTAATTGTGAGCAAAAACACTCGATTTTCATCGGCCTTCCCTGGACATGCAAATACATACATTAAGTGCAAAAGGCAATGGCACGATCTGTACATGGCTAAGACAAGAATACACATTTATGAAAGTAATGAAATACGCCATTCATCAGTTGACAATATAATTGTTAATCCAATCATGCTCAAAATGAAGATTTTATACTTCTGATAGAAAAATATAAAGAAAAGTTGCAGCCACATCAAGCATATTTGGCGAACTTCGTAATCAATGTATTACTAAGCCTTCATTAGGAGAATAAAACATCTTCGTCAAAAAAGCAACTACTGCACTAATCTTCGTAAATAAAATCAAACTGTCCGTAAATTTACTGAGATTAGTCTTAAGAAGATCTCCGACCTTGACCGAAATTAAGAATCCTTATCCATCCATAATTACCACCGAATCAGCAGATTTACTACTAACTATGGATATCAGATGGCTATTTGAATAGTCGCTAGAAAGAAGACTTGCTTGGTCCAAAATGATACTATCTCGATGCTGTCCTTCTCCTCCTCCTCCACTCTGTCTCCTCAATTGAAAAACTACATGTCAATCTATCCGATCTTACCTGCATCACTCCTCCAGAAGCATGAAAAATGATTTGCTATCACTGTTTTCCCTTGAGTCTGCGGTTGTATACCACCTTTGCTTTTATCCCCTTCACCGCAACATCGGTCACGTTCTCCTTCTTGACGTCAATTTCTTTTCCATTAATTGTTTTGCCATTTTCTGCGAGTTCTTTTTCCTTTGACTTTCCAGTATCAACAAACAAGTGCTCCTTGATGTATAAGCAGGGCCTTGCATCTCTCCTCCCTGAACTTGTGTTGCCACTTGAAGAAGCTCCAGAGGTGTGGATGCAAGATCAATCTCCCAGCATCCCATAGGAGCATTTGTACATTCCTAACCGATAAGCAAGTGAACGGGGACCAGATGAGGGAATCAAAACATCCTCTCTTGGAATTGTCCATAATTTACTTGGATCCGGATGCTTTTGAAATCCAGTCTTGAAGCCACTAATATGACTGTCGCAATGGTTACACCACGGTCCTCAATGCAATCCTCAATCACGTAGCTGTGTATTAGCTCATTCAGGCTTAACTCATTCCAATCGAGAGGCCAATTCCTATACAGAGCCCAAACATATCCCTTCAGGGGATAAATCTGAACTAAGCCCCTTGTCCTTGTTGCGATTTAGTGCCCAGATTCAAATTGGGATGCATAAAATAAAATCCCTTGGATCATAAAAATCCCATCATATGTTTGGTGCAACCTAAGATAGGATTAAAAATACTCTGTTTTATCAAGCACACCAAAGGGGTCGTAATTCTTCGTCCAGAGTCTCTGTTTTATCAGATCGCGGTTACTCTTTTCTTTGCTCAAATGTATCCTTCATTCAACAGTTTGAGATACTAGGAAATGTGCAACAATGGGCAAAAACGAAGGACAAGTGCTCTACGAGATTCACTGTCATACATCAGGGCCTTGCGTTTCTGATTATCCTCCTAAACAGGTCCAATGCAATTCTCTCACCTCCATTTCTCATAAATTCAACGCCTTTTCAGTTTCTGATCTTCTTCTCCGTTTGCTTCTGAATTCAGGTGAATGAGGCTTCGAGTGGGAACTCTCTCTCCTTAATTTCAGGGAATTCTTCGTTTTCATATAAAAGTCTCATCTGAACCTTTTTTAAGCTGTTGTGAGAGTGAGTGATGGTCATCCTTGAGTTTTTTAGTGCATCGCTGTGCTTCTCGAGTTATATCTTGGCTCTGTTGGGATTTTGCAAGGGTCAATGATTGCCCCTGTTTTATGTGTCATGATGGTGCGAGTTGACTTCAATATAAATAAAGCACAGAGCAACAACAACAAGAGCAACGAAGCATGGACCAGATTGACTTTTGACTCCTTTTCACCTTCGGTTGTTGGAACACGATCGGTGATGGTCGGAGGCAACGAAGATCGCATGGTGATTGGAGGTGACGACAATCAGCCGTTGTGGTTGTGGTCATTGCTCGGTGGCCGACGACAATATCCACATGCTCCATCACTCCATCTTTGGAAGACGACATGGTTTGCTTGTTCATCTTGTTTTGATAAGTTTTTTTTAAAGACTTTTTTATTCAATGCTGGGTTATCGCACCCCGTTTCCCTGATTTTTTATCCCGCATTTTATATAAATATTTTTGGTCAAGAGGCTGTTGCGAACACTAAATACCTAGAATCAAATCTAGACTATCAAAGATTTCCCTATCCGCATATACCCACAGGTTTTGGCAAAGCCAGATCCAACCCAACGCAGAGAGCCTGGTTTTTGGTTACTTATAGATGAAGCCAACTTATGCGCAACTTGACATGTAGCTTGCACCTTTCTAGTGTATTTGACGCAGCTAGTTAGTTCGTAAATTATGGTTTTGATTTGCATTAGTTTTCATTCGTACTTATTACAGAAATAGTCTAGAATCATTTATGAGCGATCTTGGACTTCCTTCGTTGTTTGTTTATCTGTTTTTGCGTTATCTAGCACGTTTCCCTCGCATTTAGATTCTCTTTTTTTGCATTGAAATCTAATATGTATAGTGTTTATTATTTGTGTTTTTGGAGGTGTTCCAACCTTTGTTTTTACAAATATCTAGAAAAATTTGAATAAATTTCACCGATGTTTTCTTCTGCCAAAAACTGGATCTTTTTACTAGTTTTGTTCCAGCATATTATAGTTTAAGAGCATTGGATTAGTTCTTATCTCATTCATAAGCAATTAGTTTACATAACAAAATGTAAAAAGAATAAAATTGAAAAAGAACTAGTTGATTCAAATTAGATCAATCTCATCTAGTTTAGTATTTATCTTTTAACACTTAGATTTGAGAATTCACATTTATTAGCTTGCACGTTTACTCATTATGTATTGCTCATGGGGTCCTATTCCGAGGTCATTTCTTTCTTCGTATCTCACTTGCTTTATTATTGCTTGGTTTGATCATTCGTTTTTCGAATGTACACGCATGATAAAATATAAGCCTGATTGCATGCAAAGCCTTTTATAAAAAGGGAAAATCAATAGGGTTTGTGAGATTCCGCGTTAAGTGCACGCACTATTATTTAGCAACTCGTCAAAAAAACACCACAGACTATTGCAAGAAAATGAACACTAGAAGCCCGTCTAGATCATGTGACACTTGATGCTGTGAATTTGTAAAACTAGCGGCTTTATTAGCAAAATGTCTAAAGGGCTCCAGGCTCCTATTAGAAGCCAAGCCAATGTTGAAATCAAAATTTCACATTATGCTTATTGGTAAAGTTGAGCCTTTCCTACTTTCGGCCATAAAAGGGTTGGGTTGAGTTGATAAATCTTATGCAACATTGCGTTATTCAGAAGAACTTTGAACTTAGGCTCCTTATTACCGAATCCAAAGAAAAACGCGAAGCGGAGCAATCGCCACTATCATGAAGAAACGGCGGCACACCTACAGCTCCGGGGCGACAATGAAAGAGATCTGCAGACAACCACGTATCGATCAATATTGAAAGCCTCAACATTGAAAATCTCAACAACGACAAATTCAACTCCAGAAGAGAGAATCCAAATCTGGCATTTTCGATCCAAGAGAAGCTCAGGTCCTTACCTACGCTATCCTCCGAATGCAGCATCTTCCGCGTACCAGAGAAGCTCTGGCAAAACTACGAAGAGGCCTACATGCCCTGCATCATCGCAATCGGACCTCATCACCATCACAGCCAAAGCGTCATGCAGATGGAAGATCACAAGCTGCGGTACTTGCAGAGCTTCCTCAGGCACAACCAGAACTGCTGCCTTAGGACTACATCGAGAGGATCAGATCCTGGGAAGACCGCACCCAGAGTTGCTATGACAAGCGGATCGACCTCAGCTCTGACGAGTTTGCCAAGATGATGCTCCTCGATGGCACCTTTGTGATCCAGGTCTTCCTGATGTACCGGAACCCTGAGTGGAGGCCCAACGGCGACCAGATCTTTCGCAGGCCGTGGATGCTTAATAACGTCCGCCATGACATGAAGCTGCTGGAGAACCAGATGCAACGGCTGTTCCAGATGGCCTTCAGATCACACCAGAAGCACACGCCGGTGCTGCTCGAGCTCACATATGGGTTCTTCAGGCCAGCGATGAAGATGTAGGAGGTGCCAGAGGCAGTGATGGAGTCAGAGGTGAAGCGCTTCCTCGATGCTATCAGGCTCTCGTACTTGCCAGCGGCAAGGAAGGTGTTATACAACATACAGGAGGAGGTTAAGCTCATCCGAAGTGTGATGGAGCTGGTGCTGGCCGGAGTCGAGCTGAAAAGAGGTGAGAGTTGATTGTGTCATTTCGATTTTCTAAATTTGAATATCTACTGTTCTATTTTCTATTTATTTCCTTATCTTTTATTAACATGCTCTCAGGTAAAAGCAATAGATTGTTTGACATCGGATTCAAGAATGGAGTGCTTGAAATCCCACGCCTCCATTTTTACCAGACGACGGAATCCTATTTCCGGAGCCTAATCACCTTTGAGCAAATTTACTACCGGGGCGATAGTTGTCTGATCGACTACATTGTCTTCATGGATCACCTAGTCAACACCCCAGCCGACTCAAAGTTGCTGATTGACCTGGGAATTATCGAGACCTGGCTTGGTAATGAAGACGCTGCTGCGGATCTAATCAACAGCTTTTGCAAGGACACTTTCTTATGGACGAGGAATGTGTTGGAGTTGTGTCTCACTGCTACTATTGATGTTCTGTCGTTTTTTTATTATTTAATCAAGTTTATTTGTTAGGCGGTTGGCTCGTTAGCTATTCTCTAAGAAGTGGAACAAGTTCTGTTTTTTGCACGTTTGTGTGCAGTTCTGTGTTACACATTTGTGTGCAATTCTGTTTCAAAATAGGTTCTTATTTAGCTTGTACTTGACAGTTTTTTTTACGTAACGAATGAAGTTCAATGTTTCTTCTCTTTCCTTCTCTCTCTATAACAAGAAGTTCGTGAGTATTAGCTGATATATCAGCAATAACAGTGGTATCAGAGCCTCCGTGGGATCTTAAGGGATTGTGAAGTGAGGGTAAGTGAGTGAAGACTACTTCCAATCTGCAAAGAAAAAAGGCTGATGGAGGCATGATCGAGTGGATTCTCTGCAATGGCTACTCCAATCTTTACTAGGGAAAATTATCAAGCTTGGGCTGTCAAGATGACAGCATTCTTGGAGGGTCATGATCTATGGGAGGATATGGAGAATGATTATGAGGTTGCTCCACTTCCAAACAATCCGACTTTGAATCAAATAAAGTACCAGAAAGAGAGAATCACAAGGAAGGCCAAGGCAAAGTCTTGCCTGTATGCTGCTGTCTCACCCCCTATTTTCACAAGGATCATGAGATGTGATTCTGCAAAGGCAATATGGGATTTCTTGAAGGATGAATACGAGGGAGATGAGAAGATAAGAAGCATGAAGGTGCTGAATCTCTTGAGGGAGTTTGAGAGACAGTAGATGAAGGATTCGGAGTCAGTGAATGAATATTCTGATAGACTAATTGAGATAGCTGAAAAAATCAGAGTCTTAGGGACTGACTTGATGGATGAAAGGCTGGTTCAGAAGATCCTAGTGTCTCTTCCAGAGAAGTTTGAGGCCACCATAACTTCTCTAGAAAATACAAGAGACTTAGCTGACATAAAGCTTGCAAAATTGTTAAATGCCCTGCAGGCATAGGAGAATAGAAGACTGATGAGAAGAGAAGAGCCTACAGAGGGTGCACTGCAAGCTAAAGTGAAGTCCAATGATGGAGGTAAAGGGAAGAAATTGAATCAATCCAAAGGAACTGCAAGTGAGTCCAAGTTTGCAGCAAAAAAAGGAAGTTCTAGTGGGTCTGGCAAATGGAAGAAGAACAAGAAGCCTCGTCAAGACTATGGTAGAACTAATTATCATTCCTTTAGATGCTGGAGGAAACCTAATGCTAAGTGCAGAAGATGTCACAAGGTTGGTCACATGGAAGTGATTTGCAAAAAGAATAGTCACCAGCAAGCAGGAGAAGCACAGGAGAGGAAGAACACTTGTTTGTAACTTCCTATTCTGGCTCTCTTGTTGAGAATGATGCATGGCTGGTGTACAATGGTTGTACCAATCATATGATTGGCAATTTGAAGCTATTTAGGAATCTAGACAGATCAGTCAAGTCCAGAGTCAGAATTGGCAATGGACAGTATATTGAAGTGCAAGGGAAAGATACAGTGGCTATTGAAGGAATTCAGGAAGTGAAGCTGATCAGCGATGTTCTCTTTGTGTCAAAAATTGACCATAATCTGTTGAGTGTTGGTCAATTAGTTGAGAAGGGCTATAAGGTGAAATTTGAAGGGAAAAAATGTTTTATTGATAATGCAGATAGCAAAGAAGTGCTGAGAATGCCAATGAGGGACAAGAGCTTCATGTTCAAGGCACAAGAGATGCAACAAATGGCTTTAAAGTGCAAAGAAGAAAATGCAAAGCTATGGCATAAAAGGCTTGGGCATGTTCACAAGAACATGTTGTTTATGCAAAGGAATAGCTTGGCAGATGACTTGCCAAGTTTGGAGGAGAAATTTCCACAGTGCAGAACTTGCCTTCTTGGCAAGCAAGCCAAATTTCCTTTCAAAGGAGGAGGTTGGAGAGCATGTGAGAAGCTGCAATTAGTCCACACAGACTTATGTGGACCTATGTTTGAGTCATCTCTCAGTGGTAGCAGGTATTTCATTACTTTCACATATGACATGACTAGGATGAGCTAGATTTATTTTCCACGAGCCAAGTCTGAAGTTGTTGATGTATTTGTTAAGTTCAAAGCCTTAGTTAAGAATCAGAGTGGGAAGAAAATTAAAATGCTTAGGTCTGATAATGGTTCTGAGTATATTGCTCACAATTTTAAGTTGAACTATGAGCAAGCAGGCATTGCGCAGCAGTTCACTACTTCCTATTCACCTCAACAAAATGGGGTCAGTGAGAGGAAAAACATAAGCATTATGGAGATGGCCAAATGTATGATGCAAGAGAAGATGTTACCTAAGAAGTTCTGGGCTGAGGTAGCTAATACTACAGTGTTCCTATTGAATAGATTGCCCACAAAGGCCTTAGAGAGGTCAACACCTTCTGAAGTCTGGTATGGTGTTAAACCTTCCGTGAAGAATTTGAAGGTTTTTGGGTGTTTGTGTTGTACTCATGTTCCTCAGGTCAAGAGGGACAAGCTGAATAAAAGAGCTGAGCTTGGAGTTTTCATTGGGTACAGTCTCCAATCAAAGGCTTACAGGATTTTTCACCCTATGACAAGGAAGGTGATTGTGAGCAGAGATGTTGTTTTTCTAGAGGAAGATGAGTGGAATTGGATGGAAGAAAAGAATGTAGGACAACAGCAATCTGCAACAATTGTAGAGGTTAATGAAGTTGTGAATGGATTGGAAGATTGTATGGATGATCTGCCAGTAAGAGGCACAAGGTCACTTGCTGAAATCTATGAAAGAAGCAATGTAGCAGTGCTTGAACCATCTAACCTTGTGGAAGCTAAAGAGGATCAAAGGTGGATTGTAGGATATTTAACAAAGTTTATGTTGAAAGCAAGCCTTCATAAAATGGTGCATCAGAGACACAGGGAATGAAAGCCTATCCTAAGGAAACCTGACCTTGTGTAGCTAGTTTCTTATAATATTGCCTTCAACTTTCAAATGCCATCGAAGTCTTTGCAGTGCGAGAATTTGGCCAAGATCAAGACATTCTCATAATGTAACTTGAATATCAACTGCAGCAATCTGCGTTATGCATGAGACTATATCCACGCCATAATATTCTATCTAGTAGTAGATATAGAAAAGTTTTGATGGATTTTTGAAGTTACATATTGAGTTCTTCCAAACATGAAGCAACCGAATGTGAACATGATAGATTTCCCTTCACTACCCTTTGTAACAGATGCACTCAATTGTCAATTTTGAAGTCAATGGGAGCTTTAGAAATCCACACAATAGCGAAAAATGAGATAAGTACATTAGAATGACTAAAAGTTATGTATGGCGTTCACTTTAATGCTAAAAGTTTTCAAGAGCTCATTTAAATGCCAAATTTTTCAAAAGACAATCTTTTTAGTGCCAACTCTAATCTATTTGGCAAAAATCCGATGTGGCCTTTTTGTATTAATTTTTTAAGCCAACGTGACTCGTTGGAGGGTCTAGTTAGCATTAAAAGCATGAAATGTTGCCGTTTACTAGCTTTCCCTCAAATAAGAACCCTAAATTATCAAATTGAAAAAAAAAAAAAAAAAAAAAAAAAAAAAACCCAATTTCGAATTCTAACCAGCCATTGAATGAATCCTTGCACCTTGATTGCCATGTTCTGGCAAGCCACAAAGAAGCTGCTCCACCGGCTCACCCTGACCTCTGCCACCGTGAGCCCCCCCCCCCAAAAAAACTACGAGAAAAGAGAACACCAAATCACAGCTTCAACTTTGGTCTAAACAAAACAATGGGGAGTTGGACACTACCTGTTATATGGACGATGATGGAGTTGCAATCTGTGACGAGATCAAGGGCAGAAAGTTCAGCTATAACTGCCGGTGGGAATCAAAGCGAATGAATAGATTTCTGAAGCGATTTCATCACTTCATAACCGGCTACAAAGTAGAGTAAAACAAAGTGTGCCTCACACTCTTCCGGAATCAATTGTTGATGCTGGCAAATGTAGGTTAGATCAACGGGGAAGATTCTCAGTGACGAAGAAGCTGAGAATCAAAGCCAGCAATGGTGTGTTGAGTCGGATCCGAGTTCTTTAAGCACTCGAATCGCAAAATGTAGAGTAAAGCGGGACAATTCATGGTACATCAATAATATTCCAACGACTGAGAGTGGAAGACAATTTGGGAGCTCCATAACATCAAAGCTTTTGCTTCCTTTTTCATGCAAAAAATTGTGTTTTTGGAGACTGTACCCCTCCATCCTTCTAAGTTCTCTGTGACGTGTATATACCCTAAAAGAAATGAATTTTCTGCCATCAAACCTCAAAATTGATTTTTTTGAACAGCTTTTCTAGAATCTTCTCGAGAGGACATTGCTTTGCCCAGCCACATTGGGAGCGGGTGAACAGAGATTCAAGATAGACAAGCGAGCTTCTAAAAAGCGAAAATTGAAGACACGAAAAAAAGGCCTCTCGGCCGAGCTTGCCGAAGACAATAAGGGTGGTTTGCGATCGACATCGACACTTGTCCATGGATGAGCGATTCATGAGCATCCACGCCACTTGACCAGATCTAGTGGTGACTCCACTGGTGGCGACGATTGAGGAGAGGCGGAGGTCGAACTCGGAGAGAGGGCATGACCAGATGGGTTTTTAGAGCAAGAGAGACTGGAGGCGTGCTGGTGAGGAAGAGGGCCGACCCCATTGTTACGAAGAGCGAGCTTACGGAGAGGATAACAGAGGAGAGAGATAAAGTGTCGCGCCCCAAACCTCGAGCGCACGCACATCCCTCGGTGGTCGACTAAAATTGCAACGTTCCTAGGACGCGTCGCCGACTTATCCGTTTTATGCACATACCAAAGCGAATTAAACAATCTCCAGACGATATTCAACACAGGGATAGTGAAAGCAGGAGAACCAAGTAACACAAACCACACTTTATAAACACATCAAGTTTATATACATAAGTCTAAACCCAAAAAGAGCTAATGAGCCACCTAAGCTCCAGGCTCTCTAGTCTCGGGCTCCGGGTCCTCCACGACACCATCAAGGATGTCAATATCCATAGGATGCTCTATTTCCCACTCCCCGATCCCGATAGGAGGCCTGTCAAAACCTTCCATAGGTGTCACGCCCCGATCCTCGAGCTTGTGCCCATCCCTCGGTGGTCGAATAAATTGCGACATCCCAGGACGCGTCGCCAATCCAAACATTTTAATGCACATGCAAAATCATATAAATAAATCCCCGGACAATCACAAAGATAGGATAGAAAAGCAGGAGTTTATTTTCAAAACCATAACACACCTTTATACACAGTATACTAGGTCATTTACAATACTAGCCTATAATTACAAGTCTACAAAAAGGGTCAATTTTCAACACAAAGCTGCCTTATGCCCAGCTAGTCGAACTCATTCGCCGATTCTTCAGTCTCCACGAGCACCGGGTGCGTCGGGTCTTCCACCACACCGTCTGGAGGGTCAACGGCACTCTCCCCTAGAGTGGCATCAATTATCCCAGTGGGGATTTTGAAACACATGAGAGGACCCACCCAGAAAAACCATTGGGTCCATAGCGAAACCAAGCTCTAAATAGATGAGGGAACACATAATGTGGACGCTCTTTGACCCAAATGATAAACACTGCCAGTTCATAGTCCCAAAAACTTCTGAGATTGGGATAGGTATAAACTTGCTCAATGAATCTCATGGATGACCATGACGCTCTGGAGGATTCGCCATCTAAGGACCTGAAAATATTAGCCCACGATGGGATGAGACGATGTTTCAGCAAGTTCACCCCCTAAACTTCGACTAGGAAGGAAATATGCCCAAAGACTACCTATGCACAAGCACAAGACAGAGGACTTACCTTTGCCTCAGTTCATTCCTGCAAACCAGTACAATTCAGACATTCTACTAACCACTTCAATTCAAATCAAGACATCGATCAATCGATCCAATCGATTCCATGCCATTAATACCATCCATAAAATTCGATCGATTCAAACACTGCTCACCCAAGCTGAAAGTAATAGATAGTATAGCTCACCAAAACTGATAGATATCTATAATGCTCACCGAAGCTACTAGAGTATACTGCTCACCGAAGCTGATTTATCGAGGCTCGCATGCTAATGTAGTATACTGATAATGCTCACCGAAGTTGATATATCGAGGCTTGCAGGTTGATATAGTATACCATTCTAATCAACTGACAATTTCACCATTTTCATAACACCTAATAAAAATAATCGTGTGTGGATACACAGTCGGTTTAAGCTAAAAGACAATATTTCCCTTTTGAAAAATCCCACCATTTATATAGTCCACAATGATATTTTTGGCGTTATAAACTAACATTTAGTGTTTTTAAAAGACAATACTTAAATTACTCAATTTTGGGATAAATTCCCAAAATTACAATTATCACTCAAATCACACAATTTAGCATTCAATTAAATAAACTAAGTACACCATTGCAATCAGCATGAAATTCTGGTCACCAACTATCCCAATCTAATTTCCAGAAAATAATAATTAATTAAATAAATACTAAAATTAATTAAATAAGTACATTTAAATACTATAAATGCAAACTTAGGCCAGAAAAGCCCAATTAAATACTGAAACGGGCCCAGAAAATTTCCAAACCAATCTAGATAAATAATACAACCTATCTAGTTGCAAATTAAGCCAATCTAACCACCTAACATGCAATAACAAGTAATTAAATTACTAATCCCTTCTAGCTAACCACTTAAATCATACTTAGCCCAAACTAATCAACCCTTAAGCATAATTAACTCCCTAAGCAAAGTTTAGTGAGTAAAGTCACCGGTTTTGAAATCCGATGAGTCCACGACGACGGCAACGCGGAGACGGACAACAAACTCCTAAGTGGCGACACCTTACGAGCCCCGAAAGCAGTCCAATGTGGGCCTCGAAGCCCACGAAGGCTTACTGGGTTTCGATTCTGGTTAGTAGGCTGAGGGGCTAGAACGGAGGCTTGTTGCAGGTAGAAATGGCACGGGACTGGCAGGCGAGTGGGCGGTAGCAATGGATGGCGGAGGCGGATGGCGACAGAACGGTGACAATGGGACCCCGACTGAGCTCGACGGGCACAAGGGACGGCCTAAAGTCATGGCTAGGGCGGAACGGCGAGCGGGACGGCCGCGGGACGTGCAGGGATGCGATGCGACATGGCGAGGCTTCGGTGGCTCGGCGACGGTCGACGGCCAGAAGGGGGACTCTCCTCTAGTTTTCTTGAAACTTTTGGGAGCTCAAACACCTTAAGAATGGAGAAAACAAGTCTAAGGAAGAAGATGAAGCCAACTGCCCAAAATGGAGGGATCCCTTCGGCCAAAAGTCTTCTATCTCATCCACAACTCTCTTGGCAAAGCCCCAACAACATTGGTTGGCTTCCTCAGCCAAATTGCAGCACAAATATCTCCCTAGGAGCAACTCCAAGTGATCCAAATGGTTAAGGACTAAGGGAACTACGAATTTTGGGACAATTTCTCCCAAATTGAACCAATTTCTCTTCAATTGGACTTAAACCGGTCCCTATAAATTCAACCAAGGTGTCCTCGACCCAATTGACATTTTTCCTTACCAATAGAACCAATTTGCATCCCAAAAACGTGATCAAAAATGGTCCCTTGAATTTTCCAGTCAAAAATGCCCTTACTTTGAATTTCCGCCAAAAATCTCGATTTGCAGAAAAGTCTTTGAAGGATGAGTTGATGTTCCTAAAATTACTCGTGACATAACAAAACTTTCAATTTCTAAAATCGGATTCAAATTTGCGGTTAGTATCAATCCGGCATGATTTTAGCGTGACTTAGCCTACCAGATAGCTTTCCAAAATTTTTAGTACAATTGACCCGTGATCGATTTATTTCAAGTCACAATGTACATCTTCAACACATTAGCAACTCTCGGTCTAGTGTCGATCAACGAGAATTTTGAAATCAAGTGGAACCACCCACTCTTTGATCACATATCTTAGTCAAATCAACCTATCTATGATCTCTGATCGACTTTGACAATGTCGTAATGATCCTTGCAGATTAGCACGGTCGAGCAACTGATTCCTAATCAAATTCTCAAGTCTATTGCGTTAAAATTCCTTAACGACTTCACCTGATAGGCTAGTTATCTCATGAGTGGGCAACTCATAGAAAATAACTATAGGCACGTCAATGAAAAGCTCGACTTATTCAATCGAAAGCAAAACCTGAAAATCAGCATGTCACAATAGGACCCTCCTGAACCCCATTGGGCTTGTTAAGGTACCAGGCTTTGAAACGATGAGGTACCAAGTGAGGTAGGCCCTCATCGGCCCAAATAATGGACTCAACTAACTCACGGGTCAAGTTAGTCCCAGGAATAGGGAAATAGGAGTGCTAAAAGTCTACCTCTTGCAGGACCCTATAACGTACATGACGTACCTCCGTCTAAGGACTTGAAAATATTTAAACTACAGCGGGGTGAAATAAATCTCAGCAAGTCTACACCCTAAACCCCGATTAGGATGAAAATTCACCTAGAGACAGCCTAAATATGCACCATATAGAACTTACCTCGCCTCAACACCTCCTTGCACATTAGTACATCTCATATATCTTATGCATATATGAACGCAACAAGTGTAAATCAACAATTGGAACACTTTATGTCATTAATCAAATATTCACAGGGGTCCCGATTATTGTTATGACACGTCTCATTTCATGCAACATAACTTTCTGTCATAATCAGGCGCTGCTATTTCAATCACTCAAGCATGTTCTAATTATTTATGACCCAACGGCCACGACCAAGTCATCAGTCAACATCATCGGGCATGACCGAGCGTCGTCCCACTTTGTCGAGCACGGCAACGTCTACATCTAGATGGCCTTGCTGAAGGAGCATCGGCCTAGCCTCCACTGCGATCGACATCCGTTATCAAGGGCATCTGAATTTAATCAAGCATCGCCTTCCCAACTTTCATCGGGTGATGGGTTCCAATAGCGATCACACGCACATCCATGTTCGACCAAGAACATCATGCTTTGCACTCAAATGTTCCCATTTCAAATAATAGACTTGGCCAATTTTCTTCATATTAAAAATACCTAGTAAAATAATTGTGCATGAATCAAATCGAACCATAAAACGTGATATACTCTCTTTTCAAAATTCCACAATTTTATATAGTACCTAAAATATTTTTGGCGTCAAAACCCAACACTCCATATTTTTCTAATTAAATACCATAAAATCCTATTTTTGCAATAATAATTAAAAATCATCATCGAGCACTCAATTGCATAAATTAATAATGAATTTCACAAATCAGCGCAACCATGATGATCAGCATAAAATTCTGACAACTGGCTATCTCGGTATAATTTATGCTAATTAATATTTAATTAAATAAATTGTAAATTAATTAAATTAAACCACTTAATTAATTTACATAAGTTAACGGGGCTAATCTACTTAAGCTAATTAAACTAATTTACTAAGCTAACTACATTATCTAATTAAACTAACTAAACCACCTAACTAAATAATTAGCTTAACTGACAAATCCTAACTAACTTAGTTACATGAGCTAACTACCACTAATCCCTAATTAGCCTAACTAAACCCCCTTAAGTGCAATTAACCCCCTAATTAGAGATCAGGATGTTAACTCACCAGTTTAGTGAGATAACAGGCCAACGGCAACGGCAGCGCGGCAGCGACCAAGACCCAAGCCTACAGTGACTCCAAAAGAGGGCCGGAAGGGGCTAAAAACGGCCCACAAGCCTCATGGCTTGCTACTGGAAGCTGGTTCTATGAAGGGGATGAACGGCGGTTGGTGGGGATCGGACAAGAGCTGGCGGCTACGAGAACGAGCGGTAAGGCGTAGACTAGCAAGGGCTACTAGAAGCAGCGACGCCAGTGTGGGTTGACAGCGACAGCAAGCTAGTGGGCTAGCGGGGGTTGGCGTATTGCAATTCAAAGATGAGGAGAAGCTGGTCAGGCTGGCAAGGTCATTCGAAGCCGAGGCTGGCAAGGGCTCTTTGGACAACTGGCAAACGACAAATGACGGCTGCTGGTTTGGCTGAGTGTAGGCTGAAACTGTGAGGGAAATGGAGGTTGAAGAAGGTGAAATGAAGAGGAAGAAAGCATAAACTCTTTTGCAGGGGGAGGCTGGTCATAGCTTGAGGGAGAAGGGGGGGACAAGAAGCCTTGGAAGTCCACTTGTGGCCAATCACCTTGCAAGCAAAATATCCAAGTACTTGAGTGTGCATGCCTCAAATTCTTTACCCAACCAAGTCCAAGCAACATCCAATGGCCATTTTCCTCCTTTTTCTTGACCATCTATCTCCAATTTGATGGCCAAAAGGCCCAGCCATCAGCCCATGCGAATTTCCAACTAATTCTTCTCAATTTTTCACCAAATTAAGTCAAATTGGTGGCCCAAAAATGTTATGGCGGCAACACTTACAAGTTTCCCTTCAGCTCTTCACAAAAGAAATCAATTTGATGGCCAAAAATCCACACCAAAGTGCCCATTTGAATTTCCTTGAATTTAATTTGCCAATTTGATTTTTCACCAAAAATTCTGGGCTCACTGAAAATTCTTCAAAGGATGAGACGATGTCCGAAAAATAAATCGTGACACGCTCGAACGTTCAATTCCCGAAACCGAGTTCAATTTCGTGGTTAAAATCGACTGGACACAATTTTCGCGCAACCCAATCTATCAGGTAGCTTTTAGGGATTTTATTGCGTTTGACCTGTAGCCGATAATTTTCGATCAACGTTTGTGCTTCTTCAACTCATCGATGACTCTCGATTGTCGTAAAAATCTCGAAATTTCAATTATGGGTACTGACTATAGAATCGATAGAAAATTGGGTTAATGTTGTTCGACGCGAATTTTGCAATCAAGTGGAATCACCCACCATTTAATTGTGTATTCCCATCAAATCGACCTATATCCGATCACTGATCGATTATAATGGTGCCGTATTAACCCTTGCCAATTATCATAGTCGAGCAATCGATTTCTAATCGAATTCTCAAGTATGTCGCGTTTATATCTCTTAACGGCTTCACCTGATAGATGAGTTAACTCGTGAGTGGCCAACTCAGAGAAAAAGGACCATAGGCACGTCAACGAAATATTCATATTATCAAAATAGGGTCGAATTTTCAAGATGTCACAAAGATAGTCCTCAACTTGGTCGTGGTCAAGGTTTGTTGGATTAGTCATCGGTTCATCATCGATAGCCCAATCATCTCTCCGGTGGTTCGAAGACCAGTCCAATCAGATCGATTCTGCTTTGAAGATCAGGCCGGCGTCCAACCGATCCTGAACTGGCCTCCAGGTGTTTTGATTTGTGTTTCAGACTTCTAGTCATGATCCAGAGGTTTGTGACTTGATTGACCGAGGATCAAAATTGACAAAAATCGCATCAAATGTAATCTGCTCGATCTTGAACCCGTAAAATGAGACCGAATTAACTGATTGGGGTTAGGATTCAATTTTTGGACAATATGCTATGTTAAGATGTTTGATTGATGGATGAGGATGTTGATTTACTGTGGTTGATTATTCTTGAATGATCATGGATGATTGAACTTGATTAGGCCTTAACCTACATTTTCATGCTACTGAACTGATCTGCTATTTTGGCCAAAATGAGGTCCAAAATGACCTTATCTTAGTTTGAATCTATCTAGGCTTTGAAAATACACATCACAAGTTTCAAATTGATAGATCACATGTCCCAATTGAGCGAAATTTGACGCTCGGAAAATACCTCCGAAGTTGCTTGATTCTGCAATATTTTAAGTCTAGTTTAGGATCTATTTTGAATTTGATTTTTGACTTTGCTATTTTTGTCTTGATCACTGTGATGATTTTTTAAGGAACTTGCCTTCATGAAAGTGATTTTTTATTGTGTGGAAAATGTCCTGTAATTTTCTTTGGAATTTTCAAACATGATTAGCTAGGTCAAAACCACTTAGATCTAAGCTAAAGTCAATCTACCCTATTTTGGGTGCGAGATGAATTTAGGAAGATTTGAACATCTAATTGACTTTATTCTGAAATGGCTAGTAACAACACCTAGAGGGGGTGAATAGGTGTTTAAAAGAAGTTTTACTTAATTCAGAAGAAGTAATTCGCTTTTAGAAAATGACAAACTTTAAACGAGTTCAAATTTAAACAATTAGATAAAACTACAAACAAAATAAAGGAGTTCAGAGAAGAGAATAAGAATATAAGGTTTATTGTGGTTTAGCTTAAACTAAGCTTACATCCACTCTCCCACGCTGATAACCCACTAGCTGGATTCCACTAAGAAATAAAATAGATTTTACAGCTTGGTGATCTCAACTTCACAGTGAAGAGTTTGCTTCTCTTTCACAAAGTCACACTATAGGTTGTTCTCTCTTTTGAGTACTAATTTGACCTCAATGAATGAAATAGCAAGGAACTAGGAAGTTTCAAACTTTGAAAAAAAATTTTCACGCACTTATCGAATGACTAGAGGCGTCTCCTTTAAATACTCCTTTATGCCTGCTCGACCATTGGCACTTTACAAAGGAATTTACCCAATCAACCCGTTAGACAGAATCAATCAAGAAGATCTCGAGCCATTTGATGATTGTGATGAAAGCCCATCAATCTTGTTCGTCCATACAATTAGGATCTTGATTTCCATAAGCAGAACTTTCCAAGTTTGCTTGCCTTCCAAAAGATTTGATTATTGAAATTGATTCCAATAAAGATAGTCAAACATGTAGGTGCTATATCAACCAGAAAGTCATTCATAAGTCATATGAATCGAACCCTTGAAGAAATAAAAATAATCTTGCGTCTGGATAAGTTTTCATTCTTCAGTAGCGTTCAGTCTGGAATTTGTCAGTGTGGGCAAACTTTGAACATAAAGTCTGGCAATCTTCAGACTTTGAAACCAAAGTCTGGAAATCTTCATATTAGACTTTGGATAAGTTTTATCAATTTCAAAACAATAAATGAGTCTTCTCCAATAATCTCCCCATTTTTATGGTAACAAAACTTTACTGCAAATTTAAGAACTTTTGACCTGCAAAACAACTTTTAAGGAGTACATGATATCTTATAAAAATAAGTTGATTAGGATCTGGATAGCATCGATTCTGCAACCACAGAAAACATGTTAATCTTCAAAAGATAAGACAAATATCAAGACTTAAACAACTATCCATCCATAATCATTACCACAAAAGTAAGTTGCTACAAATGTCAATGTCAAACAGAACAAACATTCAACAACAAAAATTCAACAATCAAAAGATAAGTCGAACAAATCAAATTCAAACAAATTAAATCTACACGTTCTCTCCCTTTTTGTCAGCAACAAAAAGTGGAGAAGGATAAAAAAGTTCAACAAAGTCAGGTGTGTTTGGGAATTCGAATGAGCTAGAAATCCCCTATCGATTGAACTATCTCCTCCAGCTTTTGCACTGTCTCCTTCAACTTCTCAACATCTTCAGCATTGGCAATCTCTTTAACTTTCTATTGTAAAGCTTGAACTTGAAGGTTAAGAGTCTGTAACTTCTCATGGAGAGAATCTGAAGTAGATTTCAACGTAGATTGGAGATTCTTGATCTCAAACTCCATACCATATTGCTGTACTTTTAACTCCAGAATGAGCTCTAGCAGCCTTTGAAAGTTTGTAGTAGCTTCTGCTTGTGCACTAACTTCAGCCAAATTAATTCGAGGAGTGTTGAGTGTTATGGGAACATCAGCACTTCGAACACCATGACTTGGAGAGGATGCCTCACTATTAGCTTCAAGAAAATGAGAGACATAGACATCCTCTGGATCAGTAGGAGATCTACTAACATCATCACTTGAAAAAAAAAAAAAGGAGAAGAAGAAGTACATATTTTCTCACGAACTCCCCTTGTGGCTACAAGTGGAGAAAGGAATTCTTCTTCTTGTTCCTTCTAAATTTCAGCGCTGGAGTGATGTTCTTTTTCGGTTTGACCTCCTACAGCTCCACTCCTTGTCTTCTCTGAATCCTTAGATAAGGATACTGCAAATGTTGGTTCATAGGAGTCATCCTAATCCTCTTCTTCTTCAGCTTCTCTTCCTTCTTCTTTTTCCTCTATTCTTTCTCTTTCTTCTCTTCCTTCTTTTATCTGCTCTGTTTCTCCTCTTTCTCTTTCTTCCTTGTCCTGTTGCTGCTCAAAACTAACAAAACTCCGAAGATTCTTCAAGACAAAGGCAAAGATAGTGAGATCATCCTCATCCTCTTCGTCCTACAGGATAAGAGATCTTCGCTTCTTGGTAGATTCACTCATAACTTCCTTGCCTTTCATTTTCTTTGCAGCAGAGTCTTGTTTGGATTTTCTAGGGGACTTTTCCCTCAAGAGCTCTATGGCCTTGTTCAATTCTTTCAATCTCATCTTGGATACCATCTTCAATCCTATAACCATAGGAGCAATAGTTCAAACACAAAGAGAGGCTAAAAACCGAATTTGAAAATATCTTAACAGTTGTGTGACCAGCGTTGAGTAAGGAAGTTGTCCCTTATCCTTCACAGCATTCCTGTACATATGCATCAGGATTGTATGAGGTAAAGATAACTTCATCCCATTATTAATGGCAAACATCAGTTTGGCTTCAAATCAAGAAACATCTATCTTTGAAGTTGACATTGGTTGGATGCAGTTGATCATGACTTTGTGCAGCAAAATATTTGAGGCAAACAGTCTAGAATAAGTAATGCCGCTTTCAAAAAGTCTGTCCCTAACAAGAAATCTTGTCGCAATAGAGACATTTATTGGTTGGAGACTACCTCTTTCCACCCCAATAACATCAGCCAATGTGTCAACATCCACCATGTAGAAATATGCAGTTAACTCAGGATAAGCAATAGTAGTTTTAGAGCAAAATTTTTCAAGTTAAAGGAGAGTAAACTTCTCTCTCAATTTCACCTTTATTGAATCCAAGAAATTAAAGTTGACCGATCGAGGGTTCATCACCCCTCTTTTCCGCAATTTTGAGTAAACTTTTCTGTGATATTTTGAACGAAACAAACTCATTCCATCACCACGCACTTCAGCAGCAATGCCCATTCTCGGCTGAAAGTTTGAAAACATTCTTTCATCATCGTCTTTGCTCTTAGGTTGATTGAAAGAACTAAAGCGAGGATCAATAGGAAAGTCAGCAAACGTTTTATCAACCGTTCCTTCAGGTGTTATTCTTAATCTTTCTATCGAACGCAAGAATAGAGTCTCATTCTTATATCCTCTTTCTTTCAGAAAATCATCAATAAAAGTCATAGCAGTACCACCCTGCTTCAATTAATTGTAAAGCTTAAAAAGAACCTGAGGTTTCAAGGTTCCGACAGGTTCTACATCTTCTTTGATTTCCTCTTCCAATGGTTGGTGCAGAGGATCTTTAGTAGCATGCTGTGGAGAATGTTGTGGAGAAACTTCTTCCTCGATCAGATCAAAATATGTAGGACCCTCAGGCATATTCTGTGGTCCCTGCTTACGATCTGAGATGACTTTCTTTGAAAAGACATCTTCGCAGTCGTGGAGGATTTCACGAACACGTTCGAGTGAAAAAGATGAAAACTTGTAGCACAAACTTGAGAGTAAAAATGAGAGTGTAGAAATTTTGTATTTTAGGGTTTGAGAAGACATAAATGAAGAAGAAAAACTCTACAATATATAAAGAAAGTAAAACGGGGTAAACGAATAGTCATAAGGAAAAAAGAAAACTGCCTTTTTCAAAAATAAAAACTACCAAAAATTTAAAATTTGAAAAAGATAACTTCTAAAAATAAAATATTCAAGCAACGATTTGAATATCAACATACATGTTCGTAATTTTCATGCTAAAATTAAATTACTTGCATTGAAGAGATATTAACTTACAGAAGTAATTTCTGGATATTCTGAATCTAACCAACTTCAGACTTTAACTAGTAGAAGATATAATATTCAGTCTGATACAAATAGACTCAAAAAGATTTTTCTCTAGTGGCTTTGTAAATATGTCTACCAACTGATTCTTCGAGTCAATAAACTAAATTATAATCTCCCCATTTTGAACATGATCTCTTATAAATGGTGTCAAATCTCTATATGCTTTGCCCTTGAATGAAGAATTGGGTTCTTCATGAGATTAATAGCACTGGTGTTGTCACATCTGATCTTAGTGCATGATTCTTCAATTCCAAAGTCTCTAAGCTGTTGTCTTATCCACAAAATTTGGGAACAACAGCTCCCAAGATCCACATACTCTGCTTCTACTGTTGATAAAGCTACAGTACTCTGCTTCCTTAAGAACCAAGACACCAACATGCTGCCCAGAAGTTGACAAGTACCAAAAGTACTCTTTCTATCGACTTTACAACCTACTAAAGCTGTGTCTGAATATCCAAGAAGAGTAAAGTCTCATTCTTTCAGATACCACAGACCTAGCTTTGGAATAGTCGCAATGTATCTGATGATGCGTATTACAGCACTTAAATGAGATTCTTTGGAATCTGATTGGAATTTAGTACAGATACAAACACTAAACAAAATGTCAGGTCTAAATGCAGTAAGGTAAAGAAGTGAACCAATAATGCTTCTGTAAAGCTTCCAATCTACTCTCTTTCCTCCCTCATCTTTGTCCAGCTCCGAAGAACTTGACATTGGTGTCTCTGTCTTTTTGCAATTCTTCAATCCGAATTTCTTGATGAGATCTTTTGCGTATTTTTCTTGGTGAACAAAGATACCTTTCTTAAATTGCTTAACTTGTAATCCTAGAAAGAAAGTTAACTCACCCATCATACTCATCTCGATTTCATCCTACATACATCTAGAGAATTTCTTGCATAGATTTTCATTAGGGGATCCAAAGATAATATCATCAACATAATTTTGAACCAGCAGAAAGTCTTTACCCTCTCTTTTTTATGAACAATGTAATATCTACATTTCCTTTAGCAAAACCATTTTGGATTAGGAATTTACGTAACTCTTCATACCAAGCTTAAGGTGCTTGTTTTAAACCATACAAGGCCTTTTTCAATATGTAGACTAAGTCTAGCTTTCTTGGATCTTCAAATCCAGGTAGTTGTTCCACATAGACTTCTGCTTGAATAAATCCATTGAGGATTACACTCTTTACATCCATCTGGAATAACCTGAAATTTTTATAGCAAGTAAAAGTAGGTAATAATCAAATTGCTTCTAACCTCGTTATCGGTGCATAGGTCTCGTCATAGTATATTCCTTCTTCTTGAGTATATCCTTTAGCCACAAATCTTGCTTTGTTCCTGACCACTTTTCCTTTCTCATCCACCTTATTCCCGAAAACCCATTTTATCCTGATAACAAACTTACCTTTAGATTTAGGAATTAGCTCCCAAACATCGTTGATGCTGAACTGTCTAAGTTCTTCTTACATAGCTTCAATCCAGCTTTCATTAGACAGGGCTTCTTCTACACTTTTGGGTTCTATCTCAAAAACAAGTGCTAAAGCACTAAACTCTTTCACTTTTTAGATCTGGTGCGAATTCCTTCATCAATATTGCCAATGATGAGTTCTTTGGGATGACTTGACTTATGCTTCCAATTGCTGGTAGGTCAGAGAGTCTGTTGATCCTTTACTTCAGTTGAATCTCCTATATCTACTTGTCATTGATCTCTAGAAGTCTTAACCTCTTCAGGAAAAGTAGACTTGGTAAAGTTTAGAGCAGGTTCAGACTCTTCAAGTTGAGTCTGGTCTTGCTGATTCTGCATAGAATCTTAAAACTTGACGTTCATAGATTCTTCCACAGATTGAGCCTTTTTGTTGAAGACTTTGTATGCATTGCTTGAGGTTCAGTAACCAAGGAAAATTCTTTCGTCTGATTTTTCTTTGAACTTCCCAGTTCGATCATTTGCATTTTTCATAACATAACACTTATAGTCAAATACATGGAAGTAAGAAACATTTGGCTTCTTCCTTTTATATACTTCATAAGGAGTTTTCTCTAGAATAGGAAGAAACATTTGGCTTCTTCCTTTAATATACTTCATAAGGAGTTTTCTCTAGAATAGGCCTCAAGAACACTTTGTTGATGATGTAGCAAGCTGTAGAGGCTGCTTCAGCCCAAAATCGAGAGGAAATTTTGCTCTCAATTAAAAGGGTTCTTGTAACGACCCGGGCCCCACTGTATAATATTGTCCGAGCGGCGGTGCGCGGGGAGGAGGGATGGCGGTGTGTCCGCCCCTCAGTCTCTGGACGTGCGCAAGGAAGGGGTCTCTGTCCCACATCGCCTAGGGAGGGAGTTCTCGCTGGTTTATAATGACTTGGGTCCCTTTAATCTCGTATAACGCGTTTTAAAGCCGTGAGGGAGGGAAATGGCTTCGTGCAATCCCACCCAAAGCGGACAATATTATACAGTGGGGCCCGGGTCGTTACAAATGGTATCAGAGCCGACTCCCGACCATGTGTGGGGCCACAGCGAAGGCGCTGTGCTCCCAAGGAGAGGAGAGTGTGACAGCCCGAGCGGCGGTACGCGGGGAGGAGGGATGGCGGTGTGTCCGCGCCTCAATCTCTGGACGTGCGCAAGGAAGGGGTCTTTGTCCCACATCGCCTAGGGAGGGAGTTCTGGGCTAGTTTATTATGGCTTGGGAGAGGGAAGGCCCGCGGGATGGCCCTCTACCCCTGCATAACGCGTTTTAAAGCCGTGAGGGAGGGAAATGACTTCGTGCAATCCCATCCAAAGCGGACAATATTATACAGTGGGGCCCAGGTCGTTACAGTTCTAGCCATCTCTTGTAAGGATCTATTCTTCCTTTCCACGACCCCATTTTGTTCTAGAGTGTATGAAGAAGAGAAAACATGCTGGAAACCAGATTCATCACAAAACTTCGTAAAGTCTTGATTTTCAAACTCACCTCCATGGTCTGTTCATATGCTTGAAATAACATATCCTTTTTTTCATTTTAAACTTTCTTGGCAAATTTTAAGAAGTGAGAGAAGGCTTCAGACTTATTTGCCAGAAAGTAAACCCAAGTAAAGCGATAGTAATCATCCACGATTACTGGGCAGTATCTCTTTCCACCTACTTTCAATTCTGGTTGGTCCAAAGAGGTCCATATGCATAAGCTACAAAGCTCGAATAGTAGAAACTTGATTTATAGGTTTAAAGGAACTTCTAACCTATTTTCCCAAAATACATGGAGTAAATAATTCAAACTTTTAATAAGTCAGATTGGGAAGACCACGAACAAGTTTTTTGGAAGAAATCTTGACAATCTGTTTCATGTTAACATGGCCAAGCTTTCAATGTTAAAGATTTGCTTCATCTCGAATGGATATAAGATACTGAGAACTTTATGGTTTTATATCCAAAAGGTAAATATTCTCATGCCTTTGTCCAATGAAAGATTGAGAGAAGTCTTTACTCGTTCTCGAACAAATGCCTTCTTGGAATTTAATTTTGAATCCAGTATCACAAAGTTGACTTATGCTGAGTAGGTTGTAATTCAGACATTCCACCAATAAGACATTGTTGATAGTCAAGCTTTTAATCTTCATGGTTCCACATCCAACAATCCTTCCTTTGATGTTTCCACCAAAGGAAATTTTTCCACCATTTATTTGAACAAATTTTATAAAGCAACTCGAATCTCCTATCATGTGTCTCGAACAGCCATTATCCAAATACCATTTGATCTTCTTCTTGATAGTGACCTATGATCAAAATGACTCTAGCTTTCTTTGATATCCACATTTTCTTGAGTCTAGGAGAGTTACTATTAAAAATAGTCTTTGCCCAATTCCTTTTAACAGGTCTCCAAACCATGAGACATTCCTTCTCGAAATGTTCAAAGCTATTACACTTTAAACATTTGAGAATACTTCGGCCAACAGGCTCTACAAAAAACCTTTTGAAAATGAGTTTTGTAAAATGCCCTTGTAGATCTTTGTTTGATTATTTCATTAACTTTGGGAAAATCAATTAAATGAATAGTTTCTAAAGTCATACCCAAACCAGATTTGTTAAAATAAGGTCTTTATATAGAAAGAATTTTCTCCAATTTCTCAAATCCTTTTGAAAATCTTTTTGTGATATTCAAAATATCTTCCTTCAAAAATACATTTTCCTTCGAAAGAGAATCAAAATTTACTTTTAAAGTAACAAAAATTTTATCTAGACTTTCAAACTTTTCTCTCCAAGAAGTTTCCTATTGCCACAGTTTAGAATTCTCCATTTTTAGCTCGGAAATCCTTTTAAGAGAAGTTTTGAGGCTGAGACAAAGTTCCTCTATGTACTTAGAGACTTTAACATGAATTTTTAATTTACTAACCTCAACTTTTATCTCTGAGTCTAAATTAGAATCTGTTTCAAAGTCTGAGTCTGATTCTAAATTGGTCATCAGACATATGTTGGTATATTCTTCATCACTTTCATCGCACTCGGTATCACTCTATATTTATGCTTTGAGAGCCTTTTAGTGTTTCTCAGTTCTTTCCTTCTTTTTCTTCAAGAGGGGACAGTTAGGTCTAATGTGCCCATTTTTTCTTGCATTCGAAGCATATCACATCCTTGTTGGTTTCATTGTCCTCAGTTGATTTCTTATGGAATTTTTGTGTGCTCTGCTTCTTCCAGTTGAATCTTCTTCCCTTCCTATTCAACTTTCTGAACTTCTTAATCATGAGCGCTAGCTCTTCATCGTCCATGTCATCTTCTGAATCTGCATCATCAGAATCATCATTAGATTTTAAAGCAATTGACTTTTTACCTTTAGGATCTTCTCCCTCATTGATCTGCTCCACTTCATATGATTGAAGTGTGCCTACTAGTTTGTCCTCTGAAAGAGGCATGATCCTCTAGGTTTCTCTAATTGATGTCTTCACATGATTCTAGTCTTTGGAGAGTCCACGCATCAGTTTATTGACCTTTATTGATCTTGAGATTGGCTGTCTTTGATATGCAATCTGTTCACAATTTCAGTGAAACGATTGAACATATCAGTGATAGATTCTCCTAGCTTCATTTTGAAGGCTTCATATTGTCCAAGTAGAATATTGATTTTTGTTTCCTTTACTCGATCATTCCCTTCTTAGGTAACATGCAACCTATCCCAAACTTTTTTAACTATTTCACAACAAGAAATTCGGTTGTACTCCGTGGGAGATAAAGCACAATATAAAGAGTAGATAACTTTAGCATAAAGAGCTTGTCTCTTGATTATTTCTTCTTGTGTCAATTCACCAACATTTACAACTTCCTTTCCTCTTTTTGAGATTGATGTAGCTTTTGCATTGATCCCTTTTTCTATCACATCCCATTCTAGGGATCTTTCGATCTCAGGAATGCCTTCATCTTGTTTTTCCACCCATTATACTCATTTCCATCAAAGTAAGGAGGTCTGGTGTTGGTTTGACCTTTAACCAAGCCTGGAGCCAAAATACTAGTCATAGTGAAATAGGCTAGTGAATCAACCTAGAGGGGGGTGAATAGGTTGTTACGGAATTCTTTTGGAATTTTTTGTTTTTGGTGGAATACGTTGATATCAAGGATATATCAATAATAAACAGATTACGTATTCACAAAGTAAATAGAGTAGGGAAAGAGAGAATTGACACAAGGATTATAGTGGTTCAGCTTAGACTAAGCCTACGTCAACTCTCCACGCTGGCAGCCAACTGGCTGTAATCACTATGTAGCAAAAGAGTGCCGTTACAGTAGACGGATTAGACTTCTTCAATTGACAGTCTCTCCTACAGCCTTCTGCTGCTTTCGCACTATATCTCACTCTCTTTGATACACAATTTGAATATGAAAGATTTTAGAGAACAAGTGATTTTGGAGATTCTAACATCAAGATTTTTCTACCAGTCTCTCCTTGTTTCCAAGCAACATCGATCCACCTTAAATAGTCTACGTGCCTTCATACCCGTTGGCACTTACCAAAACATTCATCCAATCAACCCGTTGGACTGAATCAATTTAAGTGATCTCCTTGTCCCGAAAACGTAAGTAGACAGCAGCTCATCAATCCTGTTCACCCATACAATCAGGATCTTGAGTTCCCAAAATTAGATTCTTCCAAAAATAATCTTGATCTTCAATGGATAAAATCCGAAGAATCAAATCTTCCAAGCTCTTGATCACAGCCGAGATATTCCATGGTTAAGATTAGGAAATACGAAATCTAATATCTTACTTTCCTTAGCCATAAGAATAACCCGTGGCCAGCTCGTAAAAATCGCGAACCGTCTTCGACTTAGATTTGGGTCTTGAGAGTCATCGACCAAACCGAGTCTTGAAGGTCTTTAGACGGAAACGAGTCTTGACCGACTTCGACGGAAAAACTTTAGACCGAAATTCTGGGTCCGACCGTCTTTGAAAACCTTTAGACCTTGACAACTTCAGACGTAGCCGACTGAGTCTTGGAGTCCTTAGACCGTACTGTTGAGGCTGTTTTGTCAACTTCAAAACTCCAAGGGATTTTTCTTCAACACATAGATCTTTAGCTTTAGAAGTAAAACACTTCAACAAAATAAGCACGCAATCTCCGATACCAATTGAAGTGGCTAGTAACAACATCTAGAGGGGGTGAATAGGTGTTTAAAAGAAGTTTTACAAAATTCAGTAGAAGTAATTTGCTTTTAGAAAATGACTAACTTTAAACGAGTTCAAATTTAAACAGTTAGATAAAACTACGAATAAAATAAAGGAGTTCAAGGAAGAGACTAAGAACACAATGTTTATAGTGGTTCGGCTTAGATCAAGCCTACATCCACTCTCTTACGCTGACAACTCACCGGCTGAATTCCACTAAGAAAGAAAAGAGATTTTACAGCTTGGTGATCTCAACTTCACAGTGAAGAGTTTGCTTCTCTTTCACAAAGTCACACTACAGGTTTTTCTTTCTTTTGAGTACAAATTTGAGCTCAGTGAATGAAATAGCAAGGAACTAGGAAGTTTCAGACTTTGAAAATTTTCTTTCACGCACTTATCAAATGACTAGAGGCGTCTCCTTTAAATACTCCTTCATGCTTTCTCGACCATTGCCACTTTCCAAAGGAATTCATCCAATCAACCCGTTAGACAAAATCAATCAAGGAGATCTCAAGCCATTTGATAATCGTGATGAAAGCCCGTCAATCCCGTTTGCCCATACAATCAGGATCTTGGTTTCCATAAGTAGAACTTTCCAAATTTACTTACCTTCCAAAAGATTTGATTATCAAAATTGATTCCAATAAAGATAGTCAAACATGTAGGTGCTATATCCAACCAAAAAGTCATCCATAAGTCATACAAATCGAACTCTTGAAGAAATAAAGATAATCTCGCGTCGGGATAAATTTTCATTCTTCAGTAGCATTTAGTTTGGAAGTTGTCAATGTGGGCAGACTTTGAACCTAAAGTCTAGCAATCTTCAGACTTCGACACTAAAATCTGGAGGTCTTCAGATTAGACTTTAGATAAGTTTTATCAACTTCAAAATAATAAAGGAGTTTTCTTCAACATATTCAATCTCAAGTCCTTCATGATGAATGAATTACATGTTGTATGTGTTCGATTAATGCATAATTTGCAAAGTTTTGATGCCATGTAGTGCATTAATTACATGCATTAATATAAAAGGAAGCTACAGAAACATATAGCCTAGAGATGGATGTCTGTCTTGTCATCTTTGTCATGATTCGCATGATCTTAATTAGGTTTTGGACTTTTAATGAAAAATGTTCATCATCACATGTTTGTATGTGAGATTTTTCGTTAGATTTTTACATATCCCCAGGTGTTTCAAGCCAAGTATGTTATGAGATGTTGACATTAGGTTAAGATCTCATCATGTATGCACTTTATCATGCTTGTTTAGGTTTCTTAGAGACCTGACCTCACAATTTTGCCTTTTTGACTTCTGAAGTGTGCATAACATGGTTATGTCATAATCGAACGTCATTTAGCATATGAACACTATGCATCAATTGGGCTAGTCGCCTTCCTGAATCATCAAGTATATCATTTAAGTCTTAAGTCATTTACCATTGACATTGACTTGCATGATCCTTTTACATAACGACTTAGGATTAGATGTTTAGCTAAATCTTTTGTCGCATCAAATTCTTTGTCATTTCGTGAATTCCATGCCATTTATGCAATGCATGAGTGATTTCTAGACTTATTGATCCATGCTTATGATTCTAGTTTTTAATTATTAATATGCACACTTTTAGAAATCTCGGTCTTAGAGCACCAAGTTAACCTTGTTTAAACCTGAGCCCTTCTAAGAAGTTGTAAAACACATCTAGAGCTTTCAATGCATTCATTTCACGTTAATTGCCAATCGTTCAGTCCATTTTCCATTTTTCTTAAGATAGGGCAGAATCTGGACCTATGGTCAAAATTCAAACCCATTTTTTAACCCCTGTTTTGACATACCCTTGTCATTTTTGTGCCACTTCTTTTGCAGGGATTCTTGATTTGGTCCCTTAATAAAGTTTGTTTGTCAGAATGTTGATTATGTTGTGTAAAAACTTCATAATTTATAGACCTCTGTTGATAGGACAAATTTTGATTGCAATGGTGCGACGTCCTGCTATTTTAATGATTTCCCAATGCATTGTTGTTTGTTGTCTGAATTTCATAAAATCATGCTTAGCTCATTTAAGAAACCCTTTTTCACGAAAGTTGTTCGTCATCATGTCATACATGTTAGGGAATTTTCTCATGAATAGATTGTCAATGGGTATCACCAAATTCTACTGATTTGTCATGCTTAGTTTGGAATTTCCTAACATGAAATTATTGCTGTGATTTTTTTAAGTAAACCACTTAGGTTAATTTACACAAGAAATTAGGCCATGTCATTATTCTAAATGTTTTGATTTTTATTGTCAAATAGCTTTAGTCAAATGACCTTCCAAATCATATCTTGAAATCACATTGCTACATGTTATGGTTCCGAAAATAATTTTTTTAGAAACTTTTTCCAAAGCTTGATTTGGCTTATAGAAAAGTCATGGTTTGGATCATATTCAAAATATCTGTAATGCTTGTAAATGCATTTATGCGAGTTCCAAACTAGCCTTAGCAATTGGATGTGTTCTATAGCCTAGATATTCATTAATCCGAAAATAAATTACTTTAAATCTCGATTTGACAATTGTGAAAGTCATGGTTTGGACTATATTAAAAATGTTTACGATACTTGTGAGTGTATTTATGCAAGTCTTGAGCTAGTTTTGGCAATTGAATGCCTTCCATAACTAAGACATCATTTTGTTTCAAAAACTTTGTCGATGATTTCAAAAAATGTCTTTAAAATATCACATGTACCGTCATGCATATACTTACATCATTCATTAGAAATGTCTATGCTTATGATTGGTGTGTCCCCTTGGTAATAAGTGAACCGCCAACGGTTTATTTTCTTATTTGATTGGTTGACAAATAAGGTCCAAAAGACCTGTCTATGTATTTAATTTATGCCCATGCATGTGATTTTTAGATGTATGTTAGGGCCAATGCATGATACCAAGGGTAGATGTCACGCCCCGATCCTCGGACACGCACCCATCCCTTACCTAGTTGATTAAATTGCGATGTCCCAGAACACATCGCTGACCCATTCATTTTAATACGTATGCGAAAGTATATAATTAATCCCCAGACAATAAAACAATGATATAGAAAAGCAGAGCCAACTTTTTCAAAATATACCTTTTTATAGACACTCGGGTCTATACACAAAGGTTTATAGAAAGGAATTGACTCCCTACAAAGGAGAATTGTCTACAACTAGCTAGTCGGACATGATCATTGATTCTTTGGACTTCACCTCACGAACTCTGGGCTCCTGGTCCTTTACCAACACCATCTATGAACCTGAAAATGGTTATTCAATAACCAGTGAGACAATGTCTTAGCAAATTCTACTCCCTAAGACCTTATTAGGAAGAAAATATGCCTTAAGAGCTGCCTAAGCACAACCACGAGTTAGAGGGCTTACCTTGGCCTCAGTTCCTTCCTGCAAGTCAGTTCAATTCATAATTACTGACCATCACATCATCCAATCAATCAAATCGACTCATTAATCAATCGACTCAATCGATTACATGTCAGTCAAACCATTTCCCGGTCATTTTAGTTCATATTATGCATTTTCCACTCAATAAACAAACTCAAGGCTCTAGAGGTAGTTCCCATGCGGCTCAAGTCGCCATGTAACACTTAACCCTTGATTACCATAGGCGATAGTCTAAGGCTCTAGAGATGACCCACAAGAAGTCTCACTATCGTGTACTACTTAGTCCTTAGCCACACATAGCAAAAGTGCAAGGCTCTGGAGGTGACTCACACAAGTTTCAATATCATGTAGTACTTAGCCCTTGACTATGCATGACAATACTACAAGACTCTAGAGGTAATTCTCATGCAACTCAAGTCGTCATGTAACACTTAACCCTTGGTTACAATAAGCAATAGTATAAGGCTCTAAAGCTAACTCACACATAGTCTCACTATCGTGTAGCACTTAATCCTTTACCTGCTCCCAACCTATCGGGTTCCCTCCACAAAACCCCGATCATCTCAATTTATGCAAATGCCCATACATGTATACTCTCAATTGCATAAATTATCAACCACTTGCACAATTAAGCAATCAATAACACATATCCCCCATTAATGGCCATCCTTTGCCATAACCATAAACCTTTATCATAGCACAACCATTCGTGCATCATCACGTATAAACCCTAGACATGTCACAAACTAACATATAATCAAATATGCACAAACCAGCAAGCATTGCACCAATAACACCACAAAATCATAAGCGGCCCTAACCGACAAAAAAGGTCCACTTGCGCATCTCCGAGTTTAAATCCAGAAACCTAATCAAATGAGTTTGAAAATTTCCCAAATTTGAATATGTTGTAAGACATTTAAAATATATATTTTTTATGAAGACACCTTAACCCAGATCCTTCTAGTTTCAGCCCAGTAAATTGCTCAATCCATCACCAAAACCGGGTCTGTTTCCAGAAATTCTGTTTTTCGAAATCAGTTTCATTCGAGGTCCAAAACATGTCCATTTGATCTAAAATTTGACTATGTTAAACTAGAAGATATGAAAAACAACTTTTGTGAAGAAACCATTTTGAAATTCGAACTCTAAGAGTTAATAAAAACCCCTATAATTCTGAAAGGTCATCAATTCCAGCGAAAACTGAGGCTCTATTTGAAAATGACGGAGCCGATATCTCCTTCTTTTAAATCACTAAAAATCATGGGAAAATTATATGTTGTAAATGACGATGTCTAAAAAATTTCTCAAGAAGACATTAACCTCAAATTAGTAACCCATTTTGATACACAAAAATGGCAAATGGCGAGGGTCCAGAAATCCGAACTGCAATAATTCCACTGGATTCAACTAATCCATCATCTATTGCACAAATCTCACTAATTAGGTTACATTAATCAATTTTAAGGCTAATATAACCATCTTATCTTATCACAAATCCATACTTAAGCAAACCTAAACAACCATTAAGCATAATTAACTTACGAATTAAGCATTAGTGAGTAAAACTCACTTGTTTTGCAAGCTGATCGATTCAAATCGATAGGAACGCGACAAGGGCTGACTTTCTCCAAAGCTAGCCTAGATTTCAAGGCCCGGAACCACCTCAAAACAGGCCTTCAAGCTGCTGGAAAACCCACAAACTCAACCTCTGTTTTAAGCTGCAAAACAAGAGAAACAAAGTGGTTTGGGGGCGGTAAGGCTCAGGGAAGGCTGCACAACCACTCATGGTAGTTGGGCAGCCTCTTGGATGCACGGGCAGAGGTGAAGACGCAACTGGAGCAGCAAGGCAGCAGCGCAGATAGTGGGGCACGTGGATGAGGCGCAATGGCGTCATGGCGGTGTCTGGCGAAGGGCGGTGGCTGCGACGGCATGGGGGGTTGCTCTGGTGGTCTCTTGGCCTACTGGTGGGTGAAAATAGGGTGGAGAGGGGAGGAAAGCTGGCTGAACTTGGAGAGGAAGGAAGAGAGGGGGACAAGGGCTCCACATGTCTTCATTTTCCTACTCTTTGTCTCCTTGACTCATCCACCACCACCAGCTGCTCCTTGGCTCTCATTCAGCCACCAAGGCTCATCCTTGGACTCTTGAAATAGTCCATTTTGGCTAGGCAAGGGGGGAGCTACGAATTTACAACATTTCTTCACCAATTGGACAATTGATCTTGCTTAAATCAAGCCAATTTGGTCCTCATGAATTCCATTATCGAGTCTTCGATTAAATTGCTATTTTTCCTTACTAATACATCTCACTAGCTTCCCAATTTTGCGATCAAAAACGGTCCCAGCCTTTTTCTGAACAAAAACGGCCCTAAGACGACTTTTCCCCAAAAAGTCTCGGGTTTTAGAAAAATCTTCTGAGACTGAGTTGACATTCCTAGAATTTATTGTGACATGACAGAACCTTCAATTTCTGAAATCGGATTCAAATTCGTGGTTAATTTCACTCCGGCGTATTTTTAGCATAACCTAGGCTATCGGGTAGCTTTCATAACTTTTTAGAACAAATGACCCGTGGTCAATTTTCTTTAAGTCACAATAAACCCCTTCGACACATTGGTGACTCTCGATGGTCATGAAAACTCGAGGTTTCAAATACGAATAAAGGGTACCAAAACGATAGGAAAATCAAACTAATGCCGATCGATGAGAATTTTGCAATTTAGTGGGATCACCCACGTTTAACCACTCATCTTAGTTGAACCAACCTATCTTTGATTTCTAACCGATTTATATCTGTGCTATAATGATCTCAATAGATGAGCATGGTCGAGCAGTCGATTTCTAGTCGAATCTTTAGATCTATTTGCTTTAAAATCCTTAATGACTTCCCTAGACAGTATAGTTATGTCACGAGTGATCAGTTTTGAGAATAGCACTATAGGCGCGTCGATGAAATGCCCAATTTATTGAATTGAAAGCAGAGTCAAAAATATAGGATGTCACAGTAGATTGTGGGAATCATATATAACACTTTGTTAGGGACTTTTATTGGCAATGCGAGAATATAATTGGTCAATAATAACTGTAAGTCATAAAATGAATCGAGTAAGTGTCTTGGAGGGACCTATGCATGAACTACAAAGGCCAACCTCAAGGCCTAAACCTAATTCATGAATTGAACTTCCTTTGATTGATTGACTTTGGCATGATATTGTGCTTTTGATTGTTTTGATGTGTATGCTCATTTCTTTTCATTGTATGTACCTAGTTACAAATCTTAGTCTAAGTTTAGATTAGGATCTTGAAAATGAAGACGACACAAAGATGGTGAAGGGTCAATGTCCAATCCAACCTTGCTTTTGTACCATTCATCCTCGACATATGCCTCAAGTTCTTATTATTTGTATAAAAGCCCGACCAATTACAAGTTCTTCTCTTTCTTGTCCTTCAATTCTATTATCTTGTTATCTTTATTAAGATTGTATGATAGATTTACTACTTTCCTTAGTTGTTTACTTAATATCTAGCAATTTCTATTCAATTGATTGCTTTCCTTTCACATTTTCTAGAAATAGAATAGCATGCAAATGATCAACCACACATAATCACTTAGTTTAGGATAAATGATCCTATGAAATTAAAGAAGAAATGTATGGATACCTTAGGTAAACACAATATACTGTTAGGTATCGAAACGGCGCTAATAAAATATTAACATAACCTAAGTCCCTGAACTTAGATATCTGGTTGCGTTGGAATTGAGGGAACACTCCTGACCCTTGATTGAGTTTTCTTGCTGACCCCCCAAAAACGAGGTTAGTAGTGACTCGTCTTCTTTCTAGGTTGTTTTAAACAACTAGATCGTACAAATGAATTCGTCACAAAGAGTATGAACCTTAAGAAAAGATTTACAATTGTGATTTAGCATACTCGAGATGGTGAAGCCGATAAAGATGAAGTGATGCCATCTTTGGTTGTTGTACGTCTAGAGAGGAATATCGGGATTGTTAAAAATACCCTTAAACTCACCTTTACATCTGGATTCCTTTCAGCTTTAAAACCGTTAATTGGGACATATTGTGATATCAAGGTAGTGTCACGACACTTTCTGCTATCATGCAAGATACGAGCTTGGGAGAGGTTACGATCATGATTAAGTGAACTCACACAAGGTTCATCCAAGGTGTGAGATGATAATATCCTTGTGGTTGAGAACCATGAGGAAACTTTTGTGGTCAAGTATCTCTAAACCCGACCTTTCCCTTTCCTTTCCTCATGAGGGGATTGGCGGTGAGATCGGGTCATGACAACCACAAAGCTATATTAACTTTAAAAAAGCAAAAAAAAAAAAAGATCTAACTACTACTAATAGAGAAATTGAGAGACAATTTGGAGAAGGATTTCAACAAACCAAACCGATCATCTTGTAGGTTTTGATTCCAATAATGACCTAAGGAACTTCATACTGGGGCAACACCCATAGGAAGGAGTCATTGGATACTTGTGTTTCCATATTCCTGCATAATTAATAAAAAAATTAGTCCCCAAGGCAACCGCATGTTTCTTCCTTGGATATGCTTAGTCCAGATATAGATGTTAAACATACCATAAAAAGAAAAATGAAAAAATTAGTTTGAAATGACTTGTGCATGATTGTATACTATAATAGGGAGTCAATCTTAATATTGAGTGGTTCAAAAAAAAAATCTTAATATTGAGTCATCATAAATGTGAAAATACTAAATTAATTTAAAATGACCTGTGCATTTGAACCGTAGTAGCCAGTCAATCATGATATTAGGTCATCACAAATTCAGAAAAGCAATGTCCCTACTTGTGGTGTGCTCCCATGAAGTAGCATCAAAGTCGATGATAAATTGGTGGACCACCTAATCATTTTAGCTTTTGGTGAATATCTATAGGAATAAATCTCATGACCAATGCATGGTCTAGCATCGCCATCCCGATGGCAGCCTCCATAGTTCGATTTAGAGAAAGAGACCACAATGAAGGTGGGCATTAGAGATTCAAGAATCAAATGGAAATCAGTCCCATTATTCCTACAATATAAACCCTAAAGCAGTAAAAACAACACCTACAAATTTTATGTTAAAAAACCCAACGTGGGAAAAACCAGTGGAACTCACCAAGAATAACGGAATATACAATTATTTTATCTCTAGTTGCACAACTAGAAGCTCTTCACATCAACAAAATATCGATATATCATTGCCACAAAAGTGGATTAACTTTAAAATGCGAGATACATCTAACCACTACTAGAGAAATTGAGAGACAATTTGGAGAAGGATTTCCACAAACAAAACCAATCGACTTGTAGATCTTGATTCTTATAATGACCTCAGGCACTTCTTACTGGGGCAGCGCCTATAGGAACGACTCTTTGGATGCTCATGTTTTGTTCATAATCCGCACGGTTAAGAGAAAAATAAGTCCTCAAGGCAACTGCGTGCGTCCTCCTTAAATATGCCTTGTCCGGATATAAATGCTATGCATACCATAAAAAATGAAAAACTAGTTTAAAATGACTGGTGAATTATTGTGATCTATAAGAGTAACTCTGTATATTAAGTCATTACAAATGTGAAAATACTAAATTATTTTAAAATGACTTCTGTATTTGAACCGTAATAGCTAGTCAATCATGATATTAGGTCATTATAAATTCAGAAAAATAGAATCTTCACTTCTTGCGATGCCTGAATTTCAAACCAAACCTATCCCTACTTCATAAACTTCTCTACCTTCTTCGCCTGCATGAAGGTGACTCGAGGGGGGATAGAAAAACTTGTGGAGCATACCTTGGAAAAATAGAAGCTAATTTAGAATAGAATGACTTGTGTATTCATTGTGAGTTGTAACAGCTAGTCAATCATGATATGAGGTCATTATAAATGTGAAAATACATACAGTACGAATACGAATCCATTTCACCAGAGCGGTCTCCACTTCTTGCCCTGCCTAAAAGACAAATCAGCCAACCACCGTTTCAAATACTTATCTTCCTTCACTCCCCAATTTCTGAATTACCGCTTCGTTTTTTATGCTTTCAAATTCCATGATTGCTCAACCTAAAAGTGACCAAATCCAATTCCGAGATTGTTCAGCTTACCACTATTTTGTTGAGGAGAGCACCGCCACTCTCTATCACCTGCTCCAAAATATTCTAGCAAAATCCACAAGCAGCGCCACTTCTAGACTTCTCCATAGAAATCTAGTTGTTAGGCTATAATAAAATAATACTTCTAGAATAGTGTAGAAAGCTAGCAAAGTCACCGACTTTCCATCCTATAAATAGGAGCAACTTGCTCCTCATGTGTGTGTCCAACTAAGAGTGTGTGAGTAAGAAGTCCAAGAGGGTGTGCGTGAGTGTAGTGGGTGGCGTGATTGTAGAGTGTGGTGTGTGTGTAGGTGTCTTGAGAGTGTGTTGTGTGCTATGTATGCATGTGAGTATGAGAGAAATTGTGTAGAGTTGTCTGAGTATTGTATGTGATGTAAGAAAATATTGTAATAGTGAAAGTCACATTTCGTGAGTTATATTTGTACCACGTTTCCGCAAAGTTCAACAAGTGGTATCAGAGCAGGTCGTCGGAGACTGTGTGACGAAGATAGTGGTCGGGGACCATTGTAAGTGAGCAAGGTCGTCGAGGATCGTTGAGCCAAGGAGCGGAGTATGTCGAAGTTCTACCAGTGCACAATCCGGGATTGTGAAGTCGATTGGTCCGGGACCAGGCTTGCTTGGTATAGTGCGGGGCATTATACTCAAGTCACGATGGCAGATTTCTCGAGTTCGAGGAACGGCATGGAGAAGCTCAACAACTTCAATTATAATAATTGGAGTACCCGCATGCGGTATTATTTGCTTGGACAAGATTTATGGGATATTGTTGGCGGCAACAACACCACACCACCCACAAATGATGGTGATTTAAGAAAGTGGAACGTCAAATCAGGTAAGGCTCTTTATGTTCTTGCCATGACTATTGAAAATGAATTATTGCAGCATATGAAGAGTGCAAAGACCCCGAAGGAGGCCTGGGATAACTTGGCGACGCTGTTTGCGAGGACAAACGATGCCAAGTTACAATGCCTGGAGAACGAGCTCCTCTCAATCTCGCAACAAAGTATGACGGTAAGTCAATACTTTTCTAAAGTTAAATCTATTTGCAAAGAAATTTCAAAATTAGATCCTGAGAATGCCATCTCTAAGACAAGAATGAGAAGAATAATAATTCATGGGTTAAGGCCGGAATATAATGGTATTATTACGGCCACCCGTGAATGGGCAAATGAGCCAACTCTAACAGAGTTGGAGAATATACTAGCCAATCAAGGAGCCTTAGATAAACAAATTTCTAAGGTCTCAATTAAGGAGGATGAAAGTGCCCTCTTTAGTAATAAAAGAGGGTTCAAGGGCCAGAATAGAAATAGAACAGGTGCAAGAGATGGCAAACCATGGAAAAGTCATGGAGAATGGTCAAAGCGAATAGAAGGAACTGGACCTCGACTAGGGGGAGCTCGTCGAGACCGCGACAAGGACGACAATGAAGATAAGAAGAATAGAAGGCGTAATGGACGGTGTTACACCTATGGCAAAGTAGGTCACTTTGCCAGAGATTGTCGGTCCAAAAGAGTTGAAGAAAACATCGCGGCATCTAAGGAAAATGATAGTGAAGAATAGTGGGATTTCCAAGCATCCTTTGCAATGGAGGAACAAGAAGAGATCGCGGCCTCCTCCATCACAGAGTTAGAAGATTTGATGGCCCTCACCATGGATAGTAGACTCCGAGTGCTCAAATCACATGACCGGAGATCAAGGCAAGCTATCAAACATGTGCGAGTACAAAGGTGGACGAGTAGTTGTCACCGCAGACAACTCAAGGTTGCCGATTACCCATGTGCGCCAAACGATGATAACACCCCGATTCAGTTCACATCAAGTCGAACTAAAAAATGTGTACCATGTGCCAGGAATGAAGAAGAATCCATTGTCTGTGGTACAACTTACAGACTCAGGCAATTATGTGGTGTTTGGTCCTAGAGACGTTAGGGTGTACCGCAATTTGAAACCTACTGGTACACCAACATGGAGGGGCATCGATTAGAGTCTGTCTACATGATGTCAGCTCAGACGGCACACGTGGACAAAACTCGAAAGAGTGAAACACCCGATTTGTGGCATGCACGACTTGGGCACGTGAGCTACCATAAATTAAAGGTAATGATGAAGAAAGGTATGCTAAAAGGTCTCCCCCACTTGGAAGTCCAAGAAGATGTCATCTGCGCTGGATGCCAGTATGGGAAGGCACATCAGCTTCCATATGAGGAGTCCGCATTCAGAGCTAAGATGCCTCTCAAGCTTATCCACTCAGATGTATTTGGACCAGTAAAGCAACCGTCGGTCAGAGGATCAAGGTACATGATAACATTCATCGATGATTTCTCCAGGTATGTCTGGGTTGATTTCATGAAAGAAAAATCTGAGGCATTAAACAAATTTAAGGAGTTTAAAGCAAAAGTAGAATATGAAGTAGGCAAGAAAATAATATGCCTTCGCACAGATAATGGGGGAGAATATAAGTCAGATAATTTTACAAAATTTCTTCAAGAATGGAAGATACGTCGACAATTTACTTGCTCAAATACGCCACAACAAAATGGAGTTGCCGAAAGAAAGAATCGGCATTTGGTGGAGACATGCAGGAGTATGTTGCATGCGAAGAATGTTCCACCCAAGTTTTGGGCTGAGTGTATGAAGACGGCAGCGCATGTGATCCACAAACTACCTCAAGCAAGGCTTGGCTTTATGTCACCTTATGAGAAGTTGTGGAATCAAAAGCTCACGGTAAGTCACTTTAGAGTATTTGGGTGTGTATGTTATGCATTCGTGCCAGACCATCTTCGCAACAAGTTCGATAAGAAGGCAATTCGCTGCATATTCGTGGGCTACGATGATCAAAGAAAAGGATGGAAGTGTTGTAACCCTACAATAGGGAGGTGTTACACTTCCAGAAATGTGGTGTTCGACGAACTATCATCTTGGTGGACATGACCTAATTCAAAACAAGTTGAAGAAGAAATTTTATGAGGAAAAGGATCAAGAGGTCTACATTGAAGTGCTTCGGATGGGATTGAATCGGTTGAAGCATGAAATGAAAGTCACAAATGAGAGGGTTGATCAGATGAGTTACAATCTCAAAATTCTTAGAAGAAATATGTCGAATACGAAGACCGAATTGAGTGAGAAGAAGGAAAAGAAGACTAAAGGGCAGAATGAATTGACATTGCGAAAATTCAAGGATCACAAAACTCAATGGAAAGTCGCAGCAAGAGAAGCAATTGAAGATGGAGCCATAGAGCCATCCACGTATGAGGAAGCTTTGGAGGAGGATAGTTGAAGAGTCCAAAAGTAATATGGGCATGGCTATTATATCTAAATTGAGAGAGAGTAGTCAGTGAGGGGGAGTGTTGAGGAGAGCACCGCCACTCTCTCTCACCTGCTCCAGAATATTCTAGCAAAATCCACAAGCAGCGCCACTTCTAGACTTCTCCATAGAAATCTAGTTGTTAGGCTATAATAAAATAATACTTCTAGAATAGTGTAGAAAGCCGGCAAAGTCACCGACTTTCCATCCTATAAATAGGAGCAACTTGCTCCTCATGTGTGTGTCCAACTAAGAGTGTGTGAATAAGAAGTCCAGGAGGGTGTGCTTGAGTGTAGTGGGTGGCGTGATTGTAGAGTGTGGTATGTGTGTAGGGGTCTTGAGAGTGTGTTGTGTGCTATGTATGCATGTGACTATGAGAGAAATTGTGTAGAGTTGTCCGAGTGTTGTATGTGATGTAAGAAAATATTGTAATAGTAAAAGTCATATTTCGTGAGTTATATTTGTACCACGTTTCCGCAAAGTTCAACATATTTCAGGTACTTACCTTCCTCTTCGTAGATTGGATATTGCTAAAACCTTTGCCCTTGATAGACTAAGGGGCATCTTTTTTTTCCGAGGTTGAGAAGAAACAGAGGATGGCCGGAGCTGGGACAACATTTGCAAGAGACAATCATCACAATCAACTCATAACTTCAAAACTATAAACACGTGCTTTGGTTATTAGTATACCAAAATGGATTTGGTAATACCAATTGAATAGAATAGGTGCGTCGGGTTCACCAAAAAGTCCCTCAAAACTTCCTTATGAACATGCAAATTTTAGCGGCCTATATGACTCTGTTGGCCCGCATAAAGCTGACTTAATAGGGGTATAAAAGAACACCTGGAGCCTATCTCAAGAAAATGCAAATTAGTCTAGAATGACCTGTGTATCAATTATAAATGTGTAAATACAGATAGTGCGATGACGAAACCATATCATCATCAGTGATCTCCACTTCCAGCCATGCCTAAAAGTCGGACCAACCAACCCTTCGTCTGAATTTCCGCTCCTTTTTTTGTGTTCATTTTATTTTTTATTTTTGGCTAATTTCTTGATGGCTCTGCGTTAAAGAGGCCACATCTAATTTATGCGCTTCTTCTGGCACAGAATACCCTTTTCTTGCACTGAATTTTGCTCAAACCCTGGCTCTTTTTGATTCACTGAAGAGGGAAATTTTTCTTTAAGGTTGAGAGGAAACGGAGGATGGCAGGAGCAGGGCCAACATCTGCAAGTGATGATCAGCACCATGAGCTCGCAACTTCAATAAGCAACAGATTCGAGCAACTATCTGACACATCCTTCGACCGTCGCCTGTTGACTGTTCCAGACAAGCTCCGCAAGACCCACAAGGAAGCCTTCTTGCCGAAGCAAGTCTCCATCGGACCATTCTACCATCATGGCAAACAGTGAGAGGCCATGGAGACCAGAAGTGGAGATACCTGCAAAGCTTTCTGCAGCGGACACAGAAGCAATTGAAAGAGTGCGTTGAGGTCATCGGGAAGTTGGAAAACCAAGCTCGCCAGTGTTACTTGGCTGAGATCGATCTCCACCATGATGAGTTCATCAAAATGGTTCTTGCAGATGGTGCGTTCATCATTGAGCTATTCTTGTTGAACCATAAATCAGAGAGGAGGGCCGAGAATGATGTCATCTTCAACCAGCAAAAAGAGTGGATGACCTCCAACGTGAGAAGGGACATGAGTTTGATGGAGAATCAACTCCCTTTTTTTGTTCTTGATAAGCTGTTCACATTCGCACTCAAAAGTCAATTGAGAGAACTCCCACCCTTATTGGAGCTCGCCTATAATTTCTTTGGCTCCGAAGTGATTCTCAAAGCAGAAAAGCCAAGGATATTCGACTCCAATGTCAAGCATTTATTGGATGCTTTAAGGTTGTGGCACTTGCCTGCCATGCAAGATGCGCAAGGTGAGGGATGGAAGAATGTAAAAGCAATACCTAGGGCATCGCGCCTTCGAGCAGCAGGAGTGAAGTTTAGGATGATTGAGAGCAATTGCTTATTTGACATTAAATTCTTAGAGGGTGTTCTTTACATCCCATGTCTCGAGCTGTTTCCTGCGACCGAGTCTTTCCTCAGGAATATAACAGCTCTTGAGCATCCCTATTATAAACATGATAGTTACTTCATTGATTATGTAGCATTCTTGGGGAGTCTCATCAACACTAGAGCTGATGCGAAGCTGCTCATCAAGAAACGCATAATCAATATTGATAAGTGGTTGGGGTATGAAGGGACGTCGGCAAAGGTTGATGAGGCATTGGCAAAACTTTTCAACAGTTTTGGAAAGGAAAGCCAATTTTGGACCAGGAACGTCAGGTTCTGCAGCATCCGGCAGGAGCTGAAAGCATATTACAGAAGTCATTAGCACTGGTTGACGGTTAAAATGAAACACATTTCCATGTCCAAGAGGAAGCTTTAAATTTGATACTACGGATTTACTTTCAAAGGGGATTTCTTTTCTTGCTGAATAAATCCTGTAATGTCTTGTAATTTCCTCTGATATCATGACTTCAAAAGGAAATAAGAAGAAAGTGCTGGCTTCTGAACTCAATTGTACTTCTATCTCACCCCTTACGGCCTTCCCTCTTCTCTCTTCCTTTTTACGTGCAAATGATTCTTTCATATCTTGTTGCAAAACCCCAACAAACCCCAAGATTAGGCAACAAAGTGTCTGCTCTTCCCTTTTCTCTTCATATTCATTTGAAAGAAAAGGCATTTTTAGGCATCCTCTCATTAGAGCATAAGTTCATGATCGATCATGAGAAGGGTTAGATCATATTCGTTGTGCTATACACAGGAAATTGTTCTGAGAAGAGTGATGACACAGATCATATCTTATCCTCAAGAGTTACATATATGTTCATGCTCTGCCACTGACACAAATTGTAGCTGACTTGCGTTATTCAACAACTCTTCAATCTTATCTTCTTCTCCTTTTTTTTTTTTTTTTTGGGGGGGGTTGGGGATGCTGCGTGTGTCTCGGAACTCTCTAATTTGTCTTACTTACATATTTCTTGGCTTCATTCCTTCTGTTCTCTTTGCTCATTTTACATCTAATTATCTATTAAAGTCGTGGTGGCTTAGCCATAATGATTATTCATCGGAGCGTCTGTAATTTTCTTTTAATGAAAAAAGTAATTTTCACAATTAAAAATCAATTTAAATGGTTAATATAAGATCAAACGTCGGATCCACCTATAAATTACTTTCCTTTCCCTCTGCCATTGAATGACGATCATCCAGTTCATGAGGGTTCGACAAAATTCATGAAAATGGTCACAGAGGCAATGAAAAAAGCGGTGATTTCTTGCAGTTCATCTCGGCAAGTTTTCTAAGGACACCCTCCCTCCTCCTCCATTTTTCCTCCGGAGGGTTCCCGTTCGTTGGCTGTTCGCCTTCTGCTCGACACTGGTTGCTGGCTGTCCCCGGTATTTCTAAGTTCTCCTTGCGTGATGCGGCATCCGGTCTCTTCAGCTTTGGATGCTTCCGTGGTGTCCCTAGCTCGCTATTTTTCAGTTTTCTGGCTGTTTCCTTCTCCCTTGCGCGGGAGCCTTCGTCTTTCCCCTTCTCTTCTTTTTGGCTGCTGTTTGGCCTGGTTCTAGCTGCTGTTCTTTTGTTCCTCTTTCTGCAGCTCCTTCCCCCCCTTCCCAGGATCTCTTCCACCCTTTTGACTGGTTGTCTTTTGAGTGTAAGCCTTGGTGCCAGGGTCTGTTGCTGTACATTTGTGTAGCTCCTTGGTTCTAAAGTTAATATATATTTACCCTTTACCAAAAAAAAAAAAAAAAAAAAAAAAAGCAGTGATTTCTAGAGAGATATATCGTGCTTGCACAATTTGGCAGAGGGGACTCCACTCTTGTTAAATGATCCAATGAAAGGGACTTCGCGCTTTTGGTGTGCGATTCAGTGGAGTCTCCGTATCTTTCCTTCAATGTCTTGAATGCTCATAATCTTCGATCCCTGCTGTGGACGATGAACGCCCACTTCTACAGCCTCAGGCACGAGCTCATCACGCATTGCCGGATGCCTTATAATAAGTGGACGGCATTGTTCGAGCGCAATTACTGCAGTAGCCCGTGGGCGGTCCTCTTGGTTATCGCTGCAGTGGTGTTGCTTGCAGTAATGTAGAACAGATTGTATGCTCACTCCCATCTCTTGTGTTAGAGATATTTATCTCAGGAAAATAAATAATATCTAATTTCCTAAGATAAATATCTCTAACATCTCGAATTCCTTCTGAAGGGTAAACAGCCACCATAATCCTCTAAGTCTTGGCAAGTGATATTTGTGGGTACATTCAGTGCGTATGAGTGTAATGCATTCTAATTATAAGTTCATGTGAATCCCACATGAAATCTACCAACATCAAGAGCTTTGGGCTCATATTTGATCATATAAGAATTTTTCATGTATACATGGCAAAACAGAGAGAGCGGGGGGACGAAAAGATGTCATTTCTTTGAAAATGGTAATTGCGTGACAAAATAATGTGTGTGTATATATATCCATAATTTTCTTTTGGGAAAATCTCAAATAATGATCCAAAGTGAGCCTGTTTTCTCAAATAATGACTCGAAGTGGCCGTTATCCGTCAAGAGAGTGACATTTCCAATAGCCGGAATATGGGCAATTTTGTCCAAAAAAAAAAATATAGATAGAAATTAACAAACCCTAAAAACCATCCCCCAAACTCTTCACGTTATTTTGACCTAAAATGAAAAACTCTTCATGTTCTAACGTTTTTCTTCTTCTGCTCTTCATCTTCTCCGTTCTTTGTCCTCTCTCTCTTAGAGCAAGGAAATTTTATGTTAATGGAACACGAATTGAAACACAACAAGAAATCCCTACCTTCGTTTCTTCACATCTTCTTCTTTTGTTTTTTGTCTTCGTTTCTTTCCAATGAAGAAGACAAATTTTGAGTAAAGCCACATTTTCGTTATTGAGACACTCGTGTGTGACACAAGCGCCTCGATTCTTCATTATCTTTACCTAGGCTCGCCATACACTTTGATTCACACTCCCATTCAACCAAGGTCAATTTCGTTCAAATTGAGGGAGGGTGGGAGGGAGGGAGAGCATGTACCTTTGGAACTCAGGGAGATAGGGATCTTACTCCATCAACAGAGAATTTGGGTTCTCCAAAAGAGAGGGGACAAAGAACGTAAAACATGAAGAGCGGAAGAAGAAGAAGAACGTGAAAAGTTTGGGATTTTGTTTTTAGGGTTTATTAATTTCTATCTATAATTTTTTAAGACAAAATTGCCCATATTCCAGCCATCGGAGATGTCACACGCTCGCTAGCCGATGAACATTTTGGCCAACTGGCGGGTTCAGATTCTTATTTGAGACTTTTAGCCACTCTGGGTCCTTATTTAGAACAACGGTCACTTCGAGTCCTTATTTGATAAAATAGGCTCACTTTGGATTCTTATTTGAGATTTTCCCTTGTCTTTTAAGTGAGAGATTTCATTTGTGTCTCTTAACCTAAATCACCCTAGAATCGCAGGAACAAATTTCATCTTAATTTGAAATAATTGTAAATGAATGTACAGGTTAATTTCGTCATTTAGTTTTTAAAAGTAAATATCATCATTGACTGCTCTATTGTGTAGATATTCAGTCAATTGTCAAATGAAAATATAAGCACGTGCTTTGCTCATTAGAATACCTAAATGGAGTTGGTAATACCAACTGAATGGAACGGGTGCATCGGGTTCACCAAAAAGTCCACCAAAACCTCCTTACGAACATGCAAATTTTAGCGGCCAATGTAAGTCCGTTGGCCCGCACGAAGCTGACTTAAGAGGGGTATAAAAAAAAGACCTGGAGCCTATATCATGAAAATGCATATTAGTTAAAGAATGACTTTTGCATCAATTATAAATGCGAAAATACAGCGAGTAGGAGGACGACACCATATCATCAGTGGTCTCGACTTCCGGCCATGTCTAAAAGTCAGACCAACCAAACCCTACGTCTGAATTCCCGCTCCCTCTTTGTTTTTGTTCATTTTATTTTTAATTTTTGCAAATTCTGTAATAATTGCCCAATAAACCCAAGCTGATGTCTTTAATAGACAAACTCAGCCCCTATTCCTTCTTCTCTTCTCTAGATAATTCACGTGAGGGCAAGGAGCGGACAAAATAAGAAAAAGAAGAGAAGAGAGGGAGTTCGTTCGCGAGAAGGAAAAAGGGGGAAGAAAAGAGATTTTCATGCGCCCATGATCCAAACTGTCAAGCCAAATTAACAATGTTTTGCAATGCCGTTAAGTGATGGAAACCTTTAATTGTCTATTCAAAGGAACCGTTGAAATTAAGGCTTGAAATTTAAATTTAGGAAAATTATAAGTTGCTGCGTTTGATTGGGGAGTTTTCAAGCAACCTATATATATATATAGAAATGAAAGTTTAGAATATTGTGAAATTATAGGATTTTAAAGATCTCAATTTGAGCTTACGATTTACCCGGAATGAAATTTTCAAAAATGTTGCGCATGCTGATCAGATTGCAAACAGTATATTTTGAGTTGAATTTTAGCCACTTTTGGCAGGGCTTTTGGGCAGCTAAGTTGAGGTTCCTATAGTATATCAAAAGGCCTTGTTTTATGGACTATACACTTGCTTGAATTGGAGTTCTTTGGAGGAAGTTATAGCGTGAACAAATTTAGCATGCAAGCCGCACATAGCAGACAACAATAGGTTTCCACTATGGGTCGGCTTTTTGTTTCCGCATAAGTGTCATTTTATCAATGAATAGACACAATGTAGTTGAGTCGTTTATTAGAATATCGTTTTACTTGATCTTTTGATATTGTTTTATGATTAATTATTAAGAATTCGACTGCATCGACTTGAGTAACTATTATAGGTTGGTTTCCGGCTTTCCTATATACTAATTCTTCTTTATATTTGTAAACTCATATTTCAAAAATGAAATGGATTAGTTATAGTGCGAGTTAAGAATGACCATATTCTTTGCATATGTCGGATTGAGCATTTACTATCATTTATGTATTAGATGTGAAAATGTTATCTTTTAATTATAGTCTAAACGGAATGTCTGCAAATGAGTTTGCAAAACCTTTTAAGACTCACAAGAAGTTCTTGATTTTTTTACATGGTTTATGAAAAGTTATATATTGATTTGTGCACTAGTTTACAAAATGGAGTTTGAAATAGTTTGGGAAATATATTGTGATATATAAAATCTAGTTTAATAGAGATTTAATCAATGGACTTGACCATTGATATTTGAATAAGGATTGTGAAAAGTTGTGATTTGGTTATTAAATCTGAGTTGTGAGATGGTTTCTAATTTTGGTTGTAGATTTATGGAGATTGAGGTTGATGGCTTATGCACCGTGTCTCTATAAACCCATTGAGGAGTGTTTGGGTATATATACTAGTCTATGATATTCTCATGGGCTGAGCCGCTAGCTTATAATAAGTGGAGATCTAACCAATAGGGGAATCTTGGTTGCCTTGTCCTGGGGCATTATCCATGACCATGGCTAAATACTTGAACTTGAGTTTAGTCGATAGATGAACCATCGAAGTGTATTTTGATGAAATTGATCAATGGACTAGGCTATTGATTATTTGTTTTGATATTAGTAATGAACTCAAAAACTTCTTGCTAGGGTAGCTCCCATACAAAGGAATCTTTGGATGCTCGTGTTTTGTTCATATTCCAGCGCAATTAAGAGAAAAATAAGTCCCCAAGCAACTGTGTATCTTCCTTGGATACGCTTAGTCCGGATAAAAATGCTAAGCATACCATAAAAAATGAAAAATTAGTTTAAAATGACTCATGTATTATCGTGAACTATTATCTCAAGTCAATCTTAATATTAAGTCATTACAAATGTGACAATACTGAATTATTTTAAATGACTTGTGTATTTGAACTATAATAGCTAGTTAACATGATATTAGATCATTATAAATTCCTAAAAACATAGTGTCCGCTTCTTGCCACGCTTGAATGTCAAATCAAACCGACCCCTACTTCAGAAACTTCTCTACCTCCTTCGCCAGCATGAAGGTGACTCAAGAGGGGGAATGGAAAAACTTGTGGAGCATGCCTTGGAAAAATAAAAGTTAATTTAGAATAGAATGACTTGCGAATTCATTGTGATCTGCAATAGCTAGTCAATCATTGATATGAGGTCATTATAAATGTGAAAATACAGACGGTACGATATTGAATCCATTTCACCATAGCAGTCTCGTGTTTTGGTCATACTCCTGCACAGTTAAGAGAAAAATAAGTCCCCAAGGCAACTGCGCTATGCTTAGTCTGGATACAGATGCTAAGCATACCATAAAAAATGAAAAATTAGTTTAAAATGACTCGTGTATTATCATAAACTAGTATATCGAGTCAATCTTAATATACTAAATTTTTTTTAAATGACTTGTGTTTTTGAACTATAATAGCTAGTCAATCATGATCTTAGGTCATTATAAATTCCTAAAAACAGAGTCTCCCCTTCTTGCCCTGCCTGAATGTCAAATCAAACCGGCCCCTACTTCAGAAACTTCTCTACCTTCTCGCCAGCATGAAGGTGACTCAAGAGGGGTGATAGAAAAACTTGTGGGGCATACGTTGGAGAAATAGGAGTTAATTTAGAATGGAATGACTTGAAAATTAATTGTGATCTGTAATAGTTAGTCAATCATTGATATGAGGTCATTAAATATGTGAAAATACAGACGGTACGAATATGAATCCATTTTACCCGAGCAGTCTCGTGTTTTGTTCATATTCCTGCACGGTTAAGAGTAAAATAAGTCCCCAAGGCAACTGCACGTGTCTTCCTTGGATATGCTTAGTCCAGAGATAGATGCTAAGCATACCATAAAAAATGAAAAATTAGTTTAAAATGACTCGTGTATTATCGTGAACTTTTATATTGAGTCACTCTTAATATTAAGTCATCATAAATGTGAAAATACTAAATTATTTTAAAATGACTTGTGTATTTGAACTATAGTAGCTAGTCAATCATGATATTAGATCATTATAAATTCAGGAAAAAAAAAAAAGAGTCTCCAATTCCAGAAATTGTTTTTCTATTTCAGAAACAATTCTGGAATAGAAATCCGTTTGGTAAAATTATTCCACTTTTCTATTTCTGAAATAGATTTTGGTTCCAAAAATAGATCTGGACAAGAAATCAGAAATAGAAAAAAGCTATTTTTCTATTTCTGAAACAGAAATGAAAAATAAAAAAATTTTCATCGTTCATCGCCGCCGCCGCCGCCGTCGCCGGTTGCCGGACGCCGCCGCCGCCGCCGGACGCCGCCCCGCCGCCGCCGCGCGCCGACGCCGCCGCCACCGCCCGGCGCCGACGCCGCCGCCACCGTCGGTCGCCGAACGCCATCGCCGCCGCCGCCGCCGCCGGGCCGACGCCCGGCGGCGGGGCGCGTCCGGCGGCGAACGTCCGGCGACCGGCGCCGCCGCCCGCCCGCCGCCACCGCCGGTCGCCGGCCACCGTCGCCAAACGCCGCCCGCTAGCCACCGCCACCGTCCGAAAGAAAGAATTTTTTTTGTCGTTATCAAACGGTTATTTTTGCTTAGAAACTCGTCCAGAAATAAAAATAGAATCATGCGCGCCCTTACTTACCTTCTTCGCCAGCATGAAGGTGACTCAAGGGTGAATAGAAAAACTTATGGATCGTACCTTGGAAAAATCGAAGTTAATTTAGAATAGGATGACTTGAGAATTCATTGTAATCTGTAATAGCTAGTCAATCGTTGATATGAGGTCATTATAAATGTGAAAATACAGAGAACGAATAAGAATCCATTTTATCAAAGTGGTCTCCACTTCTTCACCTGCCTAAAGTCAAATTAGCCGACCTCTATTTCGGATACTTTTATCTTCCTTCATCCCCATTTCTGAATTCCCGCTTCTTTTCTCTGTCTTGTAATTCCATGATCACTCAGCATATAAGGGCGCTTCATCCCCATTTCTGAATTCCCTCTTCTTTTCTCTATCTTGAAATTCCATGATCACTCAGCATATAAGGGCGCGCATGACGACATTTCTTTTCTTTTATTTTTCTGCTCTTTTGCTTCTTGAAATAGAAGAAGAATATATATCCATTTGATAACGTCAATTAATTTTTATATTCCCCATAATAGAAAAGTGACATACAACGGCGAGCGACAGCAAATGACGACAAGGAAGAAGAAATGAAAAAAGAAAGAAATATCTTTAAAAATTAAAAGAAATTTTACATTACAAAAAAATTTGTAGATCATACCAAACACATTCTTTTTTTTTTTTTTCTATTTCGAAAATATAAATTTTGTGTAACTATCAAGCACATTCTTTTACTCAAAAATTATTTTAAATAATAAACTAAAAAAAATTGTTTCCTGTAGTAAAAATGTTACCAAACATGCCCTGAACTACCAAATTTAATTTTTGGGCATATTTTGGCACAATGCCCTTTCCTTGGACTAAATATTGCTAGAGCCTTTGCTCTTGATTGGTGAGGGGAATTTTCTTTTTCGAATTTGAGAAGAAATAGAGGTTGGCAGAGCGGGGAGAATGTTTGCGAGAGACAATCATCACAATCAACTCGTAACTTCAAAAATATAAGGGGAAAAGCCACCAAAAAAAAAAATCTTAAACTTTATTCAGAGTGGCACATTTGCCCTAAACTATATTTTGTGAGACAAAAAATCCCCAAAGTTTGCTCACTATGACACATTTACGTTAAGCTTTTTTCCATGACACCAAAAATCCTAAATTTTTTCTATAAATGTGTCACATAGGTTAAAGTTTGGGGTTTTTTTTATGTCATCAACAAAAATTTGGGGTATCTGGTGTCACAAATAATAAGTTTGGGGGCAAATATGTCACATTGTATAAGTTCAGGATAAATATATCACATGGTTGTAAGTTTAGGATTTTTTTGTCATAAAAAAAAAAGTTTAGAGTTAATGTGTCGTGTAGGTAAAGTTTGAAGTTTTTTTTGGTTTTTATCCAATAATATAAACAAATGTTTTGCTTATTAGAATACCTAAATAGAGTTGGCAATACCAATCGAATAGAATGGGGGCATCGAGTTCACCAAACAGTCCCCCAAAACCTCCTTACGAACCTGCAAATTTTAGCGGCCTATGTAAGTCTGTTGGCCCGCATAAAGCTAACTTAAGAGTATAAAAAACACCTAGAGCCTATCATCAGTGATCTCCACTCCGGCCATGCCTAAAAGTCAGACCAACCAAACCCTACGTCTGAATTCCCGCTCCTTCTTTGTTTGTGTTCTTTTGTTTTTTTTTTTTTTTTTTTTTTTTTTTTTTGGCTCATTCCTCAATGTCTCAGCGTTAAAGAGGCCCCATCTAATCTCTGGCTTATTCTGGCACAGAATACCCTTTTCTTGCACTGAATTCTGCTCAAACCTTTGCTCTTCTTGATTGACTGAAGAGGGAAATTTCTCTTTAACGTTGAGAAAAAACAGAAGATGGCAGGAACGGGGCCAACATCTGCAAGTGATGATCATCATGTTGAACTCGTAACTTCAATAAACAACAGACTGGAGCAACTACCTAAAACATCCGTGAACTGTTGCATCTATACCGTTCTGGAGAAGCTCCGGCAGGGCTACGAAGAGGCCTACAAACCCCGTGTCGTCGCAATCGGACCTTATCACCGTGGCAATAAAAGCCTCCAGCCGATGGAAGATCAGAAGCTGCGGTACTTGCAAAGCTTCCTCCAGTACAACAAGAAATGCGGCCTCAAGGACTACATCAAGAGGATCAAGTCCTGGGAGGATCGGGTCCGGAAGTGCTACGACAAGCCGATCATCCTTGACTCTGATAAGTTTGCACAGATGATGCTCCTCGACGGCATCTTCATGATCCAGCTCTTCCTGATGTACTGGAACTATAAGTGGAGACCGTCTGGCGACCCACTCTTTGGCAAGCCTTGGATGATTAACGACGTCTGCCGCGACATGTGGCTGCTGAAGAACCAGATACCGTTCTTTGCCGTCCAAGAGCTGTTCGTGATGGCATATGGATCACACCAAAAGCACACTCCGGGGCTGCTTGAGCTTGCGTAAGGGTTCTTTCAGCCGGCAATGAAAATGGAGGAGCTGCTGGAGGGGGGGATGGAGGCAGGGGTGAAGCACTTCCTCGACGCAATCAGGCTCTCGCACTTGCCATCAGTGAGGAAGGTGCCATATGAGAGCCATGAAGAGTTCAAGTTCATCCCAAGTGCGACCGACCTGGTGGCAGCCGGAGTCAAGCTGAGAAGAGGTGAGAATTGACCTGTGTCAATTTGTTTGAACTTGATTCTGTTTCGTTCTCTATTTATTTCCTTATCTTTTACTAACCATGCTCTCAGGTAAAAGCCGGTGCTTGTTAGACATCAAATTCAAGAATGGAGTGCTCGAAATCCCATGCCTCAGTCTTTACCACTCAACAGAATCCTATTTTCGAAACATCATTGCCTTCGAGCAATGTTACTACCGGGATGACAGTTATCTGATCGACTACATGGCCTTCATGGATCACCTGGTCAATACCCCTGCCGATGCAAAGTTGCTGATCGACAAAGAAATCTTGGAGAACTGGCTTGGCAATGAAGATGCTGCCATGCGCCTACTCAACACCTTCTGTGACGAAACTTACGTGTGGACGAGAAATGCCTACTTCCACGACCTCAGGCACGAGCTCGTCATGCACTGCCGAAAGCCTCATAATAAGTGGAAGGCAACGCTCAAGCGCGATTATGCAGTAGCCCGTGGGTGGTCCTCTCGGTTATTGCTGCAGTGGTGCTGCTTGCCCTGACTGTAGTGCAGACCGTGTGCTCACTCCTCTCTCTCATATAACTTTGCTTTCTGAATGGTATATTGCAACTGTAATGCTCTGAGTTTTGTAATGCTCTGAGTTTTGATTGAATTATGTGTGATCTTCAGTTACTTTCTATCAAAATCAGCAGACATGCATTTTCGAATGTTAGTCCGGGTGCAGAATTATTAGCTTCTCCCTATCCAAGACATTTCATGACAACGTGCTGAATGAATGGGATATGGCGATTCAGCCCTGAAATTAGCTTGTAGGCCCTTACCAGCATTTCACAATTGATAAACTCAAGGCATGTTGAGAAGGAATTTGTTGAATATTTCAAAAGGATTTTATTAAAAGCACTCCTTCATAAGACTATGCATCAGAGTAGGAGGGAATGAAAGCCAAGGCTATGTGAACTCGAACTTGCATAGCTAGAATCTTACAATAATGCCTCCACCTTTCAGATGCCATAGAAGTCTATGGTTACACGGAGCGAGAATTTGGCTGAGATTGAAACATTCTCATCAGGCAACTTGAAAATCAATTGCAGCAATCTGCACTATGCACAAGATTGTATCCACGCCGCAATATTCTATCTAGCAGTAGATATATGCAAGTTCTTGGAGGATTGTTTACAAAGTTGTAAAACTACTTCTTCCAAAAATAAAGCAACCAAACCTGAACATGATAGATGCCTCTTCACTACCCTCTGCAACAGATGCTAGGAGGTGATGCTGACGAGTGAAACGCCAAGCAGACAATGATAATACTAATGATAATCCTGATAGTAAATAACAATATGAAAACTAATGATTGTACATGTTGATAGAGCCTAGATTGAGGACTTGCATACCTACAGGTTGTGGATATTGTTGGATCCATTATACCTTGCAAATTATAGATTTTAGACGCACTGATTTCACAGGTGTACAAATAAATATGCGGTTGACAGTGCTTGACAATTTCATTCACTACATAGTGCTCCAAATAATAACAGCTTCTGTCAGTCTGTCGTACACCTCAAACTATAGTGCATCCACATAAAGAATCGCAAATCTTTTCCATTTACGAGTTGCATTTGTGCTGGATGTATGGAGCTTTCCAATAAAATTCTTCCAGAAATAAGCAATCTAATTATCGTTTACATACTCCTTGCCGTGACTCTCCATGTGGTTGATGTGAAGTTACTTCCTCCCAGTCCATGGAGTTGCCATTTCTGCCACACAACAATACAAAGCATCCCACTCACCCAGAGAAATGTCAGCTCTTTAACCACCAAGAAAGTGAAGTATGATCCCTTGTACTTTATGAATAATTAATAGTCTACAAACACAATTAGTTCAAACACAGAAATGGTAAAGATCAACCAATCACAACATGACTCCAGTTACATAATATGGATTTTCTTTATATGTTAATGTCTTATCCAAAGCTCCCAGGCACCACGAATGGCCTTGCAATTTCAATACTCCTTCCACTCCTGCTGTTTCCCACACTAACCTGAAAAGTCCAAGAAACTCATGTAAATGTTTTACGCTGTTCCAGACGATATTTACCTCATCTGATGCCAAAATCCTTCGCACGTGCAAACAGCATTTGCTATCTTCACCATCTCCCCATTTCCCACCAGAAAGATCTACCTCTAGGCTTGAATATTCATAAAGATAATACAAACGAAGAGTAAACAAGCATGGAAATGTGTATCTGAGTCTCTTGGTAAGTTCCATTTGCACTAGGCTTTCCTGATGTTGAGCACCTTGATACCAAATACATCTGTCAACTAACCCATCCCTGATTTGAGACAACCCTTCCTTCATTGCCTCAAGCTTCTTTGAATGGGCAAGCAATTCTTCATATTATAAACATCTAATGAGGTCATCAAACATCTGAAGGACATCTTCCCACTTTCTTGAGGTGGATGAGTCAGCCTTCACAGCCGGAAACGTGCATCCATGGAGAGGAGTTGGGATGAAATGAACTTGAAGTTTCATTAAGAACTCAGGGCAAACAGAAAAAATATGCCCACCCATCTTAGTGGTATGTCTTGGGAATTGGCCATTCATATTGTCCAACTCATATTTCAAGCCATTTAGTATCTCCTCAAGCGTAGGGGTCCATATCTGATGCTGTGTCACCAGCAGATACATGTGACACACCGATTTCCTTTTCTGAGCAGAAGCGTTAATGATGTGTCCCCTATCTCAGACAGGAAATTTATGATTATAGCTCTCTTTCACTTACTTTACTGAAACAAACATGGGATGTTGACTTTGCATCTGCAGAAGATGCTGGAATACATCTCTTCAGTGTCAGCTGGGTCAACGGACACCCAATAAAAGCTCTAGCAACCGATCTATCTTTAACATGAGCCATCTTTAACATTCACGAGTCTGTCCATGAACTGAATCCGCATCCTTTAAGCAGTCGCTCAATTTTTTAATTTCGTGAAACGCCCTTTCCATACCATCTAGCAGGCAAAGTCACCCCACAGGCTCCACCCAAACTATGATAAAACATCACATTCCAAGGCACGAATCCATATGGTCGTCAAGATGCTTTCCCCAGGAGAGGCTGTTCCACACATTCTAGTGAGCCATTATTAGCAAGCTCTAACAACTCCTATTGATCCTTGGATTTTTCACCAGCTTGATTCTCAATCTAATCTTCAAGAAACTCCACATGAAACACAGACTTGATCAGTGCGTTCATCTATAATATTACTTCACTCAGAGAAACGATCGAACGGGGGGGTGGCTGTGGCCACGCTCTACAAACATCTAATTTTTTTTCCATTATCACATTTATTTGTGGAATGGCGGTGTATACGATCTTGTCGCGACCTTGCAAGTTTCAGAAACTTGGCGACAATAGAATTAGAAAATCACAATCGCTAACATTAATGAGAAGAATGCGAAATCCATGACATACCTCTGTTCGAGCAAAAGAAAAGGCACCCCTCTCGATCCTGGTTCTTCACAAGAAATCAGGAATCTTTCGAGCACATCAAATTGCAATTTGACAGTCGGTGATTGGCAAATGACAAAGAGTAGTTGGGGGCGAGAATTTGTGCACGGACTTTCTTGGGCTTGAGTTTGCCCAAAATTGCAGGCGCTTGATTTAGAACGAAGTAGCCATTCTAGAGCTTGCAAATGCGTGGTTTAAACCGGCGACGAGGCGTAAACGTGGATTGTAATATGTTGGTGTTAAAAAGAAAGAAATAAAATAGAAGGAGAAGAAAGAGTTGAAAAGTCAAAAAGGGAGGCTGAAAGAGAAATGGAGAAGCTTCGGCTGGCTATAAAAAGGAGAGAAAAAGGGAGAGAAAGAGGAGAGCACGAGCAGAACAGGGGGAACCGAGAGAAAACAGGGGAGAAAATAGAAAGAAGAGAAAGGAAAAAGGGAAAAAGGGAAAAAGGGAAGAAAATTTGGCGCGCACGTGATCCGGACGCCTCATCAAGCTGACTCAAGTGTGTTTTGCAATGCCGGTAAGAAATTGAAGCATTTAATCATCTACTCGAAGCAATCGCCGCATTTAGGGCTCGAAATTCGGAATTCTCGGATAATTGTATGGCGAAGCCCGATTTTTGAGTCGTTGAGCTGCATATTTTTATAGAAATGGTAATTTGGGATGTCGTGAAGCTATAGCATCTTACGGATCGTGATTTGAGCTTGCGGTTTGTCCGGAACGAAATTTTGAAGTTGGAGGCGCGTTCTGTTACTGTAGCGAACAGCAGCTTCGGGTCTGTTTTTTTTGTTGTTTTCGGTACTGTGTTGGGACGGCTGAGTTGGGGTTGTTGTTGTATGTTAAAAGAGCTTTCTAAAGACTACAAGATGGCTTGAAACGGATTTTTGTGGAGGAAGTTATGGCGTGTCGAAGTTGGCGCATGGATTGCGCGTAGCGGAAAATCAGGGGTTTATGTAAGTGCGAGCTTTTGTTGTGCATAGGTGTCGTAGGTCTAGTATAGGCGAGTCGTTATGCGAATATCATTTTTACTCAGCCTTTTGATATTATTTTTTCCGTTAATTGTTAGAAATCCGAGTGCGTTGGTTTGAGTGAGCGTTGTAGTTGATTTTTGGCTTTTCCCATGTGAGTGACACTATTTCTTCTTTGTATTTTGAACTCATGTTTTGAAAAATATGGTAGATTACATATTCTATGAGTTGATAAAAAGTATATTTTGTCGCATAAAATAGGATCGAGCTATTACTGACATTTTTGTTGTTTGAACGGAGTTATATTTTGGCATTGATTTGAATGGTTGTTTGAAAAGGATTTGTGAAATTCTTTGAGAAAGAATCATGAAATATTTTGGAGAATGCTTGATATTTATCTATCAGATTTTGAGTTGTGATGTGGCTTGCATTCTGATGTTGGATTATTGGATATTGTGACTGGTGGTTAGTGCTCAATATCTCTGTGGACCCTGAGGGGTGTGTGGGTATACGCATACTAGTCTAGGATATCCTTGTAGGCCGAGCCACCGGCTAATAATAGGTGGAGACCTTGCCAATGGGGGAATCTTGGTCGTCTTGTCACGGGCGTTACGCGTGACCATGGATAGATATTTGAGCATGATTGGTCAATGGATGGACCATTGACGTGTGATTTGAGTTTGGTCGATGGAATAGACCATCGATGTGATTTGATGAGATTAATCAATGGAATAGACCATTGATGCATGTTTTATGAGATTGACTAATGGACTGGACCATTGGTATTTTCGGTATTTGAGCTATGATTATGTGTTTGAGTTATGTTTTAAATGTGCATAGTAATTTCTCGATTCGCTTAGAAGAAATGTGTTACTCACTGAGCCATGGTAGCTCACTCCTCTCTTAAACTTGTTTTTCAGGTTCTTCAGCGAGTCGCGAGTAGGCGTGAGCGTCCGTTCGGGGAGGACTTTTGTGGTGGGGAACTTTTTGGTATGACCTATGCATAGTTAATAGGTTTATAAGTTATTCTTGTAAAATATTTATGTTATGTTTTTGTGGGTTATAGATACGCTCTGATGTTGTAACCAAATGCCCTTTTTGTCGAATATATATATATATATATATATATATATATATATGTGGATGTATATATGTTGATATTGGGTTGAATTTTGGTTATGCTGAGGCTGCGTCCTTTGGTGAAAGGACGGCCGATGTCATGCCCTTTTTCTTGTAAGTCGGGGTGTGACATTTGTTGGTATAAGAGCTTAGGTTTTGATTTGTTTGGGTGGATATGGGACGATGTGAGATTGTGTGATAGATTTTCTTTTGCGTTAGCCTTTTTATATTAAGTCGTAGCTCCATTCTTGGATTCAGGTGATCATGCGTGACTTAGAGACACTTGCTTCGCTTCGTAGAAATAGTAAAGGCAAGCAAGTTGTCGCCCATGATGCTAGAGACACGCCTCAAGCTTCTCGAGGTGCGTCTTTAAGGAGGAGACGGGAGGATCGGCATGATGGAGGTCCTGACTCACATGAAGTTAGAGGAGTTAACCAACAGTCATTTCCTCCGACTGATTTTGAGCAAGCCATGATTCATTGGTATCGTCAAGCAAAGGAATTAAGTGGAGATGGAATTACTGGCTCATACACCTTTGCCCAATTCAGAGAGGCCAAACCACCTGCTTATGATGGAAAAGCTGATCCTCTTGCAGCTGAGCAATGGATTAAAAAGATCGAGGGGATCTTTGAAGTAGAAGGTGTTCCTGAAGACAAGAAGGTTAGCTTTGCTTCTCGATACTTAGAAGGTGAGGCAGAGCATTGGTGGGAGGGAATGAGGCCAGCTTTGGCAGATAGGGGAAGTGCTATAGCTTGGGAGGACTTTAAGCAGGCTTTCAACGCCCAATACTTCCCGGTGTCATTTCAGGCAAAGATGAAGAGTGATTTTATGCACATATCTCAAGGCGACTCCATGGTTTTGGAGTATGCAGCCCGCTTTAATTAGATGAGTAGATTTGCTGAGCAATATGTGTCTACTGAGCAAGATAAGGTTGATCATTTTCAGAGGGGGCTCCGATATAAAATTAGCTCCGCGCTCACACCTCTAGCATTGACATCTTATAAAGATGTGTTGGAACGAGCCATCAGAGTGGAACAAAAGATTTTGGAGCGTGAGGTACAAAATGTACCTCAACATAAGAAGATGAAATCCACCGACTGACTCGGGGACAGCGGCGTCGGTGGCAGCGGAAAGAGGAAAGCTTTTAACCAGCCGGGAAAGTCCAGAATTCAGAATAACCCAGGCCCTTGTACTACATGTGGAAGACGACATAGCGGTCCTTGTTACCGCAAGAAGGGAGCATGTTTCACTTGTGGAAAAATGGGACATATGGCACGTGATTGTCCAACCTAGAAGAATGCCCCTGGAGATAGCAGAGTATGTTTTGTATGTGGGCAACCTGGACATCGAGCCTATACTTGTTCTATGAGGAAGACTGCCCCTCCAGTTGATAGGTCACAAGAAGGCCAACAAAGGCAAAGGACGACTGGGAAAATTTTTACAATGACAGGAGAGGATGCGGCGGCTTCTAATACAGTTGTTGCAGGTAATATTTCTATTGCCTCACAACCTGCTTATGCATTGTTTGATCCCGGTGCCACGCATTCCTTTACTTCCGTTGGCTTTGCAAAGAAACTTGATGTGTTGCCTAAGCTTCTAAAATATGAATTGTGTATTGATACTCCCATTGGTGATTTCTTGATTGCTGATCGTGTTTTCAAGAATTGTTTATTGCGAATTGATGGTGTACTATTGCCTGTGGATTTGGTGGAGTTAAATATACGAGATTTCGATGTTATTCTAGGAATGGATTGGTTGTCAAAATATTATGCCATTGTTGATTGCTATTCAAAGAAAGTTATCTTTCGACCTCCAAATCAACCCGAATTCTCTTTTCGGGAAGTTATAAAGGCACTTTTCAAGGTTGATTTCAGTTATGCAAGCAAGAAAGCTTTTGAGGAAGGGTTGTTGCGGTTATTTGGCTTATGTAAAAGACACAAGTATGGAGCCGATAAAGCTAGAAAATGTTCATGTTGTTAGAGAATTCCCGATGTATTTCCTGAAGATTTACCCGGCTTGCCTCCCGATAGAGAGATAGAGTTTTGTATCGATTTAATGCCTGGCACAATACCTATCTCTAAGACCCCATATCGGATGGCACCTTCTGAATAGAGTGAATTGAAAACACAACTACAAGAGCTTTTGGATAAGGGTTTTATCCGGCCTAGTGTATCGCCTTGGGGAGCTCCTGTTCTATTTGTGAAGAAGAAAGACGGTAGTATGCGACTTTGCATAGATTATCGAGAACTTAACAAGGTGACGATAAAAAATAAATATCCCTTGCCTCGGATTGATGATTTATTTGATCAGCTTCAAGGGGCTCAAGTATTTTCCAATATCGACCTTCGTTACGGGTATCATCGCTTGAAGATAAAAGTGGATGATGTGCCAAAGACTGCTTTCGAACACGGTATGGACATTATGAATTTCTTGTCATGCCTTTTGGGTTAACAAATGCACCTGCAGCTTTCATGGACTTGATGAACAGAGTATTCAGGCAATTTCTTGACAGATTTAATGTGGTATTCATCGACGATAATTTAGTGTATTCGAGGAGTTTGAGAGAACATGAACAACACTTGAGAGTTGTTTTGCAAACTTTGCGTGAGAAGAAGTTGTATGCTAAATTTAGTAAGTGTGCCTTCTAGCTTCATCACATAGAATTCTTGGGTCATGTAATATCAAAAGATGGTATCTCAGTTGATCCAAAGAAAGTTGAAGCAGTTGTTCAATGGAATCGCCCTACCAATGTCACAGAGATAAGAAATTTTATTGGATTAGCAGGTTATTACAGGCGATTTATAGAGGGGTTTTCTAAAATTGCTAGTCCACTTACACGTCTAACTCAAAAGGGAGTTAAATTTGTGTGGTTAGATCAATGTGAGCGCAGTTTCCAAGAATTGAAGAGGCGGTTGGTGTCAGCTCCTATATTAACTTTGCCTTCAGGAACTGGTAGCTTTACAATTTATTGCGATGCATCCAAGGAAGGTTTAGGTTGTGTTCTTATGCAGGATGGTAAAGCTGTGGCATATGCCTCTAGACAGTTGAAGGCTCATGAGAAGAATTATCCTACTCATGATCTGGAGTTGGCAGCGGTTGTGTTTGCCTTAAAAATATGGCGGCACTACTTGTATGGTGAAAAAATGTGAAGTCTTTACTGATCACAAGAGTTTGAAATATATTTTTACTCAGAAAGAACTTAACATGAGGCAAAGGAGATGGCTAGAACTTCTGAAGGATTATGACTTATCCATCAATTACCATCCAGGTAAAGCTAACGTGGTGGCTGATGCTTTGAGTCGCAAATCCTCTGGAAATATGGCAGCATTGCTCACTTCTCAAAAGCCTATTCTTGAGGATATCAGAAAGTTAGACTTGGAAGTTTTGGTCCATCAGCTAGGTGCGCAATTAGCTAATCTTCGAGTACAACCGACATTGATTGATAGAATCAAGGCTAAACAAAATGAAGATCCTCAATTGGAAAAGATCAAAGAATGTGTAGAAGTTGGGAAACAAGATGACTTTAGTATCCATGTAGATGGGTCGTTGAGGTTTCATGGTCGGTTATGTGTTCCCAATGATTCAGAATTGAAAAAGGAGATATTACAAGAAGCTCATAGCACTAGATTCTCGATTCACCCAGGGAGCACCAAGATGTATAGGGATTTGAGAGGAAATTTTTGGTGGATCAATATGAAGAAAGATATTGTGAAGTTTGTCGACCAATGTCTAATTTGCCAACAAGTGAAAATTGAGCATCAAAAACCAGGTGGCCAGTTGCACCCACTTGAAGTACCTAAATGGAAGTGGGAGCATATCACCATGGATTTCATCGTCGGCTTACCGAGGACGCCTAGTGGTAAGAATGCCATATGGGTGATTGTTGATCGATTGACTAAATCTGCACACTTTTTGTCTTATCGATTTGGTCTTTCACTTGAAGACATGGCGAAGCGATACGTTAATGAGATAGTGAGACTTCATGGAGTTCCAGTGAGTATTGTTTCTGATAGAGATCCCAGGTTTGTGTCCAACTTTTGGAAGAGTTTGCAAGGGGCATTAGGTACTCAACTCAACTTTAGCACTGCTTTCCACCCACAAACAGATGGTCAGTCGGAGAGAACTATTCAGATATTAGAGGATATGCTACGATCTTGCGTTATTGACTTTGGTGGTTCGTGGGACGAACATTTACACTTGGCAGAGTTTTCTTATAATAACAGCTATCATTCCAACATTAAGATGGCTCCTTTTGAAGCTTTGTATGGGCGTAAATGTAGGACTCCTATTTGCTGGGATGATGTCGGTGAGAAAAGATTAACCGGCCCTGAATTCATACAACAATCAGAAGAGAAAATCATACTTATTCGAGAGCATTTGAAAACAGCACAAAGCCATCAGAAAAGTTATGCGGACCTTAAGAGGCGCAAAGTAGAATTTGATGTAGGAGACCATGTATTCTTGAAGGTTTCTCCTATGAAGGGCGTCATGAGATTTGGCACGCGTGGTAAATTAAGCCCAAGGTATGTGGGACCATTTTTGATATTAGAAAAGATTGGTGAAGTTGCTTATAAACTGGCTTTACCACCAGCATTATCAGGAGTCCATAATGTGTTCCATGTATCCTTATTACGGAAATATGTGCCAAATCCTAATCACATTCTGGATTTTTCACTGTTGAAGTTGAAAGAAAACTTAACATACGAAGAGCAACCCGTTCGGATTATCGACAAAAAGGATCAGGTATTACGACGACGCATTATTCCTTATGTGAAGATCCAGTGGCAAAATCACACAGAGAGAGAGGCCACATGGGAACTCGAGGAAGAGACAAGACGTAAATATCCTCACTTATTTCATAATTGAGATACCTGTAAATTTCGAGGACGAAATATTTTTTTAAGGAGGGGAGAATGTAATATGTTGGTGTTAAAAAGAAAGAAAGAAAATAAAAGGAGAAGAAAGAGTTGAAAAGTCAAAAAGGGAGACTGAAAGAGAAATGGAGAAGCTTCAGCTGGCTATAAAAAGGAGAAAAAAAGGGAGAGAAAGAGGAGAGCACGAGCAGAACAGGGGGGAACCGAGAGAAAACAGGGGAGAAAAGAGAAAGAAGAGAAAGGAAAAAGGGAAAAAGGGAAGAAAATTTGACGCGCACGTGATCCGGACGCCTCATCAAGCCGACTCAAGTGTGTTTTGCAACGCCGGTAAGAAATTGAAGCCTTTAATCATCTACTCGAAGCAATCGCCGCATTTAGGGCTCGAAATTCGGAATTCTCAGATAATTGTATGGCGAAGCCCGATTTTTGAGTCGTTGAGCTGCATATTTTTGTAGAAATGGTAATTTGGGATGTCGTGAAGCTATAGCACCTTACGGATCGTGATTTGAGCTTGCGGTTTGTCCGGAACGAAATTCTGAAGTTGGAGGCGCGTTCTGTTACTGTAGCGAACAGCAGCTTCGGGTCTTTTTTTTGTTGTTTTCGGTACTGTGTTGGGGCGGCTGAGTTGGGGTTGTTGTTGTATGTTAAAAGAGCTTTCTAAAGACTACAAGATGGCTTGAAACGGATTTTTGTGGAGGAAGTTATGGCGTGTCGAAGTTGGCGCATGGGTTGCGCATAGCGGAAAATCAGGGGTTTATGTTAAGTGCGAGCTTTTGTTGCGTATAGGTGTCGTTTTATCGACGAATAGGTCTAGTATAGGCGAGTCATTATGCGAATATCATTTTTACTTGGCCTTTTGATATTATTTTTTCCGTTAATTGTTAGAAATCCGAGTGCGTTGGTTCGAGTGAGCGTTGTAGTTGATTTTTGGCTTTTTCTAGGTGAGTGACACTATTTCTTCTTTGTATTTTGAACTCATGTTTTGAAAAATATGGTGGATTACATATTCTATGAGTTGATAAAAAGTATATTTTCTTGCATAAAATAGGATCAAGCTATTACTGACATTTTTGTTGTTTGAAGGGAGTTATATTTTGACATTGATTTGAATGGTTGTTTGAAAAGGATTTGTGAAATTCTTTGAGAAAGAATCATGAAATATTTTGGAGAATGCTTGATATTTATCTATCAGATTTTGAGTTGTGATGTGGCTTGCATTCTGATGTTGGATTATTGGATATTGTGATTGGTGGTTAGTGCTCAATGTCTCTGTGGACCCTGAGGGGTGTGTGGGTATGCGCATACTAATCTAGGATATCCTTGTGGGCCGAGCCACCGGCTAATAATAGGTGGAGACCTTGCCAATGGGGGAATCTTGGTCGTCTTGTCACGGGCGTTACGCGTGACCATGGATAGATATTTGAGCATGATTGGTCAATGGGTGGACCATTGATGTGTGATTTGAGTTTGGTCGATGGAATAGACCATCGATGTGATTTGATGACATTAATCAATGGAATAGACCATTGATGCATGTTTTATGAGATTGACTAATGGACTGGACCATTGGTATTTTCGGTATTTGAGCTATGATTATGTGTTTGAGTTATGTTTTAAATGTGCATAGTAATTTCTCGATCCGCTTAGAAGAAATGTGTTACTCACTGAGCCGTGATAGCTCACTCCTCTCTTAAACTTGTTTTTCAGGTTCTTCAGTGAGTCGCGAGTAGGCGTGAGCGTCCGTTCGAGGAGGACTTTTGTGGTGGGGAACTTTTTGGTATGACCTATGCATAGTTAATAGGTTTATAAGTTAGTCTTGTAAAATATTTATATTATGTTTTTGTGGGTTATAGATACGCTCTGATGTTGTAACCAAATGCCCTTTTTGTCGAATATATATATGTGGATGTATATATGTTGATATCGGGTTGAATTTTGGTTATGCTAAGGCTGCGTCCTTTGGTGAAAGGACGGCCGATGTCATGCCTTTTTTCTTGTAAGTCGAGGTGTGACATGGATGGATAATGTGAACAGGAAGGAATTCCTTTTGTTTAAAAAACGAATTGAGTGATTATTCAATCGAGTGGACGGGTGAATAGAGCAGTAATCAGGACTGATCGATGTCTGATCCGGTCCAATTCCGAGGTGAAATTGGAAATCAGAATCGTACCGGACCAGTCTTGGAACCGGGAACAAACAAACCAACCGGTTTGGTTTAGAACCGGTAAATTTGCTGTTTTAGGTCAAAAATATATATCAATCCATATGTAGTTGGCAGGAGTTGCAGCAGCCAAACGCAGGCGAAAAACACAAAAGCTCCAGGATGGTAGAATGGAAATATGATTGGAAAAAGAGAAGAACGAGTGGGATTGAACTTGCGTTTCGGCTTTTTCAAGCTTTGCTCTTTTCTCTCTCCTTTATTTATCCTTTTTTGGTGGTGCAAAACGAGTGGGATTGAACTTGCAGCTCCCATTTCACGTCGACGTCGATTACACTCCTAATTTAGGATTTACTTTTTAAGAAATTTAAAAATATATATTATCTATATAATCAATTGGTTCGGTCGGTCCAATTCCCACCTTAGAACCAAGAACTGGACCGACCAGCCACTAGTTCCAAGAATGGGAACTAAGAACCGCCCAAAATCAACTAGTCTAGTTCGGTTCAGGTGATTCTTTATTTGAGAGGTTTCCGATGCACACCCCTAATGGTAATTTGATGAAGAAGAGGAGAGGGAGTATTTTTAATTTTGATGGAAGGGTAATTTTTGAATATTAAAAGTGAGACTAATGATAAATTTGACTTAAATATATGGAAGGGAAAATGTCACTAATGGTCCATGGACTTTTAGTTAATGTGCAATCTCGTTCATAAGCTTTTGATTTGCACAATTTGGTTCATGAATTATCAATAAATGTCCGATCTAGTCATTTCGTTCAAATCGTTAAGTGATGACTGTTTTTCCTTCTTCTTTTTTTCTTCTTCTCTCTTCCCTCCACCATTCCTCGCCTGACCCAATGGAGGGCCGCCCTCACTCGATGCAAGCGAGGGCCATCCTCGTTGAACATAGGCGAGGATGGCCCTCGCTCGATGCTGGTGAGGGCGGCTGTAGCAAGCCCAAGCGAGAGCGACCCTCACCAAACGCTGGCTTCCCTCCACCATAACTGTCGAAGGGAAGAGAGAAAAAGAAGAAAAAAGAAAGGGCCAAAATGCCCAATTCCGTTAACTTTAACTAATGGAAGGACGAAATTAGTCAATCTTCAAATAATCAAAGACTAGATTGGACATTTATCGATAGTTCAAGAACCAAATTGCATAAATCGAAAGCTTGGGGACGAGATTGCACAATAAGTAGAAGTCTAGGGACCATTTGTGACATTTTCCTTATATGGAATATTGTAGGAAGAAATACACTAAAAGTGCTAAAAATTGTGTATAATACTCACTTTAGTTCCATTTTTTTTTTTCAAGATCATATAGGTGTCACTTTTTAAAAAAAAAAATGATCACAACTCCAATTTAGTTGCCGGAAATCTTATGTGGTCATATTTTATTAATTTCTCAGCTTTACATGGCTCACTAGCATGCCTATCAGCATATAACCCCTAAACGATGTCATCTAGAAATCATAAATAGTGATCATTTGAGTGTCAAATTCAAATTAGGATTAAATTATTTCAGTGATTATTGAAAAGAGACCACTTCAATGCCAAGCACGCTACATGGAAATGCCGCATGATTGGATTTTTTAAATAATATGCCATGTCATATAAAATTTTTAATACCACATATTATTTTTTATTTGAATTCGCACCATTGGCACTTAAATGATCATTTTTTTCTTTAATTTGGCACTTAAAACTTTTGACACTAAAATAAACACCTTATATAACTTTTGGCACTTCTAATATTATTCTGCCAATATTGTACCTCGTCCCGACGGTCGTCATGGGGCAACAATATGACGCGAAATGTCATTGACATTATAAATTATACGAGACATGTGATTGACCGATTACATTACGTTAGCCACATAATCCATAGATAAAACACCTTGCTGCAATAAGACTCTAGGTATATATTATCAAAAACCTTAAATTGGTATCTCTTTGACATATAGGCCCTTGATTACTTTTTCATTCATAATGTTGTGCTTGTACTTTTCTCATTCTCATGGAAACCTCTCTTTGATACACCCATTCATTTAAGCCAGACTGTCGAGTGGCTTTGCAGACACATTCTGGTCTATAATCACATAGATCTACATTTGTACAGACACAAAGGAAGGAGGAGTGCCGTAGTATGCACCCACTTAGAACCAATCTAGGCTAAGGATGTAAGATGTTCATATTCACAGACCCTGTCTGTTGCTTATTTGCATGTGTTTTAAGATGAGAAAAATGCACATCCATCCATCACAAAGATTTCATTTTGGGACTCAAAACTATGAGATAACTGCAGTTGCATATGAGCAATCGACCAGTCATCAGCCAATGGAATTTAAATGTTCTCTTCGAATTTCTTTATCCATGCTGATAAATTTCAATAAATGTTAATCAATGTTAAAAAAAAAAAAAAAAAAAACTCTTGATAATTAAAATAATCGATGACTTCCGTTTATGGTAACTTGATCGTAAATTATCACCCTTTTTATGAAATTAACAACTATTTTGATAGTTTGTCAATTGGAAATTTTTTATGTATTAACTTACCAACTTTTATTTGCATAATTTACCATTATTTCAAACTTATCAACTCCTATATGAAATTGCAAATCTAAGTTAAAGCAATTTACCAGCTTTTGTCATATTAAATTACCAACTAGTTTTGGGATACAAAATTTCATTTAAGTTACTTATAGTTTAATTGTTTTTTCTCAAATTTTCAACTTTTTTACTAAGTTCACAATTTTCATTAGGCTTGATTAGTAACCCTTTTCACTCAACAGCTCCTTTTTGAGATCCCAATCTAAATTAGCATGATTCATCATTAATTTTTCTCCTATTAAATTACCATGTATCTCGACCCAAAAAAAAAAAAATTACCACATACTATTAAGTTAACAACTCTCATTTAAATTTATTGCCAACATTTATTCATTAAACTTCCCAACTTTTAATATCGTTTGCAACAATTTATTTGCATTTCTTAGCAACACCAAACAGCAAATTACTAGACGAGGTCTTCACCCAAAAAAAAAAAAAAAAATTACTAGACGAGGTTGATTTTCACCTTGCTCCATCGAGGCAGGTCTCTGCCAATTCTCTTTGTGGGGTGCACTTTACAAAAAGTATCTATTTGTTGATTGCTCCGCATATCCATGTACCGCGAGTCACCTTGAGGCTACTCAAATGAAAACATGAACTATGGAGGTATCTATTTCTATTGCCGAGAACTCCAAACTTCATGTAATTGTGAGCAATAACACTCGATTGTCATCGGCCTTCCCCTACATGCATATACATACATCGAGTGCGCAAGGCAATGGCACAATCTGTACAAGGCTAAGGCAAGAATAAACATTTACACCCCATTCATCAGTTGACACTATAATGGGTAAACCAATCATGCTCAAAATCAAGATTTTATACATCCGATAGAAAAACGTAGAGAAAAGTTGCAGCCCCATCATGCATATTTGGCCAACTTCGTAATTAATGTATTACTAAGACAGCCTTGATGAGGAGAATAAAACATCTTCGCCGAAAAAGCAACTACTGCGCTAATCTTCGTAAAGAAAATCAAACTGTCCGTAAAGTTACCAAGATTTGTCTGATGAAGATCTCCAGCCTTGACCGCAATTAAGAATCCTTATCCACCCATAAATACTAGCCGAATCAGCAGATTAACTACTAACTATGGATATCATATGGCTATTTAAATAGCCGCTGGAAAGAAGACTTGCTCTGTCCAAAATGATACTATCTCGATGCTTTCCTTCTCCTCCTCCTCCTACTCCGTCTCCTCAATTGAAAAACTACATGTCAATTTATCCGATCTTACCTGCATCAGTCCTCCACAAGCATGAAAAAGGATGACTAAATTTGCTATCACTGTTTTCCCTTGAGTCTGCGATTGTATACCACCTTTGCTTTTATCCCCTTCATCGCAACATCGGTCACGTTCTCCTTCTTGACGTCAATTTCTTTTCCATTAATTGTTTTGCCATTCTCTGCGAGTTCTTTTTCCTTTGACTTTCCAGTATCAACAAACAAGTGCTCCTTGATGTATAAGCAGTGCCTTGCATCTCTCCTCCCTCAACTCGCATTACCACTTGAAGAAGCTCCAAAGGTGTGAGTGCAAGATCAAGCTCCTAGTCTTCAATAGGAGCATCTGTAAATTCCTAACAGATAAGCAAGTGAGCGGGGACCAGATGAGGGAATCAGAACATTTCCCCTCTTGGAATCGTCCATAATTTATTTGGACCGGATGCTTTTGAAACAGAGTCCTGAAGCCACAAATATGAGTGTAGCTGTGTATTATCTCATTCAGGCTTAAACATTCCAATCGAGAGACCAATTCCTATGCAGAGCCCAAACATATCCTTTTAGGGGATAAATCTGAACTAAGCCCCTTGTTCCTTGTTGCGTTTTAGTGCCCAGATAAGATAAAATCCTCCGGATCATAAAAAATTCCATCATATGTTTGGTACAACCTAAGATAGGATTAGAAATCTCTAAAAATACTCTGTTTTGTCAAGCACACCAAAGGGGTCGTGATTCTTCATCCAGAGTCTCAGGTTCGAACAAAAAGTTCTCTCTCTAACACACTTGCTCGAACTCAATCAGATCGCAGCTACTCTTTTCTTTGCTCAAATTTACCCTTCATTCAACAGTTTGAGATACTAGGAAATGTGCAACAATGGGCAAAAACGAAGGACGTGCTCTACGAGATTCATTGTCATACATCAGGGCCTTGGTTTTCTATTATCCTCCTAAACAGGTCCAATCCAATTCTCTTAACTCCAATTCTCATAAATTCAACGCCTTTTCAGTTTCTGATCTTCTTCTCCGTTTGCTTCTGAATTCAGGTGAATGAGGCTTCGAGTGGAAACTTCCTCTCCTTAATTTCAGGTACGTCTTCGTTTTCATATAAAAGTCTCATTTGAACCTTTTTTAAGCTGTTGTGAGAGTGAGTGAGTGATGGTCATCCTTGAGTTTTTTAATGCATCGCTATGCTTCTCGAGTTATAGCTTGGCTCTGTTGAGATTTTGCGAGGGTCAATTAATGTTCCCGTTTTATATGTCATGAAGGTGTGAGTTGACTTCAATAGAAATAAAGCACAGAGCAACAACAACAAGAGCAACGAAGCATGGACCAGATCGACTTTAGATTCCTTTTCACCTTTAGTTGTTGGAACACAATTGGCGATGGTCGGAGGCAACGACGATTGCACGGTGATTGGAAGTGACAACAATCAACTGTCATGGTGGTGGTCATCGCTCGGTGGCCGACGGCAATATCCACATGCTCCATCGCTCCATCTTTGGAAGATGACATGGTTTGCTTCTTCATCTTGTTTTGATACTTTTTTTTTTTTTTAACTTTTTTATTCAATGATGGCTTATCGCACCCTGTTTCCCTGATTTTTTATCCAGCATTTTATCCAAATATTTTTGGGTCAAGAGGATTTTGCTAAACACTAAATATCTAGAATCAAATCTAGACCATCAAAGATTTCCCTATCCGCATATACCCACAGGTTTTGGCAAAGCCAGATCCAACCCAACGCAGAGAGCGCGGTTCTTGGTTACTTTTAGATGAAGCCAACTTATGCGCAACTTGAATGGTTTCGATGTCATGACATTATGGATCAAAGCATGGGTACAGGCCATCCCATCATCATCATCATCATCATCATCATCATCATAAGTAGCCCAGACTTGATTATTACCACTTGAAACCTCTGTCCAATCATTGTCAAAAATATATATATGGGTCTGCTATGAGCGTTTGCTTTGGGACTACGTTCTCCACTTCAGATTCAACATTAGAAATGGCATGGGAAAAATTTTTTATCCAACTTTTGTCGTTTCTGTCCATGGGCTTCCTATGCTTAGCTGCAGTAGAATTTGGACCATTTGTAGGAGCTTTCTGCTCCATGTTGTACCCTTGCTGTTTCCTTATGAAGAATTTGGTCCATCTGCAAGTTCTTTCTCACTACTCCAATCATCAAGCTTCTTAAGAATTTCCTTCTTTGCTATATGTATTAACATATTTGGTGTTAACATATAATGCAGGTGGGTGGACCCTTCCCTCACTTGAAGCGATCAAAGATTGCAGTGAGGATTGTGGTGTTACTGTTGTTCTACTGATCAAAGTTTGTGGCTTCAAGACAGTGTTTCATAAGCATCCGGATCCAAGTAAAGTATGGCCAATTCCAAGAGAGAAATGTTTGGTTCTCTCATCAGGCCCTGCTCACTTACAAGTCAAGAAGGTGCAAATGCTTCTATTGGATGCTGAGAGCATAATCCTGCATCCCCACCTTTGCAGCTTCTTCAAGTGGTGACACAAGTTGAGAGAGGAGAAACTTGTTCTCAGGGCACTGCTGATACAATTAACAAGCACTTGTTTGCCGGTACTGGAAAGTTAAATGAAAAAGTAACTCCCAGAAAATGGCAAAACAATTGATGGAAAAGAAATGGAAGTCAAGATGGACGGCGTGATCGATGCTGCGATAAAGGGAATGAAAGCGGGTGTACTAACGCAAACTTAAGGGAAAGCAATGATGAAGAATATAGTCATCCTTTGGCTTGCTCTAGGAGCATTGCGACTGGCTAGATAGGATAGACTGACACGTAGTTTTTGATTTGAGGAGATGGAGAAGGAGGGAAGCATCCAGACAGTACCATTTCGGACTAAATAAAATCTTCTTTTCAGCGTTTGTTCAAATAGCCGTATGATATCCATAGTACTTAATATGTGGATTTGGCTGGTATTTATGGGTGGATAAAGAATCTTAATTTTGGTCAAGGTTGGAGATCTTCAGAAAACTAATTTTAGCATTATAGATAACTTTGCAGACAGTTTTGATTTTCTTTACTAGGTGTAGCAAAGTAGTTCTTTTTTCTGTTGAAGATGACCTATTCTCTCCATTAATTTTGTCATGGTGATACATGGAAAACAAAGTTGGCCAAATCTGTGTTATATGGCTGAGACTGTTCTTTACATTTTCATATTAGATGTATAAGATTTTTGGTACGAGTGTGATTCACTTCGACGTTACCTTGTCAAGGATGAATGGTGGATTTCATTGCTTTCATAAATCTTTATTTTTTTTCTAGCCCTCTACAGATTGTGTCATTGCCTTGTTCACTTATTTCCTTTGCTGAGCGGAAAAGTTAAGTATGTCGCTTATCTTGGTCAGCGAACTCATGACCATGGGCTCTCTTTCACTCACTTTACCGAAACAAACATGGGTCGTAGACTTCGAATCCACTGAAGATGCTGGGTTACTTCTTGTCTGCTGGATCAATGGAGGCCCAATAAAAGCGCCACCAAACAATTTAGGATGTGTTTAGATGAGCATTTAAAAAGCCCCTTCAAGCCTCAAAGCCCTTTCACCTTCAAATTGAGATGTTTGATAACCATTCTTCAAGAGGCTTTCAAATGAAAGTCCTTGGGAATGTTGAAAGTTCAAGGCCGGTCTCCACCAGCCTTGAGCTTAAAAGTATGCACTTTATGCTCCACAATATCATCAATGACAAACCACTGGGATTCGCCCCAGTGGCCACTCTTTCAACATGGAAGGAGGAGATGAGGGGTTCAAACGCCCATCTTCTCAGGAAAGGATGGGGTGGGGACGCACAAATTTCAGGAGTGGATTTCGACTCCCACGCCCTGCAAGAGGTAGGGCAAAAGTCTGAGAGTGAGTGTAGAATAGATATAGAGTAGAACTAACCAAAAATATATATATATATATATATATATATATATATATATATCATCAATGACATCATCTTTAACATTTACGAGCTGTCTCTCGACCGGATCCACGCCCTTTAAGCAGTCGCTCAACTTTGTCATTTTGCAAAAGGCCTTCTCATACCATTTAGCAGGCAAAGTCACTCCATGGGCTTTGCCAAAAATATGACAAAACAACACAATGCAGCGCATGAACCCATTACTTAGGGTATCAAGATGCTTTACCCAGCAGAGGCTGTTCCACAGGTGTTTGCGAGCCATTAGTAGTTAGCTCTAACAACTCCTATTGATCCTCGGACATTTCACCAGCTGGATTCTCAATTTGATCTTCATGAGGCCCATTCAAAAACAGTGACCTGACCAGCGGGTTTCATCCGCACTATTACTTCACTCGGACAAACGATCGAACAGGTGGCGGCTATCGCCCCGCACTAAAACCATTTCATCTTTGCCGCGATCGCATTTAGTTGCGGAATGGCTGTGCTATAGAATCTTGTCGGGACTTGCAAATTTAAGGAACTTGGCGACAATGGGACAAGAAAATCACTACGACCGATATCGATATTTAAAACGGTGTCCACACGCACTAAGCGCGTGCTCGATTGAGAGTAATCGAGTGAATGTTGAGTGGCAACTTGATGAAAGAGAATAGTGGGTAATTTTAATTGTGATGAAAGGTGATTTTGGAAAATTAAAGCGAGACAAAGTGAAGCTCTTGGCCTAAATATATAGATATGGATTGAGAGCTAAAGCTCATCACAATGGTCATCTATCGAATGCATCCCAGGGCAATACTCCATGAATAAATAACCACATAAAAAGTTTTTTAGGGTATGAATTATGCAACGCGTGATTAGCCAGTTGCACCATATCAACTATGTCATTCGATAGATAATGTTCTTTGTCACAATGAGACTTTGGGCCCTAAACTTGTACCATTTGGAAGCTAACTCGCCAAAATATTTTTCGACCTAATCTGAACTATTTTGATTCCTACTACTTGACAAGCAACACCTTTTTTTTTTTCTAGTGAGTAACTTACCATCCTTCATATATTGGTAGAGACCACGTGATAAGAACATTTAAAATTAAGCACCCAATAATCACCTGATAAACTCATAGTGAGTGCTAACACATTGTCGAGGCATCATTGGAATTGTTATATGCGGTAATAACAATTTTATCATCATTTGCAGACTCACCCTAGTACTTCGAACGTTCTCTTTGTCTTCTCTATTAGCTCTATATTATTGGCCTCTTTCATCGTTTGAGGAAATTCGTCCTTGCCCAACAATGCCTTTGTCAAACCCTTAATTATTAATGGAGCAGACACCTTAAGGCTCCATCATCCAAAATTGCTCCTCCCATTAGAAATTTCTCTATATCAATTTTTGCTCCAAACATAATTGCAAACACAATTTTCTCATATAGTGATCAAATCAGTAAAAATCTCAGATCAACCACAGAAACTCTTAACCTTAGCTATGATATCAATTGCTAAGAAAGTAACACACATCTTGCAGTTCAAGCCTAACACGAGTAAAAAATGTTACCAAAGAAAATCAACGAGGAATGACAAAGAACACCAAAAGCTTACATAGTTTAGTCCAAGCACCAGCATCTATTTCATGGGAAGAGCTAGTTGCAAAGAAATTTACCATGGATCCGAAGAATTACAAAGTTACAATCACTCAAGTGTTTTCTAGCTCTAGATTATACTTAAAGTAAACTCATAAGTATCATCTCACAATTACTCGTATAAAACTCACTTAGATTACTCCAAAAGAGAAAATCCTAACATTCCTCTCATTAGCTCTAACATGTAACTTGTGAAAATAAGTCATAAATACGCTTCAAACCTAAGTTCCAGGAGGTCCATGCGACTATCGGGTGTCAGCCTAGATGACCTGAATGGGCCAAACACCGGCCGGATGACCAGTAGCACAACCGGTCATCCAGGCAAGAGGAAGGACACCTGACCAAATTTGGCCTGGGCACGCAGCTGCTGGACTAACAAGCAAGCCGGTCACCGTGCCATGCCCAGCTGCTTCGGCTACTGGACTTCATCAAACTGGCTTATTTTTTTCCTGAAGGAGAAGAAGAATCATGAAGTCAGCAAAGAAAAACACCAACTAAAAGTCAGAGAAAAATTACTCAATCAATTATGAATCTATTACATAAATGCCAATTTAATACTAAGCTTTCCAAATTTACTAAGGTAATCTTAAATTATTGCACAAAGTTTCCGTCATCCCTCTTTCTTCTTCTTTGTTGGCGAGCATCATCGAGCTTAAGGTGGAGGGCGCTGAGGTCAAGCTTGAGGATTTGCGTCCGCCACCGGGCGTGCTGGTTATGCTACCAGATGGTCCTCCAATTCGTTACTTCCTAAATTTTGAGCCGAACTTTGTCTAATTTTGTCGAGTTAATCGAGTCCACAGAGAAATGGTTATGCAGCTTCTAGCCAATTGAGTCCTAATTCACGATAGCGGCTTCTTCTTTTTCTCTTGTGGCACGCCATTTGTTTGCTCGAAATTATCTACCGTGACCGAATTGAGTCGTGTAAGGAATCTAAAAGACGTTTCTAATGGTAGTATTTCTTTTTGCCCTCTGTTCCTTCTCTACAGGTTCGCAGTCGTTCGTCTGAGTGAACTACAGGCAGGTCCCCGACAACATCCTGCCGCCCCCAGCCACCGTGAAGCTCCTGCGCTCGACGACAATCGAGCAGGTCAAGCTGTACGTCACCGATCCGATGATAATCAAGGTTTCCGCGAGCACCGGCATCGATATTGTGATCGGGGTGGCCAGTAGTGACATACCGTCCACGAAAAACTCAAATTTTCAATGGTCAACCACTCGTTCTTCTCCTTTCTTCCCCTCCCCGCCTCTTCAATACTCTAGCATGGGAGCAACGACGGCCCTCGACGCTTCTGCCACCAACGCTGCGCCTGTGATGGGAGCGACAAGAGAGAGCTGCTGATATAGCTTTGCTGGCTGAAGAGGTGCTGAAGTAGATGGACAACCACAAAATATATATTCATTAAGAATGAGAAATCACGCCAGGCATTCCACATGCACTTGGAAGGATTACATTTGAATTTTACACAAAAATTTAGGATTACATTCATAAAACTAGAAAGTTGATGACTAAATTAATGTCTGTACAATAAGTTTAGAATTAATTGCGTAATTCTCTCAAAAGTTCATGCCACTTGAAGGTTTAAGTAGACAATTTTTTTTTTATGAGATTAAGCAAAATGACATATAGGGATACATATACATATATACTTTTGACTTGTTCCTTTGGACGCAAAAAAGAATATTAAAAAAATTAAAAGAAAAGGCAACTACAATGGCCGTTGGCCTATCATTTTCAAAATATATGAAGTTGAGCCCCAAAAAAATAAAAAAATAAAAAGGCAGATGGCGCCTTATTCCTATGACTTATAAAGAGATAAGAATAAGATATTAAATGGATCCTTCTCTCTCTAAAGTTTATTCAACATAGGGGGATATTCATCTTGTCTGGCAGGAAACAGCGAATATGTTCCTCCTTATCCAATCCTCATTATTATTATTATTGTTGTTGTTATTATTATTAATTTCAAGAATATATACATGACTCTTTTCTGGAGATCTCGCTCTTTTTCTTTTTCCTTTCAGATTTGTACGGACAACGAGGGCTTTCAATTTTAGGGCAAGTTCTTCTTCTTCTTCTTGAGGTATTGAATTATTTGTCGGGCTGTAGATGGGATTTACAAGACGTTGAATTGACTAGAGTTCTCTCTCAGAGAGGTAGTCTTGTACCAACTTTTTCCAACCATGCTATAGATATTTAGTACTTATTTCTGAATTGCCCCACCTTTATTAACTTCCATGTAGTCCTCCAATACTTCTTCCCATTTACAAAATACAAACTAGTAATTATGCTTAGTGTAAATAATTAAGACATTCTCTTAATTGATTGTCAGACCTTTCTCATGCCTCGATGATGTAGATAATCAATTATTAGATGCAAAACTCATGCAAATGCTCAAAGTGACTTGCAATTTGTGTGGCATATGACGACAATGTTTATAATTCGCGTCAATTTGTCTTGATCTAATATATATTTATTTTAATTCTATATGCCAAATAATTGAATTACAGTCGTGTCAATTATTGTCGACTTGTAAATTATTGTCTTTATAATTCGCCTTTTATCTTGTGATCATGTTCAGTCTTACCACCCATGAGTCTATTTGAAAAGTTGCTTGTGTGGTTAGCGCTTTTAACCAATATGATTGGGCCATGAATGAGTGGACATTGATACTCTTTTCTCATTCCTCGCAAATAAGTTGCATTACTTTTGTGGAACTATAACTATTTGCTCCGTTTCATATGGGCCAAACAAAATAGGAGATCATTTAAAATGGGTATTAACTTATGACTTCCTTCACAACGTATCTCCAACCCAACTGATGTGGACCTATGGATGTCATGAATGCAAAACTAAAGGCTAAGAAGGGGACCCAATGGGAATGTGTTTATTGGGGAGAAAAATATTTGGGAACAAAAAGGTTTGGATTAGAAGAATATATGAGCTAGCTAGGAGGCGCATCGATGAAACTAACCTGAAAAGAGGATTTGATTCGATCGTTTTCACCCAAAAGAACCCGTAAAGAGAAGATGCACCAATCAGCCTTATCAAAATCCAATCCTTTTGGGAGGATGTCTTTTTCAGAATCTTCCGTTTAGATTTCCATTTTCTTTTTTTTTCTTTTTTTCTTTTTCATGTTTGGGTTTTCCTTTCTGCGCAATCTTGATTTTGTAGAATCCATTGTCCAAGGATAGGTAAAGTGAGGAATATATCGAAAAAGAAAATCCTGCGAACCCTCAAACCACCTCAAACCATCAAATTGTACCATCAAAAGGGATTCTCGTGACCCAGACAAGTATAAAAGACCATGTTCTCATCTCCAAAATCTTCATCACCTAAAGTTCATTGGTACAACCCTTCTTCAATTGGTTGCATTTCAAACTCTCTCTCTCTCTCTCTCTCTCTCTCTCTCTCTCTCTTCCAATTTGTGATTTCTTTCAAGGTAAGTTCGAGTCCCATTGATAGTGTTTGACATTATTATTATATTGTAGCTCATGGTATGTGAACATAGTTCCCTTTTATGGGGGAAAAAAAAAAAGAATATCAAAAGTGACTATTTTCCCCCTCGCTTTCAGTATTCTTGAAGAAAATGAGTAGGCCTGGAGATTGGAACTGCCGGTCGTGCCACCACCTGAACTTCCAAAGGCGAGAGTCGTGCCAGAGATGCGGAGAGCCACGCCCCGGCAGTTTAGGTGGAGGAAGGAGCAACTCGTCTTTCAGGTCCGGCACCGCCATGGATGTGAGGCTTGGTGATTGGTATTGCGGTGTCGGGGGCTGTGGAACGCACAATTTTGCCAGCCGCTCGAGCTGCTTCAGGTGTGGCGCGGCGAAGGATGAAACACCGACCGTTGGTGGGTATGACGGCGACATGCCTCGGATGCGAGGTTTCGGGTACAGCAGTGGCACTAGCGCGAACCGGTCGGGGTGGAAGCCTGGCGATTGGATATGTGGAAGGTAACTTTTTCTTAATCATAAAGTAGCCGAGTCGACATAAATACCTAATTCGCATGCATGCCTTTCTACATGTATCTCTACACCCCCAAAGGAACTATGCATCTATTTATGCACACATCTAAAATTAAATAATATGCAAGATACTCTTCTAAGGGGTTAAACATAGATGTACTTGCATGACATGTACAAGATATATTTATATGCACACCTTTTAAGGCGGTATAATGACTTTAGATAATAACTCATCTTTCTTGTTTCGATTTTTTCTTTCTTTCTTTCTACACATTTCATTAGAAATTTCGACATTGGCCATCCTTTTCCGTCATAAAAAGCCCCAAGAAGAGAAGAAAACGACCTCGTTGATTTCTTGAATTTGATGAGTCAAACTGTGAAATGAGCAGATCGGGGTGCAAGGAGCACAACTTTGCAAGCAGGACAGAATGTTTCAGGTGCAATGCCCCAAGAGAATCTGGTGGTGTGTCTTCCTCTTCTTCGTAGCCTCATTCGACTTAATAAAGGTAATTAATAAGAAGAGTAGTGTCTTGTACGTGTGACCAAGTGTTTTCTGTGCTCTCTTTCTGACCTAACATGTTCCGGTTACTTAATTTCTCTATCATCAGGTTACTTTCAAGAAAATCTCTCGAGGACCAATCGAAACACGGCTAGTCTTTGGTTCTTCAACTCTAAAACACATAAGATGTTTGGAGAAATGTTTGAAGATGAAGACTGAAATGAAAGGGGGACAAACAGTTGTTAGGGTTTTGGGGCTTGCTTAAGTTCTTGGTTAGATTTTGTCTTTTGTGCCTTTGAAAGTGCCCGTTGTCGTAACCAGTTCATTTTATTGAACTCTCTCTTTTAGGCATATTTAGGCATAAACACCTCTCTCTCTCTCTCTCTCTCTCTCTCTCTCTCTCTCTATCTCTCTCTCTCTCTCTACGTACACAGACTGACATTTCCATGGAAGTGGTCCAAACAAAAATTCTTGATGCAGCTCTTCCTTGTAATGCACTGTTTTAAGCGATTCGTGAAATCGCATGAAACACCTTTTGAAGTCAAATCAAATCCACTAAGACAATATGGTTGTTATGAGCTCAGCAAATGATCAGATCCCTAGATTTATACCCTTTTTTGGGTTCGAACTCTGTGCAGATTGGGTCTCGGGTTGGATCACCCAAAAAAAAAAAAAAAAAAAAAAAAATTATATACCCTTCATGTTTGGGTCAGGTTGGATGTTGATGAGGACCCAAATTGAACCGGACGCTTATCACTTTTACCCTGAAAATGATGTCATGAAATAAAATTAGTGTTTAATGACCGATGTCACGCCCAAATGAATTATTTATGTTCCTCCCTTCCTAATGGTAGAAATGTGTGGTCGTCGTTGGCCTCTAGGCTCTGCAATTCCGAACTAGAACTATTTCGCCTGTCATCTACGTTCGCATTGAAAGGAAGATGCACACGCAGGTTCATTCAATGTCAATATCACTTTACATTGAAAGAATGTGAGCATATCATATCACAACATAAATCTTTTAGTACTCGATCCATATCGACTAATGAAAGATCAACTTGTGAATCATATCATAATTCATTTATAAGTTTATGGATCCTTGGGTTAGTTACAAGGGTATCCTCACCGTTTATCATGGACCAGTTAAGGCTTGATTTTTTTTTTATAAATTTATGGATAAATTTTATTCATTAAATCGTGGGCCTTAGAAAATCATGCTGACTTTAACTCTTCCAAAATAATCTTAGTGCTCCCCTCAAGTAGTGAGTCCATAAAGTACTCAAAAGAATTCAATAAAACTGCCAATAACATCATACATTGTTTCTCATAAGGCAAGACCTCACTGACATACTTCAAGTTCATCATGAGTTTTTTTTTGGTCAGCTCATCATGAGTTTGTTAAACCCATCTAAGTGGGTTCTCATGACGTGCCTTCAACCATTCGGAACTAAAACATAAGCAATTGTTCAAACCCTTCATCAAATAAAGTGTCTCGAGTTTTGCCCACAATGTTGTAGCATCCTCCTCTTGGGCCACTTCAATCAATATCTCATTTGACAAATTCAATAGGATTATACTATTTGCTTTCTCCATCAACTGCACCTTGTCAGCCTTTTTCATCGTTTTTGGCAATTTATTCTTGCCATCCAATGCATTTGCCAAACCTTGCCTTGTTAGCAAGGCATGCATCTTAATGCTCTATAACCCAAAATCGTTTCTCACGTTGAACTTTTCAATCTCAAAATTCGCTCAAAAAATAATTGCAACAATAGAATTTCTAGAATTTCCAGACGGTGATCAAACAAGCAAAAGCCCCAAATTAGTTTTAGAGACCCTATCATTACCTCTAATACCAATTGTTTTGATATAATTCAGCAAAGCTAACCAAATTTTGTAATTAAATCAATGCAAAAATCCTTGGAGAAATAAATGAGGAACAATAAAGAATACTTACATGATCCGGTTACAGTGTTTGTATTTATTCCGTCAGGAAAGTCAGAAGCAAATAATCTATCAATAATCAAATAATAAAAGAGTTACAGTCGTTCACATGCTTGAGTATTTAGTACCTAGAATATATGTAAGTCCACAATGTTTATAAATACAACAACTCAATTGAATATAAACTCACAATAAAAAATTCACCGTGTTTAGGACTCCTAATTGCGACCAAAGAGAGCGTCAACGCGCCACCCCTTTCTTTCTTGGCTGTTCATCCTCTCTCTTTTCTTTTGTTTTTGGGAGTTCACCATGCGGCTTGAAGGAATTCTTCTACGAGGCCAAGAAAGGAATTCCACCCTACAGGATTTGGTGTGCCACTTTTCGTTTTCCTTCTGTACAAGTCAATCAATCCACTTTTGCGGGGATCCACCGAATATCCAAGTTCCTTTTCCTGTTGATGCTTTATTTTTTTTATTTTTTTTTATGATTCATCTTGATATCTGGAATTTATTTTGTTTTAAAGTTGTCTGAAATTTGTCTTGACTTGTTGCTGGACTGTGTGATTTCTTTCGTAATTCTGTGAAAATAAATGTAATATTATTTTGATGATGATGATGATGATGATAATAAATAAAACAAAACCACCACCCAACAAAACCCAAATTTAAATTAGATTAATGGTTACACTAAAATTGAACAAACCAAAAAAAATTTTTACTTTACCAAAAAAAAAAAAAAAAACCAAAATCCTCCAAACAGCTCAGATTTCGTACACAGGTTAAAACTTGAAACATAATTTAATATAACAAGTCACAAATCGACCGTAAAAGTGAGCCTTCGATGTATGAGTGAGAAAGAATAGATAATTTAAGATAAGAGCAATGATGAAGAAGAGGTCAATTTGTATTTTCTAAACAATGATAAGTTAAGTTGTGAAGGAACCTGAAATAGCAAAATAACTAAATTGAAGAAAACCGTGAAAATATGGAAATCATCTAAAGTTGATTTTGTCTATCTAAAGAAAGTGGGATGAAATTAGTCGCACAAGGGAGGAACGGAAATAGTCCACGCCCAAACTAAAACACGTATGTGTCAATGATTTAACGCTTGCTCTTGGATAATTAATTCTCGCAGTGATGTGTCTAATAATAAAACAATCATGCTAAGCCTATAGTTGGCTTTATTTTGGAACGAGTAACCAATGTCAAATATCTCTATTATAGGTATGTTTGTTTTACTGAAAATTACGTATTTAAAGAAAATATTCTCCATAGAAATTATTTTCAAGAAGAATGGTTAGTTTCACATATTTGGTAGTTTAGGGAAAGTGATCTCCTTCTTGACATAAAGAGAAGTCATGTTTCCCAAATCTAAAATTGATATCAGTTTATGGAAACGTTTTCCATAAATCAATTAGTTTTCCACCATCCAAACACCATATAATCAATTAAAATTCATTGTTATTGACCCTAATTATATCATTTGAGTCGTAAATCCATTTATAATCGATTTTGCGACATCTAACTCCCTTATTGCCACCAGCACAGGACAAAATAAAGCTAAATAATAATTTGCTTACTATGTAATCGAACTTATGTTTACTTGCAATTATTGTTTAATTTCACCCATGTTAAATAAGTCGAATAAATCTTTAGCTCAGTCTTATAGGTATTCGTCGCCGATGAGATACGTACATTTTCAACAAGAGAGGACTCTTGCATAGAGTTGTCAAAAGAAGGGAAAGACCGAAACCCGAATGAAGCAGGGAAGCCCTGGACAGTTGGTGAACCCTATGAAAAGTTCAATGCAGACTTCCGAAAGAGAGACGATGCAGAGTATGAGAGGTAGACCAGTAGTAATTAGTAGCAACCAGAATTGTGTAGGGGCAAAAAATATGATCACTCGCCAGCCACGGCCTCAACCCACGTATTGCCGAGAGTAAAAAGACTACTAGGTTCTCCTTCTTCGCCAGAATCAATGACGCCGAATCGTGACCACGAGCCTCTCCAGACTCTGACCTCACCGACTTGCGTTTTTTCTATATTGCTAAACACCAGCCTGTCATCCTCTCGGCGAAGTAAAGCCGCACCATCTCCCTTTGTTACCACAAGTCCTGTTGGCAGCGCAATGTGATACTGTTTGCTCCAGTATTCATCCTCGCCATACTCGCTCATCACTCAAATGGCGCAAACGTCTCCAAGAGCCGGTGAATCTTGCGACACCGAGAGCGTCACAGTGCCTCTTGTATCTAGATGGAATCTAGAGAGATACTTGGAAACTGGCGAGGTCGACCTCGAGAAAAAATAAAAATAAAAATATTAAAATTCAAAAATATTAAAATATTATTAGAATTTGTCCACGTCAACACCGATCAAACCACGTTAGCTAGCTAGCGTCCGTCAGCCAAATCCGATCAAAATTGGTCGGAAATGACTAAATTGGTACTAAGTAAAAAGATTTAGGATTAAATTAGCATAAAATATTTTATGACTAAATTGGTATAAATACAAAAAAAATTGGAACTTTTTTAATATTTTTCCTCGAAAACTGGTATCGTGACTTGCCCCAATACTTCCTCCTCTGAAAAAAGCGACACTATGGAACTGAATCTCATGTGCTTTCTGGTTGCTGGCAACAATGCACTGATCCTTAACAAATGCCTGCAAATTGCCTAAAACTAAGCACATAAAATTGCTCCACATTTTTGTCCAGTTCAAGCCCATCGAAAAGTTCATTTTCCTCTCGCTCTGTCGAGTCTCTCTACCAGTATGGTAGCCTCTCACTGATTTCGTTCTCTTCCTATTGTCTTCTTTTCTCTTTTACATCCATGGAAACCTCCAAGGGGCCATAGTCTTGTTGTCTTCTCTGTATTCTCCCATCCTGTGCAATTTCCCGAGTGAATTGCTTACCCAGAAGTTCTCCTCCCGTTGCATGTCACGATCTTTCTTCTTAGGGTACTCCGCTCTGCTTGATTTACATAAAGACCTTGTTTGTCGGGCCATGCATGTTGTTTTCTTCCTTCGATCTTGAATCCTGGTGACAGGAGGAGCTTTCTTCTTGCTGGTCTGGCTATGGCACACGAGAATGATCCTGAAGCTTCAAAAGTAGCAGCTCTATGTCGGAAATTGGGGAGACTAACTACAGAGCATCAAATTGATGAATGGGTGGTCGAACCCTCACCTGAGGTTATGGAAGAATGCAAAATGACCTTGATTGGTAAGATCATCTCTAATCCCTCGATTAGTTTCCCAGCTCTTCAGACTGCTTTGAAGAGAGCTTGGCGCACAGAAAATGTAGACATACTGTAGAGGGAAGCAGGAATCTTTTTAGTGAAGTTTAAATCGCCAGTTGATAAACAACGAGTATTGGATAATGGCCCATGGCAGTTCTCTGGGCAGTTGATCATGTTAAAGACTTGGGTGGAAAACACACCTTTTCATTATTATGATTTTTCAACATGCGCTTTCTGGGTCCAAGTGTTGGGACTTCCCTTGGAGTGTTGCACTGATGAAATGGTTCGTAGGGCTGTCTCTACTGTCGGAAAGGTCTTGGAGGTGAAGTCTGATTATGTGCTGAATTCTACTCTGCGGGCGGGAAGGGCAAAAGTGGAGTTAGTGATCTCAGAACCATTGAAATCAGGGCGTCTAATAAAATATAAAAACAGTACTTATTGGCTAGATTTTCGCTATGAAAAGCTCCCTCATTACTGTTATTCTTGTGGGCGCCTGGGCCATTACAATGACTCCTGCCGTTTCGTGCCTTACAACGTTGATATGTTCTTCGGAGAGGAGAAAACACCATATGGGCCCTGGCGTAAAGCTGAAGTTCAGAAATTTAGTCCCTATTGGTAGTTTTATTATGATGATTCCATTGAAGTCAATGAATATGAGGAGATCGTACCTGAAACTCCTAGTAATGCAGCTCCGCCCCTGCCCCTTCCTCCTCCTCCCGTTCAGATAGCAGAGGCTTCAACTCCTCCAAATACCTCACCTGGTCTAAAGGAGTGTTCCACTGCTCCAGATTTAGCTCTTCAGCCTAGTCATGGTATAACCACAGCTTTCATTCCAGCAGAGGTAAAGCAGAAAGGGGTACAGTTACAACTCCCAGTTCAGCAAGCAAAAAAAGAAAAAAATGTACGTCGGGGTGGAAAAGTAGGCTTTGTTAAGAAGCAACGGAGATATGCACCATATGATTTACCCGCACCTCTATCCACAACCTACAACGACACAGCTCTTCTTGATGCACCAATTCTTGAGGCAGCACAGGTTGATTTACGGGCATTGGTGACTGGCCCTAAATAGCCACCAGGGCACAAATGAAGATTATAAGTTGGAACTGTCAGGGGTTGGGCAATCCCCTGACAGTCCAAGCCTTAAAGGCCCTAGTGGCTAGAGAAAGGCCTGAATTGCTCTTTTTGATGGAATCAAAAAATTCTGATGAGGTTATGCTTAGACTAAAGCGTACCTTAGGCTTTTTTGATCATAGGATTTGGAGTCCGGTGGGTTCTGCTGGAGGTCTGGCCCTTTTCTGGAATGACAACCTTAGGGTGTCTGAATTTACCTCTTCTTCCCACCATTTTGATTTCCTCTGTCAGATTCCCTCAGAAAATACCACTATGAGGGTGACTTGTCTTCATGCACCGGCTACTTTTCAAGCTCGTCAAGTTTTTTGGCAGAACCTGCGGCATATTATTAGTCTGAACTCATCTCCATGGATCTACATTGGGGATTTTAATGAAATTCTGATTAGATTGGAAAAATTGGGATCTCGGCCGCCAGATACTTACCGAATATCATCCTTTCGAGCTATACTTGATGACTGTCGCTTACTGGACTTACCAACACATGGCTGTGCTTACACTTGGTCAAATAACCGTGAAGGGGAAGCCTTGGTAAAAGAACGTCTGGACAGGGCAGTCTGTAATATTGATTGGAGGGAGATATTTCCTAATGCCCAGCTAAATGTCCTTCCTGCAATAGCATCAGATCACAGTCCTTTAGTGTTGGACACCTCAAGGAATGTGTTTAGAGAAAAAAGACTATTTACCTTTAAGGCTTTTTGGAACCAAGATGCTGAATGCTCTTCAATTGTGGCTGAGGCTTGGAAGGATAGCGGAGACAGGGCATCATCTTTATTGGCGAAAATCCAAGCGGTAACCAAGGCTTTATCTTGTTGGAGTCGTACAAAGTTCTCGCACAGCAGACACAGAATCACTGAGTTAGAGCAGCAATTGCAGTTTTTGACCAATAAGGCAGATAATTCAAGGGATCAAGCACTAATTACTAATCTTAAGGCGGAGATTCAACAATGCTGGCAACGAGAGGAACAATTTTGGGCGATGCGATCAAGGATAAACTGGCTGAAATGGGGGGATCGTAACACCAGATTTTTTCATGCTACAGCTATTCAACGGCGGCAGAGGAATCGCATTACTATGTTGAAAGATGAAAATGGGGAATGGATTCGGGACCCTGCCAAGCTACACGACATGACTACTGCCTATTTTGCTCAACTTTACACTACCTCAGGCACCAGAAACTTTGACCAGGTACTAGACCAGTGTCCTCAGATAGTTACCAATACGATGAATGAAAATCTGTTAGCACCTGTGACAATGGATGAGGTGAAAGAGGCTACATTTCAATTGGGGGCTTCAAAAGCTCCAGGGCCTAATGGATTAAATGGGTTATTTTATCAAACTTATGGAGAAATCATTAAATTTGATATTTTTAAGGCTGTTCAGGATTTTTTCCATACAAGTATCTGACCACCTCATCTAAACAAAACTGCTATCACTTTAGTGCCTAAAATCCCCAATCCTGAAAACCTCGATCAGTATCACCCTATAAGCCTGTGTAATTATGCATATAAGATCATTTCTAAGGTGCTTGCAAACAGATTAGAGCCTTATCTATCTACATTAATTTTTGAGGTACAGTGTGCATTTGTGGGAGGCTGGCAGATTTAGGATAATATTTTAGTTGTTCAAGAGGTCATTCATCAGATCAAATCAAGAAGAAGGAGAAGGCATTTTCAAGCTGTGCTAAAACTTGATATGCGTAAAGCATATGACCGTGTTGAATGGGATTTCCTAAGGGCGCATTTATTAAGGTTAGGCTTCCATTCCCATTGGGTACATTTAATCTTACAGTGTATCTCTTCCACATCTTTCTGTGTTAAACTGAATGGACAGTATCTGCAGCAATTTCACCCCACCAGAGGGCTACGGCAGGGAGATCCCCTATCCCCTTATCTTTTCATTCTGGTAGCCAACTTATTATCTTATCTTATTAGAAGTGCTATTGATATGGGTTCCCTCAAGGGTATCAAGTAAAACCAATGGAGTCCCACTTTATCTCATTTATTCTTTGCCGATGATGCAATGTTTTTTCTGGAAGCTACTCTGATAGAATGCCAAAACCTTTCAAATCATTAAATCGAACCGCACTTGTTTGGCTACAGGACAAGCTATTAACATAAACAAGTCAGGAGTATTTTTTAGCCCATCTTGTCCCTTTTCATTAAAGTTAAACTTAGCCAGTGAATTGCGAGTTCCACTGCTAGAGAAATGTGGCAAATATTTAGGGATTCCTACTTATTTGGGGAAGATCAAAGAAGGATATGTTTTCTTGGATTACAAGTAGAGTTGAGGCAAGATTAGAGGGATGGAAGGAGAGAATGATTTCAAAAGGGGGGAAGGAAATTCTGCTAAAGTCAGTCATTCAAGCCATTCCCTGTTATGCTATGTCTGTGTTTAAAATTCCTATTTCTCTTTGTAGAAACATCGAGCAGCGAATGGCAAGGTTTTGGTGGAAGAATGATTCTAGTAAACCTGGAATTCATTGGCAAAGCTGGCAGAATTTGCAGAAAAGGAAGGATATTGGAGGTATGGGATTCAAAAATTTAATCAACTTTAATAAAGCCATGCTTGGTAAACAAGCATGGCGCCTCCTACAGCAACCAAGTTCTTTATGGGGTAGACTCTTTAAAGCTTTATATTTCCATTCCTCTCATTTTCTGAAAGCAGATTATGGATCTCGACCCTCTTGGGGATGGAGAAGCCTATTAAGTGGGAGAGAAGCAATTGCAAATCATCTTTGCTGGTCTGTTAGGGATGGAACTAAAATTAATATTAGACACGACAGGTGGCTCCCCATGGGCATTCTTGGTGGACCGAGAGCTCAGCAAGAACCCCAGTTAGTAGCAGATCTTATTGATCATTCTACTAGCTCTTGGAAGACAGATCTCTTAACTCAGTTTTATGATGAGTTAATTATCAAGCAAATTACAGATATCCAACTACGCCCTACATACACTCAAGATCAACTTATTTGGACAGCAACATCACACGGTAACTTTACTGTAAAATCAGCATATCATGTGATTAATAGCACCAAGATAGACCAAGTAAGTCAGAAACCTTCTTCTTCTTACCAGACCCCCTCAAGTCTCTGGCGCATGATCTGGAAAATGCCCTCTGCCCCAAAACTTCGCACTTTCTTGTGGTCAGTCTGCAGTAATTCCCTTGCAACCAAAGAGAATTGTATTACCGTCATATTATAAGTAACCCTTGCTGCATCCTATGTTCTAAACAGATCCCGGAATCAGTCGAGCATACCTTCCTGCTCTGTCCTTGGGTGCAAAAAGTGTGGTCCCACCATAGGATCTGCATTGGTATAAATCCCAGAAACATCAGAAGATTAGATAATTGGATTGTCTCTACAATTGGCCAACATAACCCTTTGACTAACCTGGCCTTTATCTCGAATGTGTTGTGGCAAATTTGGAAAGCTAGGAACAGCTTCATATTTCGAAGAATCAACCCAAATCCTCAACGGGTTGCAGAGGCAGCAGTGATTCAATCAAGGGTTGATCGGCTATCCAATCTTTCCACCAGATCTGGGAAAAAGTTGTCGTCAGGCCAACCCATATGCTAGAAACCCCCAGATCCAAGTATTCTCAAAATTAATATTGATGGATCTTTTGATCCAGCAGGAACGACAGGTAGAATAGCCGTGATCTGTAGAGATCATAGAGGGAATCTTACCGAAGGATTTACCCAGAGTGTGGCCGCCTCTTCAGCTTTGCAGGTGGAGACTCTTGCGTTCTCTTCGGCACTCCGGCATCTGTTGAACAAGGGATGCCAGCATCAGCGGATTGAGGTGGAGTCGGATAGTTTGAATCTGGTGGAGATCGTGAATCGACAGTTGCTTCTGCCATGGAGAGAGCGAGCACTCCTCTCTGAAGCCGCTTTTCTATTTTCTCTGTTCTCTAACCTTGCCCTAGGGTTTTGCCCGAGGGAAGCAAACTCAGTCGCTGATTGGGCTTGTAAGGCCCATCCTCTGAACTCTCCTCGTAGGAATTTGCTGCTATCTTCTTCGTCCCATCTGAGGGACTTACTTTGCGCTGATGCCCTTGTGGCTAATTGTAATCCTCTCTCTAATTAATATATTTTAGTCTTTTTCTGACCAAAAAAAAAAAAAAGCACATAAAATCGGGTCCCACCAAATTTCTCCTTGTGTCCCTGATTAGACTAAAAATCTCAACGTCAGATGTTCTCACTGGAGCATAAAGTTGTCCTCTTGCATTTTGCAGGAATAAGCAATCTCTTTCATTGATGTATTGTCCTACATCATTTGACAACGAGTCATAAATATTTTTAATATTCATGTGATTTATCTTCACTTATTAACGTAAGCTTTTTGAATTGGACTTTTTTATATAATATCAGAGCTAGACATCTTGAATTCAAATTTTTTCAGTATTAGGATGTAAATCCCACATTGGAGAATTGATGTGGTGTTGTTGATACCTAAATTTTATCATTTTATTTAGGACTTAATCGCATAGAAAATTAGGGATAAATTTAAACCTTAGTAAAAATAAATTTCATTAAATTGCATGGTATATAGACATTAAGAGCATTTGCATTAGTAGTGCATTAGTAGTAATAGAACCTTCTTGTTAAAAGAAAATAGAACGTTAATTAAGAGAACTATTATTATTTTAAAAAGAGAAAATGAATGAGGCCGGGCCGAGGCTAGGCCAGGCCGGCCTTCTTTCCTTTTCTCTTTATCTATTTCCATTGGCTTGGGCCTGGCCCAGCCTCCTTCATTTTACCTTCCCTTCACCAGCCCAATCTTCTTCTCCCTCTTCCTCTCTCTCTCCCCCTTCATGCTCTCTGTAGAAAGGAGGAAAAGCAAAGTACGAGATAGAGGAGACAAGAGGATCATGACGTAGCAGAAGGGCAGCAGATCGCGCAACATGATCCCAGGGTCGGAGCTAGGCCAGCAAGGTAGCTGGCTGTGGCAGGAGCCATGCGCATTTGCTGACCGAGCTCAAAAGCAAGAAAGGGGAGAGGTCTTCGACTAGGAGAGAGGAGCGAGAGAGAGAGAGAGAGAGAGAGAGAGAGAGGGGGGTGGTTCTGCTGGCTTATTCTTCTCTTCTTGTGGAGGGCTTCAGCGAGAGAACTTGAGAGAGCGAGATGGGTAGAAATGGAGAGTGACCAGGAAGAAGGAGACTCAGAATCCACCTCAGGCGAGCATCGCTCAGCCATCCCCGACGCGAGCTTGCGCCTCCTAGCCGGAACCACCAAGCTCTGGCTTCCCTTTCCTCGATTGCAAGTTTTGCCGGTGAGTTTCCTGGTTTTTGGTTTAACCTGTATCAATTTCCTAAGGATCCCGACTCGAGGGCGTGCAAGCTGACCGGACGTACTCCGATTTATCGATCTCGCTCGTCGTTTCGCCACCTCCGAGGCGGGTATCCGCCGACCCTCTTTGTGCCCTGTTTTGTCCTGTTCTCTCACATTTTCCGCATGGGTTATCGAGTCAAAGTGTGCGTTTCGAGCTCGCTTATGCTGTCCTTTGTTAATGTTGAGGATTCCCTGCCATTCTCGTTGAGCTTTGGTCTACTTTCGGGTCTTGCTCTTGTTTGTGGTTGCCTTGAGCCTACGCACCCTAGGTGTTTGATAAAAATGCCCTCATGGCGCTTCTGGTAAGACAGTCACTGCCTTTGCCGTATCCGAAGCTCGTGTATCATCGTTTTGACTGCTAGTTATTGAGGTCGTCTTGCGTGAAGCCTTATCTCGTTGATCGTGAGAGATCCTGGCAATGGTGTTGTTCTCGGCAAAGAAGAGAATGTAAAGGGGGGAGCTTCAGTGAGGAACGAGACCACGCCCAGGGGAGGGAAAATTAGATAAAGAAAATAAAAGAAACAAGCAAAGATTAATGAAAAGAGAGAGGAAATCAACCTGTAAACCATTTTGAGCGTGTGGGCTGGTTGGACTTCAGGAGTGTCTATTTCATTTTGAAAGAGCAACATTTTTCTTCATTGTTATTTATTTTGTGATCCCACATTTTTGGATCCATATTTTCTCCTAAGGTTGCGACTATTCAACGTGAAGTATTTCCACGCTTCGTACCCTTTCGTGACAAACCCCTTTGGCAACCGTCTTGATGGGAGACGATATAAAAGGAACGTACGTTCATTTCTGATGGGGTGATGACAAGGTCTAACAAAACCTCTTACATTCAGAATACACCATCGACGTGAGAGGATTTGGTTAGTAGAGTGCGCGCCCAATTTTTCTTCGTTTTTCAGGATATTTTCAACAAACGTGAATTCAAACAATGGCTGGAGGTTTGTCTTAATTGATCCTAGCTTCCGCATCAAGAATTTTTATGTCTTACATTTGGTATCAGAGCGTGTTTAGTGCCTCTGCCTTGTTTTTGTTGTATTTTGGTGTTTTTTCGCTGTATTTCGGCCATTTTTGAGGATGAACAGTATCTCGGATATTAAGGCAAAGAGAGAAATTTGCCGATTCCAGGCAAAATCCGTCGACCCATCCCTTGATTTCGGACCCATACGGTCGCACCGCCATGAGGAACATTAGCCATGAGTTATTTCGGCATATCGGCATTCGCCGGAGGCTAATCGGGCAGCGGAAGTCGCAGTGGTTGAGGATTTGTATTTTTGGGAATTTTCTTATGATTTGGGACTCATTTCTTCATCATTTTCGCCGAAATTTGTACCCATGTGGTCGTGCCGGCATGCTCTTCAAAACCCATTAATTATTTCGGTCTGAAATGGGCTATCGGAGAAGAGACGGTGGCCAAATCGCAGCTGAAACGGCGAAGAAAACGCCCCTGTCGCGCGAGGAAGAAGGCGCGTGGGCTCCACGCGCGCGCTGCAGTTGCAGGCGCGTGGAACCCACGCGCACGTGCCATTACGCGCGTGCAACCGCTGCGCACGTGGCATCCACACACGCGTCAACCGCTAGAGCGGACCCGCCCGCGGCAGTTACCAACGCACGCGCCTGCGCCTTGGACGCGCGTGAGGGGCACGCGCCCTAGCTGCGGATTTTGGCGCGTGCTCGGCACGCGCCCTGTCGTCCCCCACCCGCGGCTCTTTTTCACTTTTGCCTCAAAATTTTCATGTTTTTGCAATCCTGCCCTTGGCCAATTTATTTATTTACTGTTCTGCCCGTGGTACATTTTTTTATTATTCTCTCATTTCATGCATTTTTATGAATACTTTGTGCATGAAATTAAATGTCCAATGATTCATATATTTAATTAATTAGAGAGTAGCCACAGCATCTTTAATTAATTAAATTATATATGAAGAGCTTCCGAATCATATTTAGAAATGGACATTAATTGTAATTAATTATATTAATATGATAAATTTTATCCCACAGGAATTTTCATGATATTAATATGGTTAATTAGAATGAAATATCATATTATTTTTCTTAATTTACCCACAGGGATTAAGAAAAGGCATATAATATGGTAGTTTCTTCATGATGTAGTTATGAATCTATTTAAATTAGAAACTTAGCCCACAGGCAGTTTTTATGTTATGCGATTCATATATGTGACATGTTTACATTAGTAAAACATGATTTATGTATATTTTGCCTCATTTTTTTTGTGACATAAGCATGATTATTTGATATGTAGTTTCGCAACCTGTGAATTTCTCTGAATTTAAGTTTGATGTTCCTATTCTGAATGGTGAGAACTATAAAATTTGGAAGGAGTCAGTTCTTCTTCAATTGGGGTGGATGGACATTGACTATGCTATAAGGAAAGACGAACCACCTGCTCCCTACGATTCAAGCACTTCAGCTGAGATAGCTCTTTATAACCAATGGGAGTGGTCCAACCGCATTTGTGCGATGTTTATAAGAGCTAAAATATCTCCTAGTATTCGTGGTTCGGTTGCTCAGTATAGCAATGCTAAGGCTTTGTTGGAGGCCATAGATGCGCAGTTTGAGAGTTCTGAGAAGGCGCATGCCATGACCTTGATTATGAAGTTTTCATCATTGAAGCTCACTAGTGTTAAAGGTGTGCGTGAGCACATCATGCAAATGAGGGATATTGCAGCTTAGCTTAAGAAACTTAAGGTTGAGATATCTGAATCTTTTCTTGTGTATTATATTCTGAACACTCTTCCACAACAGTATGCACCTTTCAAGATCTCTTACAACACACATAAGAATAAATGGTCAATTAATGAACTCATGACCATGTGTGTTCAAGAGGAAGAAAGACTGATTATGGAATTGGGAGAAAGTGCTCATTTGGCAACACAAGGAAAGAATAAGGGCCATGGCAAGCATAAGGGAAAAGGTAAAATACCTCCCCAAGCTGACATTAAGAAAGAATCCAAATGTTTCTTCGTAAAACGGAAGGGGCATATAAAGAAGGATTGTGTCGATTTAAGGCCTGGATCGAGAAGAAAGGTAATCCAATCTCTTGTGTTTGTTATGAATCTAATATGACTGATGTAAGTCACAACACTTGGTGGATTGATTCTGGATCTACAATCCATATTTCGAATTCCTTGCAGGTGTTGACACCTAAATTTTGACGACCCGATTAGTCATTTTTTGCATAGAAAATTAGGGGTTAATTTTATCCCTGAAAAAATATCAATTGCATAGCATATAGATTTAGGCGCACTTAATTACATTTTGTGCATTGGACCGGTGGCAATTAGTGGTTCTGATTTTCAACTTTATAGGCCAGACTAAGCCCATAAAGTGAGCAAATTGGCCCAAGCCTTTTTTTTTTTTTATGATCGGATATTATCTTGTGAAAATAAGAATTTGAAATTTTCAAAGATATGATGGAATATTTCAGATAGGGCAAGTGGAGAAACGAATATTGCGTTCGGCAAAACAAATATTACATTTGGCAAAAAAAGAATTTCTGTGGATACCAATTTGGAAAGATTAAAAACCCTGGGCCTATAAATACAAAAAAAACATAGGGTTGAGCAGGAGGCCACACTATTGATACGTCCATACAAAAGGGGTCCTCTCCGTCGGTAGAAAAAAAAAACACAAAAAAGTCAAAAAAAAAAAAAGGGAAAAGAGAGAATGGACGTATGAGCAGGCAAAGGGAAGTGACGTGAGGGTCTATGAAAGAGAAAAAGAAAAGTCAAAGGGAGAAAAGTAGAGAGAGTTCACAGAGAGAGAGAGGGGGGCGTGCGGCAGAAAAAAAGAGAAAGTGAGCTGAGGGAGAGAGAAAAATAAAAAAAAATTTAAAAAAAAAGGGGCCGAAGCCCCCCTCCCCCCTCGGGCGTCCGTTCGTCTTCCCGAGGGGGGATCCTTCGCCAATTGCAGTCGCTGACCACTGCCCCCGCGTCGCCGTGGCTACACCACCACTGATCTGCCTCCACCGCTTCCGCCAACCTCCTGCAAGCAGCACCGCCACCCCGTTGATCTGTTGCCGAAGCTGCAACCCAAAACCCGCGCCGCTCTGACGCCCCGCCGCCGTTGCTTGCCCTCTATGACGCCAGATCTGCTCCCGACGATGTCGCCGCCGCCTGCACTCCGAGACCCATCTGCGACCAACGCTCGGCATCCCCTGCTTCAGCCGCGTCGATTTCGCTCGACTACCACAGATCTGAGCTCATCACGGCCTTGACGCCATCGCCGTTCAGCAGCCCGTGACCCAGCGCCTATCTCTGCCCGCGTCGGCCCACGATTTGCCCGCCTCTCGAGATCCCACCATCGATGCGCACGACGCCCCTGCCTCTCGCGCACCATCCATCCGCCGCCGCCGCCGAACTTAGATCCGGCCCCTGCGACGCTCCCCGACGCCCTCGCCGAGCCTTCCATCGCCCTAAGTCCTCCCCGCGACGCCCTGCCGCCCCGAGGCCCCGCCGTCTTTGCACCAGCGCCGCCGCCAGCCCGTGACCTCCCCGCGGCACCCCTGCCTCCCCAGTGCCGCGCCACCATCGCGCCGTCCCTGGAGAACCCGCCGGAGCCCTAGGCCGATGCCCCAAGCCAATAGCCGCCAGCCCCTTTTTTTTTCTTTTTTTTTTTTTTCAAAAAAAAAAAAAAAAAAAGAGCAAAAAAAAAAAAGAAAATTAGGTAAATTCTATTTTTTATTTATTTTTATCTTTATTTTTATTTTTACTCTTTTATGTTATTTATTTTTCTGTTTATTGCACATCATTTGTTATTTTAGGAGTAATTGTCCATTTAATGTTAAGGTGAAATTCCATGAGATAGATTTGTCATGAAATTAGTAATGGCCAGTCCGATTTTCGTGCCCGAAATCCAACTCGCAGCTTACTTAAAAAAATTGCCAATCCGATCTCCCGCCCGAGATCCGATTTGTGATTTTTCACGAAATTAGCCAACCCGATCTCATGCGCGAGATACGGTTCGTCAATTTGGGGGATCAATTTTGCTTGATTTGCTAGGGTTGTTTAATTAATTTTCTTTAAAAAATCAAAAATAAAAAAAAATGTAGTTTTAGGGTTTGAATGATTAGGATAGAAATTTCATTTTTTTAATAAAAAATAAAAATAAAAATAAAAATCAAATTAACTGGTTTAGGTTGCATGTTTAGAAATTGTTAATTTCAAAATAAATAAAAAAACTCAAAAAAATCTTAGATTAGGATTAGGTTTTTTATTTTTATTTTCTTGCATATTTAGATTAGGGATTTTATTTAGATCATAAAAAGAAAAAAAAAACGAAAAGCAAACAAAAATCATCATGAATTTTAGAATAGAATTGCATGTTTAATTTTAAGCTTAGATCAATTTTTAGATAGATTGCATCTTAGGCTAGAAATTACTAAATTAAAACAATGTCTTAATTTAAATTAGGATGACCTAATTCCTAGTTTAAATAGGATAGAATTTTAATTTAGTTAGGAATTTCATTCAAATATCTTAGGATAGATTACTTCCACCTTTTAGGATAAATTGCAATTTTTAGAAAAATAAAAACTATAAAATTAAAAAAATCAAAAATCTTGCATGAGCATGTAGAATTAGGAATATAGATTTAGTAAATAAAGCATTTAGGCTAGTAAATTAGGCCATTTTTTTAGAATCGCATTTTTTAGGGTAGTTCAATTAGGACTTTTGTTAATTCAAAATTTCAGGTAAAAAAAAAAATCCAAAAACATTAGGTGCATGATTTGCATTCTAGGGTCATTTAATTAAAATTTGCATATTATGTCATTTAAGTTGCAATTATTGCATTTCATGTCATATAATTTAGATCATTTTGCCATGTCATATTAGGCTATTAGCATGCATTACATTTAAATTAAATTCCATTAAATAAAGTGAAAAAAAAAAAAAAGAGAAATTTGCGTGTTAATTAGAGACCGTATCTAGGATTGTTGATGTGGATTTTAATCTAACGATGCAGATGCTTTCGTTGCTACAAGGTAAGTCCCTTAACCTTATTCATTGTTTTATTGGGTGTTAAATTGGTGGATTGCGCACCCGCATGATCACCTCACATGTTAGGGAGATAAATTAAAATCGATTCAAGCTGCCTGCTAAACATTTTTCAAAATAAAAGAATGGCACCGAAAGGGCGTTAGAGGAATCTAGCGTAACCATGTCCCCGTATCTAAAATCTCTGATTCGTAGAAGTAAAGTAAATCTCCCATTACTTTACTTGGGTTTCTAATCGACCCACCAAAAACTGATTAGTAGCAACTCCTTAATAAAAATCATTTGCATGTTAAGAATTCAAACTTAAGTCGCGAATTGGTATGAGCTTGGGAGAGCCCGAGTTAAGTCTAGGCTTAACAATCCATTAGTCGAATCGTAGGTGATTCACACCCGAAAAATTTGGTCGCGACAACTTGGCGACTCCGCTGGGGACTTGAGTTAAAACTCTTAGTGGACTTAGACCAATTTTTCTTTTCTTTTGAAAAATATTTTTGTTTGGCAGCAAGGATCCCAGGTACGTCCCTAACATTTAAGGTGTTAGATGTTTTTGCAGATTGGGAGGTATAAGGGGAAGTGTTTGCTGACCTTTGTTTTGCAGGGAGGTGTAGGAATGTATGGTTTATTTTTATGTATGAAGTGTTGCTTGATATAAACTGTTGTGCATGCTTTGCATTTAGCACTATACTATTGCACACACAACCTGCCACTGGACCTGGGCCGCATAGGATCATTTAGGATGGTATTGAGATGGATACTACTCCGACCGCAAGCTCGTGGTACAAGTCGCCCATCTCAATCCCGAAATTTCATTCATGGTGTCAAGAGTACCCACCTCGGTCCACATGCCCGCGACCTGGGTCGGCTCTTTGACCAAGCCGGAGTCATGAGGACCCGACATAGTCCACGCGCCCGTGGCTAGTCCGATCATCCTTGTGACTCCACTTTGTTAAGCCTTCTAGAGTAGAAATCGAACCACTTACCATGCGCATGTCTATGTAATTGCCATTGGTTTTTCTTGGTGAAGTAAGTCTTCTATCCCTATACCTTGCAATTTATTTTGTCGTGCTTTTGGTCAGTCCATGACAATCTAGGTTAGTCATTTGATCTAATTCATTTGTCAATTAGGAACAAAATAAGGGAATTGCCATGCAATGAATCATTTGCCAAAAAAAAAAAAAACACTTTGGAGAATTTGATTTCAATTCATGTCTAGGAAATTTGATCTTGCTAGGGTGTTTATTTTTCTAGCTCTTTTTAGAAATTCCCTTCCTGTAAGAACTTTTCATGAAGAAAAAATGAAAAAAAGTTAATAGATCATTGTCATAGACTGACTTTCTATTTACACCTCATGCTTACATGTTCCCATTCATTTGATTTAGGTGATTATGAAGCAATCCCACTCACTCATCCGTTCACGATCAAGAGCTAAAATGATGGATAAAAAAGAGCTTATCTCGTCAAGCAAAAGTGCTGCAATGACATAAGTGCTCTATCTTCAGTGAGAAATTGCGACTCCAAGAAGAGAGCCAAGAAGACTTTTTAAACTGTGTCATTTTCCTAAGACAGCTGAATTTGATGGCACCATGAAAGGACTAGTCCAGAAGGAAAATATCTGACTGGAGGGTTCGCATCATAAGACTAAGAAGGGTGAAGAATTCAAGCACACAATTCATGGTCCTAAGCAGTTTGCTTTCCTTATTTAACTAGGGGCATGTTCAGTTGCACCTTTCCCTGTGTGGGAATTTCTATTGCTTTTAGATATTGGTTTCAATTTATTCTTCAATGCTTGAACATCATATTCCAATAAATGCAATTCGATTGATGGATATCAATAAAATTACAAGTTTTGTTTTGAGGACGTGATGGGGTATACCAAACCGGCCCGGTGACGATATCCAACAATGAAAAGAAAACAACATCCATGGAGAAATTCTGAGGACTGGGCTTCTTCATGCTTTCTCATAAAAAAAAATCTTTTTTGAAACCATTTCAAAAAAAGCATGCTTAGGTTACCCTTGTTTGTTTTTCTAACTCATTTACCTCATGTCTCAGAGCATAACAGAGAGGCGTTTGAAAATAACACATCAATTTCCAATGATAGTGGACTCGTTGATTTGGGAACATACATCTGAAGGAAAAACAGTTGTGGAGGCAAAGGATCATTTCCTAGCCGATTGTGATGACATCTCCCAAGAGTGAAGAAAGACATTAAACACTACTTGTCCCAAGCGATTTCCTTGCACATCAATAGGAAACCGAGGGCAAGCCAAAAGAAGACCATCTAGATTCTAAAGTGTGACGTGTGGCACATCTCATTACAATTTGTATGAAATGTCGAAAGCCAAATCAAGTTTCCCATTTCCATGAGAAAATGATGGAACAAGTCAAAAGTGAAGCATCCGTCTTGGATGAAATGGATACATTGTGTTCATGAGCATAATTAATTTTGGAAATGATACTCTATTCTTTTTCTTGCAGGTGACAAATTGGGGGCATGACAGGTTTTGGCAGTAACCCGACTGAGACAAAATCTCCATCCAAACCAAAATGGATATTCCATGTACATTTAGTTTGATGTTACATATTATCCTATTCATGCACGTTGTTACGTGCGGGGGCAAAAGCCAGATTTCATTGAATCAAAGATTGGATTTTTCATCCTTGATTGATCAATTTATGTGGGGCAATCCAAGGACACCCATTGCTAAGACAGTCCCTTCGTGGGACAATTCGTTGAATGAATGCTTGCAATCATGTTTTTCATACTTATGAGAGCATTTTTGAGTATGATAAACTGTTTGTTTGAAGTCACAAAAGCTTTTCATGCTTAAAGTTGTTGAACTCTTTTAAAAAGAGAATTTTCATAGTGATTTTACCCATTTAGTTCACCAATTTCATGTGGAGATTTGTCAAAATAGACAACTCAGTGGAGTGACATCAATGCTTGAGAATGCTAAATGAGACGTATCAGAATGATGAAAGGCAAGCCTTATCCTATACACAGTCCCTTACTTATACACTTGTGAGATGAGTGTAGGAAGTTCCATATCCGCAAGGTAAAGAGTTCTCTCGCGAAAGGTACAATAACCGAAATGATGAGGGGCAATTCATTTCTCTATCCTAAACACTACATATGATCCATTGCTTAACCCCATTGAGCCGTATACACTTGCGAAGGTTCTTTTGAAATTATCCCTGTCAAGAACCACCCCACATCGGGGCAGGTTGGAGGTGAGACAACATCATGGGGTGAGGAAAATGAAAAGAATTTTTCTTGCTCTCACTTGCATCAATCTTCTAGTTATGCTATTACATTGAATTCATGTGGTAATTTAAGTGCCCTAGGATGATGAAGAGCATTTCTTTCTTTATCCTATACACTTATATCTTTTGCATAGCCTACTTGAGCCTGCAATTTCGTTTCTGTAAACCCAGTTGGTGATCATCCCCCACACTGGGGCAAGGCAAAAGGCAGATGAAGACCCTAGAAAGTTTGAGTGTCATTCAAAATGTGAATGCTTGATGCATGCATCATGCGCAAGAATTGAAATCAAAATAGAACTAAGGGGCATAAAAAAGCAGTGTGCCTGGTAAAAGCAGGGCCAATGCCCATGAAAAAGAAGTGAAGAAAAAGCAAATGAGACCTAGGGGCATGAAAAAGCAGTGTGCCTGGTAAAAGCAAGGCCAATGCCCATAGATGAAAAAGATGGTCGAGATAAGTTTATATCTCCAATAGAACAATACTGAAAAAGCTCAAATGCTGAGTTTTTACAATTAATGGGGCACTTCATGAGGACAATCCCCAATGATGAAAAAGAAAATTGGTGGCAATGCCAAGATGATCATCAATTCTCACCATTAACACACATTTTGAGCCAATGAACCTTTCATTTCTCAACCCATGAATCTAGCCTATGTTACGTCCCTTACAAAGTCTCTTCTTATTAGGGCACTTGAATTAACGTAGGAGTTCATATGTTTTTAAGCATTGCTCGAAGAAGTGCGAGCAAGATTATTTCTTTCTCATTTTGCAGGGTTCTTGACTTGTAAACCCGGAGATGAATACAGAAGTGTTCTTTCAATAGCCTTGACTCAAAAGGAGTCCCTTTGTTAAGCCGTTGACCAAACCCACATTACGGTCCCTATTAAAGACCTCTCAGATTGGTAAGGTCGTACCGCTTGCGAGAATACTTGGACCCTTGTCGATATGATGATGGTGAGATTGAGTGATTCTCATAAAATAGCCTTCTAAATGAGAGTGAGTGAAAGTCCTTTTTAACTGAAAGTCTCTCATTTAGCATTCTTAAGAAATCCATGATATTGTCTTGAACAACAATTCTCTCTTGTGGAAATTTGGGTGATGCAGATATGGTAGGGTCATTATGCATAAACCTTGATTGAACTGAAGAAAACCCACTGAATTTTGAAATGCGCTCAAATTGTCTACCTCTTTGATGAATGCATATCAGTTTTTGCTCTAATCATGTCTGACAGGCCTAAGAGTTCCTGAAAGTCAGGTTCCTTTCAGAATACCTCATGATATTAGGAGATGAGAAACATTCTACCAGGAGGTGAGAGACCTCCACAAGATTCCGAAGACATATCCCCAAGAATCGAGATATCACCAGGTAAGTATATCTCCACCCATACTCTAAATACTTGTCATTGTGCAGGTATTCTCTCTCAAGTGCATTGACACTTGACTTGGTCAAACTGTCATTTATATTGACCTGGCGTGCTTTCGTAGCCCAGTGTCTCATTTCATTGACCCGGCTTGCTTTCCTAGCCCGGTGTCCAATTCTTGACTCGGCGTGCTTCCGTAGCCCGATGTCCCTTTATATTGATTTGGTGTGCTTTTGTAGCTCAAAGTCCTTCATCGACCCGGCGTGCTTCCGAAGCCCGGTGTCCTTTATATTGATCTGGCGTGCTTTCGTAGCCCAGAGTCCATTTCATTGACCCGGCGTACTTTCGTAGCCCGATATCCAATTCCTGACTCGACGTGCTTCCGTAGCCCGATGTCCCTTTATATTGACCTGGCGTGCTTTCGTAGCCCAGTGTCCCATTTCATTGACCCGGCGTGCTTTCGTAGCCCGGTGTCCTTTATATTGACCTGGTGTGCTTTCGTAGCCTAGGCTCCCTTTTATCGACCCGGCGTGCTTCCGTAGCCCGGTGTCCATTCATTTATTGACCTGGCGTGCTTTCGTAGCCCAGAGTCCATTTTTATTGACCCGGCGTACTTTCGTAGCCCGGTGTCCATTCATTTATTGACCTGGCGTACATTCGTAGCCCAGAGTCCTTTATATTGACACTCAATGGAGTTGTCCCCCAAAGATTTTTCTCCAGATTCAATTTGATTAAGGCGACCGAAGAATGGTTCGGGTCTTGGTCAGATGATTTATGTCGCAAGGTTGGGCGACCGAAGAATGGTTCGGGTCCTAGCCAAGCAAAACCTCAGTCTAGGTGACCGTAGCATAGAATGGGTCCTAGACAACATTTATTGCTTTAACAGGTGACCGTAGCATAAAACGGGTCCTGGAAAAGCAATTTCTCCATTCAAGTGACCGTAGCATAGAACGGATCCTGAAAAACAAATTTCTTCATCAAGGCGACCGTAGAATTGTACGGGTCCTTGACAACACTTATTGCTCTAACAGGTGACTGTAGCATAGAACGGATCCTGGGAAAGCAATTCCTTTCTACCATATTGGGCGACCGTAGAATGGTACGGGTCCTGGGAAAGCAGAATCTTCACAAAGCCATGTTACAGTCTAGGCGACCGTAGAATGGTACGGGTCCTGGACATGTAACACCAACTATCTTCATTGAAGGTAAGATCACTTGACATCTCAGTCTGGATCTGTATGTCTTGATTTAAACATCTCTTTCTCGTTATACCTTAGTCTGGATCTAGGTATTTCGAGTCCAAAACTCTCGACATCTCAGTCAGGATCTGGGTGTCTTGATTTAAGTTTTTCATCTTTCTCATTATACCTTAGTCTGGATCTAGGTATTTCGAGTCCAAAACTCTTGACATCTCAGTCAGGATCTGGGTGTCTTGATTTAAACTTTTCATCTTTCTCGTTATACTTTAGTCTGGATCTAAGTATTTTGAGCCCCAAAACTCTTGACATCTCAGTCTGGACCTGGATGTCTTGATTTGAACATTTCACTTTGGATGTGAATGTTCAATTTATTACCTGTTAGGCTCTTCAAAGAACCTGAGTGAGAATTGGGTACTTGTGAAGCAAATGGGTATTTATCATGTACCTCAAGATGCTCTACAACATTGATTGGTGAGCAATTATAGGTACGTTATTTCCTTTCGCATCATGCATTTGCATTAGCATTTCCATGCATTATATAAATTGCATTAAAAAATGGAATTCATTTTCCAACAACAAATCATTCATTGCACGCGCATAACCAAAATTTAGGTTTCAATTTGTCTTTGAAGGCAACCTCTGCGAGCTCACCTTCAAAAAGGGGCAGCTGTTGACACCTAAATTTTGGCGACCCGATTAGTCATTTTTTGCATAGAAAATTAGGGATTAATTTTATCCCTGAAAAAATATCAATTGCATAGCATATAGATTTAGGCGCACTTAATTACATTTTGTGCATTGGACCGGTGACAATTAGTGGTTCTGATTTTCAACTTTATAGGCCAGACTAAGCCCATAAAGTGAGCAAATTGGCCCAAGCCTTTTTTTTTTATGATCGGATATTATCTTGTGAAAATAAGAATTTGAAATTTTCAAAGATATGATGGAATATTTCAGATAGGGCAAGTGGAGAAACGAATATTGCGTTCGGCAAAACAAATATTACATTTGGCAAAAAAAGAATTTCTGTGGATACCAATTTGGAAAGATTAAAAACCCTGGGCCTATAAATACAAAAAAAAACATAGGGTTGAGCAGGAGGCCACACTATTGATACGTCCATACAAAAGGGGTCCTCTCCGTCGGTAGAAAAAAAAAACACAAAAAAGTCAAAAAAAAAAAAAAAGGGGGAAAAGAGAGAATGGACGTATGAGCAGGGAAAGGGAAGTGACGTGAGGGTCTGTGAAAGAGAAAAAGAAAAGTCAAAGGGAGAAAAGTAGAGAGAGTTCACAGAGAGAGAGAGGGGGGCGTGCGGCAGAAAAAAAAAAAGAGAAAGTGAGCTGAGGGAGAGAGAAAAATAAAAATAAAAAAAAAAAAGGGGCCGAAGCCCCCCTCCCCCCTCGGGCGTCCGTTCGTCTTCTCGAGGGGGGATCCTTCGCCGATTGCAGTCGCTGACCACTGCCCCCGCGTCGCCGTGGCTACACCACCACCGATCTGCCACCACCGCTTCCGCCAACCTCCCGCAAGCAGCACCGCCGCCCCGTTGATCTGTTGCCGAAGCTGCAACCCAAAACCCGAGCCGCTCCGACGCCCCGCCGCCGTTGCTTGCCCTCTATGACGCCAGATCTGCTCCCGACGATGTCGCCGCCGCCTGCACTCCGAGACCCATCTGCGACCAACGCTCGACATCCCCTGCTTCAGCCGCGTCGATTTCGCTCGACTACCACAGATCTGAGCTCATCACAGCCTTGACGCCGTCGCCGTTCAGCAGCCCGTGACCCAGCGCCTATCTCTGCCCGCGTCGGCCCACGATTTGCCCGCCTCTTGAGATCCCACCGTCGATGCGCACGTCGCCCCTGCCTCTCGCGCACCGTCCATCCGCCGCCGCTGCCGAACTTAGATCCAGGGCCCGCGACGCTCCCCGACGCCCTCGCCGAGCCTTCCACCGCCCTAAGTCCTCCCCACGACGCCCTGCCGCCCCGAGGCCCCGCCGTCTTTGCACCAGCACCGCCGCCAGCCCGTGACCTCCCCGCGGCGCCCCTGCCTCCGGTGCCGCACCGCCGTCGCGCCGTCCCCGGAGAACCCCGCCGGAGCCCTAGCCAATGCCCCAAGCCAATAGCCACCGGCCCCCTTTTTTCTTTCTTGTTTTTTTCTTTTTCGAAAAAAAAAAAGAAAAAGCAAAAAAAAGAAAATTAGGTAAATTCTGTTTTTTTATTTATTTTTATCTTTATTTTTATTTTTACTCTTTTATGTTATTTATTTTTCTGTTTATTGCACATCATTTGTTATTTTAGGAGTAATTGTCCATTTAATGTTAAGGTGAAATTCCATGAGATAGATTTGTCATGAAATTAGTAATGGCCAGTCCGATTTTCGCGCCCGAAATCCGACTTGCAGTTACTTAAAAAAATTGCCAATCCGATCTCCCGCCCGAGATCCGATTTGTGATTTTTCACGAAATTGGCCAACCCGATCTCATGCGCGAGATACGGTTCGTCAATTTGGGGGATCAATTTTGCTTGATTTGCTAGGGTTGTTTAATTAATTTTCTTTAAAAAATCAAAAATAAAAAAAAATGTAGTTTTAGGGTTTGCATGATTAGGATAGAAATTTCATTTTTTTAATAAAAATAAAAATAAAAAAAAATCAAATTAACTGGTTTAGGTTACATGTTTAGAAATTGTTAATTTCAAAATAAATATAAAAACTCAAAAAAATCTTGGATTAGGATTAGGTTTTTTTTTTATTTTCTTGCATATTTAGATTAGGGATTTTATTTAGATCACAAAAAGAAAAAAAAAAAAAAAAGCGAAAAGCAAACAAAAATCATCATGAATTTTAGAATAGAATTGCATGTTTAATTTTAAGCTTAAATCAATTTTTTAGATAGATTGCATCTTAGGCTAGAAATTACTAAATTAAAACAATGTCTTAATTTAAATTAGGATGACCTAATTCCTAGTTTAAATAGGATAGAATTTTAATTTAGTTAGGAATTTCATTCAAATATCTTAGGATAGATTACTTCCACCTTTTTAGGATAAATTGCAATTTTTAGAAAATTAAAAACTATAAAATTAAAAAAAAATCAAAAATCTTGCATGAGCATGTAGAATTAGGAATATAGATTTAGTAAATAAAGCATTTAGGCTAGTAAATTAGGCCTTTTTTTTAGAATCGCATTTTTTAGGGTAGTTCAATTAGGACTTTTGTTAATTCAAAATTTCAAGTAAAAAAAAATCCAAAAACATTAGGTGCATGATTTGCATTCTAGGGTCATTTAATTAAAATTTGCATATTATGTCATTTAAGTTGCAATTATTGCATTTCATGTCATATAATTTAGATCATTTTGCCATGTCATATTAGGCTATTAGCATGCATTACATTTAAATTAAATTCCATTAAATAAAGTGAAAAAAAAAAAAGAGAGAAATCTGCGTGTTAATTAGAGACCATATATAGGATTGTTGATGTGGATTTTAATCTAACAATGCAGATGCTTTCATTGCTACAAGGTAAGTCCCTTAACCTTATTCATTGTTTTATTGGGTGTTAAATTGGTGAATTGCGCACCCGCATGATCACCTCACATGTTAGGGAGATAAATTAAAATCGATTTAAACTGCCTGCTAAACATTTTTCAAAATAAAAGAATGGCATCGAAAGGGCGTTAGAGGAATCTAGCGTAACCATGTCCCCGTATCTAGAATCTCTGGTTCGTAGAAGTAAAGTAAATCTCCCATTACTTTACTTGGGTTTCTAATCGACCCACCAAAAACTGATTAGTGGCGACTCCTTAATAAAAATCATTTGCATGTTAAGAATTCAAACTTAAGTCGCGAATTGGTATGGGCTTGGGAGAGCCCGAGTTAAGTCTAGGCTTAACAATCCATTAGCCAAACCCTAGGTGATTCACACCCGAAAAATTTGGTCACGACAGCAGGGTTTTCAAAACCACAGGAAGTTAGTGGGAAGTGAACAAAGCATTTATTCAGGAAACAAGATGCGCTCGCATGTGGAAGCTATTGGGACATGTAGACTAGTTCTCGATAGTGGCTTTATTTTGAATTTGGAAAAGACTTTTTATGTTCCTGGTTTTTCTAGAAACTTAATTTCAGTTTCAAGACTTGTACCTTTGGGATACTCTTTTAACTTTTCAGATTCAAACTTCTGTTTATCATCTAAATCTGAAATTGTTGGGAGTGGTATTTTGTCTGATGGTCTTTTTCGAATTAATTTACAAGACAATGCCTATTATGATGCGATGCATGTTCATGATAAAGCTAGTATGAAACGATGTGTTGTGAAAGAACATTCCTCTATGTTGTGGCACCGGAGATTGGGACATATCTCCATCGAAAGAATTAAGCAATTAGTAAATGATGGAGTACTCGATACTTTAGATTTTACTGATTGTGATACTTGTGTGGACTGCATAAAGGGAAAGCAGACTAACAAGACAAAGAAAGGTGCCAAGAGGAGTATAGAAATATTAGAAATCATACATAAGGATATTTGTAGTCCGGATATGGACTCATGTGGTTAGAAATACTTCATCTCTTTCATAGATGATTACTCACGTTACATGTATCTCTATTTGATTCATAATAAGTACGAAGCATTAGATGCCTTTAAGGTATTTAAGGCGGAAGTAGAGAAACAATGTGGTAAGCAAATTAAGATCGTGAGATCAGATAGAGGTGGAGAATTCTATGGTAGATCCACTGAAGATGGACAAGCACCTGGTCCATTTGCAAGGTTTCTTCAAGAACATGGGATAGTTGCCCAATATACTATGCCTGGTTCTCCGGACCAAAATGGCGTAGCGAAAAGAAGAAACCGGACCTTGTTGGACATGGTGCGTAGTATGCTTAGCAGCTCTAAACTTCCTAAATCCTTGTGGATTGAAGCACTTAAGACAGCAGTGTACATATTAAACCGAGTTCCAACCAAGACTGTCCCTAAGACACCTTTTGAGTTATTTAAGGGTTGGAAACCAAGTTTGCATCATGTGCGCGTTTGGGGATGCCCGTCTAAAGTGAGAGTTTATAATCCACAAGAAAAGAAGTTGGACCCAAGGACCATAAGTGGGTATTTCATTGGATATGCCGAAAGGTCTAAGGGATACAGGTTTTATTGTCCGTCTCATACCACTAGGATTGTGGAATCAATAAATGCCAAATTTCTTGAAAATGACTTGATCAGTGGGAGCGATCGATTGAAGGACCCTAATCCTAAGAAAGATCATTCAGACACTCAACCTTCCACCTCAAGTTTAAGGTTGGTTGTTGCTTATAATGCCCCTTCAGTTCAGCCAACTATTGAACAGCCAATCGTTGAAGTTCCACAACCTGCTGATATTGATCTAGTAGATCCTGTTCAGCAATTGCTAGAAACTGTTGAACAACCAGTTGAGCAACATGCTCCTCAAGAGAATCTTGATGCAACATTGAGAAGATCTACTAGAGTAAGGAAATCGGCTATTCTTAGTGACTATATTGTGTATTTACAAGAGTCTGACTACAATATTGGAGCTGAGAATGATCCTGAAACGTTTTCACAAGCCATGGATAGTGATAAATCCAATATGTGGTACAATGCCATGAAGGAAGAGATGAGTTCTATGGCATCTAACAAAGTCTGGGATTTGGTTGAGTTACCTGATGGTGCGAAGGCCATTGGTTGTAAATGGGTCTTCAAAACTAAGAAGGATTCATTGGGTAACATTGAAAGATATAAAGCTAGACTCGTTGCCAAAGGATTCACTCAAAAGGAAGGAATCGATTACACAGAGACATTTTCTCCTGTATCTAAGAAAGATTCTCTTTGTATTGTTTTGGCATTGGTTGCTCATTTTGATATGGAATTACATCATATGGATGTGAAAACGGCGTTCCTCAATGGAGAACTAGAGGAGGAGGTTTACATGAAACAACCTGAAGGATTCCTCTCTAGTAAAAGTGAGCATTTGGTGTGCAAGCTTAAGAAATCTATATATGGCCTAAAACAAGCATCCCGCCAGTGGTACTTAAGGTTCCATGATGTTGTTACTTCTTTCGATTTTGTAGAGAATGTCATAGATCAATGTATATACCAGAAGGTTAGTGGGAGCAAAATTTGTTTCCTTGTGCTGTATGTGGATGATATATTACTTGCAACCAATGATAAGGGGTTGCTACATGAGGTGAAACAATTTCTCTGTAAGAGTTTTGACATGAAGGATATGGGCGATGCATCTTATGTCATTGGCATTAAGATCCATAGAGATAGAACTCGAGGCATTTTAGGACTATCTCAAGAAACCTATATCAATAAGGTCCTAGAGAGATTTCAGATGAAAGATTTGTTCATCAAGTATAGCACCCATTGTAAAGGGTGACAGGTTCAATTTGAACCAATGCCCGAGGAATGATCTAAAAAGGGAACAAATGTACAACATTCCATATGCTTCTACTGTTGGAAGCTTGATGTATGCTCAGGTTTGCACTCGACCTGACATCGCTTTTGCTGTGGGAATGTTGGGAAGATATCAGAGTAATCCAGGTTTAGACCACTGGAGAGCTGCAAAGAATGTGATGAGATACCTTCAAGGTACCAAAGACTACATGCTTATGTATAGACGGACTGACAACCTGGAAGTGGTCGGTTATTCGGATGCGGACTTTGTAGGCTGCGTTGATTCACGAAAGTCAACATCTGGATACATTTTTATGTTAGCTGGTGGAGCCGTGTCATGTAGAAGTGCCAAGCAGACTTTGACTGCTACTTCCACTATGGAGACTAAGTTCGTTTCTTGTTTTGAGGCTACTTCGCATGGTGTATGGTTGAAGAGTTTCATTGCTGGGCTTAGAATTGTTGATTCTATTTCTAGGCCATTAAGAATATATTGTGACAATTCAGCTGCGGTTTTTATGGCTAAAAATGCCAAAGGTGGCAGTCGAAGTAAGCATATCGACATTAAGTATTTAGCCATAAGGGAACGTGTTAAGGAGAATAAAGTGGTCATTGAACACGTTAGTACTGAATTTATGATAGCTGATCCTTTAACTAAAGGCATGCCACCAATGAAGTATAAGGATCATGTAGCTAGTACGGAATAGGTCCCATCATGTAATTTGTCATCATATGAACGATTTTTGTTGTATGAAACTCTTATTCAGTTGTAATGTTGATTCTCAAATTTGGTGTACACATTTTGTTGTTTATGAGAATAACATTTAACCTTGGTTTTGGAATAAACATAGGGTCTATTCATTAAGATATGTTGTCACATATAGGCTGACATTAAAGAAATAAAATGCATTGTGATACATGGAAGATATTACTCACTCTTAGAGGACATGTCGCCATGATTCATGTGTTTTGTTTCTTTTCTTTAAGCATAAAGTTTTCGTGGAATTAGTTGGATAATCCGTATGATAGAAATGATGGGACCAAGTGGGAGAATGTTATTTATTTTGTGATCCCACATTTTTGGATCCATATTTTCTCCTAAGGTTGCGACTATTCAACGTGAAGTATTTCCACGCTTCGTACCCTTTCGTGACAAACCCCTTTGGCAATCATCTTGATGGGAGACGATATAAAAGGAACGTATGTTCATTTCTGATGGGGTGATGACAAGGTCTAACAAAACCTCTTACATTCAGAATACACCATCAGTACGTGAGAGGATTTGGTTAGTAGAGTGCGCGCCCAATTTTTCTTCGTTTTTCAGGGTATTTTCAACAAACGTGAATTCAAACAATGGCTGGAGGTTTGTCTTAATTGATCCTAGCTTCCGCATCAAGAATTTTTATGTCTTACATTCATTTCTTCCATTTCCGTGTTCGTTTTGCCGAGATCCAAACTTGTGGCCGTGTGTTGCACCTCATGTTCATCTTGTGTTTTACATTTTATATATATTTGGGATTGTTGGATAGTGGCATACGCTGCTCTTGGCTTGTGATGCAGAGTACCCACCACGAAGAAGAAGAGGAGAGGAAAGCTAGGTAGCACGGACACAGCGACATGGACACGCAACACGACACGACACGCGACACGTTATTTTTCAAAAAGTAGGGAATTCCGACACGTTCCGACACGTTATATATTAAATAAATATTTTTATTTTTAATTAATTTAATTCAAATTCAGTATTTTTATTTTTCGAAATTATATTTTAATCTCATTTATTTATTTTCCATTAAAAAAAAATCTCCACCAAAGTCCACCCCACTCTCTTCTAGTTCATTCCCTCGTCCATTTCCCCCTCCCCCAAAATCTATTTTTCTTTCCCTCCCCGCCATCGTTCGTTCCCCTCCCCCCCAAATTTATTTTTCTTTCCCTCCCCTCCACCGACAGATAGGTTGTCCCTGTCTCTTCCCCTCCCCCAATACGCAATGGCCCATCAAAAACCCGTCCCTGTCTCTTCCCCTCCCCTAATACGCGATGGCCCATCAAAAACCCTAGCTCTGCACGACCCTTCCTCTTCTCGTTCCTCGCCGCTTGCTGCTCGCCGCACAAACCCCTTTCCTCGCCTCTCGCCGCTGGCCGCACAACCGCATTCCTCTCCTCTTCCTCTCGCCTTTGGCCCTTTCTCCCTCGCAACTGCAACCTCGTCAGATCCGTCGCAGCATCACAATGGCGGCCGTCTCTCGCCGTCGCGGCCTCATCTCTACTCCGTCACCGTCGCTTCCACCCTTCATCATCTTCCGGACACACGTGTCAAAATGTGTCGGGCACACGTTAACCGCGTGTCGGTTTCCGACACGCGTTGACCGCGTGTCCAACCGTGTCCAAGCGTGTCCACGTGTCGGACACGACATGGAAGCACGAACAGCGTGTCCGTGCTACCTAGGAGGAAAGTACATGGGGAAGAAGACCAAAGGGTAAGAGACAAATAACAAATAAAAGAAAAGGCAAAAGCAAAAAAAAAAAAAGTGCAGAAAAAGGTGGAAAAAATAGAGAAAAAGAAAGTAAAAGTTGACTTCAGGAAGGAGGACTGGAGGAGTTGTAGAGAAGGTGCAGGGGAAGAAGACAAAAGGTGGAGAGCAAAAGAAATTATGAAAATCATTAAATAATAAAATTAAAATTAAAAAGAGTTTTCTTTTTTAATCCAATTAGGTCGGGTCCAGTTCGTCGGATCGGATCAACGGGCCGAATCGGGTTTACTTTGTCAGAACCTGTTTTCCCGAATAAAATAATATTAAATACTAAAATATATTAAAATTTTCAAAAAATGAAAAAAAAAAAAAGACTCAAAGAAATTTCCAAAAATTCAAAAATCCAGAAAATATTTAAAAATTCGAAAATTTTCAAAAAAATTTAAAAAATTAAAACTTAAAAATCCTCAAAAGGTTAAAATTAACTTTTTAGGTTGTTTTCTCCTAAAAAGTGAAAGATTTTCACTTTGAAATTATACCAAAGGTTGACCAAGCTCTTAGAGTTCTATTTTAGAGTTTCAATTGTCCTTAGAAACAAATGTCTTTGATTGCATGACATTGATATGTTAATTTTGGCTTTCCTTTAGTATACTTAGGATTTACATTTATCTTTTCCTTAATGTTAAATTTTTGGTCTCCCATGCAATTTATTTAAACGATTTCCTTGGCTGTTAATTATTACGTTAATGATTGTACACCCGTATGATTACTTCACGTGTTAGTAAATTGGTCTAAAATTAATCTAAACTGCTTGACAAAATTTCTTTCTAAAATAAACAAGTTAGGTATTGAAAAGGCACTAATTAGTTAATTAGTGTAATTAAGTCTCCGACTCTAGATTCTCTTATTGCGTAGAAAGTGAGATACACTCACATGCCTCCATTGGTTTCTAGTCGACACCAATAAACTAGTGACAACTCCTTATTACAAATTCTTATAGACATCTCAAGGGCTCACAAGTTATAGGTTGGGAGAACTCATGCTTGATCATGGGCCGTAGGCCCGCCTTTTAGGCAATACTCCTAAACCTATTCCTTTCCCTGAGAGGTAGGTTGTGACAGATGTAGAGCAGTTAATATATATTAGTTGGCTCATAACTCATTGGCTTAAATTTTTGAATAAAAGTGGGCTCGATTTGATATGTTAACGGACTCAAACTTAGGCTCTCTCTTGGCGATATCCCCAGGTGAAAGTATTGAACTTCTACTGCACACTCCAAACAAATGGTATCGGAGCCTATGGTCATGGTTTCTGGACATGTGAGTGTTGTGGTGTAGCAATGTGGGCTCGTAAGAAGTTGATTCAAAAGGATGCATGAATTAAGGATAAACGGACAAATTAGCATTGTGGTATAACAATATAGGCTCGTAAGAAGTTGATTCAAAAGAATGCCTGAATTAAGGATAAGTGGACCTAACACTGAACTCACATATGAGAGGAAAATCATTAGAATGCACATGTGAGTTATATTATAGAAATCCACATTAGAGAATGGATATGGTATAGAGCAATTAATATATTTTAGTTGGCCCATAACTCATTGGCATAAGCTTTTGAGCGAAGTTATATCCAATTAGACGTGTCAATAGGCTTGGACTTAGGCCCTCTCCTAGCAATCTCCCTGAGTGAAAGTATCATACTTCTATTGCGCACTCCCAACATCTAGGCCCCGATTTGCTTCCCTAGTTACATATTTCTACACTTTAGCCTTAGACCAAAGACCAGCTTACACGTAGGGGAGAGTATTAGAATATTTAGAAAATAGTTTAAGTTTTTAAAACAACTGGTAGTAGTCTCAAAAAAAATATAACATGGTATTAGAGCTGTTGTCATCCCTTTCACGAATGTGACTAGTCAAAAGTTCACATGTTGCTCGTAATCTAGCTTTGCATGTGAGAAGAGATGTTGAAGTATTACTCTATATCACTTGCTAACCTAAATGCTTTCAATATTTATATGGTCTCCCTTCACCGTTAATTTAAGTTTGTGGATTGGGCTTTCTAACACTCATAACTTTGTGACCCCCAAAAATCATTCTATACTGGAACCCATTCACAAGACATTGACCGCAGTACCCCCTGTGTAGCCTTGAATAGGAGATACGGTGAAGCTAAGGCCAACTGCGATTGGCGTAACCTTCGTTGTCAGGAGTCTTGAATTTGCCAATAGTAACAACTTGCTTAGTCATGCAATCGCCTTCAGACGAGAGATTGATCAAGTAAATTAGGGCACTATAATTTGATGAAGTCTCCAAAATAATGGATCGGCAGGGACTTTGGTAGCAAACGGGATTGTTGGAATTTTTGGGCCCATTTGCACTTTTACGCATACAAAAGATCGCATTCCATGTCGGGATGTACTCGACTGGATTGCTAGGAGACCGCTTCGTCCGCGATCCATCCACAATGTCACAAAGTATGGTTTGGACGGGGGAGAAAGCCACGCCTTAGAAATGCACATGAATTTATGACCGGAGACTTGACTGGCAATGACACGAGTAGTTCACCGATAACATCCGGCAGAAGGATATGGGATAGCGATTCCATGGAATTCGAATGGATCGGGAAATGACAAGGACAAGACCTAGAAAAATATCTTATGATATACGGAAGCCAAACATATATGATGATATATTTTGCACCAAAACTGAAGACCTTTCTATGTGTAATGCCAGCTCAGTCGATTAGGGTTAGATTGTGCTCTGTGTTCTTAGCCAGTTTCATTTGACTTTTCAATTTTAGTCTTTTCTTTAATTTTAGCCACGCAGATTTTCTGTCTGAGAAAAATCGACAACGTTAAATTTAAATGACTCAAAAAAAAAAAAGTTCATGAATGAAAGTGACTAATTAGCCCATGACTTAGAACTTATGTACATCTTGATTCATTTCAGACAATAAGATATGTTCTTCATGAAATGTAATTAGTTTTAGTGTCGAATGAAAGTGTAACAAGTGAACAAATTGAGAATTCCAAAGTTTGATGACAAAGTAATAAGCTTCTATAGATTGTGCCTCCGTCAAGAACCAAATGAAAGAACTTATTTTACAGAGAGAAAAGGTATAACATATTCATCCCCAGTCTAGAAATTTGACCATCCATAGGAAATAAAATTGCATATTTCCTGTGACATTCATCAGTTTATATATAAAATGTGTGTGTGTGTGTATATATATATATATATATATATATATGAAATATGTCTCAAGTTTAAGCCATTGAAAGAAGTCAATCTGAATTGAGTTGTGGATAAAACCATTTAAGCCTTTGAAAGAAGTCAATCTGAATTGAGTTGTGGATAAAATCAAATATCGAGAAAAAAATCCAAGGCCAAATTTGGGAAATCAGTTTTCTTAGTATGCTTTGGGGCCTTCGGCTACTGAGGTTGGAAAGTCCAACATGCACTTTGAATTTGACATTGATCCTGCCAGGTCAAGAAGGAGAACCATGTGTTTCTTATTTGACTTGTAGACTTCAACTTTAATCAACCCAATATATACTTTCTCATGGCGGTGGGCCGATGGCTTATATATATAAATTCCGAGGTTTTGTTTAATGCGCCATTGTTGATGCGAAGTCTTGAGGGGCCGCTTGTGTATGAGATCTTGGTGTGCAAAAAGAGGTGCAAAGGAAACTCGTGAATTACATTCATAAAATTAGTATTCAATTCATTTAAATTCTTGTTGTAAAAACTTGTGTATAATTTCTTCATGAGATTAAGAGATTATTTCGTAAAGATTTACAGGACTAAACACTGCGTAAGTTATTGAGACTTGGGAAACATTACAAATGTTTAAGTGACTCAAGTGCGGTAGTAATCTCCGTTATATCGGTTGATTTATAGTGAGGTTCGTTACTACTCTCTCCGTAAGTGTAGGTCACTGATAACTCTATAAAAATAGAGTCATTTTACGTATTTTATGCAATAAATAATGCAATATATATGAGAAAATATTTGGACTTCCTTCTAATTATACAGTACAATGGGATATAGAGAATATTAGGAAAAAATTGGCAAAAATTATGAATTCAAATCAGAAAGTGTTGGAAGGTTGATATCAAATCAGGAAATCCTTGATTTTGTTCCCTAATTTTACCTATAAGCATTGGAAGATAGATATCAAATTAAAAATTCTCTTATTTACTCCCTATTTTTATGCAAAAAATAAACAATTATCTAGATATAAAAGTCTTGGATGTATCCTATGAATAGGAAAACATTGAGAGCTTAGGGGGACAATTAGATTTTTATTTTCATATTGTTTTTCATTGTTCTGGAGTTTTTTCAAATATTTTGAAGAAAATACAAAAGCGGTGACAAAATTCTTGTTCTTTGATCAAGATGTTAGGTTTAATTTACATTTTCGTTTCTTCTTCTATAATGTTCTAATTTTCTTTTGTTGGGACTATGACGTAACTTAACCATGATGATATGAACTTCATAATTTTTGTGCGTGCAAGTGATTTCATTCATATGAGTTATATATTATCATGCTTGATAATTTTAAGTGACTGGTCACCAGTTGAATAATTCGATATATATGTTTGAAACTGAGAAATAATAATATGCTATAGCTCCTTATAATATATAACTATGAATTATACGTGGATAGAGATACATCACGTTATTTGTATAGCTTTCAATGATAAAGTGATCCAAAAAACTCATTATAAGCTGAAAATATTCATAGATTTTAATGCAATTATGTTTATTTAAATTCACATGGAGATATAATGTATAGATAAATTAAGTAGGTTTGTTATACTTATACATAGGGTAATATATATATATATATATATATATATATATATATATATATATATATATATATATTAGGAAATCCCACAATCACAAGTTTGATATCATTCTTGTATGTGTAACAATATGAATGTATATCTAGTGGTTATGATTAAATCGAATGCTCTAACATATTTATTTGATTGATTTACTACATTTAGTTCCAAAATTTTGCTTTTGTGATTTTTAGTTTTAATTTATTCTCAAATCTATTTTGATTAATTAGATAAATTTCAGAATTAATATATTTTTAATATTTAATTGGTATATTATTCATCAATCTTTATACGACGATATTTTTTTCTCATTATTGTATTACTTGTTTGACACATTTACTTGTATTTTAAATTTTACAAACAGTCACTATTAAGGGTGAGCGGTCCTAGGTTCCTAATAGATTCCGCCTAGAACCTAGATACTATCCTTGGGTACAGGTTTCTCATTTTTTAGAACCTGGAACCTACCTATTAAAATCAAAAACCTAGAACTTACCTTGTCACATATTACAGTATCGGTTTCAGGTCCAATAGGTTCTTCTTCTTTTTTTTTTTTTTTTAGCTAAAAATGAAAATGAATACTACAATAATAAACAAGATTGCCATTCAACTAAACTATCAACAAAGGAAAAGAAATTCTTGGCATGGAATACAAATAGATAAAAGAGAGAAAATGGAACAAAAGTCTTGCATTGAAACATAACAAAATTCACTAAACCATAAATTTTGTTTTGGAACTTTTTATTAGGGAATTTATAATGCAATAGAACGGACTAGACCATAAAAACAAGAGCATTAAAATTGCAAATATGACATTAAAAGAAAGATGAGTTTTTAGTCCTCAAATATCCATAAAAATTTGTTCCAAAGTTTGATCACCCAAAATAAAAATAAAAATAAAAATAAAACAACAATTAAAGTTAATAAGTTAATAATAGCTTTAAATTTAAAATTGAAGTGTCGCGAATCGGTTATTTGCAATTGCAACTACAACATTTTCTTTGTAATTGAAAGTTCACCATGCGCAAGGTAACCCAGCATTGCAATTTAAGTAAGTGCTCCTTGGACATGATGAGAACTAACATCTTTTGGAGCATAATAGCGTAGCACGATGCTCAACTTGACTATATAATCAACCCATATATAAGAACTAAAGCCATCACATGGAAGTGTAATGAGAAATGCTAGTAAACTAAAAGTAAGTATTAGATGCCTTACCACATATATTCATTCCGCTTTAACTGGTAAACTCTATCAACCGATGGTAATCTCCTCATTAAGACAATCTACATCTTAAAAAGAAAAAGAAAAACAGAGATATACAGACAGCTCCCAATCAATTTTGACTGTAAATCAAAACTTCCACTACTTTAGGAGTTAAAGAACTTCAAAACCCATCAAGCATACGACCCAATTTATTGAAAGTTGACTTTGAAGCAAAGTAGTCACGAGAATAAATAAAATATCTCGAGCCATCAAAGAAAGGATCTTATATTTTGAGTCAATAGTCTTCCACCACATCGAAAGGTCAAAATCAAAAACTTTTTTATTCTCTTTTTTGAAGATACTCATCAAGCTCGAATTTGTTATCATTGTACCCTTGTTCTTTTGAGTGCAAAAACATTTTCTTCCAAACTTAGGTGTCATACTTCTTTCTACCTTCATTACCACCAACATCGGTATTGGAATCACTACTACTTGCACTCAAACTGTGGCTACCACTGGGATTCGCCCCAGTGGCCACCCTTCCAACATGGAAGGGGAAGGTGAAGGGTTCAAACCCCCACCTTCTCAGGGAGGGATGGGGTGGGGACGCGCAAGTTTCAGGAGTGGGTTTCGACGCCCACTCCCTGCAAGAGGCAGGGCAAAAGTCTGAGAGTGAGTGTAGAATAGGTAAAGAGTAGGACTGATCAAAAAAAAACTGTGGCTACCAAAATTTTGATCACTTAAAACAAGAGAAAATTGCTCATAAAATTCATATAAATGCTCCAGTGCGTCTTTTACCTTGTAATGCATCTTTTTAATTTTCAATTCATCACCATAAATTTGTCTATATAGAAAACTCACATAATTCAACTTGGCTTTAGGATATGATATAACCACAATCAACACCATCATGTTCACTTTATCCAAGCTTCCATAATATTTGTCAAATTTTTCTTTCATTTTTATATCCATAACTTGAAACTTAGAACTCGAAACATCCGCTGCATCTTTCAATTATCTATACAAAAGAGCTATCCTTTCAAAATAATCATTTGAAGTAATATATGAACTCCCCGACATCCGATTGGTAACATCATAAAATTTTTTTAGAAATTCTGAAAGAACAATAACATTTTCCTAATCATCTTAGGAATTATATGGTTAAGCTCACTTGCCAAAGATAGATCATATCCTTCCATTATTTCAAAAACTTTTTTGAACTTTATGCAATATCTAACATGAGATAAGGGGAGTTCTATCCAGTGGCCACATCAAGAATAACTGAATCCTTATAAGTGATCCGTTCCCTCTCAATGCAAAATTAAAATGTTTTGGCTCTCATGAGAGAACTCCTCACATATTTAACCATATTTCATATATGTGCAATAGAGTCACGTACTGTGGTCAAGTCATCTCTTACAATCAAATTTAATATAAGAGTCATGCGCCTCATGTGCAAAACACTACCATCTAATATCAATAACTTCTTTCTTGAAAGATTTTCCCTCAAGTAACCGATTGCAACATCGTTCGAATTAGCATTATCCACAGTGATTATGGACACATTTTTTCTATTCCCCACTCCTGGATGCATTTCTCCATCATTTTCCCAATCTCCCTACTCCTATGACTACGTATCACCATAAAATTGATAATTGTTTTATGTAACTTTCAATTTTCATCAATCAAATGTGTAGTGAGACACAAATAATTTAGATTTTGAATGGAACTGCATGAATTAATTGTGAGTGCGATCCTAGAATTAATCTTTCCAAAATAAGTCTTAAGATAAGTTCCTTAAAAAAAAATACGGATTCATGCAATCTTTTGACACTATAATATGTGATAAATGTTTGAAGAGAGATTGTAACTCACTAACAAATGCATGAAATCCAACAGGCTTGACCAAGGAAAAATGTCGTTCATCAATCATGATGACTGAGTAAGCATTTTCCTACAATGTTCTTGATTAAATGACCATGTCAATAAAACGTTACCAGTACTAGAATCTCCCCCTGTGTTGCCAACTATGTCTATATTACGTGGTGTAAAGAATCTCTGCTTCTTTTTAACATTGCAAGGAAACTTCTTGCACATGGTCAACTACTTCCTCATTGTAGATTTACCGTTAGCAACACAATTCTTAAATATAGACCCACAATAAATGCACTTCACTCAATATGATCTTTCATCCTTATCATTGATTCTCGCATAATGATTCTAGCATTCGAATGTATATTTCTTATCATGAGGAAGAAAACAAAAACTAAAGTACCTTATTTATGGCACTCATGATAAAGGATGGCTCTTCTTAATTTTCATCCCCAGACAATTCCAATTCTGCGATCGGAGTTATCTCCTCACATTCCTCCACCTCTATTGACATGTTATCTTGACGCATTAACTTCACAGATATTGCTGCAGAAGAAGTTACTCCATATTCATATGATCGACAAGAAAGAAGAAATCACACAGGATGAAGGGAAAATGTCAAAGAAAAGCATTGACTACTTGAAAGCCACTCTTTTTAATTTCCAGTCGGCTGCAAGTAAGAAGCAGAGAGCCTGTTTTAAGATAGGCTATATAAAGAATAATCAATTAAGAGTATCTTGTGTCAAAAATCCCCCTTGCCCAGATAAGAGTTCACCATTTAATTCACGTTCAGCCTTGTTATAATTAAGCCCCTTAGATTCAGATAATGTCAAAGTAGGTAATAGCAACCACATCGTCGACCCTAACAAGCTTGTGAGAACCTGAAACTAATCAAGCTTAATTTGATCAATAAACTGTGCTCAATGCATGGAGAGACCAGAATCATTGCTCCTGATGATATTAGATTCACTACGGGTGATGCCAGAATATTACTAATGAATCTAGGATTAAGTTTAGAGAAAAAAAAAAAATCCACAGGCCCGTCCAGTATCCACTGTCCATCTTTGAAGAGAATGCTAAATGTATGCATATAGTATACTACCACTAAAGGAAGTTAGGGAATTATATGCTTCGAAGATGGTAATGATATGTGATGAGGAAAAGCATTTATGCGGCCTTAAATCCTAAGGAAATGACAATCTTCTTGCGGCACAAAGTGAGAAGATCACCACATGAAGCATACAGAGACGACAAAATCAAAAAATGGACGGTCAAGCCCAACCCCTCCAAACTAGTTAGAAAACCAGATGTTAGGTAATTAGCCTGCTTCCAAACCCCAAGCCTCAAGTAGACCTTTAGCACAACCAAGCACGAGAGGGAGGGAGGGAGGGAGGCAGGGAGGCAGGGAGAGAGAGAGCATACTGCGAGGCTGGGAGCTCGAGAAGACGGAGGATGAAAGCCGAGGGGAAGTGATGGGGCGAGCGGCATCGATTCGTCATCGAGGGCGTCGTTGAGCGGAGGGGCGACAAGTGGCGACGCATACTGCGAGGCTAGGAGCTTTGAGAAGATGGAGGATGAAAGCCGAGGGAAGTGATGGAGCGAGCAGCATCGATTCGTCATCGAGAGCGTCGTTGAGCGGAGGGGCGACAAGTGGCGTCAAGTCGTCGTTGAGGGTGTCACTGAGCGGAGGGGGGACGAGCGGCATCGAGTCGTTGTCAAGAGCATTGCCGAGTGGAGGGGAGCGAGCGGCATCAAGTCGTCGTCGAGGGCGTCACCAAGCAAAGAGGGGCAAGCGATGTCATCGAGTAGTCATCGAGGACATCGCTGAGCGGGAGGAGGGCGAGTGGCGATGAGTTGTCGCCAACTTTGAGGGCGTCGCCGAGCGGAGAGGGGCGAGCAGCAAGGAGTTGTCGTGGAGGGCGTCGCCGAGCAAAGGGGGCCAAGCGGCATCGAGTCGAGGGCATCCCCGAGCGGAGGAGGGCAAGTGGCGTCCAGGGGGGCGAAAGGCGTCGCCGAGCGAAGAGAGAGAGAGAGAGAGAGAAAGAGGAAAGTCAAGAGTCAAGATTGAGGGTAGAGCTGAGAGGGAGAGGAGAAACGAATTTGGAATAAAATTAGGGTTTTAGGATTAGAAATGAGGAATCGACCGGAAATGCCAATTCCAAAAAAAAAAGAAGAATTAGGAATCGGAACCTCTCTCTTTGAAATTGGGAGTCAAGCCGATGCAACCAATCCGATTCTTCGGTTTCGGGTTCTACCCGGAATTTGCACTCATCCCTTGTCATTATGACTGAATCACAAAAATCTAATATCATATATATTTTCTTATTCTATCTATTTTATTATTTAAATACTTTCTTTCCGCAACATAAAAAATTCTTGAAGACAATTTTTTAAAAATTTTACAATAACGACTATATCTTAATGACACAATACATAGCATATATATCTTTGATAGGTGTCACATTTAGACGATAAGAGCTTGGGGAATATAATAAAATGCATAGAACATCAAAACTATGAAAACAATAGACAATTATCTATCTCTGGAAAAAGCATATGTGAATTTCTGTGAATGTTTGAAACCTAGTTCTTTATTGGAAGTCGGGCATGGTCAACAGTGAACCTCGATCCACTTGGTTCGTGAGAGTAGGATCACCGCCTCCCAAGTCAATGACATCAAAAGATGAATCAGTGACGTTTCCCTGGATTCCAACGTCACTGATCTACATATCCTCCACATCACAACACACCAACTTCTCATCCACCGTGCGAAGCAGAAGCTTGCCATGCCTGGTAAGTCCCAAGGCCGCTCGGACCGTCGACCCGATCGGTAGCACAATGTGATGCTGCTTAGTCCAGGACGTGGCCACGCCATACTCCTTCATCACCCAAATGCCGCATTCCTCTCTGTTCCGTATGCCGAAAGCAATTAAAGCCAGTGAACCGCACGACACTGAGAGCGTCGCTTTGCCTCTCGGATTTAGAGAGAATTGTGTGAGATTTTCCGATTGGGGCAGCTCGATGACTTCTCCGAATTTTTCCTCCTTCATATCGAAGGCTACAATTGAGTTGTAAGGTGCCTCCACTGCAGGCGCCGCGAGCCAATGCGCGGCCCCATTGACAAATGCCCGTGAATTGCCACGAACCGTCCAAGTGAAATTGGGCCTGCCCAGGCTCTTCCATCTGCCACGGCCTAGGCTATAAACCTCGACAAGCCATGGCCTTATTTGAGAATCAGCTTCTCTCACACCGCTGCAAGAATAAGTAATCCTCACGACCTTGTAATCCCGGGCATTCGGCTCATACCCGAAACCATGGACAAGATATCGACTGCAGCATGCTAAATTGTAGCCCTGAATTAGAGACTGGGAGCAAACGGGCCAACGGTGACAATGGACGCAACCCTTGTTGTGGAGGGCCTTGACTTCGCCTGGGGACGGGCTCCACAGGATAACGGCTTGCTTGCTCGCTCGACGGTGTTTGTACAAAAGCCCGGACAAGCAAATCAGAGCACCATCGCTGGACGAACCGATCACGGATATCGAAAACCATTTGTCGCCAAGAGGCAGATTCACATTTTTCTTCCCGATGGATGCGTTTTCGAACACTAAAGAGCATTGGCTGCGATTTTCCCATTCCAACGGGACCACCAGAAGGGAAGTCCCGCTGCGATTCAACCATTTCGTCACAAAGTACGGCTCAAACAAGAGTGAACGCCATGACTTTGAGACGCTCCGGAACCGGACAAGAGACCGGGCTGGTAAGCAAGCCAGGATTTCGACCACAACATTGGATGGAAAGATACCGGAGAGCGATGCCATGGTACTCATGGATCGGGAGACAGATTGCTAGGAATTAAAGAGGACAAGAGCAAGAAGCAGGGGCAGCCAGACTCAATGATCTTGCAATTGGACAAAACTTGTGAGAAAAATTGTGGGACTTTAGTGAAGCAATACGGTAGACAAGGAAATACTTGGAAATAGTTAAATAAGCAAAAGACAGCAAAAAATTAAGAAAACTTATCGAATAAGGAAAAATATGCAAATACTTGGAGTTATTGCTCGGACTCAATTGAGGGAAAACAAATCTCAAACTTGGGTTTGTTTAAGGAAGGTAATCTGATTTTGCATTTACACAATACATGATTTTGTTGCTGACCCATTCCCAATTACGTCCGAACAAAAAGAACAACTGGTAATTAAGTCGTCTTTAGAATATGATAAGATATTTTATGAGTTTGAAGAATAATGTGGTAGTGACACAGGACGAACCAAGTCGATAGCATGTGAGAATTTCGAATTCTACAACATACTAGGTTGCAAGGCACACTGCGGGGGCAATATGGATTATTTACACCACATTGGCCATGTAAACAATATGTAAAGTGCTTCCTTGAGGGAGAACATAACTCTTTGATTTGTCACTAGCTCAAGAATATGAATGACGTCGATCAAATAAACATTAGTAAGTGGTTCAAATACAAGTTTGAAACAAAACTAGTCAATAACTTCGATCAGATAAACATTAGTAAGTGGTTCGAATATGAGTTTGTAACAGAACTAGTCAATAACTTCATCAAGAAAGTTGGTAAGCACTTCAAATAAAGAGTAATATCATAAAATAGTTGGAAATTTCAATAGAATTGGTATGTTATTAAAGTATTTGGTAATTCTGAAACACCATAATCACCGTTGGTAACATAATAAGTGGCTAAAATATAGATTGGTAATCTCAAACTAGTCGGTAACATAATAAAGTCAGCGATTTTGTATGAGAGTTGAGGAAATGGTCATAATAATAAATTGTCGGTGCACTTATTAAGTTGTTAACAATCAAATAAATGTTGGTGATTTAATATAGGAGGATCCATGTGTGACAGGTTTTTGACTTTCAGCACAAAATTGCAGCAAGAAAGACATTCCACGAGTGAAATGAATTTTAATGAATACTCAATCGCTACACTAACGAAATCCAAAGATCAACTTTTGTTGAAATGGGATAAGTCCCGATTTCTAGTGAAACACACACATATACAAGAAAATATTTACCTTTGAAATGACAAATATTTCTAAATGATAGAATGCATAAATTTATTAGTTGTAATTATTCTTACCTACCTTTTGTGGATGGGTTCCAAACTTGGATGTTAAGTTTCTTTAGAGATATTGTAAAATGCGTGTTGGGAAGAACTCGGGCACAACAATTCACCACGGCCAAATGTAATCCGGGATCAATTTCTCCCCCGAAACTAAATCAACTAAAAATCTCTTAACCCCCAGCAACAACCAGCAATGTATAGCCTCACAATATGCAGGTATAATGCCGAAATGATAAGTAGACAAAGCAAATAATAACACGAAGGATTTAACGTGGAAAACCCGATGCAGGAAAAACCACGGACCGCCCAAAAAATCCACTAATCACCAAGCATAGCATGATACACAAAGTATTATTCTCTGGTCACACACTAGAGACTCAACATCAACACTACAATTATCTTTTTCTCACCACACAGGTAGATAAACAAGTTTGGAGCAATAAAATCTTAACCACAATTAGAGAATTCAAAGATGGTTCTCGACGAACAAAAACCATCAACTTGTAGCCCTTGGTCTCACGAACAACATACTGAAATTTGAACCAATTCCGACAATATTTGGCCTTCAAATGGAGCCGCAAAGTTACAGTCCTCTTCCTTTTCTTCTCCCTTGCTTGTGCAGTTTTTTTTTTTTTTTTTTTTCTCTCCCCTCTCTTCACTTTTTCGACGAACACCCAGGCACGACACTCCACTTCTTTTTGTTCTTTTCTTTTCTTTTTGCTTCACCCAGCCGAATTCAATTGATCACTTGTTCTTTCATGTCACACCTCAGCTACTCTCGCATATTTTTGGGCTTCTAGGTGTAACTTACCTTGGAGGAAACCTTACTTGGGCGGTGAAGTTCTTTTCGGGTAAGGACTTCTTCCACAGTATGGCGCGATTCTCTTTCAGAGCACTTTGTTATCTTATTTGGAAAAGGAGAAATTGCATCGTCTTCCGTGGTGAAACATTAATCTTATTGGCTCTAAAAAACCACCTCATTAAGGTTGTGAAGGACAAAGCACTTTCCTTCAAGAATGTGCCTGCTTCTCCAAGGAATAGAAGACTTCAGAGAGGATGGGGCTTTGAACCCTCAGTGTTTATTCAGTAGCCTTGCTTCTCAAGATTCTTGGGTTGTGTGACTTTCCCCCGGCCGTCCTAGCTCTCCTGCTCGCCCCGCTTCTTGGTGTGTGTTGAGGTTTGGTAGCTACTGGTGTTTGACTCTTTTGCCCGGGTTGTGGGTTTTTTTTGCTCCACATCTGTTGTTGCCCTTGTGGTGTTTAGTTCAACTCCCTTCCACTCTTTCTGTTGTTGCACTTAGAGTGTAAGTTTTGGTGCCGTCTTTTCTGTATATTTGTCCAAAGCTCAATATATATTCTTACTTTTACCATATATATATATATATATATATATATATATATATATTTCAGAGTTAGAAAGGCAATTTTGTTTGAACATGTGTAGACCAGAGTCATTCAATTTCTAGATTAAGTGTTGTCTGATTCGCATCGCCACCAAAGGCAAGTATCTTCAATCACGGGCCAGAATGATTCAACGGCCTTTGAAAATAACCAGCATGCAGGACACAATTGGACCCTCTCAAGAAGCCGCATATTCCACCTCAATGCATGCTACATCTATGAATGTTATGAATAATCCAATAATCCAACCTGGACCCAAAAAAACATTCCCAAGAAGCTATGAGTGAAAGTTATCGTGGCATAGGCAATTTCATGGGCGAGGAGAGCATGAAACTGTTACTTTAATTGTCATAATAAATTTTTACAAGCAAATTAAATAAATACAAAACCCACTGATGGGTAATTCTTGATTCTCAAATTCATTATTGTCATCGGAGAAGTTGAGTGGTGGCGAATAACTTAAAAACCGACTTATGCCGAAATCGATGAGTTCTTGGGTGAGGATGTAAAATTGCATAATGTATAGCATGCGCTTTTAAGTTTGTTGATAGGGAGGCTGCAAAATTGAAGCACGCAATTTGCAGTTTTGCAAAACTGCATAACTTCTCGAATATCTTTTTGTTTTCTTCTTTTCCTAAATTGTTCAAATTGTTTTGCACCTGTGCAAGCTTGTGCATGAGGAGTCTAATGCATTTGTCAAGAAAGAGGTGAGCAAGATGAAAAAAAGAAAGAAAATAACAACAAAAAGGAAAAGGAAAAAAAAAATCTTTAGACAAAAATACCCCTAGCTGCAAATAAGATTTGACTGACTTTCAAGTTAAAACCCTTATTTGAGACTAAATCGGTCACTTCGGGTTCTTATTTGATGCAATATCCACTTTAAACTCTTTTTTGAGAAAACGGTTCCACTTCAGACTCTTAATTGGAATTTTCCCTATATATTATTAAATAAAAGTTTAGAGATTATAATGAGCAAATTAATATATTAAGATCATTTGGGCGATTTTCCCCAACAAAGGGCCAGGGTAAAATTTATGTTAATTTATTTTTAGCAAAAAAGAAAAAAAGGGAAATTTCAAATAAGGATATGAAGAGCCTGCATGGCAACATTTCTGTTTCTCTCAATTTTTGTTCTTTTGTTCTCCGAAACCAAAAAAGAACGTAAATCCGTTTGACAACACCAATTTATTTTTCCATTATGTTTTCTATTCCCCAGAATAGAAAAGTAGCCGAGGAATAGATTTGTAACGAAGACAAGAAAAAAAAAAGTGACCTCTTGTTCCTGAGAGCAATTTCTAGAAATAAATCAATTTTTTCTTTTCCATTTTTTCTTTTGTTCTTCCCTGTTGCAGTCACCATTAGCTCCCTTGCCAATCGCCCACCACCTCCGATTGCCGGCGGCCATCGTCGGCCGACCGCCGGCTACCACCGCCTGACCACCGGCAACCGACGTCATTACCTCCACTCAATCGTCAACGGCCAACCGCCGACCACCGTCGCTTGACCATCAGCAATCATCATCGTCGCCATCGCCCAACAGTCATCACTGCCTCCCATAGTCCACTGACCACCCCCACCGACCGACGACCGCTAACCGACTGCCACACGACAGCCACACGACAGCCGCCTGACTGCCACAAAATGGCCGCATGACAACCGCCTGACCGTCGCATGACAACCGCCCGATAGTGGACCGCCTACCATCGTCGCCAACCGCCGCCAACAACCCACCGACCATCATCCTCTCCTGCAACCGGCGGCCGGCGGTTGGTGGGCTATGGGCAACGGTCGTGTGGCGATGATCAGTAGTTGACAGCGGCGCGGCGGGCGGTCGTGTAATGGCCAATAACGGCTAGCAATCTATAAGCAAGAAGAAAAAACGAATAAATGCAAAAAAATTATAAATCACACCAAACGCATTTATATTCTTTTTATATTTCAAAAATAAAAATTTTGTATCGTTACCAAACACATCATTTTACTCAGAAATTATTCCCCGAAGTAAAAATAAAAAAGAACTATTTCTAAAAAGAAACTGTTCCTCAGAGTAAAAGCATTGCCATGCACATCCGAAGTGAATTTTATTTCAAATAAGACCTAAATGCCACCATTTTTGAATAATAATTTTAAGAAACATGAACAATCATTCTTAGGAAAAAGTTATTCAAATTTTTTATTTTTTCGCAATATAAGTGAAGCGGAATGTCATCTTTCACTCTTATAACTTGACATTATGATTTTCAGTGACTTAGAATGCATTCGTTTTGCAAATAAAAATTGATTTGAAAAATATTTTCGTTAAAAAAATCGCTTGAAATAATTAGTTAATAAAAATATTTTGATTATTAATAAAAATTTTATTCAAAATATTTTTTCCTTTATATATATATATATATATATATATATATATATCATATTTTGAAGAGTATACAATGATTTTGAATATTTCCTTAGAGAAATTTCGGATGAGATAAGTTTTGTATTTTTTAATTTGTTTTTTTCCTAATTATTTTTCTTTTGTGTCGAGTGACACTATATTTTTTTCGTTCGTTTACATACCACATGACCATCAACCTGCTCAAAAAAACCACATTAAAAATATTAAGTAAAAATAAAACGGGGAAAAAAAATTCTCTGAAAGCATCTGGTTCAATTCGCGTTTATTCTCACTTTCCCGCTACAGACTGGACTACGAAGTCTACCGACGTGCCCCGGTGCCAAACTCCGGCAGTTGCTCCGGCGGAACTCACCGATGCGAACTCCCGTTGTCTCCTCCTCCGTAAGCTCACCGCGAGCGCCGCCTTTTAGCTCCAGCCGAAACCGTTCAGGTCGATCTGCCTGCAGCTCGAAGCGTCTCGGTCTTCATCGCGAACGTTCAGGTCCAGCATCGATCGGAGGCGAGAGCTTTTGCAATCGAGCGACAATCCCTCGCATCCCGCCTCGATCGAGCCCATCTCGCCGTCGTTGGTTCGTCTGGGGCTCACGAGCTTGATTTTCTCGTGGACTCGCCCGTTCGTTCCCTCGGAGGAGCTCCGGTAACCGCAGGTCGTGGATAATTCACAAATCGCCCTCTTCACTCTCTCTTCCACGTCTTCGGGAACGGTCTGACCTTTCTTGCGATCGTCTGCGATGTCTGACGGGAGCAGGAACGGTGTATGTGGGAGTTGAGTCGAATTGTGCTCGAGAAGTGAGTATTACTCGAGGTCGACGATTCGGGATTGATAAGCATGCTGCTTAACGTGGAGAGTTCCGATTGTCGAATTGCCAAACATCTTTACTTGGGTCTAGTTCTGTCTACGGCTGCATCGTGTTCTAGACCGATGAAGTTGTTTGGGTTTTTCTAGGGATAAGCTGAAACGAGAGACTGCCATGGTTTTCCTCGCCATGTGTTTGTTAGAGCCGAGTGTGCATTTCTTTCTCTCTTGTTAAGTAATGCGCTCGACATTTCTTTGTACTCTTGAATCTCGTCAGCCTTTCAGGCTTTTGGAGTAAATGTTCGCCGCAGGCGAGCGTCAAGGAGCTCCCGATTAGAGTTGTTCTGAGTGGAACTTGTGTTTCCTTGGCTCATAACTCATGCTTAGGCTTTTAAGTATAATTGTCAAACTAGGTATGGCAATGGGCTTGGACCATGGGAGGGTGACCGCTCGCGCTTGACCTGTTCTCCTTTCCTTCCTTCGACGTCGTCTCTTTTTGATTTTTATCCTGGAAAATATTACGGAAATGGAAAGAGACAGAGAGGTACTGCACAAGTCATGACTCATGTGGTGATGGAGAAGCACAGTCAAACAAGGTAAAGAGGAAGTGGGACCCACCCCCCCCCCCAAAAAAAAAAAAAAACTCTCTCTCTCTCCGGTTGTTTTCTTTTTCTTTTTTTTTTATATGGTGGAGTGCGGCGACGGACATTCGTTGTTTTTTTTTTTTTCACAAAAATTCTGTCATTCATGGACAGCCACTTATAGGAGTGAGCATAGTCCGGGTTGGACCGGTCCACCTCCTAACCCTAGGACCAATTCGCACAGTGTTGATCCTCGATTTTTGGGACTAAAGACCGATCTTGTTGAACTTGGAACCGAAGACCAGACCGACCTAATGGGTTCGGTCCGATTCCAAGGTCCACCCGGAACCAACCAATAATTTTTATTTCATTTTTTGTACTCCTTAAAAAAGCGAGTGAGGACCATACTGACCCAATGGGTTTGATCCGGTTTCAAGGTCAACCTAGGATTAACTAATAATTTTTTATTTCATTTTTTGTACTCTTTGAAAGGGCAACTAAAGACCGTATCGACCCAATAAGTTCGATGATGAGCAATGTCAGCTAAGAAATGCAAGCGGTGAGAGTCAAGTGGGGTGAGCATCGAATAGAATGATCATCGAATGTCGAGCAAGGAGTAACAAGCCAAGCTAGCATCGAGCGGCGAGCGGCATGAGTGACCCAAAGCGAGCAAAGCAAGTTTCGAGTAACGAGCGGAGAAGTTATTTCTTTCGTTTGGCAAATTAAAGACTAAGTGAACAAATAAGACAAAAAAGAACGAATACTAAAGGAGGATGCCATAAGGAGTTGTCTATACCTTTTTGGATGCCGTGATGACTCCTTACAAAAATATTTTCCTTCTTTGTAAATTATGATTATTGATACCATAAAAGACTTTAAAAATCTAAGATATTAAAGAACAATGTAAAATTACTTGAACTCCTCACTAAATAACTGTTTAATGTTGTTAACACCGTTTATTTTAAGGTTTATATTCAGGGTTGGTCCGAATTGGACCGACCTGGAACTCTCAAGACCGAGAACCAACCCGCACAGTGTCGGTCCTAGAATTTTAGGATCAAAGACCAACCCAGTCTCCCTGGGAACCAGACCAGGACCGGCAGGGTTGGGCCGGTCCATAGTCGGTCCAGGGTCAACCCTGGACCGATGCTCACCCCTAGCCACTTGAGGTATAACCATATTTTCATCTCCAAAGAGGACGAACCAATTCCAAAAAAAGAGAAATCAGGAATCGGAACCTCTCTCTTTGAAACCAGGAGTCGAGCCGAAGCCACCAGTCCTATTCTTCGGTTTCGCATACTACCTGGGAATTGCATTCACCCCTTATCATTATGATTGAACCATGATGTCCTATATATTTTCTTGTTCTATCTATTTTATTGTTTAAACACTCACATTCTGCAACATAAAAAATTCTTGAAGACAATTTTTTAAAAAATTTACAGCAACGACTATATCTTAATAACAACCATCCACTGCAATGGCACAGTTGGCTTGAGCTTTGTGCCTCCCACGAAATGTGCCAAATTCGAATTTCAGCTGCATTACTTGGTGACTTAACCGCTGGCATGAGTGTGGTGGCCAGCTTACGTCAGCCTCAGGTTCTTCCCGCCAACTGTCGGCTTTCGGGGTTTTCTGGGTTACCAAAAAAAAAAAAAAAGACTATATCTTAATGACACAATACATAACATATATATCTTTGATAGGTGCCACATTTAGACGATAAGATTTTGGGGAATATAATGAAATGCATAGAACATCAAAACTACGAAAACAATAGACGATTATCTATCTCCAGAAAAAGCATATGTGAATTTCTGTGAATGTTTGAAACCTAGTTCTTTATTGGAAGTCGGGCATGGTCAACAGTGAACCTCGACCCACTTGGTTCGTGAGAGTAGGATCTGCGCCTCCCAAGTCAATGACATCAAAAGATGAATCAGTGACGCTTCCCTGGATTCCAACGTCACTGATCTGCATATCCTCCACATCACAACACACCAACTTCTCATCCACCGTGCGAAGCAAAAGCTTGCCATGCCTGGTAAGTCCCAAGGCCGCTCGGACCGTCGACCCGATCGGTAGCACAATGTGATGCTGCTGAGTCCAGGACGTGGCCACGCCATACTCCTTCATCACCCAAATGCCGCATTCCTCTCTTTTCCATATGCCGAAAGCAATCAAAGCTAGTAAACCGCACGACACTGAGAGCGTCGCTTTGCCTCTCGGATTTAGAGAGAATTGTGTGAGATTTTCCGATTGGGGCAGCTTGATGACTTCTCCGAATTTTTCCTGCGTCATATCGAAGGCTACAATTGAGTTGTAAGGTGCCTCCACTACAGGCGCCGCGAGCCAATGGGCGGCCCCATTGACAAATGCCCGTGAATTGCCACGAACCGTCCAAGTGAAATTGGGCCTGCCCAGGCTCTTCCATCTACCACAGCCTAGGCTATAAACCTCGACAAGCCGTGGCCTTATTCGAGAATCAGCTTCTCCCACACCGCCGCGAGAATAAGTAATCCTCACGACCTTGTAATCCCGGGCATTCGGCTCATACCCGAAACCATGGACAAGATATTGACTGCAACATGCTGAATTGTAGCCCTGAATTAGAGACTGGGCGCAAACGGGCCAACGGTCACAATGGACGTAACCCTTGTTGTGGAGGGCCTTGACTTCGCCTGTGGACAGGCTCCACAGGATAACAGCTTGCTCGCTCGCTTGAAGGTTTTCGTACGAAAGCCCGGACAAGCAAATCAGAGCACCATCGCTGGACGAACCGATCACGGATATCGAAAGCCATTTGTCGCCAAGAGGCAGATTCACATTTTTCTTCCCGATGGACGTGTTTTCGAACACTAAAGAGCATTGGTTGCGGTTTTTCCGTTCCAACAGGACCACCAGAAGGGAAGTCCCGCTGTGATTCGACCATTTCGTCACAAAGTACGACTCAGACAAGAGTGAACGCCATGACTTTGAGACGCACCGGAACCGGACAAGAGACCGGGCTGGTAAGCAAGCTAGGATTTCAACCACGACATTGGATGGAAAGATACCAGAGAGCGATGCCATGGTACTCGTGGATCGGTAGACAGATTGCTAGGAATTAAAGAGGACAAGAGCAAGAAGCAGGGGCAGTCAGACTCACTGATCTTGCAATTGGATAAAACTTGTGAGAAAAATTGTGGGACTTTAGTGAAGCAATACGGTATTTGTTTATGGTGATTGACAAAGAAAAACATGGAAATAGTTAAATAAGCAAGAGACGGCAAAAAAATTAAGAAAACTTACCGAATAAGGAAAAATATGCAAATACTTAGAGTTATTGCTAGGACTCAATTAAGGAAAAAAAATCTCAAACTTGGGTTTGTTTAAGGCAGGCAATCTGATTCTCCATTTACACAATACATGATTTTGTTGCTGACTCATTCCCAAATACGTCCGAACAAAAAGAACAACTGGTAATTAAGTCGTCTTTAGAATATGAGAAGTAATTTTATGAGTTTGAAGAATAACGTGGCAGTGACATAGGACGAACCAAGTCGATAGCATGTGAGAATTTCGAATTCTAATACATACTAGGTTGCAAGGCACACCTCGGGGGCAATATGGATTATTTACAACACATTGGCCATGTAAACAATATGTGAAGTGTTTCCTTGAGGGAGAACATAACTCTTTAATTTGTCACTAGCTCAAGAATATGAATGACATCGATAAAATAAACATTAGTAAGTGGTTCAAATACGAGTTTGAAACAAAACTAGTCAATAACTTCAATCAAATAAACATTGGTAAGTGGTTCGAATATGAGTTTGTAACAAAACGAGTCTATAACTTCATCAAGAAAGTTGGTAAGCACTTCAAATAAAGAGCAATATCATAAAATAGTTGGAAATTTCAATAGAATCGGTATGTTATTAAAGTATGTGGTAATTCTGAATACCATAATCACCATTGGTAACATAATAAGTGGCTAAAATATAGATTGGTAACATAATAAAGTTAGCGATCTTGTATGAGAATTGGGAAAATGGTCTTAATAATAAATTGTTGGTGCACTTATTAAGTTGTTAACAACCAAATAAATGTTGGTAATTTATAATAGGAGGATCCATGTGTGACAGGTTTTTGACTCTTAGCACAAAATCGCGACAAGAAAGACATTCCACGAAGTGAAATTAATTTTAATTGTGTAATATTATCCGCTTTGGATACTGAGTCCTTACAGCTATAAAACGTGTTGGGCTGGGCGGGTAGAGATGCGGACGCACTGCCATCCCTCAGCCCAGCCCAGCCCAATATTGTCATCTTTGGAGGCACAAACGTACCACCATCCCTCCCTCAAGGTTTTGTTTTCAACACAACGGAAGCATATGTGAAACACATTACACTGATTAGATCGACTAGAAGCATTATAAACTAGGACTCCACATCCGGGGACCGAGACGCAGATGCACCACCATCCCTCTGATACCCACTTGTAACGACCCAGGCCCTCCCTCAGCCCAGCCCAATATTGTCCTCTTTAGAGGCGCGGACGTACCGCCATCCCTCCCTCAAGGCTTTGTTTTCAGTATAGCGGCAGCGTACGTGAAACGCGTTACATAGATTAGATGGACCAAGCCTTATAAACTAGCCTAGAACTCCCGCGTAAGCAATGTGGGACAAGAGAGGGACCCCTTCCCTGCGCACGTTCGAGGACCGAGGCGTAGACGCGCTGCTATCCCTCCTCCCCACACACCGCCGCTTAGGCTATCACACTTTGCCTCACGGATTCATACAGAATTGCGAGACATCTTCCGATTGGGGCAGCTCAATGACTTCTCCAAATGATTGCTCCTTCATATCAAAGGCCACAACTGAGTTGTAAGGCGTATTCGCATAAGGCACCGCAAGCCAATGCATGGAACCATTACCAAATGCCCGCAAATTGCCAGAAACCATCCACGTGAAATCGGACATGGCCTCCTACTCTCTCCCATCTATTTTTTGCTAATGATGCTATATTTTTCCTTGACGGGAAAATTTAGGAATGTTAGAATTTAGCCAACATCCTTAACCAATATTGCTTAGCAACGGGTCAGGCAGTTAACAGGAATAAATCTAGCATCTTTTTTAGTAAGACCTGTCCCGTTCATCTACAGGATAACCTAGCCCAAGAACTTCGGATACCCGTGCTGACGAAAATTGGTAAATACCTAGGGATTCCATCGGATTAGGGAAAATCAAAAAAGAAGATGTTCACCTGGATTTTGGGTCGAGTCAATTCTAAACTTGAATGTTGGAAAGAACAGTTCCTTTCTAAAGGTGGCAAGGAGACTCTAATTAAAACAGTAATCCAAGCAATTCCTTAGTATGTCATGTCTATTTTCAAGATCCCTATGTCTTTATGTAAAACTATTGAGAAGAAAGTTGCCAGATTATGGTGGCAGAACAATCACCATAAATCTGGTATCTACTAGAAACATTGGGATGTACTCAAGAATATAAAAGACATTTGAGGACTTGGCTTTCGTGACCTGATCACCTCTAATAAAGCTTTACTGGGAAAATAAGCGTGGCATCTCCTACAAAACCAATCCTCTGTGGAGTCAACTTTTTAAGGGTCTTTACCATCACTCAATGGAGTTTTGGCGTGCTGACAAAGGGCCAAGATTATCTTGGGGCTGGCAGAGTATATTGATTGGTAGAGATTCAATCTTGAATCACTTACAATGGTCAGTAGGAGATGGGAAATGGATCTCAATTCGAGAAGATAAATGGCTGAATCGTGGCCCAATTGGCGGACCTGCACCAAGAGGAGAACCAGCAAAGGTTGCAGATTTCATTCTTTCGAGTCTCAACAACTGGAATGAACCCCTTTTGCGCAGCAGTTTTGATGATCAAACAATTGAGGAAATACTTACAATCTAGCTCTAGATTCATTGTACAGAGGATTGACTAATTTGGAAGGGAACTCAGAATGGTGTTTATACCGTTAAGAATGGTTACAATTCTATGCAATCTACTAAGTAACCTATGTACAAAATTACGCCTCCTCCTCATACCAACCATCCCGACAACTTTGGCGCAAGATTTGGAATATGAACACCCCCCCCCAGGGGAAGATACGCATCTTTATGTGGTCCTTATGCCAAAATGCTCTATCCACAAGGGACAATCTATATCATAGAAACATCACTCCAGATCCATAGTGTCAAATTTGTCAAAGGCACAACCCAAAAACAACGGAACACATCTTTCTACAATGTCCATGGACGCGCAAAGTTTGGTCTCATACAGCAGTTCGCATCACACCAACAAATTATAACATAAATCGCATAGACGCTTGGTTAGCAGAGTTGTTATGCAAAAGAGATGCCATACCTTATCTGGAAACCCTTGCACACATCCTCTGGTAGATTTGGAAATCCAGAAATCATTTTGTATTCCGCAGGGTTGTTCCTGACCTAGCATAGGTAATCACAGTGGCCTTTGCAACTACCCAATTTGCTCGTCGTTGCCATGGTGTGTGGACAAGCTCTCAAACCAGTCCCCCAAACTCGGATTGGGTGTGGAAGCCTTCAGAACCTGAAACGCTCAAGATCAATATTGATGGAGTTTTTCCCACTACACCAAATGAGGGATCTTGGGCGCCTATTTGTCGTGATCATTCTGGCCGACTTATTGACTGGTTTACACACACCGTTACAGCTACTTCGGCACTGCAGACAGAAGCACAAGCCCTCACACTCACCTTACAAAGCCTACTGCACAAAAGGATGGAAAAGAAGCAACTCACCTTAGAATCCGACTACTAGGTGCTCGTCAAAGATGTGCAGAATCCCTGTTCGACACCATGGGAGATTCATGTGCTCATCTCCGAAGCTGCGGCACTACAGGAGGAATGCCAACCAAACTGCCGACTGGGCTGCAAAGGCCCATAGGAACCGAAGTCTACCCTTGAATTGGGCTATTTCGCCTCCCCCAACTCTATTGGACCTGCTTTGTACTGACATTCTGCCCTACGGTATCTTTGGTTAATATATATAACAAGTCCCTGTTTCGACCCAAAAAAAAGAAGAAGAAAGAAATCGGACATGGCCAGGCTCGTCCGTGTGTCCCTTGCCTAGGCTATAAACCTCGAGGAGCCACGGTCTTATCGGAGAATCAGCTCGCCTTGCAACACCACCCGAATAAATAATCCTCACGAACTTGTAGTCCCGGGCATTTGGCTCGTACCCGAAACCGTGGACATTATAATGATTGCAGCATCCGGAATTGTAACCCTGAATTAGAGATTCGGAGCAAAGGGACCTACAGTGGCGATGGATGTTACCCTCGTTGCCAAGAGCCTTGACCTTGCCCGTGAACGGGCTCCACCGGATAACAACTTGCTTGCTTTCACCCCGGAGTATGTAAGAAAGCCCGGTCAAGCAAATGAGAGCGCCGTCGCAAATTCTCCTTCCCGATGGACACATTCCAACACTAAAGATTACTTGTCGCGATTTTCCCATTCCAATGGGATTGCTAGGAGGGAAGTCCTGCTGCGATTCAACCACTTTTCACAAAGTACGGCCGGGACAAGAGCGAACACCACGACCTGGAGACGCACTGGAATCGGACAAGAGACCGGGCTGGTAAGCAGTGAGCATTTCGACCATAACATTGGATGAAAGATACCGGAGAGCAATGCCATGGTACTCGTGGACCGGGAGATGGATTGCCGGGACTTAAAGAGGACGAGCAAGAAGCGGTGGCAGTCACACTCGCCGATCTTGCATTTAGACAAGAATTGTGAGAAAATTTGAGGGGCTTTGGTTAAATAAGCAAAAGAAGGCCAAAAAATCAAGAAAAATTACTGAATAAGTAAAAACATGGATGTAAATAGGATACAGTGGAGGAAAAGAAAATCTCAAACTTCGGTTTCTTCAAAGGAAGGCAATCCGATTCTCCATTGACGCAATACGTGATTTTGTTCTTGATTCTATTCCAAATACGTCCGGAGAATAAGAGCAACTTGTAATTAAGTCGTCTTTAAAAGATGAGTAGGTAGTTTGCGTGTCAGAGGTATCACGTGACAATGCCATGTACGACGAACTAAGATAATGACGTGTCAAAATTTTCAAAATCTAATGTATAGTTGGTTGCGAGGCACACCATGTGAACAATGTGGGTGGTCATTCCACATTGGCCATGTCAACTATACGTAAAATGTTTCCTCAAAAAGAGATCATTACTTTTTAATTCATCACAGCTCAAGAATATGAATAACTTTGATCAAATAAATATTAGTAAGTGGTTCGAATAAGAGTAGGTAATAGAAACTAGTTAGTAAAAAAGTTCAAATAAAGAGTAATATCATAAAATAGTTGGTAATTTTAATAGAATTGGTAGGGATGTCAACGGTTCATTTTAGTTTGGGTTTTCTTCGGTTCAGTTTGGGTTTTTTGAAAACTCGAACCAAACCAAACCAAACCATTAGGGTATGCATTAGCTTTGGACCAAACTACACCTCAAACCAAATATAACCCAAAATGAAAACTTGGCTCAGTTTGGTTCAGTTCGGCTTTTCCGCTTTCTTTTTTGAAATATTAAAGAGATATTTAGTGGAAAAAGAGAAAGATTGTGTAAATTGTAATATTAAGAAGATTAGCGATTTTCAATTTAGTTAAATGAACCAAACCAAAACTATCTAAACTTGTGAGATTTGGTGGGACTACAACCAACTGTTCTAAAAGCATAAACTATTAGATAAATGCGTGGTTTAATATTTATATATTCTAACATTCCCCCTCATGCTTAATCTAGTCTTTTTTGCTTAGTACTAGGCATAAAAATATTTAATTAGAAAGGCAAACGAGGCCTGATAAAATTTGAACTCAAAACCTCCAGCTCTAATATCATGTGAAATTTGGTAGAACTATAACCAAATGTTTTAAAAGTTTAACTGTTAGATGAAGGCATAGCTTAATATTTATATATTCTAATAGTACTAAATTTTAAAAAAAAAAAAAAAAAAAAGGTTATTTTTCATTATCCAAACCGAACTGAAAATGCATGAAAATTTGGATCGGTTCTACTTCCGGTCCTATTTGGACACCCCTAAGAATTGGTATGTTATTAGACAACTTGGTAATTCCGAAGCCACATTGGTAACATGATAAGTGGCTAAAAAATAAATGGGTAATCTCAAATTAGGTAGTAACATAATAAAGTTAGCAATTTTGTATGAGAGTTGTTAACTTCAACACATTGATACGTTGGGGAAATAGTTTTAATAATTTATTGGTAACTAACTAAGTTGTTAATAATTAAGTAAATATTGGTAATTTGATGTCGGAGGATGCGTGTGTGACGGTTGCTTGACTCTCAGCACAATAACAGTGTCAGACCACAATTTTTTTCTCACGCAACTGGATTAAGCTATTGTTCCGGTGGCTGGAGAAGTTTGTCTTGAAATTGTCATAATAAATTGCTGTAAGCAAGAAAGAGATTTCACAAACTGAGATTACTTTAATGAAATAAAGGATATAATTATAAAAATAATCAAGGGAAGAAATAGAAATCACGACAAAAACTATAAATTGTTTGATTGGCGTTGAAATCATTTGCTAAATTTAGAAATTACTTTATTCATTTATTTCAAAGTTTGTGGAAATAAATATTGGTTATTTATTGGAACGCTAATGAAGGTTTTAAGAATTATAAAAATGTGGGTAATTTAACGTAGGATGATAAGTGTGCGATGGTAACATTAACAAAAGATTGAACGAGAAGATTGAAAAATGGGGTGCGTACATTGCAAGTGCGAAAACTAGATACAGGAGAATACTTAAGTGTCAAAAGTTCCAAAATATACACTTAAGTATCCAAATCAGAGAAGAATGGAACTGTTAAGTGCCAATGGCAAGAAATTACGGCTAAAGTGCTAACTTTCAAAAAACTTTTTTTTTTTTTTTACTGACGTGGCAATTTAAAAAAAAAAAAACATGTGGCAATTCTTTTTTTAAAAAATTATCCACGTGGAAATTTAAAAAGAAAAAAAGTCTAGGTGACGTCGTAAGCCCCCAAAATTAACTTTTAACATAAATGTTAATTAAATAAATAAAAAATAGAGAGAGAGAGAGAGAGAGAGAGAGAGAGAGAGAGAGAGAGGAGGATGCCACAGCTTTGGCGAGGGCTTCCATGGCCCTTGCTGCCACCACCACCTCACCATTGCCAAAAAGAGTCTGCGACAGTAGGGTAAGGATCAGCCGGTGTCACCAAGCCCTAGGTAATGGCCAGCAACCCTAGCCAATCACCGAACCAGGCCAATCAATAGCTAGCGACCTTTGGCCCCTCTAGTCGAGGGCCAACAAACCTCGTTATATCTTAGGCAGGGCCACAACCCTCACCCAAGAACTAGGTGAGGGCCTTTAAGCCCTCGTCAATGGTTGGCCAAGGTCACAAACCACTACCGGCCTCATGACCTTGGTCAACCCTCACCCCTCCATCGCCGGCTCTTTCCGATAATGGTATGGCAACGACGGCAGTGAGGCGACCATTGGCCCCTCTAGCCGAGGGCCAACAAACCTCGTCAAATCTTAGGCAAGGCCACAACCCTTACCCTAGAATTGGGCAAGGGCCTGTAAGCCCTCATCAGTGGTTGGCCAAGGTCACAAACCACTACCCAAGGCCTCGTGATCTCGGCCGACCCTCATCCCTCCATCGCGAGCTTTTTCCTATGATGGTGTGGCCACGACGACAGTGAGGGTTGTGGAGGCCCTCGCAACAATCCTCATCAACTGCCGTTGCCTCCCCTTTTTAATAATAATTTAGTTTTTTAAATTTACTTTTTAATTAATACTAAATTAATAAATTTATGGGCAAAATGACGTCATTTTGCATGTTCATTGCTGAGTAAGCATTCCGGCAAATTATGTAGACCACTTATATTATTAAAATAAGCCACCTCAAATTTTCGGCTACCCTTGCCAGCATTGGCACTTGAGTATCTCAATTTTCAAAAGAAGTGGCACTTAAATATACTTTTGGAACTTTACCAAAAAAAAAAAAAAATATATATATATATATATATATATATACTTTTTGGAAGTTTTGTCACTTAAGTATCTACTCATATCAAATTTTGGCACTTACAATGTACTTTCCCCATTGAAAAATAGTCTAGTTTCTCCATGAATTTGATTTGGTCATAATAGATCACGAAACACTTCGATGAAACCTAGAGGACAAACTTCTAAAACCTTACCAGCAATTTCTTTCTAGCAACAAACCAAATAAGACAGATAAAAATCTAGTTGTTAACACCAAAATTGATTCGGTCATTTACACGCATGTGCTTCGCACAAGACTAAGAATTAGGTGACATATGAGGAAGGATGAGAAGCAGTGACATGCATAACACATCGGCATCATCTTGTACATATTAAGCTGTTGACAAGTACAGAAGTTAACACATAGTGATCAATGACAATGTTCTTTAATACCACAACAACAATTGTTGAAATATGATAACGGACGGTTGGTGGCCACCTACATGGGCACAGCAGCAAGTTTTCATCAAGAGTATTGCAAATACTATTTAAAACTTGAAACCCTCAAAACGATTAACATTGAGAATGCACATTATGGAGGGAGCAGTTACCATTCAAACACCCAGTCATGGAACGATCATCGATAACTGCAAAACCCATCATCACATAATTAGGACAGTTGCTCAAGAACGTGGGCAAGTGATGCTTGTGAGAATAAAGGAGTGTGGGCCAAACCAATGGAAGTTATTCAGAGAAACGCAACCGTTGAGCAAAGGCAAAGAGCGTTTACTGCACCTTCACTATAAATACCACTAAGTATCCAACAAGAGAGCCCTACACAAATCAAACAAAATGTTATGTTTCAATTGTCTGTACTTTTCCTACATTGCACTTTAAATTTCCTTAGCTATAAATCTCAAATTTGCGTTGTCGATTAGATTTCGGCATATGTCTTTATCATGATACTTTATCGTCCATTAAATTCTGACGTCATTTCTTAATATGTTTAAGTGTTGCCATCAATTGGATTCCAGCATAGTTTGATACTAGCTTTATAAATTTTGGGTCTTGTTATTAATTAAATTCCTACTCAGTCTGAGATTGTATAGTGTTGTTTGGATTAAAGAGGTTTGATTTCTTCTTGCATGAGATATCTTCTGTCTGGAGTTGAAGCACAACCGTGGTCCCCTTAATAAAACCGAAAAACAACTCTCAATAAAAGATATTTTGTCGGGCAACAATTCCGGCGAAGTTGATTGGCAACTCTTGCTGGTTTCCCTCCCATTGCATCCTTATCTGGGCCAGGTTCCTTAGCAAATGCAACGCTGATTATATCAATAGCTGCAGGTTCTTGTGCCTCAACAGCCTCGAGTTCGTCTTCAGGGGCCACCTCCAACCCACAGCTTTAGGTTCGTCATCGACTGCCATTTCTACCCAACTGTTAAAGCGAAAAGACTAGATCGAGTGTTCGAGGAGTCGAATATGATAACCTAGGGAGTGGAAATCACTGGGGAAAATCCTAAATCTATCGGTAAGAGATATTATAAATTAACATATATCGACAAGATTACCATAATTAGGCGGTACACAGGAGTAATATTATTCTTCAAGATCATAGTCCACAGTCAATACCTGGTTCTGTTGCCAGAACCGGTACCCGAGTTTTGGGTACTCAGGCTGCCAGAAAAATATTGATCTGTGCTGGCCGCTCCCTCAGGCTGGTTCAGCCTGGCATCGACATCATTAACTTCGGTGTTGGAACTGACCACTTCATTGAGCTTAACGACATCAGCATCAATTGGTACTAACGACTTCATGCTCGCCGACATCAGCATTGATGTTGGTACCAACTACTTCATGTTTATTCCCTACCCAAGTAAGATACATTTTGCATGCCATCAATATTGTAAGATTTTGCGGGATCACCACCAAATATTCTAAAATAATAAGTTTAAACTCTTAAATAAATACGTTGCTTATTATTTAAACATTGTAACACTCTTCTTCACATTTAGTTTGATCTCTTTGCTCAATACTAATTATGGAAATATAATTAGGAGGGCAAATAGGGCCTTAGAAAATTTGAACTTATAACCTCCTAACTCTAATATTAAGTAAGATCTTTAATGAGATCACTACCAACTATTCTAAAAACTGATATTTTTTATGAAAGCATCAAGCACTTTAAAATAGACTATCACTTCATCAGATATCGCATTCTTCGTGGCACTGTTCGACTCGTCTCTACTTCTTCCACTTATTAGACTACAAGACATGTCCACCCAAGCGTTTTCTAGATCTATTTTCCAAACTCAAGTTGACATCTTTCAAATCATTTTGAGTTTGAAAGGGAATGTCAAAAATATATTTAGGATGTTCAGTGATTCTGTAATTCAGTATATTATATTTGATTGATCCTAATTTGTTTCTTTACATAGTCATTATGTAAAGCTTATAAATAGGTACGTGTATTATTCAGTATTCAATGAAAAAAGATTATTTTTCTCTTCATTTGTAAATCTCAAGCTGACATCAACATCAATGTGAGCATCAATGTCCTCGGGGCTGGGTACATGCTCCCATCGTCGACATCTGCGATGACATCAACCCTTGGTGAGGACTACAACACCAACCTTCTGAGCTTCACTGAGGGCGCAGGTCTTTCACGTGTTTCTCTTCCTAGCCACTCCATCATTGTGAACCCACTTGATCGTTTTGTCCTCGTCTTGATAGGGGCCACTCTTGCTGATTTGATTGCCGCTGCAAGAATGAAAGAGCGAAATATATGCAAAGCAAATACAAATGCTGTCAAGATAGCTCTTACTTGATTTCTTCTCTGGCTCTTTTGGGATCTAATCGGAGAGGGTTGAATCGGTGAGCATTCAGGGGTCCCTACGGGTACTTCGTCAGTAGCCACGGGTTTAGCAAACGGTTTATTCTCCCTTACCTTTGCCAGAATCGACACGAAATCTTCACTGAAGTGATCGATGGTATAACGGGCCCATCTATCGCTGAATTGCAATACCGCTTGAGGAATCGGTTTAAAGGCGAAAATAGTATACTGATCATATAGCCTCTCAATGATCTCGAAACAGCGCTTGAAAGGTACATAATCACTTTCTTTGTACTTGTTCTTCCTGGTGAAGGGATATACGAGAGAGTAGATGATCGAAATATGAATAACCTGGATAAGCCCAAACTGTCCGGCATAGTGTTAGGGAAGAGTAGATTTCAAGTTTAGGATAAAATGTATCCATTATCGATATCCTCTGAGGAAGATCGACAGGGTAATCATGCTGAGCCAGAGTTTTTTGGCTCTGTTTAGACGGTTAAATTGGGAAAAAAAGGAATCAAAGACATCCGAATAAAGGGGACAAAAATTTAATCCTTGAGTAGGGTGATGGCAAAAAAAACTTAAGGAAATACTTGAAAGGGGAAAGATTTTGGGGAATAAACATCGGGAAAATATGGTTGAACTCTAATTTGCAAGATTTTGGTCCGGCTGTATTTCTACTTGAGAATAAAAATGGAAAGGATAGTAACAGCCCACGCTTGGACTCAAATGGGGGCACAGAACACACCATATCTATATTCATGCATAGAAAAGTGTCATGGACTGTGATCCTCCCGTACTTTTTTATCTTTGTGAGTGGATTTTGGTGTCACTAGAGTGAAAAGCGAGGGATATAGAAGAGATAATACAGCTGGCTCGTGAGAGTAACGTCAGAGAATTTATGCTAAAAATTCTAAGATAGAACGGTTGAGTCTTTATGGAAATCGAAAAGTAAGATTGATATCCTGTGTACAAACTAGTCGAGAGCTAATGTCACTCTCTTGATAAGACTAGAGTAGACAAAACCAATTATTGTGCTTAAAGTGTTTTATAAGTCTCACTAGAAGAATTAAATGCTTGAGCGAACGATCTCCACAGTGGGGTACCATTCGCCGTACTGTTTTTGAAACAACTGTACGATGAAGATTGGCCCGATGTCTTATCGACTGGCCAAGCGCCAAATCGGCTATCCTACGGCCAAGGAATTAGTGGCCCATAACACAAGCATGCAGGGGTAATGCCCATGTAAAGGGCAGCAAGAACAAGCTGACCCAGTGTGATTGGTATGTCTTCGACCAGGCAGGAAGCGATATCGACAAAGTCCTTGGAGACTTTGAGCGATGGATGGAAAAAAAAAAATATACCGAGGAAACCAATACAATAAGAATTGAGTGTATTCAGTATAGGGGATTTCATCAGACTCTCGATGAAATTGATTATGAATGTGTCATGGGTGCATTTGGATGGGCATTCAGAAAGCCCTTACCCCTTGGGGAAAAAAAGAGGTGTTTGGCAATCCATTTTCAAAGAGTTTTGAGTTGAAAGTTGACTTTGGGAATGTCGAAAGCCCAATGCTAGTCTAGCATTGAGCTTTCAGCATTTTCGGAATGCTGAAGCCTCAATTAATGAAATTTCGTGGAGACCCTCTTTTACCCTAAAAAAATCGTTGGAAACCCATATTTACCCTTTTATAAAAGAAGAAAACCAAGGGTTTCCCTTTTCCAGAAACGCTCACGGTCTCCTTGCACCTCCAGAAACGCTCACCCTCTTCCTCACGCTCACTCTCCCGAGAGCCCCACGACGACGCCCACTTTAGATCCATTAACGACAATCTCCAGCACCTTCAGATCCGTCGACAAAAAATCTAGGTTTGTTTCCTCTACTCGATTCTTCTCCTCATCTGGGTTTGTTTCCTCAGCTCGATTCTTCTCCTCATCTAGGTTTGTTCTTACTTCGATCTTCTGAAACGGAGGACACAGCAGCTCGCAATTCGACTCCTAGCTCCCTCTGACGTGACCACTCAGGCCATCGCCTCCGCTCGATTCCCTGCATCCTCGCACGTTTTTCCCCCGCCTCTGTTCTCAGGTTAGATCTTCCCGTCTGTAAATCTCTCAGATCTGATTATCTGCTCCTTGTTCGTTAGATCGATCTACTCCTTTTCCATTTCATCTAATTCTACGCCAACGATAGATTAGCCCCAAAGAGTTAACATGCTTACAGGAGTGTCCGCTCTGCAGATTTGTGTAGATTGCGTATTAACAATTGATTGTTCTCCTCATCTGGGTGTCTCTAAGCCTATGGAGAGAGACTGCTTCACGTGAAGTTTCTAATCGAGTGATGTTGCAAGGCCCTTTATTTTTCTCATTTCCGTTCTCAAGTTGTGTGCCTGAAAAGAATTGGTAAAAGAGAAATGAAAAGAAAAATAACAATCTACTTCACTCCCATTTTCAGTTGACTTGGACGAAAGAATAAAAGAAGCTTTGACGGTACAGAGACAGGCATTCGTCTGATAAAAGATAAAATCTACTATTATGGATCTTGGGCAACATTTATTTGGATCCTGTTTTCTATTGCAATATAGAGGGCCACAAAAAGGAGAGAACTCACACTCTAGGGAAAAGAATAGCCAAATAAATAAAAAAGCAACCATCCATTTGAATCTTGTCATACCAGATCCCTCTCTTTTCATCATCTTGAATTAGAATGGCGAGTGTGCTTTCAATCAGAATGAGAGGATAGATTCATGGCGTTTCGGTATTCTTTTGGCCACTTAATTAAGTTTTCTGCAATTGGTGAAATTGTCCCTCAATTGCTATTTTGGAAATAGTTTATGACAAAGATAGAAAAACAATTAATTGTGAGCTTCTCTCATGACTCTCTGTGACGAGTTTTGAGTACTGAATTAGTCGTTGTGGTAATGGTTAAGACCTATCTATTGATGTGTTTTAAGATCAAAAGGAGAAGATACAGAAAAATTTTGGTTAACTTGCTACTTCAGCAGGTGAGGAAAGACGATGGGACGTCTTGATGTAGTTGGGCAGCCATTATTGTCCACTAATTGTGATTCAATTTTTTTTCCCAGTTGACTTTTGTGCTGATTTAGATTATTCAATGTACACGATCAAATCATAGATGAGAAGTTTTTTTTTTTTTGGTAAAGCAAATCATAGATGCAAAGTTGTTGCTTTGATAGGAGCAAGTTTTATAATAAGTTGGGTTTTTTGGAGCACATCATCACTAGTTATCTGTCACAATTGTCGGTTTTATTTTCGACCTTTGCAATCAGATATGGTAAAAAAGGGCACATTCCAGGTTCTTTTAACGATGCTGGCAACTTAGAATGTTGGGGACTACACTTGTCTAGTAACTTAATTGTATCTTAAGCTTGAGGAGTTGTTGAAACTTGATAAGCCTTCCAAAGAGGTAGATCTATACTATTTCTATTACCTTCATTAAGCATGTACCAGTTGGTAGCATTTTCTTGACCCTTTCGAGATGTGTTGCTTGGGTCAAGCACAATATGGACCTTGCAGTTGCCATTGAGATTGAATTTTTGTGTGTAAATATTTGAACATTTGAAAGCAAAAATGGTGTCTGGTTTTAGTTGTTGAACTCTCACATTGGTTTCCACCATGGTTTATGAGCTCCCAGTTTTCCACTGAAGTTAATACCGTAAGAATGTTCCCACTTTAGGATTTGAGTTTTTCTTGAGATCCTTTGATGCTTGTGACAACAAGAAAAACCTTGCAACTTTTTAAATTTTAGATGCCAATTGGCTGAGTAGATGTTTGCTTGTCTTCTGAACAATCAAATGGTAGGCAAGATATGTATTTCACATCCATCGCTTGATATTGGTTGATCAGCTTCAAGATAGATTAGAGTGGGCTGATCTATCCCCTTCTGTTCCTTCCTAATGAGAATTGTTGACAGCCAATTAGTGCCCTTCTTGTTCCTTATGGTATAGGTATTAACAATGCAAGCAAAGGTGTTCTCTTTGGTCACTGGCCAAAAAGAGGTGTCCTTTGTGGTGCAAACCTGTAAATTATCCGATACATGTGCTGCTTTTGTTGTACTTGTGCAGGGACAAAATTTTTTGTGGTTTGTGAGCCGAGGACTCAACATATGGAGGCTTTGTTAAAAGTCATCTATGAGCTATACACAGACTATGTTTTGAAGAATCCCTTTTATGAGATGGAGATGCCAATTCGGTGTTAGCTCTTTGATCTCAACCTGTCACAAGCAGAAAGATCGCGTGGCATTGCTGGGAAGATAGTGTGCTTAATTTTTTTCTTTCTTGGCCAAAAGATAGCAAGCTTAGTTCATAACTGATCTCATTTGCCTTGAATGAAATTATTTCTGAAGTATTGTGGTTAGCTTGATGAGAAGCATGCGTTCTGCTTAGCTAGAAATCTTTCTAACTAATTACCTCGGCGAGTGTATGAGTAATGATTTTCCTTTGTTGAGAGACTCAAGACAAGGCCAAGTGTGAGCCATTGTAAATTGTTGGCTTCTTTCAAAAGCTTACATTTTTTTTTTAATTGAAGTTTTTCTCCTCGTGAGTATAGATTGACAGGGAGTATAATCCCTTTTAAACCAAGAATAGTTATTAACTCCTTACAATTTGAGTTACATCTCATCGATTTCTAATGTATGATAGTGTCCATTGCAAGTGACTTAGACAATCAGGCTGTGAAATATTTCAAGCAGATTAAGTTTGTAACTAAAATCACGATTTTTTTGGCACGGCTTGCAAGTGGAACACAGAACTTTACCCAAATTAGGCTCAAGGTCTTCATTTTCGACATCTCCTGCTTCAAATGATGATGTAGCATCTGATATATCACGTTTACGTGATCAAATAGCTATGAATTTAGGAAATAGTTAAAGATATTTGTAATTTTAAAAAATAATGCACTTCTTTTCTCAAAGCATATGTTATTATGTTTTTATTGTAATGAAAGTATTCTTATGTAATTGAGAAAGAGAGCATGTAAATTTTTTCCATTTGATGTTTTTTTAGCAAAAAAAGAAATTTTAATTTTAGTAAAATTATTTACACAACATCTTTAACATTGTTGTCAAAAAAAGTCACAAACATTATTTTTTTAATTTTAAACAAATTAAAATAAAAATATTTAGATTAATCACCAAAGGGGCTTTGCAAATGTGTTTTCTACCAAACAGCATTTCTCTCAAAGTTGCTTTTCAAAACAAAATTTACCAAACAAGATTTTGCATTTCCTCCAAGTAGGCTTTGGGCTTTCGGCATTTGCACGTGGACTCAAAGCCCCTTGCAAATGCTGAACCAAACGCAACCATAGAGAGGTCAGAATCGGCGACATGCTTAAAATATTGCCACTGGGAAGATTCAAATGTCCAACTCCAACCCCATACAAACGAAGGCCAGGGATACCAAATAGATTAAGGGGGGTGATCGAAAATTGGCCCCATCCGGAAGAAAAAGCAACTGATCTATGGAGACGAAAAGCTGACAATAGCCCCGGAAGGCCAAGGTCCAGATTTAAGTCGTAAAAAACTAATTGAAGAGTCACATCGATTTTGGTATTTTCTCAAATACACATGGGACTTCATCCTAAGATACGACTGATAAAACCTTAGGTCAAAAGAAGAAATAGCCTCAAATTAATCAGACCTAATGGACCATATTATAAAATTAACACGGAAATTGGTAGGATCTTGCAATTTAAATCAATGCAAATTCATTAGAGAAATAAACAAGAAGCAATAAATGATACTAATGATTTACGTGGCTCAATCCAGAATTGGTACCTACATCCATGGAAAGAGTCAGCAACAGATAATCTACTATGATCGAAGAATTAGAGTTATAATCGCTCATACGCTTGAATGTTTTCCACACTTAAGTTAAACTCAAATCCAAAATATCTATAAATAAATAATACAATTTGGATTTGGATGTAAAACTCAAAACACAAATCATTATGTATTTAAGCCCAAGCAACAGATATAGGGGCTCCAACAAGTTTATATATATCCTTTACCAAAAAAAACAAGTTTATATATGGAATATGTGTCCCTTTGTGATATACGGCCAATGAAGAATCCATCCTCTGGAAGTAAGAGTCCACTTGGTTACACGCCAACAAAGAAAAGGATTCTAACAAACCTTCAAAATCATTATAGTTCACCGTTCACTTAAATCCAATTTTTGATTCGGATCAAAGGGCACACCAGATTTTCAACAAACACAAATTCTCCGAATGGGTCGGGTTTCGTATGTGAACTCAAACTTGGGACATAATTTAACAAAACATGCATACTCAATAATAGAGGTCATATGAATGGGCAAGTTTGCCTCAGCATGTCGGGGAAAATAGTTCCTAAGGGACCAAAAAATACGTTGCTGCTGGGCACCTTCGTCATGTTTGTAGAGGAGTTGGAGAAGATCGTTGCTTTGGCCGTCCTCTTTCAGTCCATCGAAGCATGACAGATATGTCGAGGGCATGAATGCAGCTCGAGTCTTGAAAGCCATTGAAACGCGAGTGAAATGAGCTTGAAGAGGACAACAATGGAGGTTTAAAATAGAAAGGAGTCCGTGGTACAGAGCCTGTGGGCTGGAGGTAGAAGATGAACGAAAAAATTTAAACAAAAAATTATCAAGTATTTATATGGTACATATCGGTGTGGCTAGTCACGTAAGTACCATCAGTTTGTGGAAATCTAAATGTTAGGGGTATTATTAATGCACGTCTAATCGATTCACCAAAAGTAATCATTTGTATCTTTTCCAATATTTAATAGATAATATATGTTTACACTAACAAATAACCATAACTTTGGAATCGACATGACGCCAATTTGCATGAGTAGAGAGATCGGTGTTAAGTTCGATTTAGTTATTAGTGAGTCGCTGAAAATGAAAACACTTGTAGATAACCTCAATGATTGGTCGACAGTTATTAATCAACGGATTTAGCTCGGCATTGGAGGGAAAAGAAGAAACGACGTAGAATGAAGACATCCACTAAAGATAAAGATGCCGATCAATAGATGAGCCCAGTGAAATGAGAAGTTGTAAGCCCCTATGGATAAGTTAATGTGCAAGGATGGAGCCTAAAGTTACGGAGATACGGTTGTAATCATCATTAGAATAGTTGCTGCTTCTTAGTGATTATACTTTGTAGTTTATAAAGCCGTGTATAATTGTTGTAAGACACGAACATCATCACAAAAACTTACATATTGTTTCAGTTTATCAATTTAATTTCCAGTACTTGCATTCCTTTCCTTGAACATTGTTGTTCTTGATTTTTGTTGCACAAGTTAATTCCTATCACAATCGCCACTAAACCCCTTTAACAAAAAACCAAAGATCAACATTTGGTAAAAGGTAAGTTTATTAAACATAATAATTCTTACTGCACTTTTGGCGATAGCTGCCGAAATTGGACGATAAGTAACTCATAACAAAATGCGCATTACATCGAAACTACAGAAATGATAGATGATCATCTATTTTTGAAAAGCATATTCTAAGTTCTGTAAATTTTATGCAACCTAATTCCTTATTGGAGGTTGAGCATGCTCAACGGGAAGCCTCCACCCACTTGGTTCCTGAGAGTAGGATTTCCTCTTCCCAAATCAATGACATCAAAAGATGACTCACTGCCTCCTCCCCCAATTCCAACCTCACTGATCTGCTTATCCCCCAAATCACAACACACCAAACTCTCATCCACCATGCGAAGCACAATCTTGCCATGCCCAGTAAGTCCCAAGGCGGCTCGGCACGTCAATCCGACCGGCAGCACAATCTGATGCTGCTTGGTCCAGGAGTTGGCCACGCCGTACTCCTTCATGACCCAAATGCCGCATTCCTCTCGGTCCCATACAGTGAAAGCGATCAGAGCCAGTGAACCGCATGACACCGCGAGTGTCGCTTTGCCTCTCGAATGCAGAGAGAATTGCGAGATATATCTCTTCCGGGGCAGCGGCATGACTTGTTTAAATGATTCCTCCTCCATACCAAAGGCCACGATTGAGTTGTAAGGGGCCTCCTCTGTAGGCGCCGCGAGCCAGTGCGCGGCCCCATTAATAAATACCCGCGAATTGCCACGAATCGTCCATGTGAAATTAGGCCTGCCCAGGCTCGTCCATTTGTCCCTGCCTAGGCTATAAACCTCGACATTCCATGGTCTTATCAAAGCAGCAGATCGCCTCACAACGGCACGCGAGTAAGTAATCCTCACAATCTTGTAGTCCCGGGCATTTGGCGCGTACCCGAAACCGTGGACATGATACCGATCACAGCATCCCGAACTGTAGCCCTGAACTTGAGATTCGTAGCAAAAGGGCCGCTGGTGGCAAAAGATGTAATCATGGTAGCTAAGCGTCTTGACTTCGCCCGTGAACGGGCTCCAAAGGATAACGGCTAGCTTGCTCGCACCACGGCGAACGGAAGAAAGCCCGGCCAAGCAAATTAGAGCGCCATCGCTGGATGAACCGACCACGGATAACGAAAGCCATTCGTTGCCCAATGGCAGCCTCAAATTCTCCTTCCCGATGGACACATTTTCGAACACTAAAGAGCACTTGTCGCGGTTATCCCATTCCAACGGGACCACCAGGAGGGAAGTCCCGCTGCGATTCAACCACATCGTCAGAAAGTACTTCTCGGACAAGAGCGAACGCCACGACTTTGAGACGCACCGGAACCGGGCGAGAGACCGGGCTGGTAAGTAAGCGAGGATTTCGACCACAACATTGCATGGAAAGATCCCGGAGAGCGATGCCATGGTACTCATGGACCGGGAGACAGATTGCTAGGAATTAAAGAGGACAAAAGCAAGAAAAAGTGCCGGTCAGACTCACTGATCTTGCAATTACACAACTTGTGAGAAAATTTGTGGGACTTTGGTGAAGCAAACACTTGCTTTGTGTTTGTGGTGATTGATAGAGCCCTTAAATAGGCAAAAAGACTGGCCCCAAAGTTAAGAAAATTTGCTGAATAAGGAAAAACATGGATATGGATAGGATACTGAGAAAGAAAAGAAAAATCTCGAACTTAGGTTGGTTCAAAGGAAGGTAATCTGATTCTCCATCTACATAATACATGATTTTGTTCTGGATTCTATCCCAAATACGTCCGGACAATAAGAGCAACTTCGTAATTAGTTCGTCTTTCAAAGATGAGAATGAACTTTGCACGTCAGAGATATCACGTGGCAATGCCACATACAATGACTTGTCAAAATTTTCAAATTCTATTGCGTAGTTGGTTGTGAGGTGCACCACTTAGGGCCCGTTTGGTTTGACTTTTGGGGAATGCATTTGCAGAAATGCAAATACCTTTAGCTGAAGGGAGTTTTCCGAAATGGAAATGTCGTTTGGTAAAATTTGCATTGAGAAACAACTTTGGCCAAAATACCGTTTGGTAAAATTTGCATTTGTAATTAACTTTTATTATATTAAAAAAGCAAAAATATGTTTATATTTATTTTAAGTCTGGCCACCGGGACCGCCGAATCCGGCAGACCAAACCGCCTATATAAAAAATATAAAAATATAAACATAAAATATATTTATTAAACATAAAATATATATAAAAATAGATATGTTTATATAAATATATATTTATATAAAAACAATTGGAGAAAAAAATAGATATGTTTATATTTATAAATATATATTTATTTATTAAACATAAAATATATTTATATAAAAAATAGATATGTTTATATCTATATAAAAATATATATTATATATATTTTTTATAAATATATATTTATTAAACATAAAATATAAAAAATAGGTATGTTTATATTTTTATATAAAAAATAAACATATAAAACAATCGGCGAAAAAAAAAAATAGATATGTTTATATCTATATAAAAAATATATAAATATTATATATTTTATAAATATATATTTATTAAACATAAAATATAAAAAAAAATAGATATGTTTATATATTTTATATAAAAATATAAACATTTATTTTAATATAAACATATTTATTTTTATATTTATTTTTATTCGACGGCCGATCGGCTTCTCTCGGAAATATGAACAATACCGGAAGTTGCATTCCGAAGATGCAACTTCCCAAAGGACCTCAAGAGCTGCATTTGGCTAAAGGCCCTTAGAGCCACTTGGAGATGCAATTGCATTTCGCCAAAGTCGTGCAAAAAAACGAACCAAACATCTTTGCATTTGGCCAAGGGACTTTAGAGCCCAAATGAGCATTCCAAATGCTGAACCAAACAAGACAATGTGGATTGGTCACACCACATCAATCATATAAAAGATACGTTAAATGCTTCCTGAAAAGGAGAACGCATAATTAGCTAAATCTAAAACAACATAATCAATATTGGTAACATGATAAGTGGCTAAAACAAAATTGGTAATCTCAAACTAGTCGGTAACATGATAAAGTTACTAATTTCGCATGAGAGTTGGTAACTTCAGAACATTGATATGCTTAGCAAATTATTTTGATAATTCATTGTTATGCTAACTAATTTTTTAATAATTAAGTAAATATTGGTAATTTAATATAGGACGATGCGTGTGTGATAGTTCCTTGACTCTCAACACAAAAATAGTGTCGGAACACAATTTTTTTCTCAAAGAAAATTCTAATTAAGTGCCCAAAATGCCCTTATTTTCTCAAAGAAAGATTTGAAATGGACTTTGTTTCGAATAAATGTCTGAAATAGCTATATTAATATCAAAGAAGAACCCGAAGCAATCATAGCTATTTTAAATAAGGGCATAATCTTGCTGGCCAGCAAAATATCCTAGCTGATCAAGGATATTTTCATCCACAACAGGCCCTCACTAGAAACGGGCACCAACAATCCTGCCAACCATCTTCACTACCCCATCGACAATGGGGTGGTGGCCATAGGCGGGAGGGAGCCCTTCCACCCATATTTTTGCCTTTATAAAAATTTTAGTCGTTTTGGTTTTTTTTTTTTTTAAGTAAGAGAAAACAAAATAATTAAAACGTAAAATTTCCCTTCACAGGCTGGTGATTTCAAACCCCTCTTTGAAATTAATATAGTCACTTCAGAACTTTATTTGAAACAAACTCCATTTCAGGCCCTTATTTGAGAAAATGATTGTACTCCGGGCCCTTATTCGAAACAATATCTTTTTTTTTTTTTTTAATGATGGCACTTTAAGCTCTTATTTGGAATTTTCCTTTTTTTTTTTGGCAATTGGATTAACCTATCCCTCCGGTGGCAAGAAAAGTTTGTCCCGAAATTGCCATAATAAATTGATGTAGATGTAATATTGCAACAAGAAAGAGACTTTAGACTAAGGTTACTTTAATGAAACAATGGATATAAATATGAAAATACTCAAGGGAAGAAATAGATAATAATATGACGATAATAACTAGAAATTGTTTGATTGTCGTTGAAATTATTTGCTAAATCTAGAAATTAATTTTTTTTTAGATTAGTTATTCATTTACTGCAAAGTTTGTGGAATAAATATTGGTAATTTAATGGAACACTTACGATGGTATTAATAATTAAATATATAATGATATTTTAACATTTAATAATTAAATAAATATTGATATTTTAACATAGGAAGATAAGTATGGCATTATTCTCAACACATTAACGAAAGATTGAACAATGAGATAAAAAAAACTATTTCCTAGTTTCTCCATGTATTTGATTTGCTCATAAAAATACTAAGCACTTCAGCTCAATTCTTTTCGTTGAGAATAAATAATTTGAAAATATTTTTTTTTAAAAATGATTGTTTTATATCACTAAAAACTAAATGATCTGTCTAGATATAAATTGATATCAATGATTTTTCATTGACTAATTATTTTATTATACAAGCAAGTATTTTTAGAAAAATATTTTTCAAACGATTAATTTTCACGAAACAAATGGATGCTTTGATAAGACCCTACAGATGAACTTTTACCACCTAACGAACAATTTCTTTTTAGCAATAAACCAAGATAAGACAGATGAAAATATAGTTTAACTTTGAGTTAACATCACGAAAAACCCCAAATTAGTACACTTATGATAAATTTATCCCAAATTAATTTTTTTACCATAAAAAATCTCATTCCAATACACCTATGACATATTTAGCCTCAAATGAATTTTTGACCACTAATAACTTCAAACTAGTACACCTATAATAAACTTACTCCAAATTATGGACTATTGATGTAATAATTCTAAACTTGTACATTTATGAAAAATTTACCTTATGTTAGTTTATGTTAAATTAGAATAATATCATGAAAAATCATAAATTAATACACTTGTGACAAAAGGAGAGTAGAACTCCAAACTAGTACGCCCGTCAACTACCATGTACCATCAAACTTAGTATTTTGATGATAAATTTTGACATAAACTAATAGAGAGTAAATTTTTCATAGATGTTCCAGATTAATGTTTGTTTTTTTATATTTATGACAAATGAAGTAATGTAGGGGATTCGACCAAAAAAAAAAACTAATGTGGGGTTTCTCATTGTATTAATCCTTTAACTTTTATCTTACTTTACTTATATCCCTAAACAAACAAAACTTTGTCATCCATTAATATTGGGAGGATGAAATCATCATAAACACTCCATCAATGGAAGAGATGGCGACCACAAACTAACATGAGGGGATGAGTTCCTGATAAGTATCTGAAAAACTGTCCATAATGAGAAGAGAAAACTAAGGAAGAAAAAAAGGTGAGAGACCAGTATTGCCCATTTTAAAAATAAAAATAAAAAAGAAGTATTTTTAGCTACAATGAGTGTACAAAGACGTGTACGGAGGTTGGATTTGGTACATTAGTTTTAAGAACTCGTTTATGTAACTCATGAGCCGCACTAAAACAAAACACATTGAGGTAAGCTTTTGTCTTTTAATGTCCAAGAGTTCAATTACTTTATGCGTGAATATTTTCAAGATTACCATATAAAAATAAAATCGGTCCAAAATAATTGAAAATCGGTTATCTTGAAGACAGTTAATTTGTATAGGCCCATTGTCATTCAAGATGCCAATAAATTAGATTTCTTGGGCTCATCTCTAGAACACATGAACTCACCATCAATTTGAACGGGACAATTACGATAGGATTCCTAAAACTTTTATCAATTTGGTGATGGAAAACTCTGAGGTGGCTTTTATCACTTATATTTTCATATATGCGGCCATTAATAGGCAGATGGAATTAGCTTATTGTCGAGTGAAAGTGTGACGGGCGTTTGAAATGAACAATACGAGGAAGAACAAAGTTTGATTGCAAAGGAATAAATAAACTTCTGGTGCGGACAAAAAAAGGGTTCAACATATTCATCCTGAGTAAACAAATTTGACCACCCATAGGAAATAAATTGCATTTTTTCCTGTGACATTCACGGTATAAATGTGTGTATATATAAGAGAACTTAAAAATTTGCGACGACAACTATTTCTATATGATGCATAAGAATACATAACTTAATTAATCATAATAACTCTTACCATAACTTAATTAATCATAATAATTCTTACCAAACTTTTGCGGATTGGTTTCAAAATGCGCACAACATCAAAACTACCAAAACAAAAACTAGAAAATTATCTAATTTTGAAAAAGCATAAGTAGATTTTCTGCTAAAGTACGGAAACCTAATTCTTTATTAGAGGTTGGTCATGGTCAACATTGAACGTCCCCCGGCTTGGTTCCTGAGAGTAGGATCTGCTCCTCCCAAATCAATTACATCAAAAGATGAATTAGGGCTGTCTCCCTGGATTCCAACCTCACTCATCTGCATATCCTCAAAATCGCAACACACCAACTTGTCATCCCCCATGCGTAGCAACATCTTGCCGCGCCCGGGAAGTCCCAACACCGCTCGGACCGGCCCCATCGGCAGCACAACGTGATGCTGCTTGGTCCACGACTCAGGCACACCGTACTCCTTCATCACCCAAATGCCGCATTCCTCTTGGTTCCATTTGCCGAAAGCAATCAGAGCCAGTGAACCGCGTGATACCGAGAGCGTCGCGTTGCCTCTTGGGTGTAGAGAGAATTGGAAGAGATCTGCCGATCGGGGCAGGCAGATGAAATCTCCAAATGATTCCTCCTTCATGTTGAAGGCCACGATTGAGCTGTAAAAGGCGAACGCGCAAGGCGCCGCGAGCCAATGCACGGAACCATTGACAAACGCCCGCGAATTGCCACGAACCGTCCAGGTGAAATTGGGCCTGCCCAGGCTCTTCCATGTGTCCCTGCCTAGGCTGTAAACCTCGACATGCCATGACCTTACCAGAGTATAAACTTGTCTCATATCGCCGTACGAATAAGTAATCCTCACGACCTTGTAGTCCCGGGCGCTCGGCTCGTACCCGAAACCATGGACGACATATCGATGGCAGCATGCCCAATTGTAGCCCTGAAGTAGAGATTCGGTGCAACCGAGCCACCGACGGCATTGGACGCAACCCTCGTTGCCAAGGGCCTTGATTTTGCCCGTGGACGGGCTCCACAGGATGACCGCTTGGTTGCTCTCGTGACGGCGTACGTACGAAAGCCCGGTCAAGCATATTAGAGCGCCGTCGCCCGATGAACCAACCACGGATAGGGAGAACCACCTGTTCCCAAATGGCAGATTCAAGTTCTTCACTCCTATGGACACGTTTTCAAACACTACGGAGCATTGATCGCGATTTGGCCATTCCAGCGGGACCACCAGGAGGGTAGTCCCGCTGCGATTCATCCACATTCTCAAGAAGTATGGCTCAGACAAGAGCGAACGCCACGACTTGGAGACGCACCGGAACCGGACGAGAGACCGGGCCGGTAAGGAAGCGAGGATTTTCACCATGATATCGGACGGAAGGATACCGGAGAGCGATTCCATGGTACTCGTCGGACCGGGTGACGGTACCAGGAATCAAAGAGGACAAGAGCAAGAAACAGTGTCAGTCAAACTCACTGATCTTGAAATTAGGCAAAACTTGTGAGAAAATTTGTGGGACTTTGGTGAAGCATATAGTTGATATATGTCCGCGGTGATTGATATTGCCGTTTAGTTAAATAGGCAAAGGACGGCCCAAAAAAAAAATGGATATATATGTTCAGAATTATTGCTAGGATGCTGTGGAGGAAAAGAAAAATCTCAAACTTAGGTTGGGTTAAAGGAAAGCAATCTGATTCTCCGTCCACTTAATAATACATGATTTTGCCCCCGATTCTATCCCAGATATGCCCGGATGATATAGGCAACTTGTAAATTTGTAATTAAGTCGTCCTCAAAACACGAGGTGTTTCGTGTCGAAGGTCATCACGTGGCAATGTCACGTGACGAAGCAAGGTGATGTGCGAAAATTTTCAAATTCAATGCATTGTTGGTTGCGAGGCACACCATGCGGACTATGTGGATTAGTTACATCACATCAGCTGTGTAAACAATATGTAAAATGCTTACTCAAAAGGTGGACACTACTTTTTGATTCACCGCAACTCAAGAATATGAATGGCATTGATCAAATGAAAAGGAGTAAGTAATTCGAATATACATAGATAATCAAAAACTACTTGATAGCTTCATTCGACAAAAAAGAGCCGGTAAGTATTTTTAAATAATTTGTTGATACCAGGAAGGAAACGGTAGTTCCAATAGAATCGGCATGTTATTAAAAAATATGGTAATTGCAAAACAATACAGTTAACATTGGTAACATGATAAGCAGCTCAAATAAATATCGACAATCTCAAACTAGTTGGTTATTTTATCATAAAAAAATCGGCAGCTCTCTCAAATTAAGATTAGTAATTTCATATTAGAGTTGGTAACTTCGACATGTTAATATGTTGTGGAAGTGAACGTTGATAATTTATTGGAACGTCTAGTAAGTTGTTAACAATTGAAGATAAATCGATAATAGAAATTTTTGACTATGCAACTAGATTTACATATTGTTCCGATGGCAGGAGAAGTTTGCCGTGAAATTGCCATAATAAATTGATGTAGATGTAGTAATGTGGAGGAAAAGAAAAATCTCAAACTAAGGTTGGGTTAAAGGAAGGCAATCTGATTCTCCTTCTACTTAATAAATGATTTTGTCCTTGATTCTATCCCAAATACAGCCGGACGATATAGGCAACTTATAATTAAGTCGTCCTTAAAACATGAGGTGTTTCGTGTGCCCGAGGTTATCACGTGGTGACGAAGCAAGGTGACGTGTGAAAATTTTCAAATTCAAATGTATTGTTGGTTATGAGGCATACCACGTAGACTACATGGATTGATTACACTACGTCAGTTATGTAAACGATATGTAAAATGCTTCCTTGAAAGGTGAAAACAACTTTGTGATTTGCCGCAACTCGACTATAAATTAAATTGATCAAATGAAAAGAAGTAAGTATTTCGAATATACGTAGATAATCAAAAATTATTTGGTAACTTAATTCGAGAAAAAGAGCCGGTAAGTACTTTTAAATGAAGTTGTTGATACCATGAAGGACATGGTAGTTCCAATAGAATCGGCATGTCATTAGAGAAAATGGTAATTGCGAAACAATACAATCAACATTGGTAACGTGATAAGCAGTTCAAATAAAAAATCAATAATCTCAAACTAGTTGGTTTCTTTATCATAAAATTATCAAATAAAAAATCAATAATCTCAAACTCGTTGGTTTCTTTATCATAAAAAAATCGGGAACCCTCTCAAATTAAGATTAGTGATTTCATATACCAACTGGATAAGTTATTGGAATGCCTAGTAAGTTGTTAACAATTTGAGATGAGTCGATAATAGAAATTTTTACCATGCAACCGGATACCTATTGTTCCGGGGGCAGGAGAAGTTTGCCATGAAATTGCCATAATAAATTGCTGCAGAGGTAGTACCTCGGCAAGAAAGAGATTTCGCAGGCGGAGATTACTTTAATGAAACATAGGATACTGACAATAGAAATGCAAGTAATGACTGAATCTAGAAATAATTTCTTTGGAATTATCTATTTATTTATTTAAAACATGTCCGGGGCAACTTCTATTTTCCACTCTTGCCCTTTTATAAATTTTTCGAAACTCCCGATTCGACGTATATTTTATATAAGAAATGCAGAGGTATATAAGTGAGAAATAATTTTGAGACTTCCAATCGAAATCTATTAATTTTGGGAGTCTAATCTCCTGCTTTTTTGCTCTTTTCTTCTAGTAATATGAATTTGCATTTTATTTAACGATAGTTTTTTTAAAAAAAATTAATAACCTTTTAATTGAATTTATGTCGTCCCAACTTAGCAAAATTTGTTGAAATCATGAACAACAATTCTCATATAATCGACCAGAATAGAAAAGCTGAAATCAAAGGAACAAACTGATCATTGCTTGCACCTAACCACTCCTAATAAATCAGTAGGTTCACTAGGCAAGCCAAGGGCAAAGTAACCTCAGCTACCATTGGAGGAGCAACTGGTTCCCATCAGCGTAAGCATCAGCCTCCATCATCTTCCTCATCAAGAAGCCGGCCTTCTCCCGCGCCCTCGCCGACCCTCGGACTGAAAGATCGGCCAAAACGGTTGAGAACTCCAGCAATCTCAGAGCCTCTCGAGTGCAACCCTCGCTCTCGTCGAAGAGCCGGACAAGGATCTCGGCCGCGCCTTCCTTGCTCAGCATACACCTCCCTTTCAGCACGTCCATCATCGAGACGACGATCTTGTCCGTCCGTATCAAAGCGTTCAGCCCTTCATCGAACCGGGCTAGCAGGCCCAAAATGGCCAAGGAGGTCCCGGCCAAGTCCTCGCCATCGGTCCTGGCCACCAACCCAAGGAGCATTGGTACCGCGCCCGATCGGACGGCCAGGGTGCAATTGCCGTGGAACTGCACGAGCTCAGCCAGTGAGCTCAGCAAGTGGTGTGAGTCCCCGCTGTTCGGGCCAGAGATCGCCTTGATCAATGCTTGGACGGTCCCTGCGACCCCAAACTTGGCCTTGTTCTTGTCGAGCATGGCGAGGCTGCAAACGAGGGAGGCAGCTAGCCTGCGGGATTCAGGGGAGCCAGGAGATAGGATGATGGAGTTGAGACGGTTGATGGTCTCCATGTCTGCCAGGGGCCGCTTGAGGTCCGGGTTGAGGGAGAGGTTGAAGAGGATGGAGAGCGACAGGGCTCGAACAACGGGAGAGTTGGACTCGGTGAGCCTGAGGAAAGCAGGGATCGCTCCATCTGCTTGAGCAAGCAAGCTCCGGTTCAGAGGGCTGACTTTGGTGATCTTAGCGAGCGTCTGAAGGGCTCTTTCCTTTGCTTCGCCGGAGCCTGACTGGGCTTGGGAGATGCACTCGGAGATGGTGTCACGAATCCGAGCAGTGGACATGTCTTCCGTCTTCTTGGAGGCGAGGAAGTTCTTGCAAAGAAAGATGGGGGGTGAGGTGCTCGGATGGGCGATAGAAGAAAGGTGATGATGATTAAGGTGGTGATAGTTCCAAGGCGTGGTAGCTTTGGAAGCATCTCCATGCGTTGGTGTCACAAGCACGAACAAAGCAAAAACGCCCTTGCATGCATCATCAATGCGTTGTCCGCATTCGAGAAGCAGATTGTAACCTATTGTCTAGTCAACACATAAACACCTACAAACCGCTGTCCGACGCTTGCATCCTAATCAGGAAAGAAAATTGCAAAAGAGCAGAGGAGAAACGGCTCTCGTCATCAGGACAAGACTAAAAATTGTAAGCTTACGTGAAACACGTAGAGGAAATAATTAGCAATTCAGAAAGAACGGTAAAAACCAGTATCAAGATGAGATTCAATGAGGGCAAATGCAAGAGAACGAGGTCTTTACTAGGTGCTTCAGGAGCAAACTATGAACTAAAGTGCATAATAACAGCAAAGCCATGCAATGCATGCACCATTCCGACAGCCGGAAATTCCCAACCCCAACCAGCATCTATCTCCGATTAGAAGACTGATTGGCAAGTCACGCATGCACCAGAGTCACATCCTTTTAAAGAGTAAAAACCTTTAGTACCAATGAAATCACTACGAATTAATTTAGCCGACAAAGATCCTTTGTTCTGTCCTTGCAATAATTGCCATACCAAACATTAAAATTCACAAAAACATTACTGAGAACTATAGTTCAAAACTTCAGTCTGCAAATACTGATTCCAACGAGGCATTGCCTAAATTCAATAGGCTATAAACTACACGAGTAACACGAGTAAAGATCCTCACACACGCATATAAGATGACAGCTCAAGCTCCATGACACAACCACCCATATTACAGGTTCATCTTCGACTAGAATCTGGAGAACCATCTTCATAATTTACCAGACCCCCTCCGTCTGGGCTCCTGGATGATGACTGGGATCTGTCTTTGCTTGCACGCTTAGGAGGTGGTGAATCCCTTGAAGACCTTGATGCTGAACGGCTTGGACTCCTAGAAGATGATTTCTGCCTTTCATCGCGCGGGGAAGAACGAGATTTAGACACCTCAACTGGGGAACGATTGCGAATGGGGCTACGACTTGGACTATATCGACGGTTTCGATAACGGGGGCTACGTGAAACAGAAGGACTCCGTCTGCCTCTGTATCTGCAGTTCCAGCAAGTAGATCGTTAACAGGGAATAATAGGCATTTGTGTCTTTATATTCCATAGCTTGTAAACAGATTAGAGTCAAGGAAGATCCTAGCCAGCTTCCATTGTATGTTAGCTTGATTGAGAACTTTTTGAACAATATTAACTCTTCTGATTTCCATCTCACGATAATTCTTAGGCTGGGCTTGAGAGTAGGGAAATAGAAGGTTTTGAGTTCTGACAAGAGTTTGGCGCACATCACCTCGGAGGAGTTCTTCCTCTAGGAGGACTTCGGTAACGCCTTGGGGAGTACCTCCGGTAGCTTGGATACCTAGAAGGAATTGAAGGCATGCTCAGACAATGTAAAATCCGCTTGCCACATTAAGCAAAAAACATTTTAAAAAGATAGAGAGAGAGAGAGAGAGAGAGAGAGAGAGACAATCAAAACCTGATCGGAATGTAACTTACCTATCACGGTCAGCTCTGCTCCCGTAACGGTAGGACCTCACTGGAGAACGATCAGGAGATGGAGTCCTGTATCGACGAGCATAAGAGTACCGCTCACTGAAACCTCGCCCCCTCTTAATGCGCTTGGGAGAATTGTCCGGAGAAGCACTTCGAGAATAACTCCTTCTACGAACAGATGGTGGGGATCGAGCCGCACGACGCAAAGGAGGGCTACGACTACGAGAATAGCTACGACGGTCACTCCTACTTGGTGCTCTGACAGGGCTCCTGCCACCATTTCTTCTTGAAGGGGCCCTCCCTGAGCTTCTGCTCATGCTTCTTCGGGAAGACTTAACAGGACTTCGGCTTGCGCTCCTTGAAGCTCTGACAGGGCTACTATCCTTCGCTCTTCTTGATGTTCTTGGAGGACTCTGGCTTGGACTCCTACGAGAAATGGACCTTACAGGACTCCTGCTGATGCTTCTATGAGAACGAGCTCTCACAGGGCTTCTGCTGACACTTCTAACATTTCTGCCCCTGACTGGGCTCCGGCTGACACTTCTCGCTGGGCTCAGGCTGCTACTCCTAGCTGGGCTCCTGCTGCTACCACTTCTAACAGGGCTTCTACTTATACTCCTGCTTCTGCCTGACCCACCACGAGGGCTAGGGCTCCTACTAGGTACACTTGGACTCCTGCTAATAGCCCTCTTTAGACTTGCATCAGGGCTCTTGCTCATATTCCTGTGGGGACTGATACTACTATGACTCATGCTCCTGCTTCTGCTCCTGCTCCTGCTCCATCAGTTTTCACATATGACAAATTCCCAGAGTCTGGAAGAACTATAAACCATTAAAAAAAGCAACTGAGATGTCAAGAATACCTGGATTTTCCTGGATGATCATCAACTACATCAGGTCGTCTATCTGGACTCCCGTTGGAGTGAGCATCGTCTTCAATACCATTACTTCGCCGATCTCCATTCTCCTTTAGGGATGCATCTGCTTCATTTCCATGTGATTTTGCACTTTCCCTCTTTTTGTGATGATCAGAACCTTCTCTCTGGATGGACTCAGGAGACAGACCAGCACCTGGATAACCTCCAAAAATTAAGAAAAAACAGCATAAACTATAATATTCCACACACTACCACGACCTGGATAATCTCTAAAAAATAAGAGAAAACAGCATAAAAAATAATATTCCACTCATTACCACACATACATTTTGATTCATTATGTAACTGTATAACAAAGTTTTGCTTTCTAACTATACAACTGCATCTGTAATGTCAAAAGCTAACTTGTTATAGCTTATAAAGTTGCAATCCATAGAAAGAAAGCCATTTCAGCCAAATGCATATGCCCAAACATTTACATGCAGTATAGAAACCACAATCAACAGTACCCATCCACCCTGCTCCCATTTCTTGAAAAAAACCAGAAGGCCCAGAAGAATTTTAATTCCTTCTGGCAAAAAGACAAGAAGTTACAATATTATGGACCTCATTAGATTGGCATCACCAATGATGAGCATGTGCAAATTTCAATGAGTGAGTACTCTATAACTCATCAAGTATGGCTTTTACAGCAATACCAACAACAAAATTCTGACTATGAATCAGAATAATCACCCAACAGAATTAATGATACAGCATCTCAATCTCACTGAAATGGCATTCATGTATGTGAAACTATGCAAAATAAGTTAGAACTTACCAGAGTTTTGAGAAGGATCTTTCTTTTTCCGATCTTTTCCGAAAGCATCCAGACTGTCATCTTCGGAGTTACTTCCACTCTCAGTCTCACTTCCAGTGTCTGAAGAACCATTCAAAACCCTAACAAAGGGAAAGTATCAGCCTACTGTCAGGTGAAGTGAGTCGGTAATAAAAAAGAGTACAGTGAAGTAGATACAGGGTTGTCATGAATCAAAAGATGAGTAACTGCCTCAAAAGGATACGTATCATGAACTTAAAAGATCATATCAACTGAATTTGAGAAAAGCAGATTATAAAGGAAGCAAATTAACAGCTCCAACCGAAACCTCTAGAGCTAAGTACGTTCTAATGTTGTTTCCCAGAAGCACAGGTGCATGCTGTCCGTCATTACCAAAGTTCCACCAAAAAGGAGAAAAGGAAAAAAAAAAAAACAAGGAGTCCAGTATTAAGTCAATTATCCATGCAAGTAAAAACATGACCAAGACAATCAAGTGCTTCACCTTCTGGATCTACGCTTGGATCTCTTATCCCGTCTCTTTCGTTTTCTATCACGCCGTTTATCCCTTCTTTTACCACGCTTAGACTTGTCCCTTTTGGAAGATCTCTTTCTCCTTTTACGCCTGTCATCGCTTGAGGAACTAACATAAGATGATGAAGAATCATATGAGTCGGACTCGCTCTCAGTTTCAGATGACTCAGAATCAATATCTGTTGAACTCTCCGATGAAGATGAATATCTTCTTCTTTTCTTCCTTCTATCTCTGGAAGATCTCTTGCGTTTACTCTTTCTCCGTGGTTCATTAGCCTCAGAAGCTGTGTCCTTGCCCATTTTCAACTTAGTCGCTCTCTTTTTATCTATACATCAAACCCACATATGAAACATAAAAACATGACCGAAAAACTTAGTTTGACTTCATCATAAATTGATTGTATCCTCAACTTAGATTGATTCATGTTAGAATTCTCAAATCACACTACCTTCCGAAAATTCGCCACAATTAATTATTTTCACAGTAACAGTTGGCCTGCCTTCGTCATCGCCTGCATTTTCAATTCTTTTCAATACTTCAAGCCCTTGCACAAGCTTCCCAAAGACCACAGACTTCCTGTCATGTACACCAAAATATTAAAATGAATAAGAAGACCATAAAATGCTAGACATCATAATGTCTTCCAGTAAGCCCAAAGACATGGTGAGAACATTTAGACAAACCTGTCAAGATGATGATCAGCCTTGAAGGTAATAAGGAAATGAGAACCTAAAGCATCACGATCAGCAAGTAACATAGAAAGAAGACCGGGTCCATCATGCTTCAACCGAGGGGACTCATCTGAAGAAATTTAGAGAAGCAATTGTCACCAGTAATAAAGCCAGTTGATCAAGCCAATCAACCAAAAATGAACTAAATGACTTTTCAAAGCACTTCAAAAAAGCATGCATATAGATCTAAGATGTGTTTGCAATGTTCTTGTTGATGGCAGCAAAAAGGAAAACTATACTCATTAATCTAAGAAAATTTGTGCGATGAATCCCAACAAATAAAAGACTAACAGCCATGGGTAAAATCAGTATGATGAGTACCACACAATGAGCAAAATGAGAGATGAAAAAATAGAGGGAACAGCTATTTCTAGCACACAAGATTGCATTCATAAAAAACAATTAAAAAGCTGTAAACTGTTTGTTCTATTAGTCTTAATGCCTGCCCAAAAGAACTTTCATTTCCTCTCTTGCAAATTCATAGGACCAACAATTTCCCAGAAATTTGTTTCATGTTACATGTTCAATTACCAGAAGCATGATCTAGCCAACCCTATTAACACAGTACATCTTATGACCAGCAGGAAACTCCATAAGTTTCATCAATTGGAGAAAGTCAAAGTAGAGGGATTAAGCTGCAACCAAATTTCTAGAGCGCATTGAGTACGAGTATGGTTCCACTTATGGGCATAAAGAATGCCCACACTAGATAGTCAACTTGAGGTCAGCATCAATGTGCCAGCTGGAATTATTAATCTCAAAACGTGATAAAATTGTTCAGGAACATTTCATGATCCAACAATGAGAAATGTAGCCAATGCACATGTTTGACACAAATTGCCAAACCAAGCTGCACCGTAACATCTAAGTTTCCATATATTAAAATTGTAAATACAATGGAGTTTAAATATATCTCCTCAAAAGACAATGATAAAGATCAGTTCTCTCATGTGATGATAGAAAAACAGTAAAAGAACCTGCTGGTATCACATTTTTATTATCATTGAGCACACTATTCTAGATGTTCTAGAGTAACACAATTTTCAATTCAGGGATTTGAATCCTAATAATGAGATAGTGACTTCCAAATAATTAAACCATTCGATTCAGTAGAAGGTATAAGAACAATTTTGATTGATGACATTAAGATGAATAGCCACAGGAATACTTTAATTCAACAACCAATGATTTAGAGAAAATGCATGTGTTTAAAGCAAATGACATTGTTGAAGAGTTTGAACCCCATTGTTCTGCCCTCAAAATGCTCCACTTATGTGAAGACACTATACAATGCTAATGAGGTTGACAAAATCAATGAAGTTCTCTGATCTTTTTAAAGTGATCAACAAGTCTACAACTAGTAATTGTTACAGAAAATTGGAAATCCATATAAAAATTGAGAGGTAAATTGAAGCAAGAATTGGAACTTTAAAAATAAATGCTATTATAATGTTACATGGACAACAAGCAAATTCAAGAGTCTGACCTGGAAACTTCTCCCCATAAATGCTTTCTCCACTGGTTCCTACAAAACAGGGACCCAAAAAATATACACTTCATTAGGTAATCTCAAAGAAGCAACATGAGGTTTTGCACCCAAAAGGAAATCTCATAACTGTGCATTATCCACACATATCTAGAGTCCTACATTTTCAGCGAAATCCTCCATCATAGATCACCTAACCAAGAATTGAAGGTCAAAGATGGCCTGTTCAACAGCTAACCAATTTGCACAAAACAATGTAGGACACAATGAGGATATTCATAATTTTACCATTCAAATACCCAAACATGAAGCAAATTTCGAACACTCAGAACAGTAGGACAACATGAAGTGCTACATATGATACTGACAGCGAACAACAAATTATCACTTCATTAAACTGCAAACAACCCCAATCAGTTCTTTAAATGAAAGGAAAGAGCACAACTCGGCCACAAAAAGGGTCAAGCCATGAGAACCTTTATAACAGGGCACTAGAAGAGAATATCCATCCTTACTTTTTTTCACATAACTAAAGCCATTCGGTTTTTCACCAGAAAAGATTGTGACATAACATGTATTTCATATCCAGATCATTGTACGAGCAGGAAGAAAAGTAAGATTGCAAACAAATTTTCAGATCATCTATAAACAAATATTAGCTCAATGGCATCTGCATGCGCTTTTGGAAGCACGATGTTCTCCAACTTACATACCCAGACACTACCTCAGCCAAGCTGATAATTTTAGAGAGAATGTGCTACAATTAATTAACAAAACTAAAACAGCACACTGGCATCCCAAGAGCCATTTGAATTCATTGTCACCAACAAACTAATCACTGTCCTCATTTTCAGATCCAAAACTAAGTGCACCAAATATCTTTTATCGTTATCATTTGACATTTCATAATCATCAATTACCATCAACTCACCTCAAGTTTATTTTAGAATACACATTCCAATTATATCAGACTCATTGCAGGCCCTGAAAGAGTTGTATAAACACAAAAGCCAGTAATTCATCTATTCGTAATCTGGATGCAAATATCAGATAGTATCTAAACATTCACTAAATAAACAAGTTAGAAAGAAACGATAGATAATATTCAATCTGCCGACACAAAAAAGCATCATACTTAGGCCCTATAAGTGAGAAAGACACCTTCGAGGTATGCATCCCCAACAAACCCCCTAAAAAAAAGGACATTAGACTATTAATTCAAAACCCAACAGCATTTTTGTTGAAATTCAAAGGTAACATAGCTTTCAAAGAACGCATTGGTGTGATGAATGTGTAGTGACATGTACTAGACTCATCCAAACTAACTAATAAGTAAACAGGTCGCGTATATGCACATAATCACATGTTATGGCCATTGGCCTGTTCACCTGTAGCAATTTGTAGCGTTGTCCATCTTGACCAACGAGATGCACATAACAGAAACCAAAGACAAAAAAAGAAAGAAGAACCTCAATAAATTACCACATAACAAGCAAATCCAAAGTTTAGGCCTCAAAAGCAACCATGGAAGACAATTACAAACAAACAGACAAATTGGACAGCCATGAAAAAAATTCTCACCGTCTCTTTTATGAAAATCACCACCCTGCAAAAAGCAAAGAAAAAGAAAAATAACAAAAAATCAATGAAAAATCCAATGGTGAGAAAGATAATATTCAAAGAAATGTATGTGAAATGTTAACCAAAGAAAAGATCAAAGGGTAAACAACATGGTAAGTACAACCTTAAAACTATATCACAAGAAAAGCAGTCGTGAGCATCAGCCCTGTATCCTACAGCATAAAGAAAGGTAACTGACCAAAAGAACCTATTTAGCCTTACACAACCATAAAGGCCAAACTTGCTCTAGAACAAAGCTCTTACATGAACAAACAAACATACCTGAGCCATAGAGCCTCTAATGATCCGATGGAAAAATGACCCCTTAAAGTGCAGTGGCCTCCCTGTCTTCTGGCCAATTCCCTTTTCTCCAGTACAGAGTGCTCGGAAATTTTCTGCCGTCTTTGGAGCAACTTCAGGAAAAAGCTGTTGAACCGGATTCACAAGAAAGCCAGTCAATAGATAAGGATTGTGAAGAATCCGCAGCAAAATTCAAAAGAAATGCAATAACTGAGGGCATACGGATGTTAAAAAAATTTAAGATTCGCATTCACAAACAAGTACCTCAAAAACCATTCTTTCAGCAGGGTCCCCATCAATGGAGACATCCATAAAAACCATAAGATCCTTCTTCTTCATCATCTACTCCGACTCTAAAACAGCTCTCAATCAAGGACCTGATGGAATAGTAAAAAGCTAGAGTGACATTTCATAAGAGAAAAGAGAACAGAAGACATGCTATTATCCTCTCAAGGGTTCGAAACATTTACTGTACCAAAATCTTTTAGGTAAATAATGCAACTCAAATGCTTCTGTGTATCCAAACTGCATGCTAGATATCAATCAAATATATCGTGTGAAGGACAAAAAATAACGGCATAAAAATCAAAAGAGATGCGGACAGATTGTTAATCAAGTCAGCTACCAATTCTCAAGTAGTTATGGCTCGATTACAGGATGTAAAATCAGCAACAAGGGCCCCTTCCCTAAAAAATGAAAATTCAGTACAAGACGAGCAAATCTGCTTGCTCATGACTTCAAAAACACGTCCCATCCTTTGATTTGAGGAAGGGGCGGTGGATCAACAGCTCACCTCGTAGATGTGCTTCATCAAAAAACAAGTCTAATTAGATTGCATAGCTATTACAAGTCCCATCAGATCTACTTGACATGAACTAGACAAGTTATGCCCCATCACAAAACAAAAATCACAAAGCAAAATGCAAATGGCGACCGCCAACCTGAAGAATCCAACTCAAGTGCCCATGAAGCATAATCTCCAGGTTAAACCATCCAAATTAACCTCTCCTTACAAGCATATCGAGACAAAGACTTGGGAGCGGTTACCCCTCACAACCTAATCTGAAAAGAAGGCGATATAAATCAATCCCCCATGCCATTCACTAATCACTAAAGCAAATCAACAAATGTCAACCCCCGTCAAGCAACGGCAATCTTCACCTATCATCCTATCAATTCATGCCCTTAGCAAACCCCCCAGCTCCGCGCACATCAAATGCAAGACTGCACAGTCAAGTATACACCGAGATTGGCAACCCTCAACATTTCCACCACAGCACCAGACAGCAATCCGAGAAAGCCACACGACGTACCACTCAGAACAAGCTCAACCGAAAAGATACCTCGAATCGAGTAATCAAGAACCATCGCACAGATATCGGACCTCAAACCCTAGCTAAACAGCAACAAATGCCAAACCCCATCAGGCAACGGCAATCTCCGCCTATCAGTCAATCACGTCGTGCCCTTAGCAAACCATCAGCTCCGCACACCAAATGCGAGACCCCACATCCAAAGACCAGCAAAGCCTCAACGTTTCCACCACACCGCACCAGACGGTAATCCCAGAGAGCCACACGACGCGTCACCCGAAATGAGCTCGACCGAATCGAACAATCAAGGATCACCGCACGGACATCGGCCCTCAAATCCTAGCCCAACGCCGACGAACCCGAACCGCAGAGAAACCGACCGGCCGGACGCCCCAAAAAAAAAAAAAAGGAACGGGAAACGTTCGGCGCGAAACGAGGGTTTTGGGATCGAAGCGGAGCGGCGAAGGGGAATTCAGCGATCGAGACGGAATCCGGAAGGCCGGAAACGGCAGGCGAGAGGGGGAGACGGCGAGAGGATAAACCCTAGACCCCACCTGAGAGAAAAAAACGCCGGGCCGACGAGGGAGGGAGGGAGGAAGGCAGGAAGGAAGAGCAGCAGCAGCAGCAGGAGCAGCAGCAGCAGCTACCGAGCGACGACGATTCTGCGGGTCTGCGAGAGAGAGAGAGAGAGAGAGAGGAAGGGGAGATAAACCTATAAGGCTGCAATTGCCTTAATAAGCCCGGGCCTAGTACCTTCTCTTGGGATGCCGGGTGGATTTACGGCCCTGTCCCTGCGGGTGATGTGCTTTTCGCGCTCGCGTGGGCCTTGTGAGTTGGGGGCTCCGGTAATTTCCTTTGGGGTTTCGGCCTCTGTGGGAGAGTTTTATCGATGCTGGTGGAAATACCCCCGTTTGTTTCGCGGAGAGTGTGATGATTTTTTCAAGAACGTTGTTGGGGGGGGTTAATGACTTTATTATAAACGATCGGGGACGACGTAAGGGCACGAGGATTCCTTAGATCCTCCCTTGATGGACATTGCCCCGGGTGCTGAGGACCTGAGAGAGAGAAAAGCACTTGGGTCCCGGGCAAGAGCAGAGGCATCAATCCCAATGCCCGTGCAGGACTTTTGGCACACCCGCCCTGAGTCCACAATGGCCACATTCAAGGCCCGATCATGCCTAGACCCCTAGCACTTGCTGTTCGAGCTTAGGCCCATTGAGGTTGAGCTTAGGACCCTAGGGCTCATGCTTAAGTCCTTTGCACCCGAGCTACCAATGCCTATGCCTAAATCCAACATGCCCAAGCTCATATCCATTAAGGCCGTTTCCAAGTGCCCCTACTTTGGTCCCTAGCACCCATGCCCAAATACATAGAGGTAGGGCTGGAGACCATGCATCAAAGTCCAAGTCCATCAGTGGCAAGCCCGGGACCCCAATGCCCATCCCTTATTCCTTCGAGGGTGGGCTCTAGGCCTTGGTGCCCATTTCTCATGCAATTGAGCTTGGGTTCATCAAGGTTAGAATCGAGATCTTGCCAATTAGGCTGAGACATATGGACTTGGCCACAAACACTAGGGTTTCAAGCCTCATCCTCGATTGACCCAAGCACAAGTGTGAGGTGCAGAGCTTGGTCTCAATGGACCTAATCAAGCACTGGGGACCTAAAAAGAAGTGTTGGAGACTTGAGGTTGACCTCAATGACCCAGGCACAAGCATCAAGATCTAAAGCTTAAGCATAGGAAATTTGGGCATGGGCACTAGGAACCCAAGCCTAATAGTTTGGAATTGGACATAGCTTTTGTGGACCTAGGATAGGGTGTCGAGGACTCAAGATCTAACACTAGTGAACGGGGCACAATGTTTTGTGGACCTAAGCCTCTGTGTAGGGGCATCAGGCATGAGCATTGGGGTCTTGAGATTGGCCTTGATAGACCCAACCGCAAGCATCGACAAGTCAAGCACAAGCACAAGCATCCCACCCCTCGATCTTGATGGATTTAGGCTCGTGAGACATTGAGGACTTGGGAACAATCATTAGGGTTTTCGTGCCCAAATGCAAAGTTTCTAGTTCAAATGCCAGTAACTAGTCAAAATTTGAAAAGTGATTTGCGATTTTATAAAAGGAAAAATTAGTTTCTAGAATTAAGAATAGGTTTTCTGCTTGAATTTTTTTGCAAAAATACTATGGAGAACCGTAAATTATATCGACTTTGACATTAATACTCTAAATTTTTTTTATGTCATCAAACCTTCAAATTGTGCCAATATGACAAAAAATACATTCCACTTACAACCTACAAGCCCAAAAGTTTTCCCACTATCATACTACTATCCCGAATTTTTTTCATTACCAATACTCCAAACTTATAGTAATACGACAAAAGTTTAGGGTATTGGTGTAAAATAGACATTGTTTAGGAGTTTTTCTGACGCATAAAAGAAGCTTAAAATATTAGTGCTATAGTAGGCATAATTTAGAGTCTCTTGCGACACAAAGAAAATGTTTCGGATATAAGTATTTAAGTATAATTAAAGGTTTTCTTATGCTATTCACTCTTAGTTCATTGTATTGGGGTTTTTTTTTTGTCAGTCCTACTCTATACCTATTCTACACTCACTCTCAGACTTTTGCCCTACCTCTTGTAGGGCGTGGGAGTCGAAACCCACTCCTGAAACTTACGCGTCCCCACCCCATCCCTCCCTGAGAAGGTGGGGGTTTGAACCCCTCACCTCCCCCTTCTATGTTGGAAGGGTGGCCACTGGGGCGAATTCCAGTGGTTATTGTATTGGGTGTTTAAACGTGGCTTTTTTTTTTCAATAATATATCTATTTATGATTTACCATAGTAGTTGATAAAGAGGCTGTTTCGTCTCCAATAGATGCGTTTGAGAAGTTAAAATGGGCAGAGAATACAGGCGAAACTTAAGCCCGTATTTAAGGTAAATTTTGACTAATGGAAAGTTAAAAAAAAAATTGTCAAAATTTTATGGAGTGCTGAAACAGCAAAATCATGGAAAATTTGAAACAAAAGTTACGAGAAGGACGTAATAGAAGAAATTCTCACAAGTGAGTGGGACTCGACTGTGCAAATCAGATTTTACAGTACACAACCGTACAAATAATAAAAGTCACCGGATAGGAGATGAAGTTAACATTAGATAAAAAGTTAGAAGCACTTTTCACCCAAAAAAAAAAAAGAGTCATCAGTTGGCTTGTTACAAAAAAATACCTCCTTTCTTTACCCAAAAATCATTTATATACTCTATTTTGGTAAAAATCATTTACATACACATGAGCAAAACCCCATATTGAAAAGTGTATTATTAAAAGAAAATGGCATTTTCCTATGAGTTAATATCATAAAAAACTTCAAACTGGTACATATATAATAAATTTATTATAAACTAATTTTTCAACCATTAAAAATCACAAATCAATATATATGTGACAATATATATTGGTTTGGGATTTCTAATGGTTGACAAAATAGTTTATAACCATCGAAATCCCGAAATCGGTACATTTGTAATATATTTGCACAAACTAATTATTTTACCACCAAAAACTCCAAAACTGGTAAAACTATAATAAATTTACCATCTATTAACTTCTATAAAATTTTACTATTAAATTTGCTAACATGAATAACACATTATGACATATTATGATGATAGGGAAATCCAAAGGATTAATGCCATTAAAAATCCCAAATCTGTCATAGGTATACCTTTAGATTTATCATAAGAGTACTGTTAAATTTGTTAAGAATGTACTAATTTAGGATTTTCTATAATACTTATAAATTTCCACGTGGAAGTGCCACATCACCATACCACATCATCTAGGTCGGCAAATTTAACGATTAAATTTGACGGAAGTTAATTGAAGGTAAATTTATCACAAGTATACCCATTTGGGGTTTTTGGTTATCAAAAAATTAGTTTAAAGTAAACTTATCACGTATAGTAGTTTGGATTTTTTATAATAAAAATTGGATAAATTTGTCATGTGTATCAATTTGGAGATTTTCATTATATTAACCCATTTTATAAATCACAACATAAGGATAATTATTATGAAAATGCAAAGTAATCTTTAGACGTAGTATTCTAATACGATATTCATTTAATCACATGTTCCAGAGCTAATGGTGTTCATTTTTCCCTTCTCTTTCTCCTTTTCCCCCGTTTTCAATCAAATTGAGTTTATTCTTAATTTAATTTTTTAAAAGTTTGTTTTGATAGTTATAAAATAAGCCCATTAATGTCCCATAACTAGGGACGTCAATTATTCAGGTCAATTCAAGTTTCCATGATACTCAAACTGACCCGAACATGTTTGGTGTATATGTGTTCACAACCCGAACAAAGACCCAAAACATGGAGTGCCCAAATCGAACGCACTTCGTTCAAGTTGTTTTCGCCCTCCACCCTTCCCCCCATAGCATATGGTTCCAGTTAGGAATTGCGCAGGGATCATGTATCAAGTCAAGGGTCCATTAAAAAAAGGAAAAAAAAAAGAGGAAGTGAGAAGGAGAAAGTTGTCCAACTTGACTGATTGGAGGGTGTATATCTATGTTTTTACTGTTAGGTGGGCATGTTCGTTTTAGGTTTATGTTGTCAGGTTCTTAATGTCTTTGCTGCATTCATTTCTGGCTAATGACATGTTTAGCAACAATCTTGTTCAGTCTAAATGTTAAAAATGTCATCTTGCTATTAATGTAAAAAGGTCATTGTTTTGCTGGTGCAAGGATTATACTTTTCTGATTCCCACGTTGTGGAATAATTCTTTTTATAAGCTGTAATAGGATGACAAAGAATGAGAGAGACTTGTGCAATCTTGATTAAGTTACTATAGGAAGTTTATAAAAAAGTTGAGAAATTTAAGTGGCCACTTTTAAAAAATTGACGAACCTAAATGTTCACTTTTAAAAATTTATGACACTGAAACAATCATTCATAAAGTTATTGGAACTTCTGTCGTTCTTCAACACCATACCCAAAGATGACATCATTTGCATTTTCAAGTGGTGCCTTCAACTTTTTGACATGTCACATTAAATTATATTATAAATTGGTGGATACCATAAAAAACTTCAAACTAATAAACCTGTAACAAATTTATCCTAAACTAATCAGAAAATCGATAAGTGATAACCTATTTCCTATGGAGGGTCAAATTTCTAAACATATTCATCCTAAGTTTAGAAATTGGACTAGAAATAAATAGCATTATTTCCAATGATATTCATGAGGGTATATATAAATACAAGTATCCAAAGGTAAATTAGTGGAAAATTTCAAATAAAAGCCTAAAGTAGATCTTATTTCAAATAAGACTTTGAAGTAGTCATGATAATTTTAAATAAAGGTCTGAAGTGACTATGATAGTTTCAAATCAAGACATAACATCACTGGTCATCGGTCAGCTAGATATTTCGATTGGTCAAGAGGCATTTTCTCAAAATATAATTTATTTTAAGATTACTTTTTTTTTTGTTTACTTTTTTCTCTTTTTTTCTTTTCTTTTGTAATTCTTTTCAATGAGGGCCCAACAACCCTTATTGGTGGTTGGGTGAGGGCCTTGAAGCCCTCGCTAGTCACTAGGGACAATTGCCTCGCCCCCACCCTTGCTCGCCTTGTGCAGCCTCACCTAGGGTAAGGGTCAACTCACCGAGGCAAGGGCAACCCTCACCAAATCGAGTTGGCCGATGGCTAGCCATCGCTTGAGACCAGCCATCGGTGAAGAAGACAATTAGAAAAAAGATAAAAAAAAAGGCAAGAAAAAAGGTAAAGGATGAAAATGCGTTGGATAAAGTGGTAAGTAATCCCTTCTTGGGTAATTGTATAGTTATTATAAACCCTTATTTGAAACAAAATTTACTTTATGCCTTTATTTGATAAAATGATGACACTTCAAGCCTTTATTCTAAAATAATGTCTACTTTATGCTCTTATTTAAGAAATTGAGGATACTTCAAGCTCTTATTTGAAATTTTCTTAGTAAATTAGTGTACTTTTGTGAAAACATTTACACTTAAAATAGAAGAAATATCAATTAGATACAACTTTAAATGAGGTATACTTAGACAATTATAGATATCATGAGCTAAAATATACTCAAATGGAACTATTTGATATTTATTAAGACCAAAAAGGTAACAAGGTCAAAAAAAAAAAAAATAAGACAGCGTAAATTTTTTTGTTAAGTTAGGAAATTAATTGAAATGTAAGATATTCTAAATCTGGGCAATAATGTAATTACAAAAATTTGTGAATACTACTATCAAATGACTGATTTAAATTTGTATTGAAAAATTGAGAAATTGGATTAAACAAATTAAAAGTGTAGGGACTAGATTGCACATTTCGTAATAATTTAGAAATTTGTGGTGACTTTTTCCCTCTAGAACATTTCATAAGAGTTCAAATATCACACTAAACAAATTGAAAATCCAAGGTTGACATTATACATTTGGCCAAAATTTAGATAATATTATTTTTATTTTCCCATCATAATATCTAGAAAAGAAAAGGTAAAAATGTTTTAAAAATATTTAGAAATTTTTTTTGTCGATTTAGGAAATTAATAAAAAATGAAAAGATATTATAAAATCTAGGCCATAGTGTAATTATGAAAACTTGTGAACAATACCTAAGGAATGATTTGACTTTATTATGGAAAGAGTGTAAATTATGAAAACTTGTGAACAATACCTAAGGAATGATTTAACTTTATTATGGAAAGAGTTTAGATTCGATAAATTGAAAGTTTAAGGATTAGATTGCACTTTCACATTAGTTTAAGGACTAGATTGCAAATTTTGCGATGATATAGGGACTAGATTGCACATTGCACAATAATTTAAGGACTTAATACTTATGACTAAGAACTAATCCCTAAAAAGTTTGAGGACACTAGATTAAATTTTGAACCACGTTTTTGTTTTATCATTAAACTTAAAACCAACAACTAGGCCTAATCCCTTTAAAAACCCCAAACTTTGGGTTTGATCTTAGTTCCACTCCAGTTTTTATTTTTACCTAAACAAAAACCCAACTTTAGGTCCAATTTAAATCTGCCCAATCTAAAAAAATCTCAACTTTAGGTTTTATCCCAAATCATGCTCAAACATTTTTTGTCTAACATAACATTACTAATTTTAACTCTAGTTCCAAATGTGCCCCCACTAGAATTTAGTCCAAAAATCGCTGTTACTCATCCATAATTTCCCTAATTTTCATGTTAAATATTGATTACATTTTGAATACAATTTTCTATATCGCCATGAAACTACCACGTTAAACAACAAATTGTGATTTTTTAATGGAGGTTAATGAGGGCAAATTTGAAATTAGATGGAATATAGGTTATCTTTATTTTCAAACCAAAAAAAAAAAAAAAAAAAAACAAGTTGGAGCAAATTTAGGACTAGAGTTAAGGTTTGTGAATTTTTTTTTTTTTTAGATAAAAGAAAGTTATTTTTTTAGTTTAAAAAATAAAAATATTTGGGGGTAAATTTAAGATCGAATCTAAAATTTTGGGTTTTTAGGCAAAATTGAGAGTGGATCTTAAATTAGGTCCCAAGAACTTATCCCTAAAAAAAAAATGGCAACTTCGTTCTAAGGCAAGCGCCTTGCATTTTGGACAAAACTCAAGCCCGCCAAAGTCCAGGCAAAACCCGCACCCCCGTTGATTAGAAATCTCTCAATTTCCACTTATCCTGAGAGATTTGTTAATTAGGCGACCGTCAAAATTGCAACTTTGTCGTGCCCCAGAGATTTCTGATTTCATATGAAGAACCAGGATCGAGAGGGTCGCCTCTCCTTTGCTCGAACAGGGGTGTCTCCCAGATTTTCCGCATCCTTCTCATCGACGTTGGTCATAGTGATTCTCTAATTCTAGCGTTGCCAAGTTCCCGAAACTTGCAAGTCTGCGACGAGATTCATTCCACAAGTAGATGTGATCGTGGGTTCGAGTAAATGCTTTCAGTGCGTGGCCACATCCACCACCTGTTCGGTCATTTGTCTGAGTGAAGTGATGGTATGGATGAACCCACCGATCAAGTCTCTGTTTTGAATGGGGTTTCTTGAAGATTCAATTGAGAATCCAGCTGGTGAATAGTCCAAGGATGGATAGGAGTTGTTAGAGCTAGCTATTAATGGCTCGCAAACATCTGTGGAGCAGCCTCTGCTGGGGAAAGCATCTTGACGGGCGAAGAAATGGGTTCGTGCGCCGCAATGTGATGTTTTATCATAGCTTTGGTGAGACCCGTGGGGTGACTTTGCCCGCTAGATGGTATGAGAAGGCATTTCGCAAAATGACAAAATTGAGCGACTGCTTGAAGGATGTGGATTCAGTTGACGGACGGCTCGTAAATGTTAAAGATGGTTCAATTGTCATTGATGATCTTATGGAGCATAAAGTGCATACTTTTAAATCGCTTGCCAGAGCTTTTATTGGGTCTCCATCGATCCAGCAGACGCTGAAGAGAAGTATTCTGGCATCTTCAGCGGATGCAAAGTCGACACCCCATGTTTGTTTCGGTGAAGTGAGTGAAAGAGAGCCCATGGTCATAACTTCCCTGACTAAGATAAGTGACATCCTTAACATTTCTGCTCAGCAAAGGAAATCAGTGCGTGTCACAGTATGCCCGCAGGTGACACGGCAACAGATATGGACCGCTACGCTCGAGGAGGTACTAAATGGCTTGAAATATGAGTTGGAGATTTTGAATGGTCGATGCCCAAGACATGCCACTAAGATGGGTCAGCAGATTGTTTCTGTTTCCCTGAAGTTCTTAGAAGAAAATTTTACTTCCTTTAATCCCGACTCCTCTTCATGGATGCGTGTTTCAGCAGCTGCAAAGGCTGACTCCACTGCCTCAAGAAAGTGGGAAGATGTACTTGAGATGTTTGATGACCTTATTAGATGTATAAAATATGAAGAAGAATTGCTTCTTCATTTAAAGAAGCTTGAGGCAATGAAGGAAGGGCTGTCACAAATCCGGGATGTGGGAGTTGACAGATGTGTTGGGTATAAAGATGCTCGGCACCAGGAAAGTTTAGTGCAAAAGAAACTTACCAAGACACTAGGATACTCATCCCCGTGCTTGTTTACTCTTCTTTTGTATTTTCTCTATGGATATGTCAGAGACTTGGAGGTAGACCTTTCTGGTGGGATTTGGGGACACGGTGAAGGTGAAGGTAGCAAACGTTGTTTGCACATGGGAAGGATTTTGGCATCAGATGAGGAAAATATCATCTGGAATGGAGTAAAACATTTACATAAGGTTCTTGGACTTTTCAAGTTTGTGTGGGAGACAGCAGGAATGAAAGGAGTCTTGGAATTGCAAGGCCACTTATGGTGCATGGGAGCTGAGGATCGGACGCTAACATATAAAGGAAATCTGTATGTTATACACGGAATCACGTTGTGATTGTTTGATCTTACCATTTCAGTGTTTGAACTCATTATTTTTCTAGGCCATTCATACTTCTTTATATATTACAAGAGACCAGAGGTAACTTCACTTTGTTGGTGGTTGAAAAGCTGACAATTTCTCTGGCTGAGTGGGATGCTTTGTATTGCCTTGGGGCAGAAATGACAGCTACATGGAGTGGGAGATCGGAAACTTCACCATCAGCCACATGGAGAGTATCATCAAAGAGTATGTAAACGATACTTAGAATGGATATTTCTGGTAGAATTTTACCCAAAAGCTCTGTACGCCCAGCATAAATGCAAATGGAAAAGATTCTTTTCATGGACGCGCTACACTTTTGAGGTGTACAGCAAATCTGTCATAACTTGGAGTACTGTTTTCTGAATGAAATGGTCAAGTAATGTCGACAGCCTATTTGTCGGTGCACTTGTCAAGCACTGGCAAACAAAAAGTCGTACAGAGTACTGTTTTCTGAATGAAATGGTCAAGTACTGTCGACAGCCTATTTGTCGGTGCACTTGTCAAGCACTGGCAAGCAAAAAATCGAACAGACGGTGACAATACTAATCCTAATACTAACGGTAACACCATGCAAAATCTATGAGTGAACATGTTGGTCGAGCCTGGATCTAAGTCCTGTATAGTTTCAGTACCTGCTGGGACTAACACATGCAAGCCATATGATCTTCCCGTGTCACTCCCATGGACTAGCGCACGCAGGATTTTTCTTCATCATTGGCGCCCACATAATGTGAGCTAGTGCACGCATAATCTTTCTTTCAATTGGCACCAATCGAGATTGATCAGAGCAAGGAAATAATCAAGTCGAGATCAACACGTGAGTAAGAGATGGTGATTGAGAAGGTTTGAAGCATTGAGTGGGCATGCGAGTAAAGTCGAAAAGAAAATGTGATGGCCATTCAGAGATCTAGCAAAATTTCAGCGATATTCGGTGACTCTCCAGCAGGCTGCCCAGTTCAACTACAATTGGTGCGTCCGTGGCCAGTCCTTTCCCGTGTTTCTTGTCCCTTCCGTCCCCGTGACCAGCCACCACGCACTGCCCTGCTGCATCACCGCTGCTGTTCATACAGCCGGTGTTGTTGCTCAGCCGGTCGTCACTTCAGTCCAGCTCTCCAACTCACCTCAAATCTTTCATTGCAGGTTTCCTCAGGCGATCACCACTCCGCTTCAACGCCGTTGCCTCACCAACCTCCTGCAGATTCTCATTCCCAACTCACTTACTTCAGATCAGCCCTCATTGCTGTGCCTGGAATTCCCTGCGAATCCCTTTACGCCATTCCCAGAAGTTCCCCGGCTGCAGCCCAGCAAATTCGCTAACTTCACTGGCCCTTTCGCCATCGCCCCCGGTCCTTGCAAGTCTGGCCACGCTCCGTTTACTTGATTTCCTAGAGAAGTCAAAGTTTGTGCAATTTTATATGGTAGTTCGGTTTTTACTCTATAGTTCTAATTGCATGTTACTTGGTATAAGACCTTAGTTGTTTTACTGTGCTATAATCTTAGTCAAGACTTATCGCGGCATCTGATTTTTGAGATATTTAATATCGTCTCATGCCTCATGCGTGCTTCATGATGTGGTTCATTCTACATAATGGGCAAAATAAATTTTGGTTACTTGGAATAGTAAGTCTTCAAATTACATTAATGAATCTTGTGAATTACACATATTTCAATGTTTCATGAAATTTATTAATTGTCACATGCATATGTATCACATGTTTAGGACACATTCACAATTCATATTTTAGAGCTTTCATATATAGAGCAATGCATGTTAATTTTAGATTTCCATATAGATTTAGGATAATCCATAGTTTTCATTATAATGAAATCAAATCAAATAAAAATGTTGTTTAGGATGCGTTTGTTTAAAGAAAGTACTTCTTCAAAATTAGTTTTCAGAACTTTCACTCATTTAATTAACAGAAAATGATTAGTCAATTGAAAACACTTTTCAATTAAGGAAAATATTCATGCATAAAATTAAGAAAATGAATTCAAGATGAGAATATTTTTTGGAATTGCTTCTCTTCAATTTTTTAATGTTTTATTTTTCTTTTACTCAAAATATTGATTTTTTATATTGATTTTATATTTTTCTTTTTTTTTCTTTTTTTCTTTTCTTTTTTCCTCCTCCGTTGGTTGCCAAATCTTTGGCAAGGCTTGAGCTCGGGATCTGGCCAGCTTGAACTCAATCAAGGGTGGCGAGGCTCGGGCCATTGCCACTACCGCCACTGAACTTTCTTGGGTTCAGTTCATTCTCAATGAACTTGGTCTTTTGTCCACCACGCCACCATCACAATCAGTCTACAGCACATCAAAGCCACTTTATCTCAACGCGAATCTTATCTTTCACTCTCATAAGAGGCATATATCCATCAATCTTCACTTTTTGCTATTTCAAGCTATTGGCAAACCAAGGACCTATTGGCAAACCTCCTAACAAAGGCCATGTCCAAACAAAAGCTCATTAATCTTCGGTCCGACATTAGCGTATCCAATGGATCCTCCATCTTGTAGGGGCCTAGCATGGAGATGGAATTTAAAACTCAAATTGTGATTCCTATAATTGAGCTAACTACCAACTAAGCTCAACTACATGTGTGTGCTTTTGTTTGTTTGTTTGTTTTTTTTTTTGTTTTCTTTTGTTTTTTTGTTTTTTTGTCTTTTTAAACGAAGACTTACATTTTGTACATATACTGTATGACAACTCAATGAAACTAATCCTTTTTTACTCTGCAACTCATCATCGTCATACTTTTTGACTCTGTAACTATCTCCACGAGCCCAAGCCCATTCCATGTCCTGAAAGCCCACCAACAATAGGAAGCCCCCGCGTCCTTGCAAATGGACCAATGAGCCAGGTCTCTGGACTACTTACGAGCCATCGCCCCTACTCGTCACTCCAACATGCTTTGGGCCCAAGGCCACCACCCTCACTCGTCTCCCTCCGAGGCAGGACTTCTCAACCTCATCAATTGATGCCATAAGTGAAGTGAAGCTCTCTGACTCTCGTATTGCCCAAATTAATCCTGAAAGCGTTACTGTTGAAGTAGGAGAAGAATGTGACTAGTGACGTAAACATGTTAAACAACCAATTGGTCGAAGAAAATAGACAAAATAAGAATGAGAGAGGATGTAAGGATTCAACCTTATTAACTTATACTCTAGTGTCAAATTAGATGGTTGTTGTTTGCATTATATATAAGTTTGACATTCCAAAAGGATACAAGGGTGAGTGCATGGTAGACAGGAGTTAACATGTCTTATGAGCCGAAGTCCAATTTAGGGAGACTATAAAGTCAGGGATTTATAGGGATGTTGCCAATATAAGTATGTAAGATCTTATCAAGTGGCAATATTATCATGGGGAGATCGATGAATGGTGTGCCCCAACGTGTCACGAGGACATGGGGCCATTGATAAGTGACTACGTTATTAGAAGGACATGAGCTGCACCAAACAAACTAGAAAAGACTAGGGATAAATCTTGCTAGGCTCTTCCTAATGAGTTCCGCTCCAAATCCATGAAGTCAAACTATCTAAATTATTGCAAGAATATAAAGATATTATAGTATCCTATCACTAATCAACAGCCCTATTTAGACCGTTGTGTCATAAACTATTTTTCTAATAAATCCGTGGGGCTAAGCCTTTTTTAGTGAATTTGAGAGATTGTTGTAATTAAGGGTGTGCAAAAGAATCGGGACTCGCCCGGAAACTGGTGGTTCTTAAGGGAACTGGTCCGGCTCCCGGTTCAAATTTATGAGAATCGGTGGATATTGATTCGGTTCTTGTTTCCATGGACAAATCCACCTGCCCGCCCACCCGGACCGAACCGGTTATATTATAATAATATATTAATTTTAATATTAAAAAATTCCAAATAAGCAAATCTAAAATTTAGGGCTTCAATCATCATCTTGTCTCAATTCACTACTCTCCTACTCCCTCTCGTCTCTCTCAGTTCAAAATCTCCCCCAGCTCCCTCTTCCTTTCCGATTTACCTCTGAATCTACTCATCTCCCTTCGAGTCCTAGTTCAAACTCGGCGAAAGAGTGAGTTGATTCTCTTTTCCTCCCTTGAACTTGAATTCTCTCTCCATGTTGTCGCCACCTCTGCATTCATTGTCACTATCATTCTCTTCGTTATTGGGCTCGTCTCGCTTCTACCCTCCCTCTTCCGCCTCCCCCTACTCAGGCTTCTCCCCATTGACCTCATCTTTGGGGACAGGGGCGAACTCCAAGTCTAAGAACAACTCATCATCCGCGTTGTCCTCCTCATTGTCGGCCTCGAGGGAGGAGCGGGAGACGGCGGAGGTGGTGGTGGAGATGGTGGTGGTGGCTAGGATGGAAGTGGCGCGGGGGTCGTGACCATCGCCGCAGGCTAGTACTTGAGGAGAATAAAGCCAACATGGTCGGGAGAGCCAAAATAAGCAGATGTGGGGAGGGCGAAAAGGAGATGGTGTGGAGGTTGGACTGCTTCTATGGATCTACTCGGGAACTGGACCGGATGGTCTGGTTCCCAAGTGGATCTAAGTGTGTGTGTGTGTGTGTGTGTGCGTGCGTGCGTGCGTGCGTGCGTGCGTGCGTGCGTGCGTGCGTGTGTGTGTGTGTGTGTGTGTGTGTGTGCGTCTATGTGTGTGTGTCTGTGTGACAAATTTGCACGTTCACATTTTGCCCTTTACATAGAATTCTTTAAATTTGAAAGGTTGCCCCTACATAAAAGAAAAATTTGCCAAATTCTTATGAATGTGGCCTTTAAGGATTTAGAATTGAATCAAAATACGTGGAAAAGTAATGACATGTTTTCGTGAGAAGATGTAGGCAAAGTAATAGTAATAATAAAAATTAAAAAAAAATAATTGGAATTGCAAAGATCACTTAACATCCTAGCCGATAGACCAAGCATGAACATTGGGAGAACATATATGAGGTATGAAGGTGTCATGATTGATGAAATTAAGCACCTTGCTCCTTATTGGCCAAGTTGATCTTGATCGAGTCATCTAAACTAGAAAGCACCCTGCTTCATTGAAGAATTTAGAGAAAATAATTGTGATAATTCTCTATATCATTTGTACCAAGATTACAAAGCTATTTATAGGACTTCTACAAATACCAACTAGGAAAAAAAAATCTAAATAATACAACTATAATCTCACAAATTAAGGGACACTAATAAATCATTTCCTAACTAATTATTTGCAGCTATTTCGTAAAAATTAGTACCCAAAAAATCAAGATTGAATACTCCTAATAATCAGGTCCTAAAAATCAAGATAATTCAGCACTCCCATTCAAGCTGAGGAATAGATGTCTTTCTTTCTCAGCTTGGAGATTATTTCGTGAAAGATCCCACCGTTAAGTCCTTTGGCTAGCACATCAGCCAGTTGATCTCCAAAAGTTATGTAGGACATGCATATCAACTCCTCTTCTATCTTTTCTTTGATGAAATGCTTGTCAATTTTAATATGCTTCGTCCTATCATGTTGTACGGGATTATGAGTAATATTAATTGATGATTGATTGTCCCAATATAGCTTCATGGAACCTTCTCACTTGATTTTCAAGTCTTCTAGGATGATTATAAGCCATAATAGCTCACATATTCCTTGAGCCATTGCTCGAAATTTTGATTCAGCACTTGATCTTGCAACTACATTCTGTTTTTTCGCTCCACCAAGTCACTAGATCTCTGCCAAGATATGTGCAATAACCAGATGTAGACATTCTATCCATCATAGATCCTGCATAATCTGCATCTATATAAGCTTGTGGCACCAAGTTTTGATTTCTTTTGAATAAGACTCCTTTTCTAGGACTTCCTTTTAAATGATGTAGAACTCGATTGATGCCTTGTAAGTGTGATTCTCTTGGGTTATGCATAAATTGACTAATCATACTCACTAAATAGGCAATATCAGGCCTAGTATAAGCCAAATAGATGAGTTTCCTGATTTTTTCTTGATACATTTCTTGATTTACAGCAGGTTCTTCCCTTGCATCCCCAAGTTTTTTATTAGGCTCACTAGGTGTAGCTACTAGTTTACGGCCAAGTTTTCTAGTTTCCTTCAAGAGATCAGTCACATACTTCTGTTGTGAAACAAAAATTTCTTATCTAGAGTAAGAAACTTAAATGCCAAGAAAGTATTTGAATCTTCCTAGCTCTTTTATTACAAACTCTTTAATCAAACACCTATTTAGCTCTTGTTTTTCTTCATCATCATCACCTGTGATAATAATATCATCGATGTACACTAGAAGTGCTGTCACTCTCCCTCTTGCCGAATGCTGAATGAAGAGGGTATGATCACCTTGGCTTTGTTTGTAGCTTGAAGTTTTCATAACTCCAAAAAGTCTCTAAAACCAAGCTCTAGGCAATTGCTTAAGCCCATATAGGGTGCGTTTGGAAAAGTTTTTGGGAAAAGCCCTTAAAGAAATACAAAGGCCTTTGGTCTAAAGGGTTTTGATGAAATGCAAAAACTGTTTAATAAACTATAATTAAAAAGCTCATTGAGAAGCAACTTTGGGGAAATGCTATTTGGTAAACACATATTTGGGAAGTCCTTAAGCGCGACCAATTTAAGTTTTTAATTTTTATTTTTTTAAATTGAAAACAAAAATAATGACTTTTTACATATATTTTTTGCACTGAGATGTATATATAAAAAAGATATATTAACAAATTCAATGATTTTTTTTTTTTTGCACCGAGATGTATGTATAAAAGAGATATTTTAACAAATTCCTAAGTTAAAAAATACATCAAGTGCACTTTTTCTCAATTAAAAAGAAAGAGTAATTTCATTATAATAAACATGATTACATATGCATCGAAGAAAGAAATAGGTTTTCACTAAAAATTACAAACATCCTTAAGTATCTATTAAACTCATTGTTATTTGATCACGTAAACGCGCCATGTCAGAAAATAAATTGTCATTTGAAGTGCTGAACCCCTCATTTTTATTAACTAGGTCAACTGAGTATTCATAATTGGGATCCAAATATGCTCTTGCAAAATGTCTATCATTGCCGGCGTTTTGTCGTATATAATTATGTAAAGTCATTACTGTTATAACAATTTTTATTTGCTTTTCAAATGTAAGACTTGGCATATGCATTAGAATCTTCCACTTCTTCTTCAACACACCAAAAGCTCTCTCAATTTCCAATCGCAGCGAGGAATGAGCACGTAGCGAGGAATTAGGACGATTGAATACCTCTCGACAGCCTATGGGGGTAGGACCTTGTTGAAATTCTGGCAAATGATATCTAACTTCTTTGTACAATCCCAAATAACCCGTCGGATTTGGATATCCAGTATCTACTAAATAATATTTACCTGCACAAATGTAATATAAATTTAATCAACATAGACCACATTAATACATATTAATGTACAAAGACTATTAATTAACAAACCTGGAGGAGGATGAGGAAATTGCACATCATGTCTCCCTAAAGCTTCATAGAAAATATGAGTATCATGGGCTTGTCCCTCCTAACCAGCCCAAACATAAGTGAGTTCCATATTAAAATTACACACTACTAAGATATTTTGAGTCGGTGTACATTTTCGACCAATAAAACAAATATGATCTTTTACAGGTATCACCGTTGGGATATGAGTGCCATCAATAGTTCAAATACAATCCTAAAACAAAAACAAAATTGGTTGGTTGGATCAAATATTTTCTCATTTCACATACTTTATCTAATACTAAGCTAAAGTACTTGCTTATGGTTTCCCTAGAGCGTCGAAAACATTCTTGTGTTAACCTATTACCTATACCATGTCCTAAAATGAAAAGTGAAAACAAATGAGATTAACTACGATGCAATTCCCTATAGATGAATGAACACATATGTATATAGATAGAACTATGCATAGCACAGAAAATTCTAACATTTGAATTCCTTATTTTGGAGCTATTTTGAGTAACGTGAAGTCTAGTTTAAGGACTTATCAACTCTTGCACTAATGAGACCGATCACCTAGAAGATTTACATAACTATGCTTCTTCCACGAAAGTGGCTATAAGCATTTCAAGTTAGAAGACGCCTAATAAGCCCAACATCATATCCCAAATAAAAGATAGGGATACTCCCAAAATGACCAAAAAATGAAGTCGAAAAGGTCAATCCCATCCTCATTTAATACACTTGCTAAAAGGCCATTATAGCTTACATAAAAAAATATTTGCTAGATGGTCTAAAATTTTACTTCCATACCAAACACCCTAGCACAAGAAGCCAAGGAGATAGAGAGAGGTAGTGGTAGATAGAGTGAGAATTGAGAGCAGAGAGGAAAAGATGAGCTAATCTTTCTGGTTCTTGTTTCTTTTTCTTTAGGCTTTTGGGGGATCTTTCACTAGATGGTGAAAAGGGTGAAAAGTGTTGAGAGCGAAAAGCTTAAAAGGGGATATATTACTTCGTGTGCTCTGTTTCCATGTCTATGTGATCTCCCTCTCTCCATCTCTTCCTCTGCGGTTTGGACGACTGTATGAATGGAAATTCAAGAAAAATCAGGCAAGAAAATGTGAAAAGAAAGGACGAAAAGTAAGACAGAGAAAGACTTTGAACACCGAATTCCAAAGGTCTCTTTCGGTCTCTCTCTCTCTCCCCGTCTCCATTGCTACTTATATGACCAGTGCTTGTTTGGACCGTGAATTTAGCAGATATGGAGATAATGTGGAGCGTGGTTCTCGTTTAATGGAAGATTTACTCCTTGATAAACTAAAAATATATGATGAAAATCATTGAATGATAAGGAGATGGAGAAGACAGCTTAGTGCTTTTGCAAATCTAATTGTCAATATTTCAGTTCTTCTACTATCATTAATCATTACTAAAATTGCAATTTAATAATCCGTAAGATAAATGATCATGACATTTAAAATAACTATATTACTAAATTTGATTTTGAGATAGACTTATGCATAACAGCTACTCACAACAAACTTTTTAGTTGAATAGAATAAAAGTCACTGTATTGAGAGAGTATCGTGTCTTGAGTGCATTAAATGACTTTTTGATTTCATTAATTTAACGGGCATCGTCTAGGATAACAAACACATCAAGAAATGCAGTCACAAATGCTGGCCTGCCTCACAGTGGCTCCAATCACTTTCCCGAAACCAAGGGATTTCAAACTTCCATTGCCCAATGCTTCTATTGTTACTGCTTAGGTCCCTTGCTCCATGGCTAAAATTCCAATGAATTTAGTGAGGTCCCAAAGGGGAAAATGCCGAAGAAATCTTCCCTATTGTACTTGTCACTACTTCGAACAGAATTGAAGGCGAAGCTGGGAAGTTCTGCCATGATTTTATCATATACATGTTTTACATGATGCGGTCTTCCTCAACAATACAACAATCGTCTTAGAACAAACAAGGTCAAAGGCAATATGCCAAATATTACAATAAGGGAGATGAAAGATATTGTTAGCATTGTCTAGCCTGTTTCGATTAAACCCTTTCGCTATAATGGTCTCTCTCCCATCTATATTTGCAGGATTCTCTAACGAATCTTGAAATTTCACTCGATTTTTATCTCCCCAGTCCTCTCTCACTCTTTCTCAAAAAGTTTCTATTACTCGAGCATTGATATACTCATCAAGCATGGCATCAAAAGTATCATTCACGAAATCACCACACACTTGACAATCACAACTAGAAAAAGCATAATAAGAAGGAATTGAATCAAAAGAACCTGGATTTAGGGCAAGACGAGCAAGTACATTCTCAACGAAAAGGGAGGTGACCATGAGAGAGCCCAGCGACTTGATTCAGCGAAGAAAGTAGACACTAAGAGAGAGGCGAACACTGGGAACTGATGAGCGAAGACGAAAGATGACCAAGTGGTGACTAAATAGCCGAGCAATAAAGAGTAGCGATATCAAAGGTGCAGTGAAACTATAGGTGTAGCGAAACCAGATGCATATTCCATAGGAGCGTAATGAGAAGATGGCTTTCGGGTTGTAGGGGGAGCTTGGTCAGATGACGATTCTTGGTGCGTGCTCGTGGATTTAAGAGAGAAGAAGAAGACCAGAACTTGCAGGTGGGTTAGGCTCGTGGATTTGAGAGAGAAGAAGAAGACGAGAACTTATGGGTGGGTTAGGAAGGGAAGAGGACAGCGTGTGCAAATCATCTAGGGTTTTCAGCTAAAGGGTTAAACTTGGAATTTCATTAAGTTATTAGGGCATTCATTAATGGGCAGCCCAGCTTACCGAGAATGCTGAAATGCCCAAGGCAGGGTCAACCTTCAAAAGGTCGACTTTCAGCCAAGGATGTTTACAAAAAAATTTGCCAAACACTCATTTTTAGCCCAAAGGGCTTTGAAGGCCTAAAGTGGCTTGGAAATGCCACATCCAAATGCACCCATAGTGCTTTCCGTAATCTATATGCTTTGTTTGTTGTCTTTTCTCCTTCAAATCCCGGTGGAATACTCATGTAGATCTCATTTTCTAGGTCTCTATGTAAGAATGCATTCTTCACATCATACTATTGAAGTTGCCAATTAAAGTGAGCCATCAAAGAGAGTAGAATTCTCACAGTGTTCATCTTTGCCATCGTAGGAAATGTCTCCCGATAATCTACTCCATAAGTCTAAGTATAACCATTTGCCACCAATCATGCTTTATCTCTCTCAAGAGAACCATCAGCTTTGTATTTGAAGGTAAAAACCCATTTGCATTTGACAAGGTTCTTTCCCTTCGGTTTTTCGACAATCTCCCAAGTCTGATTTTTTTTTTCTAGTGCATATATTTCTTCTCTCATTGCATTCCTCCATTCTTCTTTAGACAATGCCTTAGATAAAGTATTTGGAGTAGAAATGGTGCTTAGACTCACAATGAAATTTTTATGAGGTGGTGATAGGCGGTCAAGTGACACATAGTAAGATAGTGGATATAAGGGTTTCTTTGTATACTCTTTAGTACCTTTTCTAACAGCACTGGGAAGATGCAAGTCATTTTCTGGCATATCAATTGACTGTTTATATAAAGGAGAATCGGAACTTAGCGGAAATTCATTTGCAAAACTCCAATGAGGATCTTAAACTTGTGTTTGGTCTGGAACAACTGTTTTTCTTAAGTATACCTGAGGAAATCTCATAGAGTCATATATATGGGGAGATACGGGAGTGCACACTTGTTCCGAAATAGACTCAATTGTAGAGAGTAAGTTCGAGATTGAAGTAGCATGAACTGATTCATCATAAACTTATTCATGAGGAGTCGGTTGACTAGAGGTGGAGGTTGATTGGTCAGGAGTTAATTGATCAAGGATTGGTTGATAAGAAGTAGGAGCTCCGAGTGGAAGATTATCAAGAGGTAAGTCAAGATTAAGACCGTCAAAGTCTTTATCTTCAACTAATGATTTCTCCCCCTGAAGATAAGATTTTAGAAAGTAAGGTTTGTTTTCTACAAATGTAACATTGACTGATATGTAGGTCTTTCGAGAATGAGGATGACAACATTTATACCCCTTTTGTGTAGAGGAGTAACCAAGAAAGACACACTTGATTGCTCTAGGATCTAGTTTTCCCCTTTGCTAATTATGAACATGTACAGATGAGGTGTAATTGAAGACTCTAGGTGTGAGATTATTTGTTGTCTTGAAATGGGGATAAAAGCTAGAAAGAACTACCGTAGGAGTTTTGAAATCTAATACTCTTGATGACAACTATTAATCTTGTATGTAGATGTAAGGACGACTTCCCCCCAATAAAACTTAAGGACATTTCCATGAAACAACAATGCTCAAGTAGTGTTAAGCAAATGACCATTTTTCCTTTCAGCCACCCCATTTTGTTGTAGCGTGTTTACACAAGATGACTCATGAATGATCCACTCCTTTTGGAAATAGGTTGACAAGATCTTATTAAAGTAGTCTCTAGCATTATCTAATCTAAAGCTCTTAATTTTAACTCCAAATTCATTTTGAACCATAGAATTAAAATTGGGAACAATAGTACTTACATTAGATCTGTGTTTGAGTAAGAATATCCATGTCACCCTAGTGCAATCATCGATTAGAGAAACAAACCATTGAGCCCCTGAGATATTTGGAATTGTGGAAGGTCCCAAAATGTCACTGTGAATCAAATCAAAAGGATGAGAACTTCTTTTATTATTTATAGGAAAAGATACACGGGTGTGCTTATCAAATTCACAAGTATCACACTGGAATTGACTCATATCTAATCCTTTAAATAAAAAAGGAAACATGATGTTTAAGACACAAAAATATGGATGACCAAAAATTTGTACCAGGATTATAAAGTTATTTATAGGACTTCTATAAGTACCAACTAAGAAAAAACAAATCTAAATAATACAAGTATAATCCCACAAATCAATGGATACTAATAAATCATTTCCTAACGAATTATTTAGAGCTGTTTCCTAATAATTAGAACCCAAAAATTGGGATTGAATATTCCTAATAATCAAGTCCTAAAAGTCAGGATAATTCAACATGGTATCAGAGCATTATGCTCGTTTTTCTTGGATAATGTTGCAGTGCATCCTTTATTGGTGCAATAATCTTCCAATCCCAGCCTTCATTGTTGGATTTGTCTTTGTTCTGGTCGCAACTGTCATTGTTGTGATCCCTTTAGCTATATTTTTCCCTCTTCGTTTCTAAACTTGTCTCAATTTTTGCCCTATAACCTCATTCACTCGCAACCTTTGTTGTTTATGTTTTTGCTCTTCCTTTCCAAATACTTTCTTTGTGCCTCGAATTATCCATGTCTAAGACAAAACTGATTGGAGATATTTCCGATCAAATTGAGGAGACCAACACCAACCATATGACTAGAGATCTACAAAATGTGAGGGCAACTTATATGCTGAATGAAAAGAATGATCTCAAATGGTCACAATTCGTAAAGACCTACTTGAAAGGTAAAGGAAGACTCACCATCTTCTTGAAACGGGTCTACCACCAAAAGATCCCACGTTCAACGCATGGGATGAAGCAGATTCAATGATCATGTCATGGTTTTGGGATTCAATGGATCCGTCCATAAGTGATACGTGTATGTTTCTCAAAATTGCAAAGGAGATTTGGGATTTCTATTCGCAAGACTTATTCAAAGGCTCAAGATGTAGCACGAGTGCATGAAATCAAGGTAAAGACAAGTGTAACAAAACAAGGGAGCAAAATGGTGACGAAATATGCCAATTCCCTTCAAAATCTATGGCAAGAACTCGATCATTATCGAGTATTTGAGATGAAGTGTGTGGATGATGCCGCAACTCTAAAGACTTTCATTGAAAAGGATCAAGTATATGATTTCTTGGCAGGTCTTAATTCTAAATTTGACCGAGTCAGGATTCAGATACTCAGAAAGGAAGAAATCCCTCCTTTGGAAGAGACGATCTCTCTAATCCAAGCAGAAGAGAGTCGAAGGGGAATGATGCTAGAGCCTCAAGCTATGGAAGGCTCAGCATTAATAACTTGCAATGTGTCAACACAAGAAAAAGGAAGGGTGGATGCTTCAAGGCCTAAATGGAGGGATAACCAAGACAATATGTGGTGTACCTACTAAAAGAAGCCAAGGCATACAAAGGAACATTGCTGGAAGCTAAATGGCAAACCGACAACCTCAAGCCGAGAGTGGGGAAACAAAGGTGGGCAACCAAGGCCCTAAGCTCATCTAATTGAACAGACTAGCCAGCAAATCGGTCAAGGTGAAAGACAGGTGAAATAATACTTCAACAGTGAGGAAATAGAAAGAATTAAAGGCCTTTTAGGGTCTCTTGAAAGATGCTTAGGTGCATGTTCCTTAGTACTCTCAGGTAAGCCTCCATTCACTTTTAGTCTAAATGCCTCAGAAAAATTTTCAAGTGAAACTTGGATTATTGACTCAGGTCCACTTATCACATGACTCATACTTCACATTTTTTTAGTACCTATACCCCATGTCCAAGCAATAGAAAAATAGCGGTGGCAAATATTTCTCTGGCCACTATTGCAAGAATTGGTGATATCCATATTACGCCTATTCTCACTCTCAAAGATGTCCTCCATGTGCCGAAACTATCAGCAAACCTTATCTCCATACAAAGGCTCCGATACCATGAAGAAGTTAAAGAAGAGAATTGTGATGATTCTCTATATCATTTGTACCAGGATTACAAAGCCATTTATAGGACTCCTATAAGTACCAACTAGGAAAAAACATATCTAAATAATACAGCTATAATCCCACAAATCAAGGGATACTAATTAATCATTTCCTAACTAATTATTTCCAGCTATTTTCTAATAATTAGGACCCAAAAAATCAGGATTGAATATTCCTAATAATCAGGTCCTAAAAATAATGATAATTTAACATCCACATCCTTATAAATACCTCACTTGGGAGGATCTTGATCACATTACTGTCGCCAATGAAACTTCAAGTTGTGATGACCATACTCGGACTTAATACTAAAGTTCTTATCTTTTTGCGGGGAACAAAAAAGAGTCACTAGCTCCAGGAGAATTTGTTGGACAAATTGCATTTTGCCCACATACCTATGGGCTCACCTCAGTCAATCCTTCGCGATTTTAAGGATTAATATTACGAAAAATCTTAAACCGATATATATATATATATATATATGATAAATTTATTCCAAACTATTTTTTTATTAAAAAACTTAAAATCGGTACACTTGTGATAAATATACCTCAAACTAATTTTTTTACCACTAAAAACCCTAAATCGTTAAATTTGTAACAAATTTACCATTCATTATTTTTTGTTAAATTGGATTGATATTCAAAAAACCACAAACAAATATGAGTGTGATAAATGGAGGATAAAACTCTAAATTGATAATCCTGTCAATTATTATGTGTTATCCAACTTAATAATTTGACGCTAAAATTTAATAAAAACGAATGGAGGATAAATTTATCATAAGTGTACTAGTTTGGGATTTCTCAACCCTGAATTTTATCTCAATCTTGTGTTAGTCCAATAGAATCTAAAACCTATGGCATCACGTATGTGCATTTTGTGGACATCAATGAAGTAAATGGTGATTGCGAATCCATCCCCATATCTAGTTTTGCATGCACTTATTAGTGATTCTAATATCTTTTATCGCAAAGTAATCAATCAATCACAATTGTCTAACAAAGGGTTAAAGCTTGTCTTTCTTATGATTAATTTCGACTGGAACAATGTTCTAGAGAAATCGGTGAGAGTATTATGAGCTAGGGTTTGAAACTATTAGAAAGAAAAGGGAAAAAGGTCAATCTCTTTAAATGAGATACGGCTCCGCTTAAGACGACCTCTTTTTTGTTTCCACAAATCTATGTAAATATATAACAATACAATATTCTTAGGGAAGGATGACATGTAGGACTCTAGATAATTAGGGAAGCCTTCTTCATATTCCAAACAAGTATTATATGGCAATGAACCCAAATGACACGAACTTTGGGCCAAAACCCTTTTCACTTAGCCAGACCTTAGCCTATTTCATTGATAGGCCTTATAGGTTTTAGTTACTAGTGATATGATCCTATGGCGCAAGGGAAGGGATCACTAGAGAGTAGACTTCAAATGGCCGAATCGTTGAACAAATTTTGTTGTCGTAAAAACCTCCGCATTTGCCGAGACACCCTCAAAAGTATATATTCGCACGTCTCATGTAATCACTCGATGTGCAGGGAAAATGTCGTATCCGATGAGTACGAGCTGCGGTGCGCAAAGAGAGCCTCGGATACTCAATTCAAATAAGGAAAGATTATTGTCTTAAGACTTTTTTTTAAGTGGAGTTTACTAGATATATAGACATTAATGCTTTTATCTTGACATGCTATTCGGATGGCATTTTGTCAGCTTTCGAGTACCTCGATCAGTGGGTGGTCCGAAGAGTGCACTTTTTTCATAGTGATCTAATGCATTTCGGATTTTACTCCACGAGTGTTTCTAACAAGTCTCAAACCCGATACCACGAGAGGAGAAGCAAACTCAGCCAACACGTTATTTTTCAATGAGAGAGAGAGAGAGAGAGAGAGAGAGAGAGAGAGAGAGCAAATGTTCCACCAAGAAATAAGCAAGTATAAGAGCAATTTTTAGCTTCTCTAAGAAAGAAATCAACACCCACGTAAAAAGGAACGCCCGCACAAAGCATTTTCCCTTATTCATGCATCCCTCATCTTTATCCTCAAAACTAAAATGAACTCTCTCGTTTTCTATACCACCCCGGCTCGACCCCCTCCTCTTCTTTTCGTCTCATCTCTATATCGCTAGGCGCCGATCCTTCCCCCCGCACGGCGTTGGTTGCCTTGTCGTCTTCCCACAGGACATATGCCGCTTCCCCGTGGACTGCCTCGTCGCCGATCTCCATGTCCTCCTCCGACATCCTCAGCGGCACAACGAACCGCACCGCAAGGCAGATCAGGCTGGTCGCCACCACGTTGAGGGTGACGATGAAGACGATCCCGAGCAGCTGGACCCCGATCTGCCTGAAACCCGCGTGGACCCTTCCCGTCTTGAAGCCGTAGAAGAGCCCTATATACATGTCATTTGGGGCGGGGTAGAAGAGGCGGTTCAGACGCGGCTCGGCGAAAAGCCCCGTGAGGATCCCGCCAAGGCTCCCGGCGACAGCGTGGGTGTGAAAGACGGCCATCGTGTCGTCGACCTTTTGGAGCAGCTCCAATTTCTTATGGACCACCATCATGGTAAACCACGGGATTGAGCCAGAGCAGAGCCCCATTAATATAGCTGCCCAACCTTGGACCAACCCTGAATTTAGAGGCAAAGTAATTTGTATTATTGGTTAGGGTTTTGCTTATACCTAGCTCAACATGCATGAAAATAACACCGCCCCACTCGTAAATTAGGCCGTTCGATTTAGTTTTATTGCCTATTCGACTGATACGGCCTGAAATAAAGCAGGGAAAGTCACATTTTAATTCCCACATAACTATATGGTGGCAAGTAGTTTAAACTAGTTGCTCCCTCGGTGAAGAACATGCTAAAAGCAAATGCAGATGCGACTGCAGAATGCCGGCAAGTTGCGTCTGTTTACTCGTCGAATGGGGGTTGTGTGTCCGTCTCGAGAGCGTTTGTTCTGGTTGATCATGCTAAAAGAACGACGTCACTTCAAGTTCGTGCTGTTTTCGGATCTACCAGTGTCTGCTTTCCTAAACGTTTCGAGTTTGCATCGGCACAGGATTTCAAGAACAAAGTTGGTCGGTCAAACTTACCAGCAGCCGGGGTGATGCAGACCAGGCCAGTGATCATCCCTTGGACAGCACCGATCACGGAGGCCTTGCCAAAGAAGATGAGATCGAGCACGAGCCAGGTGAGCAAGCTCGTGGCCGTGCAGATGTGGGTGTTGATGACCGCGAGCGAGGCGTCGATGTTGACCGCGTAAGGGTCGCCTCCGTTGAACCCGGTCCATCCCATCCACAGAAGCCCGGCACCGGCCAACATGAGCAGGATGTTGTTGGGAGGAAATCTCTCTCTGTCCTTGCTCAGGCGTGGACCGACCTGTGTGCAAAGAAGAGTCAATCAAAGATGGCGCGATTCATAAATGAGGCATTCGACTTCACAGAGCTTTCCACTTACCCAATATGCCGCAGTAAAACCAGCCACTCCGGAAGACAAATGAATGACATACCCACCCGAATAGTCCATTAGCCCCTTCCGAGCGAGAAATCCATCAGGGTACCATATGCTGAATGCCCCAAATGTGTATGAAAACGTTAGCCAAAGTGGCACAAACATCATCCATGCTTTGAAATTCATCCTTCCCAGCAAGGCCCCTGCGATCAGGATCAGCGTGATCGCTGCGAAGACAAACTGGAAGTACACCATCGTTGCGTTTGGCAGCATCCCCGAGAACGCCTGGGCCAGCAGGAAGTCCTGCTCGAGCGAGACGTTGATCCTGCCCCAGAACGGGAGCATCTTGTGGCCAAAGGACATCTGGTAGCCCCACAGGACCCAGCAGACAAGGACGCAGGCGAAGGCGTAGAAAGCCATGAACGCTGAGTTCACCGCCCATTTCTTCTTCACCCCGCCCCCGTACAGGATCATGAGGCCTGGCACGCTCTGCAGGCCGACGAGGGTGGCCGCCGTCAGCTGCCACGCATTGTCGCCTTTGCTCATCCACCCAGGGCTCGCCTCATTGGGGATGAGATTCGCCGGGAGGACAAACGGAGAAGCAGCCGAGCCCATTTTTCTCCTCTCGCTAGGACAAGAACCCTATCCGACAACGTGGAATCAATTCCTCAAAAGTCCCCATGCAATCTCGGTTCGATAGTTCAAACTTTATAGAAGAAGAAAGGAAAGTTTGATTCTCACGATTAGTTGTCACAAAGGGGGTATCCTCTCTTCCTCCTTAAAGAAATCTGTAACAAGAAAGTGTTCCTCACCCGTCCTTGGCCACTTCGCTGCTAGTAAGTTTCAGCCTTGGTGGGCTGTCCTAGGTGCTGCACCGATGCTTCCTAAGATTCTTGGTATATGATAACAAGGAAACGAGACTTTGCTCGCATTGTTGGGAGGATGATTTGGATGTATCTACGTTGCGAAGAAGCTTTAAGTTCCATGTGGGGTTGAATCTTATTCCAATGGATATACGAAAGAACCACGTGATGCTCGCACGGCGAACGGGGCTCGAAAGGGGACGGAGAATGCAAGAGTTGCAACGCGACGTCGGGAGATCTTTTGCTAAGGGACGTTGGACTCGGATCCCGTACATCAGGATCATTTGCACTTCAATTTCAGCGATCAAATATAGTGAACTCCAATCTATTTCGACCAATACTGACCAAAAATCTATTTCGACCAATGATTTGTTTCGCCTATGACGAAAAAAATGCCATATAGGCCCACGTCTAAAGTTGGGGAGGTGTCCTAGTGGCGTCACATATGTGCTGTTTTTCGAGAAAGATGTGTTAAAGCTAGGGCTAAGCATTGGTATAAGATCAACCATGGACTAATCCCGAACCGATCCTGGACCAGCCCAATCTGGCCAGTCCTAATCCTATTTTTAGGGGAATTTGGTCAGTCCTCGATCCTGAGAGCCCTAAATTCTACATTATGCGGGTTAATCCTCTGTCTTAAAAGTTTATGATTGATTCAATTAAGACTAACAATGTATATATTATATATCATATAATATATAATATATAATTAGATGTATTATATATTATATGATATATTAGATATATATTAGGTATATTAGATATATAATTCATCATATATGATATGCCTTTGTCTACTCTAAACCCAAGAACCTCCTTATTTGCTCTCTTCATAGTTCGGTTTGCCATGTAAATGAAAAAGTAGAAAGAAACCAAGCCCTAAGTCAATCAAAATAAAAAATAAAATCCCTTTTCGCTTGTCTTAGCCTCACTTGCCTGCTCACCTCTACTTACTCATCTCACGTGTTCATTTTTATGGTTTGTTGCTTTTAGCAAATGTGAAATTTCTATTATTACCTTATCTTATATTTATGTTTGATATATAATGGTGTTCATAGTATGGCTGCTTAATATCACATTATTGATGAATATGTAATTTGCAATGGTATACATAATGAAAGTCTAATGTCACTCCATTTGGACCCCATATTGGTTCCATGAGTTCACATACATTAATTTTTTGCAATACAAGTAGACCAGCCAATGATCTCCTGGAATTGTTGAAAGTGTATGGATTAAAATTTGTCAAATTGTTTGAAGAAAAATGAATGATTCAGAAGATATTTCATGAAAATGATGGATTGTTCTTCTTACAAAAATATTTAGATATAAATTGCTTTTGATGATGAAAATATTTTCATTGATTAATTATTTCAAAAAAATATAGTCAATATTTTTTTCCAAAATTATTTATTTTTCATAAAACAAATAGATTCTAAATCAAATTTCAATCATTGGGTAACTAAACTAAAATTCAGTGACCACATGCCCAATTCTAGATAAACCAATCTTCACCTCATATAGGGCGAGCAATTTCTGATAAGTTCACTTCGGAGGGCAACACTAAGCAAAAGGATATACGCTTTGTCGAAGTTACACCTATCAAATGAGGTTGAAAATGGTATGGTCTAAATTGACCCATTTTACATGTTTTAACCCATCTCCATTTAATACAAATCTAGCAATCTATACTCGAACTAACCAATATTACTAAAATATTTAACTCATTTTAGAAAAAATTATTTCTTATATATATTTTTTAAAATATATATTGCTTAAACACTTCCATGCAATAATAATCTGATGGACAATTTTTATAATTATTTTGATATATGATTTTGTAATAAATTGAATTTTTCATATTTTTCTTTCTTTCTTTCTTTTTTAATGAAATCCGACAAGGCTCAATCAGTCATCCCATTGGAAAAAAAAAAAAAAAAAAAGAAAATAAATAATTTTATAAAATTAAATATTTATAAAATTAAAATTAAAAGATGATGTGATTTATTTAAGCTTGTTAAGTAATTCATTTATAACTGACCAAAAAAAAAAAAAGTAACTCATTTATGACCTATTTAAAACTCATTTAAGACCCACTAAATTGTTAGACAATCAGGTTTGCCTTAGTGGCCACCCTCCAACATAGAAGGGGGAGGTGGGGAATTCGAATCTCCACATTTTCAAGGAGAGTTGGCGTGGGGATAATTTCGTTTCAAGAGTAGACTTCCACGCCTTGCAAGGAGGCAGGGCAAAAGTTTAAGAATGAGCGTTAGAGTAGAAAAAAAGTGGGATCAACAAAAAAAGAAAAAAAAAAAAAAGGAACCCATTTATAGCGCACACCATTAAATATGGGTTAAAATATGGATTCTAAACCCATTTTACCACCTCCATATGAAGTAGATGCTATTAAGTACACTTTTTATTTTTCTACAAACCAAATAAAAGGATTTCAAAAGTAAAAGCTTCTACGATCAATTGACCAAAATGAGGATCCCAAATTGCATGAGTAATAGGTCTTACATATAAGGGGTCATGCACCCATGCCTCAAAATTTCCTTGCCAAAATGGAGTAAAATTAATTTGGGAAAATTCCAAATAAATGTTTTAAATGTTTTCATTTTTTAAAATAAAGGCATGGAGTGAACCTTATTTCAAATAAAAGCATAAAATGACATTATCATTCCCAAAGAAGAGCTTTAAGTAGCTATGGTTGTTCAAAGGGATATGTGCAACACAAGTCCTAAAACTTATAAAGAAAGTGCAATTAAGTCCTAAAACTTACAAAAAGTGCAATCAAGTCCTAAAACTTATCAACTTGATTCAATTGAGTCCTAAAGTTAACACCGTTAGCCTTTTCCATTAAATATTGCTGACGTGGCATTTAAAATAATTTTTATTTTCCAAGTGGATTTTTAATTTTTTTTTAAAATATTAGATTTAAAAATTAAAATATTAGATTTAAAATCTTTAAAAATTAGATTAAAAATTAAAAAGGAAAATCAAAATTTATTTAAAAAACAAAACTTTTCAAAAAAAAAAAAAAAAAAAAAAAAGGGCGGCCGCCCAACGCCGGAGGGCCGGCAACGGTTGCCGGCCCCTCCGACGACCATCGCCGGCCCTCCGGCATTGGGCGGCGGTGGAAACCATCGGTGCCCTCTCTTTTTTTTTTTGATTTTCCTTTTAGTTTTTAATCTAATTTTTAAAGATTTTAAATCTAATATTTTAGTTTTTAAATCTAATTTTTTAAAAAATGAATAAAAAAATCCACGTGGACAATAAAAAATTATTTTAAATGCCACGTCAGCAATATTTAACGGAAAAAGCTAACGGTGTTAACTTTATGACTCAATTGAACCAAGTTGACAAGTTTTAGGACTTGATTGCACTTTTTGTAAGTTTTAGGACTCAATTATACTTTCCTTGTAAAATTTAGGACTTGTGTTGCACATATCTTTTGTTTAAATAAGGACATAACCTTACTGGCCAACAAAATATTTCGGTTGTTAGGGATATATTCGTCCAAACACAAGTTAAATTCAAATTAAATTAGGTTTAAAATTAAAGAATAAAACTTAAAAAGAGGCAAAACACAAGTTGAAAAGGAGCCGATGGAGAGAGGCGGTGGCCACAGACGCCCTCTTGCCTATGTTTTCCTCTTTTTTTCTTTTCTAAAAGTTTTTCTGCTTTTATGAAAAAATTAAAAAATTTATAAAACAAAATTGCCTTTCACGACTAGTGAGTTTAGACCATTTTTTGAGAAAATAAGAATACTTCGAGTTTTTATTTGAAAAATTGAGAACACTTCATTTTCTTATTTAGAATTTTTTCAATTAATTTTTATTATATTTTGATTTGTTTGATCTAATACTTAAATACTACTTTTCTTCAATCGGGTCCTTAAGCATTATAAATTTTCATTTTACATTGGACCTTCCACAAATTATATAGACGAAAATGCTAACATGGCAAATCATCGTCATAACGAGTCGTTTGAAAATGTTGCCATAGGTCATTCAAAAAAAGAAAAAGAAAATGTTGCCATAGAATTCTTTACATAAATTATTGAGTGGGAAAGAAATGTTAATAAAGTTCTTTTTTCAAATGAACGATTGATATCTATCTTTTTGTGACTGAAAATACAATTTTTTTTTTCAAGGACTGAAAATACATTTGGTAGGTTCAAAACCTATGTATTTTCATTCTCTCTCTCTCTCTCTGTCTCTTTATCATGCCTTTACATAGAGCTCAATAGGGTTTAAGAAGGGCACAGGCACCAGCATCTTCAGTTCATTCTGCCTCCGGCGATTCCTCCGCCATCCTCAGCCGCCTCCGATTCGTTCGAATTCCTCCCCCCTAAGAGCCTTTCCGAGATCAAATGTGTACGAAGAGGGCGGCGGTTGTGGCGGTCAGCTCCCTCGCTTCCCTTCCCAAGGTACGCTCTTCACGAACCTGCTCCTCCGATTCCCTCAGGACGCTGAACGCGTCGAGGCTCATCAGTTCCGCCGCCGAAAGTTACGATTTTAGCGCGCCCAATGGCGCCGGCAGCGAGTATGCGCCCGAGCTTGAGCAGAACCCAAATGGGTTTCGCGAGAAAAGCCGGAATTATGCTGATTCTGCCCTGGGGAACTTGAACCCTAATGGGGTTCACGGAAGAATGAATGGCTCGGCTGTGCAAGGTAGGAACTTTGGCGAGCATGGGAGGCCGTCTTATGGCGACTCTCAGGCGAATTGGAATAGTGGAGTGTATAGGGAGGGTTATGGAGGTGAATATGGGAATGGGCCGGTCGTGGAGAATATGAACACGGGCAGTTATGGCAATGGCTCGGGCGGTTGGGCACGGCAGTCAAGCGAATTTCAGCAGAATGGGAGTCTGAATGCGGGTTATTATCCGAGTCAGTATGCAGGGCAGTCTACGCAAAGTGTGAATGTGGACAGCTCTTCGGGTAGTGTACCACAGTTTGAGAGGAATCCAAATATGTTTTATGGTAGGCAAGGAAATGCATCTACCGTCGGAGCTTCTCCTTATGGAGAGGGATACACTCAAGTGAGGCCCAACGTGAGTGGATCCTATTCCCAAAGCCCCCCGAACACACAAATGATGGGGCAACATCAGGAAAATTTTGGCTATAATACGGGGATGGGCAGTGGCTTTCAAAATGGTCAACAAACCGTGTCCCCCCAAAATCTAGGTGTCGGACAGTACCCTCAAAACTTTTCTTTGGGACAGCATCGGGTGAACTCAAATGATAGTAATGATTCGATGGTCACTTCTCAGATGCCTGGTGGTTCCAGGCCTGGACAAGCATTGGATGGAGCTTCTGAAGGTGCATCTTACATTGGTTCCCTCGAAGAGTTTGATGGTTTCTGTAGAGAGGGAAAAGTGAAGGAAGCTGTGGAAGTTTTGAAGTTGTTGGTTAGTAAGTGTGTTGCCGTTGATTTACCTCGTTTTGTACAACTGATGCACCGATGTGGTGAAAATAAAGCTCTCGAAGAAGCAAAAACGGTTCACGAACATGTCATGAGATCAATGTCTCCCATCAACGTCTTCACCTATAACCGCATCTTGGAAATGTATGGCCGATGTGGTTCCATGGATGATGCATTTGCGGTGTTTGACAAGATGTCTGAGCGTAATTTGTCGACATGGGATATCATGATCACATGGCTTGCAAAGAATGACCTTGGAGAGGATGCCATTGACCTGTTCACTCGATTCAAAGAAGCAGGGCTTAAACCTGATGGACAAATGTTCATTTCTGTGTTCTCTGCTTGTGCAGCAGTGGGTGATATTTGTGAAGGGATGTTGCATCTTGAATCGATGAGCAAGGATTATGGCATTGTCCCATCTATGGAGCACTATGTAAGTGTAGTAGACATGCTAGGAAGAACAGGGCATCTAAATGAGGCGATGGAGTTTGTCGAGAAAATGCCGTTGGAGCCTAGTGTTGGAATCTGGGAGACCTTGATGAATCTTTGTAGAATTCATGGGCACACAGAACTTGGGGATCGCTGCGCTGAGCTTGTTGAGCAGTTGGATCCATCACGCTTGAATGAACAGTCGAGGTCAGGTCTTGTACCAGTGACAGCTTCTGAAATTGCTAAGGAGGAAGAGAAGAAAAAAATGGCAAAAAAAAATCTCCTAGAGGCGAGGAGCACAGTCCATGAATATCGAGCAGGTGATACGTCTCATCCCGAGACACACAGAATCTATGCTCAGTTAAGGGGATTAAGGGGACTTATGAAGGAGGCTGGTTATGTTCCAGAGACTCGGTTTGTCTTGCATGACATTGACCAGGAAAGCAAGGAGGATGCCCTTCTAGCTCACAGCGAGAGACTTGCAGTTTCTTATGGTCTACTCAGCAGTCCAGCCAGATCATCTATCCGGGTCATTAAGAATCTCCGTGTTTGTGGGGATTGCCACAACGCGCTGAAGATTATGTCAAAGCTAGTGGGCAGAGAGTTTATCATGCGTGATGCCAAGAGGTTTCACCATATTAAAGATGGCGTATGCTCTTGCCGGGATTACTGGTAAAGTGATGAAAGTCTAGAAACTTCAGTAGCTAGTGTAGTTTTTAGTGGAGCCATGTTTCAATCGATTCTTTGTGACAATACACACAACTATTGTTAGCTCAGAAAATTCAGTTCTTCTTCCTTTCTTTTTTGGCTGGAGCTTTAATTTGCGCATTTTTCTGTCACTTTTTGATCGACCTCATAACTCATAGGTGTATCAATTGACCTAAGAGACATGAAATGAAGATAATCATGTTTATCTTAGAGTTGGGATCAAATTTGATGTGGTGCGTTTAAGAGGTTATGCTGCTTTGAGTCTCTTTCGGTCTGGTATGCTTAAAAGATGCTAGCAATGCTATTCAGGGTAAAGATAAAAGATTTGTGTACCTCTTGGTTCAATTCCGTCCAAATTCACGTTTGACAAGATAGCATTACTAGCTTCCATAACCAAGTACAAGATTCCTGCACCTAGATTTGCGGAGTGTTGTGTTACTACATGGAGGTTATGTGCAAATGTTGCGGCCATTCTTCTTGAGGAGGAGAAGAACTGGAGTCCACAATGATGCTGAAATGCAAGAAGTGGTCATGTACATTTGTGTCTACAATCTACTTGAATTTGAGAATGCGGTCTTGACTCATGACTTTGTAGTTTAAGGTTCTATTTTGGTCACAAGATCTTGTTACATTTCTTGCAAATTAAGCAAAAGTAGGCCTGTGATACCCTGCACAAATAGATTATCACAAGACTTGTATATCTGATCCACTCTGATTTGAGTGGGCTGGCTTTTACGATGATGGAAGCGTTGCTTGGGTGCATGGGCAGCAGAAGTTTCATTGAACTGTATGGGTATGGGCAGTTGTAGCCTTCATGGCCTTGTACTTCAATTGATGAAATTAGCTATGATGGAGTTGATGTCGTAACAGTCTCTGAATTGGGATCTGATGCATTGTTCTACATGGTTTCTGTTCTTCCGTCTGGATGCCTTTATGAAAGTGCTGGGAGGGAAGAGAGTTATGGAACTTGAGTATGAATTGATGGATGATCCCTGTGCGTCGTACTTGAATTTTGGGAAGCCATTGGCATTGTGCTTCTCTGCTTATAACGATGCAAGGGGGTACATCATTTGTTGCAGGTCCAAGTTAATGCAAGCTATAAAGTCAACTTTTGAGTTATGAATAAAATCTCAAGACAGATGCATCTGATAAGAAATTACAACCTAATAATTGAAAACACTCTATTGAAGAGATCGATGGAAATACATCTTTTCATCTAAGAGAACAAAAACAGAATGTACCTATATAAATAAAGACATCTTGAAAGAAAAATAAAATCTTAATGTCACCGGCCGCTCCCTCCATCAGTATCATTAGACAAGATAGTGTCGTCCTCCTTCGTTGCCTCAACTCGAGCACGTTCCTCCCGCGTTAGAATTTCCATTAGCCAAGGAATCTACCACGACGGTTATCTCTAGACTTTGCCGGACAACCTTTGCTTGTTGTCCGTTATAATTCACCCGAACGTATATCCAAAGTCGCCCTGGTTGATGTAGTTGACGCCGGTGGAGTAAGCATGCCTAGGGCCACCATGGAAAGAATAGCATGAAAAGGTTTGGCCTTTCACCAACACAAAAAGTCAAGGTTCTCATGGCTGACATTCTCGATGTGGCCTGAGTCATCCATCGAGAGATATTCGCCACTTGCAGTCATGGACAACTAATAGCAGGAAGAATTTATTCGAGTCATTCTCTTGAAAATCGTTCACGTTATCGTCAATGTACACATAAAATTTTCGGCATTTACGTTAATAATTTCCAATCAAAATTACTCGAATAGATTTAATTGGTAAAAGGTGAATATATTTAGAACTCAATCAATATAATTAAATTGACAAAAATTAGACTTTTTATGGACACTTTTCCTATGCTTAAGCAGTTTCTTCTCGACGGCAAAAATGACTGGACAGAAGAAGTCGCCACTCTCTCTGTCGGCTGATTGATGTGAAATCAGGTAGAGGAAGGTCAAAACTCAGGTGGTCGATAGATAGTCGCTCGTGGATGGAAGAACCTCCTGGCCATCACTGGACACCTTGAAAACGTCCCTGAATGGTTCGGCAACCCTCCAATCAGCCTCTGCGTTAGTGGTCGAATGACCAGCAAACCATCTGATCAAAGCCCTCCTTCTTCAACGCCAAATAGGCGAAGTTCCACCGAGTTCTCACGTCTGAAAGGGAACTTTTACGGAATCGAAACATTTCGTTAAGGTCATCTTGCCAGCAAAAAACTGATGACATGGCACACGCAGCTGCAAAACGGCCTCACTCCTATGACCATGTTCCTAGCAACCGGTATGTTGATGGTGGCATTATCCAAAGTAGTGGAATGTACTTTCACCGTTCTCATGATGTCTGCACAGACATTATCCATGTGAATGTTTCTTAAACGGCACAGTTCATTGATGTAACACCCAAGATGCCTCTACCAGTGAATTGGGAATGCTGCAATAGGCATAATTGTCCATGAGACTTGAAAGTTACCGGTCATAGCAACCGCATCAATTATGCTCTTACCGACCCTTGCAAATCCCGGCGTTTTGTGGTGCTTAACTCCCCTGTAAGTCGGCCGAGGCACCCCTCGCACGAGCTTGGCGAGACTCAGATCTTGGGTGAGCCAAATGGTACCACAATGGCAAAGTTACATTGTACAATTGGGCATAATGAACTTTTTTGCCAAGGCCTGTTGCGTTAGGTGGCGAAGCTTCCTCCTAGATCTGGCCATTTTCAACAAGATCATTGTCTTAGTACATCTTTAAGTGGCCCGTCCCATCATCAAATTTATGAATAATATTACAACAAGTATTGTGTAGAAAGAATGAACATGAGCATCCAATTTAATACGAAGAACGTTGATTTTTATAGCAAATATTAAAATCATATTAAATTTTCTCTTAATTTCCTGTTTTTAATTTTACGACAATATTTTAGAATTTTATAAATTATTTTCTCCAAATTCCAAAAAAAACTCTTCATTTTCTTTTGTTAGCATTTGTTGTTTTCGTTTAACTTTTTACTAAACAAATTTTCAGAATTTTCTTTTTAGCCAGGAATATTTTCAGAACCCAGGAGGCAAATTGCTGCTCCCGTCTCTTCCGTTGCGGACGAGCGCGAAGCAGAGCAGTTCCGCAGCAGCAAAGCAATGGAGGTCAAAGATCAATGGCGGGTCCTCGAATTCTACAGCGGAATCGGCGGCATGGTACCCTTCTGCCCTGAAAACCCTAATGAGTTTCTCCGCGCTGGATCGGTGCGTGTTCGCGCGCGCATTTTTCCGGGTATTGATTGGTTTCGTTGCTGCTTGCTGCAGAGGTATTCGCTGGTCAAGGCGGGCGTGAACGCGGAAGTAGCGGAAGCGTTCGACATCAACGACGTGGCCAACGACGTTTACGAGCACAATTTCGGCCACCGTCCTTACCAGGTCCTGTCCTGTCCTTTCCTTTCTTTCTTTCTTTCTTTCGCTGTCTGATGGTGGTTCATGGGTTGTTGTGGATTTGCCGGAGTAGTTCTCCGTGGGGTTCACTAGAGTCCGTTGGTCTGACTGGCGTTGGAAGTTACACGTCTTGGAAGCTAGCTAGTGACCATTCATGGGAACGCGAGAGATGCGTGCTCTGGTGATTGTAGTTGGTAGGATAAATTTTGTTTTGGTGTCTTGGTTGATGACGGGTTCATGGGAAATAGTTTTTTTTTTTTTTTTTTAAGAAAAAGAAATGTGGGTTTTCAGCGATAAGCAGGTCAGCGCGGCGTATTGGTGTTGATGAGGATCTGAGTTCACTGGTTTTGTCAGAGTTTTTTCACGGATAGGCAGCAACTTATTTCATCTGCCCTTTCGAAACGGACAAAATTATGTGCTGTTAATTCTCACATTTTATGAAGAAAGCCACTTTTTTGATAATTTTGAAAGATGTGAAATGCAGACATCGCACAAACATAGTGTTTTCGTTTCTTCGTGGACATTGGGGATTTTGAGTGTTGCTGTTGGAATTTGCTGAATGACACATAAATTGGAAAAGGTAGTGAAATCAATGCCTTTTTGTAGCGTCTGTCTGTTAACAGAATATCTGTATTTTACAAAACGAGAAAAGTTCCTTCAGCACCCCAATGGGTTTTTGCTGTTTGAGTTGAGGAATTAGAATTCCATAGCTGTGATTGGTTTATGTGAGATTGGTGCTTGAGACTATAGAGGATGGGCTTTTTATTGACATGACTCAAAGGACTAAAAGACAGGAATTCATTGCTTTAAATGTTTTTATAAGCTCTCATATATGCTTCTGCATGCTTCCTTTTAACTTACCCATGTTCATGTGTGTTATATTTGTACTCCATAGGGCAATATTCAAAGTCTCACTGCTGCTGATCTCGACAGATATGAAGCACAAGCATGGCTTCTTTCTCCTCCTTGCCAACCCTATACTCGACAAGGTTAGTTGTTTCTTTTTCAGGTTTTAGCTTTTTTCTTTTTGGTGGAGAATTCTCATCTTGTGTTGTCATTAGGTCTGCAAAAGCAATCTGGTGATGCTCGAGCATTTTCATTTCTCAGGATTCTTGAACTCATACCACAATTATCCCAGCCTCCTATATTGTTATTTGTGGAAAATGTTGTCGGATTTGAGGTTTGTTTATCTATCATCTTGCTTCATTTATAGCGAGCAAGAAGATTTGCTGATTGGTGAATTTTTTTTCTTGCAGACTTCTGATACTCATGCAAAAATGATTGAAACATTGAAAAGTAGTGGTTTTGTTACTCAAGAATTTATTTTGAGTCCACTGCAGTTTGGGGTGCCATATTCTAGGCCTCGGTACTTTTGCTTGGTACTCGTCCTCTCTCTGCCTCTGCTATATTTCTTAGGTGTTACAAACAACATTAACTTTCTATGAGATACAATTTTCTGAATTAAATTCTCTTTACTTGATGGCTGATACTTCTGATGAATTTCAGGATTTTGATTTTTGAGTTCTTGATCAAATTCGCTGAGAAAAGTATTGCCTTTTTCTTCTAAAAAGAATTGATATATGGTTAATTGAGCTCTGATGAATTTGTTGCAAGACCGTTGACTTTACCAGTTCTGTTTGACTATTGTATTATTGCCAGATCACCTCACCAATAAGTTATCTGCACTAACTTTGACAATCTATGTACGCTCATTTCATATGAATGTTTGCTTTAGTATCAGCCACATACATCTCTTATGTTCTATCACTTCAGGCATGTAACTTGTGTCCACTGACTTGCAGGCAAAAAGGAATCCCTCACCCTTCTCGAGCCCATGCCTTAATGATAAGCTTATATGGTGTCCAAGCCCATTATTTGTGCACAATGGTGAACTAGTTACTGAAGAGTGTTTGAGACCACAAGACAACTGGGATAAGCTGCTGGAATCTTGTGTCCCAGTGGAGCACTTTCTTGAATTCAAGAGTACTGCTGGCCCTAAAACAGCTGAATGTGGCTTTGAGAATGCAAACATTGTTTCTAGAGAACTTAATGATCCTCTCAAGGGTCATGATGAAAGAAATGGATTCAATAGTACTGATTTGGACCTTTACCATGTTCCGTTAAGTTTGATAGAGAGATGGGGCAGTGCTATGGGTATCCTTTTTTGCTTTCCTTCTTTTATTACTTGTCTTGTGAAATGGCATCTCCCATCATTTACTCATTGAACATATTCATTATCCGTTGACAAATTCCTTAACAGACTATAGACATTGTTTATCCTGATTCAAGGCGGTGCTGCTGTTTCACAAAAAGTTATTATCGATATGTAAAGGGTACTGGGTCTCTCTTGGCAACTGTCCAGGTGAGAATCTAACTTTAAAATTGGAGAGGCATGGTTTATAAATTGCATCATATGCTAGAGCTCTAGGTACTGTCCATCTGTAAATTTGCTTGTCAGCTAGTCTAGCATTTTTAAATACCCTGATGCTCGCAAGGATTGAATAACTTTCGATTCTTTCCCATAATTAGAGTCTGATATCTGCATTTTATACATTATAAATCTGTTTCATGTATTTAATCTTTCGCTACCAGGCTTAGTAATTACAACCTTGTGCATATTTAGGAGTGAGTTGAAACTGAGATGTCTACAGGCTATAATTTTTGTTTTTGAAGGATTCATAGTTTCGTCATTAGAGACGCCATTTTTATCTGTTTATTCTACATAATCTAGACATCCGGCAGATGGAAATTTCTTGCTGTGACACTTCATAATGGTTAACATGCAGCCAGAAATGAAAGGCAAAGAATTCCCATTAAAGGAGCAGTGTCTTAGATATTTTACCCCTCGGGAGGTATCTATATATTCCCAAGACATTCTGTTTGTTGAGATTCTTTTTCTTTTTTTCCCCAAATGGTGCTAATATTTTTTTCTCTCTTTCCCTAATGGCAATCAGGTTGCAAATTTCCACTCTTTCCCAGAGCATTTTGTTTTTCCAGATCATGTCAACCTTAAGCAAAGGTATGTTGCTTCACACTCAAGATAGTTTGTGGTCCTGTAAAGTTTAACAATAGCATAGTCATGTTTGTTTGAAGTTTAACACTGCTTTTTTTTTTTTTTTCACTGATTTGAAATCAGCAAGTTCATACGTTCCACCTTTTGCATCATCCTTATGCAACCTTTTTCCGCCCCCTTCTTTTTGGTTAACTGTAATTTTGGTCCTGTAATTGTTGTAAATTTGTGCCCTGGCCTGTTTTTAATCGAATCCTTTTGGTAATCAATTTCCTTCGTCACCTGCTATTACTAATTGACGTGTTGCTGACACATGGCATCTAGTTGAAGCACCTAATGAAACACTAGGAAATTGACGATAAAAACAAAAACAGGAGGGGGAGAGAGACAGAGAGAGAAAAGAGTGGGGAGCTACCAACAAGCATCAGCAGGGGTGAGGCTTCCAAGGTCCCTCATGCTGTAACCATTCCTCCCCCATCCCAATGCCAACTTCTACGCCGCCCCCCCAACAACACACACACACACACACACAAAAGCACAAAAAAGAAAAGAAAAGAAAAGAAAACCGCGTGGTGCTTAATTAGATAGTCACATCAATATAGTTGGTGCCATTTCAGCTCACTGTTGATTTTTGTCATGTAAATCATTTAAAGGTGTTAGTTAAGAGAGACGATGAAAGGAATTTGTTACCGTATAGAAGAACCCATCCTCCAGGTAGTGTTATGAAAACTGTATCTAAGACCAAACGGATGAACGTCCTGTACTTGGTTCAACAGATTTGAGGCTGGCTTTAACTTTAAGGATTAACTCGCCATATTCAACATATACAATATAATGTTGAAGTTCCTGCTGGGCTTGTGATATTAAAGTTAACATGTCCCCATGGAAGAGTTCTCTTTCTATGAAAGGAGGCCATGTATTTGAGTCCTCCATGCGTCAAATTCAATGATTTTTTTATTTATTTTTCTCCCAAGAAGTAGAATGTTTTTGTTAATAATAAGTTGCCTCCAATGACGGAAGATTGGATGCAGCTCAAGTTGTGTGTTGCTCAGCAACAAGAAGGTTGTGGGTTCAAGTCTCCATGCTTGCAGACTCATTAAATTATGACTTGGCTAAAAGTTAAGAAAAGTTGCACCTCTCAACATTTCCTTCTACTTCCTCTATCGTTTGCAAGGTTTTGATGTAAATTTCTAACTGAATAATCTTTAAAAACCACAAGTGAGAATGTATCTCCTTTAGTTTTGGGGGCGCGGTCTACTGTTGAGGTTCTATCTCCCCTGAAGTATGACTAGCTCATGAACCATCATAGATCTGCTTTTGTGCCTAGGGATATTGAAATCCGATGTCTTTCTCTCTCTCTCTCTCTCTCTCTCTCTCTCTCTCTCTCTCTCTCTCTCTCTCTCTCTCTCTGTGGCCCTCGAAATCTAATGTATGTGCTTCCTGCTTCAGATATGCTCTCCTTGGAAACAGTTTGAGTGTTGCCGTTGTGGCACCTTTGCTTCAATATCTGTTTACCGAACCATCATGACACCTAGAGGGTCAGTGCAAAGATATTGGGTGTTCGAACATGACATATTAATTGCAAGTTTTTGGCTTCTTAATCTATGAAAGCAAGCAGCTGACAAAAGCCATCGGAAGATCTTACTTCGTAGCCATCTTTCATGCTGGCAGAGGTTCTGGAATTTTTTATGTCCCATTTAGAGGAAAGAAGAACATGCAACTTCCTCTGTAACCAGTAACCACCAAAGAGTAGGATAACACAAGTATGCGCTGTTCATTGGGAGCCATTTATTAGTATATGGCATCATTCTTGTCTTCAGATTGTAAAATGTCATGAGAAAAAAGAATTTTAGATGGAATCTGGGATCTTCTTTGCGGAGTGAAAAGTTTTGAGTCATTTAACAAGTGAGAATTATTGAGAAGTTTCCTGTCTTGAGTTCTGTTGGGGAAACGTTTTTAATGGTGCTTAGGTAATTCCAGTCACATGTAAACATAGACTGGATGTGGAAATTTTACTCACGTCCTCATCAGGCGAAGCCAAAGAAGAAATGGTGACTTGCTGTTACATTATTTTAATATGTACCTTTTCATCACTTTCGATGAAAGGCATATGGAAATAGACTTCTGTACCGGTCGAATTAGTCACCTAAACGTGCGGATTGTCAATATCTCGATGCTTCAATTTGCTGAAGTTCTTTGTCTTCTTTTTAATTGTCTGTCGGCACGGGCTGTAGGAGCACTCAAATGTTATTGAGAAGATTTTGCTTTTCAGTCCAGACTCTAGATTCCTGTCGTGAGCTGTTTTGCCGACGCTCGCCCGTCACACAGAAAACAAGGCGATATGCTATTCACTACATTACCTTTACCTGGTTTAATGTCAAGTCTTTGGATCTTCGGATAATCCAGTTCAGCAAATTTGTCTCTGTTGCTGCCACTTTCCTTATTGTTGGTACCAGGATTTGTGGTCCGATGCCATTCTTTAACGGGTTCGCATGGGAATAAGAACCTTGTTGCAACTTTGTCCGACTCGGGCATGATTGCATCATGGTGGATTCCTTGTCTCATTGTGCAATATTTGCACCATAATCATTCCCATGGCCAATCCTCCAACCGGAGCCCATGCTTCCTTGCACGCATGGTTCATATCAAACGTTGCACAGTGACTGCACTCCCGGCAAGATCTGAACGATGCTTCCACACATCATCCAAGCATTTCATGCGGAAAGCACGAGATGGACCCCAATTCAGATGCCCCAACTTCTTCTCACCATCATCTGCGAAACTGCCCGCGTCTGGCCATGGGAAATAATTGCTTCTCTCTCTTTTCATGTTGACGTCGACATGGGCTGGAAATGATGAGGATCATTCCGCTGACCAGTGGTTGTCTTCCAGTTTCGAGACGAAGGACGAAGCTTTCGAGGGTAACAACTCATTGTGAGAAACCGAAATCGCTAACTACTCATTGTGAGAAATTTTACTCGTTGTTTTGTAATAACTTCTTTCCTGTTATAGAAAATCCATTTGTTGAACAATTGTAAGATCCGGATGTAATGAAGAATTTTCAGTGTTTCTGTCGTAAAAAGGATAACGTTGTGGGGACAAGAAGGAATGTAAGTTTCAACATACGATAGATGCCTCGCGCACGACGTGCGACATCACTTTCATTTCCACCAATATGGATATTATCCACCGATTGACGTGTGGCTTCAATTAGCCATTGCTCAAGGGAAAAGGACATTGGTAATTATAGTGGTGTGCTACCAAAGTAATTTAGAGTCTTTTTTTTTTTAAAGAAAATTGTTCTAGAAAATTGTTTTTCAACTTCTAATGTTTGGATGACAAAAGATTAATCGATTTACGAGAAACGTTTGTCATAGATCAAAAACAAGCATCTTAAATTGGGGGAAAATAACTTCCTCTTCTAGTAAGAGGGAAAACACATTTGTTTCCTTGAACACTTTGTAATAATGGAAAATCTTTTTCAATGAAAATCTCTTTCAAGAAAAAATAATTAGTTTTCATTTGTTCGGTGGTCTAGAGAAAGTGTTTGAACCAACATTTGGTTCACTTCACATGACGACTAACAACGTTCCAAGAAAAGTAATGCTAAGTTTACCGAGATGGGCTATGTTTTTCTCCATCCTTGGTTGGCAGAAATATTCTTCGGTCACGCGTTGGGTTGATGAGTGATAAGATGTAGACATCCCCTATGTACAAATTTAACTATATGAATGCGGTGATGCCCACATTAGTAAACTGCCAAATGGAGTACTGATCGGTGAATAAAGTGGTCCTATTAAGATTGGTCCATCAGAATTGATGGATTGGTGGTGCGTAGGATTGTAATTGGGATTTCAGATGAGTGGGGGTATATATCCAATATCTAATAAAAGACCCCGCTACATTACTCAGTAAACAATTTCAATAAATCAATTTCGATTTACTTAGCAAGATTCATTTGAGAAAACCTTAGCGCTCTCTCATCCACCTTGCCTCTACCTACACTCTCTCCCTCGTAGTTGGTGTCATGCATCTAATTATGTATTTAGAAATTAGCCCCCGATAGCAAAAAATATTTTTTGTGGTGGTCACGCCACGTTACATATGGTGTAATCAACCAATCATTAATGTGCGCATACTATGAATCTCCTCCTATTAGGCGCACCCCGTATATCATATATCTCAATTTGATTCGCTTGTTATACCACATAGTATAAATATTACATTAAATACCATCTCCCATTATGAATTAGTATAGACGTCAATTTATAAAACATACATGCCTCGGTGTCCTATAGTTGTTGTTTGGAGCTACATAACCTAAGTTGAAATTGACTAGACATCGTGATTTGGCCTAGTAATGTCATAGTATTTGACTATATACATGTAACGATTATTCTAGAACGTTTATCCTAACCTAACTACCAAAAAAATTCCGCTATTAATGAATTGTTTTGGATTGCTTTTAAAGTGAGATAGCTTTCGAATGGGGGGTAAAATTACAATTAATTCTCTCTAAAGTACCAAGTCGAATATATGAAGTTTTTGCAGGGTTCAAGCGGCAAAACCGGGGCTTTCTTTTTCTTTTTCTTTTCTTTCACTTTTTTGGAAATATATTGTTGCTGGGGATAAAAAAAAGAAAAAAGAAAAAAAATTGGCTTTACTTTATTTTATTTTTTCTGGTAAGCAAGAAAAGTACCCCCCCATTATAAACCCATTTTCAATTGTTTACCTTCCTTTGTCCTTCAAACCGCAATCTCCCAAATCTCTCTCTCTCCAAATCGAAGGAGAAAAACCTAAAACTCTTCCGCGGAATCGAAAATTAGGGCTTCGGGCTGCATTCGTTTCGAAGGTAAGTTTCAATTTTTTTCGCAGTTTATTTTCGATTTTTATTGCGATTTATTGGAATTCCTGGTTGCCGTATTGCTCCGTTTTTTGGATGTGAATTTATGACCAATGATTTTGGAATTGAAGATTCTGGGCTCTTCATCGCACGATGAATCGATTTTGCTTTTTTTTTTTTTTTTTTTTTAAAATCAACCCTTTGGATTTTTTTACCCTTCCTTGGAGGCGCATTCCTGTTGCCGATTTTTGCCTAGTTTTTGTGTATCTGTGCCTTGCTATGTAATGGTCTGATGCCATGTTTTGGGTATTTTGATTAGATTTTGGGTATTTTGATTAGATTTCTGGGTCATTTGTTTTTTCAGTTGAGGGTTAGAAATTTGGTTTTGATATATGATGAGGACGTTATAAATTATTGATTTTGCGCACTGATTGTGACAAAAAGGCATCTTTTTGGATGTTTGATTCATTAATTTTTCTTTCATTAAAGGAAGATGGGTTGTTGTCTCTTGATCGGTGGCTTTCGATCGTGCTTTCTGTATTGGGTTCGTCTGATTCAGATGCCTTAGGACTTGTACTTAGGATGGTTTGACAATGATATTAAATTTTGCATATGAGAAAAATTGTATCTCGAAAAGATCCTGTTGATTTACATTTGGGATATTGGCATTACTTGTCAATGTTTGCCCTTCACATTCTATGTTGCTTTTATGGCCTATGAGAATGATCATATGTTTCGCTTGTTGGCTGTTCAGGTTTCCCTGTGTATCGTGCGCATTGATCATGAAGCTTAAAGGAAATAAAGTTCGGCTGCTGTGCAAGGAGGAACCAAAGATGAACATACGGGTAGAGGATGGTTGTCTGTCAGTTGCCAACAAAAGCCGATTCCAGGATTCTAATGCCGTTTCCAGTAGAACGTCGGGGATGAAAAGACTCTCACCTTATTGCTCGTCTCAACTAAGAGTGAACGCTGGACATAGTCGCAATAGGAAGGCAACAATCAAAGATAATGTGTTCTTGAGAGCCCCATTGGAAAAGGTAGATGCTGTTGCCTACCCACGAGAAATTCTGGGTGAAAGAAACATGCATGCTTCCTTTGGCAGTCATCTAGAACCTAATGATTCCAATACGGACGCAAGTTCTGTCGGTAGTTGCAGTGTTGTAGATGATTGTTTCAATAGGTTTTCTAGTCGAACTTTGAGGGATCCTAGTCAAGATGCTGATACTCTTTGTAGTAGCGCTGAATCATTCCAAGGACGTGATGATGAGGAAGACGTGACTTTCTCCCTTCCTCATGAGGAGGCTGTTGCAACTAGAGTTCATAGTTTAGAGTTGCATGCATATCGCAGCATTCTGGTGGCATTGTATGCTTCTGGACCAATGAGTTGGGAACAAGAAGCCTTATTGACGAATCTTCGTCTTTCTCTTAACATATCAAATGATGAACATTTGATAGAGCTAAGGAACTTAATTTCTTCCAGAAGAAGTCTTCATATTAGCTGATGGTCAGATTCAGTACTTTTGTCTATCTTTTATTGGATTCACTTTGCTGTGCAGATGGCACCTTAAAATTGTAAGAAAGGAAAGTACATTATATGTTCCTCTGCCTCTTTTAATATCTCTGCAATGACTATATGGTGACGATATGTATTTAAAAGCATGTCTTTTTACCACAATAAAAGTGAACGCTATTGTTCTTACTCTGATTACCTCTACAAAGCAAGTTTCTGTTTTCTTTGTGGACCTTTCTGATGCATCTTTCTATTTCTTGGTAGACTGTATGCATATCACTAAATAATAAATTGTTCGTGGATCGTTTGTCGACTTTCTTCTATTATTGCAGAAGGGTCTCATATGACCTGATTAGACGTTGGATCTTGGCAAAATCGTTTGTTTGGTAGGTTCTGTGTATGTACGTGTGACTGGAGTATAGGTTCCTGATGATACTAACATGTCCCGGTGCCTCACTCATTGACCTGAATTATACAACATATAGAGCTACTTAATGCTCTGAAACTTTGAACCAGCAATCTTTCTGATTTCCCTATCTCTAACCTGATGGCAACATTGGAAATCCAAATGTGAGGATGTTATTGATAAATGTCCCTATATTTTCCAGGGTTGAAGTTAGAGGCTATAATTCCTTGCTTCGAAAACTTCAAACATGATGCTGCGTTTGGTCTCTCCTGGCATAGACCATGGGACAATATCTGCATCCATTCTTCTTCAAAAGAGAAGCATCACAACACGCCCTGTATTATGCGGGGCAGAAGTTGGAGCCTTCTGGTCCTTGCTTCCAAAGGTCCAAAGATGATGCTGTGTTAGATTGCTTTTGGCATGTACCGTAGGGCAATATCTGAGTGCATTCTTTTTACAAAAAGTGTTGCATGACAAAATTAGCAATTTTCTAAATGATATATTCTGATGCATTACTCTCCATCACTTCAGTGAAGAGTGGAAACAATCTGCATTCCTGTTGATTTTGGCAATGATGAGTATCCTGAAGAAGATTCCGAGATCTGGATCAGGTCATTTGTAGATCTCTTAAATTATGTAATTTGCAAATGCTGAACTACGTTCTCTTGAATGATGTAATTGCAAATTACATCATTTATTGTTATAATTTATGTGTATGACTACTTTGGATAAACTGCAATTTCATTGCATGGTTGTGAATGATGGCAATGGTAGCCATCTCAAACAACCAAATTGTTTATATCTTTCTGACATGCTAGTTAAGGATTTAAAAGAATGATCCTGTTGCACTGGTTATACAACCTGGCTCTCTCTCTCTCTCTCTCTCTCTCTCTCTCTCTCTCTCTCTCTCTCTCGGATTACAGTAAAATGAATTGAGAAAATTGAAATTTACAGAACAGAGAAAATTTAAGGGTTATAGTGTTGAAGCATTAAGAAACTCATTGTGGCTGTAAGAGAAATTGCATTGATTGCACCTCATGTACCAACAAGAGTCTTGATGAGATTGTAGATCCATCCAATATACAAAGCAACACCTGTTTAGTGATCATGTTTTTGTCATGATCACTAAAGATTATGTAGGAACAACATGGAAATATCCAATGTATTATAAATTGTGAGTCTTACATTCTATCCTTTTTTTAAAGGGATGATTTTTTTTTTTGGATGATCAACTTCTATGAAATGCTTATGCATGACAATCTCTTTCTTCCATGGGACTTTTGGTTATTACTTCTACAGATATTACCGGTATTGATTATTAATTCGTCATTTAAATAGTACAATGATGTCAAGTCATTGCTAATTTGCTCTTTCCCAGAATCACATATTTTATTATGGCAATTGAATGAAGTCAAGAGATTGGAACTTGATTTCCTCTCGATACATGAATGTTAATGTGAATAGACCTGCCTCCACTTGTTTGCTGGTTGGCCTCCCTGGATTTGGTGGAGCTTGTGATTATTTCACTAACGATTTTCTTCCTCTGAAAGGTTTTAGTTAAAAGGGCGGGCAAATGTCCAAAAGAAAGATAGGTTTTTTTCAAAATTTCCTCATTCCATGCAGGTAAATTTTTTGCACCACGAAGATGTGTGCTAATAATTGCTAGAACTATTTTTTTTTTTTTTTGGAGGATCAATTTTTAATATGAATGTTCTTTTGCAATTTATATTTGAAAAGTTTCTTCTAGAAAATTAATATGTCACAAAGTCTACTACATTAATTTTTTGTGCCAATTCAAAGGTCACAGAAGCTGAAGTACTCGGAATACTGTTTGAAAGAAATAAATGGTTACTCATTGTATGTATGAAATCATTGTGTCGTGGATATTTAGGTTTCACGATAGTGGCCTTATTTTAATTGTTTGTAGCAGTTTTGAATGGTATAGTCCGTGTCAAGTTTGTATGTAGGAAAATGTTTGATTTTCATTTCTTTTGTTTCAATTCTTTTAGTAAAAAATGAAAATACTTGTTGTATCTGGTCCAAATTTTCTTGCATTTGATGATTGAATGTGTGCTCAAATTTTTTTAAAATCAAAGTAGTGCTAGTGAATATTTTCAATATCAGCTACTAGGTAGATTTGAAGGAGTCAATCCATTACCCTTAAATCTGTCTCAATCAGCATGTTCATGTTTCATCAATTGTGAACTAATTTCTCATCTGAGGGGGTTTGAGTAGTGTAGTTTGCCAAGGTAGCATCGTAGAAGTTCTTTTGCCTGGTTTCCTCTTTAAAATTCATGAGTTCTCTACCATGACTACGTTTTTTAATTATTCTTCTTCTTTCAGTACCACCACCTGCTGGAGAAACCCTTAGCTTGTTGCTGTTTGTTGGTGGTATATTCCAAAGGAAAGAGCTATTTTCTACATTAAGGTTGACTTATATGTTGAAATAGTTATCAAAATTCATATTCTGTACTGAGAAAAGATATGTGTGCTGATGATAGAATGATTTGATTAATGAACCTATTCTTCTAGTGAACAAGATAACCATTTTTTCTGAATACCCTGAGCTAGAACGTCGTTCACTTGGTACTGATACTCTTATAAGTCAGAAGTACAATTTCAGGCTCTAGAGCATATGCATTTAATTGCGAATGCAAAATTTAGGATTTGCAAAGGAGCACCAAGACTTACGACTATAGTCAGAACATCCAGCCAAGATTCAATTTAACTTTTTTGTTTTCAAATCTTAATCTTTCATTCTTGGCATACTGTTTTCTTCTTGTTTTCAGCCTTTGGTGCAGGTTAAGTGAACAGAGTTATTTTGGTAACTAGAGCATAGATCGTACCTTTCTCCACGCCATTCAGGTAAGGTTTTCCTAGACCTGTAAAGCTTTAATTGATGGAGGTATTGCAATGTTCTTAGAGGTCATCTAGGGTGCTAGCAGCATTTTCCCGAAATTAATTGTCAGTGCTTATGGTGACATATTCTGAGTTACTACATTCATCCAAAAGTTTGTCTCAGTTGTCCATATTCTCTGTTTTGTGTGCCCAAGGGTGATAAAGGGGCTTTAGATTGAAGGCAAATTTTAGGGTTTTGTTAGCTGGTCTGACTTCACTAATTAAGTAGAAACCATTGAGGGAAACCCAAGCAGCTGTAGAAATTAAGCTACTAGAACATCAATGAAGGATTCTTCCATATAACTTTTGAGAAGTATGAATGCAATTGCTGCCAGATTAACATTAAAAAAAGAAGAAGCTAATGGTGAATAGTTAGGGTTTATCGGATAATGTTGCAACATGAGAGAATAGAATCTGGAATTGTAATTGAATTCCAAGTGTAAAAAATTTTTAGTGCTAAAACTGGAAATACAGATTCTCGTGATAATGTCCAAGAGTCAAATATTAGTTTCTTACCAACCATGAAATTGTTGATATTATTGATTGATTTTAGCAACGTAATACTAACAGATGACTTTCCAATTTGTCAAATTTTCTTTCCTTGAACAAATCAAATAACCCCTTCTGTACTTCACACATTAAATGAATTCTCGATTTATTTAAGTCTGAAATCAGTTAGTGTTACTAAAATGTACATAATCTTAGTAAGTGTAAAGTATGTCCAATGCTCGATTGAGTTATCAAACATTGCCTATAGGCCGAAAAAACTTACACATTAGCTGAAATGTCTGCTCTATATTGGCCTATAGTAGTTCTTGTTACTGTGCGTACCCAACTCATATGCACTTCTTGGGTTCAGATGAGCCGTCTGGTGCATACCAAGTGATTCCTTTTTTTGTCACCTCCCATTCTGTTATCTTCAATTTTCTTCCTGCAGCTGCTTGTGATTGTGCGTGTGCCCATGCGTAACTGCATTCTACTGTTAATGCTACATTTTTAGTTTTAAGGAGCCAGCTTTCTTCTCTTTTTTAGACAGACCAAATTGGTTGAAAATGAGTTTGTAGATTTTTTCTTGTAATCTTTTGACCGAGTAAACAAATTTATTGGAAGACAACTCCACATGCTTTTCTTCTCTTTAAACGAAACTCAATTTTCTTGTTGTCAAAGAATGTTATGTATGTTTTTTTTGTTTGGCTGATATAGGAAAGAGGTCATTAAAACGAACCTTTTATTTCAGAGTTATCAATAATACGTAGGCTTGGCAAAGTAAATACACTAGTAATATATACCATATTAACCTTCCATTACAGTATATGTAATTCTTATTATGCTGGTTTGGGGTTTTATAAGCCTAGTTAAAGCATAACACTCCTGAAAAATCCTTGTCTCACTCCACACATCAAAAGCATAAAATGCTCCTATACCATAACACATCCGACCAATTATTCTGGTCAAACTCTTACATGAGCCTAGGGTTCCTGACGCTCAAGAGGACTACGTCATCAACAACAGGACCACACAGAGAAGAGAAATCGTCACTCCTCATGGTGTAGAATGTGCTGTAGAACATGATCCTGGTCCTGGTGGACACAGCCTTGAATCGCAGGACAGCACGCTTGAACCCGCCTTTGCCCTTCGATTCATAGGGCACCTTTATGGTGTCCCTCCCTGCAAATGCCTCAACGATCATCGACCCCTCACATGAGTTGCTTGCATCTCCGACGGCGAAGAATAGGGTGTAGGTTTTCCCTGGGATGGTCCTGGCTACTTGAGCAATTGCACTCTCTTTGCCGGCAACGAGTTCGATTGCTCTATAGCCCCCAGGGACAGAGAAGTGGGCAGAGTCGATGTATTTGACTGCTTTGAGGGATTCTACCATCCAGCCAGGCAAGGGAGAGTGGTCATCCTCGATGTTCGGAGGGATCAATACTCCCCAGGACGTGTTTGGGAAGATGTAGGGACCCTCTTCGAAGCCGCCATTCTTCAGTATGTTCTCTGGATAAGTAGAAGAGAAGTTACTAAAATCATTGCTTGCGAGAAAGGAACAAATTTGGCATTAAGGATGAAATGGTAATTATGTAGAAGAATCTAATGTATCTTCATGTTTCTGCAATCATACAAAGAGAGTTGGATATGTGACTAGGAGAAAAGTTTTTCTTGTAATTCTTTTACTATTGTGGATTATGTCAATCAAGTCTCCACATTGATTATGGTTCCTTCAGTGACTAGTAATAACATTTCTCAGAAGAGTCTCTGGCATGAAATAGAGCCTTTCTCTGGCGTGTGAAACATGGCCATTCAAAATGACCTCTTCTTTGACCAAAAAATCATGGAGGAATGATGTAGAAATGAGTATCAATCAAACAGATTTAATGAGATTGATTCTGTAGGATTTCATGCAGACTAATGTAGAAAGTCGTCCGTGGGATCGATCAGACCACATGAAATGCCTAAGCTTTTGGTAAGTAGAATCGTGTTCCAGAATCCATTAGTTGTGAAATCAAAGATGAGAGAACTCACTATTTGTTGCTCTAGGAGGATAGAGAGCCCTGATTGCAATCGAATCAATCAAGGGTCCACAAGCAGGGTCCTCCTCAACGCCTGGATTGTGGATCACAATCTCAGCCACATCAAGCTCGGCCTGGAATGCCCAGGCATACGAGTCCCACCCATTGCTGCTGTACAGGGTCTGCATCGGAAGCACTCCCGAGTCGGGCGCAACTGATATGTTGAGCTTCTCTTCCTGGGCGCACGTCCGGGCTGCACTGAACGTGATAGAGTAGTACATGCCCTTCTGCACCCGGAGATGCTGCTTGATCGAGGCCTCATTCCCGAGCCGCACCGCGAACGCGCCCTCGGGGACAACCAGCAGCATGTCGCCCTGCTTCTGGCCCGACTTGATGTACTCCACGAAGCCGGAGATCTCCCACTTGGGGATTGCATACTTACCGATCACCACTGTGCCTTTCATGTCTGAGGACTTGGGCCCGAGCTCAAAGTTCCCGTTCGGCACTAGCCCTGTGCCAGAAAATGAATCGGGCATATTTTAACGAATGATCAATTGATCGGGTCCACAGCCATGTCCAAAATTTAACTCATTAGGCCGAAGTTGAAAAGAGAGATTGGACAAAAAGGACACATCATATGGGGCATTAATTGTGACCTAGCATAAGCTTTATTGCCCTCACTCAAGGACCATCTGGTCTGCAAAGCTTAAGTACTGCACGGTTTACTGCAGGAGACGACCAATGACCATGTGGGTATTATGATTGCTTCTTCTTCCCTCCTCATCTTAAGTATAAGTTTGAATGGCTTCTGTGGTCATGACCCAAACTATTATGCGTTTTCTCAGAAAATGTCAGGGGGCCAAAAAGTAAAAAAAAAAAAAAAAAAAAAAAACAAAAGTAGTCCTATTTGATGCTTCTGGGAAATTTTTGATAACTTTTGAAATGCTCTTTATGTGGTACCAAGAGTAAAGTCGGCATAAAATTATTAAATTCAGGACCATGTGAGGTTTCTGCCAGCCTGAAATGTCAGCTGTATAGTGGCCCCCATTGTGTCTGTACCAATCGCAAAACAGCTTCAGAGACATTGATCTCCAAAATTCAGGATTCAATGGATGGAATTAAGGAAATTCACTCAAATGAAGAATTTGGTTCTCACCAAAATCATTCACTTTGACAGAGAAAATCTTTTGAGTTGAATATTACAAGCATATTCCAGCAAAATAGACTAATCCAAGTATGTTGATTGAGGATTACAGATCTCAGCACATAATGAACCAGATCTTCATTTACTCATTAACTGCAAATGGATGTAGTTGTACATAGAAGACTGGCTACTCAAGTAATTGCTTGATGAGTGACTCTGAAGTTATTAAATTGTCAAGCCAGTCAGTACATGCTAGTTTCAAGGATTTGGCAGCTAACTAAATTTCATACCACAGTTCATTTGACTACCCTCTTGATTTTGCCTTACTCATGCTTAAATTCAGAAACAAAAAGCTACACTAATATAGACAGAATCAGTTGGTGGGTGATGAACTAATGAGAGAATGAAAGGTAAACCACATATTCAGATACTAATGTCTGCAAAGTTTGTGCACTTATATTGAGCATGTTGAAGTTTCGGAAGCTCACCATCGATGAAGGCACAACCGAGGCGGCAGGTGGTGCAGAGTAGCACTGCCACCACCGCTAGAGCCGACCCTCTCATCGCCAAAGGTTTCTTGCAGCTCCAAGGGAGAAGGAGGAGAAGGAAAAGGAGTTTTCAGCCTGAACTAGAAGAACATAGTTTGTGCAGAAGCAGATTGAGCAGGGCACTTATTTATATGCATGTACCATTGCCAGAAAGCCCTGTGACATTGAGGAAATTACCTCCATTTGCCACTGTCTCTTTCACATGGGGTTTGCCCGATTTACGCTTTTGACCCTCTAATGGTGTTGTTTTTCATCTTATTTTTTTAAAATTTATGCTCTGGAATGTTATCTGGTGGAGGTCCAACACACGATCTTAAATAAATTCCATAGTTCCTATTTTTGGGGGTGATCTTTAAATATCACATGACTTCATCCGCCCCTGAGATGCTGCAAGGTATGCAGGAACACCATGCTTCAAGCACAACCTTGTTGGGTGATTAATTTAGTCATTTGTTCCCAGATTAAGTTTAATTGCCAACATTAGATACCGTAATCACTTTTCTTAAAAACTTAAACTATCGAGAAATGGGAACATGATGTATATCAAGTATATTTCTTAACACTTCCCCTCTTCCCTCATCTTTAATGATTAACTTGGTGATCAAGCATTTGATTTTGATGTGACAAATCTCGAATTCGAAACATGAACTTTCCCATTCAGAATAATTTTGGAGGTCATGCCTGTCATGCTATAGGTGGTACCTTCTATGGATACGACATACATAGGACCATTTATGAGGATATATGTTGGTCAAATAACCGTACCTTTATGTAAAATAAATTATTTTCAATAAAACTTCTATGTTCCACACGTTTACTAAACTTAAGGAAAAGTACTCCCTTTTAATATTAAACCAAATTATGCCTGTGATGTATTACACTCACATGAAAAAAATTCAATTACAAAGTTAATTTTACGCATTTTCTTTTTTCAATCAATGATGCAACATGTCAAGTGCCCAAAATACGCTTATTATTATTTCATATTCCCACAAAATAATACAACATATATTCTTATGATTTCTCATTTGACAAGAACGAATTAGGAGGAAAGTTCCATTGTTAAATATACTAGTTCCATAAAATATTGTAGTTTATATGGCCATATCCTAATATATAAGTCTTTCTGTTTAAAATACAATTGATCAAATATCATACTAACATCATTTTGCACTACAGTTATAGTAAAGCCTGACTTTTTGCCATATTTTTCCAAGTAGTATGCCAATATCTATGTACCCTCCTCACATACCTCAAATCACATGATTTCTGTCTCATATATTATTACATAGTGCATGAGCCTAAATCAAGCCAAAAAATTCAAATACTCTGTCTTGCTATGAAAAACGAAAGGAAAAAAGGCCTTCCTAATGCAATTACATGAAAATCTTATGTATGAAACATGTGATATCATGTAGCGAACATCATATGGACAATTGATGAATAAGTGAGAGTTCTGGAATTGCATGAATTGTAAATTTGTTGTAGAATCAACTGAAATATGTATATCCAAGAAAAGTTGAAGCAGACAGGAAATGAATTAGCAGTAGATAAAAGCGGCAATAAATCTTAATGGAGGGTCTCGGTTCTTAGGTAAATGAGCAAAAGGGCCTAATGCACATGGGTTTTTGATTTGTGAACATGGACATTGTTGCATCTTTGCTTGGAGGGTGCTCAACATCCACTAACTTCTGGTATAAAATGCATTCCCAGATCACTATTTTAAGGAATTTCTTCAAAAGAAAAATCAGGGAATCTCCGATGGGAGAAGGATTTGATAGGTGCACATGTGCATGGCAGATGGAATGATGGTGCCTGCGATCTGAAAGTTCCTAAGAAATAACAATATTGATTTGTTCATTAAGAAATGGAATGGGAATGACGTCGCTGACATTATAGAGTAACAGACCACATGTCAGACCCAAAAAGTTGCAAACCTACTGTTTCTTAAGGTCGGCAGGAAGGGGGAAAACTATGCATTGGAGATTCTGATTAGAACCTTAGATTTTTATTTTTATTTTGACATGAGAGGAGGTGCAAATACAGATGGAGGGCTTTTCAAAGGTTGTTGAACCCAAGAATAAATATATGCAGACAACATATTTGCGGATGCAAACGATCCAAGAATTGAGCTTTTATTCTTTTTGAGCATTTTCAGAATACTAATATTTTTTTTTATATATAATTTTACCCGAGTTTAGCAACTTTGAAGTTCTGTAAAATGCCCTCATTGGGTGTGACATTGTCGATGACTCAAATTTGGCACCAATGAGTCTCACATGAGGTCACGCTACCTCAGGTTAGGTGGCTTGGAGTTGTACAACCTTAGGTGGCAGTCACCTAAGGTCACACAACCTTGGCAATGTTGCCAAGGGTCGTAGAACCTCAAGCGAGTGTTGTCGATACTAGATCTAGCTTGGTAACAGCCTGAGCTTGGTGCCAATGAAGGGTTTGAGGCTCTTTTTAAAAATAAAAATAAAATGAGTCCCTTTTTAAGTATAGTTTGTTCCACGTAGCATTTAGACCAAAGTTGCTTCACAATGCACTTATAAATTACACTTTACTAAACACTATTTATATTTTGCCAAAAAAAAAAAAAAGCCTTAGCCTAATGTCCTTTACATTTCTCTAAAAGTTTTCTCCAATGGCCCTACCAAACGTAGCCTTACAAGATAAGATGTCATCCCGAGATCCTTGATGGAATAGATGTCAGGAGACACGTACAATACCTAACATGAGGTTTTATTTATTTGTCATTGATCAAAGAGGTTTCTTTTCAGATGATTACATAGAGCTTGTCATTTCAATTAAATATTTATAATGGTGGAGATTTCTCCATGCAAATATTTTTGTATAACCTAAAATATCAAAAGTACACTCAATTCAGATATGGCGGGCTTTTGATTGAAATAACGATCCAAATACCAAAATTGATTTAATAAATGATATATTAAACTATATCACATAATTATAGTCATAATTGAGTATGACTCATCTACTTAAAAATTCGAATCTAACGATCGACGCTTCATTTGATAGTTTAACCATTCGAGACCATGAATTTTGTCAAATTATCAATGAAACGAATCACGAGGAATATTGGGGCCCCAAAGGCTGTGGGACTCAATCTGAAGGGGACAGTGCTAGGGCATGCAAGAAAATCCCAGCTGACCTAACAAACAAAAACAAAAAATAAAATAAAATAAAATGAAATGAAAGAACAGATCCGAGAGCTGAATTGAATTATTTTGATTGAATTTCTGGGCCAGGAGGAGGGAAGCATGGTGGGCCTAAGGGCCGAATTGAATAATAGTAAATGGTGGCCCAACACTAACCTCAACCTCATCCCTTTTCCCCCTTCTCTATCTGCTTCTTGTGCGGAAATCCCAGCTTCACCAAGACCTGAAGAGACAATTTACCCGTCCCTTTTCTTTGCAATTTTCTTTTGGAACTTTCTCTTTCATTGGCCCTAAAATCAAGGTCTCCTGCCCGCTTGAATTATTGGGAGTTGCCTCCTTCCCAACTTCAATTGTCCTCATGTGAGATTTTTGAGCACTTTCCACGCCACAGCAGTGCAAGATCTTGCTTGAAAGTTTTTTTTGTTTTTGTGTGGAACACCGCTATATGGGTGCTGTAAGGATCAAAAATTGTCTGTTGCCCAAAAGACACTCTCTTGCAAATAATAATAATATTAATATGGATGATGATGGTAAAGAAAAGGGAAGAAGTTCTAATTATTTGATAACTTCATAAAAAAAGGAAATTTATGTCAGTCTATGCAATGTGCTGGATAAATATGGTAAAATGACTCTGAAGAAAGGCAGAAATGAATTTGTTTATACTTTTCATGAGAGCAACATTAATGCCTTTGTTTCTCAAAAAAAGAGAAAAAAAAAAGGGGTTTTCCATCGACATGGAGGATTTTGCCTGGCTTGATTTTAAAAAAAGGGAAAAAGAAATGCATGATTAAGTTTTAGGTTCATGTATATTGCTATTCCAGATGGAACTGGAAGTACTGATTTTGACGTTTGACTATGACATTAGCACCTTTACTTACATGTTCGCCACATGGGCCAGACTTGATCAACTAATACTAGAATTGTCGTCTCTCAATTTACCATACAACATTACAGTAAGTCATCATAATTATACACCATGCCGTAACATGGTCCTACATTTCAAATCTCTGATTTTACAACATCACGGTTATCTATTATAATCAAATATAAGAAAAAAAACTGCAAAAAAAGAAAAAAAAAAGAAAGGGAGATTGTCCAGAATATTGTTTTGATTCCTGCTCTCAGATTTCGAGAATGTCTGCAAAGACCCATTCCCTCATGGTCATGCATAAATTCCTACTCCTTGTAGCTCAATATTTGAACCGATACAAAGGAACTTCCTCTACAAATGGAGAAATGTCTCCTGAAAATGAAAATAGGGAGTAAAGGGTCAAGCCCTTTGAGTTTTGTATGACATGATTTTATTTATTTATTTATTATATCTTGAGGAATTCCAAGCTTGAGAGGGGACAAATCATTCGGTGCCGATCTCTTTCTCTTCTCAGGGACAAACCCTTCTAAGAACAGGGAAATAGACCATCAGAATCAGACCATGCACATGCACGCACACAGTGCAACTGCATTAATGAACTTGTCTTCCGATGAGATTGCGGATGACTCGACCCCTTGTCTTCAAAGGACTTGTGTGGCTAATGTTGGCTACATACATAATAATTTCTTGCATAGATAAGAAGGAATAAAATTGACAAGGTAAAAAATAAAATATAAAAAATAGAAAGAAATTTATGAGAAAGTCTAATCCAAAAGTTTAAATTAATAAAGGAAAATCACGTGTATATAAAGAGCATATAGACCTTATAGTCATACGACATAAGATATTTTAACATCATTCTCGCGTGCCAAGTCGAATTAAAAATAACAACGGCATAGACGTACATGTGGAATAAAGTGAGATAGATACTAACTCCGGTACCTTGTTAGAAGATTTAATCTAAAAAATTTATTCTAATGGGTGGAGGAAGATCACATATAAATAAATAGTATATTTATCCATAATCAAGTAACTTGATATATCTTCTAACACTTTGGAATATGGAGGTAATTGGTGAGGGGGGAAATGTCAAAAAGCTTTGGACCTACAAATAATTGATATTCATTCCTCTAAGTCCGCTCGATCTAGTCTATCTTACGATCCAGACAAAGTTCAACTGCTATATCATTTCCCGTTGGGGTTTTGGCCACATATTTAATGGATAGGTAGCACCTTATCGAGTATATATCTAGAAACTATAACATAGGACTTTTCAATTAATATGTGTTGAGTCGAAGATGATTGATGCATGCCATGATTTTGAAAGAAGGGTAAAATTGCATCACAAGTTTTAAATTTATGTACAGAATATAATCAAATTGTAAACCTTTCAATTTATCAATTCTACTTCTAAACCTTTTGCGAAAATTGTAATCAAATCCTAAGAATTATATGTAAAACTGCAATTTATGGATCCCATGTTCTATGAGTAAAATATAAACAATTTTAGGCATCATTGATCCAGTGGATTTGATTGTATTTTTTTTACAAGGTTTAGAACTTAATTGAGTCGATTATAATTGTAGAATTTGATTACATTCTATGCCTCATATGTAGGACTTTCACTATATTAACTCGTCCCCACGAAAGGGCTTTTTCATTTTGATTCGAAAAATGCAAGCACAAGTCACTGTCCAAGCTGCTTGTGAAAAGTGACAACCTACCCGACAGACATGTCACTCCTCACAAGGGGAGCTTCTGAAGAGCTTCTTGGACACATTTGGATGAGTGCAAATGGAGAAATGAGAGATGGTTTCAGGAATAATAAGAAGAATGCACCCGCTAGATTAACATGGTGATTCGATACCTTGATTGGTAGATCTATGCATTCGAACCCCGAAAGATGAACGTCACAAATGGTAGTTCATTTTCTTGAAGTGTTGTGGGCTCGTTGTAAGCTGGCATAAGCTACCTATGGCTTTGGAGGTGCCATAACTGTTAAGGCGTTTGCCATACACTTTTAAAAGGTGCGACATCCCTTCACACAGATGAAGCTGTTAAGAGAAAAACTATACCAAACAGCCTATAAGAAAATTAACATCTTTGGCTACCATGCATAAGAAAAGAGTGAAATACTATTTATGAAGGTAAGACGCTTCTGCTAAGAGAAAGCTTTTATTTTGTTCTGTCTCTTGTTTCCCTGCAAATCATCTGGCCAATTCAGAACGAGCCAAGAGATCAAGATGAGTCTGGATTTCAGACTCAAGCCTATCCACACAAGATAGAGGTCTGGGCAAGAGAGACAAAGAGGGAGATGACACATAAATGGCAGCAACCCCATGCCTCCATTCCCATTAAAAGCCGGCCTATATGATTGGCACCTGCAAATGCCCAGCTGATTATTCCCCATGCAGCTTGCACAAGCCCCAGACTTCTCTTTTTGTAACTTAGGAAAATTACACTAAAGCCTTCTTTACAGAATTCAATTGAACTTTGAAAATTTTTATCTACACAATTAAATCATATTTCTCATAAAAAAGCGATACGTAAAAATCAATGAATAGTATCAGAAGTTGTTATAGTGATACTTAAAAATCGATTTGACAGTGGCTCCAAAGTTGCGATTTTTTACTGTTTTATGATGTTATCGTAAAAAAAAATTCAAACTAATATATCCGTGATATATTTATCCAAAATTAATTTTTAGGTCACAAATTAACTCAAAATTGGTATACTTACAATAAATTTATCCAAAATAAATTTGGATCATTAAAAACCTTAAAATAGTACACTCATGACATATTTATCTTTCATTGGGTTCCATTACGTTTTACCATGAAATTGTTGTAATTCAATTGACATGACAAGCTTATGTCACAAAAATACTGATTTGGAGTTTTCAGTCACCAAAAAATTAATTAGGTGTGAAATTATCGTAGGCGTATTATTTTGAGGCTTTTTGTAATCTAAGAAAAATTATCTTAAATATATCAGTTTGAATTTTTCATGGAATTAACTTTATTATTATTATTGCAGATTCTGGATCTATCTTCTTTTACCTGATCTGCTCGCTCCAGGAGGACCAAGAGATAAGTGGGGACAGTCTGCACGACACACAGTTTCATTACACGGCCAATTTTTCTTGGCCGAGCACACTTGAAGATATCGCTGCTACCCACCGACCCTTTACCCTCACTCTGTACCGACCTCCTTTTTTTGCCATTTTCCTCTCCCGCACGTTCATTCTTTCGTGATGAACTTAATGGGACGTGGATGATGTACAGAACAAGGGATTTTGTTCATTGACATTGGTACACCTGACTTATGCACAACCGCACAAAATGCAATAGGCTCCAATTGTTTCGCGAAAGATTTGATATTTTTGAAAAATATTTTTCAAAAATCATTTTCCTGAAAATATACATACATACATACATACATAATACATACATACATACATATATATATATATATATATATATATATATATATGTAAGACTTGAAGATGAACTGAAAAATATTTTCCATCATTTGGTATGAAAAATTTGAAATGATTTTTTTAAATAAAATACATTATTCATGCATCAATAATTGCCCATGGACAGTTGGAGAACTGAGTATGGACATCAAAGTCATGAGCCTCACCTCACCTCGATGGACTTCAACTCGAGCGTCGGGGATGAGGGCACGGGTATTGGGGTCTTGGGCCCCAACCTCAATAGTCCCTAGATCGAGCACCAAGGACCTAAGCCCAAGCACCAACAACTTGAGTATGACCTTTGTGGACCTAGGTTGAGTTCTAGGGACTAGAGCTAGAATAATAGGAACCTAAGCATATGGCCTTAGTGGACCTTAAGCTTGAGTGCCTTGACATCAGGCATGAGCAATAAGGCTTCAAGCCTCACCTTGATGGACTTAGGCATGGGCGTCAGAGGTTCCTAGACTCAAGGCTCAACGGACCTGAGGCTGTGCCTTCGGGAGCTGGGCACAGGTCGTAGGCACAGGCAGCCTTGATGGACTCAAGCCCAGACACAGAAGACTCGAGAACCAACATTAGATTTCATGCCAAAGCATGGAATTTTGGATCCAAATGTCGATATCTAATCAAAATTTATAAAATAATTTTCAATTTTTGAGAGATAAAATCATTTTCTTGAATTTTGACGTAGGGTTTTCATCGAGCAACGAAAATATTTTCCGCTAACTTATTTTCCTCAATAAACTGAACGCCTGAAAATGAAAAAAATATTTTTTGCAAAATAAAGAAAGCCTAAAGCAAAGAACGATTTGCCATAGTGATCTGTCATTAGCTTAAGAAAGTCAGGGCCTGAGTTCGACCCACTTCAATTGGATTTCGCGCACCCATTTACCCATTTACCATCTCTCTACAACTCCCAGCAATTATACTCGGCGACAATGCAGTGATTCGGGTATTTTAGGTGCCTCGTCGTACAACCTCATATCAAGACGCGCGAAGCGCATGGAGCGCGCAAGATCGAATCATCTACTTTATCCATGCCGCAAACGTTCAAAAAAATCGATAAAGAAGTCATTTTCACGTGTCGGTATGGGCCTCATGTCGACCGGGCTTTAAAGAGCCTTTTTGGCCTCATAAGCGAGAGCTCAAACTCATCATCTTAGAATCTCCCCAAGTTCGATCCCTGAATGGCCAAGGTGAGGAAATCGACAACAAATCACAGTAAGAAATGCCAAACAGGCATGGGTTTTCGCGAGGGTGATCTAATGCGTAACACAACACGAATTCCATTTAAGCTTTAACTTTGCAGGACTCTGGTTCACTTTGCCCTTAACTCCAAATAAGGACCTTGAAGACATCTCTTCTTCTTGAAAAGGTTCTCTTGAAAAGGTTCAGGAATAGCTACAGAGAAAATCGGCGAACATTTTTCCTCAACTAAACTTTATTTTCATTCCTTGGCTACCTGATGATCTGGATGCAGACCTACCATAATAACCAAAAACTGAATCAGAGCAGGTCACGCAGAAGATCAGTCTATTACTCTTAGGCATCTCTACGGTAATGGCGCACTGACCCTCAACAGATTTTCCACTGCCCCAACTCAAAGCGGATTCATAGGAACATACAATGCAGTTCTGCATGACTAATGTGACCAAAATATTACTCCTTTTTGTGGTTTGATCAGCCAGGCATCAAAATTCCAACTTAAGCAAACTTAAATTCATCCCAATTAGCAACTCTTCAGCTGAATGTGCATCCTCCTTAGAATGACAATAAGCAGATATCATGTCGTCAGTGGACAGTTTATTGGGACTGAGCAAATAGGAATTGTGAAGCAATGAAACAAGGTGCGAATTGCAGAAGGCAAGATGCACAGCAATGGATAACTCGCAGGACAAAATGGTCCAAATAACATTCTATATTCCATAGCAAAGAGGCAAGCATAACAACAGACTTAATCTAGTGCTCATCAACATTCCAGACATAAACTTATTACAAAAGTCGATGTCACTTAGACATCAGATTCAACTAGATGACAAGCTGGATAGTGAATGCCGTCCCACGATACAAGCAATTGGGATGAAGGAAACGCTTATGTAAGAGTGCAATGAAAATTTCCACAGAATGTAGGCTACCATGTTACGGTGCCCGTGAGATTAAAACCACCGGTCATAGAAAAGGCTAGGAGCTCAAGGAATTGTGCGCTGGTAGAGAGGCAATGCTCCCAAAGCTTCACGTTCTGCTTTCTCCTTCTTAACCTGCAAAATCTCACATAAGAGATTCTTAGTGATTTGTGCATATATAGACTGAAAAAAACTAGCTGCCATCATCTAAAACCAAGTGAATCAAAGAAAACCACTTCCCAATAATTATCTCAACCATGACTTTGATGGATCATTTGGCAGGTACATTTTATTAAACCCAAGGAGAGGAGCAAATCAAGATAGAATGAGAGAGACCCAGAAAAACATAAACACACGCACACTCAAAAAACATATCACTCTAACACTAATTGTACAACAGATGATTAATCTTGAGATAAGAAAAAATAATTTTTCACGGAAAGCATCAGGTCCAGTTACTTCCTGTAATATAATTGGTTAAAAATTCACAACAGACTTCAATTCATAGAAACATCTGAAACTACTATCCACCTCCAAACTCAGCAAGTTAGAAAGCAAGACTTAAAAGATACAAAGCTGCATGAGGCAAGCCTCAGCTGATTGACTCTACAGGAAGATAAGCTCAAGGACCTATAGAACTGCCACAAAAGTATTCCATTGAACTATAATTTTACAGCTAGTGAGACAAACTGTTGATGTGCCGCTTTCTACGACATTCATTCACTCTTCAAATCAACAATAGGAATTATTCCTCCAATAGTCAAAACATGTATCAAACTTCACAATCACGGCTGACAAGGTTCAAAGAAAAATTTTATATGCAACTGATATCTAAGCCATAACAGAAGCCAGAAGTGCTGAGAACCATACCATGCGACTTCAAAAAGATATATAGATTCTAATACTTAAGAGTTCTTAAGATAATAATACACTTTCTCCTCTCTCTCTCTCTCTCTCTCTCTCTCTCTCTCTCTCTCTCTCTCTTTTCCTTTTTAAACTTTTAATTATAAATTAAATGGAAGCAAATGGCTGTTAGCATAGCAACTCTTAAATATTTCGTTTTTCCCCATTTTTAGGGTTCTTTAAGTGGTGGGGTTTAGGACCAAATATAAGGGGTAAGATTAGGAACACAGCATTGATTCAGTTCTCCGCAACAGAAAGTAAAAACAACTAAATGCCTAGTTGTAAGTATATTGAGGAGCACCAAACGGGTGCTTCCCATTATACAAACAATCAAACCACCTATTTAAGCTTTGGATTGCCTCTTACTTGATTCCTGAGATTAATATGGTATTCAACTGAACCTACCTTAAGAAGCATACCACAACTTGTCACCACAAATAACTTCTTGATTTTTAGCTTTCCACCATTTCACATTGGATAAAATGTCTGATTTCCATATATAATCTACAAGAACTAATAAATTTGCCCAACTAAAGATCCACTCCAATCACATGGGCTAATGTAGCAATAACAAAGATTCACAAGAGACCCAGCAAGATTCCTGAGGCTCCTAAAAGTTCTCTCTTATTGCAAAGGAAGCATGGAGCCAGATCACCATTCAAAGCAATCTATAAAAACTTCTCCTCTGAATAAAGAAACTTACAAGGGCAAGCATATCCTGAAGGTAGCTTCGGAAAGGAGTTTGCATAGCCTGCAGGGGTAAGATTGAGATACATTAACATCTCTATATACTAACTTGTTTTCATAAAAAGAAGATAAAATTTAGAAAGCCATTGCTCAAAACATACATTCTTCTGCTCAAATTTCAGCAGATGAACAAGGAACACCCACCGACAAGGAACACTTTCACGAGGCGCAAATCGCTCACATTGCACGTACACCACCACCTCCGCAAGTGTTCCATATTCTATCCCAATTTCGTCATCATCAATTTGATCTCTTATTCACCGACGATAACGTTCGAGTCGGACTACCGCACACGACACCAACAAAAAATAATGCTCGAGAGACGCCCCATTCACAGACACCAAAGCAAGGCGTCGCAATCCGAGACAAGCTTCGAGCACCCCGGAAGACGGAAATGCCCCATACCTGAAGATTCTCGGGAAGGTACTCGTGTTTCATGGAGAGGTCCATGGCGCGCTTGAGGCGCTGGTTCCGCGCGTCCACGATCTCCCTCGGCAGCCGGTTGAGCGCCTCCTTCACGTCCAGATCGTAGTAAGGATCGTAAAGATCGTCGTACCGGAGCCCTATTTTTCATTCCAAACAATCAGAACTCGACCAAAAATAAAAATCACAAAACTCGAGCCGACGGCAACATCGTCGAACATCAAAAAGCCGCCGCCGCCGCCGCCGCCGGAGGCGACCAGAACAACCGGCGGCGGCGGCGGACGACGAATCGGACAACCGCATCCTCAATCGACCGCGCGAGGGCGAGAAACGAAGGAAAATATTTAAAAAAAAAAAAAAAGAAGAAGAAGAAGCGAAATCGATGGGGCTGAAATGGAAGGGGAAGGACCGTAGTGGCGGAGGCGCTTGGAGATGGTCTTCATGTGCTGGGCGGCTAACCAGTTCTTCTTCGGATCGAGCAGCGACTGCAGGAACGACGACATCTTCTTCGTCCTCTCCCTCGCTCGCTCTCGATTTCGCCAAGCTGTTCTCCCTTCTCTCTGCCAGAGACGATGGATTTCTGGAAAGATCGTTGGAGCCTCGGTTTTTGAGGTAACTGGGGATCGGTTCGTGGGCTCGGTATGGCTGCACATAGATGGGCCTACCCGGCCCGGATACAAATATGAAAATGGGCCGGGGTTGGTTTCCGGTCCAGTTGCTAACGTGGCACTGTCTGGACTAGACTCGTCAAATGAGTAAGGTGGGTCCGGTTTAAATCGGATCATAAATGGTCCGAATCAAATAAAGCCGCTTAAACCGTTTGACATGTTTTTATATAATGCAAATTTAGTAACTTATCCTGAACTTGATCCATATTACTAAAACACTTCCTTATTTAATCCACTCTACCAAGACTCATAAACAACACTGAGAACTAGTAAAAGGGAAAGAGATTGAAGAGAGAGTTAATGAGTTAGGTTTAAGTAGGTTGTAATCCCATCCATAACCCATTCAACACTCATTTCTTTTTTTGTATAACCCATTCAATACTTTTTTTTTGTCAAATTTTTGCCCCGTCTCTTTGTAGGGTATGAGAGTCAAAATCCACTCTTGAAACTAAATCATTCCCACCCCAACCCCTGAGAATGTGGGGATTCGAACCCCCACCTCCCACTCCAACTCCCAAGAAGGTGCAGATTCGAACCCCGACCTTTCTCTTTCATATTGAAAAGGTGGCTATTAGAGCAAACTCTAGTGATTACATCCATACAAGTTAAAAAACAAGTTTATAATTCGTTTTAACGGGTTTCCAAGCACGATTAAATCAGATTATTTCCTCACTTTTATTTTGCTTAATTTCATTAAATTGACGTTGGCAATGCCGCTTGAAAGACCCTATCAAAGAACCTCCATAATCGATACTTGGATTTGCCACTCCGATCCCCAACATCACCAATCGATTAAAAACGAGGCGTGAATACAGAGTATTGCTCCTTGGATCGACTGTCAAGTAATGCCTGATATATAAGCATAAAGTTTAAGACTAAATTGACACAATTCACGAGTTAATAATTAAATCAAGAAATTGTCCAAAGATGTACGACTTAATTAGCTAAAATGAAAATTCTAACTCGGAAATTGTCAAAAGATGTATGACTTAATTAGCCAAAAATAACCACTGGGATTCGCCCCAGTGGCCACTCTTCCAACATGGAAGGGGGAGGTGAGGGGTTCAAACCCCTACCTTCTTAGGAGGATGGGATGGGAACGCGTAAGTTTCAGGAGTAAGTTTCGACTCCCACGCCCTGCAAGAGGCAGGGTAAAAGTGTGAGAGTGAGTGTAGAGTAGGTATAAAGTAGGACTGACAAAACAAAAAATAGCCAAAATAAAAAGTTTAGAATTGAATTAATAAAAGTGCAATAAATTCATGACTTTTTTTATAACATCCCACAAATTCACCCGACAGAATTTTGAAACGTTCAGTATTGTCACTTACCAAATACATCACCTTCAGAAAGCTCTTTTGATTCAAAGTAACTTAGTTTGGGGTCTCAAAAGACCGAAGCGACTACACGTTCGTTCACTCTTCGTTTTGGCTCTCGTATGCGAGACAAATTAGCAGAAACAATCTCCGAATAAGCTTCTCAGAAATGAGTTCTGTACTCTGGCGGTAGAACGTACTGCATGCCAACAATCAATACAGCATTCTGGACAAATGGTAGTCAGCGAGTAAGCCATCTTTGCTCAAGCTCCATTACCACGTCTGGCTTATCAGTACTGCGGCATCAGCATGAGCCCATTTCGAGAGAAATCAGGGCGGAAGAATCGCAGGGAACCTAGCACATCAAAAGAAGAGCTTCACGTGTCCGGCCAAGGAGACTCAACACGGTTGCGGCAATGTGATGCCCAGTGAGCCCAGCAAGGGAAAGCTGCTCATTTGGTGACGCGTGCTCTACGTAGGCATCGGGTAAAACAATCGGCCGCCACTGGAGGAATCAAACCTAATCAGTACAGCTTAGAAATAGTAACTCACAATTTAATAAATTTTCCTCCTGCATGGGTACTGCACAACACTTTGAATGGCCTTGCGTACTGTGGCCAATGCCTGGTATTATGGAGCTGAAAATCCGCTCTTACTAAAACTATAGAATGTCTGCGAACTATGGCCAATACCAGGTATCGAACTAATAAAAAAGAAATGATTCGCCCTACTTGTAGTTATTCTTTCATTAATCATGGCTTTGAAATGCAAAAATCAGATGATGCCAACAGGAACGGTGCGCCAGTCTTTCCTCAAGAAAAGATCCATGACAAGGGCACGATCACAAATAAAGGACTATAGAAAGGATGGTGCTGTACCTTTATTCTCCCATCAAGCCGTCCATCAAGTGCAATGAACTGTGCAACATGGGACCCGAAACCTCCGATGGATCCTTCCTCAACAGTGACCAGAAAGGCATGATTTTCACACAACTCCCTAAGTAATCCTATGTCAAGCGGTTTGCAGAATCTTGCATCAGCGACTGTCACCTCAATTCCAAGCTTTGAAAGAAGGGACCGAGCTTTGACACAGTTCTGAACCATTGACCCATAACCAAGCAAAGCAACATCTTTACCTTCTGCAAGAATTCTCCCCCTTCCAATCTGTTCTGCAAATCCAGACATTTAATCAAAGCCCTAGAATATGACAACACAGCACTTCAAATTATGCATAAAAGCAAATTAATGCAATTATTGATAAGTACACAGTAGTAGATAATGTGATGTAAGATGGCGGGGAACAACTTGCATTTCACCTAAAACTGATATTTTGCAAATAGATTTTAGATATTTGACATGCAGGCTTAAAACTGATATTCAGTTATAACAAATCCTGGAAGGAAATTCTAATGAGAATGGAACACAATGCCAATTGAAAAGGAAGGTATAGACTTCATATCTCATTAAGAACAGGCAAAGAGTGGTGTTCTCGCCTCCCTACTATAAAAAAGGTGAACTTTGGTGGTTATCAATATGAAAGGGAATTCCATGAAGTAAAGGGAATGTATGAAACACATCATCCGCGTGGCTAATGTTCTCAACCTCAAACTAACAACAACTAGAGCCATTTACATTTTCTTTTTCTTTTTGAAATTTAAGCACACATTTACATGAGATCCTCACTTCACACAACGGAGATACAAGTGTCGAAGACAATATCACTTGAGAGTAACATTGCTGAAGCATTACCTAAACCTCAAACTAACAATAACTAGAGCCATTTACATTTTTTTTTTTTTTTTGAAATTTAAGCACACATTTACATGAGATCCTCACTTCACACGACAGAGATACAACTGTCGAAAACAATATCACCTGGGAGTAACATTGTTAAAGCATTACCTCAATGGGGATCCCTTGACTGAGAGACTTGTCTGTCTGAACAATTGCACCCCGTGGATACCGGAAGCAAATTGGACGATCATCAACTATGGCAGCAGTTTCTACCATGTCCACTAGCTCATCTTCATCAGATGGCGCCATGACAATCATGTTGGGCAAACATGACATGAATGTTATATCAAAAGCCCCACACTGCACAGGACCATTAGATCCTACCAAGCCTGCACTTGTAATGACAAAACGGACAGGAATTCTTTGCCGATCTACATCATGGACCACCTAATGCCACAACAGATTCTCGATAAGGAAATCTGTCTTAAAGTTATCATGACCATAAATATACAGCTGAAAAGGTAAGAACCTGATCAAATGCTCTCTGAAGAAATGTAGATGGGATCACACAAAATGGCTTTAATCCCCCACATGATAAACCCGCGGAAAATGTAACTGCATGTTGCTCAGCCATTCCTACATCAAAAAAGTTGTCTGGAAACTTCTCACGAAACAACTGAAACGATGGTTCCACCTCCGCTCCCCCATGAACCATCACAACATCTTTGTCACTCTCTGCCTTCCTAACCAGAGCCTCCACAAAACAATCACTATATGTCCTGGGTTGATAATTAGATGCCATTGAATCACAACTGCTTGAACCTGAAGAGCACCACAGATACAAACCACAAATATTTGAGTGAAACATCTCTCTAGGAGAGTTAGAGCATATAGGAACTTTCTTCTATGAAAATATGGTGCATACAGCAGTCAGCCCTGGAGCTTTCGTTGGAAGATAGCAGCATTTAGGGAAAACTGACACATCTTCACCTTAGTTGCATACTCTAATACTACAATTATAGGTGTGACTAAGAAACTAGAAGGGCTAGCATAAAGCAAAACCTGACAATGACTAGACAGAAAATATGTAAAAATAGGCTAAAAAAGTTGCAAAATCATCATGGGACATCCGGACCATATGTCCAAGCCAAACAAAAGTAGATTTGACTCTCAGCTCACAAGCATTTTTATGATTTGTATGGTCGTCTCTCAAGAGTGATGAAAATAATCATCACAGAGCCGTTTCATTGCCAAAAATCTGATTTGTGACCATATGTTCTGAATCAAATGAACAGAAATGACAAGCTAACTACACAAACAGCAAACAGTTCAAATGTTGAGCAAAATCCATCAAGCTGGTCCTGGGTTCAGAATTTATTACTCCTTATGTAATCATTTGGAAACAGCACGAGAATGAATGGAACTCAATGATTCATCATAAAATAAAATATGCAGTTACACACAGGACAAAAGTGGGAAATCATACCATGTAGCACAAGACCAAATATTAACCGAAGAGAGACGATTGACACGTTTGGCTGCTTCACAAGTCAATGAGTATTCCACTGAAAAACAAAAAGCACAGAATTCCTAATGATATCTGACATACCTTCGCCTACATCCGCACCAGTCTCACTCTGCTGGCTATGTTCGATCCCTTGATTTTCCTCAGTTACAACATGAATCAGTACAGGACCCATCGAATTTAGTGACGCCACTTCTTGGAGAACACAAACCAAGTCCTCAATGTTATGGCCATTAACAGGTCCAATATAGTACAAGCCAAGCTCTTCAAAGAGAGTCGAACCGGGTGGACCCATCATACCACGAGCAAATTCATCAACTTTGGCCGCCCATTCATGCATGCCTCTGCCAATTTTTTTAGTAACACCCTGGAAAAATAAGAAAGCTGCATGTTAAATAAGGGCATACACAATTGCCACTAATTGTACACTACTGGTCCAGTTATCACTAGTAAAAATCCGGTTACAGGAAAAAGCACCAAGAAGTTAGCGTTTCTCCTTTTTGTCCTTTAAAAAATAATCTTCAAGGCTTTAGAAGGGTTTCTCTTCATATCTCTTTGGAATAAGTGCATTAGAAATCTTAAAACTTATTGTGAAAATGCAATTGAGTCCTAAAAGTTTAAGAATGTACAATCAAATCCTCAAACTTGTCCAACTCGTAAAGTACCTCCATTGGCATTGTCTAATTTGAGTAACAAAAAATACTAATGTAGCTTTTCCTAACATATTTCAAGACAGTGTTGATGTGGGTGCCACCTTAAAAAAAAATGCCAAAGAAAAACAAAAACAAAAGAGAGAAATAAAAAGAAAGATAAAACAGATGGGATACGAAAACATCACTGGGAGAGGGTTGTTTCAGATGGGGGCAAAACTTCATTGGCGAAGGCTGCTGGCCCTCGCACAGGATTGGACCGCTGCTTGCCAACACTGTGCAAGGTTCAGCCAAGCCTCGCAAGAAAAAAAAAGGAACTCAAACATTCCACCAGCTACAGCCTCTTTTTTTTTTTTTTTTTTTTTTTTTTTGGCTAATAGAAAAAAAGCTACATTAAATTTCACTTCAGGCACAAGTGCATTTAGAGTTTTGCAATGAAAACGCCCAGACTGGACTGGACCGGACCAGCTGGTTCTGGGGAGTCCCAAGGGGCTGGTCTCGTTCCCAATTCCATAAAATTGGATAGTCTAGTTGTTAGTTCTAGGGGCCGCCCAAATCGAACCATAGAAAAATCAATGTACACATCTCTTCTTCATCTTCTTCATCTCCATGGAGTCTCCACCTCCACACGTACTGCTATTTCATAATTTCATGACAAACTTGCCAGATCCCCCATTCTATCCCCTTCCCCCCCCTCTCCTCCCCCTTTTTCTTTTTTCTCCTTAAACCCTTCAAGCAGCAAGGCAAAGCAAACAAGAGGCAAGAGCAAGCCCACAATTAAAACCCCTCACTGCTCTCTATGTGCTGATTTCAATGGCTTCCACTGCTCTGAGACACCGCAATCTAATGCACCTCTTGCCACTTCTTGCTGTAGGGGACTCGTTGCCAGCTACTCAATCACCAAATCGGTCTCCACCAACGACCAGCGATCTGGTGTGTCACTTCCACAGTGGAGATCCATGGACACTTTCACTCAGTGTTGACCAGTTCTATTGGACCGCCTGAGAACGGGTCTAGTCCGGTTCAGGACCAAGTGGTCTGATTCTGGTTCCGGGAATTGCGAACCGGACCTCTTAGTCCAATTCCCAATTCCTGGGTGAGATCGAACCGAAACGGGAACCAATCACCCCTATAGTATATTCCTGAGTTTTCTTCTCTTCCTCAATTAGACAAGCTTGGCTTGGAATGCACAATTGAAACCTTGTGGCTACAGCGTCCTTAATTTCTTCACAGCATGGAATTTTTGCAAGCTCTCTCACTAACCCCTCCAAAATTAAGGTCTCAACTTCTTCCACCAACTTCTGCGACTTCAATGCATAGCTCTTCTTCAACTACCCCTTTCTATTCATTCTCGAGAATCCACTCACCAGAGCAACGTAGTCCAAGTTCGTGTGGTCGTGACAGATTTTGCCTCAGAGATTAGTCCCAATGTCAATGGGGTTCTCAGTCATGTTTACATTCTCACTGCCTCTTGTCAGCCTCAAAGGCAAACCAACCCCCGAGTGATGGTGGCAAGCAGTGAGACCAAGCAAACCAGGGTTGCAGCCCTTGCCCACTTGCAATGAGGGTGAACAGTCCTCGCCTATGGCTGGGCGAGGGTCATTGGTCCTCCCTCGACAAAAATGTAGTGTGTGGCAGCACCACCCCTTAACCCACCCTGTCACTCTTTATCTAAATAGAATCAACAATTCAATTTGTTTTAAGCACGATTTTCATTTTGTAAATTTTCAACCCTTAATAACCCTTTTTCAATATAATTTGCTTAGGTCTCTCTCTATCTCTAAAACATTGCCATACCAGTGTTATGTGCCTTTATAAATATATTTAATTAATGGCTCGTCAACATTTTCCACCATTCAAATTAGACAGACTTTACTCAATTGCACCAACCATACAAGTTTTAGGACTGGTTTGCACTTATTAAAAGTTCTTGGACTTAAATACACTTTTACAACAAGTTTTAGTACTTCTACTGCAATTATCCCTTTCTCATTGACATGACTTCAGCCTTAGTTGTTACAATGCACTTTGCAGACACTAAAGAGATGACGACTCTAGAGTCTAATTCAAAAGGAAATAGTTTGGCTTGAACTTGACTTTGAGTGATTATAAAATGACAATTAAAAATTCAAATTGTATATAAAAAGTTAGCATCACAACGTATTCTTTTATAATAAGATGAAGAGCACCTACTCGCAAACATTTAAGAGATATTCTGTACTAAACACCACCACGACATTAATCAAAACGTTCTTCTATTAAGTTGAGTCGACTCCATGGATCTTGTAGACAAATCCTTAGTAAACATCCTTAATCTATTGACCTCTTCTAAGCACACACTAAGCACACTTTGTACTGAATTTGGAACCTAAAGCTCCACTAAGATGAGCCTAAAATGGGAAACTACTGGAATTATCTATCTATCATCAGGTCCTACATAATTAAACGGGATTGTGTGGTCACTTTAAAGGTTGTAGATGTCTACAAAGAGGCCTTTATGATTAACATCTCACATCCAACAAAAGTAGCTGTAAGTGTCATATTTCCGTTACAATAAACAAGCTATGGCAAGGACAAACAAAAAGGTGTCAGGAGCGAGGTGAATATGCTATTTTGGCGATCGTCATAGTCATGGTCTACTCATTTCTCAAAGTCAGCAACATGTTTTCTATTTTCAACATGTGCATCGTCAATCTGTAAAATATTTCAACTCCCTCTTCATGACCTGAAAGCAGCCATCGAAATAGTTCTATCCAAATAAACTGCATACCTTGGCAACTTCTCTAAACTTCCGGAAAGATTTGCTTGACTGGAGCTTACTTAGAGTACTAGAGAGAGCATTGATAGATGTCTTCGGGCCCTCTTCAATATTTGGGTGCAAAGAATGACGACTATCATTCAAGATTACTATCATATCAGAGTCCAAATAACCTGCATTGCTCATTGCCTCATAGACCTGGCCTGCCATTGTAGTTCCATTGCTTATGACTGTTAGAATTCGTTCACGTTTTCCCTTCATATCCCGTGCAACTGCCATGCCTAAAACGATATAATGTATTTCTTAAGCTTCCTTCTCATTAGTGGACAAAGAAAAGCATACACAAGTACCAACGAGCGTGTGATCGAAAGCTAGGTTATAGAACCAACATGTCACGTGAGAACTGACTGCAAGAGACATTACCTAGCCCTGCAGAAATGCTGCTGCATCCATGTCCCGCACCAAAAGGATCATATTCACTTTCAGATCGAGAAGTGAAACCAGACAAACCGTCCTTTTGTCTCATAATGTTCATGAGGTATCTCCTTCCAGTAAGCATTTTATGCGCATATGCCTGCCAAGTAACCAGGATAAACAATTTAATACTTTGAAAATGCGATTGTGCACTTGTTTTCAATAATGTTAAGGATCAAACATGTGCTGATTGCTATCCATTACTCACTTGTTCCCCAACATCCCACAAAATTTTGTCTGCAGGAGCATGAAAAACGTGATGTATTGCCACCGTCAGCTCAATGACTGCCAGACTAGCTTTCAAAGGTTTTTGTGCTTTTCTTAATACTGACGATAATTCTAAACGGATTTCATCGGCTAACTGCCGCAGTTCCTGCAAAACTAGTCATTAGTTTATAGAGGTGAGATTAGCTTGAGGAGGGGTAACCCATAAATCAAAGAGAAAGAAATGAGCAAACCTTTGTAGACAGGTTCTTCACATTGGTAGGGCTCTCAATGACATCGAGTATGGGTGTTGGTACTTTCTCATGGAAGAAATCGTCACTATCAGGCAAAGAATTGATTTGACTAAAAGCTTTCTGCGTCGAGAAAACCCAATAGTCATAAATCCCAAAGCAACAATTGCCAAGATCATTCTAGACATATATAATGGTGAACAGTTATTGCTCTGCCATTTTTTGAAAAATCCACAGTGAAAAGCTTATGAATTTGATGAGGATGAAGAACAAACACAAGATAGCGATGAACACTGTCAGGTGGCATTTTAGAGGAACCACAGTGCCGTATAATCCATAAAAGTACATGTCTGCTAGAAACCAGGGACAAGAACATCGCCAAAATGGTATTTTTCTATTCCCAACATTATCCGTAATCGACTGGTAGAAACCGGTCCAAACTGATAATGCACATCAGTAGACGCCCAGTACACCAGGCTCCACTTCACAAACACGCAAAACACTCGTACTTCCCAACTATAAGCAAGAGACGCGAACAACATACACAAACTTTTCGAGATGGCTTAGCTCGCTTTTCGAACGGTGAGCGATCACTCCACGAGGTACGCAAACAGTCCACACGATCACTTAAAAGAGTACAACTACCAGATCAGTGCCCTCACGGCACGCGAGCGGAACCACCGTTACCTTCGAGCGAGTCGCGCCGGGAGCAGAAGCGATTTTCCAGGCCTCCGCGCTCGGCGGCGGAAACCGGAACACCGAAGGCTCCGTCGAGAGCGCGGGCCGCCGTCCGCCGCGATTGCCGCGGGCTCCAAGCGCGGAGAAGCGAGGCGAAGCGGCCGCCATCGAGCGAGGGAATTCGCGGTCGGCCCGGCGTCCTCAGCTGAGGAGGAGGAAGAGGACTTTCCGCCCCCGCGCCGCCGCCGCCCCGCGCCGCCGCCGGAGGAACGAGCTCGGCCTCATCGATCGAGCGCGAGCGGAGGGAGCATCTGCAGAAGAACTTCGCCGCGGCGATCGATCGAAGAGCGCGAGCGGGCGGGGAAGTGGTCGGGGGCGGGGGATTGGACCGGCGCGCCGAAGGTTGAAGATGAAGTGATGACGATGATGATGAAGTTGAAACTGAGAATGATAGAGAGAGAGAGAGAGAGAGAGAGAGAGGGGATGGAGACAAATGGAGCATCAGCTGGAGAATCGAGCCTGTTCCAGAAAGAAATGCTCCCCCGAATTTTGTCCTTTTTGTCTTTATTATAGAGATAATAATACCGATGGTCTCTAAATTTCCGATTTATTCAATTCACTTTGATTCGTGGATTAAATAAAAAATGTCTAATTTATCCTTCCGTTAATTTAAGATCGGGGAATAATATTGAATGTTTTCTTATAGTTGTATTGAACAAATTAAAAATTCAAGAACGACATTACATTTTGGATTAAAGTTCATGATCTACGTTAAACAAATTAAAAATTCATGAGTTATGTTGTATATTAAATCAAACTTTAAAGATCATTTATTTTATTATTTATCACTTATTAATCGTACTTAACAAAAAAAATTATTTTCAATATACTTGTCATATATGACCCAAAATGTATAATTTTTGGAAAAAGATAAAATTTCTTTATTTATGAAAGGAAGGAAAAACTACATCTGTTTTAGATTTTTAAACTAATTTTTAGTTATATGAATTTCAATCTTGGCTTAGCAAATATATGTTTATGGAACTAAATAGAAGTGAAGACTTTTTCGATGGCTTCGTTTGTTTTAGATTTTTAAAGTAACTTTTACTTATATAAATTTGAACTAAACCAGTTAATGTACTATTAAAATTTTTGAAGGGGATTGGATATGGTTATCCCACAAACTATTTTAATTTTTGTGAGAATATATCTCTTCATCTTCACATTTCAATTCAGATAAATCAATAGCATCCCTGAATTAAAAAAATAAACTTTTATGAAGTAATTGTGGTTTATGAATTTTCACTTATAGCCATCTCTCGTGACTTTTGATAGATTATCTTGTCGGCATCCAATTTGCAAAAGTGAATATTGAGACTACTTTATAGATTTTTTTATCAGATATCTAGAAAAGGAAATAAAATCTTACAATTTGGTGGCAAGTAATTACGAGCAGTGTATCTTTTCTTGTACTAATATATAACAATGATGGGATCCTCTACTTGTAAGGGTTAAACTTATAACAAAGATCAATTTTCTTTGAAAAATTAATACATCAACCGTTCATTGAAGGGTATAAATTTATCATCCATTTGATTTGACTTTACCAAATACAGGCTTGCAAATTAGAAAAGAAAAATCCCTAGGAGGGCGGTCGCCCTTAAGTGACCAGGGATATATGTGTGGTCTCATGATATTCACCTGTCTTTACAAATGATGATAGATTAACATATGTCTCAAGCTATTTTTATTTATCGCACAACCCTAGTTCATTTTTGCTTTGCATATAGGACCCTATTTAATGTAATAAGATGTCTCTAATATTCATGTTGATATTTTAAAATATATCTTAAATTTGTTTTGTACTTTCATTTATCATGAGTGTAAACTTTTACTTTTCCTTTAAAACAAAAGGCTCATCCTATCAAAGTTGAATGCATTAGATGTGCTAAAGTCTCCTTTATTACGTACAAAATTTCAAACTTTTATTTCACAAGGCTCCTCTCAATAAATGAAATGCACTAGATACTCAAACGGGTTTATTATGACAAATTTATCATAAAGTAAGTTTTCAATCATGAAAAATAAAAAATTGGTATATTTGTGACAAATTTAACTCCGTTAGTTTACGTTAAGTTCTACCTTCAAATTGTTGAGTTGGATAACACGTGGCAGTTGATGAGTGTACCAATTTGAGGTTTTTCGATTTGTCATAAGTGTATTAGTTGGGATTTTTCATGGAATTAATCCAATTTAATATAAATTAATAGAGTAAATTAACCTCAACTATACTAGTTTGGGATTATTGGTGATAAAAAAAATTAGTTAGTGGTGAATTTGTAATGCATACTAATTTGGAGTTTTTAATGGTCAAAAAGTTAATTTGAGATAAATTTGTCATAAATATATTGGTTTATGGATTTTCATAGTATTAATCATTTAGAATAAAAGTGCTTGGGACACTCTTTAAAAAAAGCCATAAAAACTATCATCTATTTCTTTATGAACTAAAGTAATGTTAAGAATAAATCCAATTTGCATTATCTTTCCAAAGAACTATAAATCCCCACAAGAGTACTTATGTCCTTAGTATCGTGCCCTAAAAATTTTTTGTCTTAAATGAAGATGTTTGCGCATGGCATCTTATGCTCAGTCTTGACTATAACAATGATAAGCAAGTTAGATACTAAAACAAAAATTAACTGCCACATTGTCTACAATCGTAGATGTTTGCTCATTGGCCAGGAGGTGCCACATGTGGCGCAAACAGAGTGCATGGCTCAAATCAGCACGGAATCTAGAACCTCTTTAAGATATATTTTACTACCTTAGATCAGATTCGATTATCTCAAATTATTACGTCAACAAGACATATGCACCACATAATATCCATTGATACCTAACATCGACATACCTACGAGAGTGGAGAACTCAGCATCTATTAACCAAATTAAATGAAGAATATGGAATCTTTCTAAACTACCCGAAAACCAACTTGATTTCCCTTTTCAATATCTCAGATTTGACAATTTAATTATCTTTCCTTCGTTTTCTTTTTTTTTTCTTTTTTTTTGGGTCAAAAAAACATTTTATTCATTTCTACATATACACAATAGAAGAAGGGATTTCGACAGCAAACTAAGACAAATAAAAAACAAAACAAGCTCAATATAAGAAAATAAATTATTAGAAGAAGGTGAGGGGTCACACGCTCAAAGAGATCTGTGAATTCTTCAAACTAAAATTGACGACGATCGCTGAATTCATCTTCAGTAACAAGCACATACTGAGATCTTTATCTATTATTGCAGCTTTACTTTTCGGTAGTGCGTGCTCAGGTTTAACATCCCAACACAATCGTCGTCCTGAGTAACAAGGTCATACGCACAGAAATATGATACTTATGAGTGTGAAACCTTTACGGAACTCCTTTAATTTCCTTCAAAACTGGACTTGTATACCAACGAAATCCAAGGAAAGCGAAACTCCAAAATTATACACAAAAAACTTAAAATCTAGACTAGATTGATAGAAACCTTCTCGAAATGGGAGAAAGAAACTTCTAGATTTAAACTAATTTAGAAGAGAAAAACCCCTCAAAACGAAAGGAAAACAAGAAAAAGAAGCAAAGAACCAAATCAACCAAAGAAAAAGGAAAAAAGGGAGGGGAGGGAGAGATCTCCTTCCATGGAGGTTGAAGAAGAAAGCTGTGTGAAGAGGAGAGGGAGACTAGAGAACCCTAACGAAGAGAGAGAAAAAGCGTAATTTATAATTAGAGACTTAAATGAGCAAAATGTGATCGATCCGAATCGCCAAATCAATGCCAAATCCTCCAATTTCTTGTTCGCTTAGAAGGGTCAAGACATGGTCGCTTCGTAAGGGTTCGAAGCGGACAATCGACATCTCTTTTACTTAGGAGGGACGTTGCTTAATGGAGTTGAAGAAAGCAAGAACAAAGAGGACCCAAAACAAAGAGAATCGAGACTGTTGCAGAAAGAAATGCTCACCCGAATTTTGGCCTTTTGCCTTTATTATAGAGATAATAATATCAATGGTCTCTAAATTTCCAATTTATTCAATTCACTTTGATTCGTGGATTAAATGAAAATGTCTAATTTATCCTTTCATTAATTCAAGATCGGGTAATAACATTGAATGTTTTCATATAGTCCGTAAATATTTACCAAAACTTCATTTATTATATTAAATAAATTAAAAATTCAAGAATAACATTGCATTCTGGATTAAAATTTATGACCCACATTAAACATATTAAAAGGTCATGAGCTATATTGCATGTTAAACCAGAGTTTAAAGACCATTTGTTTTATTATTTATCACTTATTAATTGTACTTAACAAAAAAAAAAATGATTTTCAATATACTCATCATATATGACCCAAAATGTATAATTTTTGGAAAATGATAAATTTTCTTTATCCATGAAAGGAAGGAAAAACTATGGTGATATTTAGTAGATTTACCAATCTTAGCTTAGCAAATATATGTTCATGGAACTAAATGGAATTGAAGACTTTTTCGATGGCTTTGTTAGTTTTAGATTTTTAAGTAATTTTTACTTATATGAATTTCACACTAGACCACTTAATGTAACATTGAAAAATTTGAAGGAAATTGGGTAAGAATTAGTCCATGGACCATATAAAAATTTCACCAGAATATATCTCTCCATTGTCACATTTCAATTCGCATAAGATCAATAACATCCCCGAATTAAAAGAAATTTATGGGTAATTGTGGATTATGAATTTTTCCTTATAGCCATCTCTTGTGACTTTTGGTAGATTATCTTGTCGACGTCCGATTTGCAAAAGTGAATATAAAGACTACTTTACAGATTTTTTATCAGATAATTAGAAAAGGAAAAAAAATCTTCCAATGTGGAGGCGAGTAGTTATGATATGTATACCTTTTTTTCGTAGTAAGATATAAGAAGGATGATTGAAAAAAAAAAAAAAAAAAGATATAAGAAGGATGGAGATCCTCTACACATGAGGTTAAACTTATAACATAGATCAAACTTTTCTTTGAAAAAGTAATACATCAACAATTCATTAAAGGGTTTAAATGTGTTCGTATTTTCCATTTGATTTAACTTTACCAAATACAGACTTGCAAATTACCCGCACACCAAAAAAAAAGAAAAAAAAAATTCCTAGAACGGTGGTCACTTGCTTTAGGTGACCACAGATGGGCTCCTATAGATATTATTATGGACAGTCGAATGACATTCACTATGCATATTCATTATGAATCATGACATATTAACATATGTTTCAAGGTTTTTTTATTTATCGAACAACCTAGTTCATTTTCAATATGCATATAAGAACCATAGTCAATATATTTAGATGTCTATGATATTCATATTGATATTTTAAAATATATCTTACATTTTTTTTTTTGTACTTTCATTTATCATAAGTGTAACCTTTTACTTTTCCTTTAGAACAAAAGGCTCATCCTATCAAAGTTGAATGCATAAAATATCTATGAAGGTCTATATTCATGATAGGGCTAATACCATGAAAAGCTTCAAATTAGTACATTTATAATGAATTTACTATGAACTAATTTTTTGACCACGAAAAATTCTAAACTAATACATTTATGACAAAAATACCCTCTTTTAGTTTCCGTTAAATTTTACTTTCAAATGCCACGTTGGATAACATGTGGCAATTGGTGGATGTACTGATTTGGAGTTTTACTATCCATTTGTCATAAGTAAACTAGTTTGTGATTTTTCGTAAAATTAATATAATTTAATGGAAATTAACGGGTGGTAAATTTGTTACAAATGTACTAATTTGGGTTTTTTGTGAACAAAAAATTAGTTTGGGAATAAATTTATCAAATATGTACAAGTTTGAATTTTTTATAGCAAAAAATTAATTTAAGATAAATTTGTTATAGATATATCAATTCGGAATTTTTCGTGGTATTAACGCTTTAGAATAGAAGTGCTTGGAACACTCTCTAAAAGAACCGTAAAAACTATTATGCACTTTGATGGATTTTCCTTTTTTGTTGGGCCTAATTTGGCCTGATGGGCCCAGAGGCTCGGCCCATGGGTTTAGGGTCCATGGAAGAGAGTAGTATAAAAGGAAAAGGAAAAGGGGTGAAAAGAGACGTATTCTTTTTGGAAAAAGACAGATTACGTTCTCTCAGTTTTTCACCGTGACGATGCTTTCTCCCCTTTGAAGAACAATGACCGAATTCCTCTTCGAATTGCAACACCGGGTGTTTAGTCTGTGGAAATAAGGTGCGTTCGTCCATGTGATGCGCTTTTGATCGGTGATTCATGATTGGGTGTCAGGGCTCGCTTCCGCTACGCTACTTCTCCTTTTTTTTTTTTGGGTTCGTTTTTGTGTTGAAACGACCGTTTTGGGAATCCTGTTTCCCGAATCCAAACCCTTCATTGGTATCAGAGCCATCTCAATCATGTTTCCCTTTCTTTATTTGCGTTTATAAACGAGTTTTTCATGTCTGTTCTTAGTTAAACGTGATTAATGATCAATTAAGAGATGTTTAACCCCAACGCGGTACTGTTTCCCATGTTTTTTTTTATTTTCCATACATCGTATTGTAATTCCGATTGGTTGGGGTTGTAGTACTCGTCGATACGAGAATTTCGAGTGGTCGCACGTCGCCGGAAGCCGCCGGACGCGCCGCCACGGGCAGCCAATGCGTTCGTTGCACGCGCCGAGATGGTTCCCAGGCGCGTGCGCGGTTGAAACCGCAGGCACGTGCGTACATGCGCGCGGTAACCGCACCCGCGCGCGGCAACTGCACACGCGTGCAAGGCACGCGCCGGATGACGTCACCGTGACGTCGGCCGGCGGTTGCCCGCGCACGCGTTGGGCACGTGCCGGTCAGTCCGACCTGCCGGCCCGACCGGCGACCCGACCCGGACCGACCGGCCGACTCGACCCGTCCGACCCGGTTGACCGTTGACGACCGTTGACTGTTGAACTCCGCGACCGTTGACCGTTGACGACGGTTGACCGTTGACCGTTGACCAAGGAAAAAAAAAAAAGGAATGTGTTTCTTTTTTAGTTATGCCTATGTGGGTTATACATAATCCATTTCTATTCAGCATTTGTTAAATGAATCATGGAAAATTATGTATTTTCCATTGTGTTCATTGTGGATACAAAGTGATTCATTTTCATGTTCTGTATTTGTTGCAGGAACTATGATGCGCTATGCATGGATACCTGTATTCCCGAGAACGGACGAAGGACGTGCAAGACTTAAAAGGCTGATAATAGAATTAGCTAATAATCGATGGCATGATGGTGATTTAGTATCACATGTGGTCAGGGTCAATCAGATGATACAGGAAATCATCTAAAATGGTTATCTTATGCCGGATTTTGAGAATGTGTCGACCTTCAAGAGCACTCTTCCACCTGAATGGCAAGTAGTGTTAGATCGGCTATGGGAGGTCAACGTGGTCCCGGGTTATAGGAGGCTGGTAGAAGTTTTTGTGAGAGAGTACTATAGGATTGAGCTAATCAAAACTTCAACCCTTAGTATGAGTGCTATGTGGCGCAAAATGAATGTGCCTTGGAGGCGGCATGAGAGCTCTCCAAAAGTTTTTCCATGGTTGGCAAGTGTGCCTTCAGATTTCTTGGATTTTTTGACTGATAGATTAGCATGGACTTTCCCTATTTATTTCTTAGATTAGTTTGAGATGTTTTGGGTGTATATATATATATATCTCTTTCCATGTTGATATTTTTCCTTTGTATATATATATTACTTAGTGTAATGGATATGTTGTATTATGTGAAAACCTTATTATACTATTGAATGTCAGATATTTTATGCTTTCTGTTATTGTTGATTGCTGTGGGTAGTTCATAGAAGTTTTTTGTAACTTCATAGAATTTAATTTGCATAAGACAATTATATTAATGACAGTTTTGAGTTAGGATTTTTGGAGGATGATTGGAAATATAGTGACCTTTTGATTCTGAAACCTTACTTGAAATTGTTCATTAATATAATGGGTCTGTGCAAAGTGGATGCATAAATGATAGGCATTAATTATTCGTGCATATGTCTGATGTGTTCAGATCGATGGTTTCAGCGACTAAGAAAGTAATTGCTGATTTGAACGGCAACAATTATGAAATATTGAATATGAAGATTCAATATGTGCTGGAAAAGCCAGAAGCACTAAAAGCTCTTGACCATGTTATGGAAGATCTTGAGGATGCTGTGCGCCACCTTGAGCTAGTGGAGGACCACCTAACGGCATTTGAGCCGAAAGTAGATATTTGCAATGCTGGATCTAGCTCAAAAAGGGCTTTGAGCTCTAAGCGCAAGCGTATTGATTCGTTCAATATGTGGTCATGCAAAGGATCAAGTCCTCATTGCAAGAAACCAAGAGTTAACCAACACAAAAGAGGAAAGCGTCCTCAAGTGAAGAAAAAGTCAAGAGTAAGGTGTTACAATTGTGACAAGAAGGGTCACTATGCTTGCAACTGTCGTGAGCCGAAAAAGGTAAACACCTCTTGTACATTTGAGAACTTTGCTTATGTGTCAAGTTCTGTATTGTTGGCTGAATCCAATCCTTTGTGGACTGTAGATTCAGGAGCAACAGACCATGTAGCGAAGGATAGAGGATCCTTTGTGGAATTCCGACGAATACCAAATGGAACTAAGTGGGTCTATGTGGGAAACAACTCCAGAGCTGAAGTAAAAGGAATTGGCATCTGCCAACTGAACATGCGTGGTGGACGCACTTTGATCCTACATGATGTAATGTATGCTCCGGAGATTCGTCGGAATCTAGTGTCTGTTTTAGTGTTGGTCAAACAAGGTTTTAATATGAACTTCCATTATAGAGGTGTGAATTTGTTTTTGGAAACAAATTTCTATGGTCGTGGCTATTTTCTGGATGGTTTCATTGTATTGGATATTGACTATGCTAATGTAAATATTTGTTATTCCCTTATCACGTCTCCTAATTCATATGACAATATGTGAATGTGTGGCATGCTAGACTTGGTCATATTGGCCAACAACGTATGAATAGACTAGCTAAAGAGGGCTTGTTGGGCAATATTGAAAAAGTTGATTTGCCCATATGTGAGCATTGCCTAGTAGGGAAAAACAATAAGGAAACCATTTGGAAAAGGTAAAAGAGCTGAATTTCCTCTGCATTTAATCCATTCTGACATCTGTGGTCCAATGAATGTGAAAGGAAGGCATGTGGCTGTTTATTTCATCACTTTTATAGATGATTATACTCGATTCGGATATGTCTATTTGATTTCTCATAGATCTGAAGCATTAAGTTGTTTCAAAAGGTTTATGGCTTTGGTAGAGAATCAATTAGATAGGAAAATAAAAGCATTGAGATCCGATCAAGGTCGAGAATATTTATCTGATGAGTTCAGAAAATTATGTGATGAAAAAGGAATAGAAAGACAGTTGTCTATTCTATATACTTCTCAACAAAATGGTGTTGCAGAGAGAAGAAACAGAACCCTATTGGAAATAGTTAGGTCCATGATGGCACATGCTAACTTACCTATCACCTTTTGGAGTGATGCATTATTAACAGCTGCCTATGTACTTAATCGGGTGCCTTCCAAATCAGTTGCTTCCACTCCATATGAGTTATGGACAGGTAGAAAACCGGACTTAGGTTTTCTTAAGCCATGGGGTTGCGCTGCCTATACCCATGAGCCCTCTCACAAATTTGGGAAATTGGGTCCCAGAGGAAAAAAGAGTATTTTCATAAGATACTCTGAACACTCAAAAGGATATGTGTTCATAGGTGAGAAGGAAAGTGGGAGTGTAACTGAATTTGAATCATGGGATGTCACATTCTTAGAGAATGAGTTTCCTAAGAAGGGCGAAATAGGTGAAGATTACTCCCTATTTGAAACCATGGATCAAGATAATGATATTAGTGGGGTTCGTCCAAGTGGGAGTAATATGAGAAGTGATGAATTGCATACAACTGATTCTCAATTACAACCACATGATGAGACGACATCATTATTATCTAATCCTAGTGGGAGCATAATGGGAAATGATGAGCTAAGTGTACAATCTCCCATACGGCGAACAAGTCACAAAAGTATTCCCCGTCGACATTTTGACATTAAAGGGGAAACTTTTATGATTGCCCCACAAGATGAGGATGAGCCAAGAAATATACATGAGGCTCTAAGTTGCCCTAGTAAAGAAAAATGGATGGATGCAATGAGAGAGGAAATGGAGTCAATGAAGTCAAACCATGTTTGGGAACTGGTTGATCTTCCAAAAGGACGCAAAGCTATTGGGAACAAGTGGGTTCTCAAAATAAAACGTAAAGCTGATGGCTCGATAGAAAGATATAAAGCTCGCCTTGTGGCGAAAGGGTATAATCAACAGGAAGGAATTGATTATGAGGAAACATTTTCCCCTGTTATGAGATTCACCTCAATTCACATTATTCTGGCAATAATGGCAAGTATGGATCTTGAATTACATCAAATGGATGTAAAGACTGCTTTTCTCAATGGAGAATCAGATGAGGATATATATATGAAACAATCTGTTGGTTTCATTACGAAAGGCCAAGAAGGAAAGGTATGTCGACTTTTTAAATCGATATATGGCCTTAAGCAGTCGTCAAGACAGTGTTATATACGTTTTCATAATGCTATGATGGCATATAATTTTACAATGATTGATGAGGATCATTGTGTATATATCAAAAGATCCAAAGATCAATTTGTGATCATATCATTATATATTGATGATATACTAATTGTCGAAAACAATATGGAGTTAGTTAATACCATCAAAAGTTGGTTATCTTACAATTTTGAGATGAAAGATATGGGTGAGGCTGCATACATACTTGGAGTTAAGATTTCAAGAGATCGTTTGAAGAGATCATTATCTCTTTCGCAAGAAACATATATACATAAAGTTCTTGAACGATTCCATATGCAAGATTGTAAACCCATGGACACTTCTATTGCAAAAGGTGAAGGATTGAGCCATAGACTGTGTCCAAGGACTCCACAAGAGAAGGAACAAATGAAGCATGTTCCTTATGCTAGTGCTGTTGGGAGCTTGATGTACGCTATGTTGTGTACAAGACCTGACATATGCTTTGCAGTTGGAATGGTGAGTAGATACCAATCCAATCCAGGTCAAGCACATTGGAAAGCCGTTAAGAGAATACGTAGGTATCTAAAGGGAACTGCTGATTATATACTGAGTTATCAAGGAAAGGATCTGCGACTCAAAGGCTATTTAGACACAAGCTGAGGAGGAGATTTAGATGAAAGGAAATCTACCTCTATTTTTGTTTTTGTTACTGAATAATGGCGCCATGTGTTGGTGCGGCAAGAAACAAATGTGTATAGCCCTGTCCACGATGGAAGCTAAGTTTCGTAGCATTATCAGCAGTGGTACAAGAAGCAGTTTGGCTTAAGAGATTTTTGGATCATTTAGGTGTTATTGAGAAAGCTGCAAATCCATTATTGGTTAACTGTGATAGCCAAGCAGCTATAGCGTACACCAAAGATCCAAAGTATCATGGCAAGACCAAACATATAGATACAAAGTATAACTTTGTCAAAGATATAGTTGCACGAAAGGATGTGAACTTACAGTACATACCTACGCATAGAATGGTAGCAGATCCTATGATAAAGCCAATACCTAGAGATGTGTTTTGTGGTCATGTAAAATCTCTAGGATTGCGTAGAGTCTAATGTACTGAATATTGTAATTTCCCTGAGTTGTTCACATTTATGAACTTGTGTTTTTTCATCATTAATGTCTATGAATCTTTGTTTGATCTTTATGCATCTTAATGCTCAATGCATTATATTAAGTTGAGAAAGTATGTCGGACAGATAAGAGATTAGCCCACTCACACGGGTAATCGCCTCTATTTACTGTGTGATAAATAGAGATGAGACGGCTTTTAAGCTTATTATCTAGGTGATAATTGAGAGCTCAAGCTTAAAATATATATGTCGCCTTAACTAAGTGTCAAGATGAGGACATGATAAGTACTATGTCCGAAAGTAAAATACCCTACATATTTTACTTCATCTGTCTAAGATGCCAGATGTGAGTTTTGATGAATTATGTGAATGAGTAGATACGTGAACTTAAGTTAGACATTGGGTATAACTGAACTATCATCTGTACGGTATTGAAAGAATAGACATACGCTCCATGGGAAAGGAGTTAGTACCGTAATACGCATTTCATACTGCGTATGCATGAGACGACCAATAAGAGTGGCAAAAGTTTGATCTCAACTTTTATGCCGTGTGAGACTCTTGAGGGAAATGAGTTCCTCAATTTAAGTTCCCTCAGGACTCTTACTTATTCTCAAGATTTCTATTTAGTGTTTGCTATCTTAGAATGTTGCCAATGGTCATGAGTTGATTCGATCTAATGGGACATTTCTAGAAAAGCAAGCTGGACTGAAATTGAGAGTTTGAAGGAAAGAGGAAGATCGAATTTGGAGAATCACATTGTAGTTTTGTATTCACTGGTCGACAAGTTATGACTGTCTTTGGGATAATCATAATTGTGAATGCAATATATATCATTGTTAAAAAGAGATCAAGAGAGATATAAATATGATCGATCGATCTAGGATACTACATACTAAATCTACTCAAAGTGTGACGCCCATTATGAGCTGCTATATATTCCTAACAGATGTATGACAACGAGCTCTCAAAGTATGCTGGTCGCACGGACTATTCATAAGTATGAATGTTGCAATGAGGAAAAGGGGACTGCGTTCGACCCACCATGTCGAGTGGGAGATGCATATAATGGATTCTCCTTTGATAAGCCTAAGTAAGGCCTGTCCGCCCATGTTGGTTTTGGACCGCCATGTGCGAGTGGGAGATGATGGATTTTCCTTTTTTGTTAGGCCTAATTTGGCCTGATGGGCCCAGAGGCTCGGCCCATGGAAGAGAGTAGTATAAAAGGAAAAGGAAAAGGGGTGAAAAGACACGTATTCTTTTTGGAAAAAGACGGATTACGTTCTCTCAGTTTTTCACCGTGACGACGCTTTCTCCCCTTTGAAGAACAGTAACCGAATTCCTCTTCGAATTACAACACCGGGTGTTTAGTCTGTGGAAATAAGGTGCATTCGTCCATGTGATGCGCTTTTGATCGGTGATTCATGATTGAGTGTCAGGGCTCGCTTCCGCTACGCTATTTCTCCTTTTTTGGGTTCGTTTTTGTGTTGAAACGACCGTTTTGGGAATCCTGTTTCCCGAATCCAAATCTTTCACACTTCTATATGAACTTCAGTAATGTTTAGGGTAAGTCCAATTTGCATAATATTTTCAAAGAACTATAAACCCCCCACAAAAATACTTATGTCCTTAGCGTGGTCTTGACTATCGATTGAGCGCGGATTCCGAGGAGTGGAGATAGCATTGCAGAACTTCGCCACAGAGATTGAAGAGCGCGAGCGGTGGGGAAGTGATCGGGGTATTCGCCTGACTCTTCGAAGCTTGAAGATGAAGTGTTGATGATGAAGTAGAAACTGTGAGAGTGACCCTCCGAAGCTTGAAGATGAAGTGATGATGATGAAGTAGAAACTGTGAGAGAGCGTGAGAGAGAGAGAGAGATGGTGGAGACAAATGGAGCATCGCTGGAGAATCGAGACTGTTGCAGAAGGAAATGCTCCCCCAATTTTAATTTTTATTCCTTTTGTCTTTGTTTTAAGGATAACGATACCGAATTTTTAGTATATGTTTACTTTAATCCTTAACTATATGAAAATGTCTAATATTATCATTCAATGAATTCAAGATTAGAGAAAATATCGAACATTTTCATATAGTTTATGAATTAAATTAGACGTATATCAAAAGTCTAAATGTCACAATAAACAAATTAAAAGTTCAGAGACGACATTACGTGTTAGGTTATAGTTCATGGCCTACACTTTTGCCTTTGTCCTTGTTTTAGGAATAATGATAGTAATGGTTTCTAAATTTTTAATTTATTTGATCTGGTTCATGACTTTTTTGGTACACGTTCACTTTAGTCCCTAAACTATATAAACATGTCCAATGTTGTCCTTCTATTAATTCAAGATTATGAACAACATCAAATGTGTTCATATGATATAACTAAAGTAAATAGGGATCACATTAAACAAATTAAAAGTTAAGAGAAGACATTACACATTAGGTTAAAGTTTATCATCCACATTGAGCAAATTAAAAATTCATAAGACACATTGCACATTGGGCCAACGTTTAAAGACCATTTGTGTCATTCCCCTTTGTTTTATTATTTGTCACTTATTAATCATGCTTAACAAAAAAATTATTTTCAATATACTAATCATATATAACCTTAAATATATGATTTTTTGGAAAATTATAAAATTTATTTATCCATGAAAGGAAGGAAAAGCTATGGTGATAATTAGTAGATTTATCAATCTTGGCTTAGGAAATATATGTGCATGGAACTAAATGGAATTGAAGACTTTTCAATGGCTTCGTTTGTTTTAGATTTTTAAAGTAATTTTTAGTTATATAATTTCAACTAAACCAATTAATGTAATATTAAAAATTTTGAAGGGAATTGGATATGAATTATCCCATAAACTATTTTAATTTTCGCAAGAATATCTCTCTTCATATTCACATTTCAATTCAAATAAGATCAATAGCATCCCTGAATTAAAAAGGAAATTTATATGAAGTAATTGTGGTTTATGAATTTTCACTTGTAGTCATCTCTCATGACTTTTGATAGATTATCTTGTCGGCATCCAATTTGCAAAAGTGAATATAGAGACTACTTTATAGATTTTTTTATCAGATATTTAGAAAATAAAATAAAATATTACAATTTGGAGGCAAGTAATTACGATGAGTGTATCTTTTCTTGTACCAATATGTAAAAATGATGGGATGCTCTACTTGTAGGGGTTAAACTTATATCATAGATCAATTTTCTTTGAAAAATTAAGACATCAACCATTCATTGAAGGGTCTAAATTTATCATCCATTTGATTTAACTTTACCAAATACAAACTCGCAAATTAGAAAGGAGAAATCCCCAGGGAGGAGGGCAATTGCTCACCTTAAGAGTGCGCATAGCAACGTTTCTATTCTGGAGAATTATTTCTTTTCAGAAATAGTTTTTTTCTATTTCTAATCGGGAAACGATTTCTGAATGAAATAAGGTGTTTAGTAATTATACAAAATTTCTATTATTGGAATAGAAAAAGCATAAAAATGCGTTCGGTAAAAATTTGTAAATTTTTGTATTTATTTGTTTTTTCTTCTTACTCACGGATCGTCGACCGCCGCCGTATGACCACCGCACGATTGTCGCATGATTGCCGCACGATCGTCGACTGTCACTGTCGACTGTCACCCCGGGAGAGGGCGGTGGCCGGTGAGTTGTGGGCGGCGGCCCTATAGTAAATCATACAAATAGGATTCAAAAAGAAAAATCATATACACAAAAGACAAAGCTGTTCTCAGATATACAAGCATATTTCTCTTCATTTATTTTTTCGTGTAATATAATTTTCACAAGATTAATCCTCAACGATAAACCATGTTTGATAAGTACAAATTTGTGGCTAATTTCTTGTGCATGAATGCGTTGATTGACGGGGCCAACCCGGGAAGCACCTCAACTTGTTCCAATTGGCCGCGATCCTAAAAATGTGCTAGCATGATTTTTATAAATGCCTTGGCATCCTCCACGTTATGGAGAACCAGGGCACGTTGCTTTTTCACTTCTTGGATAGTCTCACGCATAGCCTTGTTAGCCTCTTCATAAAGTATTTTGTAATGCTGCCTTTCGGCTTCTCTGAAAAAAATAAATATAAACATATAAGAAATCATAAAAAAAGCCAAAAACAAATAATAAATAAACTCACAATATTGACGGCTTATTCTGATACCACGACCAATCTTTTTGTGCTCTAAGAAATTCTTCGTTCCAAACATGGAGGAGTAGGTGAATGTACTCATGAAGGAAATGATCTTTACATGGAAATAAAAGGATTTGGAGTAATTAATGAACAAAATATTGCAGAATCTAAGGTGGCTTTAGTCTACGGTCAGATGAATGAACCATATCAATATCTCAAATCAAGGATAGGTTCTATTTAGTGCTTAACTAAAATGGGCACTCGAATCGAACCAAGAACCTTTTGTCAGGCTATTGTTCTCTTGTTTTATTCCCTAAAACTTATGGAGTAAGTCTTGCGCCAAGTTCCATTTCGAGGCGAAGTAGGTGTATATATACAGGGAGGACATGGAGGATGTGTGTGGAGTCGAGCCGTTGGACATTGAAGCGTGAGATTAAGAGAGGGAGTGGCTGCGGCCTGTGGGTGAAGCTAGATGCTTTAAGTGCAAGAGAGTATGGCTGCAGCATGGGGGTCACATGGGGGTAAAGCTATATGCTTTAACCGCAAGAGAGAGGGGCTACGGCATGGGGGTAAAGCTAGATGCTTTAACCGCAAGTGCTTGAAGCACAAGAATGAGAGAGAGAGCCCTAGAGACAGAAGCCTCAATGCTTGAGGCGTGAGGAATAATTTTTTGTACGGGAGGCACGTTTGATGTTTTGCATGGCCAGGCTTTATATTGTATGGGCCAAGTCTAAGCTTTATTTCTTTTTCATTTTCTTTTTTACATTTTTCATTGGATAACATCTATAATGAGTGGACGTGGATGTTACAATGTAGTATATCATTTCCCCCTTTTTTTTAGCTACCTCCATGTGATGATCCTTCCACATGTGATACACAGGAGAATCGATGGCTTCTCTCCGTCCCATCGTTGTGACTTGTAGAAACTTAGGAAAGCTTTCATGTAATAGTTAAAATCTATTTATTTGCAATTTGATGGTTATAAGTGAAAAAAGAGATTTTTTTTTATATATATATTTAAATAGAGCATAACGGTGAGATGGGTGGCATTAATAAGTGCTAAAGCTTGCCATGTAGCCCTTCCATGGCGAGAGAGTAGTTGACAGAGGGGTGAGGACTCTTCAACCATTTTAAACCCCAAATTAGAGTGAATCTTGAAAAATATGAAAGGAAGATCTGATTTTATTACTTTCTAAGGCACATAAAGATTCCTCCTCTCCAATATTTTACATATTTTTATAGTCATCTCTAGAAACAGACTTCAGCCCATAAGTGACCAGAGATGGGTTCCTACAAATATCATTATGTGTAGTCTAATGACATTCACCAGCCATTACAAATGATTATAGATTAACATACGTCTCAAGCTATTTTTATTTATCGCACAATCCTAGTTCATTTTTGCTATGCATATAAGACCGTAGTTAATGTAATGAGATTTCTGTAATATTCATGTTGATATTTTAAATTATATCATACATTTGTTTTGTACTTTCAGTCATCACAAGTGTAAAGTTTTACTTTTCCTTTCAAACAAAAGGCTCATCCTATAAAAGTTGAATGCATTAGATGTGCTAAAGTCTCTGTAATTACGTACAAAATTTCAAACTTTTATTTCATAAGGCTCCTCTCAATAAATTAAATGCACCAGATATCTATAAAAGGTCTATTTTTAGAACAAGATTAATATCATAAAAAACTTAAACTAATTCATTGCGACAAATTTATCATAAATTAAGTTTTCAATTATGAAAAAAACAAAAATTGATACATCTATGACAAATTCAACTCCGTTAGTTTATGTTAAGTTTTACCTTCAAATTTTTGAGTTAGATGACACGTGGCAGTTGATGGGTATACCAATTTGAGATTTTTCGATTTCTCACAAGTGCATTAGTTGAGGTTTTTCATGAAATTAATCCAATTTAATGAAAATTAATGTAGAGTAAATTAACTTCCACTATACCAGTTTGGAATTTTTGGTGATAAAAAAATTAGTTAGTGGTGAATTTGTAATATGTGTATTAATTTGGAGTTTCTAATGGTCAAAAAGTTAATTTGAGATAAATTTATCATAAATGTATCGGTTTATGGTTGTATATAGTATTAATCATTTAGAATAAAACTGCTTGGGATACTCTTTAAAAAAATCCTTAAAAACTATCATCTATTTCTTTATGAACTAAAGTAATGTTAAGAATAAATCCAATTTGCATTATCTTTCCAAAGAACTATAAATCCCCACAAAAATACTTATGTCCGTAGTATCGTGCCCTATAAAATTTTGTCTTAAATGTAGATGTTTGCGCATGACATTTTATGCTCAGTCTTGACTATAACAATGATAAGCAAGTTAGGTACTATAACAAAAATTAACTGCCACATTGTCTGAAGTTTGCTCATTGGCCAGGAAGTGCCACGTGGTGCAAATAGAGTGCATGGCTCAAATTGGCACGGAATCTAGAACCTCTTTAAGATATATTTTACTACCTCAGATTAGATTGGATTATCTCAAATTATTATGTCAACAAGACATATGCACCACATAATATCCATTGGTACCTAACATTGGCATGCCTACGAGAGTGGAGAACTCGGCATCTATCGGCATCTATCGACCAAATTAAATGAAGAATATGGAATCTTTCTAAACTACCGGTAAACCAACTTGATTTCCCTTTTTGATATCTCAAATCCGACAGTTTAATTATTTTTCCTTGGTTTTCTCTACTTCTTTTTTTTTTTGGTCAAAAAAACATTTCTTTAGTTTCTATATATAATGATTTCTATATATACACATTAGAAAAAGGGATTTCAACAGCTAACTAAGACAAATAAAAAACAAAACAAGCTCCAAATAAGAAAATAAATTATTAGAAGAAGGTGAGGCGTGATATGCTCAAAGAGTAGACCTGTGAATTCTTCAAAGTAAAATTGATGATTGATCATTGAATTTATCTTTAGTAACGAGCACATACTGAGATCTTCATCTATTACTATAGCTTTACTTTTCGATAGTACACGTTTAGGTTTAACATCCTAACACCATCACCGTCCCAATTAACAAGGTTGTATGCACGCAAATATGATACTTATGAGTGTGAAACATTTACGAAACCCCGAAATTATACACAGAAAACTTAAAAGCTAAACTAGATTGAGATAGAAACCTCCTTGAAATGGGACAAGGAAACTTCTAGATTTAAACTAATTTAGAATAGAAAAACTCCTCAAAACGGAAGGAAAAAAAGATAAAAGAAAACAAAGAACCAAATCAACCAAAGAAAAAGGAAAAAGGGAGGAGAGGGACGGATATCCTTCCATGGAGGTTGAAGAAGAAAGCCGTATGAAGAGGAGAGGGAGACTAGAGAATCCTAAAGAAGAGAGAGAGAAAGCGTAATTTATAATTAAAGAATTAAATGAGCAATGTGATCGATCCGAATCACCAAATCAATGCCGAATCCTCCAATTTCTTGTTAGCTTAGAAGGGTCAAGACATGGTTGCTTCGTAAGGGTTTGAATTTGTTCTCTTGCGGACAATCAACATCTCTTTTGCTTGGGAAGGACGTTGCTTAATGGAGTCGAAGAAAGCAAGGACGGAGGACCCAAAAGATAATTCACACTTGCCAAACGGTACAGAGTACGTAACGCGCATTGGCGCACGGAAACTCATGCATACGCACGCATCTCCGATCGTGCAATATATATAGGGATTCAGAATCTCCGTTCCTGGCATGTAAATACCCAAATTTTCGGGAAAATCAAACAACTGTGCTTCGTCTAGAATCAGAGCTCGTCGATCTATCGAGCAAATTTGCTGAAAAGGGCTTCCACTTGGGCGTATCTCGTTCTGTCTCTCTAGTGAATTCTTCGGGTACGTAGATATATTACATTTCGGTCCCTCTCTTCTTTCATTAATGTTAATTATCGTTGTCATCACTGTTTCATATCTTTTATTCTTCGACATGAACATGAGATTTGGTGCCTAAAATTGAGAAAGGAACGGCCTCTAGCCCTCTTAACCATCAAGCCGTTTATCCTCAATTCCTCAAATATATAATACAATATGAGCAGTAATGATTAATCATTTGGTGTTCAGAATTATTTTTTGAAAATATGATCGGTTTTATTTTTAATGAAATTCTAGCAGCTCGATGACATGTCGGCATATTGTGCGATGTATGGTGACATGTGACGGTTTAATTGCGAGATCAGAAAAAACTTACAATGAGTATCATTTTTGTCTCATGGACAAATGATTTGGCATTTTTTTTTTTCTTTTTGGAGACATTTCAAAGATTGTGTTACTTTTGCCGGGTGCAGTAGGTTGAGCTCTTTATCTTTGGGACTTTGGGGATTTTTTTTTTTTTTTTTTTTGAATCTCAGGCGTAAAAAGGTAGGTTGTGTTTTGGGAATTGGCTGGAAAAAAAAAGTATTTTAAATTTTGAAAATTACAAGAAAAGAGCTAGATACAATTCTATATATTATTAATCGTATATAAAATGGAAGGTTTTTTAGGGTTTCATGTCAAATTAAAGTCAAACGGGAGTTCCCCAAGATTGACAAAGTCAAAAGTTAAAAAGTAGAATTAGTAGGTGACTTTTATTAGAACATTAAAATGAGTTTGTTTCTAAAAAAATAAATGGTCTAAAAAATAATTTTCTTAAAAATAATTGCTAATGCCTATAAAAGTTAAACGATATGAAAAATATTTTTATTGTCCATTAAAATTTTTAAATATAAATTGTTGTCGGTAATGAAAATATTTTTTGTTGACTAATTATTTCAAACAACACATGCAACATTTTTATAGAATTTTTTTTCCAAACCATTTATTTTTAACAAACCAAAAGGAGCTTGTTAAATTGATGCATAAGGCAAAATAACTTTCACTCATGTATATCATGACAAGTCGATGCTTCAATACTTATGATGTTAGTATGACCACACCGCCATAAATATAGTTACGACAGAACATGCTAGCGTTCATTATTATATGAAATCATTGAAGATCATCCTCCGAGAAATATCAATATTTGATGTTTTCCCTTCAATCATATCTCCAATTTGATTGGCTACAAATATGCGCGTGGCTAACATTAATTAAATTTTCATGCGAGCGATGCCCATAACTCGTAACTCATCAATGCGAGACACAATTCCTCAGACTCGATCCACTGAATGTCCACTATTTCTAGCAAAAGAGTTCACCACCAAAGAAAAAGCTCCCTAACGCTCTAATGATTCCAAATCACGGCTGCAAAAGAGTCATGGAAAACCAGACATGTGCCAAGACCAGTTCCTTAGGTTGCTCTAGAAATTGAATTGGATTATTATCTGGTATCGAATGGAAGACGGCAACGCACCCATCATTAAATGTCGTGATTATAAATAGTTTTAGCCCATATGGAAGACTGAGATCTGCTTGTTTTTACTGCCCCACGTCTTAATCTACACCTTACACAGCTAGATTTAGCTGGCCTGCTGCTTGCTTAGCCGGAATAAATGTTGCATGTAGTGAAAAGGGCTAACCCACATAAAAAGAAGCATTTTCATTAGGACAATAATGCCTAGACGTACTGACACCGGGCTACTGAAGTTAAACAACTTATGAAGCGTCACATCACTTCATAAACTAATTTGTTAAACGAGTTTTAATATTCCTAAAGTTGCTCTTTCCTTAAATACTACGATTCACCTTATTTTATGCGTGCAGTGTGATTGATTATATGCGTGCTCATGAAAACTTAATTTCTCCGCCATATGGTGAATCTAAGAAGATTCGGCTACGGTAAACCCTAGTTCTCATCTTGTTGGCTATTTCTTTCTTCTTCTTCTTCTTCTTCTTCTTCTTCTTCTTCTTTTTTCTTTTTTTAAATCCCAAGATTAACAAAATAATTTAAGACGGCACACTTTCGGAATCGAGGGAATTCTAAGAGACACGTTCCATTAATCAACCCGTATAAATATGAATGCATGGTCTCTCACAAGCATGTCAAGAGTCTGCGGGAAAAAGGCAAAAAGCATTGCCCTTAATTGGAGATCTTGAGAGCTCTCTCCCAAACCAAGCACGTAAACCCTCTCATCCTGCTTCGTAACTTTAGGGATTTGTGAGTGGCTGGCTTATTCAATATATTTTGAGGATCGTTCTTCCATCTTTTCTGTAGTGATTGCATGATGTGAGTCATTTGTGAGGGGTCCTTATGAATATTTAAATTCTCACCTATGTTAGTCCACTTTACATGAACTTATAGATCATGCACGGCCTACATGCAAAGGTAGGAAGTACCCAATAGCTTTTACATCTCTTCAAGTCCTAAAATCTAGACTTGAAGGTGGTGGTTAGAACTCAGATAAGACATTTTTAATAGGTACAAAACCCTATGATAACTTTTGAGAGGATTGTCAGTACCGATCACTTGTTCTCATTCTTATTCTTTCTAAAATTAGATATTTATTCTCCCTTTAAAAATAGAGCCGCAATGCCACCTTTTTTCCAAACTAGATTCCTAAAAAAAATTGTAATCGATTCCATTTGATCGGAAGGTCAAATGATATGAATGTGACGGATTTCGATTTGAATTCGTGTCCCCTCTCATAGCAACCTTTGAGGCCACCCCTTTTAAAGTTCAGGCCCTTACCCAACGTAGGTGGACTATTGGGAGAAGCTTTCGAAAGGGCTTTGGGGGGCTATAGGCCTTTGGACCAAATATTTAGTATTTGGCGATGTATTTTTTCCTTTGCCTTTGCCAAAGGCAAGCCTACCTAAAGCTGAAAGCCCAAGGCAGGTTGGGGCTGCCTTGGGCATTTGGCCTTCTTGGAAGGCTAAAAGGAGAGTAAGGCAAAAAAATTTCTTCCACAAATATCCTCACTAACATTTCATTTTTCCAATTTGTCCTCGTGTGACTATTCACATTCTTCTTCGTTGAGGTTGGCTGGCAAAGTTGCGCGAAGCTGCGAGGGGCCGGTGACGAGTTGGACAGAGGTCAACATGAGGCCGATGTGTCACGGCGACTGTCGATGGCCAATTGCGTGACCTCAGCGACCCCCTGCGAGTCGTGTCACCGCGACCGTTGCAACCCTGGCGACGCTACGTTCCTCAGCAGATCTGGGTCGTCGGAAGTCGAGCGACCCAGATTTAGGTCGCAGCGACCTCCGGCGACCCAAATTGAGTGATCGGGATCACACGATCTGGTCGCGACAATCTGGTCGTGATTGAGGTTGTCGCAACCAAATCGAGCAACCCTAGCGACCTCCACATGGAGGTCGCGGCACAGCAGGTTGCCCGACTTTCCGGTGAGGGTCGCAACAACCCAGATCGAGATCGCGGTGACCCTCATCGCCACGTCCTCCGCATGGCAACTCTCGCCGAACGCTTGCCCCTCGCCGAATCGCCTGCCCCTTGCTAGCAGGATTAGCCAATTTTCATTTTTTTTCTTTTTTTCAATAACAAAAGTTTTCTGCAAAGTTAACTTATCTAAACGCGATTTTGCTCAAAGATACTTTACAATGGACTTTCACAAATACAATTTATCAAACACAATTTGCATTTCTAAAAGCTCCTTTAGCTCAAAGGCCTTTATATTTTCTCAAAGATTTTCTAAAAAAGTCTTCTCAAACACACCCTATAGGTGTTTTTGTATACTAACAATGGCATTTTCCATATATAAGCTTTGCTGACACCATAATCTGAGTGAGGAAATGATTTTGAAGAGTTCTCCGCTTGGAAGAGAATGCAACAGGCACGATGAGGCCAAAAGTACGGAGAAAAACAGCAATCGATCGGCCAGTTATCATCTCGCAAATCACGCGTGAGGATCACTTCTCTTCATCACCACGTCAACTGATCCTCCCAACGAAACCCTTACCTTTTTCGTTCTTCATGCTCTCCAATTGGCTATTGCGTATCACATCATCATTGTTCGATCATCCACTTCAAACTTTACCTCGAGACCAAGCAATCCAGACTGATAGGCCAAAATGGAATCTGACAAAAGATCGCATCCCATCTTTACTGGCAGCGAAACGTGTTTTCGTTGGTCCGGCAGTACGTTTACACTCCACGTACACACATCTTTGTGGACATATAGTTGATTCATGTAGAGAGGGTATCTGCATACGTCAACCTGCCTATCATGCTTTTCGTATTTTTCTTCTGGGGTAGCAACGAAGCGTAGACTAGCGAAACTGCTTTGCATCTGCATTTATCGTTCGGTTCGCTGACATGATTGGCTCTGTTCAAGTGCGTTTGGTGTTCCGTCACGTCGAGGTTTTCGGTTGATATTTCCCGGAAAGGTTACTAGAAACGAGAATCTACACCTAATGAATCAAGACGCAGGTGCCAGAGAATACCTGGCGTGTGGAAATTCAGACAAGAATTAGATTCGTTTGTATCAGCTTCTTTCCAAGGTTTTCGGAAGCATAGACTTAGAACTCTTATTTAATCTCGGTTCGATCATTATCTGAAGCCATATGCAGATATTTATGTGCATAAGTTCAAAAAAGAAGCTTGGTTTTATTCTTCTCTTTGTTTGCAGGTGTAATTCCTTTCTTAACTTTCCACCAACGTGCCCCGTAAACCTTGTACGGATCGTCTCATCTCCAGCAAAAATAGCCTATCAACTATCGCCTGAACTCTTCCTTTCCATCATATGTAGTAAATGTTCAATCTTTCCAAACTCTCTGCAGGTTGGCTCTTGACAATGTCGCAACTGCAACGGCTCGTCCATCTCTCATCAATTCTTGTCCTTGCTGTGCTATTGTTGCGTCAATCTAATGCAGATGTCGGCACGGCCGGTCACTATGATCCTCCATACACACGTAAGTATAGATGTTATCAAATTGGCTCTAAATTTGCAGTGTATTTCCAGGCCGCATTAACTCAATATCATCTTTGTCCAAACATTGATACGTTATGGGTAATATGATCGCAGCGACCGCTTGCTTCGGGTATGACCCGTTGCAGTTCCCCTCAAGCTTCCTCTTTGCAGCTGCCGGGGAAGGGATTTGGGACAACGGTGCAGCTTGCGGGAGGCAATATTGGGTCCGATGCATAAGTGCCGACCGGCCGAAGACCTGCAACCCGGCCCAATTGGTCCAGGTCAGGATCGTGGACCGGGCACTCAGTGCGGTCTCCCGATCCTCGTCGGACCGCGCCACCATTGTCCTGTCCAAGACCGCATTTGAGGCCATCGCGAATCCATCTGCCTCGTCCGTCAACGTTGAATTCGTGCAGTAAGTAGCCCCCCCTTCTTTGGTTGGACTACCGTTGATTATTTTGCCTTCAATTTGTGAGAAATTATGGCAATTGCCGTGCGGTTTACGTGCAGGGTCTGAAGCGATCCAGGGGATACTTTGGAAGCAAAGTTGGGGTTTTGGGGAGCAAACTGATGCTTCCTTGTTTAGGGATGTATTATCATGGATGATCTATAGGGTACATAAATGGTGTAGCTCACAAACACATGTAAATTGTATTCTGTTACTGCTCACTCTAGTAGACTCGTTCAAATATAACTTGAGTCGCCACAAATGGAGGAAATGTACATAGACTCTGTACGTCACATCAAAATTAGACCACATTGATATTGCTAGAAAGATAGTTGCTAGCTATATGATTTATTATATTGATATTAAAATCAATATCCCTAATTTTGGGTTTATTCATAACTTAAGTGTCCAAATAGAAACTAGACACTTATTGGTAAGAAAAGTACCAAAAATGTCTTAAATATATTGTACTTGTTCTGATTTGGTTCTAAACTTTTTAATTGTGTAAATTTGGTCTTAAACCTTTTGATGATTTGCTAATATAGTTCATCCAGACAAATTGGCAAAAAAAATTGCTAACATAGATGAAGGTCGTGTAGGACTTTGGTCATCCTATGTGGCATAACTATTGTTGACGTAGACAATTGTTTATTACCTTTTTTGTTCTTCTCTCTTTTATTTTTTTCTTCAACTATCGGTCGGCGAGGTCATTGGCCTATCCTCGTCAACTACAGGCAATATCTAGGTGAAACCCTCTATGCTCTTCCCTAATCCAAGAAAGGGCCACGACCCTCACCTAGTCTAGGCAATGGCCATGATAACCTACCAGGCTATAGGCGAGGGCCGCAAACCCCCCACTTGTAGCTAGTGAAGGCATCGCAACTTGTGGCCAACAAGGGCCATGATGCCCTTGCCTAGACCAATTGAGGGTGTCACGGCCTTTGTTGGCCGACAAGTGAGGGAGTCAAGTCCTTGTCTGCGGCTGGTGATAGTTGGCCAGCAATCTCATTGGCTCAACATTGTAAAAGAAAAAAAGAAAGAAAATAAAAGAAAAGAAAAAAGAACGAAAAATTCAGAAAGATATTATAAAATTATAGAATCTGTCTGCGTTAGCATTGGTTTTGCACATAAGATGGTCAGAATTTATGTCATTGATTTTCAACTAAAATTGGCCGAATTAATTACATTGACAAATTGTCAAAGGTTTACAACTCAATTTGTATAATTACTGACACAAATATAATAAGTTTAAAACTTTTTGTATACTTTTCCCTCCTATTGGCAATATAGCCTTTTTGCCAAGTAAAAATTCGCACTTTAATTGTTAGGGTTAAATACCAGGAAAAATCCAAAATTAGTACATATGTAACAAATTTATTCCAAACAAAATTTTTAATTATTAAAAACTTCAAACTGACATATTTGTGACAAATTACCTCCATTATGTTGGGAGTGCACTACAAAAATCCAATACCTTTACCTGGGGAGATCGCCAAGAAGGAGTCCAAATCCAAGCTTGTTAACATATCTAGTTAGACTCACTTACGCTCAAAAACTTAAACTAATAAGTTATGTGTTAACTATGATGTATTAATTGTCCAACAATACACCAATTATTTGAAGTGATATTCTCTAACACAAGTCACTCATACATGCATCCTAACAGTTTGTGCCACTTCCCTTTGTTTTATTATTTGTCACTTATTAATCATGCTTAATGAAAAAAAAAAATATTTTTAATATACTAATCATTTTTAACCTTAAATATATGATTTTTGGAAAATTATAAAATTTATTTATCCATGAAAGGAAGGAAAAATTACGGTGATATTTAGTAGATTTATCAATCTTGGCTTAGCAAACATATGGGCATGGAACTAAATGGAATTGAAGACTTTTCAATGGTTTCGTTTGTTTTAGATTTTTAAAGTAATTTTTAGTTATGTAAATTTCAACTAAACCAGTTAATGTACTATTAAAAATTTTGAAGGGAATTGGATATGAATTATCCCATAAACTATTTTAATTTTCGTGATAATATCTCTCTTTATCTTCGCATTTCAATTCAGATAAGATCAATAGCATCCCTGAATTAAAAAAGAAATTTATATGAAGTAATTGTGGTTTATGAATTTTCACTTGTAGCCATCTCTCGTGACTTTTGATAGATTATCTTGTCGGCATCCAATTTGCAAAAGTGAATATAGAGACTACTTTGTAGATTTTTCATCAGATATTTAGAAAAATAAAATAAAATCTTACAATTTGGAGACAAGTAATTACGATTAGAGTATCTTTTCTTGTACCAATATGTAAAAACGATGGGATGCTCTACTTGTAGGGGTTAAACTTATATCATAGATCAATTTTCTTTGAAAAATTAATACATCAACCATTCGGTGAAGGGTCTAAATTTATCATCCATTTGATTTAACTTTACCAAATACAGACTCGCAAACTAGAAAGGAGAAATCCCCAGGAGGAGGGCGGTTGCTCACCTTAAGGGCGCGTTTGGTAACGATTCTGTTCCCAGGAACTGATTCTGACAAGAAATGATTATTTTTGATTACATTCGGAACCGATTCGAGTAAAAGAACGCGTTTGGTAACTCGTCCAAAATTTCGATTACGGAATAGAATTGAGTTTGATAACGTGTTCATTGATTCTGTTCCAAATTAATTTCTTTTAATTTTTAAATAATTTTTTTACTTTTTTATTTTTTTATTTTATTTTTTTCCTTTTTTCCTTTTTCTAATTTTTAAATAATTTTTTTTACTTTTTTACTTTTTTTCTTTTCTTTTTTTCCTTTTTCTCCTATTCTTTTTCTCCTATTAATTATACTATTAATATTATTACTTATTAGTAATATACTTTAACATACTTATTAGAATAATATAATATACTTATTAGTAATATACTTATTAGTAATAGTGTACTATATTACTATATACTATTACTATACTAATAATTGGTATACTAATATATTATATTATTATTAGTATACTATAATAATATTATAATAATTAGTATATTAATTATTAACCATTATTATAATATTAATAATTACTATTAATAATATTTTATATTATAATATTATATTAAATAATAGTAATCTATTAATAATATTAGTATACTTAATAGTATATTAATATAATTATATAATATTACTAACTATTAATTATTAATTATTATTATATTATTAATTATAATTAATAAGTATTATTATATTATACTATATAATTATAATTATATAATTATATAATAGTATACTTATATTAATAATTATACTAATATACTAATTATATAATTATATTATATATAACTATAATTATTATATTAGTATATAATAATTATATTATAGTAATAATTAGTAATATTATATAGTAATATATATTATTATAGTAATATTATATATACTAATAATTAGTATACTAATATAATAATATTATTATATTATTATTATAGTATAATAATAATTAGTATAAGAATTTTATTATGTTGATTCTTTTTTTGATTCTCGGACGCAGAATCAACTTTTTTTTTATTCTCAAATCTTGTCCCAAATTGATTCTGGAAACAAATTTGTTCCCGGGAACAAAAATTTTACCAAACACGATTCTCGTCCCAAACTGATTCTGGGAACAAAAAATCAGAATCTGGCACTGTTGGAATGGTTACCAAACAGGCCCTAAGTGACCAGAGATGGGTTCCTACAGATATCATTATGTGTAGTCTAATGACATTCACCGGCCACTACAAATAATGATAGATTAACATACGTCTCAAGCTATTTTTATTTATCGCACAATCCTAGTTCATTTTTGCTATGCGTATAAGACCCTAGCTAATGTAATAAGATTTCTGTAATATTCATGTTGATATTTTAAAATATATCATACATTTGTTTTGTACTTTCATTTATCACAAGTGTATATTTTTTACTTTTCCTTTAAAACAAAAGGCTCATCCTATAAAAGTTGAATGCATTAGATGTGCTAAAGTCTCTTTAATTACATACAAAATTTCAAACTTTTATTTCATAAGGCTCCTCTCAATAAATTAAATGCACTAGAGATCAATAAAGGTCTATTTTTAGAACAAGATTAATATCATAAAAAACTCAAACTGGTTCATTGTGACAAATTTGTCATAAATTTTCAATCATAAAAAACCAAAAACTGGCACATCCACGACAAATTCAATTCCGTCAATTTACGTTAAATTCTGCCTTCAAATTGTTGAGTTGAATGACAACAAGTAGTTGATGAGTGTACCAATTTGAGGTTTTTCAATTTGTCACAAGTGTATTAGTTGGGATTTTTCATGGAATTAATCCAACTTAATAGAAATTAATGGAGAGCTAATTAATCTCAAATTATAATAGTTTGGGATTTTTGGTGATAAAAAAATTAGTTAGTGGTGAATTTATAATATGTGCACTAATTTAGAGTTTTTAATGGTCAAAAGGTTAATTTGAGATAACTTTGTCATAAATATATTGGTTTATGATTTTTCATAATATTAATCATTTAGAATAAAAGTGCTTGGGACACTCTTTTAAAAAAACCCATAAAAACTATCATCTATTTCTTTATGAACTAAAGTAATGTTAAGAATAAATCCAATTTGCATTATCTTTCCAAAGAACTATAAATCCCCACAAAAATACTTTTGTCCTTAGTATCGTGCCCTATAAAATTTTGTCTTAAATGTAGATGCTTGCGCTTGGCATTTTATGCTCAGTCTTGACTATAACAATGATAAGCAAGTTAGATAATCATACTAAAACAAAAATTAATTGCCACATTGTCTACAATCGTAGATGTTTGCTCATTGGCCAGGAGGTGCCACATGTGGCACAAATAGAGCGCATGGCTCAAATCAGCATGGAATCTAGAACCTCTTTAAGATATATTTTACTACCTTAGATTAGATTGGATTATCTCAAATTATTACGTCAACAAGACATATGCACCACATAATATCCATTGGTACCTAACATCGGCATACCTACGAGAGTGGAGAACTCAGCATCCATTGACCAAATTAAACAAAGAATATGGAATTTTTCTAAACTACCCGAAAACCAACTTGATTTCCCTTTTTGATAACTTAGATCTGACAGTTTAATTATCTTTCCATTTTTTTTTTTGTCAAAAAAGCATTTCATTCATTTCTACATATACACAATAGAATAAGGGATTTCAATTGCAAACTAAGACAAATACAAAATAAAACAAGCTTTAGATAAGAAAATAAATTATTAGAAGAAGGTGAGGAGTCACACCCTCAAAGAGATCCGTGAATTCTTCAAACTAAAATTGATAACTGATCACTGAATTCATCTTTAGTAACGAGCACATACTGAGATCTTCATCTATTACTATAGCTCTACTTTTCGACAATAGGACTTAGGTTTAACATCCTAACACCATCATCATCCCAAGTACCAAGGTTATATGTACACAAATCTGATACGTATGAGTGTGAAACCTTTACAAAAGTCCTCTAATTTCCTTCAAAATTGGACTTGTACACCAACGAAATTCAAGGAAAGCGAAACTTCGAAATTATACACAAAAAACTTAAAAGCTAAACTAGATTGGGATAGAAACCTTCTTGAAATGGGAGAAAGAAACTTCTAGATTTAAACTAACTTAGAAGAGAAAAGCTCCTCAAAACAGAAGGAAAAAAAAAAACAAAGAACCAAATCAATCAAAGAAAAAGGAAAAAGGGAGGAGAGGGACACATGTCCTTCCATGGAGGTTTTTTTTTTTTTTTTTTTGGTCAGTCCTACTCTATTCCTATTTTACACTTACTCTCAAACTTTTACCCTGCCTATTGCAAGGTGTGGGAGTCGAAATCCACTTCCGAAACTTACGCGTCCTCATCCAATCCCTTATGAGAATGTGGAGATTTGAACTCCTCACCTCCCCCTTCTATTGAGGTTGAAGAAGAAAGCTGTGTGGAGAAGGGAGGGAGACTAGAGAACCCGAAAGAAAAGAGAGAAAAAGTGTAATGTATAATTAGAGAATTGAATGAGCAATGTGATCGATCCAAATCACCAAATCAATGCCAAATCCTCCAATTTCTTGTTTGCTTAGAAGGGTCAAGACATGGTCGCTCCGCAAGGGTTTGAATTCGTTCTCTTGCGGACAATCGACGTCTCTTTTGCTTAAGAAGGACGTTGCTTAATGGAGTCGAAGAAAGCAAAGACAAAGAGGACCCAAAAGATAATTCACACTTGCCAAATGTTCAGAGTACGTAACACGCGTTGGCGGACGGCAACTCATGGACCCGCACGCATCCCTGATCCTGCAATATATATAGGGATTCAGAATCTCCATTTCTAGCATGTAATTACCCAAATTTCTGAGAAAATCAAACAGCCGTGTTTCGTCCAGGATCAGAGCTTGTCGATCTGTCGAGTAAATTTGCAGAAAAGGGCTTCGACTTGGGCGTATCTCGTTCTGTCTCTCTGGTGAATTCTTTGGGTACGTAGATATATTACATTTCGGCCCCTCTTCTCCTTCATTAGCGTTAATCATCGTTGTTATCACTGTTTTCTTTTATTCTTCGACATAAACTTGAGATTTGGTGCCTAAAATTGAGAAAGGAACGGCCTCTAGCCCTCTTAACCATCAAGCCGTTTATCCTCGTTTCCTCAAATATATAATGCGAAATGAGCAGTAATGATTAATAATTTGGTGTTCATAATTATTTTTGGAAAACAGGATCGGTTTTATTTTTAATGAAATTCAAGCAGCTCGATGACATGTCAGCATAATGAGCAATGTATGCTAATACGTGACGGTTTAACTGCGAGATTGGAAGAAACCTATAATGAGTATCATATTTGTTTCATGGACAAATGATTTGGCTTTTTTTCTTTTCCAAGACATTTCAAAGATTGTGTCGCTTTTGCCCGGTACAATAGGTTGAGTTCTTTATTTTTGGGACTTTGGGGGATTTTTTTTTTTTTTTTTTTTTTTTTTTGAATCTCAGGTGTAAAAAGTTGGGTTATGTATTGGGAATTGGCTGGAAAAAAAGTATTTAAATTTTTTAAAATTTCCGAAAAAAAAAAGAGCTAGATACAATCCTATATATTATTAATTGTATATAAAACGGAAGGTTTTTGTGGATTTCATGTCAAATTAAAGTCAAACGGGAGTTCCCCATGATTTTTAAAGTCAAAAGTTAAAAAGTAGAAGAAGTAGCAGGTAACTTTTATTAGAACATTAAAATGAGTTTGTTTCACATAAAATAAATGATTTAAAAAATATTTTTCTTAAAAATATTTGCTAATGCTTATAAAAGGTAAATGATATTAAATTGTTTTTTGTTGTCTATAAAAATGTTTAAATATAAATTGTTCTTGATAAGGAGAATATTTTTTATTAACTAATTATTTCAAATGATATATGCAACATTTTTATAGAAAATACTTTCTAAATAATTTATTTTTAGCCAAAAAGGAGCTTGTTGAATTGATGCATCGATGCTGCAATATGCAAGGTAGAATGGCCACAGCACTATTAAATATAATTACCACGGAACATGCTAGCATTCACTGTCATATGAAATCATTAAACTGTGTCCTTCAATGTCGATGTTTTCCCTCCAATCATCTCTAATTTGATTGGCTACAAACATGTGTGCGGCTAACATTAATTGAATTTTCATGCGAGCAATGTTCACAACACATAATTGTTGACACATAAATTTTACCATTTTATTTAAAACTTAATCGCATACAAAATTAAGAATTAGTAGCTAAAAGAAAAGAAATAAAGAGTAAAGTAAATAACTGAATCATGTATGTTTTCTTTAAAATCCATTACTATCCATTACGTGTAGACATTAGGAGCATTTACATAACTATTACAAATTATTAAAATAAAAAATTTAAAAAATAAAAAATCGAAAATTTTAAAAAAAAAAAAAAAAAAAAAAGAAAAAAAGTAAAAATTTTCATTAAAAGGTTTAAGAAAAAATCGAATTGGACTGAATAGAGGGTTTTTCTTCATGCGTGGGCTCACCCATCTATCTCTTTCCCTTTTCTCCCTTTTGCGCCTGGGCCGCCCCATCTCCTTTTTTTTCAACCCGGCCCGCGTGTAGGTCATCTTCCTCCCCGCTAGCCACGTTTCTGCAAAAAGAAAGAAAAAAGAAGAGAGTATGAGTGGAGAAGACGGGGGATCGCCATGCAGTAGATGGCGGCGTGATCCGCGCCTGGCAAGCTGGCGGTGGCAGGGGCCCTGCGGGCCTGCCGGTCGCCCTTAAAAGAGAGGGGCACGCTCATTTGCTCGGGGCGTTCTTTTGGGTTCGAGCTACAGAGGGAGAGAGAGAGATTGGAAGAGCTCGGGAGAGTTTTAAGCGAGTGAGAGGGAGAGAATCAGACAGTGAGGGAGCTCGAGTCGACCATCGCCAGAGTTCGTTCGTCAAGCGCCGCCCTTGCAGTGCTCCCCTCGAACCAGGTAGGTCTTGCTTGTGCGTAGCTTTTTGACTTGTGTCGAGTTGCGTCGCCTTTCCGAGGATCTCGCTTCAGGAACACCGCGGGACGGCCAGTCATCACTCGATCCATTTCGAGTTCACCCTCCGGTCGCCGCTGCCGAAGTCGAGTAGGGATCTCTCATTTTAAACCACCGTTCCTGTGAACCCCGCTGCTCTGCCCTATGTTGGTAGGATAGGACGTTGAGTTTTGTTCCTCCTGTTAGTCACACGCGTATTGGGCTTCTGTGGGCTAATGTGGTTAATTTCGAATGCCCATTTGATGATTTTTTTTTTTCAAGTTTGGCACTAAGTCCGAGTCCAAAAGGGTTGATATCGTTCCGGCGTTTCATGCCCACCACATGTTCGAAGATATGTCTAAGCCGGCCTAAGCGTGTGCATCGTAGATAAGTACGTTTTGCATGTTATGAACCTTTTGTTGTTTGCGAGTTGTCGTTTGCATCGCCGGGCCGTGTCTGGACACGTCCGCTGTGTTTTATTTGTCTCCCGTTGGTTTCCTGGGTGTGGTGGTTGTAAGTGGTGCGCGGCTCGAAAGGGCCGGCAATGATGTCGCGAGGTGATGGTGGCGGCAAGCGACGAGCTCAGCCGCTGCTTTGTTTATAGTGCTCGGCGGCGTGAGAGAATAGGTTGGGCGTTCGGCGATGGAGGCATCGGAAGGAGAGGCCAATTTCGGGCGTAGGAGAGAAAAAAGAAAAAAAAGTGTAAAAGTGGAAAAAGACAAAAGGGAAAAGAAGATGCTCGGAGAGGAAAATTCGCGGGGAAGAAGACCAAAAGGGGTGAAGTAAAGAAAAAAAAAAAGAAGAATAAAGAATAAAAAAAGGGAAAAAAGCAAAACGAAAAAAATTTGAAAACTATAAAATGGCAAAGGTTAGCTTGGGGAAGGACCTTTGAGCAGAAGGTGCAGGGAAAAGGACGAAGTGAGAAAATGACGAAACAAAAAAATCATTAAAAATATAAAAAAAAAAAAAAAAAAAAAAAAAGAACTTTTCTTTTTTGTAATCTAACAGCGTTGGATCCGGGTTTAAGTCGGGTCAGTGGGCCGGATTGGGTTTACCCAGTCCGAACCCGTTTTCCTGGATATAATAATATTTAATATTAAAAAATCGAAAATATTCAAAAATATTCAAGAAAAATTAAAAAATTTTCTGAAAATAAGAAAAGTTCAAAAAAGAAACTTTTAGAAATTTCAAAAATTTAGAAAACATTTAAAAAACCGATTTTTTAAAAAAAATAAAAATAATAAAATCCAGAATTTTTTGGGAAAAATTCGAATTTTTTTCATTAAAAATCGAAAAATTCTGAAAAAAATTATAATGTCTCAAAAATTTTAAAATTAATCTTTGGAGTAATTTTTTTTTCTAAAAAATAGGAAACCTTTCAATTTATAATTCTGCTTACAGTTAACTAAGCCCTTAGGGCTCTACTTTCGGGTTTCAATTGTCCTTAGGGACAAATGCATTTGAATGCATATTTTTTTTTTTTTTTTTTTTTTATATTTTTTTTTTGGGATCACGAATGCATAGTATTGACACATTGAGTTTGGCTTCCCTTTAGTCTAGTTAAGATTAGTATTTATATTTTCCTTAGTGTTAAATCTTTACTATTCCATGATATTCATTTAATGCTTTCCTTGATTGTCGATCATTATGTTGATAATTGTGCACCTGCGTGATCACCTCCCGTATTAGTGACGTATTAGTGGATATGCCTAAAATCAATCCAGATTACATGGCAAGAGAAATCTTTTATAAAATAAATAAGATTAAGTACCGAAATGACATTAATTGGCTAATTAGTGTAATCAAATCCTGAATCCTAAATTATCTAGTTACATAGGAAGTGAGGTATACTCTCATGCCTCCCTTGGTTTCTAGCTGACCCTAATAGGCTAGTAGCGACTCATTCTTTAGAAAATTTTCATACCTTCAATTTGAATATCCAATGTCACGTGAGGTATGGGCTTGGAGGATCCGTACCTAATCATGGATCGTGAATCTGTCTTTTAGGCAATACCTCTAAATTTCCTCTCTTGAGGGGTAGGTCGCGACAGCAACTCATCAATTTCAGACACAGTTCCTTGGAGCCGGTCCAATGAGTATCAACTATTTCTAGCAAAAGAGTCCACCACCAAGGCCAAAGCTTTGAAACTCTCTAATGATTACAAATCATGGCTGCAAAAGAGTCATGGAAAACCAGACGTGCCAAGACCAGTTCCTTGGGTTGCTCTAGTGATTGAATTGGATTATTATACGGAATCGAATAGAAGACGGCAACGCACCCATCATTAAATGGCGCGATTAGAAATACTTTTAGCCCATATGGAAGACTGAGATCTGCTTGTTTTTATTCCCTCGCGTCTTAATCTACCCCTTACACAGCGAGATTTTGCTGGCCTATTTGCTGCTTAACCGGAATTAATCTCGCATGTAGGGAAAAGGTCTAACCCGGATAAAAAGAAGCATTTTCATTAGGACAATAATGTCTAAGACGTACTGACACCAGCCTACTAAAGTTGAACTACTTATGCAGTGTTGCATTACTTAATGAATCAATTTCGTAAATGAGTCTTAATGTTCCTAATGTTGCTTCTTTTTTTTTTCTAAAATACTATGATTTACTCTATTTTATGAGCATAATGTAATCAATTACACGTGTGCTTGTGAAAACTTAATTTCTTCATAATGTGACAAATTTATGAAGATTTCAGCTACTATAAGTCCTCGTTCTCGTCTCTTTAAACTTCTTTTATTCAAAACCATGCAATTAACAAAATAATTTAAGGACGGCAGTTGGACAGAGGGAAATATAGGAGACATGTTCCACTAATCAAACCGTATAAATATGAATTCATGGTCTCTCACAAGCATGTCAAGAGTGTGGAAAAAAAATAGAAGGCAAAAGCATCGACCTTAATTTAGAGACTTTGAGAGATCTCTTTCCAATCGAGCAGGTAAACTCTCTCATCCCACTTCATAATATTTCTCTTTCTGCCCTACTTCAGGGATTTGTCAGTGGCTGGCTTAATTAATATGTCTTGGGGATTGTTCTTCCATCTTTATGGTAGTGATTCCACGTCATGAATCAGTTGTGACAGTAGTTCTCATAAGTGATATACAAACCAAGCATTTAAAGCTTTTATTTTATGCTCCCAACCTATGTTAGCGTACTTCATATGATCATGTGCGATCCACATAAAGATAGAAAGTACTTAATAACTTTCACATCTCTTGAAACTGTAAATTCTAGACCTTGTGTTAATGGCAAGAATTTATATCAGACATTTCTAGTAGACGCGAAACTCTATAATAACTTTAAGGAGGATTGCCAGTATTGATCGCCCATTCATGCTGTTTTTCTTCTTGAAATTAGACATCCATTCTCCTTCTTTTCTATAGTGATTGCATGTTATAAATCATTTTTGTGTTAATGATACTCATGAATCATATACACAAGTGCCGTCTCAAACTCTTCTTTTCTTGTACTCCGTACCTACCTACGTTAACTCATTTCACATAAACTTTTTGATTATGTGCAATCCATACGCAAAGATGGGAAGTACCTAATACTTTTCATAGCTCTCACGATGGTAAAGTCTAGACCTTCATGGGTAGTAGTTAGAACTTCGATCCGACATTTCTATTAGGCGTGAAACCCTACCAACACCGATTGCTTGTTCCCACCCTTTTTCTTCCTAAAATTAGACATTTATTCTCTCTCCAAAGATAGACCCACAATGTTAGCTTTTTCCCAAACCAGATTCATAGAATAAAAAAGGTAATTGATTCAGTTTGATCAGGCGATTGATTTTTTGATCTAAGTGTGACGGATTTCGATTTGAATTTGTGCTTTCCCCTCAGGGCAATCTTTGAGGCCACCCCTTGTCAAGTTGCGGGGGTGAAGCCTTACCCGAGGTAGGTAGACTATAGTCAGTTTTGCATTTTACTGTGGGCATTTTCTATATTTAGGTCCCATTTGATTCAACTTTCCCAAGGAGTTTTGGCCCCCAAAGCCTTTTAAGGAAAATATTTTGCATTTGGTAAATATTTTTGAAAGCTTATTGACCATATATCAGCATTCCCAATGTTGAAAACCCAATGCAGGTTTGGACCTGTTTTGAGTATTCGGCATTTTGGAAATGCAAGTTTATTGTTCATTCGTGTCATTGTTTATCTTCTTCCTTATTCGTCTTTGTCTTCCTTGCCTGAGAGTGGGGTTTCTCTGGCAGCCGCCACCGCCGCTTGGGGGTTGCGCGTCCCCGGTGACCATCGGCTGGGGTGGTGCGACTTGCGACCCAGACAGTGTCGCTTGGTGGCGCAACGCGCTATCTTAGGCCGCAAGATCTAGTGGTTCGGAGGCTAGATCTGGCTATTCGGCGACCAAATCAGACCTCGACAACCTTAGATGATGGCGTCGCCTGCGTTTGTGCCCCCAGGTGACAGATCCGGCCGTCCGGTAGCCGGTAGTTGGCCGGGCGATTAGTAGGTTGCCGGATGTGATTTTCAAATTTAAAAAAAAAAATAGCAAAAGCTCATTACAAATATGAGTTTTGCTAAACGGTGTTTATGTTAAATTACTTTTAAATGCTATTTGAGATTATAATTTACCAAATAGTGTAACATTTCGGAAAATCATTTTACCTCAAAGGTAAGTGCATTCTTCTAAAGGATATTTTTCCAAAACCGAACCAAACCCTAAGCTTTGTTGACACCAGAATCTAAGTTAGGAAATTGTTTCTGAGGCTTGGAAGTAACCGGCACGATGAGGTCAAAAGTACGGAGAAAAACTGCGGTGGCTCTGGCAGTAATCATCCTCGCGAATCACGCGTCAGGATCACTTCACTTCATCAGCACGTCAAGCGATTCTCCCCGCGAAACCCGTCCCATTTTCTCGTTCTTCATGCTCTCCTATTGGCTGTTGCGTTTCGCATCATCATCGTTCGTAACACGCTGCCTCAAGAACAAGCAAACTAGACTGAGAGGCCAATATGGGAATCTGACAGATGATCGAATCCCCCCTTTACAGGTAGTGAAACGTCTTTTCGTTCGTCCGCCAGTACGTTCACACTCCACGTTCACATACCTTTGTAGAGGTATAGTTGATTCATACTGAGAGGTTATCTGCATATATCGCCTATCAATTTTTTCACATGTGGGTATTCTTCTGAGTAATGACGAAGCCTAGACTAGCGAAACTGCTTTGCAGCTGTACACATTGCGGTTCGGCTCGCTGACGTGATTGGCTCTGCGCAAGTGCGTTTGGCGTCGCGTGGAGCGTTTCGAATAATATTTTTCCAAAAAGCGAAAAGGGTTCCAGAAATGAGAATCACAACCTAATGAGTCCAGAAACGGGTGCTGAAACAGACCAGGCACGTGGAAAATTAGAAGAGAACTAGATTCTTTCGTATCGACTTCCAAGCTTTTGGCAGCATAGAGAATTCGAACTCTTATTTAGTCTCGGTTCGGTCGAAATCAGAAGCCATATGCATATGATTATGTGCATGTGGTTAGAAAAGAAGCTTAGTTTCTCTTTATTTGCAGGTTTAATTCCTCTCTTTAACTTTCTGCCAATGTACCTTGTAAACCTTGCGCGAATCGTCCTTCTCAAGCAACGATGATCAATCAACTGTCGCCTGAAATCTTTTCATCATATATAGTAGATATTCAATGTCTCCAAACTCTCTGCAGGTTGGCTCTCCACAATGTCGCAATTGCAACAACTCCTCCGTCACTCATCAATTCTCATTCTCGTCGTGCTATTGTTGCGTCAATCTAATGCAGATGTTGGCACCACTGGTCACTACAATCCTCCATACACACGTAAGTATAGATGTTATCAAATCAGCTCTAAATTTGCAATGTATCACCAGGCCACGTTAACACAATATCATCTTTGTCTAAATATTGATACGTTGTGGGTAATATGATCGCAGCGACTGCTTGCTTTGGGTATGACCCGTTGCAATTCCCCTCGAGCTTCCTGTTTGCAGCTGCTGGGGAAGGGATTTGGGACAACGGTGCAGCTTGCGGGAGGCAATATTGGGTCCGATGCATAAGTGCCGACCGGCCGAAGACCTGCAACCCGGCCCAATTGGTCCAGGTCAGGATCGTGGACCGGGCGCTCAGTGCAGTCTCCCGATCCTCGTCAGACCGCGCCACCATTGTCCTGTCCAAGACCGCGTTTGAGGCCATCGCGAATTCATCTGCCTCGTCCGTCAACGTCGAATTCGTGCAGTGAGTAGCCGCTTCTTTGATTGGACTATCGTTCATTATTTTGCCTTCAATTTGTGTCTTTGTGGATTTATCTCAATTTTGAGAAATTTTGGTAATTGCTGTGCGATTTACATGCAGGGTCTGAAGCGATCGAGGGAATACTTGGGAAGCAAAGTTGGGGTTTTGGGGAGCAAATCGATACTTTCTTTTCTAGAAATGTATTATCATGGATGATTTATAGGGTACATCAATGGTATAGCTCACAAACCCATGTAAATTGTATACTTCGATGGCAAGAGATGATATGCATTGACTATTTACGATACAAATTGACATTTTATATATCTGTTCTGTTACTACTCACTCTAGTAAACTGTTCAACTATAACTTGAGTCGCCACAAATGGAGGAAATGTACATCACATAGACTGTGTACGTCACATCAAGTTTAGACCTCATTGATATTGCTAGCAATGTGATTTATTATATCGATATTAAAATCAATGCCCATAATTTTGGGTTTATTCATAACTTAAGTGTCCAAATAGAAACTTGAGACTTATTGGCAAGAAAAGGACCAAAAAAGTCTTAGATATAATGTATTTGTGCTAATTTGATTATAAACATTTTAATTGAGTAAATTTGATTTTAAACCTTTTGATGATTTGCTAATATAGTTCATCCGGCCAATTTGGCCAAAAAATCGCTAATATAGATGAAGGCTATGCAGGACTTCGACCGTCCTATGTGGCATAGCTAGTGTTGATGTTGACAACTATTTATTATATTTTTTGTTTTTTTCTGTCTTTTCTTTTTTTTTTCTTCCTCAATTGTGGGTCGGCGAGGTCATTAGCCTACCCTCATCAACTACAGGCAAGGTCTACGTGAGGTCCTCTATGCCCTCCCCTGATCTAGGAAAGGGCCAGGACCCTTGCCTAGTCTGGGCAAGGGCCATCATGCTCTAGTAGGCTATAGGCGAGGGCTGCAAACCCCCACTTGTGGCTAGTGAAGGCATCGCAACTCATGGCCGACGAGGGCCATGGTGCCCATGCCTAGACCAAGCGAGGGTGTCACGACCTTTGTCGACCAACAAGTGAAGGTGTGGAGCCCTCGTCTATGGTTGGCGGTAGTTGGTCGACAATCTCATTGGTTGAAAGTTGTAAAAGAAAAAAAGAGAAAAGAAAAGAAAAGAAAAAGGAATGAAAAATTCAGAAAATATATTATAAAATTATAGAATTTGTCTGTATTAGAATTGGTTGTGCTACATAAAATGGTTAACATTCATGTCCTTGATTTTCAACTAAAAGTAGTTGAATGAATTATATTGACAAATCGTCGAAGGTTTACGACTTAATTAGTATAATAAAAAAAAACTTAAGACTAAATTGACACAAATATAATAAGTTTAGAACTTTTTGTATACTTTTACCTCTTACTGGGAATATGGCTTTTGGCCAAGGAAAAATTTGCACTTTAATTATTAGGATTAATACAATGAAAAATCCCAAATTAGTACATATGTGTCAAATTTACTCAAAATTTTTTTTGACCACAAAAAACTTCAAATTGATATATTTATGATAAATTGCCTCCATTATATTGGGAGTGCACTACGAAAACCTAATACGGAGATCAAAAAGAGGAAGTCCAAATTCGAGTTTGTTAATATATCTAGTTGGGCGCATTTTCACTAAAAAATTTAAGCTAATAAGTTATGTGTTAATTATGATATATTCTCTGTCCAACAATACACCAGTTATCTGATGTGACATTCTCTAACACAACTCATTCACACATGTATCTTAACAATTTTCCATTCACGTGTGAATTTAGTATTATGTTTGCTCCTTTGTAATTCACGTATCCTTTTACATCCACTTATGAGCCCATTGCTACACTACAATGCGCACTTGCCCATAAACCACAACCATTGGCTTTGATATCATTTGTTGCAAGCATGTAGCAGATTCATCTAGAGAGATCGTTAAGAGAAATTTTAAGTCCAAACTTATTAATATATCTAGTTTGACCTATTTTCACTCAAAAGCATAAACTAATGAGTTATGAGTCAACTATAAAATATTAATCGCTCAACAACATATCAATTCTCTAATACAACTTACTCACGCATACATCCTAACATGTTAGTTTCGTTAAATTGGATTAATATCATAAAAAACCACACATAAAAACACTTGTCAATTACTATGCGTCATCTAATTTAATAATTTAATGGTAAAATTTAACATAAATCAACGGAGGGTAAAATTGTTATGGGAGTACCACTTTGGGATTTTTTGCGATCAAAAAATTAATTGAAGTAAATTTGTCATCAGTGTACTAATTTAAAGTTTATTGTGATAGTAATCCTAATTGTTGTTGCACAACAATGCCTTTGGCAGTTACGTAATTGTGAAATCTTGTTTCCATTGCCAAGATGATTTCTTTCGAGATGCAAAAAGTATGTGTTTTACTAACGAATCCCAATATCCTGCTTACGATTATGATGCCTACATTGAAATCTTGCTCGGGCTATCAACTAGGTCATGCCTAATCATACTCAAAGGGATCTCGTGGCTCGTGGCTCCATAAGCTCATGACCAATTTGTACACAATGGCGCAAAATTCTTCACTAGATGGATGTGGTTTTGAGATAGAGTTAAAAAAATGCAAATGCAATTGAAATCAACCCTTACGATACATGATGGTTTTATATGGTTCCCAACAATTAAAAGATCATCGGTGGTTCGCCTAGTGATCCAATACTTGGTTTCCGCTGAAATTCTTAAGGGCCTTGTGGACTAGTGATTGGATCCGGGGACTTGTCCGCCGTGATATCACTGTAGTTGCATCGTCCATAATGCGCACGTCGGTAATGCTTATGCATTAGCAAGAAGCCATACAGGCGATATCTTTTTCATCGGTGGGGAAGATGGAGCCATACGCATATTTGGGATTGGTCGCTGTATTGACCATGATTTTTCCCTGTTGGAACAAAAAGGATTTGGGAGGAAGAGAGTGCAAACACACAATGAAAATATATTACTCAAAATGTCTTGCAAAGGCTAAATGGAGTACACACAAGCTTTGCTAAGCTTAAAACTCTCTAGCTCTTTGTATGTTTTCAAAACTACTCTCTCTCTCTCTCTCTCTAAATAAACTAACATAACCCTATATATATAAGCATCCGCCTGGACTCCACCGTTTGAACTCCACCGCCATTGTCTTCAACGTGCAAGAGGTGATGTTGAACTTTTCTTCATGACTAAGGAGTCAAAGATTGTGGGCTGCAAATTCTCTTCTTGTTGCCGCCTTCAGTGTGAATAAAATAATTGCCAGCCGCAAGTTTCAATTCCTTCGTGCTCTTGAAGACTCCAACATCAAGTATAACAATATTTTAATATGTGTCCATTCCTTTTAGCAACTTGTAGCTTCTTCAAGGGATTTCTTCTTTGGCGGTTTAGGTGTGGTGCTGCAGCACGCTTTTCTTTGGCGGTTTAAGCGCTGCACTGTGGCACACTTTTCTTCGGCAGTTTGCAAACCGTCAGACTCTTGCTTTCACACACTTACTATTACATTATATTATATTAGGTGTTGACTCCAACTTTCCCCCTCAACACCTAATCCTCTTCTTTCTATAGCATTTGATATTCATCTTGTTCAGTTGCCTCTGCAACTGTGACTTCCAGCTGAGCTTTGCGAGGCTCGGATTTCATCAATGCCATTTCAGTTTGCATATCAGTCTCTTTCTCCTTCTCATGAAACTTCTTCTCTACAATCTTCCATCTGTTTTTGCCCCTGGGGATCTTTTTCTTTGGACAACATTTCTTGAACTTTTGCAATTCCTTAAGCTTGTATCAGAGCTTCTCATGCTCTCTCTTTTTGAGCTTGAGTTCCTTATCCTTTTGCTTCAACATTTCATCCTTCTCTTTCAACATCTCCAGCATCTCTTGTAGTTCCTTCTCACTTGTTGAAGCTGCTACTTGCTTCTTCAAATTTTCCCACGGCTTGCTCTTCTTTGGGGATGTCTCAATGGTTATCACATCATCTGCCTTGATGATACTGGTGGCTACGAGCTCTTCTTGCTCCTCTGCCGCAACAATCGCTTGGAGACTCCATTCCTTTTTACTATGGTTCTTCTTCTTGGTAAAAGTTTTAGCTTCTCCTTTTACCTCCTTGAACCAACAAACTTTGGCAAAGTGACCTACTTTGCCACAAATGTAGCACTGTTTGCTATGCCTTTTGTTGTCTTTGTCATAGTCTCGGTGTGCTCCCCCTGGCTGAGTGCTTCTCGCTACTCGTCGCCTTTGCCATTCACTATGACTTTTCCACCGTTTGCCATTCCTAATGCCAACATCATTTCTCCATTGGCTCTTGAAACCTCTTTTATTTCTAAAGATGGTACGTGCATCATCCACGGTATATGCTAGTACCACATCTTCGTCATCATTGGCGATATGTGCATGTTCCGTCATCTCTGCTTGACATTTGGATTTGTAATGTCCGAATTCGTTACACTTGAAACACCTGACTTTTGATTTGTCACATGTTTTATATCTTCTGGTGAAATTTGGATTTTCACCTTTACCTCGGGTACCTCCATGACTTCGTCCACCTTGATAATCTCCTTGATTTGACTGAACAACCCGACTCTGCAATACTTGCTCGAGATACGAATCGATGGACTTCTAATTTATTCTTTGCTCATGCGAGCATAATGAACCCATCAACCTCTCCATTGTCATGGTTGATATATCTTGGCCTTCTTCGATCGCCGCAACAACGTAGTCAAATCTTTTAGTCAAAGACCTCAAGATTTTTTCTACAACTCGTACATCTTGGAGTTCTTCACCATTAACCCTTAGTTGGTTAATGATAGTTTGTACACGATCAAAGTAAGTCGAGATAGATTCAGAGGCATTCATGCGTAAATGTCATGACCAATTTTTCAGGTGTGAATCACCTAGGGCTTGGCTAATGGATTGTTAAGCCTAGACTTAACTCGGGCTCTCCCAAACCCATGCCAATTCACGACTTGGGTTTGAATTCTTAACATGCAAATGATTTTTTATTAAGGAGTCGCCACTAATCAGTTTTTGGTGGGTCGATTAGAAACCCAAGTAAAGTAATGGGAGATTACTTTACTCCTGCGAACCAGACATTATGGGTACGGGGACTTGGTTATACTAGATTTCTCTAATGCCCTTTCGGTACCATTCTTTTATTTTGAAAAATGTTTAGCAGGCAGCTTGAATTGATTTTAATTTATCTCCCTAACATATGAGGTGATCATGCGGATGCGCAATCCACCAATTTAACACCCAATAAATAAATAAATAAATAAATGGATGGCAAAACTTACCTCATAGCAACGAAAGCATCTGCAATGTTAAATTAAAATCCACCTCATCAATCCAAGATATGATTTCTAATTAACATGCAATTTTCTTTTTTGTTTTCACTTTATTTAATGAAAATCATGCAATATGCAATGCATGCTAATAACCTAATATGACATGGCAAAATGATCTAGATTATATAACATGAAATGTAATAATAGCAACTTAATGACCTAATATGCAAATCTTAATTAAATGGCCTTAGAATGCAAATTAATTAACATGCACCTATTTTGGATATTTTTTTATCTGCAATTTTGAATTAATAAAAGTCCTAATTAAACTACCTAAAATGGATAATTTTCTAATTCATGTTTAGGATTAATTTAAATTAACCCTATTTTGCCTTAGAAAATCATTTCTTTATTTTTGTTTTTTTTTGTTTTTAAAAAAAGTGCCAAGTTTTCTAAGAATGAGATTATCTAAGTCTAATCCTAACCTATTTAAAAAGAGATTTCTAAAAATATGATCCTAAAAATGTGATTATATAAAAAAAACTAATTTACTAGCCTAAATGTCTTATTTACTAAATCTACATATCTAGTTCTACATGCTCATGCAAGATTTTGATGATTTTTTTCTTTTTGATTTTATGATTTTTTTCTTTTTTTCTAAAAATTGCAATTTATCCTAAAAGGTGGAAGTAATCTATCCTAAGATATTTGAATGAAATTCCTAACTAAATTAAAATTTTATCCTATTTAAACTAGGAATTAGGTTATCCTAATTTAAATTAAGACATTGTTTTAATTTAGTAATTTCTAGCCTAAGATGCAATTTATTTAGAAATGATCTAAGCTTAAAATTAAACATGCAATTCTATTCTAAAAATTTATGATTTTTTGTTTGCTTTTTGCTTTTTTTTTTTTTTTTTAAATTAAAATTTGACATGCAATTCAACTAGCATCCTAGGTGAATTTTGTTTTTTTTGCTTTTTTTGTTTTTTTTAATGACTTAATTAAAATCCTTAATCTAAATATGCAAGACAGTTAAACCTAGTTAAAGAATTTTTTATTTTTTTATTTGTTTTGAAATTAACAATTTCATGCAACCTAGATTAACTGATTTTTTGTTGTTTTTTTTAGATTTACAATAACCAAAATGCTTAACCTAAACATGCAAATAATCCTAAACATGCAATATTCTAACTCAGACATTTCACAAGATAAATAGAAACAATCAAATTCATTCAAAATTACCCAAAAAAGATATCACATATTATTCAAATCAAGGGATAATATTTCGCTGGTAAAATTGATAAATTGATCTTAAGCCTTAAAGATCAAAAAATCAATTTTATTCCCACATAATTAATTACCTCGTCTAAAGCCTTATAGACGAAATAAAAAATCGGCGCGGTTGCGAATTAGGGGGTAAATTGGAATTTGCAATCACATATCAAGGCTTAATGTTATTAACAAAAATAGAATAACAAAAAAACAATAACAATAAAATAACAATAAAATAATGAAAATAAAATAAAGTAAATAAATAAAAGAAAATCTACCTAATTGATTTTTTTTTCCTTTTTTTTTTTTTTTTCTTTTCTTTTTCGAAAAAGAAAAAAAAAGAGAAAAGGGGGCCGGCGATTAGGGTTTCGGCGGGGCGCTACGGCGACGGCCGGGCGGTGGGACGGCGACGCGGCGGCGGGGCGTCGCGGTGCTGGTGGCTCGGCAAGGCGTCGGCGACGGAGGCGCGGGCGGCAGGGAGCACGGCGCGCGGCAGCCAGCCAGCGTGGGTGCTGGTGGCTCGGCAAGGCGTCGGCGACGGAGGTGCGGCGGCAGGGAGCACGGCAAAGACGGCCAATGGGCAACGCCGAGGGTGCTGGTGACTCGGCAAGGTGTCGGCGACGGAGGCGCGGTGGCGGGGGAGCCGCGGGCCGGAGGCGGCCCGATCCGGCCTCGAGGGAGCGATCCGGGACCGCGGGAGGCGGAGGACCTCGAGCGGCTGCGGGGTCCCTGGGCGGCGCGACGACGGCACGACAGCGGCTAGGGCGGCGTCGTGGGACCCGCTCGAGCGGCGAGGAGGCTCGGCGGCGGGCCGAGCATGGGCGGCTTCGGGGCTCATGGGCGCGGGCGTCGCGGTCGCGGGGATGACGGAGGCCGCGAGGAGCGCCGGCGAGATCAAAGGAGGAGGCGGTACGGCGGCCGGCGGTGTCGCGTCCGGCGGCGGCGGCGTTGGCGGCGACGGCGCCCGGCGGGATCCTCCTCGGGAAGGTGAACGGACGCGCGAGGAGGGGCTTCGGCCTGTTTTTTCTTTTCTTCTTTTTTTTTTCTTTTTTTTTTCTCTCTCTCTCTCTCTCCCTCAGCTCACCCTCCGACAGCTCTCTCCCTCTCTCCTTTCCCTTCTTTTGACTTTCTTTTTCTTTTTTTTTTTTTTTTTTTTTTTTTCGAAAAGGAGCTCCCCTCCATTAACTGTACAGAGCCCTTTTATAAGCCAAAAATCAAATCCTTGGGGTATATTTTATTTCTAATTTTACTTAAGCACGATACCCCTAAATATATCACTGAAATATTTTTGCATATCCTATCCAAAAATTCCCCTTCTTGCGCAAAATGCATATCTCAAGATATATTTCCTAAATCTATAAAAATTTTAATAAAACAAAATATCAAAAAAATCAAAATCTACCTAAACTATATGCCATGCATTTTTTATTTTTTTATTTTTTTTGCAAAAAATAAGCCCCCAAAATTAGGTGTCAACAGTAAAGACTCAAAATCTCCTCAAATTGTTTGGAGCCGCACACGCCTAACACGATCATCGCCTTTGTAGGATTTTTGCAATATATCCCACACTTCTTTCGCAATCTCCACGCTCGATATTTTCTCAAATATCGATTCCTCCATGGCTTGAAAGATCGTAAATAATGCCTTCTAGTTTTTCTTCCGAGTTTCCACCAATAAATCTTTCTCCGTCTTTCTTAAAGCATCGAACGCTTCAGCATTAGCCACTTCGATGTAGCCGTTCTCCACCAGGTTCCACAAGTCTTGGGACTTGAATAGAACCTTCATTTAGATGGACCAGTTGTTGAAATTCTTTCCGTTCAACTTCGGAAGTAGCAACTGAACAGAGTTGGTGGAAGCCATTGCTAGCTTTGAGTTCATGATCCTAGATCGACTGCTCTAGGTTCTTGGTCTCCGGTCACTGGTTTTGATACTCCAGTTCCTGACCTCCTAGGCTCTGACACTCTGATCCTTGGCCTGCTCTGGATTCACGATCCCTGAGCGCTAGCTTTGATACAGTCCTTGGCCGACTAGTTCTGATATCAATTGTTGGAACCGAAAGGATTTGGGAGGGAGAGAGTGCAAACACACAATGAAAATATATTACTCAAAATGCCTTACAAAGGCTAAATGGAGTACACACAAGCTTTGCTAAGCTTAAAACTCTCTAGATCTCTGTATGCTTTCAAAACTACTCTCTCTCTCTCTCTCTCTCTCTCTCTCTCTCTCACAATAAATAACATAACCCTATATTTATATATTTATATAAGCGTCGATCGCCGCCTGGACTCCACCGCTTGAACTCCACCGCCATTGTCTTCAACGTGCAAGAGGTGATGTTGAACTTTTCTTCATGGCTAAGGAGTCAAAGATTGTGGGCTGCGAATTCTCTTCTTGTTGCCACCTTCAATGTGAATAAAATAATTGCCAGCCGCAAGTTTCAATTCCTTCGTGTTCTTGAAGACTCCAACAGCAAGTATAACAATATTTTATTATGTGCACATTCCTTTTAGCAGCTTGTACCTTCTTCAAGGGATTTCTTCTTTGGCGGTTTAGGTGTGGCGCTGCAGCACGCTTTTTTTTGGCAGTTTAAGCACTGCACTGCGGCACACTTTTCTTCGGCAGTTTGCAAACCGTCAGACTCTTGCTTTTACACACTTACTATTATATTATATTATATTAGATGTTGACTCCAACATTCCCATGTTACTTCTTGGATTCCTCATTCGGGGCCTGTGCATGGCACTTGCATTGACTTTCCCTGGCTCGTTTCTGCTCCTTCTGATGGACGGCTTGCCCTGATTGTCGCGAGAAAGTTGCTGAGAAAACGAAGAAAAGCACTTCTGCGAAGATTTTGCAGGCGGGTCGTACCGATCGGACCAAAGTAGAGCCACCTCAGAGGATGCTAAACGGGGTTCAGTGGCTGTGATCCTCTTGAATCACATACAAATGAATCATCTCAAGTTTTTATTTTATACTCCCGACCTATGTTAACTGCTTTGCATGGACTTTTATATTATGTGCGATCCTCGTCCAAAGTCTAGACCTTGTGGGTAGTGGTCATAATTTAGATCGGACATTCCCAGTAGGTGCAAAACCCTATAATAACTTTTGGGAGAGTTGTCGGCATCAATCGCCCATTTCTGCCCTTTTTTTTCCTCAAAATTAGCCATTCATTCCCCCTCCAAAAATAGACCCACAATGCCAACTTTTTCCCAAACTAGATTAATCAAAAGAGGTATGATTGATTCAGTTTGATTAGGTGGTCAGATGCTTAATCAGAATGTGATGGATTTTGATTCGAATTCAGGTTTCCCCACCGAAGCAACCTTCGAGGCCACCCCCTGTAAAGTTACGAGGGGTCAGGCCCTACCGGAGGTAAGTGGACTATAGGGCGATTTTGCATACTAATGAGGGCATTTTCTATATATAAGCTTGCGACCCAGGGATCTAAGCTAGGAAATGGTTTCTGCGAGTTCTCGACTTGGAAGAAAACGTGACAGCCATGATGAGATCAAAATCATGGAGAAAAACTATGGTTGCTTAGCCAGTTATCATCTCGTAGATCAAATGTCAATATCAGTTCTCTTCAATATCATGGCAGAGAATCTCCCAACAAAACCCTTCCCACTTCCTTGCTCGTCATGCTTTCCGATAGCATGTCAAATCATCATTGTTTGATCATCAACGGGAAACGCTGCGTCAAAACCTAGCTAACTAAAATGATAGCTCACAAAAGATCAGATCTCTCTTTCATGTTTTTTCAAAGGACAAATATAATGAAAAATCACAAATTGTTACATTTGTCACAAATTTACTCATCGTTAATTTCTATCAAATTTTATAGTCAAATTGCTGAGTTAGATGAATTATTATAATTGACAGCCATATTTATTTGAAATCTTCAATTCCGTTTATCACAGGTATACCAGTATGTGGTTTTTTATGATATTAATCTAATCTAATGAAAATTAATATAGAGTAAATTTGTCAAAAATGCAACAATTATAATTTTTATGATCAAATAATTAATCTGAAATAAATTTATCATAAGTGTAATAATTTGAGATTTTCAATCGTATTTATCGTTCAAAAAAACTCAAATTTAAGTTAATTTTGTCAAAGTTTAGCCTTCAAGTCGAAACAATGAACTTTGAACCCTCTTTGATTTTCTTCTCTCTTGTTCGTGCTCTCTCGGGTGGACAATCTTTTTGGGAAAAAAACCACAAAAAACCCCAAACTTTGCCCCGAGTGACACATTTACCCCAAACTTTTTTTGTGCCGTGAAAAACCCCAAACTTTCCAAACTCCGTAATACATTTACCCCAAACTTTTTTTGCGACACCAAAAACCATGAACTTTTCAAGTGTGACACATTTACCCCAAAATTGGAGGGCATTTTGGTTTTTTCATTTTAAAAATTTTTTTTTTTTTTTTTCTTCTTCTTCCCTCCGCCGGCCATGGCGGAGCCGGCGGAGGGAAGCCGCGCCGGCGAGGGCCGCCCTCGCCGACGCCGGCGAGGGCCGCTCGACGCCAGATCTAGCGAGGGGCCCTCGCGCATCGGGCGAGGGCGGCCCTCGCCGATTTGGTGAGGCCACCCCTCGCCCGACGAAGGCGGGGCGGCCCTCGCCGCGTCGGCGAGGGGTGCCCTCGCGAGACGGCGAGGGCGCCCTCGCCGGATCCGGCAAGGGGTGCCCTCGCCCGACACCGGTGAGGGCCGCCCTCCCCCACGCCGGCGAGGGCGACCCTCACCGGCGCCGGCTTCCCTCCGCCATGGCCACAGAGGGAAGAAAAAGAAAAAGAAAAAAATAGAAACTAAAAAGACAAAAATGTCCTTGTGGGGTAAATGTGTCACGGTTTGGAAAGTTTGAGATTTTTCACGGACAAAAAAAGTTTGGGGTAAATGTGTCACTCGGGCAAAAATTTGGGGTTTTTCGTTTTTTCCCATCTTTTTTTTTCTCTCTCCCCTTTCAGGGTCACACGAAGCAGCCCCTTTCTTATGTTCCTTTTGACTTTGAATCTTCCCCCGCCCCCTCCCCCTTTTTTTGTTGAATGTCAGCTAGGGCCCAGAAGAGGCGGACCCAGCCAACAACTAGAAATGAGAATTTGTACTGAAAATGGAAATGACGAGGCCTTGGCATAGGAAAAGAGTATGAATGCATTTTGTACTATTAATAAATTTTTTTGTGATATAGAATTTCTTTTAACTTTTTAGTATTTTTTTGAGATTTTTTTTTTTCCTTTTTCCCCCTTTTTTCCCTCTTTTTTTCTTCCTACTCTAACCAAGTGGACGATAGCGAACAGCGGGTGGCAGAGAATGAGAGAGACCAGTGGACAGTGGCGAGGCGTGAGTCTCCACCAATTGATTAGCAGGAAAGAAGAAGAAGAAGAAAAGTAAAAAAAAGAAGAAAGAATAGGACTTATTTCTAGAAATTATTTTCGGGAACATGAAGTTAGTTCAAATATATTCTTTAGCTACTTTTCTATTATAGGGAATAAAAAAAATCAACAACTATTATCAAACGGATTTCTGCTCCTTTTCTATTATAGAGAATAAAAGAACAAAAAATTTGGAATGTTGCTATGCAAATCCTTAGAAGAGAACTAGATTTTTTTTATATAAACTTTGGAAGGTTTTCAGGAGCATAAAGATTAAGAATTTTTATTTAATCTAGGTTTGCTCGAAATCTGAAGCCATATGCATATAATTATGTGCATGCAATTAATCTTCTCTTTGTTTGCAGGTTTAATTCCTTTTTTTAACTTTCTAATCCATCAACCGCCCGAACTCTTTCCATTATATGTAGTAAATTTTCAATCTTTCCAAACTCTCTGCAGGTTAACTCATGGACCCGCACGCATCTCTGGTCGTGCAATATATATAGGGATTCAGAATCTCCATTCTAGAATGTAATTACCCAAATTTCCGGGAAAATCAAACAACTGTGTTTCGTCCAAGATCAGAGCTCGTTGATTGTCGAGTAAATTTGCAGAAAAGGGCCTCGACTTAGGTGTATCTCATTCTGCCTCTCTGGTGAATTCTTTGGGTATGTAGATATATTAAATTTCGGTCCCTCTCGTTACCAAAAAAAAAAAAAAAAATTTCGGTCCCTCTCTTCTTTCATTAGCGTTAATCATTGTTGTCATCACTGTTTCATACCTTTTATTCTTCGACATGAACATGAGATTTGGTGCCTAAAATTGAGAAAGGAACGGCCTCTAGACCTCTTAACCATCAAGCCGTTTATCCTCGATTCTTCGAATATATAATGTGATATGAGCAATGATTAATAATTTGATGTTCGTAATTATTTTTGAAAACATGATCGGTTTTATTTTTAATGAAATTCAAGCGGCTCGATGACATGTCAACATAATGAACAATGTATGCTAATATGTGACGGTTTAATTGCGAGATTGGAAGAAACTTATAATGGGTATCATTTTTGTTTCATGGATGAAAAATTTGGCTTTTTTTCTTTTCCGAGACATTTCAAAGATTGTGTTGCTTTTGCCCGGTACAATAGGTTGAATTCTTTATTTTTGGGACTTTGGGGGATTCTTTCTTTTTTCTTTTTTTTTTGGATCTCTGGTGTAAAAAGTTGGGTTGTGTTTTGGGAATTGGCTGGAAAAAAAGAAAAAGTATTTTAAATTTCTAAAATTACGAGAGAGAGAGAGAGAGAGCTAGATACAACTCTATATATTATTAATTGTGTATATATATATATTTTTTTTTTGGTCAGTCCTACTCTATACTTAGTCTACATTCACTCTCAGACTTTTGCCCTGCCTCTTGCAGGGCGCGGGCGTCGAAACCCATTCCTGAAACTTGCACGTCCCCACCCCATCCCTCCCCGAGAAGGTGGGGGTTTGAGCCAACCTCACCTCCCCTTCCATGTTGGAAGGGTGGCAACTGCGAATCCCAGGTGGTTTTATTAATTATATATAAAACGGAAGGTTTTTGTGGGGCTCACGTCAAATTAAAGTCAAACGGGAGTTCACCAAGATTTACCAAGTCAAAAGTTAAAAAGTAGAATAAGTAGCAGTAACCGTTATTAGAACATTAAAATGAGTTTGTTTCATAAAAAAATAAATGATTTAAAAATATTTTTCTTAAAAATAATTGCTAATACTTAGAAAAAGTAAACGATATAAAAAATATTTTTATTATCCATAAAAATGTTTAAATATAAATTATTCTCGATAAGAAAAATATTTTTTATTAATTAATTATTTATTTTTATAGAAAAATAATCCAAATAATTTATTTTTAGCAAAATAAAAGGAGCTTGTTGAATTGATGCATCGATGCTCCAATATGCAAGTTAGAATGACCACACCACTATAAATATAATTACCACAGAACATGCTAGCATACTCTGTCATATGAAATCATTAAACTTTGTCCTTCGATGTTGATGTTCTCCCTCCAATCATCTCCGATTTGATTGGCTACAAACATGTGCGTAGCTAACATTAATTGAATTTTCATGCAACGAATATCCACGACACGTAATTGTTAATATTGAAAACTTACCATTTTATGTAGAACTTAATCGCATATAAAATTAGGAATTAATGACTAAAAAAAAGTAAAGGGTAAAGTAAATAACTTTCATTAAAATGCATTGTGTATGTTTTCATTAAGATCCATTACGTGTAGATATTAGGAACATTTGCATAACTATCACTAACTATTAAAATTTAAAATAAAAATAAAAATAATAAAAAAATCGAAAATTAAAAAAAAAAAAAAAGAAAAAAAGAAAAGTAAAAATTTTCATTAAAAGGTATAAGAAAAAATAAAATGGGGCTGAGTAGAGGGTTTTTCTTCATGCGTGGGCTCGCCCATCTATCTCTTTTCCTTTTTTCCCTTTTACGCCCGGACCGGCCCATCTCCTTTTATTTCAACCCGGCCTGCGTGTGGGTCATCTTCGTCCCCTCATGCCACGTTTCTGCGAAGGAAAAAAGGAGAGTACGAGCAAGGAGACAGGGGATTGCCATGGAGCAGATGGCAGCGTGATCCACGGGTCAGATCAGTCCAACCGGCAAGTTGGTGGTGGCAGGGGCCATGCGGGCCTGCCGGTCGCCCTTGAAAGAGAGGGGCTCGCTCATTTGTTCGGGCCCCGGGGTTCTTTTGGGTTCGAGCTACAGAGGGAGAGAGATTGGAAGAGCTAGGGAGAGTTTTAAGCAAGTGAGAGGGAGAGAACCACACGGTGAGGGAGCTCGAGAGGGTGGTCGATCGTCGCCAGAGTCCGTTCCTCAAGCGCCGCCTTTGCATTGCTCCCCTGAACCAGGTAGGTCTTGTGCGTAGCTTTTTGATTTGTGTCGAGTTGCGTCGCCTTCCCGAGGATCTCGCTTCGGGAACACCGTGGCACGGCCAGTCATCGCTCGATCCATTTCGAGTTCACCCTCCCGTCATCGCTGCCGAAGTGAGTAGGGATCTCTCATTTTAAACGACCGTTCCTGTGAACCCCGCTGCTCTGCCCTATTTTGGTAGGATAGGACGTTGAGTTTTGTTCCTCCTGTTAGTCACACGCGTATTGGGCTTCTGTGGGCTAATGTGGTTAATTTCGAATGCCCATTTGATGATTTTTTTTTCAAGTTTGGCGCTGAGTCCGAGTCCAGAAAGGGTTGATATCGTTCCTCCGTTTCATGCCCACCACATGTTCGACGATATGTCTAAGCCGGCCTAAGCGCGTGCATCGCGGATAAGTACGTTTTGCATGTTATGAACCTTTTGTGGTTTGCGAGTTGTCGTTTGCATCACCGGGCCGTGTCTGAGCACGTCCGCTGTGTTTCATTTGTCTCCCGTTGGTTTCCTGGGTGTGGAGGTTGTAAGTGGTGCGCGGCTCGGAAGGGCCGGCAATGATGTCGCGAGGTGATGGTGGCGGCAAGCGACGAGCTCAGCCGCTGCCTTGTTTATAGTGCTCGGCGTGAGAGAATAGGTTGGGCCTTCGGCGATGGAGGCATCGGAAGGAGGGGCCAATTTCGGGCGGAGGAGGAAACCATCGAAGAAGAAGAAGAAGAAGATGGGCAGAAAGAAGAAATAAAAAAGAAATAAAAAAAAGTGTAAAAGTGGAAAAAGACAAAAGGGAAAAGAAGACGCTCGGAGAGGAAAATTCGCGTGGAAGAAGACCAAAAGTTCGCTTCGGGAAGGACCGTTGTGCAGAAGGAGCGGGGAAAAGGACGAAGTGATAAAAAGACAAAAGAAAAAAATCATTAAAAAATATATAAAATGAAAAAAAAATCGTTTTTTTATCCGACAGTGTAGGATCCGGGTTTAAGTCGGGTCAATGGGCTGATTGGGTTTACCCAGTCCGAACCGGTTTTCCTGAATATAATAATATTAAATATTAAATATTTCGAAAAAATTCAAAAATTTTCAAGAAAAATTAAAAAATTCCGAGAATAATAAAAATTTTAAAAAATTTCAGAAAATTCAAAATTTTAGAAAAAAATTAAAAAATCGAAATATTTTTAAAAAATTTCAAAAAAAAATCCAGAATTTTTTTTGGAAGAATTCGATTTTTTATATAAAAATAGAAAAATCCAAAAAAATTATTAAAAAATTAAAATGTCTCAAAAAGGTTAAAATTGATCTTTGGAGTAATTTTATACTAAAAAACAGCAAGCCTTTCAATTTGAAATTATGCTCAAGGTTAACTAAGCCCTTAGGGCTCTACTTTAGGGTTTCAATTGTTCTTGAGGACAAATGCCTTTGAATGCTATTGACACATTGACTTTGGCTTCTCTTTAGTCTAGTTGAGATTAAAATTTATATTTTCCTTAGCTTTAAATCTTTGTTATCCCATGATATGCATTTAATGCTTTCCTTGATTGTCAATTATTATGTTGATGACTTTGCACCCACATGATCATCTTACGTGTTAATGGATAGATCTAAAATCAATCTAGACTACTTGACAAGAGAAATCTTTTTTAAAATAAACAAGATTAGGTACTGAAATAGCACTAATTGGCTAATTAGTATAATAAAGTAGTCCCCTATCCTAAATTCTTTGGTTGCATAGGAAGTGAGGTATACTCTCATACCTCACTTAGTTTCTAACCGATCCCAATAGACTAATGGTGACTCATTCTTTAGAAAATTTTCGTATCTTCAATTTGAACACCCAATGTCATGAGGTATAGACTTGAGAGGACTCGTGCCTAATCATGGGCCATGAACCTGTTTTTTAGGCAATATTCCTAAATCTATTCCCTCCCTCGAAGGGTAGGTCGTGACAGTAACTCATCAATTCGAGACACGGTTCCTTAGAGCCGGTCCACTGAGTATCGACTATTTCTAGCAAAAGAGTCCACCACCAAGGCCAAAGCGTCGAAACGCTCTAGTAATTCCAAATCATGGCTGCAAAAGAGTCATGGAAAACCAGACATGTGCCAAGACCAGTTCCTTGGGTTGCTCTAGTGATTGAATTGGATTATTATCTGGAATCGAACAGAAGACGGCAACGCACCCATCATTAAATGGCGCGATTAGAAATACTTTTAGCCCATATGGAAGACTGAGATCTGCTTGTTTTTATTCCCTCACGTCTTAATCTACCCCTTACACAGCGAGATTTTGCTGGCTTGCTGGCTGCTTAACCGGAATTAATGTCGCATTTAGGGAAAAGGTCTAACCCGGATAAAAAGAAGCATTTTCATTAGGACAATAATGCCTAAGACGTACCGACACCAGCCTACTAAAGTTGAACTATTTATGCAGCGTTGCATTACTTAATGAATCAATTTCGTAGATGAGTCTTAATGTTCCTAATGTTGCTTCTTCTTCTTTTTTTTTTCCTAAAATACTATGATTTACTCTATTTTATGAGCATACTGTAATCAATTACACGTGTACTTGCGAAAACTTAATTTCTTCGTAATGTGACGAATTTATGAAGATTTCGGCTACGAAAAGTCCTAGTTCTCGTCTTGTTAAACTTTTTTTTATTCAAAACCATGCAATTAACAAAATAATTTAAGGACGGCAGTTGGACAGAGGGAAATATAGGAGACATGTTCCACTAATCAACGTATAAATATGAATTCATGGTCTCTCACAAGCGTGTCAAGAGTTTGGAAAAAAAATAAAATAAAAGGCAAAAGCATCGACCTTAATTTGGAGACTTTGAGAGATCTCTCCCCAATCAAGCAGGTAAACCCTCTCATCCCACTTCATAATTTTTCTCTTTCTGCCCTCTAACTTCAGGGATTTGTCAGTGGCTGGCTTAATTAATATGTCCTGGGGATTGGTCTTCCTTCTTTATGGTAGTGATTCCACGTCATGAATCATTTGTGACAGTAGTCCTCATGAGTCATATACAAACCAAACATTTAAAGCTTTTATTTTATGCTCCCAACCTATGATCATGTGCGATCCACATAAAGATAGAAAGTACTTAACAACTTTCACATCTCTTGAAACTGTAAATTCTAGACCTTGTGTTAATGGTAAGAATTTATATCAAACATTTATAGTAGGCGTGAAACTCTAATAACTTTCATGTTGATTGCTGGTATCAATTGCCCATTTATGCTCTTTTTCTTCCTGAATTTAGACATCCATTCTCCTTCTTTTCTATAGTGATCCTCATGAATCATATACAGACGTGTCATCTTGAGCTCTTCTTTTCTTATACTCCGTACCTACCTTAACCCACTTCGCATAAACTTTTTAATTATGCGTGACCCATGCGCAAAGATGGGAAGTACCTAATAATTTTCACATCTCTCATGATGGTAAAGTCTAGACCTTCGTGGGTAGTAGTTAGAACTTCGACATTTCTATATGGCGTGAAACCCTACCAACACCGATTACTTGTTCCTACCCTTTTTCTTCCTAAGATTAGACATTTATTCTCCCTCTAAAGATAGACCCACAATGTCAGCTTTTTCCCAAACCAGATCCATAGAAAAAAAAAGGTAATTGTTTCGGTTTGATCAAGCGGTCGAATTCTTGATCTAAGTGAGACGGATTTCGATTCGAATTCATGCTTTCCCCTTGGGGCAATCTTCGAGGCCACCCCTTGTCAAGTTGCGGGGGTGAAGCCTTACCCAAGGTAGGTAGACTATAATCAGTTTTGCATTCTACCGTGGGCATTTTTTATATTTAAGCCCCGTTTGGTTTAACTTTCTCAAGGGCTTTGGGCCCCCAAAACCTCTTAGGGAAAATATTTTGCATTTGGTAAATACCTTTGAAGGCTCATTGGCCAAATATCAGCATCCCAATGCTGAAAGCTCAATGCAGGTACGGACCTGTTTTGAGCATTCGACATTTTGGAAGTGCAAGTTTACTGTTCATCTACGTCATTGTTCATCTTCTTCTTCATTCATCTTCGTCTGCCCCCCCGAGAGTCGGGTTTCTCTGGCAACTGCCGCCACCGCCGCTTGGGGGTTGCGCGTCCCCGGTGACCATCACCTGGAGTGGCGTGACCTGCGACTTAGGCGGCATCACCTGGTGGCATCACTCGCGACCTCAAGCCGCCAGATCTAGTGGTTTGAAGGCTAGATCTGGCCATCCGCCGGCCAAATTGGACCTCTACGACCTTAGACGACTGCCTCTAGGTGACCAAATCCGGCTGTCTCGGTATTTGGCCGAGCGGTTAGTAAATCGCCGTATTTGATTTTTAAATTAAAAAAACAATAGCAAAAGCCCATTACAAATGTGAGTTTTGCCAAACGAATTCTAAAGTTATATTTCAATGCTATTTGAGATTATAATTTACTAAACAGTGTAATATTTCGAAAATCCCTTTTTTCCTCAAAGGTATTTGCATTCTCCTAAGGATACTTCTCAAAAGCTGAACCAAACCAAACGGGTCTTAAGCTTTGTTGACACTAGAATCTAAGTTAGGAAATTGTTTATGAGGCTTGGAAGAGAATGTAACTGGCACGATGAGGTCAAAAGTTTGGAGAAAAATTGTAGTGGCTTAGGGTCCATTCGTTTCCCGATAAATTGGCCATTTTCGGAAAATATTTTTCCAGAAGTTATTTTCCAGCAAAATGACAATATTTTTTTGTGTTCGGCTAAAATCTGAAAATGTTTTGGAAAATATTTTCCGCTTACCAAATTGGCAAGCATGAGCGTCAAGCTCAAGACTCGTCAGATTGACAGTACGGATTTGAGATCAACGAGCTTGAGGTACTAGCCAAGAAAGAAGAAAATGTGAAACAAAGAAAAGAAAAAAGAAAAAAGAAAAAAAGAAAAAGAAAAGAAGAAGGAGATTAAAAATAATTTGAAGAAGTGGGAATTTGTAGAGGTGTGGGATAAGAGAGATCAAGAGTGGAAAACATTTTTCCCTATTTTAGAAGATTTTTCTCCTTTAATGAAAAATATTTTCTCTAAAGAATTCATATTTCGTGAAATGAATACCCAAAAATTTAGAAAACGTTTTTTTGAAAATTATTTTGAACGAAGCCTTATACAGTAATCGTCTCGCGAATCACGAGTAATGTGTCAGGATCACTTCACTTCATCAGCACGTCAAGCGATCCTTCTCGTGAAACACGGCCATTTTCTCGTTCTTCATGCTCTCCTATTGGCTATTGCGTTTCACATCACCACCGTTCGCAACACGCTGCCTCGCGACCAGGGAAACTAGACTGATAGGCCAAGATGGGAATCCGACAGAGAATCGAATCCCCCCTTTACAGGTAGCGAAACATCTTTCGTTCGTCCGCCAGCACGTTTCCACTCCACGTTCACATGCCTTTGTAGAGGTACAGTTGATTCATATCGAGAGGGTGCCTGGATATATCGCCGATTAATATTTTCACATGTGAGTATTCTTCTGAGTAATGACGAAGACTAGACTAGCGAAACTGCTTTGCAGCTGCATACATTATGGTTCGGTTCGCTGACGTGATTGGCTCTGCGTGAGGGCGTCTGGCGTCGCGTCGAGTCGCGGGGAGGGTTTGGAATGATATTTTCCAAAAGGCGAGAAGGTTCCAGAAATGAGAATCACGACCTACCGAGTCCAGAAACGGGTGCTGGAAAAGAGCTGGCGCGTGGAAAATTAGAAAAGAGCCAGATTCTTTCATATGGACTTCCAAGGTTTCAGGAGAATATCGAACTCTTATTTAGCCTCGGTTCGATCGAAATCGGAAGCCATATGCATATGATTATGTGCATGTGGTTAAAAAAGAAGCTTAGTTTCTCTTTGTTTGCAGGTTGAATTCCTTTCTTAACTTTCCACCAACGTACCTTGTAAGCCTTGTGCGAATCGTCCTACTCAAGCGATAATAATCAATCAACCGTCGCCTGAAATCTTTTCATCATATGTAGTAGATGTTCAATGTTTCCAAACTCTCTGCAGGTTGGCTCTCCACAATGTCACAATTGCAACAACTCGTCCGTCTCTCGTCAATTCTCATTCTCGCCGTGCTATTGTTGCGTCAATCTAATGCGGATGTCGGCACCTCCGGTCACTACGATCCTCCATACACACGTAAGTATAGATGTTATCAAATCAGCTCTCAATTTGCAGTGTATCACTAGGCCACATTAACACAATATCATCTTTGTCTAAACATTGATACGTTGTGGGTAATATGATTGTAGCGACTGCTTGCTTTGGGTATGACTCGTTGCAATTCCCCTCGAGCTTCCTGTTTGCAGCTGCTGGGGAAGGGATTTGGGACAACGGTGCAGCTTGCGGGAGGCAATATTGGGTCCGATGCATAAGTGCCGACCGGCCGAAGACCTGCAACCCGGCCCAATTGGTCCAGGTTAGGATCGTAGACCGGGCGCTCAGCGCAGTTTTCCGATCCTCATCGGACCGCGCCACCATTGTCCTATCCAAGACCGCGTTTGAGGCCATCGCGAATCCATCTGCCTCGTCCGTCAATGTCGAATTCGTTCAGTGAGTAGCCGCTTCTTTGATTGGACTATTGTTCATTATTTTGCCTTCAATTTGTGCCTTCGTAGATTTATCTCAATTTTGAGAAATTTTGGTAATTGCTGTGCGATTTACATGCAGGGTCTGAAGCGATGCGATCCAGGGGATACTTTGCCGTACGATACATATTGAAATTTCATATATTTATTCTGTTACTACTCACTCCAGTAGATTGTTCAACTATAACTTGAGTTGCCACAAATGGAGGAAATGCACATCACATCAAGTTTAGACCGCATTGATATTGCTAGTTATATGATTTATTATATCGATATTAAAATCAGGCCTTACCCAGGGTAAGGGGACTATTGGGCGATTTTGCATACTAATGAGGGCATTTCTTATATATAAGCTTGCGAACCAGGGATCTAAGCTAGGAAATGGTTTCTGCGAGTTCTCGGCTTGGAAGAAAATGTAACAGCCATGATGAGGTCAAAATCATGGAGAAAAACTATGGTCGATTAGCCAGTCATCATTTCGTAGATTACGTGTCAATATCAGTTCTCTTCATCATCATGTCAAAGTGATCCTCTTCACAAAACCCTTGCCACTTTCTTGCTCATCATTCTCTCCAATAGCGTGTCAAATCATCGTTGTTTGATCATCAACGTGAAACGCTGCGTCAAAACCTAGCAAACTACAATGATAGCTCACAAAAGATCAGATCTCTCCCTTTTGTTTTTTCGAAAGATAAATAAAATAAAATAAATCATAAATTGATATATTTATAATAAATTTACTCATCATTAATTTCCGTAAAATTTTATCGTCAAATTGTTAAATTAAATGATTCGTGATAGTTAATGACCGAATCAATTTAAGGTCTTACTTTTAATTTGTCACATGAATACCAGTTTTTAATTTTTTACAATATCAATCTAATTTAACAGAAACTAATGAATAGTAAATTTATCACATATTCAACAATTTAGAAAATTCAAATTTAATTTGAAATAAATTTATCACGGTATATTAATTTGGAGTTTTTCATGATATTTATCTTTAGAAAATTCAAATTTAAACTAATTCTATTAATGTTTAGCTTTCAAATCGAAATCACAAACTTTCAGCCCTTTTTGATTTTCTTCTCTCTTGTCTATGCTCTCTTAGGTGGACACTTTTTTCTCGCTCTCTCTCTCTCCTCTTGGGCTCCCACGAAGCAGGCCCTTTCTTATGTTCTTTTTGAATTTGAATCTTCTCTTTTTACTTTTTAGGATTAATATTCTAAAAAACCCCAAACTGATACATTTATGACAAATTTACCCTAAACTATTTTTTTGACCATGAAAAATCTCAAGCTTATACACCTGTGACAAATTTACCCTAACTGATTATAAAAAAACCTAAACCGGTACATTTATGATAAATTTACTCCAAACTAATTTATTTGATTACAAAAAATCCCAAACTGGTAAATTTATGACAAATATACCCTCCATTAAATTGGATTAATATCACAAAAAATCACAAAAATTGCAAATTGTGACAAACGGAGTGTAAAATCCCAAATTTGTATACAAGTCAATCGTTACGTGTCATTTAACTTAATAATTCGACAATAAAATTTAACGAAAACTAACAAATGGTAAATTTATCACAAGTGTGCCATTTTGAGGTAAATTTGTCAAAGGTATATCAGTTTGGGATTTTTGGTGGTCCAAAAAATAATTTGGAGTAAATTTGTCACAAGTGTACCAGTTTGGGGTTTTTCAGGGTATTAACCTTACTTTTTATTGAATGTCGGTTGGGCCCCACAAGAGGCAGATCCAACTAACTACTAGAAACGAGAATCTGTGTAGAAAGTGGAAATAACGAGACACGTGGAAAATTATGATTCTTTTGATAATAATTTAGTTCTCTAAAATATTTATTTACAAAAATAATTTTTTTAATTTTTATTTCTTAAAACAGTTTTTGAATAAAATAATATATTTGGTAACTGTATAAAATTTTTATTCCTATTATAGAAAAGGTTATGAATGCATTTGGTACGACCAATAAATTTTTTTGTATTGTAAAATTTCTTTCAATTATTTAGTAATTCTTTTGAGATTTTTCTTTTTGTCCTTTTTCTCTCTCTTCTTCTTCCTTCTCTAGCTGAGTAAATGGTAGCGACTTACGGGCAGCGGCAAACAGCAACAATCGGCGAGCGAGAGCCGACGGCAACGATCGGCGAGTGACAGTGGGGTGATGAGTCTCCACCAACTGATTAGAAGTGGAACAAGAAGAAAAGTTTAAAAAAAAAAAGACTTATTTCTAGAAATTATTTCCGAGAATAAGAAATTATTCCAAATATATTTTTTGGCAACTTTTCTATTATAGAGAATAAAAAATTTAATAGCCATTATTAAACGGATCTATGTTCTTTTTCTATTTTAGGGAATAAAAGAACAAAATAATAGAAAAATTGGAATGTTGCCATATAGACCCTTAGAATAGAACTAGATTCTTTTGTATAAACTTTCAAGGGTTTTCAGGAGCATAGAGATTTAGAACTCTTATTTCATCTTGGTTTGATCGAAATCTAAAGCTGTATGCATATAATTATGTGCATGCAATTAATCTTCTCTTTGTTTGCAGGTTTAATTCCTTTTATTAACTTTCTAATCCATCGACCGCCCGAACTCTTTCCATTATATGTAGTAAATTTTCAATCTTTCCAAACTCTCTCCAGGTTGACGCGATTGCAACAACGCCTCCCCCGCTCTCCCACTTGAAACGTCGATCTCACTGTGCAATTGCTTTGCCAATGCGACGCAGACATTGGCGCCGCCCGTTACTATGATCCTCCATACACCCGTAAGTATATACGTCGTCGAACCGTCCGTAAATTTGCGGTATATCACTGGGCCCCAGCACTACAATTTGATCTTTGTCTGAACACCGACAAGTTACAGGTAATTTGATTGCCGTAACCACCTGCGGATACGATCCGTTCCAATTTCCCTCTGGCCTCTTGTTTGGGCTGCTGGGGGAACAGATTTGGGACAACGGGGCCGCATGCCGGAGGCAATATAGGGTCCGATGCATAAGCGCTGACCGGCCAAAGGCCTGCAGACCTGTCCAGTGGATCCACATTAGGATCGCGTACCAGGCGCTCGACACGGTCATCCGTTCCTCGTCAAACATTGCCACGATGATCCTGTCCATGACCGCGGACAAGGCCATCGTAGATCTGTCCGCAAAGTCCATCAACATTGAATTCGATCCGTAAGTAGCCTAGCTGTTTCTTTAATTGGACTATTACAGTTCATTGGTTTGCTTTCAATTCGTGTCTTTATGGAATTATCTCAATTTTGAGAATTCCTCGTGATAATTGTGTGGTTTACATGCAGGGTTTGAGGTGATCAAGATAATACCTCAGAAGCAAACCAAAGTAGGGTTTTGGAGACCGGATGGATACCTTCTGGTTGAGGGTTTACTATCATCGAATGTCTATATATGTCTTTATGAAAAAGTGAAGGCAATCTTAACAATAATCAGTATAAAAAAAATTAGGAATCAAATACCTTAAGGTTTATATAGGTGTTTGCTCATTGTCATTTGATGTTTGGTCTCGATTGCAACAACGATGGGCAAGTTATAGAGTAAAACAAAATTAGCTGCCACTTCGTCGAAAATGACAATGTTCGCTCACTGGCCGGAGAATTCACACGTGGCGCAAATTGAGCATGTTGCTCAAGCCCACACTGAGCGTAGGACGTCTTTCAGGAATCTCGACCTCCTCCTCTTAACATCTCTTCGAGCCCTAGAAGATGGAATAGCGGCTGGTGGAGGAACTCGAATCGCGAAGCTCATCTCCGAGGATAGAGATCCGAAGCTCGATCGACGGCGGTGACAGCAGCGCTTCCGATCACCTTCTTGTTCATCATCTACCGTCCACGGCTCTCGCTTGTTCCTCCGCACTCACAAAGACGATCGGACGAAGGCACGGTCGCCGTTCGGAGTGAGATTCCACTTCTGTGATAATCGGTTTGGCGAGGATTTCTCTCTGGATCGAAGCATTTCCGAGGGTTTTCTCTCAGATTTCGAGTATGTGCTTCTTCTCGCTGACGGACAATGGAGGATGTTCCTCCTGTCGATTTCAGCCTTTGAAGTCACCGTTTATTCTCTGAAGTTGCAGATTCAACCGAGGCCACTTCCCCAATACCACCAGCTTCGCAGTCACAGTAAGCACTCCATTTGCCCTAGTTTGCATGCTCTGTTTCTGCTGAAGGTTTGGACCGAGTGTTCGATTACGCCTGCATTAAATCCAGTGGCGTTCGAGCTTCTGTGATAAGTCTGGATATGACATCTCTCTAATGTCTACCACCTGTTCGATAAAATTCCTGAACTAGATCAGTGCGTGTTTTGATTCAGATTCTGATTGAGAGCTTTCCTTTGTTGGATTGATACATTAGTTTTGTTGTATAGACTTTACTTGAATTTCATTTCCTTTCATTTCAAAATTTAGTAGCATTTAGATGGATTTCACAATTGTTAGCTTGGCTGAATCTGGTAAACCCAAACACAGAGTACATTGCTTTTGAGTCATCTTTCTTCATGTGGGATCGATAATGGCATGTACTGAAGATGGCTTAGCAATTCACTGTGAATGCACAGGTTGCAAGAAATTGGAATTGACCTATGAAGGGCTGCAATCTCTATTATTTCGTCGGTTGGGTGACTATTGTAGCACATCATTTGTGGAACAAGTATATGATAGTTACTGATTCCAGAAAAATTGCAGATAAGATTAATTGCTTGCAATGGGCTCTTGTGTCAACTAAAAATCTTGAGAAAAAAGGCGAAGTTTGATTGCTTTTATACAATGTTATTAGATGATTTTCTGTGGATTGACGATCAATGATCATGAGCTTGAGGTTGATTGAACTTGATTTGCCTTGATCTGCAATTTCGTATACCTGATATGTGACACTCTGTTTTGGCTGAAACGAGGTGCTAGATGAGGTTTGTTGATCTTGAGCCCTTTTAGACATTAAAAATACATGTCTAGAGCTTCGATTTGATATGTCACACGCCCATAGTGGATGTCGTTAGGTCACTGAAAAACACTTGTGAAATTTGTCAATTCTGCAGCAGTTTTAGATTGATTTGCTGTTCTGACTTACTGATGTTCTGTTTTAGATGGATTGAGTTGATATGAGCTTGGGAGAGCTCGTGATCTTATGAGGGAACTCACATGATCAAATATCCCTAAACCTATACGCTCGAGGGGTAGGTCGCATGTAGGGAAAGGGTCTAACCCAGATAAAAAAAAAAAAAAAAAAAGCATTTTCATTAAGAAATAGCTTTGACCGTTGACCGTTGACCCACCAAAAAAAAAAAAAAAAAAAAAGAGGAGGAAAAGAATATGTTTCTTTTTCCAATTAAGTCTATGTAGATTATATGTAATCTCTTATTTGTTCTGCATTTATTGCAGGAACAATGCTTCCCAATCGGGCGCGCACACTCGCAATTACAGATGAACAAGCTTATCAATGGGAGAGTGGTGACTTAGTTAATCATGTTCTCGAGGTCAACAGTAAAATACAAGATGACATATGGAATGGTCATAACATGCCACAATCTAATATGGTTGAATACTTCATGAACACTCTTTCACCGATATGGCAAGGAGTGTTAGATCGTTTATGGAAGGTCAATGGGGTCAAAAAAACTATTTCATATAAGAGGCTAGTAATGATTTTTATAAATGAATATTGCCGGATTGAAGCCAGAAAGACTGCGACCTATGGAATGACTTCAATCCGACGGGGGATGAATGTGCGAAAAAGAAATCTTAAGGGATACCCGTATGTTTTACCATGGCTGCTTAGAATGTTTGAGAAATTTAACGAAGAAAAGATCAAGAAATTGGACAAGAAATTGGACAAAGATGAATCTTTCCCATTTCATGTGTTGGTTGAGCATTGGATGTCTTAACTGTCTTTATTTAGTATGCTTTATGGACATTTATGTAATTGCATTCTACCTAGTTGTTGGTGTGGCAACGGATATGTCAGTTGTATTATGTGATAGTGTTATTATTATATCATTATTGGATGTCAAATATTATTTGCTTACGTTATTATTAACTGTTGTGGGTAGCTCGTAGATGTTTTTGTAACGTCAAAGAAATTAATTTTGCATACACCAAAATCTCACAATCTTCTATTCAATTGACCTGCATAGAGACTCAAAAATCTTAAATATGGACATTGCATACTGGGGAATAGCTTGAACAACGCTTGTAATTAAAATCTCTTACCCACCTTTTGACATAAGATTTTCTTTCCAGTCGTCTAACTTCGAATTCACTCTCCCTATGATCCACCCAAACATATCTCACTTGGAATGATCCCAGTCAGACGAGATTCCAAGGTACTTTCCAGTCTTTTGAAGCACAGGGATCCTCAATTGTTGCGCCAGGTTTTCCTTTAGTCTACTAGGATAGTCTTTACTAAGAAAAATACCTGATTTATTCCTATTAATGGCCTGACTAGTAGCTAAGCAATACTGATTCAGAATATTTGCTAGATTCTAGCATTCTAGGACTTTCCCATCTGAGAAAAATATAGCATCATTTGCAAAAAATAAGTGGGAAAGAGTGGGACACCACCTGTTCAACTAGATTCCCTTGAGTTGTCCCATATCAATTGCTTGATGTATGAGAGTTGATAATAAATTCACCGTCAGAATGAATATATGCCTTTATGAAAAGCACACTTTGGAAGAAAAGCAAAGTAGGGTCCTGCAGACCAGATTGATACCTTCCGGTTGGGGGTTTACTATCACGGAATGTTTATATACGCCTTTATGAAAAGGTCAAGGCAGTCTTAAGAATAATCAGAAAACTTGAAGTCAAATACCTTGAGGTTTATATAGGTGTTTGCTCATTGTCATTTGATGCTTGGTCGACTGTAACAACGATGAGCAAGTTATATGGTAAAACAAAATTAACTGCTGCTTATCGAAAACGAGGATGTTCGCTCATTGCCTGGGAGCATTCGCACGTGGTGCAAATCGAGCATGTTGCTCAAGCCAACATGGAACCTAGAACCTCTTTCATGCTTTTTTTTATTAGATTGGATCAATTTTGATTAGATTAAATGATCTCAGAATATAATGTCAACAATGCACACGCATTACAAAAAACATGTCGGTATCTTATATTGGCACCAGAAAATTAGTTAGAATCTATATGATCACAGTATGAATGGGCTCATAGACATCATGTTGGCATACCTCCTCGAGTCAAAAACTCGACATGTGTTGATTAAATGAAGAACATAGAACTTTTCTAAACTACTTGAAAACCAACTTGAAATTTCCCTAAGTATCTCATATGCTACCATACAATTATCTTTTCTTAGTTAAGTAATCAATGCTTGGGAAAACAAACAAGCAATGCGATCCATTCGACTTTCCAAATTGATGCCAGATTCCCCAATTTAAGAGAGAAAAGCATAAAAAAGTGTCGTAACTTTTGTAAAGAACTCATTTGAGTGTCATCATTTTTTATTTGATCATTTGAGTCCCATGACTCCTAAAACACGTTTATTTAAGTGTTATAACTTTCAATCACACGATTGAATTAACGTTTCAAAAATATTCAATCAAGTGATGAAAATCTAATGTGGCATAATATTTGTGATTAACTTTTTAAAAAAAAGTTGCATCACTTAAGTGATCGATTGAAAAGTCAAATGATAATTAGGTGATCAGAAATAAAAAAAATAAAAAGGTTATTGCACTCAAGTGAGCGCCGTATGAAAATTATGGTATTTTTATGTTTACTTAGAAGGTCAAAGACAAGATAGCTTAATAAGGAGTGGCAATTCATTCTTTTGCCGACAATCAATGTTTCTTTTGCTTAGCGGCAATGTTGCTTCATAGAGTAACCAAAGACAATTCACACTTGCCGGACGTTACAAAAACCCGTTAACGTGAGGAGGTGGGCAACTACTCATGCGCAAGCTGCGTCTGCGATCGTGCACGTATATATGATCCTAGAATGTCTGTTCTTAGTTCATGAACATCGGGAAAAACTAGCGCCGCCCTTCGTCCAGGATCAGAGCTCGTCGATCTGTCGAAAGAACGTTGCAGAAAAGAGCTTGGACTCGGGCAGATTTCGTTCCATCTCTCTGGTGACTGCAGGAAGGTACGCTGGTGAATTACATTTCGGTCCCTCTCTTCTTTCCTTAGGGTTAAATCATCATCGTCATCATCATTACTGTTTTGTACCTTTTTATTCTCCGACATGAACATGAAACTTGGTGCCCGGAATTGGAAAAAAAGAAAAGAAAAAGGGCCTCTAGCCCTATGGCGATCGAGCTGTTGATCCTCGATTCCTCGAATATCTAACATGGCGCGAACGTGATTGTAAGGATCTAGAATTGAATTCACGAGGGACGTGGCGGTGTAACCGGGAGAGCGGAAGAAACTTGTAATGAGGGTCATTTTTGAAACATATCAAAAGTTGTGTTACTTTTGCCTCAATAGCAATCGGTTGAGCTCTTTATTTTTGGGACTATGGGGAAGGTTTTTTTTTCTTTCTTTCTTTAATTATATAAATCTCAGCTGTAAGAGGTAAGGTCCTGTTTTGGGTATTGGCCGGAAAAAAAGTATTTTAAATATCGAAAATTACCAAAAAAAAAAAATGTTAATACAATTCTACGTATTATAATTTTTTATTGTTGAAAGGTTTTTGAGTGGCTCAATTCAAATAAAAAGTGAACAATTGGAAAATATTTTTTTGTCCCTTAAAATGTTTAGATATAAATTGTTATCGATAATGATAATATTTTTATTGACTAATTCTTTAATACGATACAGTAATTGTTTTTAAAAAAATAATTTTCAAATAATTCATTTTTCGTGAAACAAAAAGGAGCGTTAATATTGTTGAATTAGTGTACGAGAAATATACCTTTTACTTATGAATATCATGACAAATTGATGCTTCAATATGCATGATGTTAATATGACCACACCACCATAAATATAATCACGACAGAACATGCTCGCATTCATTATTTTATGAAATCATCAAACTTCATCCTTCTAGAAATATGACGTTGATGTTTTCCTTCCAACCTTATTGTTCGATTTTTTTTTTTTTTTTTTTATGTCGGTCCTATTCTATTCTTATTTTAATTCTCACTTTCAAACTTTTGCTTTGCCTCCTTACAAGGTGTGAGAGTTAAAATCCACACTTGAAATTAATTCGTTCCCACCCCAACCCCTAAGAAGGTAGAGATTTGAACCCCCCACTTCCCCCTTTCATGTTGGGAGGGCGGCTACTGGAGCAAACCTCAATGGTTTATCGTCCGATTTGATTAGCTGTAAACATGCACACGGCTAACAGGCATTTAATTTTCATGCGGGCGATGCCCACGACACATAACTCGTCATTTTGAGACACGGTTTCCTCCAACCTGGTCCGCCGTCTATTGACTATTTCTAACAGAAGAGTTCAACACCAAAGCCGAAGCGTTGAAATGCTCTGATGATTCCAAACCATGGCTACAAAGAGTCATGGAAGACAAAACATGTACCAAGACCAGTTCCTTGGGTTGCTGTAGTGAGTGAATTGGATTATTGTCTGGAATCGAATAGAAGACGGCAACGCACCCATCATTAAATGGTATGATTAGAAATAGTTTTAGTCCAAATGGAAGACTGAGATCTGCTTGTTTTGATTATCCTACGTCTTAATCCGGCTCTTACACAGCTAGATTTCGCTGGCCTGCTGCTTACCTTGCCGAAATCCATGTCGCATGTAGGGAAAAGGTCTAAGCCGGATAAAAAGAAGCATTTTCATTAGGACAATAATGCTAGACATAGCGACACCGGCCTATTGAAGTTAAACAACTTATGGAGCATTGCATCACTTCATAAACTAATTTGGTAAACGAGTTTTAGTATTCCTAACATTGCTCTTTCCTGTCATTGATTACACGCGTTCTTGTGAAAACTTAATTTATCCAGAATGTGGTGAATCTGAGAAAATTAAGCTATAATAAACCCTAGTTCTCATCTTGTTGGCTTTTCAAAAAAAAGAAATCATGAGAATAGCAAAATAATTTTAAGACGGCACACGTACGGATCCAAGGGAATTCTAGGAGACATGTTCCATTAATCAACCGGTATAAATATGAATGCATGGTCTCTCACAAGAATGTCAAGAGCCTGGGAAAAAAACAAAGGCAAAAAGCATTGTCCTTGACTTGGAGATTTTGAGAGCTCTCTCCCAAATCAAGCAGGTAAACCCTCTTATCCCGCTTCATAATTTTTAAAATTTTTCTGCTTTCTAACTCTGGGGATTTGCCGAGGCTGACTTAATCGATATGTCTCGAGGATTGTTTTTCCATCTTTCTTTCTGTAATAATTACATCTCGTGAGTCATTTGCAATAGTGGTCCTTATGAATAGTATAATGAAGTGATTGGCTTATTGCCATCTCCAAATTTTTTTTTTTTTTAAATATTCTTGACCTACGTTAATCTATTTCACGTGAACTTATAGATCATGCGTGCCCCATAACTAAAGGTAGAGAGCACCTTATAACTTTCTTTAGACCTTGAGGGGGTGGTGGTTAGAACTCAGATCAGACATTTTTAATAGGTGTGAAACTTTATAATAAATTTCAAGAGGGTTGCTAGCATCGAACGCTTGTTCCCACCCTTTTTCTTCCTAAAATTAGACATCCGTTCTCACTCCAAAGACCCACAATGTGAGCTTTTTTCACAAAATAGATTCATAGAAAAATTCATAGAAAAAAGGGGTAATTGAGATCAGGCGGTCGAATGCTTCATCTGAAAGTGACGGATTTCGATTCAAATTCTAGTTTTCCCCTTAGAGCAACCTTCGAGGCCACCCCTGGTAATGTTACACGGGGTCAGGCCATACCTGAGGTAGGTGGACCATAGGGAGCTTACTGACGAGGGCATTTTCCATACATAAGCTGGCTGACGCCAGAATTTTAGTTAGGAAATGGCCTCCTAGACTTATCAGCTTGGAAGAGAACGTAAACGGGCATGATGAGGTCAAAAGCATGGAGAAGAAACTGCGGTCGATTAGACAGTCATCATCCTGCAAATCACGCGTCAATCTCACTTCTCTTCATAATCACGTCAAGCGATCCTCCCGACGAAACCCTTCCCACTTTGTCGTTCTTCATGCTCTCCTACTTTGGCTATTGCGTGTGACGTCATCATTGTTCGATCACCAACGTCAAACGCTACCTCAACACCGAGCAACCTAGACGAATAGGCTAAGATGGGAATCTCACAGAAGATCGAATCCCTCCTTTACAGGCAGCGAAATGTCTTTTCGTTCGTCCCCCAGTACGCTCACGTTACACGTACCCATACTTCGTAGAGATCTAGTTATTAATGAGAAACTATGAACAAATGGAGTTTCCCCTTGGATTTCACCCTATCAAAATCCTGGTCCACTTATCAGGCGGTATGTGTTCACCGCGCCGGAACACTCTGGTTCTCTTTCACCGCCTTGCCTCTCGTCCCTCTCTTCTTTTTTCCTTGGTCACTTCTATGGGGACAACAGCAGGCGTTCGTCCCCTTCCCCCACCACCACCTCACTAACGTCTTAATCCACCACGTCGTTGCCGTTTCAATCCTTCGTCGTCGAGTTCGAGTTCGGCCAGCGAACTTGCGCCTTAGATCTTGGATCTAAGGTCGAGGGAGCCCTAAATTTGTGATCTAGAGCTTAGCTCGACCTCGAATCTGAGTTGATTCTGGGTCAATCAGGTTGGCTTAGGCAACGAACGAGGCGGAGGTGGCGATGTGGTTCGTCGACGTAGCATGGGGCCTCCACCTCCTGGCTGACGTGGGCGCCGACACATAGGGCGCCGGAGGAGTTGGACACGAGGCAGCAGCGCTAGAGGTCGGAGATGGAGTGGGTGAAGATGGAGGCGATGTGCTGGAGGCGGCGGCAGGTCTGAGGTCGGGCTTGAGGTTGAGGTCAGAGAAGGGAAAGTAGGCCAGGCGGAGGAGAGAGAGAAAGAAGAAGACCGTGAAAGGGAAGAAGAAAAAACAAAGGAAAGAAGAAGAGAGGGAAGAGAGAAGCGAGGCGGTGAGAGAGTGTTAGAGGTTCTGGCGTGGTGGGGTCCGGACCACGAGTATCGTCCGGTGAGCGGACTAGGATTTTGGTAGGGTGGAATCCACCATGCGGTACCAATATTTTCTCATATATTCATATAGAGAAACTATCCGCATGCATCGCATATCATTCTTTTCATATGCTAGTAATAGTATTCTTTTGAGTAGTAACGAAGCCTAGAGCGAAACTGCTATGCAGCTGCATATATTGTTGTCCGTTCGCTCACTTGATTGGCTCTGTGCAAGTGTGTTTGGCATCGCGTCACGTCTTCCAGAATGCAATGAGGTTACTAGAAACGAGAATCTACGACCTAATAAATCGAGAAGTGGGTGCCGTAAAAGACCAGGCTTCTGGAAAATTTGAAGAGAACTTGATTCTTTTTTTCGGGAGCATAGTATATTTGATGTATATTTGATCTCTTATTTAATCTTGGTTTGATCGTTATATGAAGCCATGTGCAAATAATTATGAGCATATGGTTAAAAAGGAAGCTTGGTTTTATTCTTCTCCTTGTTTGCAGGCTTAATTCCATGTGCAAATAACTTTCCACCAACGTGCCTTGTACACCTTGTATGTATCGTCCATCTCAAGCAACAATAACCCATCAACTGTCACTTGTAATCTTTCCATCATATGTAGTAGCTGTCCATGTTTCCAAACTCTCTGCAGGTTGGCTCTCCACAATGTCAGAATTGCGACAACTCGTCCGTCTCTCGTCAATTCTCGTCCTCGCTGCACTATTATTGCAGCAATCTAATGCAGATGTCGGCACTGCTGGTCACTACGATCCTCCATACACACGTAAGTATAGATGCTATCGAACTGGCTCTAAATTTGAGGTGTATCACCAGGCCGTGTTAACACAATATCATCTTTGTCTGAACATTGATATGTTATGGGTAATATGATCACAGCGACTGCTTGCTTCGGGTATGACCCGTTGCAGTTTCCCTCGAGCTTCCTGTTTGCAGCTGCCGGGGAAGGGATTTGGGACAATGGTGCCGCTTGCGGGAGGCAATATTGGGTCCGTTGCATAAGTGCCGACCGGCCGAAGACCTGCAACCCAGCCCAGTTGGTCCAGGTTAGGATTGTGGACCGGGCGCTCAGTGCAGTCTCCCGTTCCTCGTCGGACCGTGCGACCATTGTCCTGTCCAAGACCGCATTCGAGGCCATTGCAAATCCATCTGCGTCGTCCGTCAACGTCGAATTCGTACAGTAAGTAGCCGGTTCTTTGATCGGACCATTGGTCATTATTTTGCTGGTTCTTTGATCGGACTATTGGTCATTATTTTGCTTGCGATTTGTCTGTAGATTTTTCTCAATTTTGAGAAATTTTGATGACTGTTGTGTGATTTACACGCAGGGTGTGAAGTGATCAAGATGATACTTTGGAAGCAAAGCAAGGTGGGGTTTTCGAGACCAAATTGGTAACTTCTGGTTGAAGGTTTTACTACTATGGATGGTTTCTAGGGGAAAAACAACGGTGCGGATGACACGCACAAATACAGACATAATGTATACTTCGATAGAAAGATAGTATACATTGTAATTAATTATGATACAAGCTGAAATCATAAATATTTGTTCCGTTACCACTCACTCTATACACCGCCGTGGCTAGCGACCGGCCAAAGAGAAAAAGAAAAAAAAAAAAAAAGAAAAAAATATAATAAAAAATTTAAAAATGAAAAGAAACAAAAAAAAAAATTATACAAGTTTACTAAACGTGTTTATGTTCTTTTTCTATTTCAGGAACAGAAATTTTGTGCGGTTACTAAACGCGTTTTTCTATTTAAAAATTATTCCCTAGAATAGAAATAGTTTTTCTATTTTTGTTCCCAATAATAATTTTTGAACAAAAACATTACCAAACGCACACGTAGTAACTTTCACATCGCTCGAAAGTCACAAAGTCCAGACCTAGAGGATAGGGTTCAGAACTCAGATCAAACATTTTTAGCAGGTGCGAAACCCTATAATAACTTTTGAGAGGGTTGCCAGCACCGATCGCCCATTCTTGCCCTTTTTCTTCCAAAATTTAGACATCCATTCTCCCTCCAAAAATAGTCCTACAATGCCACAATTTTTCCAAACTAGATTCATCTATGAAAGGGCAATTGATTCACTTTGATCAGGTGGTCGAATGCTTGATCTGAATGTGACGGGTTTCGATCCGAATTCGTGTTTCCCCCTCAGAGCAACCTTCGAGGCCTCCCCTTGTAAAGTTACACGGGTCCGGCTTTTATCCAAGGTAGGTGGACTATAGGCGTTTTTGTGTACTACCGAGGGCATTTTCTTTCTATATATTAGCTTGCTGACACCATAATCTAAGTTAGGAAATGGTTTCTGAGAGTTCTCGGCTTGGAAAAGAATGTAACAGGCATGATGAGGTCAAAAGTATGGAGAAAAACTGCGGTCGATTAGCCAGTTATCATCTTGCGAATCACGAGTGAATATCACTTCTCTTCATCATGACGTCAAGTGATCCTCCCCACGAAAACCCTTCCCAGCTTTCTTGCTCGCATACTCTCCCGTAGCGTAGCATATCGCCTCATCGCTGTTTCGATCATCAACGTCAAACGCAACGTCAAAATCAAGCAAACTGAAGCGATTGGCGGAAGTGGAAATGTAACGAAAGATCAGATCCATCTTTTACAGTCAGCCGAATGTCTTTTAGTTTGTCCCCAAGTACGTTACATTATACGTACATATACCTTTGCAGAGATATAGCTATTTATGGGGAGAGAGTATCTGCATAGATCGCGTACCGCTCTTATCATATGTGAGTATTCCTCATGAACTACTTGGTTGCTGTATGGATAGCCCATTGATATCTAAGAATTTCCCTTCGCGCGACAAAAAATATATAAACAAGAAATTTCTAATTTTCGAATTACGGAAGCGAACGTGTGGCTGGCTTTGCTTCCCGTCGAGGGTTTCGGCTGATATTTCTAGAACGCTACAAGGTTGCTAGAAAACGAGAATGTATGTCCCGCTCAATCAACAGAAGCAGGCGTGAGAAAAGACCAGGCGTCGTAGAGAATTAGAAGAGAACTAGATTCGTCCAGTATCAAATTCTTTCAGAATCTTTCAGGAATGTAAAGAATTACAACTCTTGTTGAATCTCGGTTTGATTGAAAATTTGAAGCCATGTGCATGTGCTGGAAGAATTCAAGTCGGCAGAAGACGACTTATCTTTTTCGATGCGCGATCAGCAATTTATCCAAGAATGATCGTTGAATTGTGGATGAATCACGAATAATATTATCTCACATTGGTCTGAATGTAGTCACAAGGAAAACATCCGATTTCCACAATGTAAATGCCAATTATTCTTGTAAAAAAGAAATTGAATGCCTTCCATCAAATGGGACAAGAAAAGGAGAAAAGTTTCTTTCTTAGTCTATGTTCTGCCAACCATGTCAATAGTTATTTTCAGAATACTTTTATACAACTCCCTCGTACCCTTCCAAATGGTGTATTTTCATCGTAATATATCAAGACGAAACAGTGTGTTTCAATCACACCCCATCATGAACGTACTAATTGAGTATAACAGCATGTAATTGTGCGTGTTTTTGAAAGAAGCTTCCTTTCATTCTTCTCTTCGTTCTTTTTGCAGGTCCATTAACTTGCACGGATCGTCCATTTCAAGCAACGACAACCCATGAACTTTCGTTTGGAGCTTTCCCGCCATACATAATAAATTTCCAATCTTTCCAAACTCTCTTCTGCAGGTCGGGTCTCAACAATGTCGCAATCGCGACAAGTCGTCGCTCGCCTTCTCTCATCAATCCTCATCCTCGCCGTGCTATCGTTGCCCCTATCCCATGCGGATGTCGGCACTGCTGGTCACTATGATCCTCCATATACGCGTAAGTGCGTTTGTTATCGCATCGGCTCTTAATATCTGTTATATCTCCAGGCCACGTTACTCCAAATTGAGCTTTGTCTATGTATTGATACGTTATGGGTAATATGATCGCAGCGACTGCTTGCTTCGGGTACGACCCATTGCAATTCCCGTCGAGCTTCCTGTTTGCGGCCGCTGGGGAAGGGATTTGGGACAACGGCGCTGCATGCGGTAGGCAATATTGGGTCCGGTGCATAAGCGCTGACCGGCCGAAGACTTGCAACCCAGCCCAGTTGGTCCAGGTCAGGATCGTGGACCGGGCACTCAGTGCGGTCTCCAGATCCTCGTCGGACCGCGCCACCATCGTCCTGTCCAAGACAGCGTTCGAGGCCATTGCAAATCCATCCGCATCATCTGTAAACGTCGAGTTCGTACAGTAAGTAGCTGGTTCTTTAATTGGACTATTGTTCATTATTTTGCTCTCAATTTGTGTGTCTGTAGATTTGTCTCAATTTTGAGAAGTTCTTGGTGATCATTGTGCGATTTACATGTAGGGTTTGAAGTGATCAAGATGATACTTCGGAAGGAAGCAAAGTAGGGTATGGGAGACCAAATAGATACCTTCTTGTTGAGGGTTTACATGTTATACTTCGATAACAAGACATGATACATTGTAATTGATTATGATACAAGCTGAAATGATATAAATTTATTCCCTTACTACCCAATCTAACATACTCAGCAACTATAGCTCAAGTCGCAACAACTTATGGGCTCGAATATACTGTTATTATAATTGACTGTGTTCCTTGCATCAAAATTAAAATGGATGGATATTGCCAAAAACATGGTTGCCAACTATATGATCTATTACATTGGTATGTAAAATCGATGCTCCTAATTAGGCTTTCTTCATAACTTAAGTGCTCATATAAAAACTAAAGCCTTCATATTGGCAATATAACTTTTGGTCAAGGAAGATGAAAAAATATCTTAAAAAATGCAAAGGAAAAAAGGGGAAAAATTACCAAAAAGTCCTAGACCTATTGCATTTGTACCAATTTGGTCCTAAACCTTTAATTGGACCAATTTAGTCATAAACCTTTTGTAAGGACCCGGGCTCCCACTGTGTGATATTGTCTGCTTTGGGTCACCCGCCCTAGCGCAAACGAACCGCCATCCCAGCCACGGTCTTTTCCCTCACGGTTTTATTTTCGGAAACATCTGATAAAATTGGAACGATACAGAGAAGATTAGCATGGCCCCTGCGCAAGGATGACACGCACAAATCGAGAAATGACCCAAAGCGGACAATATCACACAGTGGGGGCCCGGGTCCTTACACCTTTCATATTAGTATCAAATTAGTCCGTCCAATTAATTTAGGTTAGAAATTACTGATATAGATGGCGATCGTCCTACGTAGTACAATTAGTATTAGCATAGACATTTTTAATATGCTTGCGGCCAGTCGCTAGACACTGGCCATAGGCCATGAACTGCGAGGGTTGGCCTTGCCTAGGCGAGAGTCACCCTTGTTGACCACAAGTGAGGGTAAGCAACTGAAGCAAGTGCAAGCATGACCCTCCTCACCAATGCTCGAGGCTAGCCCTCATCGGCCACAAGTGAGGGTCAGCCTCGTCGGGCCGCACCTGGGCGAAAGCAAGTGCAAGCATGATCCCCTTGCTAGGTTTGGCAAGGCTATCTCGGCCTGGACAAGGGTTAGACTTGCTAGATCTGGCAAGAGGGGCCTCACCAAAGCTCGCCCTTGCTTAGGCGCAACCTAGCAAGTTGCAGGTGAGGCTAGCCCTCACTAACCACAAGTGAGGATCAGCCTCAGTGAGCTGTGCCTAGGCAAAAGTAAAGGTCAACAAGGCCCCCTTCGCTCCATTTGGTGAGGCCACCTTGTTTTGGGCAAGGGTCGACCTTGTGAGATCTGGTGAGAGGGGCCTCACCAATGCTCACCCTCGCTCAGGCATAGCCTAACAAGGCCAACCCGCCAACCATTGGCCAAGTGGTCAATGACTAGCCATCGGCAAAAAGAAAAGGGAAAGGAGAAAAAAACGAAAAGAGAAATAAAAAAATTATTTTTAAAAATAAAAATCACAAAATTAATAAAATGCTATTAAAAATGTCTATGTTAGCATTGACCGTGTTACCAATTAGAAGAAATTTAGAATTAAAATTGAAAATTTTAAGATTAAATCGATATCAATATAATAATTTAAGATTTTTTTTGGGTACTTTTCCCCAAAAAAAAAAAAGGAGTACATGTATCAGTTATGGTGTGTTAGTTTGAGTGAAAAAAAGAAAAAATTCACATTTATTTTTTGGACTATAACACATCCAGTTTGTTGAAAATAATCTGCCACCCGAATCTTTCTTTGGTGGTGGATCAGCTAATGTTTGAGTTTGACCACTGCGTGCAAATGAAAGCCCCATACGCAATCCCTCAGTAACCGGCCAGGTGACTGATCAAGCGATCTACTCTGGGTTAAGGTGTATCGCCGGTCTCGAACTTCCCTACTTGCACCTTATGAGGCTGCTGCGGGTAAATGGGTGCTTCGTCGGTGCCGTCGAGCGAATATTCTAGCGGCGGGCGACGTAGGCCCCAATCCCGTTTATGCACATAAAGAAAATAATCAGATGACGAATAACGTCATTTTGGAATCCTCTTGACCTTTGTCGGTGGCCACAGCATTCAGAATGGCTCGTCACCCTTTACCTTGATTCGACGCATAATAGGCATGTTCGCACTCATAAAAACCTATGGTAGAGGACCGGGACTATGACATTCGACAGCGAAGATTCGGGAGTCTGGCTACTGAAGCCAGCGTTTAATGAGTCAAAACTCGATATCAAATCCTTAGATTCTCCATCTCCATAAAAAAGAACAGAACGTGAAAATCCACCCGACAATTAACACATCTCCGCTGGTCAAAATAGCCTAGGGATCAAATTCTTCGTCTGGAAAGGTGTCCCCGAATATATGCTCCCACCTTTCACATTTCCGTGAGCATCTACGATCACGTTGAACTCAGAGATCGCACTACGCAACAGAAGCCAGTAAAATGCCCAGAAAGGTCGGACAACTGATCGATGTTCATCGAAAGGTAGCTAAGGGTAGTAAAGTTTTTTCCTCTCCTTCCACGACATCTTCACCGAGAAGTGGTTGATTAAGGTAGTGAGGAGTTGAATCTGGTCGTTTTCGATATATGCTTCTCCTGATGCAAATGAGCTCTCGCAAGTAGAAATGCATATGGAGGGTTTAAGACACTCATCGGCGACCAGCCAATTGAAGACAATCAGATAGATAGAAGAAGAAACATTTCATGCCTTGAAGATCAGTCAAACGTTCAGGACTCCAAAGAAGGTTCAAAATACAGACTGGTAAGAGATGCTAAAAAGAGAATGAACCATGGATATTGGATTCAAACTCCTAAGCCGCCATACATTTCCCCATAGTCCAGCTCTACCTATAACATCCAATATCCAGAGGTTCCAATAATCTACTTCCATCTCTCTAATATCAAGCTAAAAGAATTGCACAAACTTACACTAGGCTAGAAACAAATCAAGTTACCTTTGAACTCTAGATGGCCGAGACCTTCGGGACTTCCACTGGCAACTGATGGATCTCGTCCATCCATGGATCCTTCTCTTTCGTGGGATTCACAGTGTGAAGAGCCTTCCAAACAGCGCTGTTGCACTTGAATCCCTAACCAAAAGCTATCTGCCATGTCCTGTCCCCTCTCTTGATCCTTCCTTTGGCTTCACTGTAAGCGAGTTCATATTAAAGAGAGCTGCTTGAAGTGTTGCCAAGCCGGTTAAGGGTCATTCTCGAAGGTTCCATGTGCCAATCTGAAAGCTGCAGATTCTTCTCTAGTTCATCGAGCACTGCTCTTCCACCAGCGTGAATACAGAAATGCTCGAAGGCCAATTTGAAATCTGGGATTTATGGCTTCAATTTCAGCAAAAAGTTTGAACTCAACCGCAGAGTTGATGAGTCCATTATCAGATTGGATTTCAGTTTGGTCTAGTGTTGTACAATGTTGTCAAAGTTGGAAATTTGATATTCACTTTGCATCTGAAATCTCCTCGTTAAAAATTTGGATGTGTGCATACGGAAGCATGATTTTGGTATTGATTGTAGTTTCTGATGAGTGGTGTGTGCAAGTATATGGTATAGTTTGTAGTAAATAGATAAGAACAAGATAGGATAATCGAATGATATAGAACATGGGATATGGGAAATAATTTCATTAGTTGAGTAAAATAGTTTGATGGAGGTATTGATGTTCACTCCCCATATGAGCATGGTGGAGGTCTAAGACCTCTCACGGTGGAGGATTCACCCCACACAAGATGGAGGATTCACCCCACAAGTTCAAATGAATGAACTATAAGCCTACTTATAGGTAAGTTTCACCGACTATAGAGGCATGACAATTTTGATTTTTTTCACCGCCATAGTATAGCTGCAAGACAACTCATTTTCTTCTCCTCCAAGTACTCTTGCTGCCCACGTACTCTTGATCCTTCTTTCCTTCATGGTTAAGCAGCCATGGTTGACTTATTTTCAAGATTTCCCATGCACGTAGACTTCTCTAGCTTGTTCTATGATTTCTTCTTCAACTTGGCTTTTGCTTGCTTGCATTCCCACGTGAATCTTCTAGGTTCAACTAGCGACTTCCATTCTCAACAATTCTGGATAATCTTCAACATGGATGCTGCTGCAAAGGTTCTCGCCTTCATGATTAAGTTAGTAGTTTCTAGATAGTTTTAGAGAAAATGAATCATAATTTCCAACACTCCTGTCTGGAACTAGCATAGAATCCTTGTCCTTTCTAAATAATAATTGCGGAACGACTCTTGGTGAAGGATATTTCGCTGCAAAAACAAAACTGGCGAAACACTGACATTTGTTGGCCAGCTTATGTACATTTAGAAAGGCTTGTCACCCTTTACATTCGACGACGAAGATTTGAGATCCTCAATAGTGAAGCCACGCATAATGAATCAACACCCGATATCAAATTCTAAGTTGCCTACATTCTCCATCTACATGAAAAAGAACAGAACATGGAAATCTACTTGACAATTAATCTCTCTCTGCTACGCGCAAAGATGGGGAATACTTAATAACTTTCACATCTCTTGGAAGTCACAAAGTCCAGACCTAGAGGGCAGTGGTTAAAACTCAGATAAGACATTTTTAGTAGGTGCGAAACCCTATAATAATTTTCGAGGGGGTTGCCACTACCGATCGTCCATTCTTGCCCTTTTTCTTCCTAAAATTAGACATCCATTCTTCCTCCAAAACTAGACCCCCAATGCCAGCTTTTTTCCAAACTAGATTCATCAATAAAAGCGTAATTGATTCTGTTTGATCAGGAGGTCGAATGCTTGATTTGAATGTAACGGATTTCGATTTGAATTCATGTTTCTCACTTAGAGCAACCTTCAAGGCCACCCCTCATAAAGTTACGCGGAGTCAGGCGTTACCAAAGGTAGGTGGACTATAGGCGTTTTTGCGTACTGCCGATGGCATTTTCTTTCTACATATTAGCTTGCATACACCAGAATCAAGTTAGGAAACGGCTTCTGAGAGTTTTCGGCTTGGAAAAGAATGTAACAGGCATGATGAGGTCAAAAGTACGGAGAATAACTGCGGTCGATTAGCCAGTTTATCATCTTGCGAATCATGGGTCAATAATCAATATCACTTCTCTTCATAATCACGTCAAGTGATCCTCCCCACGAAAACCCTTCCCAGCTTCCTTGGTCGCGTGCTCTCCCGTAGCGTATGCCTAATCGCTGTTTCGATCATCAACGTCAAACGCTACGTCCAAACCAAGCAAACTAAAGCGATAGGCCGAACTGGGAATCTAAGGAAAGATATTCCTCTTTTACAGTCAGCTGAATGTCTTTTCGTTTGCCCGCAAGTGCGTTACATTATACGTACATATACATATGCAGAGATATAGCTACTTATGTAGGGAGAGTATCTGCATAGATCGTATAGCGTTCTTTTTGTATGTGAGTATTCTTTTGGAGCTACTTTGTTGCTGTATATATAGCCCATTGATATCTTAGAATTCCCTTCTGTGACAAAGAATGTGTAAACAAGAAATTTCTATTTTTCGAATTACCGAAGCAAACGTGTGGCTGGCTTTGCTTCGCGACGAGGGTTTCAGTTGATATTTCTAGAACTCGACAAGGTTGCTAGAAAACCAGAATATATATGTCCTGAACAATCAAAAGAAGCAGGCGCGAGAAAAGACCAGGCGTTGTAGGGGATTAGAAGAGGACAAGATTCGTCCTGTATCAAATTCTTTCGGAGACTTTCAGGAACGTAGAGAGTCACAACTCTTATTGAATCTCGATTTGATCGAAATTTCGAACCCACGCGCGTGTAATTTTGCGCGTGTGGTTAGGAAAAGGCTTCCTTTTATTCTTCTTTTCGTTCTTTTCCCAGGTCCATAACTTGCACAGATCGTCCATTTCAAGCAACGACAACCCATGAACTTTCATCTGGAGCTTTTCCGCCATACATAAAAGATTTCCAAACTTTCCAAACTCTCTCCTGCGGGTTGGGTCTCAACAATGAAGCAATTGCGACAAGTGTTGGAAGATACGCAGATACCTTTGGGAAGATTCGATTAGATTGAATCAAATTGATTTCATTAAATCAATTAAAATCATGTCTAATACACATTGTATTCTTTCCTTTCTACACAGACTTTGTAATGTATATACAACTGCTCTGTACATTGAATTAGATCAGAAATATACAGATCAATATTCTTACACTTCTTTCTTCCGTTTTCCTTCGATCCTGTTTTTCCCTTCACACTTTGACATGGTATCAGAGCCACTTTGACATCGCTTCCGCTCCATTCCGTTGATTGCCAGAAGAACCTCACTCTGCAAAAGGTTGCCGAAGGAATCAACGAATCTTGAAGGGAAAATCAGTTTATCATGAATCAACCCGAAAACATTACCTCCAACCCAGAAGAAAACATCGCTCCCGCTCAATCAGCAACAGCGACCACTCCACAGGCCTCCGGTGCCGTCTCTGTGCCCAAACAACCCCAGCACATTTTTTGGCAGAATGCTCCAGCTCGCTTTTAACCCGGGTCGCCCATTTCCTGCGTATCCCTACCAGTGGATGCCATACCCATGGATCCCTGGGGTGAATCCAGTCACATCATCGCCGGGTTCTCAAGGTAACTTACCGAGCAATGGAGGGCCACCTACCAACACTAGGGCAGCTCCGTCCATCGACCCGGAACAGACGGGCGGATTAAGTGATTCCGTTTTGGGACATCGGCAGATGGGCGGATCTAGCAATTTTCATGCGGGGGGGCCTCAGGCACAATTTACCAATCCATACCAGGGATTTCCTCCTGGTTTCCTTCCTCTTTCTCTTGCGGCCGCCATGGGTCGACCCGAGCCCGGCGACGTGCTCTACGTCTCGGCAACCGATGGACCGGAGTTGCGGCTAATTAGCCACCCTCTCACGGGTCCAAACAACTACTCGACTTGGACGCGTGAATTCCGACGAGCCCTGATCACAAAAGATAAAGAGGGGTTCATCGACGGGACCATTCCGGTCTCGACCGACGACAAAATGGCAAAGCAATGGAGAAAGTGCAACCAATTAGTCGAACATGGATCGGAAATTGCATCAATCCAGAAATCGCAGCGGGGTTACCACCCACGTAAGATTCAAAGGCGATTTGGGACAATATCAGAGAAATGTACGGCAAATTGGATCGGGCAAAAATTTTTTCGCTCCATCAATCGCTCAGCGAACTAAAGCAAGGAAACACGTCAGTGACGACGTGCTTCAACAGGCTTTCAGCACTCTGGAACGAGTTGGAAGCTGCTGAAGAGCAATTGGAGGGCCTCGAATCAACCCTCCAACAGTATAAAGCGATAAGGGACAGGGAGAAGGCGACCTGATTCTTACTCATATTGAACGATTCGTATCTCACCTTCCAATCGCAGATTCTCGCGATGGAACCGCCACCAACCCTCGGCTGAATCTTCCAGCTTGCGGTGCAAGAGGAGAATCAACGGCTTGCCACATCTGACGGCAAGAACTCCGAAGCCCTAGTGCTGGCGACAAGGGTCGAGAAGAGGAATACCCATAAAACCCTAGACGAAAAGGGGCAAGAGGATGCGCTAGGGTTCGGGGAAACCAGAGGGGGGCTAGGGTTCACGAGTGAAAAGCCCTATAAATGGGCTGGAACGGACGGCTTAGATCGGCCGTCGCGATCGGACGGCTCCAGAGGCGCGCGCGGCTCATTTAATCTGGATGGTGGAGATCTGGCCGTGCCTAAAGGATCCAACGGTCCTCCAAATTCGAGAGGATATGGGCCGAATTTTAAAAACAAAGGCAAATTATTTTGCGAATTTTGCAAACGGCCCCACCACACGATCAACACATGCTAGAAATTACATGGCAGGCCTGGAGAAAAAGAAAAAAAGGGAAAAGAAATATCTACAGTGGCTTATCAAATCTCTGGATCCCAAAATTCTCAAAACCAGCCTATTACACATGGAGAATATCAGCAGCTTATACAGGCATTGCAAAAACTGGATATCCAAAAGAGGGGGAGCAGTTACACAGGTACTTCTTATTGCCTAATGAGTAATATTTCTAGAAATGCCTGGATTATAGACTCAGGAGCCAGTGATCATAGAGCATGCAATATCAAGTTATTTTCTGCCATAAATAAGGAGTTAGATGATCCGATCACTGTGGAATTGCCAAATGGAAATGCTGCATATGTAAGTATCACTGGGACAGTGACATTTAATTCCCACATTATCCTTACCAATGTCCTCTATGTTCCGGATTTCCAATTTAATCTCATTTCCGTGTCTAGAGCCTGTAAGGAAAACTCTTGTCGAGTTGTCTTCGATACTGATGCTTGTCTATTTCAGGCCCTTTCGACTGGGATACTGATGGGCTGGGGTAGTCTTTCTGAAGGACTTTTCTTCTGGAAAAGCTTGCCAACAAGTTCTAGTTCTTTTTCTTGTAATAAACAATCATCATTGTGTAACTCAGCTTCCAATGATAGAAATTTCCTTTTGCATTCCAGATTGGGTCATAGCTCTCATTTTTCATATTCCCAATGTCGAATTTGTCCACTTGCAAAGCAATCGCGCAATCCTTTCCCTTTAAGCCAAAGCCGTTCCAAAACTATTCTTTCCTTACTGTATGTTGATGTCTGGGGACCTTATCACACAGTAAATAATGATGGGTCTCGTTTTTTCCTCACCATAGTGGACGACCACTCCAGAGCCACATGGATTTTTCTAATGCAGTCTAAAAGTCAAGTCGTGTCCAATCTAAGGACGTTTCTTTCCTTATCCAAAACTCGCCTTGGGAAATCTGTACAAAAAATAAGGACGGACAATGGGAAGGAATTTTTTAATCATGAGTGTGCGGATCTTCTTTCATCACAAGGAATATTGCATGAGAGCTCCTGTACCTATACGCCACAGCAAAATGGAGTGGTGGAAAGAAAGCATCGCCACCTTTTAGAGGTTGCCAGAGCCCTAAAGTTTCAAGCTTCTATTCCAGATATTTTTTGGGAAGATTGCATATTAACTGCTGCTTCTTTGATAAATCGAATGCCGACGAAGATCCTGGATGGACTATCCCCTTTCCAAATACTCTTTGGCAAGGCGCCTGACTTGAGCCACTTAAGGGTTTTTGGTTGTCTATGCTATGCTGTAATAGTTGGGCCCAAAGACAAGTTGAGTCCACGTGCCCGGAATTGCATCTTCATGGGATATTCCACTTTAAAAAAGGGATATCGGGTTTTTGATCCAGCTACAGGAGACTTCTTTGTTAGCAGAGACGTCACATTCCAGGAAAATGTTTTTCCCTTTGCAGATCAACACGGAAGTCAGACTCAGCCAATGGATTTCTCAGTCCATTCTGCTGAAGATGGGTCTGCAAGTTCTGGATACATACTTCTCCCTCCATCAACGAACACACAAGCCCATTTCCAATCAATTACAAACACAACCCCATTGCCGGATGTTTAGGATGAAGTATTGGAAGATGAGATTTCCCCAGTACAACCAATCCCCGACTCGTCTTTTGTGGAAGTTCCAGCCAATGCTTCTACTTCGCGGATCATCGCCCCGAGGCCCTCGGTCGTGCTACTCGCCCGCCTACCTGGACAAAGGGCTACATCTGTGGGGTCAGGCATTCACCAGGTATTCCTTTTCCAATCTCCTCCTATGTATCTTTCGACCGTCTATCCCCGGGACATCGCTGCTGCATTGCTCGTATCTCTGAAGAACAAGAACCGTCCAATTTCCATGAAGCAAGTCATGATCCACGATGGCAAAAGGCGATGGAGGCAGAATTAAAGGCTCTCATGGATAATCACACGTGGGACCTTGTTCCATTACCCCCACATCGCAAAGCCATTGGATGCAAATGGGTCTACAAGATTAAATATCGAGCATACGGGTCCATCGAACGATACAAAGCGAGACTAGTGGCTAAAGGGTTCACGCAGAAAGAGGGATTCGACTACCACGAAACCTTTTCTCCAGTGGCCAAGGATGTCACAGTTCGTTCTTTTCTTTCTGTAGCAGCTTTCCAAGACTGGTCATTGCATCAGATGGATGTTCACAATGCCTTCCTCCATGGAGATTTAGACGAGGAGATATATATGGAAGTACCTCAAGGTTTACGGAGACAGGGGGAGAATAGAGTATGTCGTCTCCGCAAATCCTTATACGGACTCAAGCAAGCATCCAGACAGTGGTATGCGAAGTTTGCTGAGTCACTAATAGCTGCTGGTTTTCAACAATCCCGCTTCGATTACGCTGTTTTCACATGGACTCAAGGTACGTCATCTATCTACCTAATGATATATGTAGATGACATTCTCATCATGGGCAATGATGAAGTGGCAATCAAGGGTCTCAAAGCGTACCTGCACTCTACCTTCCATATTAAGGATCTGGGAGCACCCAAGTACTTTCTTGGGATCGAGATTGCCCGATCTAGCCAAGGAATCTCTCTTAGCCAGAGAAAATTCGAATTGGAAATCATTTCAGAAGCAGGGTTATCTAGATGTAAGCCAGCTGTGGTTCCGATTGAACAAAATGTCAAATTGACAACCGCTGATCATGATGAAGTACCTCAAGAGGCAGACTCTGTACTCAAGGATCCATTGGGTTACCAGAAGCTCGTTGGGAAGCTCATATACTTGACCATAACTAGACCGAACATAAGCTATGCTGTACAGACACTCAGCCAGTTCATGCACAAGCCGAAGCAGTCCCACATGAATGCTGCACTAAAGGTTGTGAAGTATTTGAAGAAGTGTCCCGGTCTTGGAATCCTCCTTTCCAGGAAGTGTGATTTGAGGATGACTGCGTATTGTGATGCAGACTATGCAGCCTATCCCATGAGCAGAAGGTCATTAATCGGTTTCTGTATCAAATTAGGTGATTCTTTGCTTTCCTAGAGACGAAGAAACAACCAACTGTGTCGTTATCTTCAGCAGAGGCAGAATACCGAGCCATGGCCAAAACCACATGTGAGATAGTGTGGTTGAGAGGATTGCTACAAGACCTTGGAATGCAGATCAAGGGACCAACAAGATTATTCTGCGACAATGACGCGGCGCTCAAACTTGCAACCAACCCTATCGTGCACGAGAGAACGAAGCATATAGAAGTAGATTGTCACTTCACTCGTGAGAAGATCCAGGAAGGGATAATTGTGACACAAGGGATTGGAACACAAGAGCAGCCAGCGGATATCTTCACCAAGCCACTCTGTCAAAGACAACATGCGTATCTCTTGAGCAAGCTAGGCATCTTGGACATATACAAGCCGCCAGCTTGAGGGGGAGTGTTGGAAGATACGCAGATACTTTTGGGAAGATTCGATTAGATTGAATCAAATTGATTCCATTAAATCAATTAAAATCATATCTAATACACATTGTATTCTTTCCTTTCTACACAGACTTTGTAATGTATATACAACTGCTCTGTACATTGAATTAGATCAGAAATATACAGACAAATATTCCTACACTTCTTTCTTCCATTTTCCTTCGATCCTGTTTTTCCCTTCACACTTTGACAACAAGTCGTCCCTCGCCTTCTCTCATCGATCCTCATCGTCGCCATGCTATCGTTGCCGCTATCCCATGCGGACGTCGGCACCGCTGGTCACTATGATCCTCCATATACGCGTAAGTACGTTTGTTATCGCATCCGCTCTTAATTTCTGCTATATCTCCAGGTCACGTTACTCCAATTTGATCTTTGTTTATGTATTGATATGTTATGGGTAATATGATCGCAGCGACTGCTTGCTTCGGGTACGACCCATTGCAATTCCCCTCGAGCTTCTTGTTCGCAGCTGCTGGGGAAGGGATTTGGGACAACGGCGCCACATGCGGTAGGCAATATTGGGTCCGGTGCATAAGCGCTGACCGGCCAAAGACTTGCAACCCGGCCCAGTTGGTCCAGGTCAGGATCGTGGACCGCGCACTCAGTGCGGTCTCTAGATCCTCGTCGGACCGCGCCACCATTGTCCTGTTCAAGACTGCGTTCGAGGCCATTGCAAATCCATCCGCATCATCTGTAAACGTCGAGTTCATACAGTAAGTAGCTGGTTCTTTGATTCGACTATGGTTCAATATTTTCCTTTCAATTTATGTCTCTGTAGATTTATCTCCATTTTGAGAAATTTTGGTAATTATTGGGTGATTTACATGCAGGGTTTGAAATGATTAAGATCATACTTTGGAAGCAAAGCAAAGTAGGTTCTAGGAGACCAAATTGATACCTTCTTGTTAATGTTTACATATTATACTTGAATAACAAGACATATATATATATATACCCTTACTACTCATTCTAGCATTCTCCGCCAACTATAAGTGGAGTCGGAACAATCGAAGGGCTCGAATATGATGCCATTGTAACTGACTCTGTTCCTTGCATCAAAGTTAAAACGGATGGATATTGCTAGAAATATAGGATACGCATGATAATCATTCCGTTTCTCCGTTTGTTTTACTTTTTGTGCCCGAGGATAGGTTTAGAACAAAAATATATTTGATAAAACAATTTCATTTTTCTATTTCTAGAACAAATTTTTATTCTTGAAATATGTTTGGAACATAAATCGGCAATTAGAATTTTTAACTTTTCTATTTCTTGAACAAAAGTGAGAAATAAAAACTCTTTTTATAGTTCAATTTTGTCATCGCCCGCAACCCACCCTCCACCCGTCACCGCCCATTGGTCGTCAGATGCCCACCACTAAACACGGGACGCCGGCCGCTAGTTGCCAGATGCCGGTAGCCGGTCGCTTTCCACCACCACTCGAGAGGGAGAAATTGTGTCGTTATCCACCGAATTTCTATTCCAAGTATATAAATTTTGTATTGTTATTAAACATGTATTTTTACTTAGAAACTTGTTTGGGAAATTGAAATAGAAAAATAAATTTCTAGCAATAAATTAATTTCTGAAACAAAATAGTTACCATTCACATCTATAGTTGTTAGCTGTATGATTTATTACATTGGTATTAGAATCGATGTCACTAATTAGGCTTTATCCATAACTTAAGTGCTCATATAGAAACTAAAGCCTTAATATTAGTAATATAACTTTTGGCCAAGGAAGATGAAAAAAAAAAATCTGAAAATATGCATAGGAAAGGGGGGGGAAGCATCAAATAGTCCTAAATCTATTAGGTTGGTACCAATTCAGTTATAAACCTTTAATTGGATCAATTTTGTTCTAAACCTTTTTATATTGGTACCAAATTTGTCCATCCGATCAATTTAGGTCGAAAATTGTTGAAATGAATGCCAATCATTCTACGTAGCACGATCAGCATTGATGTAGTTATTTTAATAATATTTTAATGATTTTTTTTCCTTTTCCTTTTCTTTTTGCTTACAGCTAGTTGCTAGCCATTGGCCATAGGCCATGGCTGGCACGGGCTAGCCTCGCCTGGGCAAGGGTCACCTTATTGACCACAAACAAGGGTCAGCCTTGCTGGGGTGCGCCTCGGAGAAAATAGTGTAAGTACGGCCTCCCTTGCCAGATTTGGTGAGGCCAACCCTCGCCCTTGCTCAGGCGTAGCCTAGCAAGGTCCAAGTGAGGTCAACCCTCGTTGGCCACAAGCGAAGGTCAACCTTGCTAGGCCATGCTTAGGCAAAAGTCAGCATCGGCACGGTCCCCTTCCCTAGATTTGGTGAGGCTACCTTGGCTTAGGCAAGGATCGACCTCATGATATCTAGCAAGGGGGGCCTTGTCAGCGCTCACCCTTGCTCAAGCGCAACCTATTATGGCTAGATCAATCACCTAGAGGGGGTGAATATGTTAAAATTAAAATAATTTAAACTAATATTGTGAATATATGACCTCGAGCGACAGAGAGTGTAGTTGTCAGATCTTATCAGTGTGCAATTATATCAAAAATAAAAAAGAAAAAGAAAAAGTAAGGGATAGAGAATTACATACAAAAGATTATAGTGGTTTAGCTTTTGCAAGCTTACATTCACTCTCTTGCACTAATGGCCTATTGGTTGATTCCACTGTTAAGGACCAATAAGAGGTTACAAGATTTGAGTAATGAATACTCAAGCTCGTGTAAATCACTCCTCACTCACTCCCATCTAAATGGTTACACAATGTTGCTTATAGAGACAAATGTATTTGATCGGAAAACACTCTTCATACTTTGGAATTACAAGCTTTGAATTTCTCATGTTGTGTTTGTCCTTTCAGCTTCAAGACCTCCTTTTATACTCCTCCCAGTCCAAGCAGGCCATTAGACATATCTATAAGAGGATTATCCAACCGATCTACCTATTGGCTCGGATCTTACTTAGAAGATTTGATCGCTTTAAGGATGTCGAGAATAAAACTTCTCGTAGATTTTGCTGCCCATATAGCAGATTGGGTTTCCATAAGTCAAGTGCTTGAACTTGAAAAGAATGCTTTCTAAGTTTCAAGAAATCAAAATCTTCAAGAGATATTTTGGAAACTTTACTTTGGAACTCTTTATATATAAGGTAAGAAATCCAATCAATCGCTACTAGCCATTGCATGAGTATATTTTCTCATTCCTAGCCATTTGACAGAACACATAAAGAAGGAAATCATTAAGCGACAACTTTGGTTCTGATTCATATCGTTTGATCATTATCTCATCAAACTTTTTATCTAAAAAATACTTATCGTCAGAATTAAAGTCTTAGCTATGGATAAGTTTTGTCAGTCTTCAAATTTCTTAGGAAATGTTTTTTCAACACAACCCAGCAAAGCCAACCCTTGCCTATGGTTAGCAAGGATTGGCCTCACTTGGGTGAGGGTTGCCCTCGCCAACCATGGCCTATGGCTGGTGACTAGCCACCACCAAAATGAAAAGGGTAAGGAGAAAAAAAGCAAAACGAAATCAAAAAATTATTTCAAAAAAATTATTTTAAAAAATTGCACAATTATTAAAATATTATTAAAAATATCAATGTCAATACTGATAGTGTCACATAAGATGTCCGTGTTAGCTAATTCCAAACTCAATTAGCCGGATAAACTAATTAGGTACCAACTCAAAAAAGTTTATGACTAAATTAGTATAATTGAAATGTTTAAGACTGAATTGATATCAATATAATAAGTTTATTATTTTTTTGTACTTTTCCTGAGAAAAAGGAAGAGGGCATGTATCAGTTAGGGTATGTTTGTTTGAGTGAGAATTTTTTGCATATTTATTTTTGGACTATAACACATCTGGTTGTTGAAAATAAAAAGCCAATGGACAACCATTTACACTAAAAAATAATGCACGCTTAAAGTTAGGAAAAATGTATTCCCTAACTTAAAAAGAGGAAAACATATTCCTAGAACATGATTTTTCGAAAGACATCTCCCTTTATCATGAAAGTTTTTTCCTGAAATAAACACATCCTAAAATTGAATTTGGTAGATAAATCAAGTATTCCAAGGTTAAAGAAATCCGATGTCCCTTTACAATCACGATGTCTCCATGAAAATCTTGCTCTGGTGGTCGATCAGCTTGCGTTTGAGCTTGACCACTACGTACAAATGAAAGCCCTTTACCCAATCCCACAGTAACCAAGCCAGGTAATTGATCGAGCAATCAAAGACCCTGGGTTCGAGTGTATCGCCAGTCTTGGACTTCCCAACATGCACCTTGCAAGGCTGCTGTGGGCAATGGGTGCTTCGTTGGCGCCGTCAAGCGAATATTCTAGTGGAGGGCGAAAACGGCCCGCATCCCGTTTATGCACAAAAAGAAAATAGTCAGATGAGGAACAACGTCTTTTTGGAATCCTATTGACCTTTGTTGGCCAGAACATTCAAAAAGGCTCGTCACCCTTTGCCTTGATTCGGCACATAATAGGCACGTTCGCACTCATAAAAAAACCTATCGTAAAGGACCGGGATTATACATTCAACGGTGAAGATTCGGGATCCTGGATGGTGTGGCCGGCATTTAACGAGTCAACGCTCAATATCAAATCCTTAGATTCTCCATCTCCATGGAAAAGAACAGTAACATGAGGATCCGCCTGACAATTAACACCTCTCCGCTGCTCAAAAATAGCCTAGGGATCGAATTCACCGTCTAGAAAGGTTTCCCGAATATTTGCTCCCACCTTTCACATTCCTGTGTATCCCAAACAGATGAGATCTATGCGAGAAGGAGAATTTCCGGTGAGCATCTACGATCACGTCAAACGCGGACAAACGTAGAGATCGCACTACGCAACAGAAGCTAGTAAAATGCCCAGAAAAGTCGGACCACTAATCGATGTTTCATTTGAAGGTGGCTAAGGTTAGTGAATATTTTGCCTCTCGTTCCGCAAAATCTCCCTTGAGAAGTGGTTGATTTAGGTAGTGATGAGTTGAATCTGGTCGTTTTCAATATATGCTTCTTCCGATGCAAATGAGCTCTCGCAAGTAGAAATGTATATGGATGGTTTAAGACGCTTAGTGGCGACCAACTAGTTTCAGATTTAGGAAGCAACAACATTTTCTGAGAGCTTTCATGTTATATCCGACACTCCAACACATTTCGACACACAGCCAACAAGTGTTGGAAAATCTGACACATTTCGACACGCGATCAATAGGATTTCGGAAAATTCGACACATGGTCAACTCTCCTGACACACAAGTTTGGAATTTCCGACACGTGATTTCAACACACATTAGGAAATTTTAAAAACTTTCAATAAATGAGGAGTCAAAATGTATATATATATCTTGTTATATTTGATGGTGAAATGTAATTTTTTTTTTGACTTATTGTTAAATGTTAAATTTATTAGTGGAAGGTAGATTCCGTTTTTTTTTTTTTTTTTTTTACTTCATGTTTTATGGATTATTGTAATAGAATGTAGTTGAATTTGTCAAATTGAAACAATGAATAATATAAACAAATAGTGGATTAATACTTTTAATGTAAGTTTATTCTATGCTCCTTTTTATAGTTATTTATTTGTAAATTTGAATCAAATCAATTTAATAACATGTCTCAATGTATCGGAATTATCTATTTTTTAAGAAATGACGTGTCGATGTGTCGTGTCGTGTCGTGTCGTGTGTCAGTATCAGTGCTAATTAGTTTAAGACAATCAGATAGGTAGAAGAAGAAACATTTCATGCCTTAAAGATCAGTCAAACGTTCACGACTCCAAAGAGGCTCAAAATACTGATTGGTAAGAGATGCTAAAAGGGAATGAACTATGGATATTGGAATCAAACTCCTAAGCCACCATACATTTCCCCAAAGGTCAGCTCTAGCTGTAACAACCAATATACAGAGGGTTCAATAATGTACCTCCCTCTCTCTAATATCAAGCTAAAGGAATTGCATCTCTAAAGCTTTCCCAGTTAACTATTGAAATTAGCAAACTTCCACTAGGCTAGAAACAAATCAAGTTACCTTTGAACTCTAGATGGCCGAGACATTCGGGACTTCCAATGGAAACTTATGGATCTCGTCCATCCATGGAGTCTTTCTTTGTGGGATTCACGGTGCGAAGACTTCCAAACAGCACTGTTGCACTTAAATCCCAAACCAAAAGCTATCCACCATGTCCTTTCCCCTTTCTTGATCCTTCCTTTGGCTTCCTGTAAGGGAATTCATACCAAAGAGAGCTACTCGATGTTTTGCCAAACCGGTTAAGGGTCATTCTCGAAGGTTCCATGTGCCAATCTGAAAGCTGCAGATTCTTCTCTAGTTCATTGAGCACCGCTGGTCAAGTCTTTGGATAGCGAAACTTCGATCCTTTCCGTAGGATCCTCCTTTTGAGTTACACAAGAGAAGCACTTATCATCTGCGCCTTTGTTGGTCTGAAACGTGTGCACCAATTTGTACTTGGAGCGCCAGCAGTCGGATGTTTTGTTGGATAGCAAAATTGTATCTCCTCCCATCCTGAATAAGCAATTCGACACAAGCGTTGATCTCTCATTTCCAAAGTGCCAGTTTAGAGTTATGTTCTCCATGCTAATGACCAAGTCATAAGGATTTGGATGCACTTGGAGGAGGTCCTTGGCCATGTCAATCGAAATCAAACCAGCGCCGCATTCCACCGAGCTTATAGCTGATGATATTTCCTCTCAACTTGTAATTGTTGAAGAAAAATCCCTTGGAGTTTTGAAGTTGACAAAACAGCCTCAACAGTACGGTCTAAAGACTCCAAGACTCAGTCGGTTACGTCTGAAGCTTTCAAGGTCTAAAGGTTTTCAAAGACAGTCAGATCCAGAAGTTTGGTCTAAAGTTTTTCCGTCTAAAGTCAGTCAAGACACAAGCCAGTCCCGAAGACCTTCAAGACTCGCCAGTCTAATGACCTTCAAGACCCAAATCTAAGTCTGGAGACAGTTCGCGATTTTTACAGGCTGGCCACAGGTTATTCTTACGGCTAAAGAAAGTAAGATATTGGATTTCATATTTCCTAATCTTAATCATGGAATATCTCTGGCTGTGATCGAGAGCTTGGAAGATTTACTTTTCGGATTTTATCCGTTGAAGATTAAGTTTATTCTTGGAAGAATATAATTTTGGGAACTCAAGATCCTGATTGTATGGGCGAACAGGATTGACGAGCTACTGTCTACTTACATTTTCGGCGACAAGGAGATCACTTAAATTGATTCAGTCCAATGGGTTGATTAGATGAATTTTTGGTAAGTGCCAACGGGTATGAAGGCACGGAGGCTATTTAAGGTGGATCGATGTTGCTTAGAAATAAGGAGAGACTGGGTAGAAAAATCTCGATGTTAGAATCTTCAAAATCACTTGTTCTCTAAAATCTTTCATGTTCAAATTGTGTATCGAAGAGAGTGAGATATGGTGCGAAAGTAGCAGGAAGCTGTAGAAGAGACTGTCTACTGAAGAAGTCTAGTTCGTATACTGTAACAGCTCTTGTTTGCTACATAGTGATTACAGCCAGTTGGCTGCCAGCGTGGAGAGTAGACGTAGGCTTGGACTAAGCCGAACCATTATAATCCTTGTGTCAATTTTCTCTTACCTTACTCTATTTACTTTATGAATACGTGCTTGATTTATTTTTGATATATCCTTGATATCAACGTATTCTACCGCAAAAGATTCCAAAAGAATTCCGCAACAACCTATTCACCCCCCTCTAGGTTGATTCACTAGCCTATTTCAATTGGTATCAAAGCAGGTTGCTTATTCATTAGAAGTGTTGTTACTTCTGAAGTTAAAGATCTATGGCTAGTGTTTTGGCTCCAAGATTAATTGAAGGACAAAGCAATACCAGACCTCCCTACTTCGATGGCAAGGATTACAACATATGGAAAAACAAGATGAAGGCATTCCTAAGATCCAAGGATCCTATGGAGTGGGATGTAGTGGAGAATAGAATTACTCATAAAGCTGTATCTATTACAGGGAAAGAATTACCTGATGGAGTGGGAACAACGCACACCGATGTCTCAAAGAGACAAGCTCTTGATGCAAAGGCTATCTACTCTCTATATTGTGCACTATCTCCTACTGAATATAATAGAATTTTATCTTGTGAAACAGCCAAAGAAGTTTGGGACAGATTGCATGTCACCTATGAAGGAACAGATCGAGTCAAAGAAACCAAGATCAATATCCTTCTTGGTCAATATGAAGCCTTCAAAATGAAGCCAGGAGAAACCATCACGGATATGTTCGGTCGATTTACAGAAATTGTAAACGGCTTGGCATATCAAGGACAGCCAATCTCAGGACCTATGAAGGTCAATAAATTGTTGAGAGGGCTCTCTAAAGATTGGAATCACGTCAAAACATCTATAAGAGAAACACAAAGGATCATGCATCTTTCTGTAGATGAATTGGTCGGCACACTTCAATCCTATGAAGTCGAGCAATTCAATGAGGAATTTGACACAAAAGGTAAGAAGTCAATTGCTTTAAAATCTAATGATGATTCTGATGTTACAGATTTAGAAGAAGACTTAGATGATGAAGAATTGGCACTTCTGATTAGAAAATTCAGAAGGTTGAATAGAAAAGGTAAAATATTCAATGGAAAGAAACAAAACAATCAAAGATTTCAAAGGAGATCAAATGAAGAAGAAGATACCAACAAAGAAGTTGTTTGCTTTGAATGCAAGAAAAAGGACACATCGACCCAACTGTCCCTTATTGAAGAAAAAGAAAGGGAAACCCGAAAAGTTCAAGAAAGCACTCAAAGCCGAGATGTGGAGTGACACCGAATGTGAGGAGAGTGATGAAGAATATGCAAACATATGTCTTATGGCAAACTCGGACTCGGACTCGGACTTAGATTCGAGACTCGAGACTCAAACAAGTGGTATCAAGGTTAGAAATTTAAAAATTCCTACCAAAGTATCAAAATACATTGATGAACTTTGTCTCGCTTTTAAAGGCTCTCTTAAAAGGATTTCGAACCGAAAAGGAAGAATTCCAAACTGAAACAATAAGAAAAGATTTTACTTGAAAAAGTTGAAAGTCTAGACAAGTCTCTTGTTGTTTCGAAAGAAAATGAAAATAAACTTTCAAAAGAGAATGCTTGCTTGAAAGAAGACTTATTGAAAGTCTCAAAGAAATTTTCAATAGGTTCTAAAAAGTTGGATAAAATTCTTTCTATCCAAAGACCTTACTTTAATAAATCCGGTCTAGGAATGACACAAGAAACTGTTCCTTTGATCAATTTCACAAAGGTAAAGGAAAGAATTAGGAATAGGCCAACAAAAACTTTTTATAAAAATCATTTCCAAAAGGTTTTTGTTAAGCCTGTTAGTAGAAATGCTCTTACTTGTTCAAAATGTAAAAGTGTATATCATTTTGAAAAAGAATGTCCCAAAGTTTGGAGACCTGTTAAGAAGAGCTGGGCAAAGACTGTTTATACTACTAACAATGATGGACCCAAGAAGATCTGGGTACCAAAGAAGACATGAGTCTTTCTTTTAAATGCAGGTTACCTTTAAGAAGAAAGTCAAGTGGTATTTGGACAGTGGATGTTCAAGACACATGACAGAAGACTCGAGTTGTTTTACAAAACTCTCTCATATAAAAGGAGGAAATATTTCTTTTGGTGGTAACAACAAGGGAAAGATTGTTGGTCAAGGAACTGTGATGATTGGAAATCTCACAATCAACAATGTCTCTCTTGTTCAAGGATTGAACTACAATTTATTGAGTATTAGTCAATTATGCGATTCTGGATACAAAATCAACTTTCAAGAAGATACATGTTCTGGAACAAGCAAGGATTTCTCACAATCCTTTACTGGACGAAGACATGGAAATATTTATTTGCTAGACGTAAGGTCCGATGTAGTCCTCAATACTTGATATCGATTCAAGATGAAGTCATTCTCTCGGCATAGGAAGCTTGGACATGTCAACCTGAAGCAAATCGCAAAAGTGTCATCCAAAAGCTTGTTCGAGAAATTCCTAACCTCAAGTATCAAAAGCATGAATTATGCACTCCCTGTGTACTTGGAAAACAGGTTAGAAATTCCTTTAAATCGAGTAAAGAACACCTGGAGTGCCATAACTTGGCACGGGGGGACACTTAAGTGCCATAACTTTTTTTCGGTACCCTTAAGTGCCACTTTTTTTTCAAATGGAACACTTAAGTGCCAATATCGGAGTAAAATGGAACACTTAAGTGCCACTCCGGCGAAAATCCGGCCACACGGCTGACGTGGCAATTTTCCGGCGATGGAGGTCCAAAACGGCGTCGTTTTTGCATGCCGGCGTGGCAAAAAAATGCAAAAACGACGCCGTTTCGCGTCCGACGTGTAAAAATAATAAAAAATTAATTAAAACTTAATTTTAATTAAAAATACTCTAAAATTAAAAAAGGGGGCGGACAAAGGGGCGGGCGGGCGAGGGCTGAGCCCTCGCCGTCGCCACCTCCCGCCGTCGCCGGGAAGGGCCGGCGACGGAGGGAGGGTCGGCCGGGTCGCCGACCCCGGCCGATCGGTGGCGAGGGCCGTGAGCCCTCACCGGATCGCGGCGAGGGCCCGCGAGCCCTCGCCCGGATCCGGCGAGGGCCGCGAGCCCTCGCCGTGATCCGGTGAGGGCCGCAGCCCTCGCCACCGGCCGGCCGGGGTCGGCGACCCCGGCCAACCCTCCCCCTCCATCGCCGGCCCTTCCCGGCGACGGCGGGGAGGCGGCGGCGGCGAGGGCTCGGCCCTCGCCCGCCCGCCCCTTCGTCCGCCCCCTTTTTTTAGAGTATTTTTAATTAAAATTAAGTTTTAATTTAATTTAATTAATTTTTTATTATGTAAACAGCGTCGTTTCTGCTGAGTCAGCGCCGACTCAGCTCTCCGGCGAGCCACGCAAGTATTAAAAAATAATAAACGCGTGCCACGTAGGATTTCCGGCAAAGTCGCCGGAGGTGGCACTTAAGTGTACCGAAAAAAAGTTATGGCACTTAAGTGTCCCCCGTGCCAAGTTATGGCACTCCAGGTGTCCCAAACTCCCTTTAAATCTATAAATCAAGTATCCACTAATCGTGTTTTGCAGCTATTACACATGGATTTATTCGGACCAACAAGAGTTCAAAGTATTGGAGGTAAAAGATATTGCTTGGTTATAGTTGATGATTATTCTCGTTTTACGTGGGTTTTCTTTCTTGCAAATAAATCTGATGCATTGATTTATTTTACTAAGTTTGCAAAGAAAATTCAAATTGAAAAAGAATATGCGATTTCAAGTATTAAAATTGACCACTGTGGAGAATTTGAAAATCATGAATTTGTCAAATACTGTGATGACAATGGTATTCAACATAATTTTTCATCTCCATACACTCCACAACAAAATGGAGTTGTAGAAAGGAAAAATCGTTCTTTGCAAGAAATGGCAAGAACTCTTTTAATCGAAAGTAATATTTCACCTCATTTTTGGGCTGAAGCTACTTCTACTGCTTGCTATATTATAAATAGAATTTTTCTAGGACCTATATTGGAAAAGACACCTTATGAACTGCTCAAAGGTAAGAAACCAATTGTTTCATATTTTCATGTATTCGGTTGCAAATGTTTTATCCTAAAGAATTTCAGTGATCGAATTGGTAAGTTTGAAGAAAAATCAGATGAAGGAATTTTCCTTGGCTACTCCATGACAAGCAAAGCCTTCAGAGTCTTCAACAAACGCACTCAAACTGTGGAAGAATTCATGAATGTGAAGTTTGAAGACTCAGTACAAAATTAGACTCAACCTGAAGATTTTGAGTCTGGCCAAGTGTCTACAAATTCTCTTGAAGAAAATCAAGCCCTAGAAACTAAGCCTCAAACAAATTTAGAAATTCCAACTGAAGAAGAGCTTCATCAAACTTACAAACCAACTACAAGTTGGAAGCAAAAGTCAAGTCACCCTCCAGACCTCATCATTGGCAATATTGATAAAGGAGTTCGTACAAGATCTAAAAGACGTGAAACTTCTAGTGCTCTTGCACTCATTTCTGAGATCGAACCGAAAAACATTGAAGATGCATTGAAAGATGAAAGCTGGATCGAAGCAATGCAAGAAGAACCGAATCAATTCAAAATCAACAACGTTTGGGAGCTAGTTCCTAAACCAAAAGGCAAATCAATCATTGGTACCAAATGGGTTTTCAAGAACAAGCTTGATCAACAAGGAAAAGTGGTAAGGAATAAAGCAAGACTTGTGGCAAAAGGCTACACACAAGAAGAAGGCATCGACTATGATGAAACCTATGCTCCGATGGCAAGGTTAGAAGCTATAAGATTACTTCTTGCTTTTACTTGTTTTAAAAATTTTAGGTTATTCCAAATGGACGTAAAAAGTGCATTCCTAAATGGAATTATTCAAGAAGAAGTCTATGTGGAACAACCACCAGGATTTGAAGATCCTAAAAGACCAAACCTTGTATTCAAGCTGAAGAAATCCTTATATGATTTAAAACAAGCACCCTGAGCATGGTATGAAAGGTTAAGCAACTTTTTAATTCAAAATGGCTTTTTTAAAGGTAAAGTAGATACTACCTTATTTATAAAAAGAGAAGGCAATGATTTCATACTTGTTCAAATTTATGTTGATGACATTATTTTTGGTTCTTCTAATGAGAAACTTTGCAAGAATTTTTCAAAGGATTTGTAGAATGAATTTGAGATGAGCATGATGGGAGAATTAAACTTCTTTTTGGGACTTCAAGTCAAACAATCAAGTGAAGGAACCTTCATTCATCAAGAGAAGTATGCAAAACACCTTATGAAGAAGTTTGGAATGGAGAATTGCAAGAAAACAGAAACTCCTATGTCAAGCTCATCAAAGCTGGATAAAGATGAAGAAGGAAAGAGTGTAGACCAAAAACTATACAGAAGTATAATCGGGTCACTTCTTTACCTTACAGCTTCTAGACTTGACATTTTGTTTAGTGTTTGCATATGTGCTAGATTTCAATCTAACCCTAAAGAATCTCATATGACTGCTGTTAAGCATATCATTAAATACGTTACAACTGCATCTAAGCTAGGTCTGTGGTATTCTAAGCAAGGAGATGTTACTCTCCTAGGATATTCTGATGCTGACCTTGCTAGTTGTAGAGTGGATAGAAAAAGTGGTGTCTTGGTTCTCAAGAAAACAGGGTACCGTGGCTCTTTCAACCGCTGAAGCAGAGTACATAGCTCTTGGAAGTTGTTGCTCTCAAATTCTATGGATGCAACAACAATTAAGAGACTTTGGAGTTGATGAAACACATACGAAATCAAATATGACAACACCAGCGCAATCAACCTCACAAAGAATCCAATACTTCATTCAAGAGCAAAGCACATTGAAATAAAGCATAATTTCATTCGAGATCATGTTCAAAGTGGAGATGTGGTGATTCAGCATGTAGATTCAAAGAATCAATTGGCGGATATATTCACAAAGCCTCTAGAGAATGCTCACTTTGAATCAATTCGCTCAAGACTGAGTATTGTGGAATTTGAAGATGATCAGACTCAAAATTAAAGTCTGAAGGTGGTTCAGACTCATTGCTAAGTCTGAAGGTGGTTGAGACTCAACGCTAGGTCTGAAGGCGGCTCAGACTCAAAGTAAGGTCTGAAAGTGTTTCAAACTCTACATAAAGTCTAATTGTGCTCAGACGCAAAGGTAAAGTCTAAAAAAGGGTTCAGACTCAGAGGTACAGTCTGAACGACTGTCAGACTCTGTTTGTTTAATCTCTTTACAAATTTTAACTCTCTTTATTTTACTTTTGGTAATTATTTTTCAATATTTCAAATTCGATATTTCAAAATCTCTTTTTACTCTTTTCGACACGTAACTATGGCAGTTTATATTTTCAAAAAGGCAGTTTTCTTTTTCGATATTACGGTTTATTTTTTTGGCAGTTTTTTACCTTTACTTTTTGGCGACGATTCGTATTCCCGTGTTATCTCTCTCACTATTTATACACTCGAACCGTCACTTTTCACTCACAGCTATTTCTTTACGATTCATCCTCACACTCTTTCGCTTTCAAAACCCTAAAAGATCCCATTTACCGTTTCTGTTCCATTCATTTCTCGTCACAAAGTTTCCATTTTTCCTCGCGTTCAAGTTGAATCCTTGCTTGCTCTCCAGGAATGTCGTCTTGCAAGTCTTCTAGAATTGCCAGCAGGGGACCACAGAGATAGCAAGAGGGTCCTACTCGAGTGGATCTAATGGAAGAAGATTCGCCTCAACAAGAAGCTAAGAGTCAATACTTCGAGGAAGTGGTTACGGAGGCAGAACCGGTAAGAACACTCAAACCTAATATGGCTTACGATCTCTATAAAAGGCTTAAGGATGGAAAGGTTAGCCTTAAGACGATCGAGGAATATTTGAAGGAAAGAGGGTTTAAGAGCGAGTATATGTTTTTAATGGAGATGGAAAAGCTGAATGTTGTTAGTAAAGGTACTGCACAGAGGACGCTGGAGAATATTTCAAGTAATCCATTTGAAAATACTCCTGCTGAGACCCTAGATGATGATGAGAGACGGTTCTCTCACTTTGAACCTCGTTTTGGTGTGGCTGCTAATAATGTTTGTCCTTCGGGAAGTCTATTTCGGTCAAGGGAGCATGAGCGAGTTTATGTGAAGCTGTTGAAGAGGGGAGTGGTCAATCCGAGGAGTGTGGATTTTGACTTCCTAGATTCGATAAAGATTAATTTAAGAGGGAAGTTTGCTTGATTGCAACTAGAGAATTTCTGCACGATATGACCGTGGCCCACTAACGGGCGCGGCTTACTTTTACTCGAATCTATCTTTTTTGGATGCAAATCATTTGTCCTTTCCTTTCATGGACAAAGACTATATTGTTGATGTTGACTTGCTGACTGACATTATTGGTGTGGAAAGAAGGAGTTTCCAGCCAATCAAAGTCTCAACAGCCTATGCAACCTTGGAGATTGTATGAGACAAAACTGTTGAAGGCAAGATATCCTACACTAGGATGAATGCCACGAATGTTTTGTTACATAAAATAGTCATCAACTGCATCCGGCCAAAGACGACCTCAAAGGCTGATGTTTCCAAAACAGAGGCAAAGCTGATGTTTGCCATCAACCAGGGCAGACCCTTCTCTCTCCCACATGTCATTCTTTTCCATATGTATAGAACTGTGGTAAAGGATAAGGGTCAGCTGCCTTATTCATCCATCATCACCAAACTTTTTAGGCATTTTGATATTCAAGTCCCTGCATCTTTATGCCTAATTAAGTTGAATTTGATGCTTGTTGGTGAGAAAATGGTGATGAAGATGAAATTTCCAGAAATGAATGCAACACTGGAAAGGTTGAGGAGGGAAACACCTTCAAAAGAGATCCCCACTGCTTCGTCGAAAAGAAAGGGCAAAGAGCCCATGGCTGAAAAGAAAAGAAGGAAAATCATCCTGCAAGATGAGGAGAATGAAGAAGATGCCATGACTCTGTCCACTTTCTCTAGGATGAGGAGCCCTACTGTTTTGAGAACAAAGGCTGAAGAGAGAAGGAGAAGAGAAGCAAAGGAGAAGGAAGCCGAGAGACAGAGGAAAAGAGAAGAGGAAAGAAAGAGAAGAGAGGAAGAAAGAAAAAGAAGAGAAGAAGAGGAGAGAAGAAGAGAAGAGGAACAGAGAGAAGAAGAAGAGAGACGAGAGGAAAGTCAAGAAGAAAGAAGAAGGGAAGAAGAAGAGGAAGAACGAGAAGAGAAGAAGAAGAAAGGAGGAAGAAGGATGAGGAAGAAAGCAAACGGTGAGAGGATATGGCCACGGGGATTAGAGCCATCTTTTCTTTGGGGAAGAGACCGAGAAACATCCAAATGCTGATATGGATGTTGGCGATGAATTTTCTACTCCACCCACCGGCATTCACATAGGGGAGTTGCTTTGCGAACGGGGGACAATATCGCCACTACACTTTAGCGATGTGAGTAGGTCTCGTGCTGACCCTAAGGAGGTTTATGCATCCCACTTCCCTGAACATGAAGAATCCTCACCTGTCGAGAAGGAAAGAGCTGAAAGGGAAGCTCCTAGTTTCCAAGCTCATTCTACTGGTCCAAGTGGAAGCAATGCCAATTCCACAGCCTTTATACAGCTGTTGGATATTATGTTGAACTTGAAAAAGCAGGTTTTTGGGATGGACTTCGAGATGAGAGATTTGAAAAGGCGCTGCCGAGTACATCGGTGAACATGCGAAACGATCAATGCACCGAGAGCACAAATGGAATCGAATCGGACCGGTGCGAAATTAGCTTCGGTGAAGGAAAATCTTGCCAAACTCGAGAAGTCGGTCAAGAGCTTAGCAAGTTTCAACTTGTTCGTTTCCACTGCAGCCCCTAAATCTTTTCAAAACTCTATCACATTCACTCTACCTCCTTGATGGGACAAAAAGGGGGAGAGTTGCACAGATTTGATGGCAGGTTTTGAAGATTTGAAGTTTTTGAAGCTTTGAGAAAGCTTTGAGAGTTTTTATTTTGAAGTTTTTTTTTTAAGTTTATTTTTATTGCTTAGACTGTTTTCGTTTTGGATTTCGATTGGGTTGTTTACTTGAACATCTATTACTTTATGCTGATTTGATGATTTGGATTTAGACTTGTGAATTTGATTGCGGGGTTATTATATTTGTGAGGATAATTGTTATTGGACTAACACTGTTTTTGCGAGATATAATTCTCAAAATATATATGAGTTTTTCCTTGCAGGTTTTTAAATTCGCAAATCTGTCGAGGATTTTGTCACCATCAAAAAGGGGAGATTGTTGAAGAAAAATCCCTTGGAGTTTTGAAGTTGACAAAACAGCCTCAACAGTACGGTCTAAAGGCTCCAACTTTCAAGGTCTAAAGGTTTTCAAAGACAGTCAGACCCAGAAGTTCGGTCTGAAGTTTTTCCGTCTCGAAGTCGGTCAAGACACGGTTTGATCGAAGACCTTCAAGACTCAGTTTCAGTCTAACGACCTTCAAGACCCAAATCTAAGTCTGAAGACAGTTCGTGATTTTTACAGGCTGGCCACAGGTTATTCTTATGGCAAATAAGTAAGATATTGGATTTCATATTTCCTAATCTTAACCATGGAATATCTCTGGCTGTGATCGAGAGCTTGGAAGATTTACTCTTCGGATTTTATCCGTTGAAGATCAAGTTTATTCTTGGAAGAATCTAATTTTGGAAACTCAAGATCCTGATTGTATGGGTGAACAGGATTGACGAGCTACTATCTACTTACGTTTTCGGCGACAAGGAGATCACTTAAATTGATTTAGTCCAACGGGTTGATTGGATGAATTTTTGGTAAGTGCCAACGGGTATGAAGGCACGGAGGCTATTTAAGGTGGATCGATGTTGCTTGGAAATAAGGAGAGACTGGGTAGAAAAATCTCGATGGTAGAATCTCCAAAATCACTTGTTCTCTAAAATCTTTCATGTTCAAATTGTGTATTGAAGAGAGTGAGATATAGTGCGAAAGCGGGGAAGCTGTATGAGAGACTCCATCTACTTGAAGAAGTCTAGTCCGTATACTGTAACAGCTCTCATTTGCTACATAGTGATTACAACCAGTTGGCTGCCAGCGTGGAGAGTGGACGTAGGCTTGGACTAAGCCGAACTACTATAATCCTTGTGTCAATTTTCTCTTACATTACTCTATTTACTTTATGAATACGTGCTTTATTTATTTTTGATATATCCTTGATATCAACATATTCTACCGCGAAAGATTCCAAAAGAATTCCGCAACAACCTATTCACTCCCCTCTAGGTTGATTCACTAGCCTATTTCAGTAATGATTGATGACCATTGCAGATAGAGATGGGGTTGGGTTGAACAAGCTACAATTGACAATGAGGATCCCAATGTCTTTTGGTTTCGAAGATATCTTCTCAAGCAGTTTATCAAGAGCGCCAAACATTACCATCTCGGCCTCCTTTCTTGCTTCTACCATACAGGAGTTCGGAGGTACTGTAAGAACAGCCTCTGGAAGATAAGTTGAGTCCCCTAGTCCCGCCCTCTCAAAAATCTTCCTTTGAAGCTCAAGATTCTCTTCAGTGAATGTACCCGCCGATTGTGGCCGCTCCGTGAAAATCTGCCTAGTGCATTTCCTTTCATTGTCCAGCTTATAACAAGAGAAATTGACTAGATAAACAGGTCGAGGCTGTGTGAGGAAGTAAAGGGGAAGTAAAGGGTAGACAGGAACACAAGAAGGGTCGAACATCGGATCACGAAGATGAGACTGAACTGCAGATGATCCCCAAGACCACAGAGGTCCTGGATAGAGAATGTGGAGAGTTGTGCAGCGATGATAACAACGGGAGGGGTCAAGAAGAGGTACATTCCATGGGTTATCAGATGATGATATCCATCTTCACATACTTCAGTTTCACCGAATGCTCCAAGGCTTGTCAAGTATAGATCAATGGCTCTTGAATTTAAACATAAGCGTAAAGGACGCACCTTCGCTTGTGCTTGTAGCTGAAGCTCCATGGTTTGTTTGAGAGGCAAGGAATAATGCTATCTTCATAGGCCCAAAGCCTGAACCGCAACAAGTAATAGCAGCAGCCCTTGCCCTACCCGTCTTTTGTGAGAATAAATATGCAAAGAAGAAGACAGCCCAAAAAAATCGATGCGACTCACCTATGAATTGGGAGCGCGAAAATTGGGATAATGAAGATTAATGTTGACCGATCTTTCCTCCAAGAATCAAACTCCGGTGCCATTGATGGTGCCTGCCGGGACTCAACAGGAAAGCTAATTGCGAGATTTGCTGGTGCGGTGAAGGTTCGGTCAGCCTTCCAAAGCTGGAAACCCTGAGTTTGCTACGAAGGGATTCAAGTTGCTCTAGTTCGTCCTGAACTAGAGCAAGGTTAGCAAAGTATTTGGTGCTGATGAACCTACGTGGGAGGAAGCAGAGTTAGTCAAAGAGTGCAGAAGGCTAAATAGATGAGTCCCACTTCATGATTTTCTTTTTCCCTCTAATCTTAGGGATTTTTCAGTGGTTAGCCTAATAGATAAGTCCCAGGATCGCTCTTCCTTCATTTCTTAAGTGATTGTATTTTATATTAACCCATCAATACTCACCTGTTTTTTCGATCATATATGCAAATTTCCAAAGTCTCTGCAGGTTGGCTCTCAACAATGTCCCGATTGCAGCAAGTCACCCCACGCTGCTTCTTCTTGTCAATCCTTGTTCTCACCATGCTGTTGCTTCCCCGATGCAATGCAGAGGTCGGCACCGCCGGCTACTACGATCATCCATACACACGTAAGTATATATGTTGTTGAACCGGCTGTTAATTTCCGGGATACCACCAGGCCACATTACTACAATTTGACCTTTGTCTAAACATTGACATGTTGGGTAATCTCTAATTATAGTGACAACCTGTGGGCTAGGTTGCACGGACACTCTCCGGGACCCTTTGTGTCGTGTCCGACACGCGGTTGACTCCGACCCGCTCCGACACGCGAGTCGGAAATTCCAACACGTGACCCCAACATGTGTGGGTTATTTTTACAAATTTCTAATACTTTTTGGGTCTAAATATAAATATATGAAAAAAATTAAAAAATTAAAAGCTAAAATAAATAGTGGAACGTGGATTACTGGTTTTTTCTTCCAAGTTTTATGGATTATTACAATGAAATGTAGTTGAATTTGTCAAATTAAAACAATGAATGGTATTAACAAATATAGGATTAATGTTTTTAGTAATTGTTTATACATTTATATATTAAAATAATTATTTAATATATAACGTGTCGGAATTCTCTACTTTTCGAAATGACATGTCAGCTTGTCGTGTCGTGTCGTGTCATTTCGTGTGTCTGTGTTGATGCAATCTAGTCTACAGGTACGATCCGTTCCAGTTTCCCCCGGCCTCTTGTTTGCGGCTGCCGGGGAGCAGATTTGGGGTAACGGGGCCGCTTGCGGAAGGCAATATAAAGTCCGGTGCATAGGCGCCGACCGGCCAAAGGCCTGCAGGCCAGTCCAGTGGATCCACATTAGGATTGTGGACCAGGCATCCAGCGTGGACTCTCGTTTCTCGTCAGAGGGTGCCACCATGGTCCTGTCCATGACCGCATATAAGGCCATTGCAGATCTGTCCGTAAAGTCCATCAACATTGAAGTTCGTACAGTAAGTAGCTGATTCTTTCATTGGATTATTAGGGCCTGTTTGGTAACCATCCCAACACAGTGTCGGATTCCCGATTTTTGTTCCTGAATCGGTTTGGAACGAGAATCGCGTTTGGTAAAATTTTTGTTAGGAACAAATTTGTTCCTGAATCGAGCTTGGGACAAGATTTGAGAATAAAAAAAAAAAAAAGTTGATTCTGCGTCAGAAGATCAAAAAAGAATCAATACAATAAAATTCTTATACTAATTATTATTATACTATAATAATAATATAATAGTAATTATATTAGTATACTAATAATAATATTATATTAGTATACTAATTATTAGTATATATAATATTACTGTAATAATATATAGTAATTATTACTATATAATATTACTAATTATTACTATAATATAATTATTATATACTAATATAATAATTATAATTATCTACTAATATATAATATAATTATATAATTAGTATATTAGTATAATTATTAATATAAGCATACTATTATATAGTTATAATTATACTAGTATACTTATTATAATATTATAATAATTATAATTATAATTAATAATATACTAATAATAATTAATAATTAGTAATATTATATAATTATATTAATATACTATTAAGTATACTAATATTATTAATATTATTAATAATATTACTAATTATTAATATTATAATAATAGTTAATAATTAATATACTAATTATTATAATATTATTATAGTATACTAATAATAATACAATATATCAGTATACCAATTATTAGTATAGTAATAGTATAGAGTAATATAGTATACTATTACTAATAAGTATATTATATAAATTATAATAAGTATGTTAAAGTATATTACTAATAAGTAATAATATTAATAGTATAATTAATAGGAGAAAAAGGAAAAAAAGAAAAAAAAAAAGAAAGGAAAAAAAGGAAAAAGGAAATAAAGTAAAAAAAGTAAAAAGTAAAAAAAATTATTAGGAAAAAAGGAAAAAATGAAAAAAATAGGAGAAAAAGGAAAAAATGAAAAAAAGAAAAGAAAAAAAGTAAAAAAGTAAAAAAAATTATTTAAAAATTAAAAGAAATTAATTTGGAACAGAATCAATGAACACGTTATTAAACGCAATTTTATTCCAGAATTAGAAATTTTGAACAGTTACCAAACATATTCTTTTACTCGGAATCAATTTTCGGAACGAATAAAAATAATCATTTCTTGTTAGAATCGGTTCCAACGAATCGTTACCAAACGCGCCCTTAATGTTCATTGTTTTGCTTTCAAATTGTGTCTCGGTAGAATTATCGTGGAAAAGTATCAAAATAGTTTTAAACTTTTCAATTAGACTAATTTAATCATGGAGACATGGATGCCGACTGTTTTATGTTACAAGGGTGTCACTAACATAGACAATTTTTTAATTTTAATTTTTAAAATTTTTTTCCTCTCTTTTCCTTCTTTATTTTTTCCACTGTGGATGTGGGCGAGGTCTGCTAGGCAACTGCGGGCGAGGCCGATTTTGCCCCAACGACTAGACCATGGCAGGCCCGGTGAGGGCTCCACAAATGCCCCGGCAAATCTCTCTAGCCACAATGGCAAAGAAAAAAGATAAGAAGGAAAACATATGAAAAAAAAAGAAGAAATATTATTAATAAAAAATTCGAAAAAAATTAAATGTAGAACAGTTGATATCCACATCAACAATTTCTAGCATAAATTAACCGGATGGACTCAATTTGTACGATTGTTAAAAGATTTATGACTAAATATGTCCAATTGAAAGGTTTAAAATTGAACTTGTATCAATATAATATGTCTAGAACTTTTTTGATAGTTTTCTCAAACTGTCTCAATAATGAGAATTTCTGGTGATCGTTGTATGATTTACATGCAGGGTGTGAAGTGATCGACGTGATATTTTGGAAGCAAAACAAAGTAGGGTTTTGGAGACCAAATTGATACCTTCTTGTTGAGGATTCACATAGTATTCTTCAATAACAAGGCATGATACGCAGTAATTTATTGTGATAGAAGCTGTAACATATATATTTAATCCTTTGCTACTCACTCTAGTATACTCTACCGACTATAACTCGAGGCGCAACAACTAAAGGGCTCGTATATGACTTTACTATAATTGACTTTGTTTCTCGTATTAATGTTGTTAAATAATATCTCGAGTATGAGTCGTATATAAAACCCAACTCGTTTGGAGCATTTTGATTTGTTCAAGATTCGATATGCCTTTTGCTGATCGGAATCGAATTTGGACTCGAAGGGCAGTGGTTGAAGATTTCTTTCTCATCTGGAGAAGCTCATTCCAGATTGACCGGTTTGACTCGATTTGATATCCGTCGCACGTTAGAGGACTCTGGCAAAAGCTTCTTTGCTGGACTTGCTTTTGACCCGTGACTGGTGCTGTGAGTTTTATATCCAATTAAATTGTTTTTTTAAAAAACTATGAGCTTAGATGTAATCTAGTTATAGAAAATTAGGTATAATCTAGTTGTTGACTCTCCTCATAAATGTAGGTATCAACACTTAATCAAATCACGTAAATCTTTAATGCCTTTTACTGTTCCTCTTTTATTTCTCTAGCTCTCTCGCATTGATTTAAGTGCAAGATTCTATTGTCTTTGCATTAATTTTACAACAAATATTGCCAGAAGCATGGTCGTTAGTTGTCCAATCTATGTAATTCGTATTAAAACTAATGCCCCTAATTTAGAGTTTATTTCATAACTTAAAAGTGTTTGTATGGAAACTAAAGCCTTCATTTGGCAAATTAAATTTTGGCCAAGAAAAATAAAATCTGAAGAAACGACAAGGGAGAGAAGAAAAGGAGAACACGTAATGGTTAGGATGTACTTGTTTAAGTAATGGGAATTTTTCACGAATTAGATGTCTGTAATTTCACGCATGTGGTTTGTTAAAAATGATTGATCAGTCAAAAACTATTTATTTGCAAAGACAATATGTATTCTTGAAGTTAGGAAAACAAATTCCCTAGCTTGAAGAGAATAAAACATACTCCTGGAGCGTGATTTCTCGAAAAATATCTTCCATTTACCATGAAATTTTATTTTATTTTCCCGAAAAAGCAAACATACCCTAAAATTGAATATGTTAATAAATCAAGTACTCTAGGCTAAAGAACTCCGGATATCCTTTTTCAATGACGATGCCTCCATCAAAATCTTGCTCTGGTGGTCAATTAGCTCAGCGTGATCATAGGCAAGGGATCTCGCAGTTCGTGACCCGTCCTCCATTACCTCATGCATGGACGCTTCGGATCGTACGCGACGGCGCATACCTCTTGCCTAGATGGATGTGGTTTGCTTACGAAGTTAGAAAGAACAATGGGCCGCGTTGTACAGATGGAAGCCCGGATAGTGAAGGACCAGGATAGTGAAGCCGGCGTTTAATGAGTCAACACTCAATATCAAATCCTAAGATAGATTCTCCTTTTCCATAAAAAAGAGCAGAACATGAAAATTCACCTGACTATTAACACCTCTCCGCTGGTCAAAAAGAGCCTTGGGATCGAATTCCTCATTAGAAAGATGTCCCGAATATATGCTCCCACCTTTCACATTTTCATGAGCATCTACGATCACGTTCGACTTAGAGATCGCACTACGCAACAGAAGCTAGTAAAATGCCCAAAAAAGGTCGGACCACTGATTGATGTTCATCCGAAGGCGGCCAATGTTAGTGAAGTTTTTACTTCTCGTTCCACAACATCTCCCACCAAGAAGTGGTTGATTAAGGTAGTGATGAGTTCAATTTGGTTGTTTTCAATACATGCTTCTTCTGATGCAAATGAGCTCTTGCCGGTAGAAATGCATATGGAAGGTTTGAGACCCTTATCGGCAACCAACCAGTTTAAGACAATCAGATAGATTAAAAAAAGAAACATTTCATACCTTCAAGATCAGTCAAACATTCAGTACTCCGAGGAGGCTCAAGATACAGATTGGGAAGAGATGCTAAAAGGGAATGGACTATGGATTTTGGAATCAAACTCCTAAGCCACCATACATTTCCCCAGTCCAGCTCTAATTGTAACATCCAATATCCAGAGAGTCCAATAATGTACTTCCATCTCTCTATATCAAGCTGAAAAATTTGCATCTCGAACGCTTTCCCAGTCAACTACTGAAATTAACAAAACCCTAGGCTAAGAACAAATCAACTTACCTTTGAACTCTAGATGGCCGAGACCTTCGGGACTTCCACTGGAAACTGATCGATTTCGTCCATCCATGGATTCTTCTCTTTCGCGGGATTCACAGTGCGAAGAGCCTTCCAAACGGCGCTGTTGCACTTAAATCCTGAACCAAAAGCTATTTGCCATGTCCTGTCCCCCTTCTTGATCCTTCCTTTAGCTTCACTGTAAGCAAGTTCATACCAAAGAGAGCTACTCGATGTGTTGCCAAAGCGGTAAAGAGTCATTCTCGAAGGTTCCATGTGCCAATCTGAAAGCTGCAGATTCTTCTCTAGTTCATCAAGCACTGCTCTTCCTCCAGCATGTATACAGAAATGCTCAAAGGCCAATTTGAAATCTGGAATGTATGGCTTCAATTTCATCTTGAAAAGCTTCTTTCCGACCAGAGTTGCGAAGAACAGCAACTGTTCAGACATAGGCAACACGAGAGGACCCAATGTCGTAATGTTTGTCTTCAGGGCGTCTCCAGCCACTGCCATCAAATCCCTGGATAGAGAAACTCCGATCCTTCCCGTAGGATCCTCCTTTTGAGTTATACAAGAGAAGCACTTATCGTCTGTGCCTTTGTGGGTCCGAACAGTGTGCACCAATTTGTACTTGGAGCGCCAGTAGTCAGATCTTTTGTTGGATAGCAAAATTGCAGCTCCTCCCATTCTGAATAAGCAATTCGACACGAGCATCGATCTCTCATTTCCGAAGTACCAGTTTAGAGTTATATTCTCCATGCTAATGACCAAGGCATTAGAATTTGGATGCACTTGGAGGAGGTCCTTGGCCAGATCAATCGAAATCAAACCAGCGCTGCATCCCATTCCACCGAGGTTATAGCTGATGATATTCCCTCTCAACTTGTAATGATTGATGACCATTGCAGATAGAGATGGGGTTGGGTTGAACAAGCTACAATTGACAATAAGGATCCCAATGTCTTTCGGTTTCAAAGATGTCTTCTCAAACAGTTTATCAAGAGCGCCAAACATTACCATCTCAGCCTCCTTTCTTGCTTCTGCCATACAGGGGTTCGGAGGTACTCTTAGAACAGCCTCTGGAAGATAAGTTGACTCCCCTAGTCCCGACCTCTCAAGAATTTTCCTTTGAAACTCAAGATTCTCTTCCGTGAATGTACCTGCCGATTGCGACCTCTCCATGAAAATCTGCCTAGTGCATTTCCTTTCATCGTCCGGCTTATAACAAGAGAAATCGACTAGATAAACGGGTTGAGGCCGCCTGAGGAAGTAAAGGGTAGACAGGAACACGAGAAGGGTCGAACATAGGATCACCGAGATGAGATTGAACCGCAGATGACCCCAAAGGTCATAGAGGTCCTCGATGGAGAATGTGGAGAGTTGTGCAGCAATGACAGCAACAAGAGGGGTCAAGAAGAGGTACATCCCATGGGTTATGAGATAATGATATCCGAGCTTCACATACTTCAGTTTCACTGATTGCTTGAAATCAGGGAGCTTCCTAGAAGAGGACTCTCGGATCAACGGCTCATTCGGCTTCGAAGATGACATCTTGTTTTCTTTTTCGGGTGGAATCAAGATACTCAAATGGCCTCCAAAGTCTAAACTGACACGAACTGAATGCAACAGTGAAATTAGGTGCGGAAACTCCCCAAAAAAGAGACTTTCAAGCAAAACACCTCCGAATGATTGCGAAAGATCACACCATCACATTGAATCAAGAAAGGGGCAACGGCAAAGGTACCACAGAGAGAGACAGGGAGCGTCAAAATGCGAAATTTCCCAAATGACAACCGCACAAAAGCAGCGAACCAGCTTCAATCCCTGCGAAATTCGACAAACCCATTTCTTGAAATCAGCAAAGAGAAAAGCTTTTCGCGCTAACTTTCGCGAACGGCAAATCCCGACACCCCCACACGCGCAGAGAGATCTAGCAACAACGTCGGCCAAGAAAGAACATACGAAGCAAGCAAAACCAACGCGATTGCCCACAGGACATCTCGAAGGACACAATCAAAAGTTACCCAGAACGCAGAGCGAGGCTAGAGAGACAAATCGTACCTCGGACGACAAATCTGACCAGACATTCCCCACTTGTTCTTGCCGCCCGAGAGAAACGATGGCCGGAGGAAGAGGGAGAGAGAGAGAGAGAAAGAAGCTCGAAAGATGTTAATAAATGAGGAGTGCGTGTCCCCTGGCAAGCGCATGACGCCGCTCAGCGGCGACGCCTGTATAAAGCTGTCAAATTCTCTACGGCTACGACTTAAAAAAAAAAATAGTAATTTATTGGGCTTGTAATAAAAAACATTGATAGAGATCCAATTAGATATCTATCCAATATATACGGCTGTAAGCTTCAAAAATTTGATTTTCACAGTTATGAACTTTTGCTGAAAATATACAAGAGGAGCTATCTTTGTTAAACACCCTAAATTAACCACGGGGCATGATTGTACTTATCATATGTATGTGTGAAAAGGTAAAAGAATAATATTCGAAAAAAGTTCAAAATAATTGAGTCATTACGCGAGAGTTTACTTTATTATCTCTTAAATACAACTTTCTTTTTACAATTTCATACTTCAATCTTTGGTACGATCAAATTATCTCACTCACTTGACTCCCGTGCGTATAAATAGGTCTTTTTCTCCACCCATTATTTTTAATGACTCGGAATATCGACGAGTATCAGTATGGCTTAAAGTCGACGCGTCATCAATAGAATCCAAGAAAGTGGGTCTTTGTATATGGGGTCAGTCTTCCTTGAAACAAAGACAAAGAACAGAAGAAAGAGATGAGTTGAATTCCTTCTAAAAAAAAAAAGAGGAGAAGAAGAAGAAGAAAATCAGTATTTCTCTTCCGAAAACCTGAAGAAGATATCAATCTAACGCTTGGACAACAAGATGAAGTGGAAAGCTGTTGAAAGACGTAAATGAAAACTATCGAGGGGACCAAAAGAAAACACATCCTCTTTTGGGATTTGATGGCGAGAGGACTGAGACTCTTGCTTGATTTTGCTTTGAGCAGGGATCGGATTTGACTGTGATGACACAATCTGGCCTCACGTTACTTGAGATCTGCGTGGTCCCCCACGAAGTGTGGCCGACTCAGATACAGCTCCATTTAAGAAGGCATTTGGAGTCCCCCAAGAGTCCGTCGTTCTCCATCGTTCATTAATGATTCTCGAAATGTGTACGAGGTACTCTGCATCCTGTGCATTAGATCCGACAAAACGCACGGCGCCCCTTAAAATGACGAATTGGTGACCCGATGGATGATGGAAAGTCGTGTGGGAGCTCCCCTCGTTTCGATTTTGTTCCTTCTCCCATCTCGGAGAAGAAAGTCCTCATGATGATGCCCATTTCACTGATGGGGGAAAAAAGCTGAGATGTAAGAGAAAGGGTTTGGTTCGCATTTCATGCTCTCTATTTACCACTTGAAAAGAGGAAAATATAAGAGTGTGATGATAAATTTAGTATTAGCATGAGCTGTCAATTAGAGATAATATAAGAGTTCAAGTCAATCTACTTCCTATTTTATCTCCTGATAGGAGGATTGTTAGGATTGACTCTTTTCTTTGTAAATATATATTCAAAACCATTAGAAAACAAACAATGTACAAAATATCGAGAATATAAAAACTTTCTCTAGAAAGCTATATGCATTTCTTCATAATATCAAAGCAACTCGACCCTAGGACCTGATTTCACCATGGTTGAATGCATTGATTTAAATCTCCCACAATCAACTGGTGAGGACTCTTCGGCAATGGCGATCCTTGAAGATTTATGGCAACAATTATGGCTTTTGGTTCCAAGTTGTTGAGATGTACATCTCAGGCAAAGATAAGTTGGGATACATTAATGATGATCTTCCCCCACCTCATTGGACCGATACTAGCTTTTGAAAGTGGAAAATCGAGGATTCCACAGTGAAAGATGGACAATCAACTCCATAAACCAGACGTTGATTGGCAATTTTATCCAATTCCCACCCACAAAAGCAATTTGGAATTCAGTGGCTACCACATTTTTTACAACAATGATGTCTCTTAGGTGTATAATGTGAAGCACTAAGTTACTCGATTGAAGCAGGCAGGAAGCCCTATCAAAAAGTGCTTTAATGATCTTCAAGGACTCTAGCAAGAGATTGATTTTGTTGTCCTAACCTCATGATGTGTCCCAATGATATCTACGCTACAATAAGGCTATCCAAAAAAAGATTGCGTCTACACATTCGACTTGACAAGGTCAGGGTAGATGTCTTACAAATGCAATCGTTTCCTATGGTCGAGCAAGCTTACGTACATGTCTAGTGGGAGAATGTGCGTCAAACTGTGATGTTAACTAACATGGACGCTCTCACTACTGCTGCAATGGTGAAACGTGGAGGGAAGATGGGTTTGCAATTTCTTGAGGACAGCCCAGAATCACAAACTCTATAGATGGCTTCCATGGGTGTTGCAATAAGAGAGGGGGGTGGGGCGGCGCAGGTCCAATGCAAGTTTGAAGCACAAGCCACAACCAACAGAGGGATGCACCGATTATAGTAATCTTTAATATACCAATGACACTTGTTTCAAGCTACATGAGTACCCTGATTAGTGGAAAGATTTTTAAGCCAAGAAAAAGATCGAGACTACAACAAGTAGGGATAAAGGACAGGCGTCGTTGGCAACTAGAGACTCAATTCTCTCCTTGGTTCCATAGGTAGACTCCACGAATACTTCCATCTTGACTTCTAAAGGTAAATACGATTGTATTTTTGTCAATACTCATCAAGGTGAGGGCAATGGGTGGTTGTTGATTCTGGCGCTACCGATCGATGACACCCAATCTTGGTGACTTCACGTGTCATATCACTCCACATTGACAAAGTATTCATAATGCAAATGGCCATAGATATCTAATGACCAGGGCTGAAAGTGTTGTTCTCACACATTCTCTCTCCTTATCGCACTCTTTGCTCGTGCCCTCTTTATTTAACCAGTTGTTGTCTATTGGGTAGATTATTGATGAATCAAATTGCAGTGTTCTTATGCATCTCAATTTTTGTTTATTTCAGAATATCCTCATGAAGGAGGTTATCGGACGTGGTACTAAGAGGGAGGGGCTATATCACGTGGATGATTTTAACACTAATAAAGTGAATCACACCCGCGGTCAATCCACTGGTAAAGAGAAAGACATTTGGCTCTGACACTGTTGATTAAGGCACCCATCATTTGGATATTTAAAGCACTTATTTCCTAGGTTGTTCAGTAGTTTATCAAATTCTATATTTCAATGTGAAACACACATCTTGGCAAAGAGTTATCGTGTTTCTTTTCCATTGAGTTTCAATAAAAGTATAACACTTTTTTCATTAGTCCACTCTGATGTGTGGGGTGCTTCACCCATTATTAGCCTTTTGGGAATTTGCTGGTTTGTGACTTTTGTGAATGACTAAACATGGATGACATGGTTTTATTTGATGAAGCACAAGGATGAGATCTCTAAAATATTTCGTGTGTTCCATGCATGGTTGCAACACAATTTGAGGCGCAACTCTACGTCCTTCGTACTGATAATGGGGGTGAATATGTTAATCAATATCTCACAACTTACTTTCAAGAACATGATATTATCCATGAGATGTCATGCACCCAGACCCCAGTAGAACGATGTCGCAGATTAGAAGAACCACCATATTCTTGAGTTAGCGCGGGTTCTCTTGGTGGGTGGTCATGTTCCCAATCATTTTTGGGATGCTACCGTTAGTACTGTAATCCACTTGATGAATTGGATGCCCCTCCCCATATGTGCTAAAATTTCAGACCTCAGCTACAAGTTCTTTCAAAACATGTTTCTCTTCCTTCGATCTTGATACTTCCTCTTGAAGTGTTCAAGTGTGTAGCTTATGTTCATCTTCACAAGAACCAACGAACTAGGCTTGATCCTTGTGCTGTGCGGTGTGTTTTTGTTGGCTATGGAACGCATCAAAATGGCTATCGCTCTTATGACCTCATCACTAAGAAGACACATTTCACTATGGATGTGACGTTTGTTGAGTCCGTATTATTCTACCCTAACACCAATTATCCCTTTTAGGGAGAGATACATCGGGAAAGGGAAAATTGGTGGGAGGGCAGTGTTTTGGCAAGGATTGGGACTGTGTCTAACTCAAAGCAGGCCCCAACAGTAGTGCCATCAGTAGAAAATGCAACTAATCAGGCCGTGACAGGTCGGTGGCAAGAGCTGTGAAGGATGATAGTCACATCTTGACAGATTGTCAGTACCGGTACAAGGTGCACACATATAGCCTCAAGAATAGCCCTCTCTTGAAATTGTCCCCTCTTCAATACCCGACCATTCTCCTAAGAATACACCTGAGGTAAGATCTCCTACCACACTTGACTCTTATAATGATTTTGATGTGGTTGTTGGATATAAATTACCTAACAGGTACAATCGTGGCAACCCCCCTAGTCAGTACTCACCAGATGTGGAGGAACAGAAATCAAAGTACCCTATTGCAAATTATGTTTCAATAGGGAGATTGTCAGAACCATTGAAGGTGTTCATATCAAATGTTTCTGCAACCTGAGTTCCTAGTGGGGTGCAAGAGGCTTTGAGGGATCCTAAGTGTGTTTGGCCAATGAAAGAGGAGATGGAAGCATTTCCGAATAATAAGACTTGGAGACTTGTATAGTTACCAAAGGGAAGAGAGAAATGGGGTATAAATGGATTTTTACTATCACATACAAAGCAGATGGGTCCATTGAAAGATACAAGGTGCGGCTAGTAGTAAAAGGATATACACAAACTTATAGTATAGACTACTAAGGCGAAACTTAATATTATGAGAGTTTGGTTATCTCCTATAGCGAATATGGACTAGCCATTGCATCAATTTGATGTGAAGAATGCGTTTCTTTATAGGGATTTGGAGGAAGAAATCTACACGAAAGTTCCACTTAGGTATTGTTGTGCCACTCAACCTAATGTAGTGTGCAAGCTAGAATGTTCATTGTATGGGTTAAAGCAATCACCTTGTACTTGGTTTGGTCACTTTAGCTTAGCAATTAGAAGATACGGGTATTCTCAAAGTAACTCGGATCATACGTTGTTCCTAAGGCGATGTTAAGGAAAGGTAATGGCCTTAATCATATATGTGGACAATATTATTATCACAAGGGATGATCATGAAGAGATTTCGAAACTCCAAGAGAAGCTAGCAGAAGAGTTTGAGATGAAGAATCTAGGATGGTTGTAATATTTCTTGGGCATTGAAGTGGATTGAAAGGAGGTATTTTTTTTTTTTTTTTCTCAAAGAAAATGTGTTTGACTTGTTAGCTGAAATTGGAATGTTGAAATATAAACCCATTGACACCCCTATAGTTCAAAATTATAGGCTTGGGAAGTGTCTGGATCTAGTGCCAACCAATAAGGATAGATATCATAGGTTAGTAGGGAGACTGATCTATTTGTCACATACTAACCCTGATATCACATATGATGTAAACATCATGAGTCAATTTATGCATGCCCCAAGTGAAGATCATATGAATATGGTGAGTTGAATTCTACTTTACTTGAAGTCGACTCCAAGAAAAGGTCCTTTTTTTTTTTTTTTTTTTTTTTTTTTTTTTAAGAACAATCATCTTGAGGTAGAGGGATTTATGGATGCGGACTGGGCAGGTGGCATTTCGGATAGGAGGTCTACATCAAGGTATTTCACATTTGTGGAAGGAAACCTAGTTACATGAAGGAGCAAGAAGCGGAAGGTGGTAGCATTGCCTAGTGTTGAGGTGGAGTTTCGAGGGTGGCTAAAGGGTTGTATGAGCTACTGTGACTTAAGAGGTTGATGACAGAACTTGATTTCCCATCGAAGTTTGAGATGAGATTGTTCTGTGATAATAAAGGACCAATTGATATTTTCCACAATTCAGTTCAACATGATCAAACTAAGCACGTTGAGATTGATAAACATTTTGTTAAGCAAAATTGAGAGGCTAAGGTGGTTTGGCTTCCTTTTCTCAAGTTTGAAGATCAGTTTGTGGACATACTTACTAAGGCTCTGTCAAACAGGGCCTTTCCCAGCTCATTTGTCAAGTTGGTATCAAAAATATCTTTTTACCCACTTGAGGGGGAGTGTTGGAATGAGTTATCATTAGCATTAGCTGTCAATTAGAGATAATGTAGGAATTCAAGTCAATCTACTACCTATTTTGTCTCTTGATTAGGAGAATTGTTAGGATTGACTTACTTCTTTGTAGATATATGCTCAAAAGCATTGTAAAACAAATGATATAAAAATACGGAGAATAGAAAAACTTTTTCCAAAAAACTATATGCATTTCTTCATTTGGAAATCAACTTGAGGTTTGACATGCTATGTACCATTGCAATGTAATAAGGTTCACAAAAGTTGGGCACTTCTCTTGCATTGATCAACCCAGAGAATTCGAACACTACGTGATGTCGAGACTCAACTTACAACATGTGAGAAATGATCATTAGAGAGATGCAACTGTTAAAGTCTCCAATCGGAGGCATGGTTCAACAGTGTTTCTCCTCTGGTTGCGATGAGACATTCGTGCAAACATCTGTTCTTTGCAAGATCGGCCGAGCTAGCTCCCTTAGAATTGGAATGCTATATCGCCGAGATACATAGAGATCTCGGATTATTCGAATGAAAATCACTTAAGTCAGTGTCATTTGTGCCTGCATGTGGAGGCAAATTTTGTGCTTCCTTGTTGTAAAATATAGTCACGGCACCAAATGCTCGGATTTAACTTGTATGTGTGGATTACAAGAAATTTCAAAGACCTTTAGATGATTAGACATGCAAGCTCGTGCCTTTAGATTATAAGGAAAAAAACATTGTCATTCATGGCTACTTCTTTTGAACCTCTTATTTTTGGGGTTCCAGCACCACAGATTTACCTCTTGATTTCTTCGTGGGCTGGGTCCTTTCGTACAAAGAGAAAAGATGACTCTTTTATCCAATGATAACTTATTTGGGCCCACTTTGAGAGGTTGCTTTTGTGAGACTTGATGTATACGGTTTGAGTTGATTGTGGCAATTGATCATGTGGATTTCAAAGGAAACCAATTTATATTCTTTTTATTTGGAAGTGTTCTCTAAAATGAGACAAAATTTTTATATTTCTTTTTAGGCCTATTATGATCGATGATAAGCAACCAAATGAAGAGTGCATGAAATTGCAATTACTTAATGAATGTTGAATAACTATGCATAAACTATGAAGGAATGGAAAAGGAGAAAATTAGAGATAACATATCCATAAATACATACTTGGATGGAGTATCTTAATGTTGGAATGTAGTGTATACTCTCCATCAATATGAATGCACGGGGATCTCACTCCTCAATGAATGGGTCGAGATCTGAGGGAGCCGCCTTGGTGGGATTTAGGGAGCAGTGCCTCCTGTAGCCAAAGGGCTTTTATAATCTTAGCCCCTAATTTATTAGTAGTTTAGACTTTGGCCTATGAATAGCTACTGCTGTCTGTATATAATTTTTTTCTCTTATAATTGATGGTTGGTAACAAAGAAGCGAGGGTACTAATTATAATAGAATCCTTTATTGGATATAACCCTAGTTTAAGGGTGAACTAGGAATAATCTTCTATCCTAATTTTGCTTTCTCATTTTTACTCTCTATTTCGTAGTGTTCGTGCGTCTAATCATAACATATGGTATAAAAGCAAGGTTTGAGGTTATGGTTTCTTGGTGAAGAGAGATTTGAAAAATCGAATCTTTCAAAGATGTGGTTGGTCAATCACGGATTGAAGTAGAGAAGTTTGGAGGAAATGATTTCAAGTCATAAAAATTGAAGATGGAGGCCTTGCTTATAAACAAAGATTTGTGCCATGTGATCAAAAATGATAAACTTGAGGAGAGTCCTAAGGAGAAGACGAAGGAGTCGACATCCACTGAATTGAAGGCGTTGACCAGAAGCAATCAAATGGCGCGAAGCCTGATTTGGCTATATTTTGCTGATAATGTCCTAGTGAACGTGACCTCTAAGAAGATGACGAAGGATCGGTGGACGAAGCAAGGAAGCCTTAATCAAAGCATGTCACTAATGAACAGATTATTTTCTAAGTGACTGTACAACCTTCGCATAAGTAAATGTTATTTCCTTTCTTTACATTTAAACGAGTTTAATTTTATCCGTCGGCAACTTGCATCTATTGATGTTAATTTTGATGAGTAAAACAAAACATGGGCCTTGTTGTATTCATTGCCGGATTCATGGGAACATATAATTGTTTCAATTGATCCAAATTCATATTTGGTGGCAAGGATAAGTCTATAGGAAGATTTAAAAGCAAAGATTGATAAAAAGTAACGTCTTGAAAGTGCAAAGAGGATGGACACTTGAGGAAGGACTGCAAAAGCAAAAGTGTAAGTTTAGAGAAGTAAGATGAGGCACCATCCTCTAATACAGCGATAGATGATAATAGCAATATGAGATGCATGTATCTCATCTGCAATTCATTTAAGGGTGACTGCATGGATAGTTGATACTGAAGTGTCTTTCAAAATAATGCCTCACATAGATTGGTTATGTTATTATCAGCCACATTAGAGAGATATAGTGCATATGGAAGATAACACAACACTTGGTATCGCACAAAGGGAAAGCTGAACACTATTCCAATTTCCCACACTATAAATGCCAAACTAGTTTCCTTGCGAAAGTACAATCTTGTAGTTAATCATTTTTATCGGACAAAGTACACTCCAAGTGCCAAAACTTGACACGGAAGGACACTTAAATATTAAAAGTTTGGAAAATGACACTTAAGTGCCAAAATCGGAGCAAAATGAATCATTTAAGTATCACTCCGGCCAAAATCTGATTAAAATGCTGACATGGTGATTTTCCGGTGAAGAAAGTGCAAAACAACGCCGTTTTGTACACTGTCGTGGCTAGACAATATAAAAATGGCGTCGTTTTTTTTTTTTTGGTAAAGAAAAATGGCGTCATTTTAGTGCGACGTGATAAAAAAATTAATAAAATTAAATTTAAAACTAAGTTTATTTAAAACATTTAAAAATAAAATAAAAATCCCTCGGCCACCTGCCGCCTCCCCGCTGAACCTCCATTTTTACCGTTTCATCTTCTATTTTAAAAATCGGAGTCTTCCTTTGTGGTGCGAAGATCCAATCATCGCCGCAGAAATGAAAAAGAGCAAAATTAAGAAAATATTTTCAAATTTGTGATTTCCCCCAAAGCAAATGGAGCGCTAGTATCCCTCTCTGTGTTATGGGCGCAAAGAGAGATCTTAAAGATTATTCCGTGATGGTGCCCAGCAATTATGAGAAGTATTTTTACAAAGCTATAAATTACTAAACTTTAAAAACAAAAGAAGCTTACGACGAGAAAACATTGAGGATCCATATATTCTTATTGTTACATTCATGGAATCTCCAGTATAGATTCTTAAGCTTCTTTTGTTTTTGTAGAATTTTGTAAGAACATGTGAGGGATCAAAAACAAGATTATATAATTGTCTATGTTATTATCCCTTTAAAAATTTCTAGAGACTATATTGCATATCAAATTAATGTTCAGATACTACTTGTACAAACAACTACACTAAAAAAAAAAAAATGATACAAATAGTCTATAATTGTAATTCTATATATAATGTAACCCTTGTATTTTTTTTTTTTGTACATATTTGATTTAATATCTAGATTACACGAAAACATTCAATATTGCCCTTTCACAAATTCAAGTCTAGGAATAACATTGAATATTATCATGAAAGTTCAGTGACGACATTATACATTAAATTAAAGTTTGAAAATTATATTAAATAAATTAAAAATTTATGGACAACATTATATATTGGGTTAAGGCTCATGGGCCATTTGTGTGATTAAAAAAAAAAAAAAAAAAACTTTTCCTTAAAAGAAGAAAGTCAAAAGCTAAACGAAAACGAGCTGGTCTCTGTCCTCCAAAGAGTGCACGTCTACACAAGCCCGTTGGAACCGTTGGATTCACCGCTTGCCGAGCGTTGCGACTTCCATCTCCAAGGAAACGCCACGGCGCTCATCAGCTCTTCCCCCCATCTTCCACAACCAGGAAGCCGAGGAGAGCAGAAGCGATGTCGTTTTGCTCGTCCCTGTCGTCACCCGCGCATTCCTTCTCTCCCTTCTCCGGGGTCAAGCTCTCCAATGGCGACCGCAGGCACCCGGCGGCCGTCTCCGCGAGCCCGCGCTTCAGGGCCTCCGCCGCCGACGTCCCCGACTTCCTCTCCGCCGACTGGTACTGTTTCTGCAGGAATCCTTCGCTATATTGTTTTATGGTGCAAAGAGGTCTGTGATCCTCGGTGTTTCTCTTTCGAATTATATGGGGTTGGACTTGTTGCGGAGAGTTTGTTTGTTCTTGCTCTTTCTTGATTTGAAATTGGAGGGTGGTGGATAGGCAATCGGATAGTTGCTTAGCTGGATGAAGATGATGGGTTGTTTTCTGGGCTTTGCTCTCGAGTTTGGTTTAGTGGTTCAGGAAACGGTATAGCGTCTGAATTTAGGTTCAGGGCAAATGTTCGTTTGGTTATGCACACCTTCGTGTGCCAAAGATTTATGTTTGGATCACCAATTCTAGTCTTGGCTTGCAGCTTATGTAGTCTATGAATCTGTACTTGTTTGGTGGGGTTCTGCTCAATGTTCTACTTCATGACCGTGAATTTTGTCCCGCTACGGGTGACAATTGTTTGCAAAATTTTATGGTTGTTGTAGAATGTGCTAGATAATTGGTTTGTTATGAGTTTATATATTATTTCCAAGTTCCCGAAATCTGCTTAGGTAAAGGTGTCAGTTCATGTAAAATATTGCCAGACCTGGTATGGGAGGGAAGCTATTTCTGGCCCCCTCCATTTCCTCTTATTTAGTGAAAGGAAACATGAATGCAGACATCAGGAAATTTTTTCCTCCATTTCCTCGATTGACATTCTTTGAAATCTAAGTGCCAATAGAGCAGATACTTCCTGTTTGTTCTCCTCCTCAGCTAGTATGCCTTCACTAACAGGAAAAGAAAAAGGATAGAAAGAGAAGTAGAAGGGGCTAGAAGCTTCCCTGGCTTCAGTTTGCAATGAGTTGGAACCCCACTAGACCATCCAAGAGAGGCAGCGTAACAAATGACTATGATCTTGCTGGCCTTTTTCTTTCCCATTTTGTCTTGAAAATACCCAGCTTGACTACTAAAATTAAAACATATCACCTCAGGAAATATTGATGGCAATTTTCTTGCTCGCATCTATGCACATGTACTTGTGCATCAGCATAGGGGAGTGAAAGTAGTCAATGGTCCTCTACTATATTGTATTTCTTTAAGCTCAAATGTTGACCCAGATTATCTGATGACTCTTTTTTGTTGAAAGGTGGAATGGATATGTGCATTTCATTGATTTGAGATTGTTTTGGATTGCAGGCTCGAATCTCGGAAGAAGAGACCTTTTGGGCCGAGACTAAATGTAATGTCTTATACTTAACGGAGAATTTTCCTCTGCAAACTACATAATGTAGAGCCACTTGTTCAGTGTTCATCAATCAAGATTAGATTCTTCTTGTAGTTTAGTGCAGAGGAAGCTGTGCAGCACCAGCTTGATGCGTTGAAGTACAATGACCAACCCCGACAAGATTATGGCATTGAGGTTATGTACAGGGTAAGCTACTTCTCATAACTCATAGGTTGGTTTCACATCAAATTGGTAGGTTATCTGACAAGGGTGATTTCTTGTTGCCCCAGTTTGCTGGTTTCGATCCTTTTGAGAGGTCACCTTATTTCGGACCCTTCTTCGATCTAGGGCAGGTGAGTATGCATAAAGTCCTAAATTGGTCCCATAATTCTTCATTACTTATTGTAGAAATTTTAATTTCATGCTGTTCCCTCTTTGAAAGTTATCTGGGAAGTCAAAGGACGCCATTCTCTGACCATTCTTGTATGAAATGTGCAATGCTGAAAAAATGTGTCATGTGATTGGTCAAATGCCACTTCTGGTCTGGTGCATGTTGGTTCTTCAAGCATTAAGAAGCTTTCCATTTTGCAGATTGTGAAACTGAATTTCTCCACTAATGCTATGAAATGGCCTTCTATCATCAAGTGACAATGTACTTTTCAACAAAGCAATAATGTTTTTGAGATATTTAAGGTTTCGCACTGACCCCTTTTGATGTTCGCCCTTTTCAGTTTGAGCGGTTTAGGCGTATCTTTCACCATTCCACTTACCGAGTTCTACTCAATCACAAAGACAGGAAGATCTTGAGCAGCCTCTTGGTGAAAGAGGTACACATGTTCTTTCAGTAAAAATGTGCTAGTAGGGTCAGTAAGTGAACCGGCTGTGCATTTCTCATCGGGTTATTGTAGATTCTTCCTTGCTTCAGTTTTTACAGTTTTGCTACCGTGTTCTGTCTTGACTAACAATCAATTTCTTTCATATCTGCGTTGCAGAATCGATTTAAGCAGCGGGTTTGGATACAAGGATCACGCCCTGAAGAGGAAGAAACATTTGAATTTACCTTGGTTCAGGTGTGCTCACATAACCTATTCTGGTCCAAAAATTGTTGCTTCTTTGTGGAATTCTTGGTGTGTGCTGATGGCAACTCCCACATGCTGAATCTTTTATTTCATAAGTCAAGTGGTGTTCAGATAGATCCTCCGTTTATCGTGGGCAAAACACACAAACTAGTGTCTGTAGGTCCTCATTTTGAAGCATGCCAATGGAACCATCTGCATTTCCAATGAGTACTCTGCCTTTTGAGGATCATTGACAACTCTTGTTGGATTTGCCTATTATTTCTTTTTGGCCTGTTATCAGATTTGCATAGTGGCTCTTTCCTTGTGCTGCTAAGTACTTGATAATCACAGACTTGCTTGATTCTATAGGGCACGCTTATGGTTGTTGGAATGTTTGGTCCTTCGGTCAAATTAGTAATCTGCTTACTCTTTGCTGCTCTAAACTTGCAGAGGGTTGGTGGTTCTTGGGACGGTTATTGGCTGACAGAGTCTCTGCTTCACGATGGAGACGCCTTCTCTGGCGGTTTGGCTTACTGAATGGTGTGTGCCTCCTGCGATGTCTACATAAACTACATATAAGCATGACTCCAAGATAACACGTGGACGGTGTCTCAGCCTTCATAATATGTACATAATACATAGGTAACAAAAATGAAAGTTCAGTGTCAGAGATGCTTCTGCCGGGGTTGATTGTAGATAAAAACCTTCAATTAGTGGTGATGCTAGCTTTTGCTTTCAATTGGGAGTGCATACTTCTCATGAACTTTGATTGCTACTTGTTTACTCTGGTCCTACCAGTTTGCTTTCACTTAATCTTTCTCTAAGGCCGCATCTTCGGTTGAATACCCAAGGTCCTCGTCTTTGAAAATAAAGTCAATATGCTTTTGCCTTTTTCTGGTTTTCTTCGTTCACATCGTTATCATTTATCGAATCTCCCGCGCACCCGGCTTTTACCCATTGGAAGTAAAATCCATTCTTACAACTAATGAATGGATTGGGGAAAAAGAGGAAAGGTAAGCCTCTTTATGTTTCATCGACAAATGTTCGGTCAATTGTTGCCCCATCAGATAAACCACCAGCAATTATCCTAGCAGAAAGGACAATAATGCATATTACCGACAGAAGTGGATTCCACATTGAAACTTAACAGAGGCCCTTCAATTTGAAGATCTCGCGATTACCCATTAAGGTGGGAATTCAGAACAATTTAAGCAAGTCCATTCCATTTTTTGATGGATCACATTTGATCATCATCTTCAGGAAATCTTTACTAGCATCGAATAAAATGATACGACGACAGTTGAAAGAAGAAAGGAAAAAGCAGCTTATGGATGTGGCGGGTCACATTCAAGCTTCAGGACAGCTATCCATCTAATAGCAAAAGATAGTCACAAAGAGATAAAAGAACCAGCTACTAGATTCAAAAGGCCAGATCCTCATTACAAGAATGCTTTGCTCATTCGAACCGAGGTTGAACAACGTAACAAAGTTGAAAGTTCCATGTTTCCCGAACAAAGTTTTATGTTTCGAGGCTGCTCTTCATGTAATAGAGAGTAATTAGTTTTCTCTTCGTAACCAAAAGAAACAAAAAAGTTACAAGAGTAACTCAGTTTATCAGCAATGCATCAGATGTAACTTAGAAGTTTGAGTAATTGAATCAAGAATATGGAGAGAGAGAGAAAGAGAGAGAGTCCCCAATGACACTGTTGTAAACTAATATGGCACACTGACCAAGATCTCCCAACTTCAAGAACCAACCAATACGCAAATGTCATTTCTTTGCTTGGGGCTGAGAAACAAACTTGGTGAGGACATAGCAGTCTGGTGGGCTAATGTTTGTGTAATAATTGTGGATTGTGTCTGTAATTTCAAATCCAAACTTCTTATAGAAGTTGATGGCATCCTCATTGTTAGTCTGCACGTGCAAGTAGATCTCTGAAATGTTCTGCTTGGCACAAAGATCGAGAACATGATTCAACAACTTAGTACCTGCAGAAGATCAAGCTAATTAGATCAGCAGAGGCCACAAAAAGTGTTTTGACAGGTTGCAGTACAGAAAGGATCAGACAGGAAAACTATTGTATGTCTAAGATCAAAGAACAGACACCAAAATAACTGAAGAAGCAAGTGAACTGATTCTGACTCTAAAAACCATGGTGAAGCAAGTGCCCAACAGGCCGACAAGCAAGAAACATCTCAACTTCAATCACCAAGCACCAATCCAGAGCTCCACTTAACATTCCCGCAAGTCCTGATCCTCTCTCTACATGTGTTCCCTTTCTCGATCACCCCAGCCAATCTAACTCGTTCATGTCCCCAAAGAAAATGTTCTCTCGTGATGCTAAATACAGTGAGAGAGACTTACCAACCCCTAGCCCACGATATGGTGCTAAAACACCCAGCGTCATTATGTACACACGGATTGCCCCACCTTCCTTCTTCTCAAGTCGGCAAGCAATTGATCCAACACAAATGTCATTGTAATATGCTGTAAAATTTCAAAGCAAACGGGTCAGATGTTAGTTAACATAGCTGCTCTTGTAGGTAAGCTACTAGTTCAGGATAAGCAGAGAATGAGAGAGAGGATTTGAAAGCAAAATTTCATTGAAGCACAACTGCATTCTTCGGAGTGAGATGTCCTATGGCTATGCTAAGCTAGCTTCTTGTGAAAAATACACTGACAGAAAGGTATGCCATGCCAGCTATTAGAGCATTTCAATTTGTCAAAATGTTGAAAGGTAGCAATCAAAATTTGAGGAAATAATCATTTCATAATAGTTAGATTGTTAGTCCTACATCAGATATCTAAATTTGAGATGAAAAAGATCATCACTAAATTAACTATATTCTTATCCTCAATGAATATGGAAGATACTGCAATCCAGTTTTCAGTTATATTTTTCCTCAAGTATCATGAATAAATGAGGCACAAAAGATGTTTGACGATAGTTATGGACAAATGTCTTTTTCTCCGAGCATGTAGGATCTGAATTTGTATCAATACTATCTCGGAAGGTAAAAATTTATAACATAAAAATCCAAGGCCTAAGTTGAAACACATAAAATGGTCAAAAACAGACTCTGTGTTTCGGTTTGGAAGAGAACTAATTCTGATGTCAATAGTGGAAAACCTAATGAATTGTTCAGCAAAACATGGACATCATCTGCATGTATGTCATAGAATTTGAAGGAACTTCTACATCATACAAGATATTGAGAACATACTCCTATGCAAAATACTGATCAGTCCACCAGGTCTAAAGGATCAAAAGTAATCACCGCAAGATCATCATACCAAGTCAGAAAAGAACATGCTAACCCAAATATGGAAAACATCAACATACAGTAACCAAGTTCACCAAAGATGTTGAGTTGATGATGCAGATTATACGAATAACTGAACAAGCTTATGATGCAACATAACCACCAGAACATAGCAAATATGGCTATTCAGATAGAAGGAACAAATCTCGCACGGAATGAAAAAACTAATGCCTCTCTTAATACAAAGAGTATCTTAGAGCTTGAAAGCAGAAACAAACCGAATCAAAAGTATATGCACCATGAGTAAAGAAACGAATGAGCCATGTCTAAATAGGTATAATAGGCTTCGATAGAAGTGGTAAATCCAAACTCAGAAAAATCCCAGCTGATAGCATAAAACGCAATAATCCCAGATAGGTTCTTTACCTAAAAATGGACATTCGTAAACAAGACTTAAGAGAAAAGTTGAACAAGTAAATATTCAAACAAAACACAACTGACACTCAACAGCCAATATACATGCGTGTTGGAGGTTTCTCCAAGTTCAGATACCACAAACACACTTGAGGTTACAAAAGCGAGTGCTGAAAATGCAAAATCAGGAAAAGCAAAAGCGGGGGGAACAACAAGAATGATCAAGACACAGAAGCAAAACCACGACCATCCAAAAAGACGTCAATCCAATGGGCTAGATTACGGAACATAAAGCAGCACAACAATAAAACACGAAATGCGAATATCCCATAGGCACGGTCACTGGAATGTACTATACCGGCCATGGAATATGCGCTTGCACATCCTTTCCCTCCTAATACAATCTACCGGGACATAGGAAGCGGAACGGAAGCTACAATTCCACAATCCAAACGAAAATCCATCCCCTACCCATTTGAACGTAACTCCATCACAAATGAAATTTCAAAAGAGGACAGACGAGAAACATCCCAAAGTCGCCCGCAAGCTCGAATTCGTCACGGGCACTCCCCCCTGTCTCGTTTTCCCTCTCGCGCCTCGGCACTTGCCCGCTCTTCAAGGAAACAAACCCATCAAAATCCAGACCAAAAGCAGGCCAAACAAGAAGCGCAGCCAAACAAGTACCCAGAACCCAGAATGCGATCGATTCAAGAAAACCCTCCGAGCGACCCGAAAGGAGATTTGGGAGCGCGAAAGAGCGAGAACCCAGAAAAGGTAGGGAGCGAGAGAGCAGGGGGGGAGAGCAAAAGACCTAGCTTGGTGAAATCGCCGGAGGCGAGGGCGTCGGCGTAGTACTTGTCGTTGTAGCGGACGGGGAAGAGGGCGGTGTTGAGCTTCTTGAGCTGCATCACGTTCTTGTCCCGGACGCCGTCCAGCGAGATCGACGCCTCCCGGCCCGCCCCCATTTCTCCTCCTCCTTCCTAATCGCTTCAAGATTCACCCACAACACAGAGAGAGGAGAGGAGAGGAGAGGAGAGAGAAAGAAGAGGAGTGGTGGGTTGTGTGTGCGTGTTGGTCACAAGTGAAGTTTGAAAATGGGGAAACGAGAGGGGTTGTGGGGGGCGGCTATATTCGCAGCGGCAGAAGCAACGACAGAGGCAGAGAGAGAGAGAGAGAGAGTGTGTGTTTTTTTATGCTGCCAATACGACACGTGGAGACGACGACGTTTTCGTTTGTTCCCGTCATGAAAACGACGACGTTGTCCGAACGGTCAATTGTCGCTGTCATTCGCGTGATATAAATATCCTCTTTCTTGACCCCCGATCGACGCACGCACTTCGCTTAGTCGATTCCATTATATATCGCGTGATGTATCCATGGTACAAAATACTTTCCGTAGAGTGAAAAGGAAAAAGGCATTTATTGGATTAAGGAAGTAAAACTTGTACACCTCTTTCTCTTGTTAAGGACCCTAGCTTGTCTAGAAAGAAAAAATAACTTTACAGAGCGTAGAATTTTAAAACAAGAATATTGAAAAAGTTGATATGGAGAGGAGATGATCCGAGACATGGCCAAGAGAAAAGTTAAAAACACAATTGTTGACTCGAGCAGAAATAAAGAGGCTCCCATTAAGCATGACGAAGTCTTGTCTCCAACCGTCAATCGAGTAATTGCTATTTCACATAAGTCATTCTTGTGAGTGGTCATAGAAAATTAGTAGCAATGTGGATTGAACTTTGCACCTCAAGCTTGCCAAGGCAACAGACTCGATTGCTTAAATATCGTGCAAACCTAATGAAATTTTTTTTTTTCTCTTGATCTCTTTGAAAGAATGAGCTTTCCACTCGATAGTTGGGGTCTTTGGCTTTTCCAAATTAAGTATAAGAAAAGAAATTCACTAACACCTCGAGCTAATGAGCTCGTTGGATGGGCTATACCTAAAAGTCCATGTCAAGGCTTGAGATATAAGAAAAAGGGTTAAATGAAAACTCATCGGTTCGAGTTTTTGGAGTTTTGCGATTTTGATGCTTGACTTTTATTTTGTTCACTCAAATCCAATCATTTGGATTTATGTAGTTAGATCCTTTAAGTTTTCAATGTACTTCATGAATGATTAGGCCAAGGCCCACGTAGGCCCGCTTGTTCCCTTTTTTTATTGAAAAATATTATTTGGTAAACTTGGCCTTTGACTTTTATGAGAAAATATTCAATGGTATGTGCGCATCACGTTAGATATCAACACGTGTCCTGTGGGGGACCCGCTAATGGAAGGAGTAGCTCGGCTTGCTTGACTCGTTGGCGGAAGAAAAGACAGGTTAATGGTCAATAAATGCGTCATGCTCCTGCTAAAAAATTTCTCTCTCCTCAATTGAATTTTCTGCAATTTCTCTCTCCTCAATTGAATTTTTTGCAATTTCTCTCTCTCTCTCTCTCTCTCTCTCTCTCTCTCCCCAAAAGCCTCGTCGGTCATTTGCCTCTAGCACGTCGAAGCCTCACTAGTTGTAATCGGGTCCCGACCCCCTCCACCTCCAATTGTTCCCGCGAAGATCGAGCATAAGGTTTGTGCTAGTGTTGGTCTCTCAACAACTTCTGGACCTTCGTCCAATTGCATCCCTCTTACGAACGCGTCATTAGCTCCGACTCCAAGCCACTACAAGGTCTTTGGACTCTATGTCCTTGAGGTTGATGGTTGGGACCTGAGGACCTCGTGCTTCTTCCCTTCCTCCACCTCCCTAAAAGCATCACCGGTCATTTGCCGCTGGCACATCGCCTCCTGAGAGCCTTGCCAATTGTCACTAGATCCTGAGCCGCCTTTGCCTCTTGATCGCAGCTGGGTCCCGAGCCCCCTTTGCCTCCACCTCTGCCTCCCCCTTTGATCGTTTCCAATGCGGAGATCAAGCACAAGGTTTGTGCTCGCGTCGATCTCTCTACAAATTTTAGGCCTTGGTCCAATTGCATCCTTCCGACGAACATGTCATCAACTCTGACTTCAAGTCGCCACGAGGTCTTTGGACTCTATGTCCTCGAGGTCAGCGGTTGAGACCTGAGGGCCTCATGCTTCTTCTCCTCATTCGCCTCCCCAAAAGCATCGACGATCATCTATTGCTGGCACATCGTCCCCTTAAGAGCCCCACCAATCACAACTGGGTCCCAAGCCCCCTGTGCCTCCCCAATTGCAGCTAAGTCTTGAGCCGCCTTTGCCTCTGGCTATTTCCAATGAGGAGATTGAGCATAAGGTTTGTGCTGGCATTGGTCTCTAGGCAACTTCGGGGCCTCCATTCCATTTCGTCCCTCCAACGAACACATCATCACGCCTCGCCTTGTCCACTTTGATTCTCTCAATCATCTCCTCCAAGAGCCCCGCCGAGTCACAGCTGGCAAATGTGCGCCAGGTCCTAAATCTTTTCTTCTCACAAGGCTCAGTCACTAGATCTCTTCAACGTTATCTTGAATCAGTCACCATGTCCTTGTCTTCTTACACCTTCAAAAGGTTGGGCCCTCTCTCTTTGTGAAACTTCGTCGAATTTGAGTAATAATAGCTCTATTTTGCTGAAAAATTATGTTATGATTAATTGAAACGATAGCGGTATCAAATCCTAGGTCTGCTGAATTTGTTGGAAGTAGAAAATGAGTTCGGTGGGACTACAATGAATAAAAATACTACTTGGGCAATCATGATTATATTGCTTTGCCTAGTAAAGTTTGGAGGAAAGTCGTCGTAGACTGGTTGGAATAAGGGGTGATTGGATCTAGGTTGGGTAGGGTCTAGACCTTGACCCTGTACCAAACCATGTTATAACTAGTTCTCCTTTTTTGGGCTTTGTACCCGACTCTGTTTGTATTGAACCCTGTATCCGACTTATCTTGTTTTTCGAGTCCGGTTTTAAGGTCAACCCTATTTCCACTGGAACTTGTTTTGCAACCGCCCAATATCCTATACGACTTTGAATTTACATTAATATGTGAGAAAATAATATAATCCTCCTAATTTGTATTGAAACATTAAGTACTTGTAATGAATAAGTACATGAATTTTTTGATTAAATGAAAAATTAAGGATCCACAAGGCTAATTATCATAACATTGCATGACAAACATGAGTCTAATATTAGTCTTATTACTACAACTATTACATGAAGCTATTCATTTATTTAAAACACTTAACACTGCTACAAGCATAATTTCTCCTCCAAAAGAGAAATTACGCGAGCCAATCCACATGGTACATAGGAATTTAGCAACGATGGACGGACGGTGCGAGAGGGAGGGTTTCGGACCTCTAATTACAAAACCAATTCCCAAACCAGTTCCAAAACCAATCTGAGAACCGATTCCCATGTGGGTAATCACTTAGAACTCGTTCTCGGACCGGTTCAAATCGGTTCCAAATTTCGAGAACTGGTTCTCGGACCGGTTTCAACGGGAACCAGTTCCCGATCCTATTTTCCTGGTGGGCCAATCCGAATCATGAGTATACTCGGTCTGTTTGCACACCCTTAGTTGGAATAGCTTAGTTAGAAGATCATTTAGTGATCTGGCCCTAACCCTTTGCTGTAGAATTTGATAGCGTATATGCGTATCTTGATATGAACAATTGCCATAAAAAAACATGGAGACTAGATACCTAGCCGAACAGTTATTTTGGTGTTGGTGAATGTTTATGTGATACATCATTCAATATCTATTATGAGCTTGGAGTGCGTATTGTTTTTCGCTTGAATGTGATCTAGACGCTCATTCTTCAAACTTTTGCAAGACCTTTTGAGTTTGGATCTAAAGGTGCATATATTTTTAGCCAAGTTCTACTCCATGGAGATTAAATGCATTGAAAGCAAGAACCTTATGTTACGTTGTACTATTGGCAAATTGAAGCAACCTTGTTGACACACCTCTCATTTAACTTTTATTTCATTCGTATGTTATGTGGACGAAAAATAGCACTTACATTAGCATAAACTAAAGCTGTTGTTCACTATTATTGGGATGGATATCAGGTAAACTGGTTACTGCATATTTTGTCAATTTTTAGAAATCAGCAATCCGCATCTACTTAATCAGATGTTATATTATTGCAAGGTGAATCCTTAAGAGAATAGACACAATATATGCCAACAAGCGCATTGTATTCACTTATGAGCAGGTATACGTTGATATCTTTTAGTGTAATTCATCCAAATTTCAATTTTGTTTTATATATCCTTCTGTTGAATGTTTTATCCGATTCTCTTGAGAATATATTTTGGATGAGTCTTCATTATGATTGTCATGCTTTTGACAAACTATGGCAGTGTTTTGAAGGTTGTTTGCTTACCCCTTTTCTAGTTGCTTGTTTGCATCACTAATTACAATCGATTATGTTCAAAAATTGATGACTTATTCATTTGGTTTGATTCCAATGTTTAATGTGCCTATACCGTTATCCTGATATATGGCATGATTATGCAACATGACATGCAAAAAGTGGTTCCATGGAAGCTGCTATTAAAGTATTTTAGCGAGTATTAAAGGCTCTCGGCGGTAAATTTGATTCTTGTTTCCATACAAATGAAGGGACTACTTGATAATCTCTATTTCTCTGCACTTTTTTGTTGCTCCTGCTTTCCATTATAATAAAACAAAAGTTTGTGGTGTAAGAGAAAGAGATGATAAAAAAATAGATAAAAAGTGCAACTTCCCGAGTGTGTTGATTATGCTTATAGCATTTGCTTTTGGTTGTGAGGTTGAACAAGAAATATTTAAATCGGCTAATCAAAACATGATTCTAAATAAAAAATGGGGTGTCTTTGTCTTTTTTCCCATACTCCTCTCATAACAAAAAGTGCCTACAACTTTATTGCTATTCCTGAGAATTGACAAGGATCTTCTTCGATAATCATAGAAAGCAAATCCAAGACTACTATAAGATGGCCCACTTTAAAGTTTTCACATTGTTAAAAGCTAAAAACACCCTTCACTTTCCTATTGATGTTTGGCTTGCAATTGAGGTTTTCTTCATCTCTCAAATGCATACATAAGTTTAAGATTATTATCTATACATTTTGCTAACAGAATCTGAGTTACTAAGCTATGCATATGCCAAGCGAGAGGAATCCCGTGGAGCAGTTTAGTTCAGATCATGAATATTGTTTTGCTTTTTGAAGGTTCATATTTTTCTCTATCATTTGGCCTTTAAGCCTAGTTTATCACTTTCAAACAAAAGACTAAGCGATCATTACAAAGTTAATTATGGCGGTATATGGCCTAATTCATCTTGGAAGGTAGTTCTCTCTATGGAGTGAAGTTTGCTTGATGATTGTATGAATTTCATATCAGTGGATTAATTAGGATTATAGATGAGATATCAACTAAGTTAAAATATGATTTTTGTTTTAATGTAATTATGTCTAGATTTTTTATTGGATTTTGTGCCTAATTATAGTTTCATGTCGAACTATTGCAATATAATATTAAATCCCCATCTACTATTTGACAGGTTTACTGCAAAACTAGGGACAGCCTCGAACCTCTATGTAATGGTATTATGTCCATGTAATATATTCCCTACTCATTATTAATCTTCCAAGTATTGTAAGGTACATATTTTATTGAATATGTTAGGTAATTTCATAAATTTTTGTCTCTCTACTTCATAATCTATCCTTTGGATGCGACCAGTTGAGTCCTTTATGATGGACTCCTCCTTTCAAAGTTCAAATAGAATACATGTGGATAAATGGATTTTAGAGTTGCCATTTGAGCCTTTCTAGGAAATGTCTAAAATGTTTTACAATTTCTATTTTAAATCTAGTTTCTATATATACCCGATGATGTTTATTTATTACTGAACAGGTTCTCAGAAAATAGGAAACAAGTCTATGAAACAAGAAAAGGAAGAGATTCTAGTGAATGTCACATCCTCTCTTGATTGTGAAGATTAATGTGCACTTGAGTTACACATATGTCATAGAAGAGGCCAATACCTTATTTTATTCAATTTTGTTGTTGTTTATAAATGCCTGTGCTATAGTCTAGGCAACAATTACCTTACAAAATGTTCTTCCAACAATTATTTAATGCTGTTCAACACTTTCAAAATATGAATATGGTAGCTTATTCCTCCTAGTTTGTCATGGTTAATTTGCAATTTGTGTTATTTTGTCCATATAATGCATTCCCTACTTATTATTGGTCTTCCAAGCATTGCAATGTATGATTTTGAATCAATGAATTTCGTTTTACATGCCTCGCACCTTTTTTTTTTTTTCTAGTTGGTATTGACTATTTTGATGCATTTTGAATCAATAGATCTCGTTTTACTTTGGTTGTCTTTATAGGAGCTTCCATGTAATTAAACAACTTTTATCTGCAAATGGTTTTGTGCAAGTTCTTATAGTTGCTTAGGAGAGACAAGATTGATAATGCTGCGTTGGCATCAAGAATTTTCATCATGCTCATTGCTTTAGTACTCTATTTTGGGGTAAACGCAAAAGTCTCGATTTTTTATGATTGATGTTGTTATTATTGTTGATGCATAAGTTTCAAATGAGAAAACCTTGAGGCTTTTATGTTTACCTTTGTTCTTTGAGTGCACCTAACCTTTTCAACAATTTAGTTCCTATGTTGTCATATTCTTCGTAAGGTTAAATAGTGCTCCTGTTGTTAGTAATCTAGACTGATAATTATTGCTTCTATTTTTATTTCGTTTTCAATTTTAGTTATTGTTCAAATGTATAATTGTTGTTTATGTTATCAAAATATATTTACTAGAAGGTTTTTGCATGGATGGAGTAATTATGAGGTTGTAAATATGAAGAACCCAATGTCCATGGACATCAAAACTCGTGTTTGACATTCACTTCCAGAATAAGTCACACTATTCTCGAGCGAAAGGGATATGACTTCATATTTTTATAATTAAATTTGTATTTACTTCATCTTTCTTTTTTAAATGATTAGATATTTTCCTCAAATAGTATGGGCTTCTAAGGATCATATTATCGCACACAATGTTAATAAAGAATTTGAATTCAGAATTGGTGTAATGTTTGCTAATGAGAATGAAGTGTATAATACATACAATATATATGCAATTTGTAAAGGATTTGGAGTGAGAAAAGGACAAAAAGCGAACAATAGCAAAGGTGTACTGTGAAGATACACATTTGTATATAATTGTAAATGACACTCTCCGCCAATCCTACCTTATGAATAAAGAAATATTTATAGGATAGTGAAGAGAACCGGATATTAAGCTTGCATTAAATTTAAAATCGAAAATGGAGTTTGGGAAGTCACCAAGTTCGAAAATGTTCATAATTATCTTTTCATTGAGGAGAAGTACACTAATAGTGCCATAAGTTATGTATAGCGCTCACTTTGGTGCCAAAAGTTTTTGTTGGATTACTTAAGTGCCAAAAAATTTGAAAAATGCTCACTTTGGTGCCAACGCCGATCTGATTGGTCGGAAATCCGACATGGCCTTTTTTTATTAATTTTTTATGCTGATGTAGCTCGTCGGAGTTTGAGGCAACGTCGGATTTTGGTCGGAATCTTTCGCCGATGGTTGGAATCTTTTGTCGGTGGCATCAAAGTGATCGTTTTTCCTCCGATTTGGCACTTAAGTGATCCGATAGAAATTTTGGCACTAAAGTGAGCGCCGTACACAACTTATGGCACCATTAGTGTACTTCTCCCTTTCATTGATATAGGCAAAAACACATTATACGCTCGTATCGACACATTACGGATACTAGTAAATGTATTTTGACTTCTATGACTATGGCTGGTATAAGGGTTACAAAAGCATATTCCTATCTTTATGATGAAGCAGGTGAGCCAAATAACATTGGCTTTACATTACATGATTGTTGAAATTTCTTACAATTAAAACGAAAAAAATTGATTAGTGCAAGTGATTATTAAAGCCTAATCAATCATTTTAATTGTTTACAATCAAATGGAAGTAATTTTTCTTACGCATTTTAATTGGATGAGGAACAGAGATTGATTAATATTTTTTGGTCTGATGGTTTATCTAAGTTGGATTATGATAGTTTTGGAGATGTCGTAGTATTTGATATTATTTACTGTACAAATAAATACAACCACCGCCTACGGTGGCCCAGCTGGATAAGAGCTTCCCATGATCCTAAGCGGAAGGGGAGGAGTTCGAATCCCGCTGGCCGCACGGGATCTTAAGCGCGACATCGGGGTGGTGGGTCCTCCACTAGCGTCACTCCAAGGTTTATCTTTAACGTCACCCCGGGCCTGTCGGGCCGTCCGCGTTGGTACGGGGAGGGGTTCCCTGGGTATAAAAAAATAATAATAAATAAATACAATATGATATGTGCGCCTTTTGTTAGCCTGAATCATTATTGGAAAAATATATTGTTTGGTTGTGTATTTTAATGGATGAAACTATTGCTTTTTTTGTTTGGGCATTTCAATCCTTTTTGGAATGGGTAATAAAGCACCTAAAATTGTTTTCACTAATTAAGATCATGCTATGAAAAATGCTATTAAATTATTTTCTCAAATTTTGATCATTGTTTATGTATATGGCATATTGGGAAAAATACTACGCATCATATTGCACATATTCTTGGAAAGCTGGGTTTTCATGATAAATATTAGCACAAGCTTTTATATCGTTGTGAATCTGAAATTGAAATGGAGACCATTCGAAAGTAGTGCTAGAAGTGGGGTTTAGGTAAGAACAAGTGGTTGGATAATTTGTATCGCCTATGTCATAAATGGTGTCCTGCATTTGGCCGTGATTTTTTTTATAAGAATTAAATCTACATATAGAAGTGAGAGCACAAATAATGTATTTCAAGATATGGCGTATAAGACGATGACTTGATCTGAATTTGTTAGTCATTATGAAAAATAAGCTGAAAATTGCGACATTGAAATTGTTGATGATTTTGGTGTACTCGAGGAAAGCCACATATTGTGGTCTAAAATAGTGGAATTTTGCAACATGCTGTACAAGTATATTGTGATTGTATGAGTTTCATATTAGTGGTTTAATTAGGATTATAGATGAGATATCAACTAAGTTAAAATATAGTTTTTGTTTTAATGTGATTATGTCTAGATCTTTAATTGGATTTTGTGCCTAATTATAGTTCCATGTCGAACTATTGCAATGTAATATTATATCTCCATTTACTATTTGACAGGTTTACTGCAAGACTAAGGGCAATCTTGAACTTCTATGTAATGGTATTATGTCCATGTAATATATTCCCTACTCATTATTAATCTTCCAAGCATTACAAGGTATATTTTTTCTTGAATATGTCAAGTAATTTCATAAATTTTTGTCTTTCTACTTCATAATCTAACCTTTGGATGCGACCAGTTAAGTCCTTTATGATGGACTCCTCCTTTCAGAGTTCAACTAGAATACATGTGGATAAATGGATTTTAGAGTTGTCATTTGAGCCTTTTTAGGAAATGTCTAAAATGTTTCACAATTTCTATTCTAACTCTAGTTTCTATATATACCTAATGATGCTTATCTACTGTTGAATAAGTTCTCAGAATATAGGAAACAAGGCTGTGAAACAAGAAAATGACGAGATTTTCGTGAAGGTCGCATCCCTTCTTGATTGTGAAGATTAATATGCATTTGAGTTTGCACATATGTCATAGAAGAGGCCAATGCCTTGTTTACTCAATTATGTTATTGTTTATAAGTGCCCGTGTTCTAGTCTAGGCAACGATTACCTTACAAGATGTTCTTCTAATAATTATTGAATGTTGTTTGACACTTTCAAAATATGAATATGGTAGCTTATTCCTCCTAGTTTGTCATGGTTGATTTGCAATTAGTGTTATTTTGTCTATATAATGCATTCCCTACTTATTATTGGTCTTCCAAGCATTGCAATATACGATTTTGAATTAATGGATCCCGCTTTACATGTCTCATACCTTATATTTTTTTCTTTGATGCATTTTGAATCAATAGATCTCGTTTTACTTTGATTGTTTTTACAGGAGCTTCCATGTAACCGAACAACTTTTATCTGCAAATGGCTCTGTGCAATTTCTTGTAGTTGCTTTGGAGAGACAAAATTGATAATGCTGCGTTGGCATTAGAAATTTTCCTCATGCTCATTACTTTAGTACTCTGTTTTAGGGTAAACGCAAAAGCCTCGATTTTTTTATGATTACGGTTGTTATTATTGTTGATGCATAAGTTTCAAATGAGAAAACCTAGAGGCTTTTGTGTTTACCTTTGTTTTTGGAATGCACCCAACCTTTTCAACAATCTAGTTCCTATGTTGCCATGTTCTTCGTAAGATTGAAATAGTGCTCTTGTTGTTAGTAATCTAGACTGATAATTATTGCTTCTATTTTTATTTCGTTTTCAATTTTAGTTATTATTCACTAATAGATAATTGTTGTTTATGTTACGAGAATATGTTGGCCAGAAGGTTTTTACATGGATGGAGTGATTATGAGGTTGTAACTATGAAAAACTCAATATCGGTGGACACCAAAACTTGTGTTTGACATTCACTTCTAGAATAAGTCACACTATTCTCGGGCAAAACGGGTATGATTTCATCTTTTTAGAATTAAATTTGTATTTACTTCATTTTTCTTCTTTAAATGATTAGATATTTTCCTCAAATTATATAAGCCTCTAAGAATCATATCATCGCACACAATGTTAATAAAGAATTTGAATTCAGAATTAGTATGGCGTTTGCTAATGAGAATGAAGTGTATAATACATACAATGTATATGCAATTTGCAAAGGATTTTGAGTGAACAAAGGACAAAAAGCGAACAATAGTAAAGGTGTATTGCGAAGATACATATTTGTATGTAATTGTGAAGGACACTCTCCACCAATCATATCTCATGAACAAAGAAATATTTATAGGATAGTAAAGAGAACCGGATATTAGGCTTGCATTAAATTTAAAATCGAACATGGAGTCGTGGGAGTCACCAAGTTCGAAAATGTTCATAATCATCCTTCATTGATGATAAGCAAAAACATCTTATATGCTCAAATCGACACATTACGGATACTAGTAAATGTATCTTGACTTCTATGACTAAGGTTGGTATAAGAGTTGCAAAAGCATATTTCTATCTCTATGATGAAGCGAGTAAGCCAAATAACATTGGTTTTACATTACATGATTATTAAAATTTCTTACAACCAAAAAGAAGAAATTTGATTAGTGTAGATGATTGTTAAAGCCTCATTAACCATTTTAATTGTTTACAATCAAATGGAATCAATTTTTTTACGCATTTTAATTGGATGAGGAACAAAGACTAACCATTGTGTTTTGGTCTGATGGTTTATCTAAGTTGGACTAAGATAGTTTTGAAGATGTGGTAGTATTTGATACTATTTACTACACAAATAAAAACAATATGATATGTGCGTCTTTTGTTAGTTTGAATCATTATTGAAAAAATCTTTTGTTTGGTTGTGTATTTTGATGGATGAAATTATTACTGTTTATGTTTGTGCATTTCAATCCTTTTTAGAGGCAATGGGTAATAAAGCACCTAAAACTGTTTTTCACTGATCGAGATCATGCTATGACAAATGCTATTAAAATTATTTTCTCGAATTCTAGATCTTTAATTGGATTTTGTGCCTGATTATAATTTAATGTCGAACTATTGCAATGTAATATTATATCCCCATCTACTATTTGACAGGTTTACTACAAGACAAGGTGCAATCTTGAACCTCTATGTAATTGTATTATGTCAATGTAATACATTCCCTATTCATTATTAATCTTCCAAATATTGCAAGGGACATTTTTTCTTGAATATGTCAGGTAATTTTATAAATTTTTATCTCTTTGCTTCATCATCTAACCTTTGGATGCGACTAGTTGAGTCCTTCAAGATGGACTCCTCCTTTCAGAGTTCAACTAAAATACATATGAATAAATGGATTTTAGAGTTGCCATTTAAGCCTTTCTAGGAAATGTCTTAAATGTTTCACAATTTCTATTCTAACTCTGGTTTTATATATACCCGATGATGTTTATCTATTGCTAAACAGGTTCTTAGAACATAAGAAACAAGTCTGTGAAACAAGAAAGGAAAGAGATTCTTGTGAATGTCGCATCCCCTCTTGATTGTGAAGATTAATATGCATTTGAGTTTGCACATATGTCATAGAAGAGGCTAATACTTAGGTAACGATTACCTTACAAGATGTTCTTCCAACAATTATTGGATGCTGTTCAACATTTTCAAAATATGAATATGATAGCTTACCCCTCCTAGTTTGTCATGGTTGATTTGCAATTTGTTTTATTTTGTCCATATAATGCATTCCCTACTTATTATTGGTCTTCCAAGCATTGCAAGATATGATTTTGAATCAATGGATCTTGTTTTACATGCTTCACACCTTATATTTTTTTTCTAGTTGGTATTGACTATTTTGATGTATTTTAAATCAATGGATCTCGTTTTACTTTGGTTGTTTTTATAAAAGCTTCTATGTAATCGAACAAGTTTTATCTGCAAATGGCTCTATGCAATTTCGTATAGTTGCTTTAGAGAGACAAGATTGATAATGCTGCGTTGGCATCAGAAATTTTCGTCATTCTCATTACTTTAGTACTCTGTTTTAAGGTAAACGCAAAAATCTCGATTTTTTATGATTGCGATTGTTATTGTTGTTCATACATAAGTTTCAAATGAGAAAACCTCGTGACTTTTGTGTTTACCTTTATTCTTGGAATGCACCCAACCTTTTCAACAATCTAGTTCCTATGTTGCCATGTTCTTCGTAAGGTAGAATAGTGTTCCTGTTGTTAGTAATCTAGACTGATAATTATTGATTCTATTTTTATTTCGTTTTAAATTTTAGTTATTATTCACTAATGGATAATTGTTGTTTATGTTACCAGAATATGTTGGCCATAATTTGCATGGGTTGAGTGATTATGAGGTTGTAATTATGAAGAACCCAATGTCAGTGGACACCAAAACTCGTGTTTGACATTCACTTCCAAAATAAGTTGCACTATTCTCGAGCGAAATGGGTATAACTTCATATTTTTAGAATTAAATTTGTATTTACTTCATTTTTCTTCTTTAGATGATTAGATATTTTCCTCAAATTGTATAAGCTTCTAAGGATAATATCATCGCACATGATGTTAATAAAGAATTTGAATTTAGAATTGGTACGGTATTTGTTAATGAGAATGAAGTATACAATACATATAATGCATATGCAATTTGCAAATGATTTGGAGTGAGAAAATGACAAAAAGTGAACAATAGTAAAGATGCACTGCAAAGATGTACATTTGTATGTAATTGTAAATAACACTCTCCACCAATCCTACCTCATGAATAAAGAAATATTTATAGGATAGTGAAGAGAACCGGATATTAGGCTTGCATTAAATTTAAAATCGAAAATGGAGTCTAGGAAGTTACCAAATTCGAAAATGTTCATAATTATCTTTTCATTGATGATAAGCAAAAACACCTTATATGCTCGTATCAACACATTACAGATATTAGTAAAAGTATTTTGACTTCTATGACTAGGGCTGGTATAAGAGTTGTAAAAGCATATTCCTATCTCTATGATGAAGCGGGTGGACCAAATAACATTGAGTTTACATTATATGATTGTTAAAATTTCTTACAACCAAAAAGAAGAAATTTGATTAGTGTAGGTGATTGTTAAAGCCTCATCAACCATTTTAATTGTTTACAATCAAATGGAAGCAATTTTTCTTACACATATTTATTGGATGAGAAATAGAGATTGACCAATGTTTTTTTGTCTGATGGTTTATCTAAGTTGGACTAAGATAGTTTTGGAGATGTGGTAGTATTTGAGACTATTTACTGTACAAATAAAAAAAATATAATATGTGCGCTTTTTGTTAGCTTGAATCATTATTGAAAAAATGTTTTGTTTGGTTGTGTATTTTGATGGATAAAACTATTGTTTTTTATGTTTGGGCGTTTCAATTCTTTTTGGAGGCAATGGGTAATAAAGCCCCTAAAACTGTTTTCACTGATCAAGATCATGCTATGAAAAATGCTATTAAAATTATATTCTTGAATTCTTATCATCGTTTATGTATATGGCATATTGGAAAAAATGCTACGTATCATATTGCACATTTTCTTGGAAAGTTAGGTTTTTACGATAAATATTGGCACAAACTTTTATATCATTGTGAATCTGAAATTGAAATTGAGACCACTTGGAAAGCTATGTTAAGAGTGGGGTTTAGATAAAAGCAAGTGGTTGGATAATTTGTATCATCTGCGTCATAAATGGTGTCCTGCATTTGGCTGTGATTTTTTTTTAAGGAAGTAGATCTACATAAAGAAGTGAGAGCATAAATAATGTGTTTCAAGATATGGTGCATAAGACAATGACTTGATCTAAATTTGTCAGTCATTATGAAAAGCAAGCTGAAAATTGCAACACTGAAATTATTGATGATTTTGAGTGTGCTCGAGGAAAACCACATATTGTGGTTGAAAATAGTGGAATTTTGCAACATGCTAGACAAATATATATATATATATATATATATATATATATATATATATTCATGTCATTTATAGGAATTTTCAAGCTAATTTATTGCATGTATTATCTAAATATGTTTTTGGATCATAAACTTATGGTTATGTATATACTTTTATCATGGGAACCGGAAATAGTGAATGAAAGCATATTGTGCATTTTAGTCCGAGTGATTCTACCATTTTATGTAACTGCAAGTTATTTGAAATGCAAGGATGGTTATGTAGGCATGCTCTATACATCTTGACAAATGTTACAAATATTATAAGGATTCCATCGCAATATATTTTGAAGAGGTGGACAAAAGTTACAAAACAAGAGACTTATTGTGAATATGTTGCACAAAACTCTTATGATGCGATTAAATCAAAAACATTGCGTCTAATGAAGTTGATGTGGTTAGCTTTCATGTTGATACGGTTAGCTTTCAGTTCCCAGCTGCTTGGATTCAGAGCCTTTGCTGCCACTCTTCTTTTCCTCCGACGTCGGAGATTCGAAGCCGTTGTCAACCTCAAGTTGGACCTTCTCCTTTATCTTCTTCTCTTTGCTCTTGCTTTTGGAGTTCTTTGGGGATTGAGCTTAATCGGACATAATTATCAAAGGCATTGATGAAGCTGTTGGGAACAACGAGAGGAGTTTAGGGGATAGGAGGGGAGGGAGGGGGTGGTTTTGTCATTTCTTCTCTTTTTCTCTTGTGCTCAATCTCCTTGTTGGAAACGATCGAAGGCGGAGGCAGAGGTAGAGGGGTCTCAAAACCCAGCTGCAATCGGCGAGGCTCTTGTGGGGCGATGTGCCAGCAACATATGACCGACGATGCTTTTAAGGAGGTGGAGAACGAGTAGAAGCATAAGGCCATTAGGTCCCGACCATCAACCTCGAGGACATAGAGTCCAAAGACCTTGTGGCGGCTCGGAGTCAGAGTTGATGACGTGTTTGTTGGAGGGACGCATTCAGACGAAGGTCCAGAAGTTGTCAAGAGACTAACACAAGCACAAACCTTGTGCTCGATCTCCGTAGGAACAGTTGGAGGTGAAGGGGATCGTGACCCAACTGTGACCGGCAAGGTTCTGGCAAGAGGTGATGTGCTAGAGGTAGATGACCAACGAGGCTTTTGAGGAGGCGGAGGCAGAAACGGATGGGTTGGAATGCGCGGAGAAGGAAACACAATTCTCAGTCGTTCTCTATTTGTTCTCCTGCGAGGGGAGAGAGAGAGAGAGAGAGAGAGAGAGAGAGAGAGAGAGAGAGAGAGAGAGTTCAATTGAGGAGAGAAATTTTTCGAGCGGCAGCGTTATGCATTTCTTAACCCATTGACGTGTCTTTTCTTCTACTAGCAAGCTGAGCCAAGCCAAACTAGCCCTTCCATTTTCTAGCGGGTCCCCATAGGACACGTGTCGATATCTGAGTGATGTGCGTGCACCACGTCAACAGATGATATGGCGCGCACATACCACTTAATGTTTTCTCAACTTTTATGACTTTTGAGCCTTGCTTGAGTGAAAGTCCCTTGGAGAAATAGGACCTTGGAGTCAAAGGTCAATGTTATTAAATTTTGAGAAAATGCATACCATCATTTTTCTATGTAAAAATCTAAAATGGATATTATTTTAAATAAGGATCTAAATTATCCTTATTTTTTTAATAAGAACCTAAAGTAGACTTTATTTCAAATAATATTTGAAGTAGCCACGTCAATTTTTAAAGAATAGCTCAACCTCAACCGCTAGTTAAAGGCATTTTTTGTCTTTTTATATTTTATATATTTTTCCTATTTTTCTTTCTTTTTTCCTTTCTCTATTTTTTCATAAAAAAAGAGTAAAACTTAAAATAAATAAAATAAAAAAGACACACAAGCGGGAGCTTGCCCTAACCCTCTCACTTGTGGCTGACATCCTATCATCAATGGGATGTCGGCCATGGCCGACGGGGTCACCGGCAACCTTCTCCTAATTCTAGCAAGGGCATGCTCGCCTTCATGTTTAGTTGATGAGGCTCATCAGCCATGGTTGACACCATAGTGATAATGGGAGGCAACCATAAGTGGGGGAGGGTTGTCAACCCTATCGTGTTGTTTTAAAATAATAATAATAATAAAATTTAAGCTTTTTTTTAAAGAAAAAATAGAAAAAGAAAAAATGAAATAAAATAAAAGTAAATAACATAATTTCCCTAATGTCAAGCAATTTTTTAAGATTAAAATGACCATGAAAATGCCTTTTTTCAAACAATATTCATTTCAAATGCTTATTTAATAAATTGAGAGCATTTTAGGTATTAAATTGAAATAAGATTTATTTGAAACCCTTATTTGAAAAATCGAGAGCACTTCGAACCTTTACTTTGATTTTTTTTCTTAAATTTTTATTCCTCCCTATGGTCTAAAGGACTTTGGAAATGCTTCTCATCGCCTGAGCGCGATGAGGAGTCGTCTAACATTGACTGAGCCCGACAAGGTCTCACCAACGGTCGTCATTCCTCGCCAGTATATTGGCTCTACTGATCTTTAACATGGTAATCCCCGTCAAAAGTCCTTTGCACCTCTTTTTATTTCAAGGATCGATACGAAACACAAACGATACCGCAATTTAGGACCTCTAAATGACAAGGAGCTTAGGACTGACGGCAACTTTTCCTCAAAATCCAAAATCTGGTCAGAACAAAAACCGAAACACGGCTCAAAGATCAAACCGAACATGAATTTTAGAGAGCGTGCGGCGAGATGATGGAGCGGAAGTGGGAAATGCCATTTTCTATGGTTCCTCGAGGGACCGGCTCTAATGGAGGAGGAGCAGGGCAGCACTCAAATGACCTCGTAAGAGGCCTATCTTCTGGTCATCACCCATCGTAATCACATATATCGCCTTTTTTTGATAATATTTAAATTATAAATCACACATTTATATAATAGTTTAAGTTTTTAAAATAATCAGCAGCCTCACATAATATTAGAATTAGAAATATTTATTTCAAATCTTATAAATTTCCATTTGCTTCCCCAGTTAAATATTTTCATAATTATTACTATCAAATTAAATAATAAATCATGCCTTAAATTGAAGGGAAAAACTTTCAATCCGGGAAAGATGACGAGCCATTCAAGGAAAGCACCGGAATTGGAGAAAAGCGCATGAAACTTGCAAGCTCATCGCATCCCACAATGTCCAAAATCTGATTTTTGGAAGTTCTCGCGATGCCGAGGTCGGTGTCTCTCTCTCTCTCTCCTGTCCCGGTCAAGCTCTCCCAACACTCTTTCAAACCGAACGCGAAGGAAGCCATTCCCAACACGCCTCCCGCCCCCGCAGTCGTGGGAGACGGCAAGCAAAGTAGTAGGAACGTATTACGTTGAAAACGTGAGGAGTTCTTGTCTCAAACCCTCGTCCCAACCAGACCGAAGGGTAGATGGATTGGGTAGAAAGACAGATCTGGAACTTTGCAAGTCGAGAAGCTCAGGGTCTCGAATTCGATCCATCGCATGATTCCATCTCGATCCCTAGTCATGAACCACTTGATTTTGGCTCTGTGTCATGCCAGGATTCCTTCTCGATGCTGATGACGCCGTATTTCTGAGTCTTTTTTATTGAGATTTCGATAATGGGTCGTTTTTTAAAAGATACTTTTCCGCCTTTGGCATGTCTTAATCAAGATGTTAGGAGTGAAATTTCCACTAGAAATTGGCGCCTTGATTGGATGGAAGGGTCCAACCCACGTGTTCAGTTCCAAAGAAATGGGGTCCTTTTCAGCTGCCTTTACATGACTAACCCCAAGCTGGAGCCTTCTCTCTATATTAACCCCTGAAGTCCTCTTGATACTTATGCATCACCATTAGATTTTTCTACAGAGAGAGAGAGAGAGAGAGAGAGAGAGAGAGAGAGATGGCCATGGCTGCTACTTGCTGCCTCAATCCCTCTCCTCCCACCTCCCGTTCAAGCAACTTTCCATCTTCTTCCTCCTCCATCATCACTTCAAGAACAGTACAGGCCTCCTGGTGAGTCAATCTTTTGTTACTTCATTCTCTCCACTTTGTATCATAATCTCTTCATTTCGATTAGACATTGATCGGATGCAATTTTCAGGAAGAGGAATGAGGTGCAGACGGGGGCGGTGAGAGTGGCGATGATGGTCATCGGGCTAGTGGAGATGGGCAACTCGTTCATAGGGCTCGGCGAGATCGCCGAGGCCATGGCTAGTGAGACGGCTGCGGCGCCCAAGGACAAGGTCACGAGAATCGCGAGGTGGAGCGAGAAGAGAGCCTGCCCACCTTGGAGGCTCAACTCCTTTGAGACGGTTGTGCCGGAGAACCTCCCGAGGCCGCATGCCTACCGGAAGTCGGAATCCATTGGGTATTCCGATCCCCATGATGCGCCAACCCTCAAGGCCAGGGTCGCCAAATCAAACCCTAGATGCTTCTCCATGTAAAACTCACATGCCCAGTACACAAAACAGCATTTATAAATTTTATATATACTTCCTATCAATTCTGTTTTTCGAAATTATTTACATCATGCATATTGAATAATCGATTTATGTCATCTTAACTGATTGAAGCAATTCTAATTGCAATGGGATTTCGACCCTTTAGATCAAATATTTGCCTTGCATTCGAACGTCTCCAATCTTTTCAACATGAATCATCAAAATCATGCTTGGAAATGGAAGAGGAACACAGATTTTTTTTTTTTTTTTTGGTTGTGTTGTTTGGGGTGTGTTCAATGACAATATCTAGCGAATGGTTGCAGTACAAGGTGTACAAACTTGAAACATTGCTCCAAACGCACGTACGTTGCTAGTTCCGGTTTCGTTTCAGTACAGTCAGTACGTTCTCTCTTGACAATTTAGTACAAGTTTTCTTCAATTTTCCTTTTTTGAGGAAGGAAATTCGTACAGGACGTGGCCAACGCCACGTGGCTACCTTTGAGAGGGACCCACTGGTGGGCCCCCTCATCTTCTTAAGTATCTGAATAAGTCTTAGGCCCAATCGTTAGCCTCGCTCCATTTTCAGATATTCGTTTTGGTATGTGATTCAATCCGATCCGGCACGAGCGGCCCAATGGGCCGGGCACGGGTGCATCTGGCAATCTTGAATATTTGCCCAATGGGCCCGGCCCATCTATCTTGGCCCCTTCATGGGTGGGCTTGGGGGGAAGCTAGCAAGCCCCTGACACAGATACCCGATTCACCTCTCTCGAAGACCCGGCACGGTCTTAGCTCGACCCAATCGCTACTCATGGCGAAGGAACCATCTCTATTGCGTCGCAACGGGTTACTGGATAACCAAGCAGGTCGTCTCCCGGTCCGGGTGCATACAAAATTTTTTCTCCGAAATATCGAGCACAGTCCAAATGTTTTATCCGAAGGAAAATAAAGAAATTCAAGACGCTTGATGCTGTAAGATAGGATGAGCGGACAGGCATGTGCGCTGTTCTTAGATTGGAGTAAGGCCGGGCCAATTAACGGGTTACTCAGGTACCAACAGCAATCATGGGCCCATTCTGTCTCCTCTAAAAATTTAACGTCCGTTTTATAGCATGAATGCTCATTTGCCTAGCCACAACATCTTTCGAATGGAGATGCTATCTATCATGGACAGAAGGCAGGAGCTTGCTAATTGTCCGAAGCATTCTAGTCTAAGATCGTAGTCTAGATCTCGGCATGGTGTGATCGAATGAGCCTTAGCTCATAAGTACAGAATGAGCCTTTTCTACGAAGCAAAGCGACCTTAACTTGCTTGCTTCTTGTGAAGATTGAGGGTATTTTTTTCCGGTTGGAGTCCTCAAGTGTATGATTTTTTAACCTGTTCTTTTTTGTTGTGGTTTTTTCAGTGGGGATATATATCTAGCACTTCCTGCCAGTCTTTTCCTTCACGACGCGCTTAGGGCATTATCGTAAGAGTCAAATACATGCTCTGGACTGCTTGGTTTGAGTTATAGCTATTTGCGCCACTCGCTAATGCTCCTTTGCCTAGCCACAACATCTTTTCGCATCAACCTACTGTCGATCAAGGAACAAAAAAGCAAGAGCCTGCACAAGTCTAAGATCGTAGTTTAGATCTCGGTACTGTATGATCAAAGGCTTTTCGCTTGCGCATAGGCCTGGCTGGAAGCTGGCCCCCTAAAAGATTTGGTCGAGATCTTTAAGTGTATGCGCGATACGCTAAGGTCGTAAGTCAAGTACAGAATGAGCCTTGTTTACGAAGCAGACCAACCTCAACTTGCTTGCTTTTAGCAAAGACTAGATGACTTCTTTGGTCGAGATCTTTAAGGGTACAATTTTTAAACCGATTCTCATTTGTTGTGGTTGTTTTTTTTTTTTTTTTTTTTTTTTTTTTTTTTTTTTTTTTTGGGAGGGGTGGGGGATATATATCTAGAACTTCATGTTAGTCCTTTCCTTCACGACCATCATAGATCATTATTGTAAGAGTCAAACACACACTATGGAGTGCTCGATATAAGTTATAGCTATTTACACCACTCGCTACTTGAAGGTCCCAAGTTGGCGAGCCCGTCATTGTAGCTCCACAAAAATACCGACGGCCATGAATTTTCCCCCATAGATATGTCATAGTTAGGGAACACAAAACGAACTATTCAAATATTTAGTCATGATGTGAATCAAACTCATGATCTTGTGAAAGACATGTGACAAAAGAATTTTATTTTGGCCGAGTGTCTCGTGCGCACCCACTTTTTCAATGCTCAAAATCTCATGAGCAATTTATTGAAGAAACGTTAGAATTTTTAGTGCACTGACTATAGTGCTATCAGGTAGAATTAACGTTCGCATGAGGCCTTGTTTCGTAGAAGGGACTTCGGGGAAAGGAGTCTTGATTGTAGCTTGTTCTAGCCCTATTCCTCCCGAAAAAGGAAGAGATATCTTTCCTAACATATGACATTTAAGATAAATACTACAAAAAAGACTTAAGATGCTCACTGCAATTAAATACCCAAAAACTTTTTTTGTATCACTAAAACCCATAAATCTCAACTTCTTTTCCGTGTCACAAAAAATCAAAATTTATATCCTCTATTTCGGTTTGATTGGGGGTACATTTATTACATCGAAATAAGTTTGAAATTTTTTACGATACAAAACAAGTTTGGATATATAGATATTCAATAACACATAGAAAAGTCTAGATTATTTGATGATTTGGGAATTTGTGTGATATTAACCCTTACATTTATATGTCAGTATACTATATTTCCTCACTTTTTCTTTAAAAAAAAAATAATGAGTTTATACAAAAGCACTTTAACAATGTCAAAATGGAAAAACTATTTTAATTTTCAAATTCCACATCTCAAAAGTTGAAGAGTTAAATAACAAAGTCGAAAGTCAAAATTTAGAAGACTTACGTAATATCCTAAAATAATTCATTCGAATTCTTCATTCATTTTTTCTTGGTATAATTCCATAGTTGCTTTAATTTTTCTTTCTTCCATTTTCTACTTCGTTACAATTTCTCTATAAGAAAATGAAATTCGATGTGGCCATAGAAAATTTGGAGATGCCATTCCTATCTTAATTTGAAGACTTCAGGCTTGTTAACACATGATAAAATTCCGAACTTTGTACCCGAGAACTGTTCGCCAGAATTTAAATAAAATAACAAATCCCCTCCTCCCCAAAAAAAGAAAAATCCACCTTAGAACAAAACTTCTGTGATTATGGACCGATGCAAAATTTATAATTAAGTTGAATCAAGCCGATACATTATCAAGATCAAGCTCGAGACGATTCACATATTTGGTGCTCAACGCCCATCTCACGCTCGATCGAGTATTAAAATTGCTACCCGAAATCAGCCCCCAACAAAAGGGCGAAATATTCAAACTCGACTTGATCACAATGAAGTCATACATGAATCCAAACACGAGCTCGAGCTAAATAAGCTCGAACCATTTTCATTTGCCTTATACGTGGGTGTGCGCAGTTATATATGCTACGAAATCTTAAGAATTTCTTTATTCTGTCTATTTAGCTGATAAATATCATTGAAAGAATAATAAAAATTTGAGCAGGCTCAAAAGCTCGTCGAACTAGTCTTAATGAATTCGAGCTAGACTCAACAATATGCTCAAGTAACTCAACTCAAATTCAGGCACATTAATTTCTACCCAATTTCTACCCGATCTCTAGTAAATATCGAGCCCAATCTCAGCTTCATATCGAGCCCAATCTCAACTTCTCGTAAACACGTTGATGTCACCCTTACATGAAACAATTGTTGGGTAATCTTAGAATGGGATAATGACATAAATGATTCCCAAACTTTTATTTAGTGTGGAATGTAACTCATAAATTTTTAATTTATTCAATATAATTCATTTTACATAAATGTGAAATGTGGTCCTCCAACTTTTGATACATGTTCAATTCAGTCTCTAAACTACATGAAATTGTTTAATATTATTCTTCAATTAATTCAAATTCAGTGATAACATTGAAATTTTTCATATAATCCAAGAACTAAATTAAACTTGTACAAACGACATTAAACAAATTAAAATTTCATGAATGGCATTGCACATTGAACCAAAATTTACGGACCATATTGGACAAATTAAAAATTTAGATAACCTCGTTACACAATAGGGCATTTGAGACTTCTAGTGAGTGCGAGTACGAAAACCATTTGGGCTTCATGGACTATTTGTGTCGTTTTCTCATTCAAAATCCCTTGTCTCCCTTTTGTAGGCAAGAAAAAGATGGTCACGGAATCTACGGACACGAAGCGTGACTTCCTCTTTGCAACTTGCAAAATAACGAAGTTGATGCTTTCTTTTCTGCACTACACGGTGATGGTGGAATCGAACGAAGCTCGAAAGGGCAAATCAAAATGGCAGGGAGACATGGTGAAAAACAGGCTATTTGAAGCCTGACACGACCCACTAAGGCTCAAGTCATGGGAGAAAAGCCCCCAAACAATCATGACGCCCATGAGGAGCCAATGGACGATGACAGGCGATTGGTGATCCAATTATGACCTTTTTTTTTTTTTTTTTTTTTTTTTTCAATCTTACTCTATCTCTATTCTAAATTTTAGACTTTTGTGATATCTCCTTACAAAATGTGAGGGTTAAAATTCATACTTAACGTAAAAATCGTTCATATCCCAATCCCATTGAGAATGTAAAAATTCGGGTCCTCTATATTTTTCATGCTACATAGGAATGGTTATTACTGAAACAAACTCTAGTGGTGAAGAATATGGGTATATTCTCCCTCGTGGGGGACTTCAGAAAATATTCTCGGATCATGCGGTGGGGCCTTGGCTTTCAAGAATCGCTCATTACAATCACGCCCTCATGATCATCCCTCTGAATAGCCACGAACCCTAGGGCTGGACCTAGCTGGGGCTCTGCATGCACTACATCAAAAGCTGCCTGCAGCAAGAGCACCTGAAAACCCTAGAGCTTCAGAAACCCTAGAGCTTGTTCAATTTGTATGGAGATCTCCAGTTGCACCACGCTCCTAAGCTCTGTACATGTTTACAGCATCACACATGTTGATCTTGGAAGATATTTTGCATCGCTTGCTGATCCATACATAGAGTTCCATTCCATCTAGTAATTTGAAGTTTCTTAGGTTGAATTTCCTCATATGATGTAAGTTAAACTTGCATTTTGCTTCTTCATTCCCTGACTAACAAATGATTTGCTGCGTGGATTTGCAAGTTGTTTGTGGCCTTTTACTCTATGTGCAAGATAAGCACGCCACACTCCTCCTCTCCATTATAATTTTCACATGAGAGAGGGTTTTCGAGAATATCTTGCATCTTATTTGCACAATTATCATTGCCTTATGCACACATCGTTTGTTGTGGTACAAGCGCGCTTACAAGGGTAATAAGCAAAAGAGTCCCAAATGTGAGAACTGATGTGATGAGAAGCAATACATATATCTAGTTGTCTTAGCTTTCGAATGAATATGAGTGTAATTGAATAATTCAATGATTTTGGGCCTAAACTCCTTCTTAGTGACCTTCTTATACACAAGAGACTCGCAAGTGAGGCAGAGAGATCATTGAGCCACAAGGGGAAGAGTATTTGGTGGAAAAGTCTCACACAGAAGTTGTGTGGTGAGGATCTTAAACTTGTTTAAAGATAAATTCAACTGGATATTTCTAATGGATACAAAATTAGGCTCACTCTCAGTGATCTCTGGGTGATATCTCAAAAGAGTTAGAATTTGGAATTTAGCTTTACAAATCAATTTTCAAGGAGAAAACCTGGGAATCGCAGAAGTACTTATGACAAAATATCTACGTAAGGCATGGGACAGAGATAGAGAGGGACGTCTTGCCTACGCGAGACATGGGGCATGGGGTGGAGTTGACAACTTAGACGGGGCAAAAATTCTCCGAGGATGACCGACCCTAACAGAGATCGTTTTTTGAGTCATACGATAAGCAGAGCAGAAGGAGATACCCTCCGATTGTCGAGTCGAATATCTTTCATTCCAAGTTAATAATTTCGAAATGATATCGATCATAACAAAACTACTAAATTTAGGAAGAGAAAAAATTTGCCAATGTCCACCATCTATTCTAAGCCAAAAGAAAAGAGAAAGGAGCGAGGAAGTAATTCCTCAGGAATCATCGAGTTCTAATGTGAATTACCTACTTTTGATGGAATGAAAAATGAGGTGGATTTAGTGCAATGCATGAAAACTATCCCGAAATACCACTTGAAAATTCAATTGCATCATCAACAATATAAAACATGTGATTGTAGATGAGTCTCGTTATGTCATACTTAAACTTCCTTGTTATATATCATATATAGAACAAGCAGTTGTGAAGCTTGTATAGGTTGTCATGAAAAAGAAAATGTATTGCATATCACATGAAGTGTAATTATCAACAAACTATGGATTCTCATTAGAAGAACACGAGAAGTTTTAAGGATTAAGTTATCTCATGCTATGTGATGGAAGGATTTTTTTAATATATCGTGGAGTGTCTCAAAGTATTTGTTAAGCATATCTTTAATTTAAAGAGAGTTTGAATTTTTGATGTATTACTCACACAAAACATGAGGAGGATAGTTACATTTAATATTACATTCTCTCATCAATTGGGTTCGGGACTTGTTAGCAAAAACCAACACATCTTAACACAAAATCGAAAAATAACCTAAATTAAGAAAATAACATGTTTCAAATAGAAAGATGATTTTTTCCATGCAATTCATGGTACCTCATATCTACTTGAACATTTATTGGTTTCGACCATTAGGCAAAATAACACAAACGATTTCCAAATTTTAGCTTAATGTGTGATATTATCCATAAACTTTTAATTTATTCGATGTAATCCTTAAACTTTACATTTCCAAACTTTTAAGTTACATAATATGGTCCATGAACTTAGAAAACATGTTCACTTTTTTTTTAATTATTTAAAAATATTCAATATTATCTTCGAACTTAAATTAATGGAAGAATGATATTAAATTTTTTTATATAATTCATAAATTATATAAAATTTAAAATTTACAGATAATATTATATATTAAAATAAAATTCAAGAACGACATTATATATTGAGCCGAAAATTCATGAAATATTTTTGTAATTATCCCTAGTAATTCCTATTGCGTTTTAATCGACCGACGACGCTGTCGTCATGCTTAGGTTCCAACACCCCGTCGGGCCGCTCTCGTTCCGCAACGCTGACGTCACCGCGAAACTCCCATTTCGCACGTGCGACGGAATTTTTGTCGCCATTTTGGAAGCACGCTACTCCCTGATGCCACCGGCCGTTAGATCCAGTCCCATGGACGATCGGACGGTCCCGGCTCGACTGACAACCGGCGACACGTGCTCCGAATGGGAGCCCCCGAGAAAAGAAGAAGACAGGGCCCGAAGGGACGACGGGGAGCTGTCGACACGTGGCGCAATCAGATTACGATAGTGCCCTCGATCGTCAGACTGGTGGTTTTGGTCAAAGTCATGGTCAATGCCAGGACCCCAGAGGTCAAAATTCAAAGGCTAAGGTATTTCAGGAGACGTTGCAGATTAAACGTCAAGTCGGCAGGTCATTTTTAGTCATTTCGTGGGTCTTGAAGGTAAGGTGATTTTGATTTCTCTGTTGGTTGGGCAAATTTTAATTGATTTATTTTTTTTAAGCTGATCAAATTTTGATGTGCAGCTTCTCATGCAATAATAATTTTTAATGTTTGAATAATATATAAGCAATTTTTTTTTACTTAATTTAACGTATAAACAAATATGCTCTTAACTCGCGAACGATTTTATGCCGGATGTTTCTTTCTTGATCTTGGACCCATATGGTCAAGTCGGCTTTTCTGATTTCAATTTATGAAGACGATGTAATTTTGTTAGATCATGATTAGGTCAAGGCAATCACGCATTGTAGATGATCATGCTTGCCTGGTGATTGAATCTATCAACCACATTATTGGTCACACTCGACTCATCATATTCGTCGCTATTAATTTGACTCTTCTATTTAATAATATATCTCTCACATATCACAAGTCATTTGAAATAGCTAAACATAATTAATTAGACAATTTCATTTTTAATTGAAAGCTTTTTATTTATTAGACAATTTCGACATGTTGGTCAATTGAAGATGTAAAGCCAATAGCTCCATTTGTTCTACCCCATGTAAATATTCCTATTAGGCCTAACATGCTGATTAATTTTGATATTCTATGAAGACCAATGTTACCACCAAGGGGGTAAAATTGCCAATCGAATCCACAATTGACCCTAACATAATTTGTCGAAAATGTTCAACAACAATTGGGGTTAGGTGAGATATTATCATACATGTTCATAGGAAACCACATCCTGAATGAGTTGATAACCACCCTTTTTCTAGAGGCTTTGAAATTCCTAAATTTTCCATTTTATTGGCAAGGATGAATAATCAACCGTTGAGCAATACCCTAACAAATGAGTTTTTAAGACTCAGGTTATTTCCTTTGTCTTTGGCAAAAATTGCTTTTACATGGTACTATAATTTATCACCTAATTTGGTGTGTAATTAAGCAGAGATAGAAACACGATTTCATTCTTAGTTTCATAGAACCTCATGTATTGATTGTTGATTTGGCCATACTTGATCAATACAATAACAATCGAATCAATTAACTCGTTACTTGATTAAAAAAGATTAGAAATAGATATCTTACTTCATTCTTAGAGAAAAAAATTCACAAATTTTGCTTTCAATGTATTAAAGAAAGATTCAAAGGTCGACAAGAGTTTTCATGGATGAGCAACTACTCAAGGATAGAGATAGAGTCCACAAGAAGACTTTACACAAAACATGACTTTAGTAGAAAAATATGAGTCAGAGGATGAATATGACCAAAATGAAAATATTACAATTGTCGTGGCAAAAGCGGTGCTCAACAAGCCTTATGTTTGTTGATCCTTAAAACCTGCCAAGAAAAAAGAAGCAATGATACTAGGGCAAAAGGCACTCAAGTATACTCGTTCTATATTGATAAATTGGACAAAATTTTCGACTTACTTTTGAAAGATGGGAGGCCAAGTAATTTGAAGTTAGGAAGATTTAGTAAAGACAAAATATTGTAAGTTTTTTTTTTTTGGTTAAAAAAATATTGTAAGTTTCACCATTCCTGGAGCCATAAATTTAATTGTATTCTTCTCGGAAAAAAAAATTCAAGAGGCAATTTGGTGGGGGAAAATAAAATTTGCCGATGACAAGGGGATATACGATGATTCCTGATTATCTAATTTCAAGAATCGAATATTCGATAAATCATTCAATATTTTTAAAAGGGAGCATATGTTCACACAAAAAGGTGACCAATTTTTTGTTATTATTGGCAAGTGATAGATTTAGTTGATGAAAATAGAGTTTGATCATAGATGGATAGAATTACCAATAGTGTGAAGAGAATCGATAACTTGCTAGTAAAGTCATCAACGATACATAACGTGAAAGTTATCGACGAGAAGTTGATTGATGAAGTTATTGATATTAACAACAAGCAATCAATATGAGGATAACTACTAGTTGGTTATTTGTATTGAATTGCTATTTTAGGATTATTATAACTTCTTATAGATAAATATTGTTAGTTAATAGGAAGCCATAGAGTAACTTCCCGTGGATAATGTAACTTTGTAAGTACTAGAAAGTTATTTATTTATTTAGACTTAGGATGCGTTTATTTGTGTTTCTGTTTAAAAATTGTTCTAAGGAACATAAATAGAAAAAAGTAATTCTGCATTAGGGGAACAATTTTTTAATAGAAGAACGCATTTGGTAAATTTGTTCCAGAAATAGAAAAAGAACAAAAACACGTTTGGTAAACTTATAGAATTTTTTTATTTCTTTTAATTTTTTAAATTTTTTATTTTATTATTTATTTTTTATATTTTCTTTTTCCTTTTTTCTTTTTTTCTTTTTCCTTCCTTTAGGCTGGTTCTTGGCCTCGACCATGGCTGGCGACCGGCCAACAAGGGCCGGCGGCCTCACCCGGCCACAGCGAGGCTCGCCAGCCCCCGGCGAGGCCGGGCTCTCGCCGTGGCTGGGTGAGGCTCGGCCTCACCTTGGCTGGGCAAGCTCGAGCTCGCCCAGATCCGACGAGGCTGAGCTCGCCCAGTCACCAGCCATGGCGAGGCCGAGCCTCGCTGTGGCTGGGTGAGGTCGAGCCTCGCTAGGGGTTGGCGACGCTCGGGCGAGATCGCTAGCCCTTGACAATCGGTCGCCGGCCATGGCCAAGGTCGGCAACTAGCCAAATAATAAAGAAAAAGAAAAAGAAAAGAAGAAGAAAAAAAAGAGATGAGAGAGAAAATTTGTTCTTAAAATTGTTTCAGAAACAAGAAACACATTTTTCTTATTTCTTGTTTCTTGTTTTTGTTCCAAATGTGTTTTTGGGAACAAAAAAATAGATTTGGAACAAAAATGCAAACAAACGCGTTTCTGTTCTTTTTTTGTTCGTCGGAACAGAAAAACATAAAATGCGTTTATAAACAGAAATTAGAAACATAAACAAACAGGCCCTTAATAACCAGTTTATGCAACTATCTTTAGAGGGTTTTAAATACCCCAAAATGCGCTCCTTATGAGTCTCTTGATGATTATAACAAAAACCCACTATCTTTTATCAATGCAATTTTTCAATAATCTTTAATTTACGGTTCTTAACTTTAGTTGCACTCACTGTGAGTCTCTTGACGATTATAACAAAAATCCACTATCTTTTATCAATGCAATTTTTCAATAATCTTTAATTTACGGTTCTTAACTTTAATCCCAAAACTCTCTCCATCAACTAAATTTTAGTCATTGTCCTATCGTCGATTAAATTCCAACATAATATTATCACCGTTCCTTGTGATCCATTGATACTCCTATACAGGTCACTACAAACCTGTCTGTTTCTCATAAAAATCAAAGGACGAATTTCGGTGGAACATCAATTACTAAATTCCGACGAAGAACTGCACTACCGGATGTAGAAAAAGAGTCATCTAAGGAGAAAAAGGAAAGGAAAGAGCATCACACGAAGAGTCAACTTGAACATTAGGCTAAAAAAACAAAAACCTGAACATGGAACCCAGAGTAGAGTTGACTATCAAATGTCCTTGAACAGTGAAAGTTGGAAATGATCAACGAAAGCCATTACAAAGGAAAAGCATCCCCAATTATTGCTCTCAGAATTCAATGATCTCCAACTAAATATCTGGCTATATATTCCATGAAGATCTCAACCTTAGATCTTGTTGTTCTCTAACCCTAGCTAGACTCTCTCTCTGTCTCTCTCTCTCTCTGGGTTCCTCCTTCCTAGATCCCATGTCCACGCATGTCATTTATCATCGTGGTTGTTTCGTATTCCTCATATATCATAATAAGTTCATTGACTATATCATCTTTGCAAGATGTTCTGCTCATTCTTATTTTCATCGACTGCAGCTTTTCTGTTCTTTCTTGTCTCTTCAGTGTTCCTTGGGTAGCACTCACAAAAACTAGATGCCCTAAGGATCTGATGGAGCTGGCACTTACAATGAATATGGCATTACACAACAGAACTTATCAGCTGGAACTTCTGTTTGTTTATTTCGTTTCGTTAGAGGAAACGTAGCGAACAGCACACCATGCATGCATGAGAAGTCCAGACTTAGTTGTATATCGTTTACTAACCATATTTTAATATGGCTCGCCAGGAACATTGAATAGGCTCATCATGCCACCAATGCATTAGTAAAGCCATGCATTTACAACGCACTAATGATATGTTGGCTTCGTATCTTGCTTCGTGGACTAGTTTTTGAAATGTGATTAATCTGGCATTACAAAATAATTTATGACCTTGTCTGTTTCTATTATAAAATAAAGACAGGTTCCTTCTTGTTATTGCCATCCTACGTACTCTGCTAAGTACGGACTTTCAAATTTCGTTTTTGTTACCCAGGAAATAAGAGCACTTGCGTGGTGCATTGTACAGGGGAAATTACCGCATGGAGTCATGGACCTCATCTATGAACTATTTCGAGGGTTCAGACATAGCTGAGCTTCCATATTATAAGGATATCTCGCCTGCATTTTTTATATCCACTGTCTTGGATCGCAGGTTCAAGTTATGGAGCTTGAAACTCTTCTTGTTTTGTATTACGAACATTTGGTACTGAGTGAGGAGGTTGAATTGGAACCGACACTGGCGATGGTGATGAGGTGGCTCCGCAATATGTAAACTACATATGAAATTGCAAGACATGTACCAAAGATTGATCTTATGGGGGGAAAGGGTAAAAGAAAACATCTCTACTAGTCTTATCAAATCCGTATCAGAACTCTGAATTTCATCTTCGTGATCTCTACTGCGTCGTTGTTGGGATTATCCTCCTCGTTCACCAATTTAATCAACTAATGCATAGAATTAGAATGACTTCTTTGTTTGACTGATGATCGTTGGTGGTCAAAACATCCGCATCGCTGAAAAACCCGCAAGAAGACCCTCAAGACTTCAACAGTCCTCCAATTTTGTTGTCTCAACAGCGGAAGGCCGGCACTTCCACTATAAGTGGTATGATGGAGTGTCAGCAAACGCATCTCTACGCATCTCTTCTTCAACATCTTGTATGTTGAATTTTCCTTCATTTTTCGTCCAGAAGGAATTTTTCAACTTGCCCTCCCTGTGTCATGTACAGGACCTCCAACTCTTGATGCCCTAGTAGGGTAGATCTAATATAGTAAACCCACCCACGTATGTTGGCCACAAAATCATGAACTGGCCAAAACCATTTACCGCATAGCACGTGGAAGAAAATCTCATTGCAATCAGGCAATATCTAGCGTGATGCTGATGATTTTTTCAGAAATACCAAACTCATTAACAGCTCTCATTATTTTGATAGCCACATCTCGAGAATCGCTCGAAAATGTTATCTTTGTCATTGTAAGTGCTCAGTAATATAATTCTCATTTCTCTTTGATCCAAAGGATGTGTCTATATAGTATGTGTACTTCATAAGGTCAGCCCATAAAACAGATATAAAAGAGGGTAACAAAATTCTGGTCGATAGTAGATGCACCAATGCTACCTTTCTCTTTGTATAAGACTTGTAATTTCTAATGTTCCTCGTTTGCAAAACGGGCATAAGCTGACGTTGTAAAGCCGTTTGCAAGAATTGGACCAAGCGGTAATCTTCGGTGAATCCGAATGGTTGCTCGACGGCAAGATAATGATATGCAAGCTCCCGTTTATACATCGCCTTATCGCACATAAACAATGTGGCGTTGTACTTGAAAAGCTCCCCCCAGCCCTATATATCTCTTCCTAATGTCGGCACTGGTGCTTCCTCAAGTCGCTCGTCCCACTTGCTAATTTTCCATTTAAACAATGCCACATATAATGCAAATGGCCTTTCGGACACGATTGTCATCGATCTCAAGAAAAACATGTCTTCCAAACGCCGAACGTTCTTCTCCACGAAGCCAGTGCCCAATTGCGGTAGGATGTTCTTAGGGAGTCTGTTCGTCGTCCTGAGAAGCGTCTTGGCATGGACTACATTCTGGTGTTTGCCCCTGCAATTCCTCCCAATGATCGAGTCAGTCGTCCAATTCGTTTTTCACGGGGGCAGAAACAACACGAGTATATTGTTATCGAGGAAGTCACTTAAAGAGTAAAGTAGCCATCCTCGTTCTTTCGCCGCCAGGGGGTGAGGTGAAGACCTTGATCATAGAATTTGAAGCAGGGCCAGATATATCGGACTTTGCCGCTTAGGCAACTACACTTTGCCCGCTTTCTGGCTTAAACCAATCCAAGTGTCGCGGCCCGAAAAAACGACGATCCAAGAGGTTCCTATGGGACGGCCGTGACACGTCTATGGATCAAGCGACCCTCGGCTTGTATTCCCAAGACCTATGGTTTTCTCGAGTTTTTTAGAATACGTCTAAGGTCTGGTGATACAGTAACTGTATTCGTATGTAATATAATCCAGAACTTCTCTCTCTAGAGTTTCTCTCTTTACGATCCTTATAAGTCGAGTGTTGAAAGACTACTTAAGAGTAAAATCCTAAGGCCGCACGGGTCAACCTACGAAAGATCGACGAGTGATCGATCGACCCGTGACACAAGCATGTTAGTTTGTTAACTCTAGCTCTAAGCTTTTACTCTCTCGACTTACTGCCCTACGTTATGACTCGGCAATCGCAGTTTCCGTCGGTCGTCCTTTAATCTCAGAAATGCCCTTCATCCTCCCTCATCCGACCCGATTTGAACGTACGGACATCTGTTTCCCTTGCAAACCAAACGTCCTCTAAGAAGCAGCCACTTGATTCCCTGTCTCTCTCGTCGGCTACTAAAATAATTCCGAGTATCCAAGTAGAGATTGTGGAAAATCCTGAGAGGGTGAGCTCCCGGATTAATCTAAGGAAAAGGACATTAAAGCATGTGTAGAGGTGGGAAACAAGGATAGCAATGGGAATGATTGTGAAGTTGATCCTTCGGTCTCCACGACGGCATATCTGGGGGGAGTTCTGGTTGCATGTATGGGGAGCCTAATGGGCCAAATTTATAAATAAACAAAACAAAGCAATTAAATAAATATATAAATAAATAAACATTTATTTTTTTGCCCCTCCTGAAAATGTTTCATTATCCCATTTTTGGCATCGATGTAGCCCACTTCTTCGCTCCTTGGACATGTACTCATGATTGCTTCTTTAACTGTCAATTCCACAAGGAAAGGAAGAACTTCTCCAACTTGCCTCTTCTATATGAATTTTTGGATTGCGGTGTCATGAGGTAATCTAAACGTCAAGAGCACCTTTTTGTCACTGTTAGTCAAGATGGCATCATTTTTTTTTTTTTATTGTACCGACATCCACGGAGAGGAATTATTAAACAATAATCGCATTTGATATTAGATATTCGAATTTGCGAAATGAATTGATTTTCAAACGAGAGTATGAACTAATAAGTTGTGAGCCAATTTTATATCATCATGATTCTTTTCACTTTAACCAATCGACAGGAAATGCATGCACACTCAATTTCCTTGGATCCTGACAACCTTCCTTAACTCAGTTTGATGGATGGCTTGGCTTCTCCGATACCGTGAGCTTCCTTGTTCACTTTCGACTTCACACTTGAAGTTGATTTGAGCGAACAGAAACGATGATGCAGATCACGTCCCCCGAGCTCCGGCGACGCTTGGTAATTTTCTTGCTAGCCACGGTCGACCATTTTCCACCGGGCAACCTTATCCCCTCCCCGCCGTTCCCATCCTTCCAGCGATGTAAACGACGTGCCAGTTTGCAGGAATATAACGTCCAAAAACGCTCATGGGCGGTGCCCTTCCGGACATACAGTTGCCAAATTCTCCGTTGTTTATTCCCTTAGAACAGGATGTGATTATCGAGACATTTCATTTTCTCAACCTTTACTTGAAAGGGAAAAACAACTACGTCCTTGTCCTCTCTTCCACCTAAAAAGATCAACCAGACAACCTCATATGCAATCTCCTCTCCCTAACCACATTCGACTCAACGAAGTTTTGGAGAGGATTAATGTCAGCTCATGTAGATAAACACATCCCCATTTGAAGCATAGATTAAAGACATGACCTAATCCTAAAAAGACCAAATAATGTTTTCGACTTAAAAAGGAGTGACGGCTCTGGAGGTAGGAACATGAGACCTTTTGCTCTAATATCGCGTTCACTCATTGTGAACGTGATTGATTACCCTCACCCGCTGCTCGAAGATCTCTACGTTCCAGTCTCCCGAAAGAATGGCATTGTACTTGGACACAAGTTTTCATTTTCCATCGCTTTTTTAGAATGTCTTATCCACATGTGCTGGACTTAATGTGTATGTTCTTCAGCCTTGCATCCACTATCCTGCTCTCGTGCAGGGGAGCATCAACAGTAAAAAAAAAAAAAAAACACAAAAAAAAGAGGTCTCACAAGAAATCAGATGCATATTCTAAACTTTGAGATGTTAAGAACTAAAGGGTGACTGAATATCTTCTCTCTTTTTGAAAAAACGACATTTTCCCTCTGGAAATGAGGGGTCGCTAATCATCTCCCACTCGGTCTTTTTCCTCGATGGGATGGGCGGCTGGGCAGCCCTAATTTTGTGACAAAGCTTAATCAAATCGAGGCTTGTGGTCTCACCGTGCCAAGTGGGACAGTTGATGACGTTCTAATGCTATCTTGTAATCATGGGTGTAATATCAAATAGCCCTAAAGGCAATCTTTGTCCCAATTTGAGTATGATGATGCATCTTTATGACTATATGCACGACCCATCTTTTAATTTTTGAAGGAAAAGATTGTCCCAAGCCCCCCCAGAAAAAGAAGGAGGAGAAGGTATTTTAGAAAAAGTGAAAAAGAGAATCATAGCAGTGTAGCCCAATAAAAAAAATTGTATTTTTATATCTCCATCTTTTTTTTGGCCCATTTTCCACTCCAGTCTAGCAAGACCCTGCAGGCAGAGAGAGAGAAGAAGGGCCTTGAGGAGGAGAACCAAATCCTTTCCTTAACCTTCACGCCTCCATTTACACCTCTCTCTCTCTCTCTCTCTCTCTCTCTCTCCCTCACTGTGCAAATTAACTGCCATTTTCGAAAAACCAAAAGAAAAACGCAGAGAGAGCGAGGAAGATAGAGATTTTTCTCACCCACCTCTCACTTCTCATAAACGCACTCTGTTTTTCCTCTCCTCTCCTCTGCTTTTCTCTGCATTTATATTCCTTCTTAGCTCGGAGGGCAGCCACCCCCCCCCCGGGACATTAGCTCCTCATTTGACTTCTCTCTCTTTCCACTCTCTCGCAGACTCTCTCTCATCTGCTCTTTAAATACCCTCTTCATCCCACTTCAGGAATTCCTCTCAAAGAAAACAGAGCATTGCAGAACCAAGAAACAGGGGAAGCATCGAAGAGAGCCACTGAGCAGAGTCTCCTCTCTCTCTCTCTCTCTCTCTCTCTTCACCTTCCCCATCCGTTTCTTGGTTTTCTTGTAAAAAGAAACAAACATGGGTTCGGTTTCTTGCGGAGACCAAGAACTGGAAGACAACCAAAGAACGGACCAGCCTCTGTTCGTGGAAGGGCCCATCATCGTCGGCGCAGGGCCCTCCGGCCTCGCCGTCTCGGCCTGCCTCTCCGAGCGCGGAGTCCCTTCCCTCATCCTGGAGAAAAGCGACTGCATCGCCTCCCTCTGGCAAAAGTGGACGTACGATCGCCTCAAGCTCCACCTGCCCAAGCGGTTCTGCGAGCTCCCTCTCCTCCGCTTCCCCAAAGACTTCCCAAAGTACCCGACGAAGCAACAGTTCGTCTCCTACCTGGAGTCCTACGCTTCGCACTTCAAGATCAAGCCCAAATTCAATCAGACGGTCCAGAGCGCCGAGTTCGACGAGTCTTGCGGGCGGTGGAGGGTCCGGACCCGGGAGGGGCTCGAGCACAGCTCGAGGTGGCTCGTGGTGGCCACGGGGGAGAATGCCGAGCCGGCGACGCCGGACGTGGCCGGGCTCGAGAGGTTCCAGGGGCGGGTCGTCCACACGAGCCGGTACAAGTCGGGGTCGGAGTTCAAGGGCGAGCGGGTGTTGGTGGTAGGCTGCGGCAATTCCGGCATGGAGGTCAGCTTGGACTTGTGCAGGAACAATGCCATCCCTCACATGGTGGTTCGCAGCACTGTAAAGTCCTCTCTCAACTCTTTCTCTCTCATTAGTCCAAAAAAAAAAAAACTCTCTCTCTCTCTCTCTCTCTCTCTCTCCAGTCTCTATTAAATATTCATAATCTCTTTTGTCATTTCATCACTTAATTCCCTTGACCGCTGACCCATATGAATTTTCTTTCTTCTTTCTTCTTCCCCATAAAAGAAAGAATCATTAAATTTTCTCCTGATTCGGTTACCTGGGGACGCTCCAAAGTGAATTTTTTTTTTGCCCTTTTCCTTTCAATCTTCCTTGTGGCCTAACCGCAATTATCGTCAATCTAATCTGGTGCGATGACGTTGACCGTGCTCCTTCCTGCTAATCAGGTACATGTCCTGCCCAGAGAAATGCTTGGGCTCTCAACGTTTGGAGTGGCCATGGCGCTGCTCAAATGGCTCCCTCTAAGATTAGTGGACAAGATCCTCCTCCTGATTGCCAACGTCACCTTGGGCAACACCGACCGGTTGGGCCTCCGGCGGCCCAAGACCGGGCCGCTCGAGCTCAAGAACGTCACCGGAAAGACCCCGGTCCTCGACGTCGGCGCCCTCGCGCAGATAAAGTCCGGCAAAATCAAGGTAACCAAGCGCGCGGAGTCATTAATTCAAGCCTCTCCATGTGCTATTTACGCTGATGGCATGAGTAGAGAGTGCTAATTCAAATTAGGGTTTGTTCTTCCTTCTTAGGTGGTGAAAGAAGTGAAGAAGATAACCAAGAATGGGGCCAAGTTCCTGGATGGGCAGGAGGAGAAGTTTGATTCTATAATCTTGGCAACTGGGTACAAGAGCAACGTCACTAGTTGGCTCAAGGTGAGGCAGACTTCATTCATTTTTAATTTTTAATTTTTTATATTGTGAATAGTTACAAAGTTTTGGTTAGTTTTTAGTTCTATCTTATTATGAATCACCTGTCACTCTCTTTCGCTTGGAGACATACAAGGCAGAAGGAGAGACCTCCGGATCTCTCCCTTTCTCCATGCAAAGAAAAGAGAAAACAAAAGGGAGGGAGAAAAAGACAAAAGAAATTAGGGTTTGGGGCTTATGCCCGGGTTAAAATTCCCTTTGCTGAAGGATCTTTCTTGTGAAGATGACAAAAATATAGTCTCTGTGCCCCCTCCATGATGCGTTGCTATCATGACATTGTGTATTCAGTGTGCGCATATTAGCGGAATCATAGTCTGGAAGGGCCCCCCCCCTCCCTTCATTTTTAAATTCGATTCCCATTTATTTTAAAGTATTTTTCAACATCATATTTTCCTAGTTTAAGCCAGAAATGTCTGGGATTGCGATTTGCGATGCCTCTCTTGCATCTTGCATTATGATAATGAGACATTTGATTGCTGGGGGTTGATGTTGCTTCTTATGGCTAAAGAGCAAGATTGACCATTGGTGATTTGTGATGGTTCTTGTATCACGCTCAATGCCTGATAGACATCTAAACTAGGGATGGTAATTAGTGCTTCTTCTAGCTAACAAGCAAGATTGATCCACAATCTTTGTTTCGGCCGTTGTGATTAGCTATGTCTCTAGCATCTTGCTTTATGTCGATCGCGTATAATTAGGCATGGCAATTAGGGTTGCTTCTTATGGCTAACAAGCAAAGATTGACCCGAAATCGTTGCTTCACCCATTGCGAGCACGTCACTGTCATTTTTCATTTTTCATTTTTTGCGACCTTCATTACATTTGCAACATTTTGCATTTATTGATAACTAAGTGGATCTATAGCATCATACTCTAGAGGTCTCGAGTTTGTTCCGGTCGCAATCACCGAGCCTACGGGAGGTCTTTTCTTGATATGTTATTTGGCTTATTAGGGCTAAGCAAAATGTGGCCGATGAAGTAGTTTAACCAACTTGGGGGGGATTAATTAAGACGAGATGACTTGACCTCGACCAGCAAAATTGAAAACGGTATTAAAGAATAAATGACTTGAATGGATTGTTTTCCTTATCATTTGGCACAAAAATTGAATTGAGTACAAATTTCATGTTGTTTGAGTTTTTTAATCATGTGATTTTGTGTTGTTCAAGTTGATTGATGTACTTAATTTTCATTTTTTGCGCAGGGGAGTGATTTCTTTACCAAGGAAGGTATGCCCAAGACACCATTTCCCAATGGTTGGAAAGGGGATGACGGGCTGTACACAGTCGGATTCACGAGGAGAGGCATCCTCGGGACGGGCTGTGATGCGATCAAGATTGCCAGAGACATCGCCGATCAGTGGAGATCAAGCGTCAAGGAAAGCAACCAAGATCTGCATAATTCCCACATTATCCACCTCCCAAAATAATGATCGACCGACCCCAAAAATTTAACAAGAAGAGAAAAAAGACAAAAACGGAAGAAAATAACTTGAACTTCCTGAAAAGGGCAAAGAAAAAAGAAAGAAAGAAGGAAGGGAGGAAGGAAAAAACCATGCCATATGGGTAAACGCCGGAGTCGAGCTAGGGTTTGGCAAGTTTGTGTTTATTCTTCCCTTAGGCTTGAGCTTTCCCCTTTTTTTTTTTTTTTTTTTTTGCCCTTTTGTCAGTCGTCTCTTATCTTTGCTACATTCGGTTCTTGCTGTAAATACTCCAATTTTGCTAGCTCTGTTTGTACTTTTGTTCACCTTATGTGATCCGAAAAAAGAGGAGTGTTTGAGCGATTTCTGCAGCGTGTGCACCATGGAATAGGGTTTGGTACAGATTGAAGAGAGGAGCATGCAAGGCTTCCATCACGATGAAAGCGCTCGTTCGCTAAGTAGTACTGTTGCTGCACGTGCCTTCGCTGACAGAGAAAAGCCTTTCATATGCTACGACGACCGAAAGGGAGACTAAGATCAAATGCTTCTGCATCCAAAATCCGATATCTCCTTGCAAGCTGCGCCGATCAGGTCTCCCGCTAAAGGAAGCTCCAGATCAGAGCAGCATGTTGAAATATGTTGGACACTGAGGGTGTGTTTAGTTTGAGTGAAAGAATTTATGGCAAATTATTTTTTGGGATTTCCACTTGTATGGTTTGTTGAGTAATCAGTTAACTGAATCATTTTCAGTCCAAATATATATGCTTAAAGTTGGGAAAAAAAGTTCTATAACTTAGAAAGCAGAAAATGTTTTCTTGAATTTTTTTTTTTTAATCATGAAACTTTCTGGAGTTCGGGAAATTTGCTGCTCCTAGGGTTTTGTGACCAAATTATAGAAGGATGATTGCTCCCATTGACTGCTTCAAATTGTTGCATGCTTTGAGTGATTAGTTGAATGAAATGGCGCTTTTTTGTTTCTTGGGTCATTACTTTATGAATCAAATAACTTTATATATCATCGTATTGACAGTCATATTTTTGATGACGTCGTCGAACATGACATCATGACGAAGTATTAGATTATAAATTATAATGCTTTGTGACATCATTAAAGAACAATAAAATAAATTATCACCGTTCTCATGATGATATTCTTCACATCATTTGAGACAAGCTCCCTTGTATATGGAGAGCTCTACCATATGAATGCATAAAAATTGGCAGGGAGACGAGCTCCACTATAATTAAAGTCTACTTAGAGCAATCTCATCTGCCCTACCTTTGAATTGCCCACGCACGTTGTCTTTAATTTAATGACACTATGATTGCCAGCCGCCGGTATGAGAAAAAAAATTTGCACGTTCTATAAATCATGCGAACCATGACTACCTGGACCACCGATACCGCACGATCAACAGCCCAGATGAGCTCGATCATCAACACGATCCATCGCCGTAATGATACCGGCTCCGATCCGTTGGTAAGACTCGTTGTTCGCAACACTAACGGGGCCGGACGCTTTTTGCGTTCGAGTCCCGACCCAACATCTTCACACTCTCAAAGCGCAAAATGCAAAGGGCTGCTCATCATTTTCCTAAGTTCTCGCATTTTCTGGGGACAAAAAGAATTCCCCTAACGTCCGTGAATCCCGGATGTACGAGCGCCCGAGGTAACACGAGAAAGGAAACTGTGCGAATTTGTTGCCTTGCTCTGGTCGTGCAGCTCAGGTTGCCCAAAGTTGTGGAAAAGCCATGCAGTGAGGTATCCCCTCCAACATCACTTCAAGCCGTGAACTATCACCAAGACGGAAACTCCCTCGCCGAAAGGAACCTCTCCTCCAAGCTTTCCCAACTGTCTCGGGGAACGACTGTGGCACCGTGCCCACAGTAATCATTGCTCCGAATTAGGTTCGACGCGGCAAAGCTCTGCAGCTGCGAGGGGGAAAGGAGGAGAGAGAGGTGGGATGGGGATCGTACGTGCGGCGTCTAAGTTAGGTTCTCGGTTTGTTCTTTCTCTCTCTCTCTCTCTCTCTCTCCGTAATGTTAGGTTCGTGTATAAAGGCTACATGGCTCATATAATCCGTCGATTGAAGGATTCTAATTAAGTTTTCGTGGACTGAAGTCGAAGGAAAACGTGGCCGTCGGGTGACATCGAAACTTGGCGAGTTAGAGATGGTCTATAGGTTAAAAATGGGGTAACTACATCTGGAAACTTCAATGCTGTTTCTTTCTGATCTGCCGCTACATAGCAGGCTAAAAATTGGCTTTTGTGTTGGCTTACTCGATCTTTGATTCCTGCCTCAGGCGTTCTATCACTTCTGTTTGTGATGATTTCATAATGGTGCTTTTTTAAGTAAAACGTTTTCCCAATACAGAATCGACCCAACTTATTTTATAGAGATTGAAACACGCAATTTGAATAATACGTGAGTTCCAGGATGTGTGATCTCGAGAATGTAAATATAATCAGCTACTCTAAAATATTGCCAAGTCCAATTTTAGTAGCCTTGGGAAAATTCATGCTAAGATTGTAGAGGAAAGGTTTACACCATGTCCAAACGGTTGGAGTTTACTTCGGGGAAGGCGTTTAATTTCAGTAGCCTTGGGAAAAAGAGCATCCTCCAAGAAAGATGTGGCTCAACCTTGTAAGCCTTTTTTTGGGAATTGAGGAAAATTATGGGGTAGGGGAAGGAAAATTACTAAAAATTTGAGTTGATGTCATAAAAAATTTCAAATTGATACAACTGTAATAATATCAAAAACCCTAATTGGAATATTTGTGAGAGATTTACCTTATGTTAGTTTCCATGAAATATGATTAATATCATGAAAAACTTTAATACACTTATGACAATGGAAAGTAACAATATGTCAAAGGAATATTAGTCTGTGATTTTTTGTAGTCAAAAAATTAATTTTTGATAAATTTGTCACGGAATTTTTTAAAATGTGGAGTTTTTCATGGTACAAGCCTCTAAAAATTTTAAAATTTTCTCTCCTTTGCCTTCTCATAAGAAATTTAAAATCTCTGGTTTCTATGCCCACTTTCCTATTTCTTATTTCTTAAACAAAGATTTGAATTACGTCCATATAACAAGAATTAATATACAATAGAAGAATATTGTATAAGACATTTGTTAGATTGCTTATTGTGCTTGGAAGAACAACAGATATGCTCATATTCCATGGTATTGGGTGTTTCTTGCACATAGATTAGGAAAGAAATATAAAAAATTTAAATTAAACTGATGAAAAAAGGAAAAGGAAGAAGAGAAAACTTAGATCTACGAACCATAGCAGCAATTGTGATGGTTGTCATCAATGACAATGTCCACCGTTGTTGTGGTAGCCATCTTAAATTAGAGGGAAAGAGAATTGGCAAGAAACAACAAGTGAAACAAATGAGTCATAGCGGGATGGCAGCCACTACAGTGGTGGTCAGTTAGGGAGCGCGACCACCACATATTATTCCCTAGGGTGGAAGCGTAATTGTGTGTGAGAGAGAGAAAGTGTCACCATTGCGCAAGGGTCACCTAAGAAGCGGCAGCCACCAAATGGTGGCTACAAGGGTGCAATCATCGAAATGGTGGCATGAGAATTTTTCTTATCTAATCGAGGCTACTCATCCTTAGGCTCAGGGTAATGAAGTTTTTTTTTATTCAGTTATATCCGAATTTATCTTATTGAAATGACTTTACCAAACATTGGGTGGGATAACATTTTTTTCAATGTAAAGTCAAATCCAATCTATGAAATGCCTCCTAAGTCCATGAATTCATAATTATTAATTTAGGTAAGTTCCCTCATGGGGATTTTTAAAGGAAGGTTAAGAAATAAATATGCATGATCTCTCAAGATACCAAGAAGCAAATCAAATTGAAATCAAAAGTCAAATTTAAAAAACTGCAATTCCATATCCCTAAATGATAGAACGGTTTATTATTGGGGGACTACATAGGTGGGAATCATATACATGCAAATTTGAAACCTATCCATCAAAAGATGAAGAGGAGGAAATTGAGGTCGAAATGGTAATCAATTTTTAATTTGGCAAAGGGGGGATTTTAAAAGCGAGGCTTGATTTACCCTAGAAACCAAATTTGGGTATTGGGTATTGGAAAGAACAAGAAGAAGATGAGGAAAAGAGCACCTTACACACCCCTGCATGTACGGTTAAAAAAAAAAAAAAAAAAAAAAAAAAAAAACCCTGCATCGAGCGCTCTGGAAAGAGAAAACGAGCACTACGTCATCTCTCCTCTCTCTCCGCTACTTCTGTTCTTTCTGTTGTCCGAGGGCAGATGACACGATACATTTAACATGCGTACGAGTAGTCGTGTTCGCGCGTTGATGTGTGCTGTGTTGGGTTGCTGTCCTCTCGCTCTCGCCCCCTCTCTCTCCGTGCCGCCACTGAAGGAGGTGATCGTCGGCAGCATCTTCTCTCTCCCTCTGCAATGAATGAGTCGGGAAAATCAGTCACCACACGCTTCCATCTGCACGCCTTCCCGGTCGCACCTACGTCACTCCTCCCTCTCTCTCTCTCTCTCTCTCTGAAACCCCACTGACACTTTGAAATCTGCGTCCAGAGAGAGAGAGAGAGAGAGAGAGGGAGAGGAGAGGAGAGGGGAGGAGAGTCAGATCATCGTCCGTCAGATGATGTCATGGGGTTTGATTTAATCGAATTGATTGATTTGCTCGCCATTTGAATTCTCTCAGGCAGTGAAAAGATCTGCTTCTTCTGCTGATGTCATCCGCGAGAAATATGACTGCTCTCTCCTCTTTCTTCGCCCCTTCCTGCAAACAATCTTAAAAATCGATACCACAAAAAAAATTTAAATTTATACAGATTATGACATTAATACTTTAATTTTATTTAGGGTTAATACCCTGAAAAACCCCAAACTGGTACACTTGTGACAAATCTACCTCAAACTATTTTTTTGACCACCAAAAACCCCAAACTTGTATACCTTTGACAAATTTACCCTAAACTGGTACACTAGTGACAAATTTACCCTATGTTAGTTTTAGTTAAATTTTCTTATTAAATTATAAAGTTAAATGACACGTAACAATTAACCGGTATATCAATTTGGGATTTTACACTCTATTTGTCACAATTTACAATTTTTGTGATTTTTTTGTGGTATTAATCTAATTTAGCGGGGGGTATATTAGTCACAAATTTATTAGTTTGAGATTTTTTGGGGTAAATTTGTCATAAATGTACCAGTTTAGGGTTTTTTTTATAGTTAGTCGGGGTAAATTTGTCATAGGTGTAACAGTTTGAGGTTTTTCATGGTCAAAAAAATAGTTTGGGATAAATTTGTCACAAGTGTACCAGTTTGGGATTTTTCAAGGTATTAACCCTTTTATTTATTATATCAAAATTCATAAACTATATTTACCATGACGTCAATACCTTTAACTTTTTTGAAATACATCATGCCCAGTAGATCCCAATTTTTTCTCATGCATATAAATTTGACTACGGGTTTTGGGTTTTCTACGGCGAATGGTGAATATAATTTAGAGTTTTTAGTAATATTTTTCCCAAAGTTTTAATTTAAGAGGGATAAAAGGAAATGAAGGTGAAGAAAGTAGGATATAATGGGCTTCTAAAAGAAAAGAGGCTGTCAAAAGAGAGTTTAATCTAGCTTGTATTCTATTATTATAAATGGCCTAATTTTCTAAAAGACCCCAACTTAAAATTTAATCCCAGTTCTATCTTGAATTGTTTTTTGTCTAAAAAACAAACCTTAAATTTTAGGTTTAGTCCAAGTCTACCAAGAACTTTTTTTGGGTCTACTTCCAAATCTAGCCCCAAACTTTCTTTTTGTCGAAAAATCATCAATTTTTACTCTAGTCCTAAATCTGCCTCTATCAACCCTTTATCATCGCTAGGCATCTCTAATCTTTTATATCCTATAATGGTTTCATTTTGAAAATAATTTTCCATATTACCTTGCTGACATGGATTTATCATTGATATGAAAATGCCACATCAAATTGGTAATAGACCATATTAGTAGATTTGAGAATAAATTGAAAGTTGGTGATTTTTTTTAGACAAAACAAAATTCGATGTAAATTTGGGATTGAACTTAAATTTTAGGATTTTTTAAGACAAAAAAATTTTTTTGATAGATTTAGGACTTTACTTAAAGTTTGAGATTTTTCTTGAGACAAAATAAAAAAATTCGAGACAGAATTGAGATTATACCTAAAGTTGAGATTATTATTATTATTTTTTTGGGAATTAGGCCTATTATAAACAAACATTAAGAGTCCGTTTGTTTCATATAAAATAGGCTATTTTCGAAAAATATTTTCCCAAAAGTCATTTTCTAGAAAAATGACAGTATTTTCAAGTGTTCGGCTAAAACTTGAAAATGTTTCGGAAAATATTTTCCAGTGTTCGGTAAGGAAAATATTTTCTAAGACTTCACCACTTAGGCATGCATCACTTACCGACCTTTAAATCCATCAAATATAAACTTACTTTTAAATTCAGGTAAACTTACTTCATATCTTTGTTCCCTCATTGTCACCAAACACTCATCTATTCTAAAAAATGTTCGTATGGATTTTAAAAAGAAGCAAAAAAGAAAAGAAGCAAAGCATATACAACCCTCGAGAATTTTCCAGTTGAGTGACTTATTCTCCCCCTGCGTCTTTTGTGTTTTAATAAACAAAAGAAAAAAGAAACAAAGCATGTAGAACCATTTGCTTGAGCAATGTACAACTGTAGGGTATAATAAATAAAGAAAATGATAAGCAAGAATGCATAGCATGAGCTTGAGATTGATGAGCTCGAGGTTTACCTAACAACGGCCGACAACTAGCCAAGAAAGAAGAAGATGGGAAACAAAAAAAAAAAAAAAGGAAATTAAAAATAATTCGAATTAAAAAAGAAAAAGAAAAGAAAATTAAAAAATAATTTGAACAAAAAGAGAAACAAAGAAAAAGAAAGGGGAGGAGAAAGTGAGAATTTGTAGAGGTTTGAGATAAGAGAGTTTAAGTGAAGAAAATGTTTTCCACTTTTTAAAAGTGGAAGACATTTTCTCTTAATTTAGAAGATTTTTTTTTTTCCTTTCATAGAAAACATTTTCCGTGAAACGAACGTCAGAAAATCCGGAAAACATTTTTCCAGAAATTATTTTTCGTGAAACGAACGGAGTCTAAAAGAAAAATTTCTTTGAGATGTCTCTCTTTTGAAATGGAGGAGAAAGGAGAAGGGTTACACTCTCCTCTACCCCTGGCTTGTTTGATCAATCTTATCATTGGCAAATCGTAAATAAGGACGTTACCCACATTTAGTTTTAGTTAATGATACACTTGTGTGATCTTCATATTTATAATCAGCTAATTAAAGGTTTGGTCGGAACCAAAAAAATTACTCTAATCAGGGATGAAGGGAAATATAGCACTGGCAAAGTCGAGTCCTTCTACTCTACTCCCGCCTTGTGCTTAAAGCATAGTAATACTCTCTAGATAATTCTCTATTCATCCAATTTTCATTCTCTATAAAGATTTGATTGACAATATGGAAAAATTAATATATACTAGAATATTAGAAAGAATACATGAGCTAAGCTAAACGACCTATTACAAGCGTTTTTTAATGAAACCATTTGAAAATATCAATTTCCTTTTCAAGATATATCCAAAAAAAATTAGATGAAAAGAGTTGTGTCCAATTTGATTCAAACCTACACTGAAGATTTGGAGTACCTCTGTCCTCCCCAATTCAACGATGTACGCGTTTTTCTGACTTGGGCTTCGATGCGCATGCATGCGGAGAGGATCAACCCAAGCTGGCCACTATTGCACGGTCTCGATGTATGTGACAGATAGTCCTACCGTTTTCCTCACGAGAGAAAACACGATTATGATGTGAGGAGGCTGTCCTGTAAATCGACTAGGCATGCAAACGTACCGACCCGCATCCCCGAGACCGAGAGCAGTGCCGTGCATGGCGACGATTTTGCATGCAGAATCGGAATTGGATCGATGTATTACGCTGGTCCGCCATTGAATTCTCAAAACTCTGCAATCATTCTCCCTCCCCCTCTCTCGTTCTCTCTTTTTAGTCGGTTCTACTCTATTCCAACTCTAACACTCACTATAAGACTTTTACCCTAATTTCTTGTAGAGCGTAAGAGTCGAAACACACTTCTAAAATGAAATCATCTCCACCCCAACCCTCTAAAAAGGTGGAGATATAACCCCCACCCCCTCTTCCATATTAAAAGGGTGGCCACTAGAGCAAATTCTAATAATTTTTTCTTTCTCTCGAAATTTTACGTCAGGATTGATGAATTGGATTCCCGTCGTCTCGTACATGCAACATGCATAAGCAGTCGTTGGCCCTAGGTTTTTGACTCAGTGGAACGTTGCTTTTGCAGCAATTAATATCATGAACCCTCATAGGTAAGTGGGGGTGTATCAGTGCGTCATGAGAAGAGGACTTCTCGAAATTTTACGTCGGGATTGATGAATTGGATTCCCGTCGTCACATATATGCAATATGCATAAGCAGTCGTCGGCCCCAGGTTTTTGACTCAGTGGCACGTTGCTTTTGCAGCAATTAATATCACGAACTCGCAGATGTAAGTGGGGGGCGTATCAGTGTGTCATGAGATGAGGACTTCTCAATGCTCACCTTATCTCTAATTTAATTTTTCATTGTCCATTATCACATACATATATTATTTTCATCAACTTATAGTAATAAAAGAAATTTTAAAAAATGACTCGAAATAAAATCATTTTCTCAAATAATGAATCATAATGATTTTGTCTCACTCTCAATTAAGTTCTTGAAGAGACCAAGATAGCTTCAAATAAGGGTTCAAACTCACTAGCTAGTTGAATCTTCACCGGGGGACTTTTTCTAGCAAGTAGAACAAGGGCAATTTTGTCCAAAAATTGCAATTTGGGAAAAAAAATAAATAATAAAATCGTCATATTTGAGCTGAGTGTTTGAAGTGTGGCGTGTTTGGGCATAGCTGTGCAGATTCTCTAGCCATCCCAAGGTCGACGGTGGCTCCACAGCAGGTTCAGATTCGGGCTATTCCAACCCCACTCGATGCAGCCCGCTTACCTAATCCTGGTTAGGCGGTGGTGGAGGGCTCAAAAGTGGCTGAGCAGGAATGGAAACATGTCAGGGGTAAGAAGAAGAAGTCTCCTCCTCCAAGGGAAACTATCTCCCCTCCCCCCCCGGAATCGGTTATGGCGATGAGGGGCGCTTGTTGAGTCTGGTGATGAGGGCACTTACTCAAGCAAAAGGTTTATGTTGTTGAGAAAAGCTTGCCCTCAACTTCAACTTGAAGAGCCCAAAGAGGACTGCGGATCCTTATAAAGACGGATGCTCCCACCCTAACCGCAAAGGAGGACTCCATTAGTCCTGTTGAAGCCTCAATGGGGGAGCCTCTTAGCCTTGGCGAGGAGTCGAACGTCTCAGCCAGCAAGCTTGGTAGCTCGGATGACGACTTACTATCCCCTTGCCCGTCGCCAAAGGCCCCTCTTGAGAGTAGGAACGTCCAGACCATTCAGGACAAGCTCTTGGCTCTCTCTCCAGACTCGCCTCCTCCCTTAGCTCATGCGGCTCCACCTCCCAGTCAGTGCAAGCCTCCGAAGAGGAGGTAACCCTTGGTCTCTCCTCTCTTCTTTTGTATATATGTATATAGGTTGCTAGAATGTTAGGGGCATTGTAGCCCCCATCAGGCAAGCGGAGGTCCATGGCCTTGTCTCTTCAAACTACTTGTGTTGTGTTGGTTTATTGGAAACGAAGGTGCCGCAAACTCTATTAAATTCCATTTATGGGAGTCTGATTAGAGATTGGTGCTGACTTGCAAATTATGGGTTTTCCCCTAGGGGTAGGATTTGGGTTGGATGGGATCCCTTGCGAGTTAGCTTTGAAGTTTTCTCTATTACGAAGCAGGCGGTTCATGGGAATCTCAAATGGCTGGAGTCAGGAGTGATTTGCTGCATGTCGTTTGTTTATAGCGACCACACTTTTATGCTCGGGAGACCTCTGTGGGAGGACCTTATTCTAAGAAGCATTGCTTTACAAAATTTAGCTTGGCTAGTTTTAGGGGACTTCAATGCGATTAAAGATCCTTCTGACCATGTTGGTGGCTCTGATGCATGGATCCCTTGTTTTGAGGAATTAAGCCAGTGCTTAGTGCAAGCGGAACTAGAGGACTTAAGGTTCGTGGGTTTCGGATACACCTAGACAACTTCCTCAGGGTCTTCTAGGAAGGCGAGGAAGATTGATAGAGTCCTTGTGAACTCTAGATGGAGCCTAGACTTCTCTTACTCTGAAGCTTCCTTCCTAGCGTTGGGAATCTCGGACCACATGCCTATGATAGTCAAGGTGTTCAACTCGATACTTCAGAGACTGCGTTTCTTCACGGTGAGTTGGAGGAGCAGATTTACATGAGGTAGCCAGAGGGATCTGCTATTCTGGGTAAGGAAAATTATGTTTGCTTGTTAAAGAAATCTTTGTATGGGCTAAAATAATCTCCTAGACAGTAGTATAAACGTTTTGATACTTTCATGGCTAGTCAAGACTATAAGAAAAGTCAGATGGATAGCTGCGTTTACTATAGGAGATTGGAGAATGGTTCTTTGATTTATCTACTTTTATATATTGATGATATGCTGATAGCAGCTAAGAATATGTCTGATATTAATGTGCTGAAGAGGTAGTTAAATGCTAAATTTGAGATGAAAGATTTAGGTGCTGCAAAAAAAATTTTGGGTATGGAGATTTTGCGTGACAAGGCTGCAGGAGTTTTATGTCTATCTCAAAAGAAATATATTGAGAAGATCGTAACATGTTTTGATATGCAGTCGGCGAAATCTGTAAGTACACCTTTAGCGAAGTACTTTCAACTTTCAGATAAATTATCACTGCAAACTGAGAAGGAGGAGGAGCATATGTCCCATGTTCCTTATTCTAGTGCCGTGGGTAGTATTATGTATACCATGGTGTGCACTAGGCCTGATATTTCACAAGCTATGAAGTGGATCCTCAGATATTTAAAGGGGACAATAGACATGGGTATAGTATACCAGAGGAACAACAATGGCAGGTTTTTAGCAGGGTACGTGTTTACGCTAGCAGGTAGTGCAGTTAGTTGGAAAGCATCCTTACAGGATCACATTGCCTTGTCTTCGACTGAGGCGAAGTACATGGCACTAACCTTTATAGCGAAGGAGGCGATATGGTTACAAGGTTTGCCCTTGGACTTTGGGTTAGAACAGAAAAGTGTTGATATACACTGTGATAACCAAGGTGCGATATATTTGGCGTATAATCCAGTTTATCACGAGCGAACGAAGCATATCGACATCAGGTACCACTTCATTCGAGATGTCTTAGTTAAGGGTATTGTTACTGTTAAAAAGATTGCTACAGTAAATAACCCGGCAGACATGATGACTAAGTTTGTTCCTTTAGCGAAGCTCAAGCTTTGCTTGAGCTCTATTGGCGTCTGTGGAGAGTGAGCGCCCGTCGAGGCATTGGGAGAGCAGCATGGATGATGATCATTATAACTTGGTTTTAAATATCGAGCCAAGGTGGGGAATTGTTAAATTATGACTCGAGTTTGAGCATTTGCAATGACGCGATTTGCTGGATTTACAAAAGAGGAAATATAAAATAATATTTAAGTTTGGAGGAAAGTTTCCTCTTAGCTGGGGAATCGTGAAATTGCCGAAGTCTTCTTGGCTTTTTGAAAGACGCCACTGCAACCATACGGAAAGAAAGAAGCTGTTGAAGTCCACACGTAAAAGAAAAAAAATAGGTGGCTCCCACTTCTGGGCACACACACATCTGAACGAAGAAGTCCTTCGCATGCGTGAAGAAGCCAATATCGTGGGGGGCCCAGGTCAAAGGTTTGACCTTCTGGGCCCACGTATAAAAGAAGAAGAAAACTGCAGGTTTTCTTTGCTCTTGGCAAGAAGCCGCTGAAGGATCCACGAGAAGCCGCACGCCGCGAGACAGAGAAGCTACACGAGGAAGCTGAAGATTCTTTTTGTTTTTTTGGCGTACGACTTGAATGCGTGATATTTTTGTGCTGTGAGTTTATATCCCAGTTAAGTTGTTTATTTATAAATACTTTGTGTTTAGGGTTAAATCTAGGTGTGGGAAACACTTGAGCGTGTGAGTGATTGTAAACTCTGATACTCCGATTATAGTGAATTATTTGCTGCTGGCTCTCCCCGTGGATGTAAGTACCAATACTCAGACTGAACCATGTAAATTTCTAGTGTCCTTATTTTTTCTCTAGTGATTTCACATTAACGTAAATTGCAAGATCCTGTGGTTTTTGCGTATTATATCCCAACACCTTCGACAAGGAGCTACGAGCAATGAGGACCGTGTGCGGAGCAGGCAAGAGCAAATTTGTTAGGATTCTACACAATTATAAGGAAATAAAGAGAAAAAATAAGAAAGAGAATTCGAGATACAAAATTTTATGCTAATTCATCCTTAAACTAAGGTTACATCTAGCAGAAAATCACACTATAATTAACACGTCGCACCTATTTGTTACATTTCTCAATCACAATAAAAAAATAATACATTATATATACCAGTAGCTATGTATTGGCCCAACCCAAACTACTAATAAATTATGAAGAGTTGAACTAGATCCCAACAAAATTTGCTTGAGTAGTGTAAAGGAAGAAGAAAAAAACGAAGAACCATAACCCCAATTCTTTTTTGGTTTTTTTGGTTGGTCCCAAATCACTCTCAAATATGACAATTTTTTTTGGGTAAAAGGTAATCATTATAATGAGGAAAGGCCAAAAGTACAAAAAGATCACGGCGTCAAAACTTACACTCAAGATGCGAAAAGCATTATGAGTGGAAGGATGCCAAGATGTAAAAGCCACAACACGTGGTAGCCAAGACAACAACGAAATCAAACAGAGAAGCATGGCTTGAACAACTGGCTACAAAAAGCAAAAAACCATGGCAAAAAAGAGATAGACCCTTGGCTTCACCACAACCAGTAGTAAACTAGCAAGAGTCGAAGAAGCTTCAGCTAACCTTGGTTGACTAAGGGTCCCCCAAGAAGATAATTGGGTCAATACCCCAACTTCGCTACAACCTTTTGTTTCTAAAGTTATCATCAACATTCTTGAAGGTGATAGCCTTATCTCTGACCACCTTAAAAAGATGATTCTTCATCACCGGTGATAAAGGCCAGTAAAAACACCTAGAGAGGGATGAATAGGTGTTTATGAAATTCTTTTCCAATCTTTGGCCGAAATATCATTTGGTATGAAAATCACATTAGAAATAAATGAATCATGCATCCATAAAAATAAGTAGAGTAGGGTAAGAGAAATTTGACACAAAGATTATAGTGGTTCGGCTTGTTATAAGCCTATGTCCACTCTCCACGCTAGCAGCTAACTGGCTGTAATCATTATGTAGCAAATGAGAGCTTTTACAGTTCACAAGCTAGACTTCTTCAGTAGAAAGTCTCTTCTATAGCTTCTCGCAATTTCACACTGTAAGTATCTCTCTTTAGTACACAATTTTGAGCACAAGAGATTTTGAGAACAAGAGATTTCAGAGGTTCTAACTTCGAAATTTTTCTATCGGCTTCCTCATATTTCCGAACAACTTCGACACACCTTAAATATCCCTTCGTGCCTCCATAGCCGTTAGCATTTTCCAAGAATTCATCCAATCAACCCTTTCGAATGAATCAATTTAAGTGATCTTCACGTTGTCGAATATATAAGTAGAAAATAGCTTGTCAATCCTGCTCGCCCATACAATCAGGATCTTGAGTTTCCAAAATTAGATCATTCCAAAAACTCGCTTGATCTTCAACGGATAAAATCCAGAGAAAAAAATCATTCGTGCTTACAATCACAGCCAGAGATATTCTATGGATAAGTTAGGGAAGATAATAACTAAATCTTGATTTCCTTAACCATAAAAGTAACCTGCTGACAGCCTGGCGAAATCGCAAAAACTGGGTCTGACTGTCTTCAGACTTTGATTGGGTTTGGAGATTTTCAAACCATAACTCTGGGTCTGACTGTCTTCAAACGGAAATGCTTGGGTCTTGAACTTTTCAGACTTAAGCGACTGAGTCTTGGATTCTTCAAACTTAATTGACGATGATGTTTTGTTAACTTCAAAACTTATAAGGGATTTTTCTTCAACAATCTCCTCATTTTTTATGGTGAAAAAACATCTCGGCAGATTTGTATACTCATAACTTGCAAGGAAAACTCATGTATATTTGTAGGAATATTTTTGCAAAGAAAGATGTTAGTCCAATAACAATTATCCTTACAAATACAATGATCCTGCAAATTCACAAATCCACAGATCCAATCATCAAACCAGTACATAAAGTCATAGCAGTTCAAATAAATAACCCAAAAGAAGTTCAAAGTCATAAATAGTCTAAAAACAAAAACAAACGAAACAGTTGAAATAAAAGTTCAAAAAAATTCAAAAATCTCAAATCTGCAAACTCTCTCCCTTTTTGTGCCATCAAAAGGAGGTAGAGCGGTCAAGAGTGTGGTTGATAAAAAGAAAAAATCAGGGCTCCTTTGGAATGCGAACAAGATGATATTTGCTGAGCGATTGTATTGTCTTCTCAAGGCTTGTGAGAGCTTCCTTCACTGAATCCAACTCAGCACCCTTCACATTCGATTCCACTTAAAGTTTAAGTGCATTGATTTGTTCTTGCATGGACATGGAAGTACTCAACATTGCCTTCTTGAGATCTCTCAGCTCATAATCCATTCCAAAAACCTACTTTTTAAGGTCCAGCATAATATCCAACAGTTGTGAAAATGCTGTTGAATTAGCATTACCTGTATTAGGACCAGCAGACTCTGTTATTGGAGTTTGAAAGCTCGGTGCATCCTTTTCAGCCCTTTGCCTTTCTGATAAAGAGGATTCTTCAATCTCTGGGAAGTGAGATGCATAAATGTCTTCAGCATCAGCACCAGACCTACTGACATCACTGTAATGTAATGGCGATATAGTTCCTTGATCAGCAGCAACTCCCCCTGTTTTGTTGCCAGTGGGTGGAGTCGAATATTCTTCGCCAAAATCCATTTCATCTTCAGCACTGTGATGCATTTCGGCCTCCTTCCCAGAGTGTTCTTGAGCAAAAGATGGCTCAATTCCTTCAGCGAAAGCCCTTTCAGCGAAATCCTCTTGAGCCTTGCTCTCCTCTTCATCTTTCCTTTTTCTCTCTTCCTCTTCTCTTCTCACCTCTTCTTCTTCTCTTCTTCGTGCTTCCTCTTCTTCTTTCCTTTGTCTTTCTACTTCTTCTTCTTTTCTCTTCCTTTCCTCTTCTTTCTTCCTCTGTTCTTCCTCTCTTCTCACTCTCTCAGCTTCTTCTTTTTCTTCCGCTTCTCTCCTTGCCCTCTCTTCAGCATCAGCTCTCAAATTAACTGTGCTCCTCAACTTTGTGAGAGCAGAAAGAGTCATGGCATCATCAAAATCTTCTTCATCATCCTCATCCTGTAGGATGACTTTCCTTCGCTTTTTCTCGGAAACAACCATGGGCTCTTTGCCCTTTCTCTTGGTAGAAGCAGTAGCAAACTCTTTGGAAGGAGTCTTCTCCTTCAATCCTTCCAGTGCAGTGTTTAGCTATTGAAGCTTCATCTTCATCACCATTTTATAACCCACAAGCATCAAGTTTAGATTGGTCAGGCATAGAGGTGCAGGAATTTGTATCTTGAAGTGCCTGAATAACTTGGTGATAAGAGACAAGTAAAACAATTGGCCCTTATCCTTAACCACAGTCCTGTACATGTGGAATAGGATAACATGGGGGAGTGAAAAAGGTCTGCCTTAGTTAAGAGCAAACATGAGTTTTGCTTCAGTTTTGGAGACGTCAATTTTGGAGGTTGTCTTCAGCCTGAGACAATTGATAATGATCTTGTGCAGCAAAACATTTGAGGCATTCATCCTAATGTAGGATATTTTGCCTTCCAAACTTCTATCTCGCACAATTTCAAGAGCAGCATATGCTATGGACACTTTGATTGGTTGTAAACACCCTCCTTCGACACCAATTATATCAACAAGAGTGTCAACATCAACAACATACTCTTTGTCCATAAAGGTGAAGGACAACCTGTTGGCATCTAAAAACGACAAGTTTGAGTAAAAATATGCGGTCAATTCAGGATAGGCACTTGTCATGTCTGTGCAAACTTCTCCAGTTGTAGCCTCGCGAACTTTTCCCTGAGATTTACCTTGATTGAGTCAAGGAAATCAAAATCCACACTTCTCAGATTTACAACTCCTCTCTTCAGCAACTTAGAATACATCCGTTCATGTTCTCTTGATCGAAAAAGATTGCCTTGGGGACAAATAGTGTTCACAGCCACACCCATCCTTAGCTAGAATTGAGAGAACAGTCTCTCATCATCATCCAATGACTGGTTAGCAGTTCCAAACCTCGGATCACTAGATACATTTTCACGAGTGCTCTGAGCGAGCCCTTTGTCAACAATACCTAAATCTTCCATTTCTCACAAGAAAATATATTCATTCTTATATCCTCTCTCCTTCAGAAAATCATCTATCATCCTCATGTCTGTACCCCCATCTTTCAACTTTTTATACAGAGCATACGCAAGCTTGGGTCTCAAGGTTCTTACCGGTGCAGCCTCGGTAATTTCTTCCTCTTCAAAATGTTGGCTCGATGTCTCCTTTTGTGGAGAATCTTCTTCGCTCGTTAGGTCAACCCTGTTAGGACCCTTTTGTCGCCTCTATGGTCCCTTTCCAGCAAGTCTTGAAGATTTTCTCGAAGACATGCTTAAATCAAGAGCAAAAACTCAACTTGTTCGCAAAAGGATGGATTTTTGCTGAGTAAAGTAATCGAACAGGGACGGTAATGGAGAGTTGTTTAAGCTTTTTAGGGTTTTAAAAAGAGAGTAAACGAGATGGCTTTTAAACGTTGTGGCGGATAAAGACGACGATTCGAAAGTATAAATAGCAAGAAAAGATGAAAAGGAGATACTAAACCGTCGCAAAAAGGAAAAAAGAAAACTGCTAATTTTGAAAAAGTAAACTGCAATTTTTCAAAAAAGAAAACTGCCATTAATATGTCAGACGTCGAATAAAGAGATTTCGATATTTCAAAAAGGTAATTAATAATTTAATGCATAAAATAAAGAATATCGAAATGCGCAGACAGACTTTATGTTAGAGTCTGAGAATGTTCAGACTTTACCTCAGAGTCTGAACTCTTTCAGACCTTATCTTTGAGTCTAAACTCCTTCAGATCTTACGTTTGAGTCTGAGCACCTTCAGACCTTACGTTTGAGTCTGAACTTTTCAAGACTCTAGTTTTGAGTCTGAATCTCTTCAAGTCTTGCGATATTCAATCTTAAGTGAATTGATTCAAAGTGAGCCTTTTCTAGGGGCTTTGTGAATATGTCTGCCAATTGGTTCTTTGAATCAATGAAATGAATCACCACTTCACCATTTTGAACATGATCTCTAATGAAATGATGCTTGATTTAAATGTGCTTTGCTCTTGAATGAAGTATCGGATTCTTTGTAAGGTTGATTGTGCTTGTGTTGTCACATTTGATTTCTATGCAAGATTCCTCAACTCCAAAATCTCTCAATTGTTGTTACATCCATAGAATTTGAGAACAGCAACTCCCAAGAGCTATGTATTCTACTTTAGCGGTTGAAAGAGCTACTGTACCCTGTTTTCTTGAGAACCAAGATACCAACCTGTTTCCCAGTAGTTGACAAGTACCTGTAATGCTTTTTCTATCCATTTTACAGCCAGCAAGTTCAGCATCAGAATATCCAAGGAGAGTAAAGTCTCCTTCTTTTGAATACCACAGACCTAGCTTAGATGTGGTTGCAACATATTTAATAATACGCTTCACAACAGTCATGTGAGATTCTTTAGGATTAGATTGAAATCTAGCACAAATGCAAACACTAAATAAAATATCATGTCTAGATGCTGTAAGGTAAAGAAGTGACCCAATTATACTCTTGTATAGTTTTTGGTCTACACTCTTTCCTTCTTCATCTTTATCCAGCTTTGATGAGCTTGACATTGGAGATTCTGTTTTCTTGCAATTCTCCATTCCAAACTTCTTGATGAGGTCTTTTGCATACTTTTCTTGGTGGATAAAAGTTCCTTCTTTTGATTGTTTGACTTGAAGTCCCAAAAAAAAGTTCAATTCACCCATCATGCTCATTTCAAATTCATTCTGCATATAACTCGAAAAATTCTTGCAAATATTTTCATTAGAAGAACCAAATATTATATCATCAATATAAATTTGAACAAGTATGAAATCCTTACCTTCTCTTTTAATAAATAAAGTAGTATCTACTTTACCTTTAGAGAAACCACTTTAAATTAAGAAATTACTTAACATTTCATACCAAGCTCGAGGTGCCTGTTTTAGACCATACAAAGCTTTCTTCAGCTTGAAAACAAGGTTTGGTTTTCTTGGATCTTCAAATCCTAGCGGTTGTTCCCCATAAACTTCTTCTTGGATAATTCCATTTAGAAATGCACTCTTCACGTCCATTTGGAATAACCTGAAATTTTTAAAACAAGCAAAAGCAAGAAGTAATCTTATAGCTTCTAACCTTACTACTGGAGCATAGGTTTCATCATAGTCGATTCATTCTTCTTGTGTGTAACCTTTTGCCACAAGTCTTACTTTGTTCCTCACCACTTTTTCTTGTTGATCAAGCTTGTTCCTGAAAACCCATTTAGTACCAATAATTGATTTACCTTTTGGCTTAGAAACGAGTTCCCAAACGTTGTTGATTTTGAATTGATTCAATTCCTCTTGCATAGCTTCAATCCAGCTTTCATCTTTCAATGCATCTTCTACAGTCTTAGGTTCAATTTCAGAAACAAGTGCTAGAGCACTAGACTCTTTACGCCTTTTGGATCTAGTACGAACTCCTTCATCAATGTTGCTAATGATGAGATCTGCAGGATGATTGGATTTATGCTTCCAATTTGTAATTGGTTTGTCACTTTGATGAGACTCTATTTCAGTTGGAGCTACTAATTTGGTTTGCGGCTGAGTGTCTAAAATTTGATTTTCTTCAAGAGAATTTGTAGACGCTTGGCCAAACTCATAATCTTCAGGTTGAGTCTGATTTTGAACTGAGTCTTCAAACTTCACATTCATGGATTCTTCCACAGTCTGAATCCTTTTGTTGAAAACTCTAAAGGCTTTACTTGCCATTGAGTAGCCAAGGAAAATTCCTTCATATGATTTTTCTTCAAACTTACCAATTCGATCACTCGAATTCTTTAAAATAAAGCATTTACAACCAAATACATGAAAATAAGAGACGATAGGTTTCTTACCTTTGAATAATTGATAAGGTGTTTTCTCTAAAATAGGTCTTAGAAGAATTCTGTTTATAATATAACAAGCAGTTGAAGTAGCTTCAACCCAAAAATGAGGAGAAATATTACTTTCAATCAAAAGAGTTCTTGCCATTTCTTGCAAAGAACGATTTTTCCTCTCTACAACTCTATTTTGTTGTGGAGTGTAAGGGGATCAAAAATTATGTTGAATGCCAGAATCATCACAATATTTAGCAAAATCATGATTTTCAAATTCACCACCATGATCAGTTAGAATACTTGAAATTGTATATCCTTTCTCAATTTGAATTTTCTTTGCAAACTTAATAAAATAAGATAAAGCTTCAGATTTATTTGAGAGAAAGAATACCCAAGTAAAACGAGAATAATCATCTACTATTACCAAACAATATCTTTTACCTCAAATGCTTTGAGTTCTTGTTGGGCCGAACAAATCCAAATGTAATAGCTACAAAACACGTTTAGTGGATACCTGATTTATAGATTTATAAGAATTTATTACATGTTTTCCAAGTATACAAGGAGTGCATAATTCATGCTTTTGATACTTCAAGTTAGGAAGTCCTTGGACAAGCTTTTTGGATGAGACTTTTGCAATTTGCTTCAAGTTGACATGTCCAAGCTTTCTATGCTGGAGAATTGCTTCATCTTGAATTGATATCAAGCACTGAGAACTGTCAAACTTAATATCCAGCAAATAAATGTTTCCACGTCTTCGTCCAGTTAAAGATTGTGAGAGATCTTTGCTTGTTCCAGAACAAGTATCTTCTTAAAAGTTGATCTTGTATCAAGTGTCGCATAGTTGACTAATACTCAAAAGGTTATAGTTCAATTAGAGAAACATTGTTGATTGTGAGGTTTCCTATCTTCACGGTTCCTCGACCAACAATTTTTCCTTTGTTATTGCCACCAAAAGAGACATTTCCTTCTTTTACATGAGAGAGTTTTGTGAAACAAATTGAATCTCCCGTCATGTGTCTTGAACAGCCACTATCCAAATACCACTTGATTTTCTTCTTGATAGTGACCTACATTTAAATGAAAAACTCAAGTTTTCTTTGGTACCCAAACTTTCTTGGGTCCATCATTGTTAGTACCATAAACAGTCTTTGCCCAACTCTTCTTAACAGGTTTCCAAACTTTGGGACAATCCTTCTCAAAATGTCCTAAGCTTTTGCATTTTGAACATCTAAGAGCATTTCTTCCAACAGGCGTTACAAAAACCTTTTGAAAATGGTTCTTGTAAAAAGATTTTGTAGGCCTATTCTTGATTCTTTCTTTTACCTTTGGAAAATTAATCAAAGGGATGGTTTCATATGTCATTCCCAAACCAGATTTATTAAAGTAGGATCTTTGAATATAAAGAATTTTGTCCAATTTTTCAGATCCCATTGAAAATTTCTTTGTGACTTTCAAAAGATCTTCCTTCAAGCAGGCATTTTCTTTTGAAAGTACAATTTCATTTTCTTTTGAAACAGCAAGACACTTGTCTAGATTCTCAACTTTTTCAACCAAAGTCTTTTCTTGTTGTTTCAATTTAGAATTCTCCATTTTTAGTTCATAAATCCTTTTAAGAGAGTCTTTGAGACTGAGACAAAGTTCATCAATGTAGTTCGACACTTTGGTAGGAATTTTTAAATTTCTAACATTGACATCGCTGTTTGAGTCTGAGTTTGAGTCTGAATCTAAGCTTAAGTCTGAATCTGAGTCTGAGTTAGCCATAAGACAAATATTGGCATACTCTTCATCACTCTTTTCACATTCAGTGTCACTCCATGTTTAAGCTTTAAGTACTTTCTTGAACCTTTCTGGTTTTCCTTTCTTTTTCTTTAATAAGGAACAGTTGGGTATGATGTGTCACTTTTTCTTACATTCAAAACAAACAACATCCTTATTGGTGTCTTTTTCTTCATTTGACTTCTTTTAAAATCTTTGATTGTTTTGTCTATTTCCATTGAACCTTCTTCCTTTTCTATTTAGCCTTCTGAACTTTCTAATCAGGAGTGCCAATTCCTAGTCATCCAAGTCTTCTTCTGAATCTATAACATCAGAATCATCATTAGATTTTAAAGCAATTGACTTCTTACCTTTGGTGTCAAAGTCCTCATTGAATTGCTCGACTTCATATGATTGAAGTGTGCTAACCAACTCATCTACAAAAAGAGGCATGATCCTCTGTGTTTCTCTTATGGATGTCTTTACGTGATTCCAATCTTTGGAGAGTCCTCTCAACAGCTTATTGACCTTCATTGGTCCTGATATTGGCTGTCCTTGGTATGCCAAGCCATTTACAATTTCTGTAAATCGACTAAACATATCCGTGATGGATTCTTCTGGCTTCATTTTGAAGGCTTCATATTGTCCAAGAAGGATATTGATCTTGGTTTCTTTGACTCGATTTGTTCCTTCATAAGTGACGTGCAATCTATCCCAAACTTCTTTAGCTGTTTCACAAGATGAAATTCTATTATACTCAGTAGGAGATAATGCACAATATAGAGAATAGATAGCTTTTGCATCAAGGGCTTGTCTCTTTGAAATTTCGATTTGTGACAGTCCCACTCCATCAGCTAATTCTTTCCCGATGGTTGATGCAGCTTTAGGAACAATTCCTTTCTCAACTACATCCCATTCCTGAGGATCTTTGGATCTTAGGAATGCCTTCATCTTGTTTTTCCATACGTTGTATTCCTTTCCATCGAAGTAAGGAGGTCTGGTATTGCTTTGGCCTTCAATCAAACCTGGAGCCAAAATACTAGCCATAGATCTTTAGCTTTAGAAATAATAAACACCTCCAATAAAATAAGCAATCTGCTCTGATACCAATTGATAAAGGCTAGTAAAAACACCTAGAGGGGGGTGAATAGGTGTTTATGAAATTCTTTTCCAATCTTTGGCCGAAATATCATTTGGTATGAAAATCACATTAGAAATAAATGAATCATGCATCCATAAAAATAAGTAGAGTAGGGTAAGAGAAATTTGACACAAAGATTATAGTGGTTCAGCTTGTTGTAAGCCTACGTCCACTCTCCACGCTGGTAGCCAACTTGCTGTAATCACTATGTAGCAAATGAGTGCTTTTACAGTTCACAAGCTAGACTTCTTCAGTAGAAAGTCTCTTCTACAGCTTCTCGCAATTTCACACTGTAAGTATCTCTCTTTAGTACACAATTTTGAGCACAATAAATTTTGAGAACAAGAGGTTTTAGAGGTTCTAACTTCGAAATTTTTCTATCGACTTCCTCATATTTCCGAACAACTTCGACACACCTTAAATATCCCTTCGTGCCTCCATAGCCGTTAGCACTTTCCAAGAATTCATCCAATCAACCCGTTGGAATGAATCAATTTAAGTGATCTTCACGTTGTCGAATATATAAGTAGAAAATAGCTCGTCAATCCTGCTCGCCCATACAATCAGGATCTTGAGTTTCCGAAATTAGATCCTTCCAAAAACTCGCTTGATCTTCAACGGATAAAATCCAGAGAAAAAAAATCCTTTGTGCTCACAATCACAGCCAGAGATATTCCATGGATAAGTTAGGGAAGATAATATCCAAATCTTGATTTTCTTAACCATAAAAGTAACCTCCGCCGATAGCCTTTGGTGAAATCGCAAAACTCGGGTCCGACATTTGTCTGCGGACTTTGATTGGGTCCGGGAGATCTTCGGACCGTAACTCCGGGTCCGACTGTCTTCGAGACGGAAACGCTTGGGTCTTGAACTCTTCAGACTTAAGCGACTGAGTCTTGGATTCTTCAGACTTAACTGACGAGGATGTTTTGTTAACTTCAAAACTTATAAGGAATTTTTCTTCAACAGCCGGAATGGTAAGTGGTTGTTCTCTAAAGAGAATGTTATTCCTATTCTTCCAAATAATATGACAGAGTTCCAAAGGAAAAGCGAGCAATGCACTTGAAGAAATCCTTACCCATTAAGAAGGTGGTGGCCCAACGGAGATTCTCTCCCCAAGACCTATTTCGCCAAGGGAAATTGCATCTGGTCGCCCAAAAGAAAGCAACTCCGGCCGTGACATAGCAATAAAAAAATAGATGGTCAATGGAATCAGGCACTCCATTGCAAAAAGCGCAAGATCCCCTCTCAATTATACCAAAGGACAATCAAAGAGCTTGGGTGGGAAGTCTACGCCTAGCAATAAGCCACAGGTTAAGCTGGTACCTTGGCATGATTGCATTATTCCAGATGAATGCATGCCAATAGACATTAGTCAGCTTCCGCCTGATGGTCTCCCAAGCCATTGCAATTGTGAACCAGCCAGACGGATTCTCATTCCAATAAAAGCAGTCCGACTCTTGAGAAAGGATCGGGAGGGGTTGATCCCACGACTCCAGCACAGTCTTGAGAGCCTGACCAGCATTAGAGAATAGATCTGCCACCGAGGCCTGCCTAGAGAGCCCTGAGCTGTAAATAATCAAATCTGAAAAGATTAAATTGAGAGGACCTCTAGGATGCTAGTTATCAAACTAAAGTGAGACTGAATGGCCATCCCCAATCCTCCAAAAGAAGACATTCCTAAAGTCGGTCCTGAGACTTGAGAGTTTCTTCCAAGCCTAGGAACAACACATTGGTTTTTTGGCGACCCAAAAATTCCTATTCTTTAAAACGTGGAGTGAATCCACCTGCACCATGCCTCCTTATCCGAAAAAAAAGGAGCCAGATGTGCTTCAGCATAGTAGTCTTGTTGCAATCTCGCAACCTCCTGATACCGAGCCCTCCCTCCTTTGGGAGGCACACATCCTCCCAAGTAACCTTGGCACCCCCTTTACCCAAGTCCGAGCCTTTCCACAGGAATTATCTAAGGATTTTTCTCAATCTGATCCAAAACAGCTATAGGTAATACAAACACACTCGCCCAATAGGCTTGGATAGCATGAAGTACTAACCTAATAAGCCGAAGCCGTCTAGCATAGGAGAGGAGGCAATGCATCCACGATTGCACTCTCGTTGTGATGCGGCTGATAAGAGTGCAACAATCTGCCTTGCTGAGCCTGGAGGTAATAATTGGAACCCCTAGATAGTGTGCTAGCAAGGTTCCTTCAAGAAATCCAAGGTCGGAGAGAATCTGATTCCTTAAGGAAAGCGAGCCTCCAACTAGGAATATTTCACTCTTACTTGGATTCGGAAACAAGCCACTCCAAGAGGAGAAGATTTGAAGGCCTTTTTTGAGGAGGGCTACTGAAGGAAAATGAGCCTCACAAAACAAGAAGATGTCGTTTGCAAAGAATAGATGCGAAAAACTCGTCAACTTGCATCTCCAGAAGAACTTAAACTCCATCTTCGAATAGCACCTGAATAAGATCCCAGACAGCACTTCCATAATCAGAGTAAACAAATAGGGAGAGATAGGATCACCTTGGCAAAGGCCACGCCCACTCGCGAAAAAAAACATGGAGCTCCCCATTTAACGCAATTGAAAACTTGGGAGTGCGAACGCAAGTCATAATAAGACGAGTGAAAAACTCGGGAAACCCAAACGCCAAAAGAACTCCTTCAAGGAAATCCCGATCAACTATATTGTATGCTATCCAGAAGTCCACCTTAATCGCACACTTAGACAAGTATGGCTCAAGATGGAAGCTGGAAAAGAGTTCCCGGGCCAATAAAATGTTGTCCCCGATTTGCCCGCCCTTCACAAAAGCGCTCTGAAAAGGGCTAACTGCACTCTTCAAGACTGATGCAACCCGATTGGCCAAAACCTTAGTAATACATTTGTATATGGTGTTGCAACAGGCAATAGGCTTATAATCATCTACGGAGGTCGCATTAAGTACTTTTGGCACCAACACCAGAATGGTGTTATTGATCTCCTTGAAGAGCTTCCCAGGGGTGAAGAAGTCCATCACTACAAACGTGACCAAAGGCCTAATTGTCCCCCAGTTTTGCTTGAAGAACTCAACCGTGTTACCATCTAATTCGGGAGCCTTACCCTTAGCTAAGGAGAATAAGGTGTCTCGGATCTCCAAAGCGGTAACCGGTCGGGCATCAAGTTGCTCTAACTCGAGGTCCTGCGAAGCAACTAAGCCAAGTAAAACACGAATAGAAGTATGTCTTACCACAAGAGAGAACACCTCATTGTAGTCAATGCCCTCACGCTGTGTATACCCATTCGCCACAAGTCTCGCCTTATACCTCGCTATCTCAACACCAGGAATGCCCTATTTCCATTTGAAGACCCATTTACTTTCGACAATCTTTTGGCTCTTGGGTACTTTGACCAGCTCCCATGTTTGATTTCGATGGAGTGATTCCATCTCTTCACTCATAGCCCCTAGCCACTACGACGACTCCGAACTAATCATAACGTACCGGTGATTTAATGTGCCTTCTCTGTCTATTTGCGGCTATAGTCTGCTGCGGCTTTGTTGGTTGTTCACTATCACCGACTTCAGAAATTGTAGCTTCATCTGCAGTCTTAACTTCTGTTACCTTCGAGGTCTCTGGAGTCTCCACCTGAAGCTCCACCTCACTAGTGACACCATGATCTATCTTCTCTGCTGGTTGTGTCTTAGAACTCCTCCGTTGAAGCATTGTAGTTTTGTCGAAGATCACATCTTTGCTGATTAGAAAATCGAGTGATTTGGGATCGATGCACCATAGCCGGTAGCCTTTCACCCCATGTGCATAACCCGGAGATATGTACTTCTTCGCCCTTAGCTCAAGCTTACCATCACTCGCATGAGCATACGCAGGACATCCAAATATACCTAATCCGGAGTAATCAACAGGTTTCCTCGACCATACTTCCTCATGAGTCTTCCACTTGATAGCAGACGATGGAGATCGATTAACCAGGTAACACGACATGTTAACTACTTCGGCCTAAAATTCCTTGCCAAGTCTTGCATGCGAAAGCATGCATCAAGCTCGCTCAAGCAAAGTTCTATTCTTTCGTTCTGCCGCGCCATTCTGCTGTGCTATCCCAGGTACTGTGCGGTGTGTCACAATACCTTCTTTCTCACAGAACTCGGTAAAATCTTTGCCACAGAACTCCATGCCATTATCGGTTCTCAAGAACTTGATTTGTTTATTAGATTACTTCTCAATCAAGGTCTTAAATTTCTTGAACCGATCAAACACTTCATATTTGTGCTTCAAAAAGTAAACCCATACCTTCCTCGGATAATCGTCGATAAATATCAGCATATATCGGGCACCTCCTTTCGAAGGAACCGAAGACGGGCCCCAGATGTCTGAATGAATATATTCAACCGGTCGTTTGGTCAAATGGATAACTGTTGTAAACTTAACTCGGTGTTGCTTCCCATAGATGCAATGCTCACATAAGTCTAGCTTCCCTGTCTTTTGACCATTCAACAACCCTTTTTCACTCAGCATCGTCATACCTGCCTCACTCATGTGCCCTAAACGCATATGCCATAACTGAGTCAAGTTAGAGTCTGACTCACCTAATGAAACTGCAGTGTTCCGGTCACGATATCTCCCAGTAGATGATAGAGAGTATTCACTTTCTTCCCTTTCATCACTGTCATGGCACCTCAAGAGATCTTCAGTACTCCACCTTTAGCGGTGTACCTACACCCGATGTCATCGAGTGTCCCCAGAGAGATAAGGTTCTTCTTGAGCTCTGGTACATACCTCACATCTGTCAATTTGTACACCACCCCATCGTGCATCCAGATCCGAATTGTCCCTATCCCCACGGTCTTACAGACTGCATTTGTAACACCCCTATAACCCCTTTGAGGTCGCTACAGTCATCCCATAACTCCTTTATATCCAACTTTAAGCTGTAAATCCTTAGGTCCTTTTTTTTTTTTTTATACAAACGGTCCCAGCGCGTTCAACATTTTTGCGGAAGCGAATACATCTCCCTTCAATTCCCTTTTCAAAAAGGTTCAAGATGAGCAATGCACACACTAAAAGAAATCATAGAATAGTAGAACCAGACCTCTTTTATTTATATAACTAAAAGATGGATTTTATCGGGGTAGGTACATCAGAAAGCCAACTCATGCTGACATGGCTTAAACTCAAAAAAGAGTAAACACATCTACCCTTCCAAAAAAACCCTCAAAAACTGGCTAAATCCATCTCTCGGTCCTGGTCTGTCAAAAAATGTCAGTCCTCAGCTCTCTCCCAACTCATCTCTCGAGCCCTACCTCCTCCTCCCTGATCCGCCAGACGGTGGTGGTGGCAGCATACCTCTTATGACTCCATCTCGCTGCACAAAAACAGAGATGAACTCCTTAAATACCGGGCCATCCTCAAGCCCTACCTCAAACCGTACGATCACTCGAACACGGAAAAAGATCAACCCAGCGACGATTGGGCTATCTATCTGAGTGATCCCCACCTCCACATTGGAAGGGATACCGTAGAAAGCGCCCGGAGAAACTGGAGCAAGCGGCATATCTAGTCTGAAAGTATTTCCCCAAAAGGGGTGAGTATATCGACTCAGTAAAGATATAATCTCTATGGCTACTCATACAACACACAAGACAGTCAAACAAGTCACATCATCACATAACAGTAACATCAAACAATATCAACAGATAAAGTCATGCATGTGCCAACCATTCAGCCATAGACACTCAATCATTCATGCACTTTTTATCCAGTGCTCAAGTACGTACCATGTATGTGAATCATCAGCACTCAGGCATACATCTCATCATATGCACATACATATGGATGATGCCATGCATACATTTCACCATGTGCACATATACCATTCAATGTCCATGCATACCACATTTTCACCAGATGCACATCACATTTTCAATTTTCACAATATTAGTAAGCTTTTAATGCATTCCCGGCACACACCATTCGGGCTTCTAGCCCCCCACATTCCGGGCATCTTGCACCCCAACTGGCATCACGAGGAATTCACTGCACACACCATCCGTGCTTCCGGCATTTACACTCCCTGGCCGGTCTCGCACCCCAACTGGCATCACGAGGAATTCACGGCACACACCATCCGTGCTTCCGGCATCCCCTACGCTCCGGGCATCTCAACTCCGAGGCCATCCAGATTTACGCACATAGGGCTACTAGGCATCCGGCATTTTCACTCCCTGGCCGGGCATCCCGATAACTCCCGGGGCATCATCGGCTCACACCATCCGATGGCCTTCTCACATGCATGGTTCATGGCACACAGCATGATGCTCATCACTCATAACCACATGTAATGCCAACATTTTCATTCGTATGGCATGAAACTTACATAAACAATTTCCATCTAATAAATTTCCCATCCTTTCCTTATAAAGGCATAAATTTCAGCATGTGCAATTTCAGAAAAACAATTTAATTAAATACCAAATGGCTCTCAAGAATTATGAAACTCACACACATGATAGTCAAGACAATATAGCACATTTTTTATGAAGAAAGTATGTTCTGGATGTCAACATACAAAAAGATATTATCCAGCCATTGTAACACAATAAATTCCGAGCAATACAGCTTGCACAATCGTAGAAGAAAACTAAATTGACCATCCAATTGGCCACTAAAAATCACCAAATTTCACCACAACATCATTGAGACGTTAAGGCACAACTTTCATTAAGAAACTACATTCAAAAAATTTTCACATAAAAAGATATAAGCTCGGCAAGACAGATTAGAGTTTAGGACTTCCCAGTTTGCACAGTTTTTGAATTTCATGAAATTAAATACTCAAACGTCACTCAAAAATTATGAAATTTCACTATTATAGCCAAGATCCTACAGAACATTTCTCATGAAGACATAATCACCAAATTCGTCCTACATAATTTTCTATAGAAATCACAAGCTTCTGATTCAATTCCCGAACCGTACAGAATCAACTATCAACGAAATCTCCTCAATTGAGCAACTTAACCTCCTTATTTTTCGCTGATATTTGGATATGTTATAGTTTAGCATGTTTTCTACAACTTTCCTTTACAGGTCAAAACAATATTCTCAAGAAAAAGTCACCTTATAACCCATACAATCTACTGACGTTCCACCGAAATACTCCAGAATTCATGTCCGTAAGAAATCAAGAATTTCCCTAGGTTATACCGGTTATATTTGTCTCAAATTTTAGTATGTTGTTCATTAGGATGTTCTTAACATTTCATATGAAGAAGTCGAAGAGAAATATCCAACAGAAAACCACATGCAACAACCCACAAGCAACAAAGGTCGACATGCAAGCCGATTTTTCACCCGGTTCCTTAGAAAATTTATTTCACCCCACAAACCTTGATCATTTTACTTTAATTTTGGATATGTTGTAGTTCCAGACATTCTATACAACTTTCATTCAGAAATCAAAGTGAGATTCAGTCCCTAAGATCATCTACCAACTCACACAAGTTTCGGATGCATGTAGGTTTACTCGAGCAGAATCACACCCACAACAAGAACAGCTTCAAAACTTCAATTTTTACCCAATAATCCCATAATTTCGACCAACAAACAACTCAACAACAAGACCACAGCATGCATGAGCAGTTGAGAGACTAATCTTGCCTTAGAATTGAGCTAAAAATGTGAAGAAAACAGCAGCAAATCCTCGGCCAGCTCATGGACGGTAGCTGCTTCTCCTTCTTCTTTGCGGTTTTCTCTCTCCCTCTCTCACTTAGTTGGTCGAAAATCCTCTCAAATAAGCCGGTCACTCCTTTTATATGTTTCACTAATTATAATTAGAAGAAATGATTGAGTTGCATGCAATTGGACAATTGGCAAGACAAGAGGACACATGGACTCTCTCTCTCTCTCTCTCTCTCTCTCTCTCATTTTCGGCCACTCTTGGCTTGCTCAAGAAGCTTGGCCGACCCTCCTTGGGTTTGGCTGGTCCACCATGGGCTTGGCTTGGCCCAAATCTTCAAGCCCAAAATTCCTAAATTAAATCCTCTAATTAATTAAATCTTAGTTAAGTAAAATCATAAGCTTAAATAACCTATAAGCTTAAGTCTAGCTTGAACTTTAAGTTTTCAACTTTGTACCTCACATAAACAAAATCTTTTCCTTCAAATAAATGCCTCATAACCTTCGGCCACATCATATGACTACAAGATCAATCAAGGATAGTTCAATTGTAGCTCATCAGTCCTCATGGTCTCACGATTCATCAATTTATTTTCCAATACACATCATGGTCATAAGTGAACATACAAAACTATAACTCATCAAATGTCCAGCCCTTGACTCAATTGTGACTTATGAAATCACTGACTAAAATCCATCAGCGTCTCTATCGATCGACCACAGTCATCACATCCTTGAGGATTGTCGAAATTCTTGGATGCCACAGCATTATTCCCCAAAAGAACCCTACCACCATTTGCAGCTTGGTAAGTAGTAAACCAGTTCTTATAAGGCGTCATGTGATAAGAACACCCCGAATCTAGCACCCATTTGTCTCTTGACGAAGTAGCAGTCACACATAAGACAGCTTCTGCATCACTTTTGCTCCCTTCAGCAACGTTTGCCACACTACTTGTGGCATTCTGCCTATCAACTTTATTCCTCCGCTTTGGACAATCTCTCCTGATGTGCCCCTCCTTGTGACACTCAAAGCACTTCACGCATCTCTTAGACTTTCTGTGGCGTGATTTTGATTTGCTTTTACCTCTGCTGTTACTAGGCCCTCGATGTTGTTCTCTACCCCAAATCGTTAGTACTTGCGCTACTCCTTACGCTAGACTGTCATCTCGCAACTTTCTCTGCCACTCCTTAAAGAATAAGGCGGACTTTACCTCCTCTGAGGTAATAGTAGTACGCCCCTGCAACAGTGAATCAGTAAAGTGCTCCCCTGACTCTAGTAAAGAGGCTAACAACATCATGCCATATTCTTCATCATCAAGTATCTTATCGACATTCTTCAGATCCATCATGAGTTTATTAAATTCATCTAGGTGGGTTCTGATAGACGTACCTTTAATATATCTAAATTGAAACATCTTCTTCAACATGTATAAGCGATTATTCAAACCTTTCTTCACATAGAGTGCATGAAGTTTTGTCCATAATGCTGTGGCATCCTTCTCCTCAGCAACCTCTATTAAGACCTCATCCGACAAATTTAACAGAATCGTGCTCTTTGCTTTTTCCATTAGCTCTACCCTCTCAGAGGCTTTCATGATAATTGGCAACTCATCCTCACCATCTAGTGCCTTGGCCAAACCTTGTGTTGTCAATAAAGCGCGCATCTTGATGCTCCATAACACAAAGTTGTTGCTCCTATTAAACTTCTCAATTTCATATTTCCTCTCAGACATAATTGCAATAATAGAATTTCCAGGTAATAATCAGACAAGCAAAAGCTCCAAATTACAATCAAGAAATCTAACCCCAAGCTTTGATACCAATCGTTGGGATATAATACGCGGAAACCACAGGATCTTGCAATTTACGTCAACGTAAAATCACCAGAGAAAATAAACGAGAAAAATAAGGACACCAGGAATTTACGTGGTTCGGTCCGAGTATCGGTACCTATATCCACGGGGAGAGCCAGCGGCAAATAATCCACTATAATTGGAGTATCAGAGTTTACAATCACTCACGCGCTTAAGTGTTTCCCACACCTAGATTTAACCCCAAATCCAAAGTGTCTATAAATAAACAACTTAACTGGGATATAAACTCACAGCACAAAAATGTTACGCGTTCAAGTCACACGCCAAAAAAACAAAAAGAATCTTTAGCTTCCTTGTGCAGCTTCTCTCTCTCTTGCGGCGTGTGGCTTCTCGTGGATCCTTCGGCAGCTTCTTGCCAAGAGCAAGGAAAACCTACTGTTTTCTTCTGGTTTTATACGTGGGCCCAGAAGGTCAAACCTTTGACCTGGGCCCCCCACAATATTGGCTTCTTCACGCATGCGAAGGACTTCTTCCTTCGGATGTGTGTGCCCAGAAGTGGGACCCACCCTTTTTTTTTTCACGTGGACTTTAACAGCTTCTTTCTTTCCGTATGGTTGCAGTGACGTCTTTCATAAAGCAAAGAAGACTTCGGTGATTTCACGATTCCGCAGCTAAGAGGAAACTTTCCTCCAAACTTAAATATTATTTTATATTTCCTCTTTTGTAAATCCAGCGAATCGCGTCATTGCAAAAGCTCAAACTTGAGTCATAATTTAACAGAAGGGGATGCTCCTTGCATTGTGTTTGTTGCTGAAACTGATGCCGTAGGGTGGCATGGAGGAACTAGAATTGGAGGAGGAAATAACGGAAGGGAGAAGAACCTTCATTAGCTGTTGACAAAGATGGATAATTATGAAGGAAATTATCATTGTTATTGCAGTGATGGACATCACAGCTATTCTGAAATGCCTTACTCAGGCCTAGAAACTTTGACAGACGGATATGTATGTCTATACTTAGCGGGCGAGTCTCATAGCATGTATCTGTGCATAGTTTTGGTAGAACGGTCAGTCTCGTAGTGCATATGCTTACTAATAGTATCTATGCAGGCAACTGTTGATGTTCTTGATATTTGGTGTGGGAAGAAAGTCGGCAAAAGAAATAGCTAACCTCTTTGATGCACAATGAACAATTTACCTCAGAACAAATGTTGAATTACGGGTGAACGACAAACAATATGACTTTACGATGGTTTGAATGCAATCATGAGGAAAACATCCAATTTCTACAGCGTTAATGCCGACTGTCTTCATAAATAAGTAATGGGATGCCTTTTTTTTTTTTTAATATGGAAAGAGAAGAAGAAGAGAGAATGGTTTCTTTCCAAATGTTCTTTCTATCAACCAATCCAATGGTTATCTTTAAAAGTCATTTATATGACTCCCTAATACCCTTTCAAATAGTGTCTCTTAATCATAACTTATCAAGATGAAAAGGTGTATTATGATCACATCCTATCATGATGGCACCCCATCATGGACGTACTAATAAAGTACAACATCTCCCACTTAGACATGATGGACTTGATAGTGCTCTATCAAGAATATAAGACATTCAACATTCATCAATTTTGGAAACAATTCATATTGGCAAGAAAGCCATGTGACACCTGCACTTGAGAGCTTAAATTATGCACTTATTAGGGATAACATAATGACTACAACTCTAAAAAGAAATAAACAATTGATGTTTCACAGTGTCCAAGACATATTTTGCTACATCAATCCATATATACATATCCCTTAAGAACTATACCTAACTATTCTCATAACACCATGCATCTACAATTATATCCAAAATCACAAAAGGCGATATAATTGGTAGACCAGTAAATACATGTGATAGATGTAAAACAACAATAATTTTCCTTCGCCCTCATGTCTCTCTCCATTTCAAAATAACTGTTTTCCTAGACACATCCCATAAAACCATATATATTCATGACCACCGGTAACATGCTAAAGTAACAACATTGATCTTTCACTTTGAGAACATAATCAAAAGTAACATATGGCACAAAATGAGATAAATTATAAATTACCTCAAAGGCTCGCACGATAAGTAAATAGGGATAATTTCACTCACCTTCCCTTGTCGGTCGTATAATGCACATGTAGTATGAATTACATGCTATATTGGATTTCTCTTTCTATAAGAGCGTATATTTTATTAAATATATCAACTATACGGATCTTTGCCTAAACATAGTCACGTGCTTCTCATGTATTCAAGTTTAGCTCAAGTGTTATATCAACCCATTTTCTATAGTGCCCAATTAAGTACTCACATCCGACATCTTTCAAGCATACATGATTAAGGGACTATCATGTTCGATCTTATCATATACAAATCATAGACCTCATCTTGACTCCAATCAAGGCGACATATTATTTTATACACTGAACTTACTCTTTTAATATTTATTTGTACATAACGTTTCATCTTAACGTGCTAACAATAGCACTTGAGGTGATTGTTCATGTGAGTGAGTCAATCATTGCTTGCTGACATACTTTTCAACAATATATGTGTGTTTGTGCTAGTCTCATAATGGATTTGTACTTATTGATAAACATCAAGTCACTAAAAAAAAAGTACAATACATATGTTCACATATACATAAACCAATGCTCATCTACGATATTACATATCACATTCTACGTAACCCTAAAGACATCCTATGGGTCAATAATACGTCTTTAGGAACAATTTTCGTAAATGGATCAGTAACCATTTTATTAGTTGAAATGTATTAAATGACCACTTCTTTCTGCGCTATTATATCTCTGATAAAGTTGTCCTTTATGTTAATGTGCTTCATTCTTCCATAATACTTGGGATCTTTTACATAGACAATGGCTGTTTGACTATCACAATAAACTATTATTAGTTTTGGAACCTCAATGACAATGACTAAATTTTCCAAGAAACATTTTAGCCATACTGCTTCTTGCACTGTGGTAGAGCATGCAATAAATTTCGCCTTCATCGTAGACAAGGCCGTGCATATCTATTTCTTGCTATTCCAAGAAATTGCACATTTATTGAGCAAGAATGCATATAAGAAGTTGATTTATGCTTATCTAGGTCTCCTCTCTAATCAGCATCTGAATAGCCAGATAGGTGTAAATTAGTCCCTTGATAACAAAGTCAATAGTCCATGATACCTTTTAAGTATCTTAGGATCATTTTCACTGCTTTTCAATATACTTGACCGAGATTTAATTGATATAGGCACACCAACCCCATAATATAATATATGTTGAGTCGAGTACACATCAATGCATATATCAAACTTCCGACCTCACTAGTGTAAGGAACAGTTTTCATTTCTTTATTTTCTTCTGGAGTCTTAAGATACATCTTAGTACTTAGGCTTTCACATCACATGACAAAGGTATCAATGGGATTATAGAGCTGCATATTGAAATGCTCAAGAATCTTCATTATATAAAACTCTTGTGATAAAGCAAGGAGTTTCATTAATCGATATCTTTCGATCTTAACTCTTAATATATAAGCAGCTTCCCTTATGTCCTTCATTTCAAAATGGGAGGACAATCATTTTTTTTATGGTGAAAACCAAAATCTTGTCATTTCCAACCAACAAATATTGTCCACATAAAGTGATAAGAATAAATAAATTTATCTTCGGACCGTTTAACATATACACAGTGATCTTTTTTGATCATCGTGAATCCAAAAGTTGTCATGGCTCGATGAAAACGAAGATACCACTGTCTAGATAATTGCTTAAGGCTATATATTGAGCAATAAAACTTGCAAACTCTACGCTCTTGACCTTTAGCTACGAAATCTATTGGTTGCTTTATATAGATTTATTTATCTAGTTCTCAATTGAGAAATGCCGTCTTAACATCCATTTGATGTAATTCAAGGTTTAAATGTGCAATGATAGCTAGGATAAGATGTATTGAGACAAACCTTACAACTGGTGAAAATGTTTCCTCATAATCTATATTCTCTTGTTGAGTATAACATTTCGCTACAAGACAAGTCTTACACTTTTCAATGGATCCATCCGCATTTTGCTTAATCTTAGAAACCGATTTATTTCCAATAACCTTGCGATTTGGAGGTAGATCAACCAAGTTCTAGACGTAATTTGCCCTCATTAACTCCATCTCATTTTCCAAAATTTTTCCTAATTCTTCCTTATCAGAGAATGAGAGAGCCTCTTGAATAGTTTTAGGCTTGGCATTGTCTTGTGGAGCAATCATAAATACTTTCTCTTCAATCTCAAAACGACAACAGGGAATATTTTTACATAACTTAACTTTTTTTGAATTCAGTTCGCCAAGTAATGCAATACTCTCACTAAGTCTTGTATATTAAGGTAAACGTTCATTTTCCTCTACAACATTAGTTAGTATATTATTAGGGTCTTCCATCTCATATAACTGGAAGTCCTTATCAATCTCACATCTTCTAGAAAAATCGTTATCTAATAACATGACATCTTGTGACTCCATTCAAGTCACACTCCTATCAGCTTGTTCACCTATGAACACGTACCTTTTAGAGTGTTCAGAATATCTTATAAATATACATTTCTTCTATTTATGGCTTAATTTTTCATATTTATGAGAAGAATTATGAATATAAGCTGCATACCCCCATGGATGTAGATTACTTAAGTCTGATTTCCTACTAGTCCACAATTTATAAGGGGTGGAAGTGACTGATTTTGATAGCATACGGTTAAGTACATAGGCAGTAGTTGATAACACATCTCTCCAATACAAGATAGGTAAATTTGCTTATGTTATCATAGACCTAACCATTTTTAATAGGGTTCTATTCCTTCTTTCAACAACCTCATTTTGTTGCGGAGTACCAATAATAGTTAATTGTCATACAATTCTATTTTATTACAAAAAGTCTTAAATTACTTAGATAGATACTCACATCTGCGATCGTTTCTCAATGCCTTTATTATTTTGTTCAATTGATTTTCTAGTAACGCTATATATCGTCTAAATCAGTCTAATGCTTCTGACTTATGGGAGATTAGAAAGACATAACCGAAATGCATGAAATCATCTATGAAAGTAATGAAATATGAGGCTCCATGCCTTGCCCTCGATTTTAATGGTCCACAAATATCAAAATGTATGAGTTGCAATGGAAATTCGACTCTAATTCTTTTACCGAATGATTTTCTAGTTGCTTTTCCCACTAAACAATGTTTACACACGAGTAGATTAACATTAACGAGTAATCCTAAAAGGCATTCTCTAGCTAATAGTTGCATTCTTTGTAACCCAATATGACTTAATCTAGCATGTCAAGTACTTGCATTAATCTCAACATTACTTGAAAATATAATTAAAGAAAACAATTATCAACATTAACGTTATACATATCATAGTCAATGTCTAACACCATAAAACCATTTAATACATGACCAGAACCATAATAAATTGTTTCAAACAAATTGTTAACACAATTATCATGAAAATTCAATACATAATCTAGGCTAAGAAGAATAATTACGGAGATCAAGTTCCGTCGAATATTTGAAACATAGAGAATATCATATATGAATAAGTTTCAACCACCACGTAAAATTAATTTACATGTGCAAATACCATTCTCTTCAACTTATAAGTTATTCCCAACATATGTCCAAATTTTTTCAAACTGTATCTGACGATACTTCACAAATGCTCTTCAATCTCTAACTACATGGTCTGTTGCTTCTGTGTTTGCAGTCCATAGTGGATGAAATTCAGCAAGTATTATAATGCTAGAAATAAAAGCATTATTTAAATTAATCGAATAATAGGGTACATCTTTCGACTCGATGCATTCACAAGCAAAGTGACCCATTTTGTCACAATTGTAGCATTTCATCTTGGTATTGTCTTTCTTTCCACCATGCTTCTTGCATCGAAAGGTCTTAGCCTTCTTAGATGCTTGATCAATCTCCTTCCCTTTATTGTTGAATCGATTATTCCTTTTACGCTTGAAGCTCGAAACCTTATGCAAACTCGATTCAGCAACATAAGCATGGGTAAAGGATTTCGCAGCCTTTAGACGCTCATCCTCTAATTCCAAATGACGTGCTATATCGTCAAAAGTGACAACATTCTCATTATGCATCATATTGATCTTCATATGCTCTCAAATGTCAAAAAAAGACTTTATAATAGCCTAAACTTGCTATTTATCAATAACAGAATGACATGCCGACTTCAATTCACGAATTATGTTTAACATCTCCCAAATATGTTGCCTCATCGTTACATTTGAGCACTTTTGATATATGTCAAACATGATGATGAGTCTCTTTAATTTAGTGGCAGACGTACCCCCAAACTTATCTTTCAAGGCAACCTACATTATTTGAATTTCATCATAACCTACATTATTTGAGTTTTATCATAACTTTCAAACTCACATATGAGGTGATCTTGCATACAACTCAGTAATGTGATGCGAGTAATGCTATTTTTTTTTTTTTCAAACTTGATGAACTTCTTGATCTCTCCTATACTAAGTTGAAATTCCATGCTCAGGCTCATTTATGATGTGGTTAAGAGTTTCCAAAATCTCTTACTTCTCAAGAATGTACTAAACCTTTCAATGCCAAATATCATAATTGTCACCGTTCAATTTCTTTCTCTTGTTGAGGTCAGCCACGATATTTTTGGATGACAAAACCATAATCAATTACTATAACATATTGACATAATAAGCACAAAATCAATACCAGCATATTTTGATAGTAACATACATATTTAATTTGCAGTAAAGACAAACTACATTAATGATAATTCAACAAAAGATACAATGTTCACAATCACTTCTATATACGATTGTTCTACTATCATTTACTAGTTTAATTTGCACAAATTTTAAATTCTAGGTGAGAATTCCTTTGAATTCTACCAACCTACAAACTTCCACTAAAAAAATAATTACATGACCTTATGTAATTTGTACATTTTGTTTATTAACACAAAAAACATAGCATGATGTAAACCAACGTACAAAAAACAATCATACAACTATAATTGAAACTATAATTCGACACCTAATGAAATTAATCAAGGATTTTCAACCATTGTTCGAGTTTATTTGGAATCAGCAAATTGTAAGCATATTAAATTATACACATGCTATCATCGAACCAAGTTTTACACAACATATATGTGATCATTTTCATATAAGATAGCTTTTGTATTCCAAAAAATGCAAGAAAATACAAGTTAAAGGGAATAAATAATGCACTTATATCTAAAAAATACACATACTTAAGGTTTTGTGCATATTTATATACCTTAAAAGCTTCAAACATGTAAAATAAATCTACCACACTGAGAGCACATCCATATGAATTAAACACCACCGACCACGTGCCGATCGGAGGTCACATGTGCCCACACGCGCTACCTGAGTGTGCAGTGCGTGTGGTTCACGCACCAACAAGCTAGTACAGCTCTTGGCCGGTTCGACCGGTTGACCAATCAACCAAGTTGGTCTTCGGTTGGGTCAGGTCGTCGGTCGGTCATCGGCCAGCCAACTCCTGTTGATTGGATGACCTCATCAATGACGTCATCACATGTCGGTTCACCGACATGTGTGTGGAGCTCATTCGTTGGGTATTCCTAGTGCATTGAGTGTGTGGCTTTTGGCCATGTGTGTGGATGCGTCCGGCATTCTCAAGCAGCGCTTGGCCCACCATTTGACTCATCTTGATGAGTATTTTTACCCCGTATATTTAAAAGTTGATTTTAGCTGAAAAAAATACTTTGAAAAATGGCCAAAACCATAAGGGTGTACACAACCTCCAATCCCATTCTTCGCTTTGGTTTGTTTTCGACGATTCATATTGCAATTTTCAAGCAATGGACTTCCAGACAATGTGAGTTCATCCTCTTAATCCCCATATCAAATAGCAAATGAGAAAAATTTGATGGAAAAACAATGCAAAAATCATAACCGGGCTCTGATACCAATTTGGGAAGAAAGCCGGCGAAAGAAACGACTAACCTCTTTGATGCACACTGAACAATTAACCCCAAAAAGAACATTTGAACTATGGGTGAACAACGAACAATATGACTTCATGATGATTTGAATACAATCACAAGGAAAGAGAAGAAGAAGAGAGGACAATTTCTTTCTGAACGTGCTTTCTACCAACCAACCTAATGGTTTTCTTCTAAAGTTATTTATATGACTCCCTCATACCCTTTCAAATGGTGTCTCTCCATCATAATATATCAAGACGAAATGGTGCATCTTAATCACACGTTATCATGGACATACTAATAAAGAACAACATATGGGGTAGCACTAAGGGGGTTTGTCGGCAATAAGAAGTCTGAGAATTCCTGGATTTAGGGGAGTGGATCTTCACAACCTCTTGAATGAGGCTCCTATTGTAACGACCCGGGCCCCACTGTATAATATTGTCCGCTTTGGATGGGATTGCACGAAGCCATTTCCCTCCCTCACGGCTTTAAAACGCGTTATACGGATTAAAGGGACCCAAGCCATTATAAACTAGCCCAGAACTCCCTCCCTAGGCGATGTGGGACAGAGACCCCTTCCTTGCGCACGTCCGGGGACCGAGGCGCAGACGCACCGCCATCCCTCCTCTCCGCGCACCGCCGCTCGGGCTGTCACACTCTCCCCCCCTTGGGAGCATAGCACCCTTGCTGTGGCCCCACACGCGGTCGGGAGTTGGCTCTGATACCATTTGTAACGACCCGGGCCCCACTGTATAATATTGTCCGCTTTGGATGGGATTGCACGAAGCCATTTCCCTCCCTCACGGCTTTAAAACGCGTTATACAGATTAAAGGGACCCAAGCCATTATCAACTAGCCTAGAACTCCCTCCCTAGGCGATGTGGGATAGAGACCCCTTCCTTGCGCACGTCCGGGGACCGAGGCGCGGACGCACCGCCATCCCTCCTCCCCGCGCACCGCCGCTCGGGCTGTCACACCTATATTGGCTGGCCATCGTGGGAAGACAGCAACCTCCATGAAGGAGATTGATGACTCAATTGACAGGATTGTTGCTGTAATAGAGGAAACGTGATGATGAACAGAAAGAACAAGAGTCTGGCGGCACACCGTGAAGTTGTTAATGCATTTGTGGGCAAGCGAGTACGTCAATTTTCCGATTCTTCTCATCCTTTATTGGGAAAAGTATTCGCATGAATACCTCATGTTTGTGATGTTTATCTTACTTGGTTTGATATTCCAGTGTGCATTTGGTTGTTTATTAAGATCACTGAAATATCATTATTATTTTCCTCCATTGATGCACATAGTGATGCTTGATTGTCAAAGAATTAGCTAGAAGAAAAAGCAATTGCTTCAGTAACCCATCAGGTTCATACCTTTGTCAGCTTCCCTCGTGCTGCTTCCTATGACTCATGAGATTGGGGGAGACATTGATACTGCTGTAAAGATAATTTGATAGCATGTACGAAATTGCACCGAGTCACATAAGGAAACAATGACCGAGGTTGGTGCTGTCCTTTCGAAGTTTGTTGAAGTTCCTACTGAGAATTGGGTTCGTCCTTCAGTTCCACCTTCTGTCTCTGTATAAAGTTGCATCAGTCAATCTCCAGCCTGCACATCCCTCAGCACTCAGTCATACATCTTGAACTGATTAGCGCATGTAAAGTGACCTTTGGCTCTTAAGCCAGAATTATACTAATATGAAGTCCCAAACAACATAAGAACATTCATATGTTGAGCTATTCTTATCTGTTAACCTGTACTTTAGCATCAAATACGAACAGCTTGGCTGTAATATAAAATTTCATGAGCCATTATATAGAACTTGTGAATTTTTTCATCTGGTTAGGTGGAAATTTTGGGGAAAAAATGCCATTAACTTTTGTCTTGTCAACGCTATCCTTTTCATGAGGAGAATGGCCAAACCTCGTGTTACTTTTCACTTGACAGCATACGATTGGAATGCTTTTGCCCAAGTTGTCATGGATCGGGACAACCTGTTGATGGTCTTGTGTTCGTTTACGACAGGAATGGTAATTTTATTATCGTCATGTTGGTAGATCACTTTAGAAATTCATAAATGGGGGAATCATATTGGAGCATGTTATCATTCGAGCTTATTTCTTCATGGTAAAAAGGAAAACTGTAAAATTATCAATCTAATTTTGAGATGAGGTAATATCCTATATGTCACGTTCGAGGAGTCTCATGCTATAAATACCAGCATCAACTATCGCATTCGGTAGACTTATAATCTTCGGTTCGCACATCTACCAATCTTTTTAAGTGGTCGGAATACTTGCATTCCATTGCATTCTGTCACCTGTCTTTAATACTCGTAAGTGGACTCGGCGCTAACTATTTTCTTTGCATGATGTCATCTGTACGATAAAGCTGTTATCCACGTAGTTGCCTAACCTGTCAAGACAACCAATGAATTCACAAAAAGATTAAACCTCCCACTGGTCATAGCCTATTCTACAATAACTAATCTACAGCTCCAAAAATACAGCTACAACAGCTGATCACAACCCCACAGGGTAGTACATTGTCAGCATGATCAGTCCACTCCATAAAATCTTCTCTCTTTCTGCTTTGTTGAAGGTCGGCTTTAGTTAATTTTTTGCTTTGCGACGACCCAACGATGACTCGGAAGGAGTTCTCATCACCAATGATTGCACGACAATCACACAAGCACAAACTTCTTTGAAACCTACATAATCAACCATCACTTAAGTTCAACTCAACAAGGGAAACTCCAGATATTTAGGAAGCTGTTTTATATGATCTAAACATGTAGAAACTTCTTTACTCAGCAGAGGAAAGCTCCGTTTGACAATAAAACAGAGAACTACTTGTAGAAAAACAAAACTTTACACAAAGACACAAAGGTTACGAGGTTCAGCAATGTGCCTATGTCCTCGGACAAAGCTTTCGGTCTCTCTCTCTCTCTTTTTCTTTTTTCCTTTTTTGTTGTTGTATTATTGAGCATCTGCCATTGTTCAACCATATGTACATAAAAGATTGCCACAACTAAGGAAACAAGCAACCAGAATAAAAACAGAAAAAGGAAGAGATCCCAGAATTATAGGAATACAATATTAACAAATCTCCTTTCTTAAGATAGGAGAGAAAATCATGCCAACACTCCCCCTCAAGTTGGGCCAAAGACCTCGTTGGAGGTCAACTTGCTTGTCATTTCTTGAAAAACTCCGGGTAACGCTTTGGTAAAAACATCGGCCAGTTGACCCTCACTACGAATGTACGAAGTCTCAATTGTCTTGCCTTGCACCTTTTCTATCACAAAGTGGCAATCCACCTCTATGTGTTTGGTCCTCTCATGAAACACTGGATTTGAAGCTATATGAGTTGCAGCCTAATTATCACAAAACAACTTTGTAGGCTTGGTCGTGCAATTGCAACCCAATTCCTGAAGCAGAAGTCTCAACCACACAATTTCACTAGTGGTAGTAGCCATGGCTCGATATTCTGCCTTTGCGCTCGAACGAGCAACCATCATTTGTTTTTTGCTTTTCCAAGTGACAATGTTTCCTCCCACAAAAGTACAAAACCTTGTAGTAGATTTCCTATCTATAGGGTTCCCGGCCCAATCTAAATCAATGTAGCCAACAAGCTCTGTGTGAACATTATTTTTCATTAAAATTCCTTTCCCAGTTCTGGCCTTCAAAAATCGTAGTAAATGATTTATTAGCTCCATATGCCCTCAAGTTGGTTTCAGCATAAATTGACTTCTGTAACTAATAGTATATGCTATGTCAGGTCTTGTAATAGTCAGATAAATAAACCGTCCAACAAGTCGTTGAAACTGCCCAACATCATGTAATGGAGTGTCATCTAAAATGAACTTACTATTATACTCCATAGGAATGTTGGTCGTATAACTCCCAACTTCCCAATCTCTTTCAGCAAATCCATGACATATTTTCTCTAAGATAAAAACAATCCTTTGTGAGATCTCGCCACCTCAATACCCAAAAAATACCTCAATTTGCCAAGGTCTTTGATATCAAATTCCTTGCTCAAATGCCGCTTAATTGCTTCAATTCTAGGTTGATTGCTGCCTGTAATCACAATATCATCAACATAAACAAGTACGACAACTATACCTTTGTTGTCAGCCTTGGTGAACATTGACGAGTCTGTTGTCCCTCTTTTGAATTCAACCTTAATGAGTGCAGCACTTAGTTTACCATACCAAGCTCTAGGTGATTGCTTGAGACCATATATGGCCTTCTTCAACCTACAAACAATTCCATCTTTGTTATGCAAGGGGTGACCAGGAGGAAGATCCATATAAACCTCCTCCTCCAAATCTCCATGAAGGAATACGCTCTTTACATCCATTTGGAACAAGGACCATCCACAATTAACAGCTACTGACATAAGAACTCGCACAGTGTTCATTTTAACCATAGGTGCAAATGTCTCTTTGTAGTCTATACCATATGTTTGAGTGTATCCTTTTGCAACCAACCTCGCTTTATACCTTTCAACTGATCCATCACTATTATATTTGATCTTATAGATCCATCGACAACCAATTGTCTTCTTTCCTCTTGGAAGTTGTACAAGTTCCCAAGTATGATTTCAATCTAAAGCCTGAAGTTCATCCTTCATTGCATTAACCTAAATGGCTTTTTCCCTTGCTTCCTCATAGTCGTGAGGTTCCTGCTGTTCTTCAATAGCAAATAAGAAACTCAAAAAATTATGAGATAATTTGTCATATCCAACAAATTCTTGAATGGGATGTTGAACTGAATAATAAGTAGTAAAATCTCGAAGTCGAGGGTCTAGTGACACGAGATGATCTTCGTAACGGGATTACATCCGCTGCCCTTTCATCTATCAGCCCGTTAGTGGCAATTCTACGTTCAGCTTCTAGAACAACAGTTGCCTCAATCTCTCGATCCACTTCTGAATTTTCTTGATCTGCAGATTCGTGACCCGAAGCACGGCTCTCATTGTTGGCTTCGACACCCCCATTGTTGACTTTGGCTTCATCGGTCCCATTAACATCCATAGGAACAAGAGCACATTCATAGGAAAACTTCTTATAATAATCTGTGCACTCCCCCTGAATGTGGCTCTTGTTAGGAGAAAACCTATAAGTTTCATCAAATACAACATCCCGAGAAATATAGATATGCTTTCCGTAAGGCTCATAACACTTGTAGCCTTTCTTGACAGATGAATAACCAACAAACACACATTTCCTGGCACGAGAATCTAGCTTTCCTCTAGTTTGAGAGTGAACATAGCAAACACACCCAAAAATCCTCAAGTGAGATATATCAAATTTTCGCCCATACAACACTTCCATAGGAGTTATATACCCTAATACTCGACTAGGGAGTCTATTAATTAAATAACAGCTAGTCATAATTGCATTTGCCTAATAGGATTTAGACAAATTCGCAGAGAGTAGCAAGGCCCGGGTGACCTCTAGTAGGTGACAATTTTTTCTTTCAGCTATTCCATTTTGTTGTGGAGTACCCACACATGTTGTCTCGTGAATAATACCCTTGCTTCGTAAAAATACCTGAAATATATGATTGGTGTATTCGGTACCATTGTTGGTACGAAGAACCTTCACGAAAGTAGTAAATTGATTACTCACCATATTGCAAAAATCCTGGAAAACAGTAAGCACTTCACTTTTGTACTTAAGAAGGTAAAGCCAAGTAGCTCTCGATTTATCATCAATAAAGGTAACAAAATACCGAAAACCCTCTCTAGAATCAACAGGAGAATATCCCCACATGTCTGAATGTACCAAAGCAAACAATTCAGTTGATTTATGCAAATGTTTAGGGAAAGGCAACCAATGTTGCTTAGCAAAGTGACATGGATCACAACTACTAGAATCATGAGTCAAAGACATGTTTAAGGACTGTAACACCCGATCTGAAGGATGACCCATGCACCAATGCCATGGACGAGAGGTATCCACATTCCCCTTCCTAGCCACCAACGCTTCACCATGCAAATCTAAGGTGTACAGCCCATCCCGAACTTGTCCTTCACCAATCATCCTCGTGGTATTGCAATCTTGGAACAACACCTTCTGTGGAGTAAAAATGACATTACAATTCCACTGTTTAGCACATTTGCTCACAGATATTAAATTAGAAGATAATCCTGGAATCAATAAAGCCTCAGTTTTCTTCAAAAGCACATTCAGTTGCCCAACACCTTGGGTTAGTACCTGTACTCCGTTAGCTACTGTGATCAGTGGATACAAAGAGCTAGAAACAATATTAGATAGAATATGTGGGGAACTACACATATGATCTGTGGCACCAGAATCAACAATCGATTTCTAGACTCAACAAAAAGTGCACTAATATTACCAGAAGTCTTGGCCAAATTTACGGATTCAGTGCCAGAGTGACCCGAACCGTGTGTCTGAAGTAGTTACTGAACCTGTAGCGCTAGAGACTCCAACTTGGATTGGAAGTCTATGGTATTCCCTTGAATTGCTGTCTTAGCGTTCGGACCTTTGTCCTTATTTGGACGTAGCTGAGGATGTAGAATCCAACATCATTCCTTAGAATGCCCATCTCGATCACAATGATCGCAATGGAAACGAAGGGGCTTCTTTCCTTTCCCTTTGACAAATCGAGTACCACCATCACTTTACCTGGCATTAAAACTAACAGCGTTTGCAGAGTGTTCTGATGATCCTGTTGATGGGGCCACAATCGAGTCAGAATGCATGACTCTCCTCCTTGTTTCTTCACTTTGTATTATAGAGCAAATGGTATTAAAGGACAGCAATTGCGGCCTCATAAGAATGTCACGTTTGGTGTCTTCAAACTCTGGCCTTAGGCTTTCCAAGAGATAAAAAATTCTATCTTACTCTTCCCTTTGCACATAGTCACGCACATTCTGGGTTGCAGGTCTGTATTGACGGAGTTCATCCCACTTTTTTTTTATGTTCCCTAGATGTTCCGTGAATGATTGATTTGCACCTTGCCTAGAGGTAGCAAGACCTTGTTGAAGCTCAAAGATTCAAGATGCATTATTGGCTTGACCATACATCTCAGACAATGAATCCCACAATGTTTTGGCTAAATCTGAATAAGCAAAAATCTCATAGATTTTAGGCTCCATTGAGTTGAAGATCCAAGTCATAACGTCGTGATCGCTTGCTTGCCATTCTTCAAAATTTGGATGACTTTCATCAGGGGCTTTAGTTTGCCCAGTAATATGTCCAAGCCTCGATCAGCCTCCAAGCGCAATGGTCACTTCTCGTGACCATGGGAGAAAATTCCTTCCATTCAGCAAAATAGATGTAAGACGTTGGCCGTTTACCTCATGCACCACAGTCTTCGCTAATTCAGAACTTGCACCTTTGTCGAGAAGTTTTCCAGATTCTAATTCTAAAATTGTCATGGTGCTCAACAAAAAAACGACACAAAGAGGATGAGGCGAGTTCTTCAAATAATCAAGGTTATAACCCGCTCTGATACCATGTAGAAAAACAAAACTTCACACAAAGACACAAAGGTTACGAGGTTCGGCAATGTGCCTACGTCCTTGGACAAAGCTTTCAGTCTCTCTCTCTCTCTCTCTCTCTCTCTCTCTCTCTCTCTCTCTCTTTTGGTTGTATTGAGCATCTACCATTGTTCAACCATATGTACATAAAAGGTTGCCACAACTAAGGAAATAAGCAACCAGAATAAAAACAAAAAAAGGAAGAGATCCCAGAATTATAGGAATACAATATTAACAAATCTCCTTTCTTAAGATAGGAGAGAAAATCACGCCAACACTACTAAATAAGGAAAACAAGTTGTTCCAACTAAGAGGCAAAATATTGAAGCAAACCTTGGCATTCAAGCACAAAAAGCATTGGCAACTGTAATTTGCAGGCCTCCAATGGCCTTCCTTCTCATCTATTTCGGATGTAGTGAGCCTTGTCAAATTGAAGAATTAGGTTACATCTCTAATTTAGCACTTTGCTCCTACAAATACAGAAAAAGTCACTTTGGTATGTCCCAATGCAAGAGGTTATCAAATAAATAATTGATTATAGAATGAAACTAACTATTTCTTTCATTTCCCTTCTCGAGTCTCAACCACCACGCCTGCTTGGAGACCACTTGCTGGGTACCTTAAAGCGAGCGTGGCAGTGGAGACTAGAGATGATTATAAAAGGTGAGTAAACACATTGTATTTAAGAGTAGTACAAAGCTATTACAATGTTGGCTCTGAACATACAAAACATTGGGGAAAATCGGGCAACAACTCATCAAGAACTATTACCAATCCGGGATCAATTTCTCCTTTGAAGCTAAACTGATTAAAACCAACTTAGCCCCAATAGCAACTAGCAATATATAATGTCCAAATGATAAGGAAATAAAACCAACAACAATTTAACATGAAACTCAATACGGGAAAAACCACGGACTGCCCAAATACTTCTAATAATCACTAAGAATAGTAGGATGCACAATGTGTTCTTCTCTAGCCATATACTACAAGTTCAACATCAATATTACAACCATATGTCATCATCATAAAGATAGATAAACATAAGTGGGGTAAGAAAACACTAATCGCAATTGGAGAATTCGAAGAAAGTTCTCAATAAACGAAACCAATTAACTTGTAGTCCTCGATCTCACGTACATTTGGCTTTCGAACCGGGATTACAAAATCTCCACCCTCTTCTTCTTCTTTCTCCCCATCTTGCAGTGCTCTATCAGGTGGACACTAAATTTTCTCTCCTCCCTCATTCATTTGCACAAAGCAACCCACTTGCTTTTCTCTTTTTGCACTTTTCTTTGCTTTTTGGCTTTTTCTTTTTCTATTTTGTTTTATGCTGGCTAGGCCCCTCGTTAAGGTGGACCTAGCTAACAAATCTTCCCCTCCACCTTATGTGGGAAGTTTTATGATACCTGCTTTGTTTCCGCAATAGTCAAGTCTCACCATAGGCAACCCCTTGGTCAGTGTGGACTTTCTCAAGTAAAATGATCTTAATTTCTAATTCTCTTTGATCCAATGATACTTCACATCAACATGCTTCGATCTTGAATGCAACACCGGATCTTTAATAAGATATATAGCACTCATGCTATCACAATACACAACAAACTTGTCTCGCTTTAAGGCCAACTCTTATAGGAATTCTTGCATTCACAAAAATTCTTTACCTCCTTCGATGATAGCAATATACTCAATTTCGGTCATAAGCAAATTAACACATTTTTGCAATCTTGATTGCCAGAGAATAGCTCTTCCTGCAAAGGTCATCATATAACCCAATGTGGATTTTCAAGAATTAACATCACCATTGTAGTCTGTATTCAAGTAGTCACTCAACTTAGGTTTTGCCGTTCCATAAAATAAGCATAATATAGAAATGCCCCTAAAATACCTCAAAATCCATTTAGCAATAGCCCAATGCTCTTTACTTTAATTTGAGAGAAATCTATTCACAACACCAACTACATAAGTAATATCAGAACTTGTACAAACCATAGCATATATCAAACTATCTACAGCCAATGCATAAGGAATTTTCTTCATTTCTTCCTTTGTTTTCTCACTTGTAGGACACTCGTTACTACTTGATTTGAAATGGCTTGCAAGTAAAGTACTTACCGATTTGTCGAATCTTTCAAGCACCTTATCAATGTATCTTTATTGAGATAACCAAAGTTTCTTTTCCTTTCAGTCACGAGTAATTCTCATGCCTAGGATTTTTTTGGCTGGACCTAGGTCCTTCATTACAAAAGTTTTACTCAACTCATCTTTTAAACTATTGATTTTCTTAGTATCATGCCCAACAATCAACATGTTATCCATGTAGAGTAGGAGAACAAGAAGATCATTATCTGAGATTTTTTTCATAAATATATAAGAATCGGAGTTGATCTTACCGTATTTATGATTTTCCATGCATGATCAAACTTTATGTACCATCGCTTTAGCACTTGCTTGAGATCATATAAGTTTTCCCTCAATTTACATATAAGATGCTTTTTGCCTTCAACTTCAAAACCCTTGCTTAGTATATAATTCTTCTTTTAAGTCTCTATGAAGAAAATGCATTTTTACATCAAATTGTTCAATTTCTAAATTCAAACTGGTAGCCAACCCAAAAATAACTTGAATAGAAGACATCTTTACAACCGGTGAAAAATATCTTCAAAATCAATTCTCTTCTTTTGACAAAAGCCCTTCACAATAAGCTTGGCCTTATATCATGATTGCAAACAACTTTCTTCCATCTTCAACTTATACAGCAACTTATTTATGAGTGCTCTCTTACTCTTAGGTAACTTCACCAATTCAAATGTGTGATTCTCATGCAAGGATTTAAGCTCCTCTTGTATGGGTTCATGGAACTCATTCTTTTGTTCATATGACATAATCTTTTCATAAGTTTTCGACTCTCCTGCATCAGTGAATGACACATACTCATGCGGCAAATATTTTTGTGAGAGTCTACACTCTCTTTCAAATATTCTAACTTGAGGTAGGATAAGTTATTTTTGCTCAACTGACTCAATGAGCTGTTCTTGCTCAATTAGTTCACCTATCAACATTATATGAGGATTCACCATTTTCATGATTTCATGTGCTTCTCCCTTATGATTTCTACTCAATAGGGTACAAGGATTTGGGCTAAAACTAACAAAATGTTGAGTTACATTCTTTGGTTTCCCTAACTTGTCGATGTCTTCAATGGTATAATGCTCAAAGAACACCACATCTCGACTTCTAATGACTTTCTTTGCAACTGAATTCCATAACTTGTAGCAAAACTCTTCATGTCTATAACCCAAGAAGATATACTACTCAAACTTGTCATCAAGCTTTAATCTTTCCCACTCCAAAATTTTTTAGGAACATCTCCCTTAAGAGGAATCGATAGAGAAAGATTTATCAAGTCTACTATTATTTTCATCACTTCACCCTAGAATGACTTAGGCAACCTCGCATGAGAAAGCATGCACCGAATTTGATCATTAATTGTCTAATTCATTCTCTTTGCTACTCCATTCTACTTTGGTGTTTTTAGAATAGTCTTCTCAAACTTAATATCATAATCGTTGCAATAATATTCAAACGGGCCTCTGTATTCACCACCATTATCAGCTTGAACACATTCAACTTATTCTCGGTTTCTCTTTCCACGTTGACACGGAATTATTTGAAAGCAGCAAGAACCTAGTCTTTAGATTTCAAAGTAATAGTCCAGACTTTTCTAGAGCAATCATCAATAAATGTCATAAAGTATAATACATCACCAAGTATTTTAGTACCCATGCAACAAACATTAGTATGAACTAAATTAAGTACATTTGATTTCGTGTGTGGAAATGAACTATAAAATGAAAATCTCTGTTGCTTACCCATAAGGCAGTGAGTACATTCTTTCAAATTTCACTCCTTCACTAGTAGAAGATCCATTCTAGCGAGAATGTCAAGCCTTTTATCGCTAAGATGACCAAATCTCACATGCCATAAATTAACTGAGGAATCATAAACTACATTTACCGATTCTCTAGTTAGCTTGCATGGTATAAAGACCACTTGTCTTCGTACTCTTTGCAACTACCATAGAACCTTTAGTCAATTTTCGTTTGCTATAAAGAAGAAATTGCAATAACCATCATCATCTAAGGCACTTGTCAAGATCAAGTGAAGTCTAATATTTGGAACATATCTCACATTTTTCAAAACCAAATTACATCCAACATCGGTTTTCAAATAAACATCTCCCATGCCAATATCTTTGGAAACACCACTATTTCTCATCCTCATATAACAAAAATCACCACAGCAATAAGAAGCAAAGTAGTTGCATTGTGCAGTGTGAAGCTTATGTCACTGCAGAATCAACAACTCAGGTAGAGTCTTGGCATGTAAGGTTCACACAACCATATCATTTACGAACATAATATCACCATTAATTGCACCCATTGTCATAGCTTGTTTTTCTTTATCTCCAATTTTTTTCATGTGATTTGTTTTAGCAACCAATACTCTTTGGCATAATTTCTCATTTTTCCACAATTTTAACACTCCACACTCCTACTTGGTCTTAATTTCAACCTTTCTCTTGACTTGCCCCTGTTATCATTACTTTAAAACTTTCTTGATTGACTTCACACCTTGTTTTCTATGACAAAAGCCTCTGATTTAGAAGCATTATTCGAGCATTTTCTTCTTTAACCATGGTCATAGAAAGCATGCAAAAGGAGCCGAATTGTTTAATGCTACAACCAAAGTGTCCCAACTAACGAGAAGAGTAACAACTAATAAACATGATTGTAATTCATCACCAAAGTCAATCTTATGATTTGTCAATTGATTTAAAACATTTTGAAATTCACTTAAGTGTTTCAACGTGCTACTTCTCTCTTTGTGTCTCAAAATTTACCAATCGTTTAACATAAGAGCTTTATTTTGGGTTCTCTTCTCATAGAGATATTGTAATTTCTACACAAAGTTTCCGCTTTTTTTTATTGAGCAACACAATGAAACACACTATCATCAATCCATTGCTAGATAAATCTAATCATTTTCTTTGATTCATTCACTCTCATTCTTTGTCTTTCTTATCTCCTTTAGACTCATCACCCTAACAAATTCTTGCAATATAATACGTCTTCTATCCAAGGCTTCCAAAAAGAGTAATTCAAGGCATTTAACTTAAACATGGTGCTACGAAAACCGGGCAACAATTCACCAAAAACTAAACCAAATCCAAGATCAATTCTTCCTACGAAACTAAACCGACCAAAATCAACTTAGTCTCAGTAGCAAATGGCAATATATAATCCCCAAATTATAAGGAAATAAAGCCAACAAAAATATCAAGGATTTAACTTGGAAACCCAATGCAGGAAAAATCACAGATCACCCTAAAAAATTTAACTAATAACTAAGAATAGTAAGATACACGATGTGTTCTTCTCTAGTCACACATTAGAAGCTCAACATCAATATTATAATCATATTTTATCACCATAAATGTGGATATATATAAATGGGGCAAGAAAAGCCTAATCGCAATTAGAGAATTCGGATGAGATTTTCAACAAACGAAATCGATCAACTCGTAGCCCTTGATCTCATGAGCAATATACTCAAATTTGAGCCAATCCCGTTGAGGTTTAGCCTTCAAATCGCGACCACAAAATCTCAACTCTTTTCTTCTTCTTTCTCCCTTGTCTCATGATGCTCTCTCAGGGTGGACACTCAATTTTCTCTCTCCTCCTTCACTCACTTGCACAAAGCTACCCACTTGCTTTTTTTTTTTTTTTGGTTCTTTTCTTTACTTTTTGACTTTTTCTTTTTTTTTTCTTTTGTTTTATACCGGCTAGGCCCCACATCAAGGTGGACCCAGACAACACGAAATGAGTAGAATAAACACAAGCTAGTTTGACCAAATGCTCTTGGAAACACGGTCTATTTTCATATTACTATTCCCTATATAATGTGAAAATTGAAAATGTGAAGAGCCAAAGAAATGTCATCACATGCAAATCTATTTTTTGCCGCCGCCAAAATGGGAGGGGAAAATATTTGACCAAAAACTTATATATTTCAACTTAGCTAATGTAAATTCCCCCAAAATAAAATGATTACGATTAGACTATAAGCACTAAGAAGAAACGATAAAATATTCCTAGTTCTCGACGAACTTCACTTCATATATGACTAACCATTACCAAAATCGATAGGAGACAGAGCAAGCATTAATGAAGTATTGTTAAATAGATCTCAACTAACATAGGAGAAATTTCCCTATATCTATCGAGCGTCAGGACTTGAAGCTGGCCAATGACAAAGTTGAAGCTCATGGTCTTGTGACGACTTAAGTTGAGAAAAAAGAAAAGATGATAGATGATGGACTGAATCTTACACTTACAAGAAAGCAGCGACGAGTGATGAGTATTGGGCAAGGTGCAGTGAGGACCAGATGCTGAGTGATCCAGAACGATGGGAGTGGATGAAGAAAGAAGGAAAAATCTGGACAAAGTACACCCCAGTTGCCAAAACTTGGCACGGGGGACACTTAAGTGCCAAAAGTTTGGAAAGTGACACTTAAGTGCCAAAATTGGAGCAAAATGAATCACTTAAATGCCAATCCGGTCAAAATCCGGCCAAAATGACGTGGCAATTTTTCTGGCGAAGAAAGTGCAAAACGACACCGTTTTGGTGCTAACATAGTAAAAAAATTAATCAAATTAAATTTAAAACTAAATTTACTAAAACATTTTAAAATAAAATAAAAATATTTTAAAAAGAGGGGGTAGACGGGCCGAGGGTTGAGCCCTTGCCACCGCCGCCGAAAGGGCTGGCGGAGGGGAGAGGGGTCTATCGAGGTCGCTAGGCCTTGGCCAAGAGTCGGCGACCTCGGCCGACCAGCGCGAATGCGAGCCCTCACCTAGCTCCGGTGAGGGTCGGCCCTTAGCTTGGCCGGGTGAGGGCCGTCGACCCCCGCCGAAGCCGGATAAGGGCCACGAGCCTCGCCCAAATCCAACAAGGGCTCACAGGCCCTTGCCACCGGTTGGCTAGGGTCGGCGGCCCCTAGCCGTGGCCCGGCGACCCCAGCCTAACCCTCCCCCTTCGCCGTAGGCCCTTTCGACGGCGGTGAGAGGCGTTAAATTTAATTTTAAATTAAATTAAATTAATTTTTATATTAATTCTTTTACCACGTCAACAACAAAACATCATTTTTGTATTGTCTAGCCACGTCAGCGTGCAAAACAATACCGTTTTGCACTTGCTTCGCCAGAAAATCGACACGTCGGCATTTTGGCGGCTGGCACGAAAGTGATCCATTTTATTCCGATTTTGGCACTTAAGTGTCACTTTCCAAAATTTTGACACTTAAGTGTCTCTTCTTGTCAAGTTTTGGCACTCCAGGTATTCGTACCTCGAAAAAATCCTAATCCCAATTCAATTTTGGGATTTTATCCCATTTTTTACCCAACTGTCATTTTTGGACAAAATTCTCCCTAATTTAGTCACCAAAAAAGTCCTTCTGTTAAGATTTAACAAGCTAATGACTTTAGACCTTTCTTTGAGACTATGTTGGCCACTCCAAGCCCATATTTGGAATGAAATACATTTTGGGTCCTTTTTTAAGAAAATGACCCTACTCTATAAGCATTTATTTGAAAATTTCTCTGGTAATTATAACATAGCAAACTATATGTTAAGCATGGACAAAGAATGGTCCATTTGGTTAGTTTTTGGCAAAGCCTTTGAAGGCTTCAACCTTGAGTAAATACAAGTAATATTTGGCAAGTTTTTTGGAATGCATGTTGGAGATGCAATTGCATTTTCAATGGTGCATTTGGTTCAGCTTTTGAGAAAAGCCTCTGGGGAAACATAAAGGCCTTAGCTTTAAAGAGTTTTAGTAAAATGTAAAGACTATTTGGTAAATTGTAATTGAAAATTGCCTTGGGAAACAACTTGGGGAAAATAAAGTTTGATAAACCCATATGTGGAAAGTCCTTTGATGTGACCAATTTAAATTTTTTTAATTTTAATATTTTAAAAATTGAAAGAAAAAATAATGACTATTGATATATTTTTATGCAAAGGTAATGTCAACAAGATATATTAACAAATTTATAAATAAAAAATCACATCAAGGTGAACTTTTTCTCAATTAAAAGGAGAGTAATCTCGTTATAATAGACATGGTCAAAAGAATGATTTCATTCTAATTGACATGATTACATATACATCGAGGAAAAAAATATGTTATAGTTGAAAATAAAAAGCATCTTTAAGTATTTACTAAATTCATGGCTATTCAATCGTGTAAATATGTCATGTCAGAAAATAAATTGTCATTTGAAGCGCTATCCCTCTCATCTATATCATCAAGGTCACTTGAATATCTATAATTGGTATCTAAATCAACACTTGCAAAATGTCTATCATCGACGGCTTTCGTCATATATAACTATGCAAAATCATTGTTGCTATAATAATTTTTACTTACTTAGCATATGTTTTAGAATCTTCCACTTTTTTTATATACCAAAGGCTCACTCAATTTTTTATTATAGCAGGGAATAAGCATGGTTGGATATCTCCTGATAACCTGTAGGTGCAAGATCTTGTTAAAATTTGTTGTATAGCCCCAAAAAACTTGTCAGATTTAGATATTCAATACCTATTAAATGATATTTACCTACACAAATATAATGTAAATTTAATTAACATACACCTTATTGATACATATTGATGTACAAAACCATTAATTAACGAAGCTGAAGGAGGATGGGCAAATTGTACATCACGTCTTTATAGGATTTTATAAAAGATACAAATATCATGAGCCTATTCCTCCCAATCAACCCAAACATATATAAATTTCATTTTAAAAGTACAAACGCTATTCCTTTTCAATAAATAAAATGAACCCGATCTTTCATGGGTATCATCGCTATAACTCCAATGCATTCCTAAAACAAAAAAACAAATATTATTATATAATCGAAATTTATATTTAGTTCTTTCTTATAATCGAAATATGCCTTCAAATATAAATAAAATGTTCGGTTATTCTACATCTCCTCTAGAACTTCCGTAAATTGTGAATCAACTAGTTGGATAAAAAATTTTCTCATTTCACATACTTTTTAATACTAAGTTAAAATATTTGCTTATGGTTTTCCTAGGGCACTGAAAGCACTCTTGTGTTAATCTATTACCCATATAATATCCTAAAATATGAAGAAACATTCTAATCATTTTTGTAACATAAATATTCCTAGTTCTTTCAAGACCATAACGTATTACTAAATCATGAATTAAATTGTCAAATACAATCCTATCCATGCTAAATATTCGGTAGTGCCTTATTGGATTAGCATCTTCGCCCATCAATTTTCCTAACAACACATTTCTTTTATATGATGATGTAAAACAAGGTTTTTGTGACTATATATTTCTTGATAAGCTATTGCAAATTGAGCAACTCCTACAAATTGTCAATATCCCTCTTCTTCTTTTTTTATGATTTTCCCTTTTAGGACATTACATATAACTAGTTAAAGCAACAAAATATAGTTATGTTAAAGTGATGAATAATCTAGATCATCCATTGATGAAACAATCATCCATTATATATATATATATATATATATATATATATATATATATATATATATGCAAACTCCACCTAATAAAAAACACTAACTAAAAACACAAGTCACACATTAAAACATAATTAAAAATATAGTTCACAAGTAGTGCAAACAAAGTGCAAATCACCAACTGAAAATAGATCTCACATTACAACAATGTTGAATATGAAATAGTTCAAACAAATAGCTTACATCCTAGTGATGACTACTATGCTCTTCCAACTTAGACTTTGACCACTTGACTTTTTTGTTCATCTCCATTCAAGTTCATGAAAATCTAACTGTTGCCTTTCTTTTTAGCAAAGTATGATAGTGTGAAAAAGAATAACTTTTGATATTGCTTAATCTCAGGTATGGCTTTCAATATTTGCATAATTTCTTTGCAATGCTAAAACTCCATTACAATAGATATTTCATTGCTCCTACTTTTAATAGCTAGGCAAAGTTTGTCAATTTGTCATACTAACTTAGCATATCCAGTTAATTTTTTTCCTTTCTTTTCTTGAGCTTGTCTCGTCGAACTATGGACCACTTTTTTATGGCTCTGACTTTGACTTGGTTGAATATTCACACTCTAAATAATCATAATTAAATCCTACGCAATCACCAATATTAAGTTGCGTGGTCTCAATATTCTCATTCTTACATAAACCTTGTGCAAGTATCCAAGTGATACTTCCAGTAGCAACTATACCCTCAAACATTCTATCCAACAAAACATCAACATCTAGATGTATATCTTTCCTTCAGAAAACTTTAGCTTAGAATTGGTCTGTAATGATAGAATATTTTCATGAGTCGTATTATAAAAGATGAACTTACAAAAAAAAGTAACAATAAAAGAGATAAACACCTAAATTTTCCTCTCACACCATTCATCACTCACCTTAATTATTTTCTCCCTTGGATCATATCCTAATCATTTTCCTTTTAAACCAATTGCTTCCATCTTTTCCATTTTTCTTTAAGATTATCTCACTTACTCTTCATTTTATTTTTATCACATCTTTTGCCCTTCAATACCTCAAACATGTTCATTATAATTGTCCATCCAATCCTTTTGTCGCTTATAGGACGATTGTCTTTTTTAAATTATTCAATGCACAATTGACAAAAATTCCTACATCTTCCAAGCTCCAATATGCTTTTTCCTTTGATTCACTTGCCATGTTCCAAATAAACACAAACATATTCGAAAAATGCAAACAAACGAAATTAACTTTGACCCAATTCCATTAATATGAATGAACACATGCCCAAGCAAATTTTGATAGAACACTAACACAGACCAGAAGTCACTCAAATTTTACAAAGGTCTTCACTAAATATATATTGTTCATTCAAACTAAGAAAAACATAAAGTTAAAGCACAATGTGACTTCCAACAAAATCATCATGGATTGTTCCAAAAGGTAGCCTCATGTCGAACATGGTTGTGGGAAATTAATTGGGAGAGAGAGACCTATTATATTTATAAAAAAGTTTCCCATCTAAAAGTATCTATAATAATTAATCATTTTAAGGCCCTAAATAGAACCTTTATCAACCCATCAATTGTCATATATAGCAAATATATCATCCATCAACAAGTAGTGCTTAACATGCAGATTTTCTAACAGTAGAGATGAATTATTGTATCACTAATCATCATATTAAAATGGCAAATCAATGGCCTGAAAGCATAGCATGTTGAACATCTTTGCATCAAAATGACACAAAGTCATCAAAACAAAGTAAAACTAAGAACAGTATGTAAAATAGCTACAATATTGTGGATTACACAAAACATATGCATCCAAGGCAAAGAATGATATGGTAGTTTTATTTATCTAAACCAACTAAAGTATTCCCAAATTTTACAACATTACCAATATCGTCAATGAATATGATCCCTCAATCTACTTCTATATACCTTGCACTTTTCCATCTCCATAAAAAACTATGTATGTCACGACCCAAACTCCAAGCACATGCACATCCCTCCGTGGTCGATATAATTTTTGCGACGTCCCAGGGAGTGTCGCCGACCCATTGATTATTATGCACATGCGGAAACGTAAAACAATCTCCATACAACATAATAGTGGGATAGAAACGTAGGATAGTATTTTCACAAACCACACCTACAATAAAGTAGTACTTAAATACAAACCAGTTTAACACTCCAAGGTCTAATACAAAAAGTGAAGCTGTTTGATTTCCTATAAGTTAAGCTTCTATTTACAAGACCGGGGTTCATTAATATATTATCATACTCCTCAACCCTTCTAGGGTGAACTGTCACCCATTCCCAGCCTCGACGGAAGACCCGTCATCACCTGGGTGAAGGTAGAAAGACTTCTATTTTCCCTTCCCTGCAAACCACTGTACACGACCTGGCTTTCCTTCGTCTAGGGACCTGAAAATGTTAGCCCACTAAGGGGTGAGATCACATCTCAGCAAGTCAATCTACTAAACCCAGATTAGGAGAATGGTACATATAACATGTAATCTAGTCACCCTTCTTACCCTTTCTCATCACTTGCACTTTCCTGCACGTTAGTAACATTCAATCATACAATATCACATTGACATTTCTAGCAGTTGAATACTTCAATGCACATACAGATAGGGATGCAGATGTCAGATCATTGACCGTGGCCAATTTTTAACAGATAACAGTCATCCGGTACAACCGGGCTTCGCCTCACACCATTGAGCGCGGCAACGTCTACATCTAGACGGCATTCCAATTAAGGAGCATCGGCCCAGCCTCCACTGCGACCGGCATCCGTTGACGTGGGGCATTCCCGAAGAAGCATCGTCCGGCCCCAAAGGCACGTGACGGAATCATGTCGTGAATGCATATGATCGATGTCACATTTCAATAATCAATTATGCACAGCATCCACAGCATCAATTGAGCAATTTCATAGCAAAAATTCTTCAAAACAAGCATATAATCTTATTCACCCAAATTTACAGAAAACTGTCCAATAACGTTCTTCCGGTGTCACAGTCAGAAATTCACTCAAATGATCTCAAAAAATTCTCAAATTCAGACACGTGCTGGAAAACATATAAAAAAACATTTTTCATGAGGACACCGAGATCCAGATCCCTCTGGATTCGGCCCAGATTTTTCTTCTATCCAGCACAAAAATCAGGTCCAGTTCCAGAGAGTCTAACTCATCGAAATCAGTTCGGTTTTGGGTCGAAATCTTGTTCATTTAATTTGAAATTCGAGTATGTTATATTATAAGTTGTGAGGAACAACTTTCATGAAGGAACCAATTGGAAATTAGACCTCTAAAGGTAGGTAACAACCCTTGGAATCATGGTAGGTCACGGGTTACTGGACTGTCCAAAATACTGTTCCGAGGATGACGTCATTAAAATGTCACCTTTTTAATTTCTAAAAATTCTGAGAAAAATATATGTTATTATTTAGGATGTCCAAAACATTTCTTTAGAAGGAAATTTCTTCAAAATCACATCACAAAGTTGTCCACGGAATTAGTAAAACATACATGTCCTGGAAACTGTTTCAGAAAACAGCCTCTGTTCTATTCCGAATCTCTCTCCACGACTTTTATTTTGCTCCATAAATCCTATCTAAACTTTTGTATGGCCATTATAACATCCCTAAGTAATATTCATCCACATATAGCTTCATCTACATAGTTCCTCCACATAAAAATCCCTAAAGAATGTACTCAGCCCCTAATCTACGTTTAGGAGACGACTTACCGTTAAATCTAATGGCGATCCTCACTTGTGGCCGGACGGCAACACAAGGACAGCCCTGGAGGTGTTTTGACGACGATTTGGACCCGGCACAACGGCTGGAGGCGTCGTTGAGCGACCACCACAGCAGCACACAAAGTCCTGGATTTTCTTGAGGAGGGAGGAACGCTCAAGACCTTGCTGTTCAGTTGCTGTTTTGTCGTCCAAGGGGGAGCAAGAATGGCTGAATAAACTAACTTAAAGGAGAAGAAGACAAGACTTTTTATGGCTGTGAAAGGGAAAGGAAATTGTTGTAAGGCTAGATAAGGGAAAGAGAGAGACAAGTGCACGGCAGCAAGGGAGAAGAAATAAGTGCAGAGGAAAAAGAAAAGAGGGTAAAGCAGAAGTAATTGCAGATAAATTACTCAGCATTCACTCAGCCATTTGTTGTTGCATTTTGGTTTCCTACGGCAAGAAGAGGAGAGGGAAAAGGAGGAGTAATTGCAGATACATTACTCAGCATTCACTCAGCCATTTGTTGCTGCATTTCGGTTTCCTACGGCAAGAAGAGGTGAGGGAAAAGGAGAAGTAATTGTAGATAAGTTATTCAGCCTTTACTCAGCATTTACCTCCTGCTTTTGGCCTAATTTTCCATGGAAAAATGGCTCTCCATTACTACCTTAGGTCCCCCTATCTTTTCCAAGTCTATCTCCGTTAAATACCAAGGAAATTGAGGTAAAATTGTAGGAGAGAGGGATTCCTACGAATTTCATTTTGAGGAGACTTCTCTTTTTTCTTTAATTACCAATCTAACATCTAAATCAATAGGGTCAAGTCCCTTAGTAACAACTTATAATACCTCTTTTAAACTTCTATAACTCTTTTTCCAATTGTCTCATATTAAATGCCCAAAACCTATTTAAAAAGTGGCATTTCCTTTTTATTCTTTTAATTTGTTATTCCTGCCTCTTTCCCGTTAATAATTCCTGTCGTCCATAAAATTAGAAAGATGCAACAACATTCCCCGGGATTAATTGTGACACGTAAAAATTCTTAATTTCTGTAATCGACATCATTTCCTCGGTTAATTTCAGTCAAATGTGATTTTAGCGTAACTTAAACTATCAGTTAGTTTTTGAGAATTTTTGGTGCACTAACCTGTGGTCGAATTCTCAAGTCGGTTGCATCAAAATTCTTTAATAACTTTCCTGATTAGTCTAATTATCTCATGAGTGATCAGCTCAGAGAATAGCGCTATAGGCACATCTATGAAAAGCCCGATTCATTTCATTGAAAACAGAAGTGGAAAAATTAGACTGTCACAATGTATGACTCGAGCATGTTGAACATCTTTTGTACCAAAATGCCACAAAGTCGTCAAAACAAAGTAAAACCAAGAGCAACTAATCTAAGATAGCTGCAATTCTATGGATTATACAAAACATACACATCTAAGGCATTAAGAGATATGACAATTCTATTTCTTCAAATCAGCTAAGATAATCCCAAATTTTACAACTTTGCCAATAAGTCAATGAACATAATCCTCCAATCTACTTCTACATACTTTGCACTCTTCCATCTCCATAAAAAACTTCGTATTACTCAAGCAATGATGTACTCAAACAAGTAGAAGATCGATAGTACCATTCACGAAATAACCATGAGCTCAACAATCATAACTAAAAAAAGCACAATGAGAAGGAATTAAATCTAAAGAACCTATATTCACCAAAATTTTTTTTGTTTTACCAAAAAAAAATCTAAAGAACCTAGATTTGGGGTGAGATGAACAATTAGGTTCTAAGCGAAGAGAGAGGCAAGCATAAGAGAGGTGGTCGACTCGGTTCTAAGTGAAGAGAGAGACCACCAAGGGAGAGGCAAGCACGAGAGAAGCAAGTGACTGCTAAGTGAAAAGAGAGACGACCAAAGAAGCAAGTGACTTGAAGAGGAGCAAAACTAGAGAGAGGCGAATTCAGAGAAGAGTGAGATGAGAGCAACAGCTTCATCTAGGGAGTCTAGTTATATAAGAAAAAAAAAAGATTAAAATTGGAATTTCAATAAGTTGCAAGGGCAAAAAAGGTAATTATAAAAATATATATTAATTGTTCTAGTAGCATGCCAAGAATGTAAAAATGCCTTGCGCAGCCTCCTACTTGCCTTAGGCTTTCAGCTTTATAAAGGCTTGTTTCTCTTAATGAAGTTTACAAAAAAAATTCTCAAACACCCAATTTTAGCCCAAGGGACTTTGGACGCCCAAAACAGCTTGGGAAAGCCATTCTCAAACGCATCATGTAAGCCAAAGCTACTTCCCAATGTACGTTTAAATTATACTTTACCAAACACTCTTTGCATTTTGAAAGAACTCTTTAATCTAAAGTCCTTTGCATATTTCCAATGACTTTCCCCAAAATCCCAACCAAACACAACTGCGAACTATATTTGAATTTAGCCAAGAAAAAAAGATCGTGCTCTTTTTGCATTAAACTATCACGTCATCTATAAATATATATATATATATATATATATATATATATTGCATGTTCATTTTTAATCAATATTCTTCTTGGCATTTTGTGAGAAAATTGTCCAAAAACTCCTAAACCTATTATTCACTTTTGTTAATTTAGTCCTAAATCTATCATGACACGTGGCTATTTCTAAGCATTCTTTAGATGGCACTCCTAACCACTCAATTATTGTCAAATAAAAAAAATGTAAATCTCAAATTATTTTGTGTTATAGCATTTTGCATAGCAGTCGCAGAAAAAATGTGAGGAATAATGACTGAACAATCGGTCTCTCGATGGACCATAAAACTGTCTTGAGACACATACATGATATAACTTGGCATTGTGTCAATATTTGACGACATTCTTGTTTACATTCAAAATGCTTATATGAATAGGCAAAAAGATGAATGTGTTTCTTTGAAATTGAATTTGACAACAAAATATTTTTCACCAAAAGTCATTTTTCAAATTTTATAAGAGAAGACAGGTTTTGTGGCAATTTCAGATGGGAGTTATATCAATGAAGCATAAGGAAACTAACAGACATGCTTTAACAAAATTACTTAACATCAAAGTATCCAAAATTTAATCTACGACAAAGCTCAATAACATAAAGATAAAATGCCAAAATTTAATCGACAATGAAGATCTAAAATTTACAATTAAGATATACGCGGAAATATAATCGACAACAAGATATTTGAAAAATACAGCTTATGTGCAAAATTGATAGATAACACAATACTCAAGCAATTCTTCAGCAGTTTCAACCATGCTTCGCATTACCAAAGCTTTCCACTCCGTTTGTTCATGTTGCCACAACATCTTATCTCCAAATAGTTATGCCTTTTAAGTCGTGCCTTAATTCTCCATGTTTCTCTGTTGCCTCTCTCATCCAAGTAGTTAAACCTTCAGATTCATCCTCCAATTACGAAATGTTGTGTTTCATTGTCTTATTGCAAATAGTTCCAAATTTGAACACCACTATGCCTAAACTTCGCATCTACTTTACACACAAAATGGTTAATTTTCATATGGTTTTTGATGTACTTCAATTGACATCTTTGCCTTTCTTAACATTTAGTCAATCTTATCTTGACAATAGTCAGTCAACCACTATCGTACACTGATAGTTGCTCATGGTCAATGATAATTATGGTTATCAACTATAGCCACACTTCACTTAGTCTCGAGTTGGGATAAGCACACCAAAAGTGCCATAAATTGTATACGGCGCACTTTGGTGCCAAAAGTTTTCACTTGCACACTTAAATGCCAAATCAGAGAAAAAACAATTACTTTAGTGCCACCGGCAAAATTTTCCTGCCAAATTGATCATGTGGCTTTTATATTTTTAAAAAAAAAAAAAATTGCGTAGTCCACGTAGACATCATAAACAACGTCATTTTGCTGTCCTCTATAAGAAACGACGTCATTTTTCCATTCGACATGGACTGCATAAAAGAAACGGCATTGCATAACCTCCCATGACCAAAACAACATTGCAGAGGGTGGATGAAAATTGGAGTCATCAATCTCCTATTACTGTATACAAAGTAGGGTCACTCACCCGCTCAATTGTCGCTAGCTCGTTCACTGTCGCTCCCCATCGTCTTCACCATCATTTGTCGACCGTCTCCCTAACTCTCAAGCACTCAAGTTTGTCATCTTCTCTCCTTTTCTCACGTGGAAGGAAAAATTTAGAGTTCCGATGGCTAAATTAGGGCACGGAGGGAAAAATTAGGGCTTGGCTCGCTCAAAGGGAATAATGGTTCTTGCTATTATAGTAGGAATTATGAAATAATGGTGGGGACCTCACTTTATTTAATTTATTTGTGTTCTATTGTGGAGACCAAATTGAAAATTATGGCGCAAAGGGCAAAACTAGGCTCAGCTCGGAGGGAATCGAATGGAGTTGGGATTGAATAAGGCTGTTTGTCTAATCAATTCGAGCGCTCTTTTTTAATTAATTTGGGTGCTTGAGGGGACTGAATAGGGAAAAAATTGAATAAAGCCGTTTGTTTAATCAATTGAATAAATCAGCTTCCTTTGTTTCTTTTTCACAAAAAGGCAACATCAGAGTGAGTTCTTTAAGCAATTACTTATGCTTGTAGGGACCTCCTTGTAAAGTTATCAATGATTATGTTATGTGGTCCCACAAGCTAATGATTTTTTTTTTCTCTGTGGGTGTAGTGTCAACATAGAAGAGAATGTTGTAGCCATAATTGTTTGCTATGGTAGGAATTTGTCATTGGCACTAAAAAGTGGGAATATGTCAATAGAAATGAAGGTACTATCTACATCAATATTAGGAAGCCATCATAAATTGGTTTTGTGAGGAATTTAGTGTATTTTTTACGATACAAAGTATATTATTGTGTTCCTATGATAGAATTAAAAATTGGTTAATGATGATGGTATTAAGGATATCGTTTGCCATTATCTTAATTGCGAGGAAGCTAAGGCATATATCAATTATTATATTGATGATGAGGATGATAAGAGCATTGAAATAGGAAAAGGAAGAGATCGTATTAAAGTGAGTAATCAAGTCGAGGATGAGTTCATGTTAGACGGAAGGCAACATGAGAGGCAAGTGAGAAAGGAGTAGGAGACAAGTCATAGAGAGAGAGAGATCAGCAAATAGGGAGATGTCCCGAAGTCTCTACTAAGGATGTTGATGATGAAGATTTGATTGGATTAAGATGCAAAGTTGCTACGTTATTGAGTGAATCAAAAGATGAAGCTTTGACAAATGCAAATTTCCCAAGTGACGAAGATGATAATAAACTTGCACAATCAAGACAAAAGCAAAAGGAATTTATGAGAAAAAAATTGCCGCTTTTGGAGAAAGGATGAATTCAAGCAAGTAAATGGAAAAGAATGAGCTCCACTTGGAGGTAATGAAAGTGAATATGATGAAAGTGGTGGCAATGAGAGTACTAGTTCGAAGAATGAGCTTGAGGATGATGAATTACTTATGTATCAAAGGAAAAGTAAGTATCATTGCTGTAACCCAATTGTTGCCAAACCTCTTTTGTATGTAGGCATGAAATTTGATTATGCTAAATAATTTAAAGAAGCCATTGTCAGGAGCTCCATTATTGAATAGAGAAACATTGAATCCATTAGACGTACGAAGAAATTTGTGAGGATTAAGTGTTCATAACCCAATTGTCCATGGAAGATCCATGGCACACTAAGTAGGAAGGGGCCATTTTCAATTAGGTCTTTCCATGAGGAACATACTTATTCCATTATATTTGATAATAAAAGGATAACAAGTGTATTCCATTATATTTGATAATAAAAGGATAACGAGTGTATGGTTATCAAAGCACTTCTTTAATACTATCAAGGCGATGCTCGAGATTAAGAGTCCTTAGTTTCTACAGTTAGTGAAAGAGCATATTGGTGTTAATTTGTCAAGGAATCGGAGTAAGAGAGCTAAGCTGAGGATGATAAAAACATTGATGAGTTGTTACAAGGAAGAGTATGCCCAGGTATGGGATTATATTTGTAAATGCATGCTTCAAAACCCATTTAGTAAAGTATATATGGAGGCTATAGAGAGGTCATTGCCCAATTGTAAGTCTAAGTTTGATAGATTTTATGTTTGCTTCGATGCATACAAAATGGGGTTTTTAGCTAGTTGTAGATGTAGAATTGGATGGATATTTTTTGGAAGGTTTATGCAAAGGAAAGTTGTTGGCTGCAATGGGGAGAGATGTCAATAACCAGATATTTCTGATAACTTGGCCAGTTGTCAAGATAGAGAATAAAGACACTTGATCTTGGTTCCTAACAAATTAATGGCTGACCTTGAGATAATCAATAGTGTAGGATGGGCTTTTATGAGTGACCAACAAAAGGTAATGTCATTATCAATTATTGTCCTTTTAATATTAATTACTCACATTTTTTTTTAAAACTTGTATTTGTTGGTTTGAATTTTTGTAGGGATTTATTTCTGCATTGGTTAAGTTAATATCAAATGGTGAGTATAGAATGTACACGGGACACATAAATGCAAACTAGGCAAAGAACTATAAAGGAGATAAGTTGTAAAAGTAGTTTTGGCAAATAATAAAGAGTATCAACATGGCTAACTTTAAATTAGCTTAACAGGGGTTACTGCAACTGACAAAGGAAGGTTTAAAGCATTATTCCAAATAGAAGCTAAGCACTAGTGTCGGGCCTTCTTCAATAAAGAATTCAAATGTGATGTCATTGATAACGACCTCAGTGAAGCTTTCAATGGTAGAATAATAGAGGTCAGGTGTAAACCAATCATCAGTAGCTAAATGATATTCGAGTTATAATTGTTGAAGAAAAATCCCTTGTAAGTTTTGAAGTTAACAAAACAACCTCGTCAGTAAAGTCTGAAGTATCCAAGACCCAGTCGATTAAGTTTGAAGAGTTCATTACCCAAGTGTTTTCCGTCTGAAGACAGTCAGACCCAAAGTTACGGTCTGAAGTTTTCCATCTGAAGACAGTCAGACCCAGAGTTACGGTCTGAAGATCTCCAGACCTAAATCAAAGACTGAAGATAGTTTGCGACTTTGCCAAGCTGACAGCAGGTTATTTTTATGGTTAAGGAAATTAAGATTTGGATATTATCTTCCCTAACTTATCCATGGAATATCTCTGGCTGTGATTGTGAGCTCGGAAGAAGATTTTCTCTTCGGATTTTATCCGTTGAAGATCAAGCGAATTTTTTGAATGATCTAATTTTGGAAACTCAAGATTCTAATTGTATGGGCGAGTAGGATTGACGAGCTATTTTCTACTTATATTTTCGACAACATGAATATCACTTAAATTGATTCAGTCCAACGGGTTGATTGGATGAATTCTTGGAAAATACTAACGGGTATGGAGGCACGAAGGTTATTTAAGGTGGGTCGGAGTTGTTCGAAAGTAATGAGAGAACCAATAGAAAAATTTCGAAGTTAGAACCTCTGATATCTCTTGTTCTCAAAATCTCTTGTGCTCAAAATTATGTATCAAAGAGAGTCGCTTATAGTGCGAAACAGCAAGAAGCTGTAGAAGAGACTTTCTATTGAAGAAGTCTAGTTCGTGAATTGTAACAGCTCTCATTTGAAACATAGTGATTACAGCCATTTGGCTACCAGCGTGGAGAGTGGACGTAGGCTTGCAATAAGCCGAACCACTGTAATCCTTGTGTCAATTTTCTCTTACCCTACTCTACTTGTTTTATGAATGTATAATCTATTTATTTCTGATGTGATTTTCATATTAAAGTATATTTCAGCAAAAGATTCTAAAAGAATTTCATAATCACCTATTCACCCCCCTCTAGGTAGATTCACTAGCCTATATCAATAATCATGACTGGGCTACACAAATAAAGAGATGAAACTACAAAGTGAACAAGAGAATGTGGTCCTAAGATTGTAAAGAGATTGGATGAGAACATGGCTACTTGTACGTCATGCCATGCAGTGTGAAATAAAAATAATGGATATGAGATCATGAATAATGATGATAAGTATGTCGTCAATCTAGACAGGAAAAAGTGTCCATGTCGAGCCTAGCATGTGACATCCCAAATTTTCAACCCTGTTTTCTACTGAATTAATCAAGCATTTCATCGACGCGCCTACAGGGCTGTTCTCAAACCTGATCACTCTCGAAATAACGAGACTAGCTGGGTAAGCCATTAGGGAATTTTAAGGCAATAAACTTGAAGATTCAATTAGGAATCGGCTTCTCGACCGTACTCATCTTTAAAGGCCATTACGGCACAATTAAAAATCAATTTGAAATTAGAGATAGGTCAGTTCGATTGAGATGTGTGACTGATCGTTGGTGACTCCACTAAATTAGGAAATTCTCGTCGACCAGTACTAATTTAACTCTACTATCGTTTTGGTACCTTACATTTGTAATTGAATCCTCGAGATTTTCACGACAACCGAAAGTCGCCAATGTATCGAGAGGGTTCAATGTGGCTCGAAGAAAATCGACCACGGGTCATTTGGCCCTAAAAAGTTATAAAAAATACCCGGTAGCCTAGATCACGCTAAAAACGCGCCGAATGGAAATTAACCACCAATTTAAGTCCGATTTCAGAAATTGAAGATTCTGTCATATCACAATAAATTATAGGAGCCATGACTCAGTCTTAGAAGACTTTTCTGCCAACCGAGCCTTTTTGGGAAAAAGTCGGCATATGATCGTTTTTGTTCAGAAAATGCCGAAGGTTGCTTTTGGTCGCACAATTGGGATGCAAGATGGATTCATGGGTGAGGAAAAATATCAATTGAAGCATTTGGGTACCAATTGAAATTATTGAAGTCATATGAGATTGATTTGAGATGTTATAAGTGTCCAATTGAGAGAAGTTGTAACAAATTTGTGTGCCCCCCTTCCCCTAGCCATTTTGGACCATTTCACATGTCCTAAAGTGAGCCTTGGTGGCTCAATGGCAGCCAAGGAAGCATGCTTGGCTTAGGATGGTCAATGGGGGACAAAGATATGGAAAAGTGAGGCAAAGTGGCCCCTAAACCCTATCCCTTCTCTCTCCCCTTCCCCTAGCCGTGCAACCGCCCTTCCTATCCTCCATTACTGCCGCCTGAAGTCCAGAAACCTGCAGAGAAAGAACCAGTGCAGCCTTGCGGTCGCACAGTCACCGCCGAAACCGAGACAACCCACGCCGTCACCACTCGCAGCCATCGCTTGCCCGCTGCTCAGCCATGCACGTCCAGCCTCCAGCCTCGCCGCTTCTATCCGTGTGTGCTGCAACCAACCATGAGCCACTGTAGGCGGCCATTCCCTACCGTTCAGCCTCGTTGAAGTCCCGCTTGGACCCATGACCACCCCCTATAGCTTCACCAGCTCGTGCTTACCTCAGCCGTTCCTGATTCGGTCCTCAACCAGCAGCAAAATAGAGAGTAGCTTGTGGGTCTTTCAACACCTTTTAGGCTCATTTTGAGGTGTTTGTGGACCCTAGATCCTAGGCCTGCTTTGGAGAAAAATGTCCCCCACGACGTTCCCGATGTTTCAATTCGAGCAGATTGTTAAACGAGTAAGTTTAGCTCACTAATCCTCGCTTAGTTTGCTAATGATTCTTAAGAGTTGATTAGTGTTAATTAAGCATGATTATGTGGTTAGATTAGTTTAGAATAATTAAATTAGAGAGTTAATTATACATGTTAGGTGCTTAGACAGTCATTAGCAAGTAGAATGATTCTAGTATTTATTGAATGATTCTCGAGATTTTTCTCGGTCTGTTTTGGCATCCAATCAGGTATTACAGCCTAAATTGGATTTATTAATATTTAATAATTGATTTTTGTAATTAATTAATTAATTAATTAATTTCCGGAAATTAGGCAAGGATAGTCGACGACCATAATTTTATGCTGATTGTCGTAGTGCAATCCGTTTATTTAATTGAGAGTTGATTTGCGCTGAATTGATTTAAAAATAATTTTAGGATTTTATTCCTAAATTATTTAATTTCAACAATGGATTGGTAAATAACCGAGCATGGGTCTATAGCACCAGTAATGTTTTAGTGGGCTCTATAAAGTGGCGAAAATTACGAGAATGAATTATGTATATCTTTTACTAAGACAAATCGGGTACGATTTTATTGGGTATGATAAAGCTGAGAAAGAAATATGTATTACGTGGCTCGAAGACCAATAGTGTCATCCTGGAGAATGCATGTTACTTGTGGATGAGATAAATCACCTCTGAATGGCACGTGGTTCGGTGATTAGTACGTCATCTTAGAGAATGCACGTGACTCGGTGATTTGGTATATCGCCTTTGAGAATGCACATGGCTCAGTGATTAGTACATTGCCTTAGAGAATACATGGGGCTTGGTATTAGACATGTCACCTTAGAAAATGCACGTGGCTCGATGACTAAGTGTGTCGCCTTAGAGAATGCACGTGACTTGGTGACTAGGTATATATTATTTGGAGGCTGAAAATTATGAATTGAAATGACCGAGACGGTGGTCTAGTTGACATGTAATCGACTAAGTCGATTTGATCGATGTTTCGATCCGTGATATTTGAGTGAATGCCTATTGAACTGCATTGACTTGCAGAATGGAACTAAGGCTAATATAAGTCATTTGATTCGTGTTGTGCTTGGGCAACCCTAAGGTGTATTGGTTTCCTAATCGAGTCTTAGAAGGGTAGAACTCGCTGAGACGTAGTCTCATTGGTTATTATATAACCAATTTCAAGCCCTTATATGGCAGCACCAATACCTCCACCTCCCCATATTCCTAAGTAGTTTGGCATTCCCAAGAGCATTTCAGAGAAGGCTACTCATTTCCATATCCACCCCAACCCAGAAGGATTAGAGTACATTCTCATAAAATCTACGGTTTGGGTTGACGTGGGTAGAGATGACCTAATGCCCCATGAATATAGATCGTGGTATCGTTACTACCATGATGGGCGAAGAGAGAGTCCCATACCAGAAGAGGATGTACCACAATATGTCTTAGAGGAAGCATTCGAAGAAGGAGCTGTAGATCTCAAGGATGAAGCAGTAGATGATGCTAGGGATCCTACACTTGGGAGTGAGCCAGCTTCTTCGGTGTACACAGTTGAGGATGCCAATTGGAGTGAAGAGGAAGGGGAGATAGTGGAGCAAGAAGAGGAGGGACCGGAAGAGGACGAGGAGATGGAAGAAGACGAGGAGCTTGAAGAAAATGAACTTGATGAAGAGGAATCTGAGGAGGATCCAGAGGATGATCCACAGTACGACCCAGATGAGGATTGAGACTTTATCCTATTTTGCAAACCCTGTGTATATGTGCATAGGTGTTAGATCAGACTTTTGTGAATAGTATTGTAAATTATACTATAAGGTTGACTTGTATAAAAGTATGGTTATTAATTTCAGTATGAAAAATATGACCCTACTTTTTTATCCCATTATTTTATTGTCTGTGAATTTATAATTACTTCCGCATGTGCATATTTAAAACGAAAGGGTCGGCGATACGTCCTAGGATATCACTTTTAAAATCGACCAATTAAAGGAAGGGCACGTGACCAAGGATCGGGGCCTGACATAGCAACTAATTGGAATTCCTTATGCCCCATGCCATTTGTACCATTCAAATGAAGCAACAAAAACCTAATGGATTACCTAGATGAATGGTACAAGAAAAGCTCATACGTTACATTGTACCAATTCATGATGCAACATATCAAAAGTAGTAAATTGTGAGAGTTAACAAATCGTGAAAGCCTTATACCTTTACCATTAAAGAAGCAAATTTAAAGCCAAAAAGGAGACGAAGAATGTAGGAAGGAGAGACGTCAAGTCAGAGGATGAGCAAGACTGGAACAAAAATGAAATGTTCATATTGCCATAAGAAATGGCATATTAAGAAGGATTGTCAGCTGAAGAAGCAACATCAAGAATAATAGGTTGTTACAAAGGCTAATATAGGGCCAGATGGTGAGCCATCTTAAAGGATAAAAGAAGGTCCTACTAAAGGGCCAACAAAAGGCCCTACTGTAAAGCCTTTTGAAGGGCCAACGAGAGGCCCTGCTAGAGGCCTAAGTGTTGAAACTAGTACAAGTATGACAACAACAACAACAACAACAATTGAGTCGATCGTTGAACATATGAGAAAAAAAATATCTAGTAAGTTGTGCATTATTGTGTTTGTTTTGTGTTCTTTTATAGGCTTAAATTTAATTTTGTTATGTTTTTCTTAGGTGTGTTCTTTTATAGGCTTAAATTTAATTTTGTTATGTTTTTCTTAGGTGAGAAAATGACCAACTGCATAGATTTCACTAGTTGCTCTCCTATAGGTTGCTGAAAATCATGCACCACAGTGAATAAGAGGGTTTCTTGAAAAAGGATAAGGTAATACGGTTATAGTCTTTATACAGATGAACGTACTAAAATTACTATTTCAAATGTAAGATTGTAGGCTCGTACATTTAATCTATGGTATTTCAATTTCATTTTGTTGACAATATGGTTATATTATTGTAGCCCCAGAGAAATTAGGAGGTGCTTATTTCTCAAAGTAGGCCAATTGAAGAGTCAAGGGTTGCACCAAAGAAGAATTATCCAAAGGAAAGTTCTCCAAAAAAGAAGACATCACATATAGCTCAAAAACAACCACTAACATAAAACCTAACGCCAGTTCCATCTCAACCAATTGATCAAGGGACCAACAATGACCTTATGGAGAGCTCCCAACACATGACATGTGTTAGAAAGAAAATTGTTGATGCTAAGAACAAGGTATATGGGATAAGAAGATCAGTTAAACGACTTGTATGTCTAGTTAGAAAGAGTGCAAGGATTATGAATCAAGTCAAAAGTCCAAAAGGAAAAGGAACTAGGGATGTTATGCATCTTAATTGAATAGAAGGTGCCAGACATGGTCTTTTTATCTACATTTTAGATGAAAAGCTTCACTAATGGGGGTTGCTGCCATTGTTTTTGCATGTACCAATTATGTTGACATATTAGGTGGGCTGGAAACCTAAAATGATCAGGGAGTAAAGTGAGACCTTTGTGTTTTGTAAAGAATTAATTCAATGGCAATGGCAATGATGTTTTTGTTATTTTCTTCTTGTCTTGGTTTTGGTTGGTGATGCAAATGCTAGAACTATTCTGCTGGTGCAGTGTTGTTATAAGGTTAATGTTGTTTTTGGAAGTGATTGGCTGATATATTGTTGCTAGTGGAAGTTGTGAGCGCTAATTGTATGGGTTAGTGCAAGAACAAAGTGTACCAGCATGCTTTAGTGTAATTATGGATGCTAGATCTTGTTGTGCTAGCACGTACAATTATTGATGCAAGAACAAGATGCACTAGCACAATTGGTGCATCTTGTTGCACCAGCACCTCTTAAAACATAATTTTAAAACTTGTGTAACATGATTGATCACTTTTTAATCATGACTAATACTTAAGTGATCACTTTTGGAAAAACTTGACACTCAAACAATCACTATATATAACTTATGATACTAAAATCACTTGTGAATTTGATACCATCCCTTAATTTGACCATAGTTTGCAACACTGGTTATAGCAAACTAGCAAACCATTATATTTGCAGCAAATCAAATATCTAAAGTAAAACTAAACAAACAACCAATGAGTTCCAACCTTCCATTTCCATTATAGATTGCAACGAACTTTTTGTTCCAGCTTTACTTACAAATAACACAATACAAATACATATTCCACATCTTTTTCTTTTCTTTTTTTTTTTATGACCCTAGAACTGCCGTCGATCGGCAGCCTAGACGTAAACCAGGGGCAAACTAGGCCACCACCACAGACCCAGCCACGGGTGAGTCGCGCAATGGGGACACAGGGTTTCAAACCCCTCCCCCCTCGGTGGGGGAGAAAGCACGAAGCCATCATGACCACCACGGGCGATGGTTACATATTCCACATCTTCGACTCTGGTAAACACACAAACTTCTTCTCATTACTCACTTCATATTTGACTATAAAATAGACTACACGAGCGAACAAAAACAGAATCAACGCCTGATAAAAGTAAAAATAAAAAAATTCGATTTTCAACCTTGAAACTTTCTTCTTCAATGGTTGGCTAGAGATGCTAGAGCCTTCATTTAAGCTTGCATTAAGTTAATATCCTCCAACTCGTCTATTAAGTGAGGTAGATATTGATGTCGTCCTTCTAATAGCTCCAAATCCACTTCTGTCGCATGACCAAAGAATTTTACATCAACCCATTTGAATTATTTGACTTCAAGCCTTTTCTATACCTATCACATCCATCGAATTTTCTCTTGGGATTCAACCGAGTCCAAAATATTCGTATTAACTTGGTAACTCACAAATAGTAACTTTCAATATCTAATTCGCTTTTTTGGAATGAATGTGAGCCACTGTTGAAGCTCCCAACCTCCATTTGCGAGATTGAGTTGGTAATAAGTGCTCAAATTGGCCAGTTAGGATTTTCAATTTAGGGATTTAGGATTCTTATTTGGGGGAACGATGCCAAATGGCATCGTTTTATTTGTTTACATGCTAATCGTACCCTCCAGTGACCCACATTGAATTCAAAAATTAATTTTAAAAAATGCCACATCAAATTTCTAGCCAATCAGATTAATGTTCGCACTAGGAAGTTTGTTTTTAAAAAAATTTGACATTTAAGTGATCAAAATAAATTTTTTGACACCAAAATGAATGGCATACACAACTTTTGACACTTCTAGTGTACTTATCTCGTCTCAAGTCATGTGTTTAACACCATGCCGATTATAATGGTTGAGTTAATTTTTGGCATAAACAGAATGTATATAATATGTGTGTAAAAATAGTTTGAACTTGAAAGTGCTTAATAAAAGAAATGGTCAATTCTCTTACTATTAATTATATATCATGAAATAAAATTTAGATATCATAAAATCTTCAAATTGAAATTCACATAGTAGATTATAGTTATTGTGGAAAATGCACACAAAATAAGATAAAATATCCCCATTGGAAAAAAATAAGGAACTTTTGATAAAACGAAATTCTCATAAAACCAAGTGCAATGAATAATAGTAGTTCTTATAAAACCAAGCCTAATGTATATTGATAAATATCTTGAAAGAGACATGGCTGTGGTGGAAAATTTTATATGCTTAGTGTTGATAGATTGAATTTGCAAAAATTTCTTATAAAAGAATTTCCATCACTCATTCAAATTCGAATGATAAAGCAAGTTGGCATAGAAGAGAAAACGCTTGTTTAGGGCACATCTGATGCCATTGGATTAGGTCCAATAAGGAAAAGGAGCTATCCACGGCCCAACTCAACACTCAAGATTTTCTCTCAAAAAATAACAAGTCATCCGGTACTAGAATGTCCAGCATCTAATTTGAAGAAAAACTGGAGATGATTACGGCTAATGCAGGGTCACCACCCATGCATTGTACACATGCATGTGAAAGCCGTGACTAGGGGGTCGTGAAATGTGTCGTCGCTGTGTGCGGGGATTAATTAGAACCTCTTGAAAATACAATTAAGCCTCACCATGATAGTGCATTGATCAAATGGATATGCTATATAAAAGATAGCGGCATTCATTGAATGGTACTATGCGCGGTGCTTCGCGTTTCTGATTGATCCTGGAGGTATTACCAGTTGAGACTTTCGAGTAGAGCTTCGAATTCAGTCTATTCACAGTAGAAAATTGTTGGTTTCTTTCGGACGCGGTAGCTCCTCCAAAGCACGCACAAGCACGCGACGCATGGCGAGACGTTAGTCCTAGTCAGGAATGCAGGCGTTCCTAGCCCGTCTGTCCAATCATATCCAAGCAAGATGAAGAATAAATTGATACCATCCACACTTCAGACGAGCCCACCAAAAAGCTAGATTTCAACGACTCTCTGCTGGGCTGAGCATGAATTTCCAGGTTTTTGCAGATGCACTAGTGCTAGGGTTCGCACATAACACAAAAGTGAACACTGCACCCATAAATAAACCCACAGAGAGAGACAGAGAGAGAGAGAGACAGAGAGAGTCACAGCAGCTTGAATTTGAAATAACCAATTGAATGTAATTAGGCGCTGGAGTTCGGTAACAGGAGTGCATGCCTTGGCAAGACTGACTATCCGCAAGGGGGAGAAGTTCAATTAATTCACTTTCATTTCTCAAGCTCATGATATGCATTAAACTCATGATAAGGACATCAAAAGCATTCCTCATTTTTCCCCCTTGTTCATTTACTGAAAATGAAGCAAATTTCAGTGCAAGGATTTTAACTGGGTCTCTACAAGCAAAGATTTCCTTCAGTTTCTTTCCACAGATCAACAGATTCCTCATTGACAATCCAAAAGAAAAATATGGGGAAGGACAAATAGGAAATCAATGAAGCCACAAAAGATTGGAGAACAATAGAGGGGCTCATCACTAAAACTCCAGTTAACAGAACTTTCTACTTAAAATTCGATTTACCAGACAAAAACTTTACATCACGGATCAACTTTCTCTTCGGCGATGCGTTCTGCCACTGGAAGCTGTTTTCTCGTGTCCTTCACTATAAGGTGTCCTCTAGGGCCACCTGCAAATTAAGGAGGCAGCAACCACTAATTGCTTAGGCAGATAGTTAACAATCTTCTTTTTGAGAGCTCTAGTCCAGGCATGCCTACTTATTGTGCTCAGTGAACACACGCAATCAACAGCCAAAAATAGAAGCTACATGAGATTCTTAAAAGAATCACCTGAAGGGTTTGAGATCCGATTGCCTGATCCAGTGCCGTGACTAGAGTCACCAGTGGCAGGCAACTTCCCGTGAAAGTCACGTGAAATTGCCACACTTGCTTTATTTTCTCCGGTGAGAACATTGCTTTCATTAGTTGGCCTTGTGCCGGATTTTGGTGAGTATGTTGTTGACCACGTTACTCCATTTGATCCGGCCAAAGCCATTATGACATCTGCCTGCAAAGTGGACAGTGCAAATCATGGAGAAACCCATTGTTAATCATCCCCGCAGAGAAATGGACGCTATTAGGAATCACCATGAAGTGTCGACAGTAAGTTTTCCAAGCCGTTGGAAATTAAACATGAGATCCTCAACAACAAACACGTTCATATCATCCAAGAGAACTATTTACTACACCTGTATCTCTGCCGTAACCTCATAGCTAACTTCTCTCTAACTTTGGAACTCTCAGTATTGCTTGGATTTTACTGGGCCATGATAGAGAATTACTAAACTTCAAAAGAGAAAGTGCAGAGGAAGGAACTTGTCTTTCAAAATACTAGCATTTGCCAACATTCATAAACAACTGCAAAAGCGACATACAGAGGCATGACACAAGTTACTCGCACTTTCGAGTGAATAAGTCGATCCCAAGCAATGATTTTGCAACAAATACCTAAGAAATGCAACCCGGGTCACTCCCTTAGAAAAAACCATAGCCTTGATTCTGCTTACTCTTTTTGGGATGAAACAAACCACTCAAAGGCAACGGGTTATGGCAGCCCTAAAGTACCCCAGTAAGAGGCCTGGGAGGCGTCTCCACTAAATTAGTAGAGAAAATCAACTGGTCCTAAAGTATCAATTTTAATCACAAAAATAGACAAAATAAAGCACACATATGACGGGAAAATTCACTGCCATAAGATGAAGTCCCAAATAGATCAATTATCCAGCATTTAAGAGATGAGGAAGTATATCTAGCAAATCATCATCCAAGATGCTGCATAACCAGACTCAAAACAGCGATTTTCCAACATCCAGCTGCATTATCAAATGGTTGCTCAAGTTCTGGGCAGAGTTCTCGGAACATCTATGTTTTAGAAACAAAGAGATGATTTTACCCACAGATAAGAGATCAATGCTGAAAGACAACAGACATAGCGGTTCTACTGGTGAAAATTTTGAAGTCTGTGACTTTTCAACAACATATCCCCCTTCATTGAAAGAAAAAGACATGTAAAGTTTTGTTAAGTTCAAATATCAGCCAATACTGCTTTATTTTAGTCAAAGTACAACAACTAGTATGATCTGCATCCTGTCAATTTTCCTGCCTCACCTGGACAAGCATATTCATGATAAAACCATCACTGTGCCATAAAATAGGTCATTTCTCAGCAACAATAAAATCAGAAAGTAATTGACAATGTTGGTTTTGAGAGAGAGAGAGAGAGAGAGAGAGAGAGAGAGAGAGAGAGAGAGAGAGAGAGAGAGAATATCGTACATCCGTTAAAACTAAGAGGAGCCTGTCTGTACTTCAGAAATTCAGTGGGTGTAATTATTACAATTTTATCAGAGAAAGAACAGTTATTATCATTTAGCTTTCTCCCAAACAATTTACTGAAACAAAAGCCATAGTTACCATTCTTGCTTCAAATAGAACATGTTCGCTACCCCAAAACCTGCTCCTCTCAAGTCAGTCATGACTTTAATATATCCATGATAATGGAACTTTCGTTTTTGGCATTCTCCCTCTCAAGAAGAATACCTTACCTTGATAGAAATTAATATGAACAGATTGAAGGTGATTTGTTAATCTTATCCCATCTCAAAGGGATGCAATGGTAACACTAGCACCTAAGGATAGTCTAATAGTTCCTCCTAAAGAGTGGAAAAAAGGACCACAAAGAAACTAGATTTCATTTAATATCAGCAACATTATCCATAACTTATATACCATGGAAGGCACACAGCATGGATGCAAAATGACTTCATCTACACCATACAGTGATGAGGCTTGGCAATGAATTGTATCAAGCAATCTGATTTTCTTACAGAAAAGACAGTGATGACAGTGACAATCACAAAGCAGCTGCCCTCTTCTTTTCTTCCCATCTCCAACAACCAAAAGATTGCAAATAGGGATTTCATTACTGTCGTCTAGAAAGATAGTACTGAACATACAAGCAAGAAAAGCTCAGATGGCAGTGCCTCGACACCTAGAAAACTGCAATGAATTGTCCCCTAAGATTATTAAGTTGTGGGAAATCCCTGTGTTTGTTTAGCTGCAATATTCAATTCAACTTGTTGTATCTCACAAATCTCTGAAACTGGACATATGGGATGCCTCAAAATATGGTCTTGATTGTTTATTGTCCTGTAGGAGAAAACATGTTTTCCATGGCCAAAAGATTGTGTGGGGAATGTGTGGATCTCATCTGAGTGCCAACTAAGTGCACAAGAAGCTCAAGATCCCTAGTTATCAGTATAAGGCCTGCTAAGTGCTAAATGACTAGCTCGTGCATTGAAAGCAGGAGATTCCAGCATCAGAAAGCTTTCCTGATCTCCTGCTGTAACTTGGAAAAGAGTTGAAGGACAGACACAAGAGACACTAGAGGTAAAAAAATCTTAACAAGAACATGACATAGAATCATCCCATTTGCTCAATTTTGCAAATGTTATGAAGCATCAGCATTGCGAACTAGAAGAGGTAACACATTCTTCACGTCATGATATCCAATGTTACACCAAGCAAGCCATATTAGTCAAAGGGATAAATAACAACATGACAGTTAGTGATACCTTGTTTGGGTGGACATCATCAAAAACATGAGCTTGGCCACAATAGAATATAGTCATTTGCCGACTTTCTGATGTCAATCCAGGTCGACTGCCGAAAGAAGCACCGAAAGGATCAAGAAACATTGGACTTTAAACATATTTAATTGAAAAATTAACATCTGCACAAGACATGTGATTCACCTCGGGGGGTGGAAAGACTCTGGCTCTGTCATTAGCGTTGCAGTCTTTGTCCTGTTGCCACTAGGAAGCATCACAGACAAGTTCTTCTCGGAGCTGGTACCGGCATTCATTGAGCTCAAAATTCCAGGGCCTTTGATCCCAGTTCTAGACCCTTCATCAGCAGCTGATTGCGAGAGAACTGGAGGGCTCGGGTGGACTTCCCTTAATCTGTTCGGAGGCGCATTATGAACAAAAGGAACGTATTGACCTCCTCGGGGAGGAAACTGAACAGCAGGGCCCATATTCATGGACATGGGCCGCTCCCATTTGGAAACAGTCGCCTCATTTCTACTGCTAGAACCCGGGTGCAATATAAGTGAGCCAGAAGATTGCCTCAGTGGCTGCACACCCAGAAAAACATCCTCTTCATTTGACCTTCTAGGTCTCTCTCCTCCTGCCCCATTTCGAAGAATCTGGAAATGTAGCATGAAAAGATGCATCAGAGAATACAATGAAGTAGAAACTCAAACTCTAATTTCTTCACCCTGCTTATAATTAGTTAGTTTCACATCAATCCTCTACTCAAAGGAAAAAATTAACATAAGAAGAATCAAACCTTCATTAAATGAAAGTTCTCATTCGAATCGGGTCCTATCTGAGTCATTGCTTCTCTAGTTGAGCCAACAAAGGCAGAGTCTGACGTACTTCGCTTACTCCCTGCTAATCTGCGACTTATTTCGGCGTCACTCCTCGGACCATAGTAAGGAACGCCCTCAAAATGATTACTAACCTGTCTTTCTATCATAATTGATGAGAAACTGATCAAAACTCGCCTTTAGGCCACAGAAGGTAAATGATATTGCAGCTATTTCACTTTACAAAGGTCTCTCGATTCAACAGCCAAAAGCAGGAAAAAAAAAAAGAGTACATCCATTTATATCTATAGGTGATTGTGAGCAAGCATAAAAGTTTCAAGAGGAAAAAAGTCCTACAGATTGAGTGAGCCTACTAGTGAGCAAAAGTATATGCAAATCAAGCATACCCCTGTGAAAAGAAAAGGTGGTCAATCAAAGTCTTAGAAATTTTCCTTTTTTGAAGAAAAAATAACCCAGAAAAGGCTACCAAAACCATTAATGAACTCCCTCCAAACTACTCCACAACCCAGAAAGTGCAACCACTCCACTCAGAGAGCGAGGGAGAGAGAGACTGAGTCACCATCCAAATGTGAACTCCCCCAATTGGCATGTAGCTAAAGACCAAGTAGACATGCACCAAGAAACTAAAAGCTATATGATGGCGCATCCACGTTTGGTAGCATTAGATAAAGGGAAGCTGAAAAAAGGAGCATCATGTCTATATCTACAAATGAAAATCACCCAGCAAAGCCTAAGAGAAAGGAAAAAAGAAAAGGAATGAGGGACAAGAAGAAGAAGAAGAAGAAGAAGAAGAAGAAGAAGAAGAAGAAATTCACACCAACACTCATCACACCAGAGAAAACAATATGCCTTGAAAAGCAAACGGAGAAAAAAAAAAAAACGAAAGCAAATAAAGTATCCGTTGAACTAGACAGCAAAACCGAAGTTCTAATCTTCATCACCAAATGCCAAATCAAACAAAACCCAACACAGTCCCCCAAGAAAAGAAAACCATAAAAAAAATCAATTTTGAGCAAAACACTAAGAAACTCACCGGAACCCAGATCAGAGGTGGTGGAGACAGGCCCCCGCCCGCCGCCGGAGGAGGCCCCGACGGACAAGGAGGCGGCCGGCGACGCCACCTCCGACAGGCGGGCGTCCCCGCCGCCGCGTCCTCCGGCGGCGGCGGCGGCGGCGGCGGCCGGGGAGTCGGGCTTCTTCATGCCGAGGAAGTCATGGAACATGGGCTTCACCTCCTGCTGCTGCTGCTGCAGCGGGGTCTCGCTGCCGCCGTTGCCGCCGCCGTTGCCGGCAATGTGGGGTTTGTTGGTCTGTGCCATTTTCACCGATACGGCCATTCACAGCTCCATATCATGAGAGGGGAAGGGAGACAACAGGGAGAAGGGCAAGGTTTTCCCAAGGAAAGACAAACCAAGAGAGGGAAAGAGAGACAGAGAGAGAGAATCAAGGCACTTCTTTTTTCAAGGGGAGAGAGAGAGAGAGAGCATTAAAAAGCAAAAGGTAGTTCACAGGTGTTGTGTTCGATGTTATTGGGTCTCTCTCCTCTCTTGTGTCCCAGTCCCTGCCCAGTTTTTCTCTCTCCTCGATGCGACTTTCGTCTTTTTCGGGGGGGAAAGACCCTCGTTCCCTGAGCAGCGAGAAGCGAGGGAGGATGTGTGTTTGCTTCTGGGGGGTGTGCGTGCGTTTGGCATGCGAGTGAATGTTTTTCCTCTTTTGGTGGGTAAAATTTTCCCTTCTGCTCTTTGACTGAGGAGGTGTGAGTGAGATTATGGGAAAATGAGAGAGACTTACACAGAGAGACAGAGAGAGAGAGAGAGAGAGGGGGACAGAGAGTACGAGGAGAATTTATGCTACCTTGCTTTCTAAATACGATGTTTTGCAGGGGGCCACCCCTTGAAAATTGGGTATTTATTTTGAGGTCCCTGGTGTTCTCTTTAATTTTGATTTTCCCTGTCTTCTTGCCAAGGGTGAGGATGGAAACACCCCTGCTGGGTCTGGCACTGAGAAAACTAATTAGATGATTGGAATTTGCGTGAATGAAGATGTGAAAAGGGTCCGTCACGAGAATCGCTTTTCAAAAGATGAATACATTGCCCCTTCTTTGAATTCGTTGGTGAGTGCATAAGCGTATGTGGCGGAATAGACCCGCATGGGTGAAACGCCTGTAGAAACATTTGTACATGCGGAGACGTAACGCTTGTGGGACTCCGTGCATGTAGAGCATCATGATTCCCAGAATATCTATGGCATTGCCTTTCAAGATACAGTCTTTTGCAAGGGGCATCTCTTAAAAGTTGGTATTTATTGTGAGGTCCGTGGTCAATCTCACTATTCGTTTGCCAAGAATAAGGATGAAGAACAAAGACAAACACACTTTAGGGTTTGATATCGAGAAAATTGTCATAATTCCCATAAATGAAGGTATCAAAATGATTAGTCACGAGAATCACGCTTCGAAATATAAAAACATTCCCATTTTGAATTCGAAGGCACTTGCATGAGTGTACATATGGTGAAACATACATGCATATATGTAAACACCTGTAGAGAGACTCCATACATGTAGAGACGTAATGCTTGTGAGGCTCCGTGCATGGAGAGTTATATGAACGCAATGCGCTGAGGAAAGGTATTGGGGTGCCCAAGTGTTAGCTCTATTCACAAAGGCCGTTAGACTTCAAACAATATATATGTTAGAGTTCCACAATCTTACTTATATTTGACTTCCAAAGAAAAGGGAAATGAATTGTCTTTCATCAATTAGTTTACTTTGATTTTATATTAAATTTTTTTCTAGATTGCTAACCATACGAGGTAGGTAAATAAAAAGTTTGGTACTAAAAGAGAACAAGTAAAAACTTGTCGGAAACGGAAAAGAGAAATGGCCTGAGAGAGACCACTCTAAGTTGAAAGACACCAATTGATTGCTTTTCGTCTCATTTTTGGGCCGGAGAATTTAAGAGAAAGCAAAGATACAGCGAACTTTAAAAACTAGCCGGCTAATAGCTACTTGCATTATATTGAATTTCATTAGGATGATAAGACAAAAGGTAAGTATTACTTTCATTGAGAGAGAGAGAGGGGATTATAATAATGTTTCTTTATGGAACATAATTAATTAAAAAGAGAGATGGTTAAACCAGATTCATTGTCCTCTTGCCAGCATCATTTTCTCCTTTTTGACATCTTTCGTGACATTATGCCAAAAAGGACATCCTTGATGAAACATAAAGGCTGAGAAAACATAGTGGAGAGGGGAAAATATGAATAGTTCTCTATGTCTTGGGCAAGAGCTATCTAGCTTAATAGACTCGATCATGCATTCGGTAATGAGTTTAGACTTATTTAGGCCTAAAGTGTAGATAGGCGATCTTGGGAAAACTTTAAAATTTAAAAGGTCAGTACTAAAATTTAAAATTATTGTTAAAGAGTCTTACATGCACTTTATTAGTTTTCCTCCACTTATCAGTTTAAACTTGTAAATTGGACTTTTTATTATGGTATCAGATTTAGTAATATCCCTTTCACAATTGTGCATCAACCCGTCATTAGTTAAATTCCATGAAACATACCAAATTTGCTTCACCATTAACAACACCCCAGCTGAGGACGCCAACATTGTTTTACCACTGAGAAAACCTCCACCACCATGGCCATTGGTGACTTCAAATGGAGGAGGGGAGGGGCGAGGCGAGCATAGGGATGGCGGAGAGGAAAGTGGGGGAGAGAGGAGATGGGACATTAGAGTTAGGTTTAGGATTAGGCTTTTTGTGGGGAAAGTTCTTGTAAAAGTAAAACGCATTTTGGCCATTTTATCGGCAACTGCACTGATTGTAGAGGATCCACATCTCTGATGAAACTGTATAAAGTGAACAATGGCGCATGGTCATACAACTTATATCTCAGGATTATGTTATTGGCTAGCTAGCGTCATTTCTTGCCTGTGAGTTTATGAAAACGAAGGTAGATACGTCATGTGAACATTTCAAAGATGGATGAATCGGCCAAAGAGACAAAAAAAAAAAAAAAAAAAAAAAAAAAAAAAAAAAAAGTCGCTTTCCTCCGGAAGACAATTTAAACGTGAGCAATGAGCAAGGTATCAACACCTATGTTCCAAATCTTTCAAGGGTAATGCTATAAACAAACGAACAACTCAAACTTTATATTTAAAGTATCATATGTGTGCTTGCTGCTCACTAGCTCACCTTGATATTACTTGCATTGATCCACGGCTTGTTATAATACGATAGGCTCGATGGTATTCTCTCTCTATTGTGCCAAACTCCTTAAGAGATTTAGTCACGTCAATCACAATCATTTAATGTCAAGTATTAATGACAATATCTTTGTTTTGCAAGGAGATGAAAAGAAAATTCATAATAAGTGACACCGAATGATTGGAGTGGATGATTTACTTGTGAAGATAGAGTGCGGTGCTTGGATTAAAAATCCAGATTTATGATTGTTTAATTTAAAAAATGAAGGATTGGGATTAGCATATGTCAAAGGGTAATTTTTTTACAATTTTAACAGTCCAGACTTAGGACCGAACCGTTTCCCCCCAGAAACCAAACCCAACTGCTGCCAGAGTACCGGTCCGATTCAGTTTCAGAATCTACCTGGACCGGTGCTCACTGTGAGCGAAGAGCGAGGATGTATGTTGTAATGTTTTTCTTCTTTGGGTAGATGATATTCTCTTCTGCTCTTCGAGTCGGGAGGTGACAGATTAGGGAAAATGGGCGAGCCAGAGTACGAGGAGAATTTATGCTATTTGCTTTCTAGTTACAACGTTTCGCAGGGGCATCCCTTAAAAGTTTGATATTTATTTTGAGGTTCCTGGTGTTCTCATTAATTTCGATTCTCGTGACGGATCTTTTTTTTTTTTCCTTTACCAAAAAAAAAAAAAAAAAAAAAGTATTCATCACAAGAAGCACTCTTTGACAGAGAAAAGATTCTCCCCTTGAATTCGAAGGCGAGTGTGTAAGCATACGTGGTGGAACACACTTGCATGGGAAACCACCTGCAGAAAGATTTCGCAGATGCAGAGATGTAACGCTTGCGAGACTTCACGCATGTAGAGCCTTATGAATGCAATGTCCCAAAGTATATGTGGCATTGCTTTTCAAAATACAATATTTTCAGGAGTGGGAACGTGCAAGTTTCAGGAGTGGGTTTTGACGCCCGTGCCCTGCAAAAGGCAAGGCAAAAGTCTGAGAGTGAGTGTAGAATAGGCATAGAGTAGGACTGACCAAAAAAAAAATACAATATTTTCAAAATACAATATTTTGTAGGGGGAATCTCTTAAAAATTTGACATTTATTGTGACATTCCTAGTCAGTTCTCGCTTTTTATTTGTCATGGATGAGGATGAAGAATGAAGACAAACACATCTCAGGTTGGCTTCGAGAAAATTATTGTAATTCCCATAAATTAATATATGAAAAGGATCCATCACGAGAATCACTCTTCAAAACATGAAATGATTCCCCTTTTGAATTCAAAGGCGTGTGCACAAGCATACGTGGTGAAACATAAATGAATGCGTAAACACCTAGAGAAAGACTCCATACACATAGAAGGGTAACGCTTGTGAGGCTCCGTCCATGGAGAGCACCATCAATGCTATGTGCCAAGAAAAAGGAACTGGATGGCCAAGCGTTAGCCCTATTTGCAAAGGCTGTTGTAATTCAAACAAAATGTATGTTCGAGTTTCACTAACTTTTTACATTCAACTTCTCCCCCCTCCAAAAAAAAAAGGGAAATGATTTATCTTCATCAATTTTCTACTTTGATTTTATATTATACTTGTATCTAGATTGCTAATTATTCGAGTTTGGTAAATAAAAAGTTTGGTACTAAAAGAGAACAAGTTAAAACTAATAAAGAAATGGCTAGAGAGAGACCACTCTAAGTTAAGACAGAAGAAACCAATTGATTGCTTTTCGTTTCGTTCTTGGGCTGCAGAAATTAAGAGAGAATAAAGATGCAGCGAACTGCATAAACTAGCCGTCTAATAGCTACTTATATTATAATGGCAAGTGTAATTAGAGTTAGCTCAATTCGCGTGATAAGACAAAAGTTGAGTACCACTTTCATATATATATAGAGAGAGAGAGAGAGAGAGAGAGAGAGAGAGAGAGAGAGAGAGAATTCTTTTTTTTTTTTTTTATGGAACATAATTAATTAGGAAGAGAGATGGTTAAACCAGATTCATTGTCCTCTTGCCAGCGTCATTTGCTCCTTTTCGACGTCTTACATCACATTATGCCAAAAAGGACATTCTTGATGGAAACATAAAGGTTCCGAAAGCAGAGAGGGGAAAATGGGAATAGTCGTCTTTTTCTTGGGCAAGAGCTATCTAGCTCTATAGACTTGATCATGCATTCGGTGACAAGTTTACACTTATCTAGGCCTAGGCAAAGGAAAACATATAAATTTAAAAGGTCAGTTTCAAATTTCGAAATTATTACTAAAGAGACACTTGACGCTAGTAATTCTGTTAAAATATGATTTCACATTACTTGACTAATGAGTGTTATATGAACTTTATATTCATGTAAGCTCATTCCATCTATTAAATTAAACTTTCGATTTAGACTTTTTAGTATATTATCATAATCAGTATTATCCCTTTCGCAAATGTGCGTCTACTTCTCATTAGTCAAATTTCATGAAGCATACCAAATTGGCTTCATCATTAACAACACCCCGGCAAGGACGCCAACATTGTTTCGCCACTGAAAAAACCTCAACCACCATGGGGGCGGGGAGAGGGGCGAGGCAAGCACCGGGATGGCAGAGGAGAGAGAGAAAGTGGAGATAGGACATTAGAGTTAGGTTTAGGATTAGGCTAGAAATCGACTTGGCGCAGAGTCGTACAACTTATAAATTTTGTTATCGGCTAGCTCATGTCATTTCTAGCCTGTGGGTTTATGAAAACGAAGAGAGAAATCTCATATGAACATTTCAAAGATGGATGAAACGGCGAAAGAGACAAAACCAAGCCGATTTCCTCTGGAAAACAATTTAAACGCGAGCAATGAGCAAGTATCAACACTATGTGGAGTATCTTCCAAACACTACATGGAATATCTTCCAAGGCTAATGCTATAAACGAACAGAAGCTCAAAGTTCATGTTTAGAAAACTATATGTGTGCATGTTTTTCACTAGCTTCCCTCTTTTTTTTTTTTTTTTGTGTCAGTATTCACTAGCTTCCCTTGATGTCACTTGCACCGATCCATGACACATTATAGTACGATACCATTGAAGGTATGCTCTCTCTCTCTCTCTCTCTCTCTCTCTGGACACTATAAGAGACTTAATTACGTCAATCACAACTGGACCGGTGCTCACTATGAGCGAAGAGCGAGGATGTCTGTAGACTGTTGTTTCTGGGAGTGTGCGAGTGTGGGTATGTGAGTGAACGCTTTTCCTCTTTTGGTAGGTAGGACTGAGGAGGTACTGCGGAGGTGAGAGAGAGAGAGAGAGTACGAGGAGAATTTATGCTGTTTGCTTTCTAAATACAATGTCTTGCAGAAGGCATTCCTTAAAGTTTGATATTTATTTTGAGGTACCTGTTGTTCTCATTGATTTCGGTTTTCCTTCTCTTCTTGCCAAGGATGAGGATGAGACAACCTTGCCAGGTTTGGCATCGAGAAAATTAATTAAATGATTAAAATTGACATAATTGAGCATATGAAAAGGATCCGTCACATGAATCACTCTTCGAAAGATGAAAAGATTCCCCTCTTGAGTTCAAAGGCTAGTGCATAAGCGTACGTGGTGGAACATACCTACATGAGTAAATACCTATAGAAAGATTTCATACACGTAGAGACGTAACACTTGTGAGACTCCATGCATTTATAGCATCATATGCAATGTCCCCGAGTATCTGTGGCATTGCCTTTAAAATATAATGTTTTGCAAGGGGCATCTCTTAAAAGTCTGATATTTATTGTGACATCTCTGGTCAGTTCTCGTTATTTATTTGATATGAATGAGAATGAAGAATGAAGACAAAACACATTTCAAGGTTTGGCATCAAGAAAATTACTGAAATTCTCATAAATGAATATATGAAAAGGATCCATCACGAGAATCACTCTTCAAAACATGAAAATATTCCCCTCTTGAATTCAAAAGCATGTGCATGAGCATACATGGTGAAACATGGATGAATGCGTAAACACATGTAGAAAGACTCCATACACATAAAGGCGTAACGCTTGTGAGGCTCCGTACATGAAGAGTGCCGTCAATGCAATGCGCCGGTGAAAAAGGAACTGAAGCGGCCAATGTTAGCCCTATTCGCAAAGGCCATTGTAATTCAAACAAAATGCACGTTCAGTTTCACATACTTTCTTATGTTAAACTTCCATAAAAAAAAAAAAAAAAAAAAAAAAAAAAACAAAACAAAAAAAAACAAAACAAAAAACAAAAAGCAAAAAGGAAATGATTTGTCTTCATCAATTTTTTACTTTGATTTTATTAATCTTGTATCTAGATTGCTAATTACTCGAGGTTGGTTAAAAAAAAAAAATTGGTATTAAAAGAGAACAAGTAAAAACTAGTAAAGAAATGGCTAGAGAGAGACTACTCTAAGTTGCGACTAGAGGTAAGCATGATTATAGGGTAGAATTTACAATTTGAAAACCAGACCGGTGGGTAAGTTTCAAGTTCCAAAAAATGAGGAACCTATTTTGATAAGTAAGTTTCAAGTTCTTAGTTGGAGGAACTTATAACTTGTAACCTAAAATCTGAAATAAGTTTTAATGTTTTCCTTAATTCATGTATTCACTCGATCTTACAATATTCCATGATGTTCGATTATGAATATATAATTAGAAGCACTAATCTGAGTTTCCTTTTTTATGACTAAGACTTTTACTTTATTAATGTCTATATTTCCATGTGTTTTTATGGTAAGTGAATTATAGCGACAAATGATGGTCATTAAAGATTTCAATTTACTACAATCGTTCAAATAATAATATAAGTGGAACCTGGATAAACCATGGAACCGACATTGGAACCCATGACAAAGTAAATTTCAAGTTCTAGGATATGCATGATAGGTTTCAAAGTCCAAAAAATGAAGAACTCGTTCTAATTGATAGGTTTCAAGTTACATATGGAATTTGTACAGAGCCTAGAACTACTCACCCCTAGTTGAGATAGAAGACACCAATTAATTGCTTTCCGTTTCATTCATGGGCCAAAGAAATTAAGAGAGAACAAAGATGCAGCGAATCGCATAAACTAGCTGGCTAATAGCTACTTATATTATAATGGTAAGTGCAATTAAAGTTAGTTCAATTCATATGATAAGACTAAAGTTAAGTACTACTTTCATTTTGAGAGAGAGAAAGAGAGATGTTTTTTATGGAACATAATTAATTAGGAAGAAAGATGGTTAAGCCAGATTCATTAGTCCTCTTGCCAGCATCATTTTCTCCTTTTTGACATCTTACATCACATTATGCCAAAAGGGGCATTCTTGATGGAAACATGAAGGCTGAGAAAGCATAGTGGAGAGGGGAAAATGTGAATAGTTCTCTTTGTCTTGAGCAAGAGCTATCTAGCTCTATAGACTTGGTCATGCATTTGGTAACGAATTTTGACTTGATTAGACCTAAAGTGTAGACGGGCCAGCTTAGGAAAACTTATAAATTTAAAGTCAATACTAATTTTCGAAATTATAGCTGAAGGGACACTCAACTCTAGCAATTTTGTCAAAGTATGGTCCCATATCATTTGCTTAACAATCATACATATACATCATATCCATGTGGTCTCTCTTCACCTATCAAATTAAAATTTCAATTTTGAACTTTCAAACATGATATAAGAACATGATATAAGAACAAGTATTATCCCTTTCACCATTAGCAACACCCAAAGGACGCCAACACTGAGAAAACCTCAACCACCATGGGCATTGGCGACTTCAAATAGAGGTAGGGATGAAGCGGCGACCAAGATGCAATGGCCGGGGGAGGGGCGAGGTGCGCAACGGGATGGCGGAGGAAAAGGGGGATAGATAGAGGAGAAAGGACATCAGAGTTGGGTATAGGATTAGGCTTTTTAGGGGGAAATTCCTCTAAAAGTAAACGCATTTTAGTCATTTTATCAGCTACTAAACTGACTGCAGAGAATCCACGTCCCTGATAGAAGAGAAAATATTCAGTAGTTCGTGCGCGCCACGTCATCCCTGAAGAGAAACTGTATAAAGTGAAAAATGGGGCATAATCATCCAACTTCCATCCCAGGATTAAGTTAAGTTATCGGCTAGCTCGCGTCATTTCTCGCCTGCGGGTTTACGAAAACGAAGAGAGAAATGTCATATGAACTTTTCAAAGATGGATGAAACGGCCAAACAGACAAAATCAAGTCGATTTCCTCCAGAAAACAATTCAAACGTGAGCAATGAGCAAGATATCAAAACTATGTTCAATATCTTCCAAGGGTAATGCTATAAACAAACAAAAGCTCATAGTTCATATTTAGAGTAGTATAGAGGCACATGTTGTTCACTAGATTCTCTTGATGTCACTTGCATCGATCCAGGACATTTTCATCAATCCACGACACATTATACTACGATACGCTCAAAGGTACTCTCTCTCTCTCTCTCTCTCTCTCTCTCTCTCTCTCTCTCTCTCTCTCTCTCTCTCTCTCGTAATTGACGCTTTAAGAGAATTAGTCATGTCAATTACAGCAATTGAATGTCAAGTATTGATGAAACTATCTTCATTTTGCTAGGAGATGAAAAGAAAATTCATAATAAGTGACACCAAATCACTAGAGTGGATGGATCACTAGCAACGAAATGGTGCAGTGCTCAAAATAATAATCCAAACTTATGATTATCTAATTAGAAGATTGAGGGACCAGCCACGACAAATAGAGGTCAATGACATCGTGTTATAGCAAAGGCAACAACATATGAGGGTTGCCATGGCACAACGGTAGTGGTGATGGGCTGATATATTAACCATTTGAAAGGACAAATTTAAGTTGTACATTCAACCTTAAATTTAGAGGACCCCAATAGTCCATAAATTACTTCCTTTCAAATGTGCTCTCTCTCTCTCTCTCTATCGGTAGGCTTAACAAGTATTTGGCCTCTAAATGCATTTCTTCCTATCCATCTCGAGCTTTGTTGCATATGCAATGAATGAAATCTATATCACTACGTAAGTTGATTCAGACCAATACACTTGAAGCATCCAGTAATTCTCTTTCTACAATTATGTTTAAGTAAAGAGGAAAATTATCCAAAAAATCATAAATCAATTACGTTTTTGCAAATTCAGTCATAAACATTTCAATTTTACTAATTGAATTATAAACATTTTTACTTTTTGCTAGTTGAATCCATTCAACCAATTTTGATTGAAAATTACTAACATGACACTTTTTAATAATATTTTAATGATATTTTGAATTTTTTATTTTTTTTTATCTTTTTTTGCTTGTTTTGGAGCTAGAAATTCAAAACAAAAAAAAAAGAATAAAAGAATAACAACCACAAAAAATCAAAATATTTATTAAGATAATATTTAAAAGTGTCACATAAGTGTCGATTGTCTACATCATCAATTTTCTATCAAAATTGGCTAAATGGACTCAATTGAAAAAAAATACATTTAGGACTTAATTGATAAAATTAAAAGATTTATTATTAAATTAGCAAAAATACAGTAGATTTGATAATTTTCCTATAGGTAAAAAGTAAAGCATCTCTCACGTCGATTAATAACTCGACTACAATGAACTGATATTGTTCTTCATAATCTATTGTTGATCAAGGCAAAAAGCGATTGCGACTAATCAATCAAATAAGCACAAGACTTAACCAAAGCTAGCAAGGCACTCATGAGAAAATAAGTGTTAACAAAATCATTATATTTTACATGAACACGTTGTCCAAAAATGTATGCTGATAAATGGTCACCATTAAAGGAAGATTTAGGCAATTTTTCAATCAACGGGAAAAGATTAAGATACCCAAATTTGGCTTTGGCCATGCTATTTTGATCGTCAAATTGCTATTTTTGAGTAGGGGAAACTTCCTAGAAAATAGAAATTGATAGTGTAAAATTGTAGTTTTCCTAGGTAGTAAAGAGTAACTAATATTTAGGACAAACTCTGATTTTCGTGGTCGTAAAAAGCCTTAGCATTTTTTTTTTTTTTGCTAAAAAAAATCCTTAGCATTTAGAAATAGGCGTGCTTTACATTTTGGAGACTACATTTTAAATTATTACGTGTTTTTTAATTTTTATATTTATATATATATTTAAGAAGAAGGAGAAGAACATGAGGAAGGAGGAGGAGGAGGAGGAGAGGAGAGAGAGAGAGCCAAAAGAGGCGGACAACTGTAAACGTGACAAGATGTGATTTTGACAATGCGGACATTCCCGTTTTGTCGACAACCGATGGAAACATTTTCCACATCCCTTTTCGTTTTATTTTCCAAATATAAACTATATCTTGCCCCCCAAAAAAGGGTACGGATCAAGAATTAAAGAATAAATGAAATTTTTAAGGGTTGTCATTACCGATAAAACCTCAAATTAGTATAATAATGACAAAATTACCCCAATCTAATTTTTTGACTTGGAAAATCCCAAACTAATGGACATGTTACAAATTATATTTTTGATAAATTTATCCTCCATTAATCTCCATTAAATTAAATTAATATCATGAAAAAACTAAAACTAGTACATCAATTAACTATCATATGTTATCCAACTTAGCAATTTGACAATAAAATTTAACAAAAATTATTAGAAGGTAAATAAATCATAAATACACCAGTTTCCGATTTAGTTTGTGATAATATTATAATAGGTGTACTAATTTAGAGTTAATCAAAGGGATTTAGAAAATAATTTTTTGAAAACAATCGCTTGTATCATTTGAAATAATTAATTGATGAAAAATGTTTTTCTTATCAATAATTATTTATATCTAAATATTATTATGAACAATGATAATATTTTCTGTTCATTCATTTTTGTTGGTAATATGAACGATAATTATTATAAAAATGTTTTTCAGATTATATATTTTTCGTGAAACAAACACGTCCTTGTGATCCGGTTTCTGTCCGTCTATTTTCCTAGCTGATGCAATATGCTCCATCCTCATTTTTTTCCCCCAAGAGATATGTTAATTTTATTTGTAGCCACGATTGGTCAAACAATAGTAAGCAATCGAAAAGTTGGAATCATGGGTTATGTTCAAAGTGGCAATGTTAGGTATTAAGGCAACGAGAACCATAAAATGAAATATGGGAATAAAAAGAGAAAAGAGGGAATTGAAAGGAAGTGATGATAACAATAATGATGATGATAGCAATAATAATGAGACGAATTCAAGATCGTATTGTGGGACACCCACCGCATCACGTGCACGAGTTTGGCTCGCGCACACGCCCTCTCGCTGCACTCTAAAGTCGTATGATTCGAGTTTCATGAGGGGCGTGTCGAAAGAGATTACATAAATGAAAGCAATAATGAAGAGAGAATAGCCATTAGCCACCCATCATAGTCATTATGACCTCTCCTTTTTTGTTTGAAGTAGAGGTTTGCATCAGTTCCGGATTTGATCTAGGAACCGGACCAGGATCAGACCGACCTAGGTGGCTCCCACAAAAATTGGCCAGGTTTCCGATTTCAAATTTTAGGAATTTAGAAAAATTGGTCCTGTTCATGGTTTATTGGAAGGAACCATATTGACCAAACTAGTGAAATTAGTCTGGGGCTTTTTTTTTATATTTTTTTAGTAGAAACCATATAATAAATTTGAAATGAAAGTATTAATCAAATAGTATGTTTCAATTCCTTATGAGTCTATTTCTTTTTTTTTTCGGCATAATGGTAATATCCCCAGATCTCAGTTTTATGATGAATATATTTGGTTTCTGGTTCCACAAATCAAGAACCAACCCCATTTGATCAGGTCCCAATTCTAGGGTGGGAAGCGACCAACCCTGGGACCGACCTTCCCTAGTCAGGAGTGGACCAAGCGATCGCCACCATTTCTTTTGTTAATTAAAGGAAGAGGAGGAGAAATTTGCACACTCCTCCCAAAATATCATTTTGCCTATCTTTGAAAGTTTCTTTATTTCTATTTATTCAAACTCGATATCATGGTTAACCAGATAGTCAAACTCCCACATAATTTAACAACAGGAACATCTTCTTTGGTAAGAACATAGAACCGTTTCATATACTACAATTAGGCAGATAATGTCATTTTTTCGATATCTTTTTGTATATTCACTTCTTGAGTTTGAATTATGGACTCAAGATTTACTTCACCGGTGTATTTGAGATGTGCTCGACTTGTCAAGAACCTAATTTAGAAAGTAGAAGATAAATTATCAAGCCGTGTCCATATGAGTTAATCACACTCCTTGAAAAAATTGGAGCAAAAAAAGAAGTCCATGCCATAGGGTATTCGTCACATAAAAGAGTAAAGTCTTTCGTGAGATTTGGCCGTGGATTGGGAGGGAATTATCTTGCACTTACAATCATTGAAATTGACATAGTAACAATCAAAACTTCGTGCTTTTTCATATTCAACATGCAATCAAAACTTTCAACCTTTTCAAGGTTAATCACAAAATTGAGAACCAGGCACAGGTATCACGCCCAATCACGCCCAAGCAACGTGGGACTGAAGATTCGAGGCTCGTCCGAAGGGGAGGTCCGAGGTCCGAGGTCCAAAATCTTCGGACGGTCACACTTTTTGCGGGACGCGGCATATGTACCATATCGCCTGCGCACATCCAAACGATGCGGACCGAAGGTGAATTAAACCTGCAGCATAACTAAGGTTCCCAAAAGAACCCCCAGCAAGGCGGTGCACTGGCAATATCAAGTCTCGCTTAGATTCGCGCGACCTAGTCAAGTGGCCAAATAGATGTAATAAACTATGTTTCAGAATTTTAGATTAAAGAAGACATATGATTTTCTTAAGACTCCACAAGAATTAGTCCCTCTCTTCTAGAAACAACGAGGAAAAAGCAAAGTCCACTTTGCAACCCCAATCATGCACAGGAGCACGAGAGAGACATCCCCCGAAATTCTTTGTCAAACAAATGGACAATCCTGTCACCAGCACCAAGCATTAGTCAAGATATAAAAATTGATTATATATCCGCCTCCAGCGACACAATGTCAATGTCGCCATCCCCAGCTTCCACTGCGTTAAAAAAATCCTTAGCAGGAGTTCACAATCGGATTCCACATTTCCATGATCTCATTTGTCCGGACCACATCGAGATTTCGGCTCTAAAATAATGCCCGGGATTGCGCATCATCATCGACCACCGATCTCGTTAATTTATGTCAGGCGCGCGCGCACCGAGCGACATCAAGCATCCTCCGCTGATGTCGGGTTCCCAATATGATATAAAAGTCGCGAGCGAAATGATTATCGAGGGCCTTAAGCAAGCAGGCCCCACCAATAATTAGAGACGTCGATGCCATTGAAATGGGGGAGGAACGAGATTCAGAAGCGTGTAAGCAACAAATGGACGACTCCCTCGCGCCCCCACAAAACTATTCCAATTCCCTGGTGTGGACCATCATCCGGGAACCCGTGTCGCGCAAATAAGTCGTGCGGGATCGGATTCACCAGCCGGTGCTCGTGTTTACATCAGAAGCGTGATGATGCTTCGCCAGCAACTTGACACGGACCATCGTGAGGAATACTATATTGGAGAAACTACGAGATTTCGCTTTATCGGAAAGATGTTCGGGGGGTGAAGGTCCCTGAATTGCTTGTTCAGAAATGGGATGTGAATTTAAGTGAATCGGAAAGCTAGTCCGGATGATGATATATGACAGTGACTGCACACTCGACCGATTGAGAGATGCAGCAGTGCCGTTCATCGCAAGGCTATTGAGCATCTAAAACTTCAGCAATGCTTGTCTGGGACAGGGAGTCCACGTAGATGAAATGTTCCCATAAACTGTGCCAATCTTTTTTGAGAGTCCCTGTGCACGCGTATGGCCCGAGAGTAGCTCCACCTTTGGACGTCTCCATCGCAAATCACACAGGAAACCACTGAGCTCGAGCCACCAAAATAGATTCTGCAAAAGTTAAGTGGAGCGGAAGAGGTGCATGATGGCAATGCAATTTGTCCTGGTTCGACCAGTGGATGCTCCTGGTTTGAGTTTGAGAGCCCAAATAAAGAAAAACAACCATCAGTGCCAGTAGCTACCTCGAAGGTGACAAATAGCACCAAACCTGGAGAATAAAGTTCCCCACTTGGACCACTACAAATGCTATATGGTGCAGATATAACCTAGAACTAGATCCTTGATTCGGGCTCGGCTCAAGGCCGAGCAATGATGCATGGCCTATTAGCAACATGGCTTTAATGTATTTTTTCTATAACCGAAGAACTTTATTGAAGGATCAAGAAAGTGCACACACAGGGAGCATAAAGGGAAATCTTTCGGCCAAAAAAGAAAAAATACAGGAAAAATTGCAACTACTTGAGCTGTCAAGCAAATTCCGCAGAAATATTATCAACTCAACATAGCCAACGTGATTTAAGATTTTTCAAATTAGTGCGTTGAGGAATCTTACTTATTGACCAATTATCTCACCCCACTTTGGACATAATTCCAGGACTGCCCACTCAGGGCATAATTCCAGATAGTCATGCTTATAAAGATTTCATAATGAAAATGGAACAGGGAAAGATGGAGATACACTTCTCAGACCAATCTAGGATAAATAAAGAAGAAAATGAAAGGAACAAGAACCATATCAGGACCACTAAAAAAGGAAAAACCATGATGGTATTCATGTCTCATTTCCTACTCCAAAACAGAAGAGAAATTCTTAGAAAAGGTAAAATTCAACAAATAGGACAGTTCTCACATCAAATTCTGAATGTCCAGTAGATGAAACTTCAAAGGGCCAGTAGTTTCTGAGGCATCATGAAAATACGAGTTGAACAAGAGCAGGATTGAAAATTCGTTGAGATGGACTGAACCTAGGAAAGCATGCCACATTTGACCCTAAAATAACATAACCAATAACAATGTTAACTCACTCTCACAAAGTTATAATTATGTATTGAACATTCTGGATGTATTATTAGTCATATGTCCAAAAAATCAATTGACACATTTGACACCATCTACGGACAGAACACAGTGATACAGCACCAATCGTCAACGTGAAGATACCCAACTGAAAATGCAAACAAATAATCTCTGGAAGACATTCAACAGACAGGGACATTCTACTGCAATATAACCTATTACAAAATTAAAACTCACTGACACAATGACTCAATGTCCTAGTCAACAGATATAAGTAATGAAATGAAGAGGGGTGGGGAGAGGAGAGAAAATGGTAACCTCAAAACATCATAACGTGCAACCACACGTATAATTCAAGCAGCAGGAGAAACAAACTTACATAGTATTATGGTAATCCAGTATATTAACCATGTAAAAATGCCGCCTGTCCATGCTTCACTAAACAAGAGGGAAGAATATAGCTGCCACAAGTTCTTTGCTTTTGCGCAAGCATAAAACTCTGATGGAATTCTGGCAGCTCAAAAACTCAGAAGTTCTGCCAAACGCTCACCATCATTCTTGTTTAACCTCCACCTGCCACTACGAATCTTCACCTCCCACATTCAATAACATCCATACTTCAATGTGGCCGACTTGTCTTTATACGTGCTATTTAATATCGAGAAACCACATCATTAACTCAGAAACTACAAAAGCAGGAGAGACAGACTCATTATCAGAACTGCATGAGAATGACTTCATAGAGAAAGGTTAATGAAGACATCATCAGTCACTGGATTGCAAGCGAAGTCGAGAATAAGATCGCTTCACCACAGCACCAGTTTATTTTGCGACTGTAAATTCATTTAAGCACTCATCCTCTAGTTCACAATTTGTTAGAATTTGACACACTGCCTAATGAACTTCTGCACTTAACAAGTTTTCTTGGATTGTTGCAATCTTTTAGGATATCAGACATAGCTTCAGCTTTTTGCATGATCGACGTTCTCCTCACACGTGATGAACCCCCTTGCCTGCAGTACGCGTTCGGCATATTCTTAGAATGAGGCACCGAGGACATCAAATCACGCAATTTGCACGCCAGTTCAATCATACCACGCTTGTGCAACTCGTCCTTTAATCTCTGGAAGGTAATGTACTGCGGAACTACACCCCTCCGTATCATGTCCTCAAACTCTAGAACAGCCTCTTCAAATTTGTACATTCTACAAAGCAGATGAATTAACATTGTGCTAGTCGCTAGATCCATGTCAAGGCCTCTCGTTTTCATTTCCTTGCTAACCTGCACTGCCAATTCGAGTCTCTCCTCCTCACACAACAATTTTAGCAGGAGATGGTAAGTGAGGCGATCTGGGGTGTAGCCAGATTCTATCATCTTAGTATAGAGATTCATCCCCTCCTCAATTTTACCAGATTTGGAGAAGTACCAGAAGAAGTAGTTATAAGTTGTAGGGGTTGGGACAACAGCCCTGCTTATCATCATTTTGATGATCTTACTCGCACCAACAAGATCCCCTGCCTTGCAAAACCCTTTTATTAAGGAATTGTAAGTGGAGATAGTGGGCACAGATTCACAAACCAAAAAGCGTTCCAGCATCCCTAGAGCCTCCTCAAATTTACCTGCTTCAGCCAACGCATCAATTATCGGATTAAACACAACTGCATTTGGCTCGATGCCTTCTCTCTTCATTTCGTCAATCACTTCCATTGCCGTTTCAACCTGCTGCATCCTGCAATATCCTTCCACAAGGGTACCATAAGTTACAACCGTAGGCTTCACATTCTCCTTCTTCATCTCTGCCCAAAATGCTTCAGCACACTCCAGATTCTTAGATCTAAGCCATCCATTCAACAATATGTTATACACACGAATTGAGGGAATCCAGTTGGACTTCAATCCCCTCGTATAGGAAAAGTATTCTGAAGCTACTCTAGCATGCCCTTCTTTACAAAGGGAGTCCAACAGTATCTCCAGCAATTTCATTTCCGAATCAGCATTTTGAATGAAATCCAAACCACTGGCAAATTCAAATGTTTGAATGGCTCGTTGAGTCCCACCTGCAAAATTGTACCGCTCATAAGAATACGGCATTTGAGATGATCAGATATTAGTTCAAAGTACGCAACGAGAACTAAATTCTTATTCTTTCACACACGCATCTAGCAAAAGCTCGCTAACAAAATTCAGACTTTGAGACACAAATAAAGAGTTGAAGTAAACTCCACAAACTGGAAAAGAGCAAAACATCACAAACCTTCTGCCCGCAAAGCACTCATTTGTCACAATGCCTAACTTCTAAAACTACCCAAATTTCTAATCTTCGTGGAAGTTTACATCTTCGGGAAACTTATAATTGAAGATGTGGTCTGCTTCTTATCCGAAATTCATCCGTATGCAAAATTCAGCAAGGCGATACCTCTATCTCGGACCGGGGACCGCGTACCTGCTCGAGCATACCGTCTGATCATTATCGCGAAAGTATCCGCCGAAACCAGCGCAGACTCCCCCTCGCCCTGGAGACGACCGTTGATCAGCTCCCAAGCGGAATCGAAGTCCCTCGCCTTCCCGAGCGCGTTGATCATCGCGTTGAACAGCCCGGCGGACGGCCGGAACTCCGGCTTCTTCTCCGCCCAGCGGAACAGGCCGAACAGCAGCTTCGGCGACGAGTCGAAGCGAGCAAACACCGCGTCCATGAGCTCGTTCCGAGGTTCGATCCCGGCTTCGTCGAGCGCGGAGTCGAGGGCGGGGCCGGCGGCGAGGCCGGGGTTCGCGAACAGGTCGGAGATGGCGTCGAAGGCGTCCTGCGAGAACTCGAGGTCGCGAGCGCGGGCGGGGCTGGGACTAGCGGGCGGAGGCGGAACGGGGATTAGGTGCGGCGGAGCGGGCCGTTCGGCGGAGGGGTCCGGCCGCGCGTACGGCCGTTGTCCGCCGCCGGAGGGGGAGGGGTCCGGTCGGGAATGGATTCCGAGAGCGTTTCTGGCGGAGGAGGCGGAGGCGGAGGCGGCGGCGGCGGCGAAGAGGGAAGTCCGGCGCCTAACGGCGGCGGCGGCGCAGCGGAGGAGGACGGCCATTTCCTCCCGGCGTCGCTGAACGCTGGACTGCGCCGCGGTCCTTTTTCGAGTTCTTTTATATAATGTGATTATTACTACAGAAGAAAAATACATTTTTATTTATATCAAGGAATACTCATAAATTCAATAAATAAAATCACTCTAGAGCTCCTGAAAATTTTTACATCGGACAGCCTAAAGAAAACATTTTATATGGAATATAATCATTAACCATGCATTATATTATCATTACAGAAGAAAAATACATTTTTATTTATATCACGGAATATTCATAAATTCAATAAATAAAATCACTCTAGAGCTCCTAAAAAATTTTACATTGGACAGCTTAAAGAAAAAAACATTTTACATGGAATATAATCAATAACAGTGCATTATAAATATTCTTTGACAAATTACTATCAAGTCTTAAATTATACCCTCATTCATGCAACTAAATTTCCTAACTCAATTGCCAAAGTCTGGAACTAATCAGATTATCAAGATTGACATCCACTATAATAATTAATTGAGAATTTAAAATTGAGCTTCGCCCAGAATTGGATAAAAATTAATAATTTGGAATCAAATGTTGGATCTAGAATTAAATTATAAAAAGATAAAGAAACTTAACCGGTTGTATTTATGATCCTGAAATTTAATAGCGTTGTGAGACTGAATTTGAGAGATAATAAAGCAATCGAAATCAATGGACCTGTTCCAAGACTTTGGATTTTAGAACATAATTTCTTACTCAAATAACGAGAAGACAATAGAATTGACTAGGGATAATTACATATGCAATGTTCTTTTTGAATTTTTGAATTATTCAACGCGATTCCAGAACTTTTATAAATATTCAATCTCGTCCCCAAACTATACGAAGATGTCCAATGTCATCCTTTCAATAATTCAAAACTTAAGGACTATCATAAAACCTTTTCACGTAATCTAAAAATTATATCAAACATATACCAAAAATTCAAAAAATCACATTAAGCAAATTAAAAAAAAAAAAAAGTCTAGAAACGATATTGCATCTTATGCCAAAATTCAATATTCAATGACCATTAATATTTTTTCCCCACACTTGATTACAAATGCCCATATGACCAATGTTTCGATCGAGTTCATCACGTGAAATCCGGGTCCTAAACTCTCACGTACTGTGATCCCACAAACATGGCCTTTCTTTCGAGTTCATCGGCAAGAGCAAAGCCGACATGGCCGCCGCGATCGCTAAGGACCGCAGCCGATTCCGAACCTATCGTTTCATGCAGCTTTTTGGAACCTTGAGAAACAAGGGAAGAGATCGGACTCGGTCCGGATGCGCCTAGTTTCAAATGACAGTGTAACAACATCACGACCCTAGAGCTGAAATCAGGCTTCCCTATAAACTGTAGATCACACGAAGTCCGACTCGAGCCGCCGACGCAAATGAATCATGAAAACGGACCGTGAGCCGGGCTCTCTCCATATATAGACTCGAAAACCAGTCCGATTAGACTATGTCGAGGAGGATTTTGAGCAGTGAGGGGGGTGGCGGCGTTCGACGGCAAATGCAAATGAGCTGTGAAGGCACCAGGATACAAATAAACAAGCCGCAGCACGGCGCTTCCACATTCTTTTCTTAAGAGAAACGAACATCCACGCACCAGGCACACATTGCACGGGGCAGATTGCCGCGTCGCCTGTTACAAGATCCTTCCCAAGAAAAAAGGAGACATACAGAAGCACCAAAAACACAGCCTTTGCCTAATTAACTCTCTCCCCTTTTCGGTACGTCGGATACATCGAAGCCGGGGAGCGACCAAAAACGAAAAAGCTCTCAAGACGCAGTTTAGCAAGCGATTGAGGTTGCTAAGGGACTCACGAGGATGGCGATATTTCGACCTACCGGCTGGTGACTGGCCGCAGTTTCTAATCTCTTCCATGCCTCGTTCCGCTTCTCCACCGCTTGCCTTAGCCTTTCTTCTTCTTCCTGGGACTGAGCTAGGCAGAACAAGAACAGCTCCTCATCCATCTCCGAGAACATCCTTTTCACGCTGAGGGTCAGATTGAGCACCGCTGGGTTCCAGTGGCCCCGGGCGTTCTTATCTAAGGCCTGGAACACAATGGGCATGATAAGGTGCCTGTTTTGCACTATCAGACCAACGATTTGCTCATTGTTCCATAAGAAAAGGGCCCTCTCAGCCACCTGAAAGGAATACGCAGCCACAAAGAAAACGAAGCCTCAATTCAAAAGCCACAAGCTGAAGCAACTTTGGACATCATCTTTGAGTTTAGACAAAGATGTATCCAGTGTCTGATTTAAGATGAAAGTACACCAAGATAGGACACCACATGGATAGTTACAAGCTACACGACCAATGAAGCTTTTAAGAAAAGCACCGCATTCAGTACATTACTCTACATCATTTGGGCGAGAGCTACCCGAAGATCAAAGGATCACACCCGACCAAAAGAAGAAATCCCTCGGCCTTTTAACGTGTGACGAACTGCAGGAAGGAAAGCAGCTCACCTATGTCATAAGCAACTGATATAGAAAGTAGCAGATCACCCCCGCAGAAATCGACTAGTCAATGGATGTCCTCCTTTTATAAATGACAAGTCGATATATATCCTAAAGTTAATGGAGCAAACTCTGTGACATAATGTGGACAAATGTAACAGTTGTATGCCGCTCACCGCCCCTTCCTCCACGAAAGAGAGATTAAAAAGTGAAAAAAAACAGCCGTCAGCCATTAAAGAGTTTTAACACTTCTTCAGAGGAATTGTGTCAAAGTCAAAAGATTTGGGTAAGCATCAGTTTTTCAATTCCCACATGAATTACCACGCCCAAAAGGTTTGGTAATGTGATGACATGAGACAGAATAAAAGACTTGACAGTAAACATAGCACCCTAAGGCTTCCATTGTTGTATACTGCTCGAGGCGGGGAGGACTATGATCTCACTAGAGAAGAGGAAGTGAACTGCGAAGGATTTTAAGAAATTGCCATGCTAACATGGCAATCCCATCTTGAAAACTGGAACACTTACCTTAACAGATAGAACAGCTCATATTAATGCAAAGTTGTCACCAAATAGAGCTACTTTTGTTGCTCATGAGTGAACTTGCAGGGGATAGATGATGTATATGCCGACTAGAAGGACAAATGAAGCATGGCTCGTGAACTTTGTTGCGATTGAAGCTAAGCAATGATAGGCAATCTCTCCTTTGTGGCATTCCACCAGTCAATTAGCAGCTTTCATGTGTTTAACTAATTTTACCCTAATTTAGGAGCTTATATGCTCACTGGAGAAAGGATGTAATCAGACTCATGGTGAATACAACTTCCTCATTATTCTCTCTAATTTTCTCGTCTCTTTTTTCAGCTGCTAATCCTGTCCTTGTTCTGTTCCTCTCTTCTCATTCCAACGGCTTCCAATAGGATCATGACAAACCATGAATAACTTCTTTGAAACATCTTGATGTTTCAGCAGGCAATACTTCCCAAATAAACACTGACATGTAAAGTCTGTCATATTAAATATAGCATGTTCTTTGTATTCCCTAGGCACGCATGAGGCATCTTGCTGCATCATTTCACGCAGGAGTGGTGAAGGCAAAGATGTTAGGACCAAAGCAAAATATGCAATTCCACTAGCAAACACTTCTCTCGTTCATGTCTCTGCCGTGCAGCTGATCAACTAACCATCATTTAACTCCTTTTTCTGACCTCACAAATCCCCATGTGAAAACCATAGCCAAATGCAATACTTCATCGAACCATTTAATTTAAAGAGCCTGCAGCAGAAGGTTCTGAATGCTACATGAGCAAATATTAATGAAAGTTATGAATGTCTACCTGTCCTCCTCTCGTTCAAACTCTCCATTTTACATAAGCAGACATACACAGAAGTACTAGGCTATACATAACATGCAATAAATATCCTCTCTTGATCACACGAGGCAATTATAATTCCCCTAAGAAACTTTTAACCTTTAGAAACTGATTGCCAACTAACTCCAGCATTAAAAAATTCATAATATAAGCAAATTTTCTGGAGTTATTGAGCATTTCCATCGCAGCAGCTTCTGTAAGATGCAGCGTGAAATCAATTCAACGAAGCACGTAGAATTTCAAATTGATAGAATTTTTCCCAACATAAATCAATGTTCTCCAACCTCTACCATCAAACTGGCCACTCCAAAAAATAAATAAATAAATAAATAAATAGAGAGGGCCAAGAAATTGTGTTTACAACAGATCCAGACTCGCAAGCCAAATGGTCATGCAAACACAGCTATTGATTGAACAATTATTGTGATGAGCAGAAAATCCAGAAGAAGCAATGGAAAGGTAAAATTAGACAGAACTGTCTTAAGAAAAAAACACAAGAAAAAATGGTAAAGCCCAAGAAAACATGAAGCTGAGAAACAAACCATAATTTCCAAAATTCCACTTTACCAAAGGAAAAAAACAGGAAAGGAAATTCAAAAGGTCTACCTGGAAGTGGAAGCTGTTGATGCAACAACTGATCCGCAGGAAAAGTGGGACCATGACCTTCTCAAACTCTACTGTGCTAATCATTTCCAGGATCTCTTCTATCTCACCCAAGAACATCACTTCCTTCTGGCTATTAGTTATTGGCCATTACTTCAATAACCCCTTTATCATGACACTAGCTAACCTGGGCTCCTTCTCTATAAATTGCATTATACAATACGATAGCTGTTGAAAGTATGCACCCAACGACTTAGGCTTGTGCAGAGGAATTACAACCCTTGAAAAGAAGATCTTGTGTTCCTCTTTTAAAGGCAACGCAAACCCACTGATAACACTTCCGAAAATCTCCAATAATTCAGATATCCCATTATGCTTCTCAGTCTCAAACACGAACCTGTAGAATATAGTGCTTATGGACTTCCTTATGAAAGGCCTATGAACCATAAATTTCCCATATATTCTATGCAATACAGTCTTCAAACACTCCCTTTCTCTAGGATCCTCAGAATCAAACAAATCAAGCAATCTCAATATGAAAGCATGGTCAATATACTTCTTAGCTACTTTAATATCCAGACAAGACGAGGTAACGAACTTAAGCAGTATGTCATACACCACCTGCAAATGTGACCAAGCAGGATCAAACTTCGGATCATCGTGGTCGTTCTCACCACCACTACCACTCGAATTGGACTGATAACTAGGTGGAAACACCCGGAACAAATTAATAGCACACATCCTGCACATTGCTAGAACCGCAGGTTCGGCAAACCTGACCGATCCAGATGCTACGAAATCCAAAATCTCCATCAGGATTTGCCTCTTAACATCTTTCTCCATGGTATTCTTCGCCGGGTCCGTGAAATCGAATTTCACACAGCAAAGGCTCAGTTTACTCACTAAGAGATTCATCTTTTCGGATGCCGGGACATCCTTGAACGGCACCAAGGGCTCGATCCCGGCAATCACGCTCGCAGGGAAGACCACTGAGGAGGCGCGCCTCAGCCCGCCAGATCGAGCAGACGACGAATTGCCGCCGCCACCGCCACCGCCCGATTTCTGAGCGCCATCGGGAGAGCCCGAAGCGAGCTGAATCAACTCGCCCGAGTCCAATCTGGGCGTCCTCTTGGGGATTTTACTGAGAATTTGCTTGAGCATTGTGAAGGGGAACCCAAAAGGACAGAGCCAAAGATCAATGGAGAAAGAGGGTCCGAACCAAAAGCATTAAAGATCGTTCCTTTAAGTTCAAAAACGAACACTGAGGCCCAAAAGAAGAGGCACAAAACCCTAACCACTCCAAGGACGATCGATTGGGAGCGACATTGGGGAAACTGGGGAGCAAGTTTCCAATGCCTGAAGGAAGTGAGAGTTGGGTTGTGGAAAAAATCAAAATCAAGCACTTCCCTCCTAAGGAAAAAGAGAAAAGGCAGCTAAATAACCTCACTGGGGCACGAAACTGAACGAAAGAAAAAGTGGGTATCTATATATGGTGAGAGAGAAAGAGAGAGAGAGAGAGATGAAGAAAACGGAGACCTATTCAAGCGATGAATGCTTCATCCTCGTGCATGCGTTTGGGCAAGAGAGAGAGAGAGACATTAAAGCTCCCGAACTGCAAGAAGAAAGGACCAGGAATCGCTGCCCGAAAGGGAGAGAAGAGAGAGAGAGGGGAGCATGCGATGATGCGATCACGAGGAGATTTGGGTTGCCTTAAAAAACTACGGATTCGTCAGTTTCATGTGGGGGAGATCTTCGATTTGAATCTCGCTCGCAATAATCGTTCCAACTGTAGTTCGTAAGAAGATCTGAATGGAATGGATGGAAAAGAAAAAGGAAGAAAGAGAGGGAAATCAGGGAGGGAAAAAAAGTTGATGTTTTTGGGGGTGTCTGAAGGAAAAATTGCAGGTTTTTGTCAGAACACAGAGGAATTGCTAAAATTAATGAAGACACGCAATGGGATTGCTTTTGTTCTGTTCGTTTATCTCGGTTTGTTTTCTACCTTTCTTTTTCGTGGTTTGATTTTATCTTTTCGTTCTTCAGGTTTTTCATATGCGCATCGGCAAAAGCCACCCTTTACCCTTTGTTAAATTTGAAAACTCACCCTAAATTATATCTATCGTGACACATTTACCATGAGCACCATTAAAGCTCTGTCCATATGGATGCTAGAAAATAAACGATTTGATGTAGTGCCAATGTGACTTAAGTGAACTAAAAATAACATTATTTTTGCTAAAAATATCATCTAACAAAATATTGATAAAACTCTATCTATACGTAGTAACAAATTTGAGGTTTTTCATATTACAGAAAAATTTAAGGTAAATGGTAAATGGGCGACAATATGTATAGTTTGAGATTTCAACATAAAAAAAAATGCAAGGTAAATGTCTCAAGTCACATTGTTGGGGTTTTTTGTGACATTTTTCTTATTTATTATGTAGAAAACCTTTTGAATTTTGACTATGATGTTCGATAGCTACCCATAATTTCTGCCGATGACATGATGCTGCCAATCTCTTCGGATGCCCAAATTTTGATTGGGATAGGATAAGATAAGGTGGGACTTTAGGTATCTTATGGATTGTAGAAATTTATTTCTCATGTTCAGTGCAATTCAAGATAGGATTCAAAATATTTAAAAATCTCACATGCTCACAAATGTAAAACTTTCCAAATCTAGGGTAGCATCTTGTTGACATAATTTCACATGGTGGAGACGAAGACCATTTTGAGTGATCATAATTTTTGTCGAAGCTCCTCTTCCTGCTCCTCCTCCTTTAAAATCTTCGAATTGTCAGCATAGAGTCTCAAATCTAAGTAGAGGACAAGAATGGACGTCAAAAGTATCATGACAAAATTAGGTGACCACTCTTCAGGACCAACACTCAAAACTTCGCATGTTTTGACATATTTCTCCTTCTTTTTCAAAGACAACTTTTTAGGACAATTAATCGATTTCGATCATTCATCAACGATAGCCAAACTAGTTCAACAGTCGTCAAAGGAAAATCGATTAGATGGCGATGATAATCGGTATTGGTTGGAGAAAACGATAATTGCATACTATCGAGATTGATAGACTATTATGGTGATGGTCTTGCACAGTAATTGGGAGTGATAGGCTGTTGCAGCAATGGTCCTTGCACGGTGGCTATTGAAGCTGGACTCACTCCATCATTGCAAGGAAGTTGTTATATATATATATTTTTTTCCTTAATTTTTTTTTTTTTATCTAATCTGGGTCTATCCCACCCTTTAAGCCCGAATTTCTTACTCAAGTTTTTATGATCCAAAAGACATCACCAAATACTAGATAAAATATTTTGTTATCCTATATGGACTCAAATTCGGACTATCAAAAGTACCTTTACTTCATAATATTTTTTATTAAACTTTGAATTACAATTTACTATTTGAAAAGGTTTCACGATTTGTGCATTGCTCAATTTGATTATTCACATTCGTGTATGCACTTTTTCTGGGTCTCGATATTCATAGCCAATTTCAAAAGCACAAAAGGACAAAAACAACCATGCACATGTGCTCGAGATCAAGTATACTATAAGCAAAATCACCGTTTTGTTTCACTTTTAGATTTTTCCATCATCTTCATATGACATTAATATAGTAATACGATTTACCTTTAAAAAAATGTAAAATTGGCTAGAGTGAAATGACAAATTGGTAAAGTTAAGAAAAGAATTAACTACCCTTTCAACTGAAAAGTGCATTTGGCAAAATCTTTTGATTGTCTTTATAGTGCAACGACTAACCTCATGTTCTCTCGTTTGCTCTTGCTAGATTTTGAATAAACTATTTTATAAGAATAGCAGAATTTTTTTTTTTAAAGACGTCTGCTTTCTAGAAAAAAAAATCGTATAGAGGTGAAAAAAAGGAAAGCAATGTCAAGTATTTCATTTTGCCATCCAATTAAAGTAACTAATTTTATTATTGAATCATTATAGGTTGCATAAGGAATTAAATAATCATGCGTTTAATTAAACCAGTGACTTTTGTGAAACTCTTGCGTGATCATGCAGATCGACGATTACGGGCATTTTTAGAGGAAGGACACGAGATAATTATTACACTGGGGGAGAGAGAGAGAGAGGGAGTAAACATTAAGCATCCTTCCCTTCATCCCCGGCTTTTCTTGCACTGGTACAATTTGCAAGCTCTATTCTATTTCCCCTGCAGTTAAAAAAGTAAAAGTCTATTCGTTAGGGCATGATTTAATTATAAAATATATTTATTGCACTATTTATAATGGGCAAAGTTACTTTAGTCCAGCCATTTGTCTGTCCTTAAAAGGTTCAAGGAAGAAGAAATTGGGGAAGTGAAAGAACCCCAAGGGATGGGTTTCTCAAATGTCACTTTCCATATTCCAACTTGGGTAGGGGAAAAAAAGATCTACATAAGAACATAGAGGACTTTTGGTGATTAAAATAGACACCACGTTAGCTTGTCAGAGATGACTAACCACATGTAGCATAGTATAGTAGCCATGCATGTCTGACATGAGGAGGTGGAATTTAAAAGAGTTCCTACTAAGTCGATCGCATCACATAGTGTCATATAATTGACTTATCGACTTAGGGACTGTTTGTTTGGCTTTTGTTTCTATTCCCGAGACACAATTTTTGTTTTTTTGTTCCAAGGAACAAAAAAAAGAACAGAAATGCGTTTGTTTATACTTTTGTTCTCGGAAACAAAAAATTTATCTTTTTGTTCTTGGGAACGGAAACAAGAAACAAGAAAAACTTGCTTCTTGTTTTCAAGAACACTTTTGAGAAACAATTTTTCTCTTTCATATTTTTTCCTTCTATTTCTTTTCTTATTCTTTTTCTTTGGCTGGTCACCGGCCTTGACCATGGCCGACAACCAGCGGGTGAGGGCCGATGACCTCGTCGGAGCGTCGCTAGGGGCCGGTGAGCCTCGTTGTGGCTGGGTGAGGCCGCCGGCCCTTGTTGGCCGGTCGCCGGCCATGGGCGAGGCCGCGACCGGCCAAAAGGAAGAAAAAAAAAAAAAAAAATAAAAGGAAAAATAAAATAAAAAAAGATTAAAAGAAACAAAAAAATTATACAAGTTCACGAAACGTGTTTTTGTTCTTTTTCTATTCCAGAACAGAAATTTTTTATAGTTACCAAACACGTTATTCTATTCAAAAATTATTCCTTGGAATAAAAATAATTTTTTCTATTTCTGTTCCTTAGAACAATTTTTGAACAGAAACGTTACTAAACGTGCCCCTAGTATCCCTTAGTTACATGACACTGCGCAAATTATAGAAGGAGGCGACAGTGATATGTTTTCAAATTACCAAATTTCAAATGTCCATGGGAACGATAACAAGATGGTCGTGGCAATGGTGGTGGTCAAGTTGAATTGCGGTAAATGAATATCGATGTTGAGAAACGTAAATCTATTACAAAATTCATGTACAATCTATTGATCATGAGAATATTTTTGTTCACTTTTTTTTTTTTTAGTTTGAGAAGGACCAAACGAGAAAAATGAGGGTTACCAAAAAAAAAAAAAACGAGAAAAATGAGAAGAATATTTTCTGGGAGTTGATTTATGATGAGAGAAAGAAAACACAAAGCTTGAAATATTGAGCCCAGCGAAATATAAGGAAATCTTGCTTGAAGCGAATAAATCCACGACTCATAAGATATTACATTCACTTCGTAGAGCAAATAAGATGTAAATCAAAACTTAGACGGTGGAAATAATCCATTGCTTGGATTGCAAAATGCAATACTTACCTTTGTTCCCAACAAAATACCAAAAAAGTTATAAACCTATTATAATGATATTAATTCAGTGCTAAATCTTTCAATTGGACCAATTTAATCTTAAATATTTTTGCATTGGTACTACTTCAATTCATTCGGTTAATTTAGGTCAAAAATTACCGGCATGGGCATTGACGATTCTACATGGCACGATCGGTACTGACATGAACAAAGTTTATAATTTTTTATATTTTTTCAGAATTGTTGTATTACCTTTTTCTTTTCTTTACTTTCTTTTTTTACTTTTTCTCAACCCTTTGGCTACCGAGGCCACCAATCAATCATTGTTGGCCACAGCCAAGGGTGCAAACTGCAAAGGTCCTCACTTGTGGTATGCAAGGGTCGCAACGCCTTAAGCAAGGCCATGATGGCCCTCGCATGGATTTGGGCAAGGGCATGAAGGCCCTCACTGGCCAACAAGCGAGGGTTTTGGCTCTCACTTGGATATAGGTGAGGGCTGACACCTTCGCTCGTGGCCGATGAGGGTGCAACGGCTCCTACTCGTGGCTCATAAGGGCGCGGGGCTCTCACCCAAATTAAGCAAGGGTTGTTTGCCAAAAGGTAAAGAAAATGAAAAAAAGAAAGAAAAGAAAAGAAAAAAAGGGAAAATAATAAAAAAATATTAAAAATATTAAAAACTTATAAATTTGTCCATGGCCGACTATGCCACTTGGATTATTGGCACCCACATTAGTAATTTCTAGTCTAAATTAGTTGAATTAACTAAATTAGTACTAATATGAAAATATTTATGATTAAATTAGTCAAATCAAAATATTTATAATCGAATTGGTATAAATATAATAAATTTATGACTTTATTAATACTTTTCCCCTCCATAAGATGTAGTGTAGAATGGGAGTTTGTGCCATGAGCCAGATTCACATTTTTGACTTGACTCTTTCGTCTTATTATTTATTGGTACATCTTTTTGAATTTTCATTTTAAGATCAATAAAACTAAAACAAAATAGTAATAATGTGTTCATTCACTACAAGTAAATGATTTGAAAATATATTTTTAAATGATTATTTATTTTGTTTGAAATAATTAATCAATAAAAATTATTTTCCTTATCAATAATAAGTTTGTCTTTTGTCCATTCATTTATGTAAATGAAATAAACGATAATTTTTAAGAAAATATTTTTCAAATCATTCGCTTTCCATAAAAAAATGTGCCCTTTGTTTAGATCGACCAAGTGACTCATTTCTCCGGAGGCATCTATGCATCCATAAGACCATGCCTTGATTATGAGGAATTCTCAAAATGAGAACCATGTCAAATTTTCTGAAGAAACAAATCACCAATAACACTTAAGTGATTGATTTTTAAATATGTGATACTTAAATAAGTGATAAAAAAAATTGTGGCTCTTTTAAGTCATATAAAAATTATGATACTCCTTCTATTCTTGTTGAAGTCATGATAGATTGGCGAGTAGAATCCCAACTAAGCTTCCTAGATTGTCATCATGTAGAGTGGAAAGCGTTTTAGACCCAAGCATAAAAAAATAAAAAGAAGAAGAAGAAGAAGCGAGACACACAAACGAAGTTGCCCTTGGACTTGGTCTGTATAGGTTAATACCTGAATTTTAGTCAATGATCCACATTTCCACTCTTATAAATGTACCAAAATAAACAAATAAGAATCACAAAAATAAAAATAAAAATAACAAAAAGTGATATGAAGAATGCATAATTCAGCCATTTTTTAATGCAAATGAAAAAGCCCGGCCTCAACTCTCTCGTATCGTCTGTCGTTCTCTCTTGCAGGACCGAGGAGAAGTCGACGGGCGTGAAAAGGAGAGGATGAGCTCAGGAGAGAACATTCTCTTCTCTCTTTCTCGATAATCGTTGGCCGAATTTTTTATTTTTTATTTTTCACTTTGATAGCCATCGATCAGCGCTGAAAATGGATTGAATCTTCCACAATTCGGCTTCGATTGCAGCCCCGTTCCCGATGGAGCTGAAGTTGCCTTGATTGCTACAAGAGACTTGAAAGTTCAAACCTCGCCAGAAGCTTCTCTGCCGCTTCTCGATCGCTGCCGAGCGCCGCATGACTCAGCCGATCCTTATTTCATCATCGTCTTCATTTATTGTGCTCCGTTTCTCCTTTCTTTTCGGCTCAGAAGCCCGACGAGTCTCGTTCTCGACCGAAATTTCACTACGACAATACTCTCGTTGGCGAATGACCATGATGCTTAGTTTTGAGATCCGAAAGCATGGACCATAGCCGAAACTTCAATTGATTTTGTGTTCGCAGATTCACTGTGGAAGATTGATAAGTTTGATTTCTGGGGCAGAGAACCTACGAAAGAGAAAAATTGATCAATTAGTTGATTGAAAAGAAAATAGATATAACAAAAAAAATAAGAAACAAAGAAAAAGAGATAATAGGCTGGGCTTGAGTTATTTTACTAGATTGGGTTTAAATTGATAGATTGGGCTTGATCTGCTTTGATGGAGGCTTCTGGCCATTGATAGGTTGGGCTGAATTTACTTGAATTGACTTTAAATGACCTAGAATATGGACTTGGTATAAAAGCCCAATCATGTCCTTGCCCAGTCTATTTTGCCAACCAATTTTCCAATTTTTTTTTTATTTGCAGATTTTTTTATTTACTATTTTATTGTATTGTAGAAAATGGGGGCTCAGATCAGGCCCTTGGGCCCAGTTCAAATTTGCACAGAAGATTAATGAGTATATATATAGTTTAGGTTGTTAGATTTTAGTATGGGAATTAGTTTAGCTTCATTCAGTCAATATACATATAGTTTAGATATTAATGAGTACTTTTGATTTAATTTAGGATTCAAACGATTAATCTTTTAGAAAAGAAATCGAGATTAAATTCAAACTAAGCTCATCAGAGTTACAATCCCAAGCTTTATAATAATGCCACGTTACTTTTTCTAAGTTGTGATTTGCTTGTTTTAGTTAAATGGTTAAGTTACACTTTAGGACCATTATAAATACAAAAACATTGCATGTGCACTTACCAAACGACGGTCTTAGATTCATAATTTAGTAAAAAGATTGCATGGATGCCTTAGCTAATAAATAATCAAGTTTAGGTATTAAAAGTGCACTAATTAAGTAACTAATATAATCAAGTCCTTAACCCTGGATTTTCGGTTGCATAGGGAGAAAATATCAGATATATCTTATTTGCCAACATGGCAAATAAGAAGGACCTTGAGAACATGACATGTGTCACATAGGGACCCAGATTGTTAGGCTAACTCTTTTGTCTATTTTGTGCTCTCTCTCTTTCTGCCTCCCTGCCCGTTCCCTCTCCTCTCTTTTCTCTTTCCCCACTTCTCTCTCTCTCTCTCTCTCTCTCTCTCTCTCTCTCCCCCCGTCTCCCTCCCCTACCTCCCTGCATGCTCCCTCCCTCCTCTCTCTTCTCTCTCCCCAGCACACTTTCTTTTCACCAGTGTGGACAAACAATCAACCACCTCGACCTCTGCAGCAATTGCCTCCTTCGGCATGTTCGAGAAGTTGCACAAGTGCTCAATCTGCCACAAGAGCTTCCCTATAGGCCAAGTTCTCGATGGGCACAAGCGGTGCCACTATGAGGCCCCCACTCTTGCCTTCTCGACCGGCATCGGTAGAGTCTCAAAGGGCGTGATTTCCACTCACACGTAAAGCTAGGGGCATTGCAAATTTGATATGAACATCTTGGCACTTTCTGATTTCTTTCCCCAATTCGCGGTCTCCAACAGCGTGGACAATGAGGTGGAGAACCCACACCCCTCCAAGAAGCCTCGATTCCCAATGCCGGCGAAGACTGAAGCAGCCTGAAATGGGTCGGCTCGAAATTGAAACCCACATAAAAAAATCAGCGATTGGAATCAAAATGGGAAATCGATTGAGTTTCATATAGGAATAAAGATCGACTGTTTTTGTTCGTCTCTTCTTGTTTGTTGGGTGATGCTGGAGTTCTTTTTGGGGAAGGGACAAAGGTTTACATAGCTTGAACTATGGTGAAGAGGGAGAGTTGGGCAAGAGAGCATCCAGGGGAGAGAAAAAAGAGAGGAGAGAGAGACTGTGTGTGTAAAGAGAGAGAGAGAGAGAGAGAGAGAGAGAGAGAGAGAGAGAGAGAAGAGTCAGCCCGACAATTTGGGCAAATATGTGATGCGTGTCACATTCTTGAGGCCCTTTTTTTTTTTGGTGGCCCAGGGAATCCCGCACGGCCGGTAGCAGGGAGTAAACCACTGGGGGCGACACGTGCTAGCCACCACACACGTGCCACCAGGTAAGTCACCACCTTCTTAAGGCCCTTTTTATTTGCTATGCTATCAAATAAAATGTACCTAATATTTTCTCCTCATCGATTGAGGATCATTGGCTCCCAACTTGACATTACCTCCAAATGTATATAAATTGTTGTTGGGTGGGTCATGATAGTAAACAAAGCTATTAATATGTGATAATCATTGTTGCAAAGCCTTGAATTGTCTCATAAGAGAAATGACATATTCAAAACTAATGTCAAGTAAAAGGTTGATGGTCCTCAATTGGCATGGGTTCTTCCTAATACTTATCTCACCTGTCATTGGATTTTCATTTCTATTCAATTAACTCTATGAGAATTCTACATGAGGAGTCATTACCAGCAATTTACACCTTATTTTCATCAAATATAATAATAAGTACAAAGAAAAGTAAAAGTAAAACAAAAAATTGAAAAATAGTAAAAATCAAATAGGCCACAAAAATAAAGAAAGGAATGTGTGAAAAAATTAATTAAAAATATTTCTTTTAAAAAAATACAATCGACTTGACTCAGCCCGCTTGGGACTAGAATCAGTCTTGCTTGAGCCTAACCCACGCATTAGGCCAATCCTTTTCACGCAGTCTAAGATTTCGATCCCGATTATATCTAAGGATTACACTTCTAACAAATGGTGCTATTAAGAGCTAGCGCAGATGTTGAGGTTTAGGAGAAGCGGAGTGCAAGTAGTGTTGCCCATAGTTTACAAAGTGGAACCCTCACAAGTGCGACATCTCAAGGGGAGATTTGGAGATGCCATCAATGCACATAAAAAAAATTCGGGTCAAATGGTTATGACAGAATGGGAAGAAGCGCTCAACGAAGTCGGTTCCTTAAAAGGATGGGAATTAGAGAAAATAGTGGATGGGTACATTATTCTCCACCAAAACATTGTTAAGTTTCTCATAAATATCTTACTTGAGAAAAGCACATAAACATTGCTATCATATATTAAAATTTTGTATTATTATTTGATAGGAATGAAGCAGCATTAGTGAAAAGGGCCGTCATAAGAGTTATAAGTGAGTTAAAAAGACCTTTCCACCTAAGTGTTCCTGAACAGTTGGTGGGAACTGATGATCGTGTGGAGCATATTATGAGCAAGATAGATGCTAATTTCAATGGTACATGGATCAATGGAATTTATGGAGTGGGCGGCATCGGTAAGACAACTCTTACAAAGGTGTTATACAACAAGCTATTTAGCGATTTTGAGTATCGTAGCTTTGTGGCAAATATTCGAGAAACATCTCAACGCAAGGGTATTGGATGCCTACAAAAGCAGCTCATTTTTTACGTAATAGGAAGCTCATGGGGAGTGTCTAATGTCAATGACAGAATACGTATACTAAAATCGCGATGTACAAGTAAGAAAGTCCTCGCTCTTCTTGATGATATGGATAATAATACTCACTTGGATACTTTGGTCGTAGACGGTAGTTGGTTTAAAGCAGGAAGTATAGTTATCATCACAACTAGAAACAAGAGTATTATTGACAAGGCTAGGGCTACCCACTTGTATGAACTTGAAAAGTTGCCTCCAAATCCATCATTGATTTTGTTTAGTAGACATGCATTTCGAAATGATTTTCCTCCGAGTGATTATAAGCATATCTCTCGTGACGTCGTATTTATTACTGGGGGCCTCCCTTTAAAACTTGAAGTTATAGGGTCATACTTATGTGGAAAGGCAAAGGAAGCATGGAAAGATACATATGAGGAATTGAAGAAAATTCCTGCTAAGGAAGTGCAAGGGAGGTCGAAGATAAGTTACCAAGCATTAGATTATGGAGAGCAACAAATTTTTTTGGATATCACATGCTTTTTCGTTGGATCATCTAAACAAAATCCAACTTATATGTGGGATGCCTGTGGTTTCTACGCAAGGAAAGGGATTGGAGTGTTAAGTCTTATGTCCCTAATTAAAATTTGCAAAAATGGCACACTAATGATGCATGATCAACCGAGAGATCTTGGATGCGATATACGTGCGATACACGTGCGATACACGTGCGACATACGTGCAACCATGTAATATAACCCTCTAAACATATATTATTTTTGTTCTATAGACTTTTCATAATATTGCAGAGCTTCTTCGCAATATCACGCAGTCCAAGATTTCGATCCGATTATATCTGAGGATTACGCTTCCAGCAAATTGTGCTATCAAGAGATGGCTCAGATGTTGAAGTTCAGGAGAAGCGGAGAGCAAGTAGTGTTGCCCATATTTTACAAAGTGGAACCCCGACAAGTACGACATCTCAAGGGGAGATTTGGAGATGCCATCAATGCACATAAAAAGAATCGGATCAAATGGTTGAACAGAATGGGAAGAAGTGCTCAACGAAGTCAGTTCCTTAAAAGAATGGGAATCGGAGAAAATAGCGGATGGGTACGTTATTCTCCACCAAAACATTGTTAAGTTTCTCATAAATATCTTGTTTGAGAAAAGCACATAAACATTGCTATCATATATTGAAATTTTGTATTATTATTCGATAGGCATGAAGCAGCATTAGTGAAAAGGGTCGTCATAAGAGTTATGAGTGAGTTAAAAAGACCTTTCCACCTAATTGATCCTGAGCAATTGGTGGGAACTGATGATCATGTGGAACATATTATGAGCAAGATAGATGCTAATTTCAATGGTACATGAATCATTGGAATTTGTGGAATGGACGGCATCGGTAAGACAACTCTTGTAAAGGTGTTATACAACAAGCTATTTAGCGATTTTGAGAATCGTAACTTTGTGGCAAATATTCGAGAAACATCTCAACGCAAGGGTATTGGATGCCTACAAAAGCAGCTCATTTTTTACGTAATAGGAAGCTCATGGGGGACGTCTAATGTCGACGACGGAATGTACAAGCAAGAAAGTCCTTGTTCTTCTTGATGATATGGATAATAATACTCACTTGGATGCTTTGGTCGCTGACGCTAGTTGGTTTAAAGCGGGAAGTATAGTCATCATCACAACTAGAAACACAAGTATTCTTGACAAGGCTAGGTCTAGCCACTTGTATGAACTTGAAAAGTTGCCTCCGAATCCATTGTTGATTTTGTTTAGTAGACATGCATTTCGAAATGATTTTCCTCCGAGTGATTATAAGCATATCTCTCATGACGTCGTATTTATTACTAGGGGCCTTCCTTTAGCACTTGAAGTTATAGTGTTATACTTATGTGGAAAGGTAAAGGAAGCATGGAAAGATACATATGAGAAATTGAAGAAAATTCCTGCTAAGGAAGTGCAAGAGAGGTCGAAGATAAGTTACCAAGCATTAGATTATGGAGAGCAATAGATTTTTTTGGATATCACATGCTTTTTCATTGGATCATCTAAAAAAAATCCAACTTATATGTGGGATGCCTGTGGTTTCTACGCGAGGAAAGGGATTGAAGTGTTAAGTCTTATGTCCCTAATTAAAATTTGCAAAAATGGCACACTAATGATGCATGATCAACCGAGAGATCTTGGATGCGATATACGTGTGATACACGTGCGATATACGTGCAACCATGTAATATAATCCTCTAAACATATATTATTTTTGTTCTATAGACCTTTCATAATATTGCAGAGCTTCTTCGCAATATCACGTAGTCTAAGATTTCGATTCGATTATATCTGAGGATTACGCTTCCAGCAAATTGTGCTATCAAGAGATGGCTCAGATGTTGAAGTTCAGGAGAAGCGGAGAGCAAGTAGTGTTGCCCATATTTTACAAAGTGGAACCCTAACAAGTGCGACATCTCAAGGGGAGATTTGGAGATGCCATCAATGCACATAAAAAGAATCGGATTAAATGGTTGAACAGAATGGGAAGAAGTGCTCAATGAAGTCAGTTCCTTAAAAGAATGGGAATTGGAGAAAATAGCAGATGGGTACGTTATTCTCCACCAAAACATTGTTAAGTTTTTCATAAATATCTTATTTGAGAAAAGCACATAAACATTGCTATCATATATTGAAATTTTGTATTATTATTCGATAGGCATGAAGCAGCATTAGTGAAAAGGGTCGTCGTAAGAGTTATGAGTGAGTTGAAAAGACCTTTCCACCTAATTGATCCTAAGCAGTTGGTGGGAACTGATGATCATGTGGAACATATTATGAGCAAGATAGATGCTAATTTCAATGGTACATGTATCATTGGAATTTGTGAAATGGACGGCATCGGTAAGACAACTCTTGCAAAGGTGTTATACAACAAGATATTTAACGATTTTGAGAATCGTAGCTTTGTGGCAAATATTTGAGAAACATCTCAACGCAAGGGTATTGGATGCCTACAAAAGCAGCTTATTTTTTACGTAATAGGAAGCTCATGGGGAATGTCTAATGTCGATGACAAAATACGTATACTCAAATCCCGATATACAAGTAAGAAAGTCCTCGCTCTTCTTGATGATATGGATAATAATACTCACTTGGATACTTTGGTCGTAAACGGTAGTTGGTTTAAAGCGGGAAGTATAGTCATAATCACAACTAGAAACAAGAGTATTATTGACAAGGCTAGGGCTATCCACTTGTATGAACTTGAAAGATTGCCTCCAAATCCATCGTTGGTTTTGTTTAGTAGACATGCATTTCGAAATGATTTTCCTCCGAGTGATTATAAGCATATCTCTCATGACGTCGTATTTATTACTGGGGGCCTTCCTTTAGCACTTGAAGTTATAGGGTCATACTTATGTGGAAAGGTAAAGGAAGCATGGAAAGATACATATGAGAAATTGAAGAAAATTCCTGCTAAGGAAGTGCAAGAGAGGTTGAAGATAAGTTAACAAGCATTAGATTATGGAGAGCAACAGATTTTTTTGGATATCACATGCTTTTTCATTGGATCATCTAAACAAAATCCAACTTATATGTGGGATGCTTGTGGTTTCTACGCGAGGAAAGGGATTGCAGTGTTAAGTCTTATGTCCCTAATTAAAATTTGCAAAAATGGCACACTAATGATGCATGATCAACCGAGAGATCTTGGATGCGATACACGTGCGATACACGTGCGACATACGTGCAACCATGTAATATAACCCTCTAAACATATATTATTTTTGTTCTATAGACTTTTCATAATATTACGGAGCTTCTTCGCAATATCACGCAGTCTAAGATTTCGATCCGATTATATCTGAGGATTACGCTTCTAGCAAATTGTGCCATCAAGAGATGGCTAAGATGTTGAAGTTCGGGAGAAGCGGAGAGCAAGTAGTGTTGCCCATATTTTACAAAGTGGAACCCTAACAAGTGCGACATCTCAAGGGGAGATTTGGAGATGCCATCAATGCACATAAAAAGAATCGGATCAAATGGTTGAACAGAATGGGAAGAAGTGCCAATGAAGTCAGTTCCTTAAAAGAATGGGAATCGTAAAAATAGCGGATGGGTACGTTATTCTCCACCAAAACATTGTTAAGTTTCTCATAAATATCTTGTTTGAGAAAAGCACATAAACATTGCTATCATATATTGAAATTTTGTATTATTATTTGATAGGCATGAAGCAGCATTAGTGAAAAGGATCGTCATAAGAGTTATGAGTGAGTTAAAAAGACCTTTCCACCTAATTGATCCTGAGCAGTTGGTGGGAACTGATGATCGTGTGGAACATATTATGAGCAAGATAGATGCTAATTTCAATGGTACATGAATCATTGGAATTTGTGGAATGGATGGCATCGGTAAGACAACTCTTGCAAAGGTGTTACACAACAAGCTATTTAGCGATTTTGAGAATCGTAGCTTTGTGGCAAATATTCGAGAAACATCTCAACGCAAAGGTATTGGATGCCTACAAAAGCAGCTCATTTTTTACGTAATAGGAAGCTCATGGGGAATGTCTAATGTCGATGATAGAATACGTATACTCAAATCCCGATGTACAAGTAAGAAAGTCCTCGCTCTTCTTGATGATATGGATAATAATACTCGCTTGGATACTTTGGTCGTAGACGGTAGTTGGTTTAAAGCGGGAAGTATAGTCATAATCACAACTAGAAACAAGAGTATTATTGACAAGGCTAGGCCTACCCACTTGTATGAACTTGAAAAGTTGCCTTCGAATCCATTGTTGATTTTGTTTAGTAGACATGCATTTCGAAATGATTTTCCTCCGAGTGATTATAAGCATATCTCTCATGACGTCGTATTTAATAATGGGGGCCTTCCTTTAGCACTTGAAGTTATAGGGTCATACTTATGTGGAAAGGTAAAGGAAGCATGGAAAGATACATATGAGAAATTGAAGAAAATTCCTGCTAAGGAAGTGCAAGAAAGGTCGAAGATAAGTTACCAAGCATTAGATTATAAAGAGAAACAGATTTTTTTGGATATCGTATGCTTTTTCGTTGGATCATCTAAACAAAATCCAACTTATATGTGGGATGCCTATGGTTTCTACACGAGGAAAGGATTGGAGTGTTAAGTCTTATGTCCCTAATTAAAATTTGCAAAAATGGCACACTAATGATGCATGATCAACCGAGAGATCTTGGATGCGATATACGTGCGATATACGTGCAATATACGTGCAATATATGTGCAACCATGTAATATAACCCTCTAAACATATATTATTTTTGTTCTATAGACTTTTCATAAAATTGCGGACCTTCTTTGCAATATCACACAGTCTAAGATTTCGATCCCGATTATATCTAAGGATTACGCTTCCAGCAAATGGTGCTATCAAGAGCTGGCTCAGATGTTGAGGTTTAGGAGAAGCGGAGAGCAAGTAGTGTTGTCCATATTTTACAAAGTGGAACCCTGGCAAGTGCGGCATCTCAAGGGGAGATTTGGAGATGCCATCAATGCACATAAAAAAAATTCGCGTCAAATGGTTATGACAGAAAGGGAAGAAGCGCTCAACGAAGTCAATTCCTTAAAAGGATGGGAATTAAAGAAAATAGTAGATGGGTACGTTACTCTCCACCAAAACATTGTTAAGTTTCTCATAAATGTCTTACTTGAGGAAAGCACATAAACATTGCTATCATATATTGAAATTTTGTATTATTATTTGATAGAAATGAAGCAGCATTAGTGAAAAGGGTCGTCATAAGAGTTATGAGTGAGTTAAAAAGACCTTTCCACCTAAGTGTTCCTGAGCAGTTGGTGGGAACTGATGATCGTGTAGAACATATTATGAGCAAGATAGATGTTAATTTCAATGGTACATGGATCAATGGAATTTATGGAGTGGGCGGCATCGGTAAGACAACTCTTGCAAAGGTGTTATACAACAAGCTATTTAGCGATTTTGAGAATCGTAGCTTTGTGGCAAATATTCGAGAAACATCTCAACGCAAGGGTATTGGATGCCTGCAAAAGGAGCTCATCTTTTATGGAACGGGAAGCTCATGGGGGATGTCTAATGTCGACGACGGAATACGTATACTCAAATCCCGATGTACAAGCAAGAAAGTCCTCGTTCTTCTTGATGATATGGATAATAATACTCACTTGGATGCTTTGGTCGCTGACGGTAGTTGGTTTAAAGCGCGAAGCATAGTCATCATCACAACTAGAAACACAAGTATTCTTGACAAGGCTAGGTCTAGCCACTTGTATGAACTTTAAAAGTTGCCTCCGAATCCATCGTTGATTTTGTTTAGTAGACATGCATTTCGAAATGATTTTCCTCCTAGTGATTAATGATTATAAGCATATCTCTCATGACGTCGTATTTATTACTGGGGGCCTCCCTTTAGCACTTGAAGTTATAGGGTCATACTTATGTGGAAAGGCAAAGGAAGCATGGAAAGATACATATGAGAAATTGAAGAAAATTCCTGCTAAGGAAGTGCAAGAGAGGTCGAAGATAAGTTACCAAGCATTAGATTATGGAGAGCAACATATTTTTTTGGATATCACATGATTTTTCGTTGGATCATCTAAACAAAATCCAACTTATATGTGGGATGCCTGTGGTTTCTACGCGAGAAAAGGGATTGAAGTGTTAAGTCTTATGTCCCTAATTAAAATTGTTAAAATTGGCACACTAATGATGCATGATCAACCGAGAGATCTTGGATGCGATTTACGTGCGATATACGTGCGATATACGTGCAAGCATGTAATATAACCCTCTAAACATATATTATTTTTGTTCTATAGACTTTTCATAATATTACGGAGCTTCTTCGCAATATCACGTAGTCTAAGATTTTGATCCTGATTATATCTGAGGATTACGCTTCCAGCAAATGGTGCTATCAAGAGCTGGCTCAGATGTTGAAGTTCAGGAGAAGCGGAGAGCAAGTAGTGTTGCCCATAAAAGTGGAACCCTCACAAGTGCGACATCTCAAGGGGTGATTTGGAGATGCCATCAATGCACATCAAAAGAATTCGGGTCAAATGGTTGTAACACAATGGGAAGAACTGCTCAACGAAGTCAGTTCCTTAAAAGAATGGGAATCAGAGAAAATAGCGGATGGGTACGTTATTCTCCACCAAAACATTGTTAAGTTTCTCATAAATATCTTACTTGGGAAATGCACATAAACATTGCTATCATTTATTGAAATTTTGTATTATTATTTGATAGGAATGAAGCAGCATTAGTGAAAAGGGTCGTCATAAGAGTTATGAGTGAGTTAAAAAGACCTTTCCACCTAAGTGTTCCTAAATAGTTGGTGGGAACTGATGATCGTGTGGAACATATTATGAGCAAGATAGATGCTAATTTCAATGGTACATGGATCAATGGAATTTATGGAGTGGGCGGCATCGGTAAGACAACTCTTGCAAAGGTGTTATACAAGAAGCTATTTAGCGATTTTGAGAATCGTAGCTTTGTGGCAAATATTCAAGAAACATCTCAACGCAAAGGTATTGGATGCCTACAAAAGCAGCTCATTTTTTACGTAATAGGAAGCTCATGGGGAATGTCTAATGTCGATGACAGATTACGTATACTCAAATCCCGATGTACAAGTAAGAAAGTCCTCGCTCTACTTGATGATATGGATAATAATACTCACTTGGATACTTTGGTCGTAGACGGTAGTTGGTTTAAAGCGGGAAGTATAGTTATCATCACAACTAGAAACAAGAGTATTATTGACAAGGCTAGGGCTACCCACTTGTATGAACTTGAAAAGTTGCCTCCGAATCCGTCGTTGATTTTGTTTAGTAGACATGCATTTAGAAATGATTTTCCTCCGAGTGATTATAAGCATATCTGTCATGAGGCCGTATTTATTACTGGGAGCCTTCCTTTAGCACTTAAATTTATAGGGTCATACTTATGTGTAAAGGCAAAGGATGCATGGAAAGATACATTTGCGAAAGTGAAGAAAATTCCTGCTAAGGAAGTGCAAGAGAGGTTAAAGATAAGTTACGAAGCATTAGATTATGGAGAGCAACAGATTTGTTTGGATATTGCATGTTTTTTTGTTGGATCATCTAAACAAAATCCAACTTACATGTGGGATGCCTATGGTTTCTACCCGAGGAAAAGGATTGATGTGACATCATGATTTTCAGGTTCTGTTTTCAATTGAATAAGTTGGACTTTTCATCGACATGCCTTTAGCTCTTTTCCCTGAGCTGATCACTCGTGGGATAACTAATTTATTAGGTAAAGTCGTTAAAGAATCTAAACGCAATAGACTTGAGAATTCGACTATGAATCAACTGCTCAATTGTGCTAATCTATAAGGGTCATGACGGCATAGTTAAAAATCGATTAGAGGCCGAAGATAGGTCGATTCAACTAAGTTATGTGATTAGTGTGTGGGTGATTCCACCTAATTACAAAATTCTTATCGATCGGCACTAAACCGATTTTTTTGTCGTTTTGGTACCTTGTATCCATATGTAAAACCTAGAGATTTTTATGACAACCTAAGGTCGCCAATGTGTTGAAAATGTACAATGTGGCTCGAAAATAATCGACCACTAGTCAATTGTACTAAAAATTCCTAAAAGCTACATGGTAGGTTACGTCATTCTAAAATCGCGCTCGATTAAATATAACCGCGAATTTAAACCCGATAGTTATGTCATGTCATGATTCCTTTTAGGTACGTCGACTGACCCTCCAAAAATTTTTCTACAAATCGAGATTTTTGGCGAAAGTTCAAAGTAAGGCCGTTTTGGACCGGAAAAATTAGAGGACCTTTTTTAGCACATCGTTGGCCGTCAAGTGGGTTCAATTGATGAGGAAAATTGTGATTTGAGTATGGGCACCTTGGTTGAATTTTTGGGCATCAATTAGATTAAATTGGAGTTGAAATTGAATTGGATTTGGAGGGTAAATGTCCAAAATTCGTAGGCCAAGGAGTGTGCAATATTTGAGGCATCAAATGAAGCTTCTAGGGGGAATTTTGTTCTGCATATTGGCCATGGATGACAGCCCAAGTGGTGGGGACATGAACTCGAGTAGATAGGTGATATTTGTGGTCAAATGGGACCCCCCAAAGCTTCTACAGTCTTCTTCTCCCTCAACTAGCCACCTTTATCCATTGTTGATCAAAATTTGAGATCCAAAAACCAGAGAGAAACCGGAGAGAATCCCCCCTTGCTCGTCAATGCCTCTGCCGCTGTCCAGTGTCGTCGCTTGCCCGCCGTGCCGCCCGTGAGCCAAGCCAACGTCGTCTGCCTCCCTGCTCACATTCACTTGTCTCTGCGCCCCTATTCGACGTAGCCAAGCAGTGTCGCAACTGTCTTGAGTCGCTCGACTGCCTGTCCAAGCAGTCGACCATCTCCGCTTGGTTCACCGCTGCCACCGTCATCCCGCCATGTCGCTTTCCCGAGCTAAGCAGCCCCTTCGACTAGTCCCCGCAGCCAAGATCAAAAGCAGAAGTTGCAACAATAGCTAAGACTTCTAGGCCCGGTTTCAGGCTTGCTCGGTCCTCCGTTGATGTCGTCGTGGGCTTGGTTGTTGCTTACCTCTACGTCGCCGACGTCGTCGACTCACCGGTGAGTTTACTTGCTAAACTCTGCTTAGGAAGTTAATGATGTTTAGGGGTGGATTAGTAACTAATTAAGATTTAGGTGGTTAGTTAGCATGGATTAGTGATTTAATTATTCAATTGTGCATGTTAGGTGGTTAGAATAGCCTAATTAGGGACTAGACAAATCGTGCTATTTCTCTAGATAGGTTCAAAAATTTTCTAGGCCCAATTAGGCTGTTAATTTAGCATTTCCGGCCTAAGTTGATATTTTTGGTATTTAATTAGAAAAATCCTGGGTGTCAGATTTTGACACCAAAAATGGCTTTAAGGACCAGATCGAATCGTGGGATTTTAAAAGTGTGAATATCAACTTTTTTTGTTCACATTAATTCGTCAGCTTGTGTAAGCAATATTGTATGTCAGCTTGGATGAGCAATGATTTGTCAGCTTGTGTGAGCAATATTGTACGTCAACTTATGTGAGCAATAATTTATCAGCTTGTGAGAGCATTGATTCGTCAGCTTGTGTGAGCATTGATTTGTCAGCTTGTGTGAGCAATACTCTATCTTAGCTGGGTTGAGGAAAAGAGGATGGGCCGAAGAAAATTGGAGGATATGAGAAGCGTTGGTCCAATACGTGGGTTAAACCCAAGCGGGCTAAATTGAACCAGTCCAAGCTTGCTCGAACAGGTTGAAATTTTTTTAAATATATATTTCAATTATTTTTCTTTTTCTTTTTTCGTAAATTCCTTTCTTAATTTTTGTGGCCCTTTGATTTTTTTTTTTTTTTATTTTTTACTTTCCTTCTTCTTCTTCTTCTTTTTGTATTTATTATTATATTTGATGAAAACGAAGTGTTAATATTAACCTATTGAGGTTGATTGGAAATTAAGTGAGGAATGAAAATATATCTTATTTTTTATGCAACTACAGGTCCAAGATTGGGGACTTCATTATATTAATCATCTAACTAGTGTCATTTTAATACCTAAATTTGATTAATTATTAACTAAAGTATCCACACAGTTCTTGCTTGCTAACTGCTCATGCAATGTTTTTGTATTTATTATGGTTAGAGAATGAAACCTAACCATTTAATTAAGAAAATGAATCACAATAGAAAATTATGCAAAAGCAATCACGACAAACAAACAAATTGAGAATAGTAATAAAAAGTGAAGTGTAGTAAAATAAGCCTATAGAAGTCGGGCAAAAAAATATAAGTTAGCCTTGTTATGAAGCCTCATGGCAATAATTTTCATGAGTTTAGTTCAAATCAAATTCAATTTTCTAAATAAACTAACATCCCCATATCTAAATTAGAGAAAATCAAGAATCATCCTAAGTCGTACATGTACTATCCAAATGAAAGTAAACTAATTCTAATATTAAAATCTAACAACCTAATCAATTATTTCTCTAACAATTTTCCATTTTTTGTATTTTTGTTTTACATTATTTAAAAAAAATCATATCTAAGAATTGGGAACTCGGGTCGGGCCCTTAGGCCCTTTTCGAATATGGGGACTGCAATTGGATGTTTGGTTCACAGAAGGCTTCATTACATCAAGTTTTTTCTCAAAACAAAATCAAACGAAATCTAATCTTTCAAAGTCTTACTAAGCCCAAGACTCACCAGTCCCATCATAACCAAAGCCCAAATCTATCAAGCCAGATTAAACACAAGTCTCACCAAAACTAAGCTAAGCTTGTCTCATTGTCTCTTTCGTTTACATCATTTTCCTTTTCATCCACCTTTATTCATTTTATCGGATGTCTCTATCACTTCTTCTTTTTATCTTTTTTAGTGTTCCTTTGTAAGCTCAGTTCAACACCATAAACGCACAGATGCCATCAAAGATTGCTAAATCAAGGCATGGACAGATATACTTCATCATTGCTTCACATATATTCATCCCTAAACTCCCATCGTCACCCACATCCTATCACCAAACTACACCACCGCCAACCTCCGGCCACCACTATTAGCTGGACCTTAACTCAAAACTATGACTTACGGAGATGAAAATGCACAGTGAAACCATCACAAATTGGGTGCCGTTATTCTTGTGGACTTTGCCAAATTAGACCAAGACCGAATTAAACATCTCTTTTATTATTTTTTTATCTGTTGATTTGCATGTCATCTATTTATTTATTTATTGTTGTCATTATGTTTCTATTTTTCATTTTTGTGGTTTTACCAAAAAAAATAAAATGAAAACTTGAATTGCCAACTAAAACTCAAGTGTCAACAATCATTCATTGAATTTTATTTCACTTTGTGGATGAGATTTTTAGATTGAAAGTAGTTTTAGATTTTTCTTATTATACAGAGGGATAAGCGGGACCACTAGCTAATTGACCCTATGTGGCCCGTTCGTACTATAGAGAAAAGTTTGTCGCAATTCTTGAACGATGGATTATGAGGCCACAGTTGAATGATACCAAGATATTTACAGCCCAGTTGTATGCAGGGGTTAATTGAGAAATTTTTCCATATGGCAAAATTACAGACCTTGAATTAACCAACATTTTCTCATATGCCACAATGACACGGGCTAATAATGGTGGGCTCGTGTCATCAAGAACGAACCAACTTTAAACCCACTAAAGAAGACAGGATTGGCCACATATTCACCAACATCCCATAAAACGGTAGGACTCCACTTAATTAGGGCACTTAGCGATTCCCTCATGACTTTTTGACATCAACTTATCATAAGAAATTACGACCAATTCTCAGACATATACCAAAATGTATTCTACTGCAAGAAATCACGAATATTCTGATTTCTAATAAAGTAAAGGCAAGTCATGATACGAGATTAATTTTAGGGTTAATACCCTGAAAAACCCCAAATTGGTACACCTATGACAAATCTACCCCAAACTATTTTTTTGACCACCAAAAACCCCAAACTTGTATACCTTTGACAAATTTACCCTAAACTGGTACACTTGTGACAAATTTACCCTCTGTTAGTTTTAGTTAAATTTTCTTGTTGAGGGGACCTAGACTTAGAACCAGGGAAGACGAAGTCAATTTTCTGCAGGTATGCATCCCACAGTGGGCGAACACTCCCGTTCAAGCCCTTCGGGGACAGCCTTTTAGCGAAAACCACTCGATCCTTTAGTTCGAGCCTAGAGACACTCAGAGATGCCAGGATGGAAACATTTCTAACATACTCGAGCTGCATTTCTTGGAGGATCCTACTAGGCGAGAGAAGAAGAGAGGAGTTTAGAAAGCCATGAGAAGTTTTTCACAAAAACACTCACTTCATTCAAGGGACTCTGCCCAACACAATACAGACTCCTTGCCTTATATAGGCCAAAGGGAGACACAAACAGACAAAGACCAACTAACGGGTCCAGAACGTAACAAAGGCTCCTAACGAGATTTTCGGGAGGGAATTATTCGCACACTATGAACAAGCACTGCATCGTGAACGAACCGCTTCGCATTTTTCCCTAGCCTAGTGAACAAAGTAACTTTGCTACAGTGACTTTGTACGGACAACGGCATTTCAGCGGTCTCGTCCGTCACGGGCATTGTAGCTGTTATGGGAGTCATCTGAGCTGTAATTTGATGCAAAGAGGTGTTCTTCATACTTTTGTTTAAGAGCTTCAAGATCTACAGGTGAGAGAATTTGTCTTGACGAGGATGCTTCATGTGCCCAATGTGAGGCTTCTTCTTGTGCCCAATTGGTGTTGTCGTCAGGATCAGGGATGCTTGGCTAAGGCCAGTTGGCTGGATCTTTGTAGAAGGATACATTCATGTTCTGAGATAAGGATGAAGATCCTGAAGCATAGGGATCCTGGGACAAAGGACCTCCCCATCTAGCATAGGGGTCTTGAGTGGATTGGACAATGTCGTCTGCATCTGTCATTTCATGCTCCTAGGATGACGCTGCTTGTCTGAAATCATCGAGTGCTTCCTTGGCTTGTGGTGTGAGTTCATAATGATCCCAAGAGGCATGGGCATTATAATTCCATATTTCATGAGGGACAATTTTGTTTTCTTGGCAAAGAATTCTTTGAAGCTCTCGCATGCGATGTTCGAATATCCGACAAAGCTTGGATACGATCCGTGAATTCGGGCTTCTCTCGCTGTCCGATATGGTTTATAGGATGTGGTTCCTATTTCCCGTGGTTCATTAATTATGCTACCATTGTTTCTGAAAAAATGCCATGGTCGCTTAAAAACAAAATGGTATGGACTTCGGGATTTGGTGTTATGGTTCTTAGTTCTTTCTCTAAAAGATGTTTCCAATGAGTTGGAGGATAAAACCAGTTGAGAAAGTCTAAAAGATTTTTGTCACTTTCTCTTTCAACATTACCTTTTCCGAGCATGAAAATCCTTGTGAGGTTGGCAATGAATCTTTTGGTTGGAATCTCCATAGCTATTAGGTACTTGTTGGTTAAGTACCATAATAACTTTTGAGTTGATCGGAAAATCATCTTCCTTCCGGGTAAGAGGATGAATGAATGGATAATCTGTATTCAACCCAAAAGGATAGAGAATGGAACCTCCGTTGAATCGGAATAGTTCGGTATGGCATTGCCACATGAGACTATCGATGTTTTCACCGAGACGGTCGTGCTGGATTTCTTCAATGATTTCCCCTCGGGGATATTTCCAGTGGGGCGGACCTTTGATCTTCTCGATCTTGTATTTCTTTCCATAATTGAGCATATGGAAGGCAGGTCTCTTGATGTACATATTGATTTCTGCGGGTGCTTTTGGCCTTGACAAGAAGTCAGCAAGCACATTCTTCTTTACAGGAATGTGTTTGGTTTCAAAAGAGTATTTTGAAAACCATTCAGCCCATCGAAGCAACTGGGAATTCGGGATTTGCTTTTGCTTGAACTTGGTCATCTGTGGAAAAAATGCCATATCTAGTTCTACTAAGAAATGGTGACCGATGAGATGGAACTCAAATTTTTTGATCTCGTTTTTGACTGCTAAGATCTCTTTGAAAGTGGAATGGTAATGCATTTCAGCTTGAGAAAATTTTCCACTTTTATAAGCACAAAGGTGCCTCTTACCATCAATTTCTTCGAACAGGACTGCTGCCCAGTATTCGTCACTGGCGTCGGTCTGAAGGATTCTTTTCCCCGTTGATGGTATTTGTAGCGGTGGGAGATTTTGCATAATCTCCTTAAGCTCAAAGAACTCGCTTTGGTTTGGGTCTTTCCTCAAGATGGGGGATTCTTCTTCAACATTGACTGGAGTGGGATCAGCAGTTTTGCGATGTTTGGAACAAAATCCCTGAGATAATTAATTATCCTAAGAAATTGCTGAACTTCTTTTGTGGTGAGTTTTTCTTCAGGAAATTTCAATAATTCCTGTGCAATGTGTGGCCCTGGGTAGTACGTACCTTTATTGAGGTGCATACCAAGAAATTCAATTTCGTCCGGGCAATATTCATTTTTCTCGAGAAAGCATGATGCCATGCTTCCTCACAATTTCTGCAAATTGTTCAAGGAGTTGGCAGTGCGACTGCTATCAGGACTGTAGAGCAGAATATCATCAATGTAGACTGCAGCACTTGACAGGATTGGCTGGAAAATTCGGCACATGGCCTTTTGAAAGAGGGATGGGGCAACTTTCAAACCAAAAGGAAGGACTTTCCACTGGAAGTGTTGGTTTGGGATACGTAACCCCGTTTTTTTGGGTCTGTCATCAAGATGAATGCCCAATTGCCGAAATCCGGCTTTGAGGTCGAATTTGGAATAGATATGGGCTTTGGTTAGGCCAAAGAAAGAGAGAATCTCTTGAAGGTAAAGGGAACTTATCATCTTGGAGAAAAAGATTGAGAGGTTGATAGTTGATCACCGTCTCATTTTTCCCCGGTTTGCTCGGCAAAGACGCTTATTAACATAAAAGGCTTCACAAGCCCATTGAGAGTTGGATAGTTCAATAAGTCCTTGCTGGAGAAGTTCGAGCATTCCCTTTGTGCTAGAGTTAAATGTTCTGGATTCATTCCCGAGTGACTCGCCTTGGTTGGATTTATATCTTCATTCTTTTTGAACGGAAGGCGAACAAAAAACTCTGGATTTTCCCATAAGGGATGAGAACATTTTTGAGCAAACTCAGCATGAGATTCTGAGCATGATTGAAGCAAATTTTGCATGATTGGATCTAATAGACTCATATGAATGGAAAAGAGTCTTTGAATATTGACGAACTCAGAGAATTGGTCCCTATACTTAAGACCTTTTCCAGGAATGATTCGAAGTTGAGCGATTTGAGTCATAATATCCCACCCAATTATCGATCTTTATTGGGGAGATTGGATCCAAAGATTTTGGTTGTGATAGAACACTCGGGGAAAGAATTGGACAGTTATAGGAGTAGTTCGACATTTGTGGAGAAAGTATCTCTAGACGCGAGAATTGAAGTATCGGACATGAGAAGTCCAATATTCTTCGGCAGAATTTTGGTGTCCAAGATGGAACAACTTGCTCTTGTGTCAATAAGAGCAATGACATTGATTGGTTTTGCAAACTTGGAAGTGAAGATTTTTACAGGAAAATGGGGACACTGGGTTTGGCTTGAGAATATGTTAGGAGGTTGTTACGAGGATGCAAGAGATATATGAAAAATCTCTTCGATTCTCGTCGATTCGGTTTCACCGGAAGTTTGATAGGAAGGGATGATACAAAGAGTATGTTCTGATGGCTCTTCATCAGCGGAGAATAGGGATTCAATATCATCATTTTCAAGAGAAATTCCAGTTTCATTCTCAATATGATGAATTAAACGATTCTGACCTTTTTTCGCCTGGGGACAATTTTTGGCAAAATGTCCTTTCTGGTTGCAGATGAAACATCTGTTTGATTTCTTGTGGCCTGCGCGATCCTTCCTTTTACGTAGATATCGCCATTTCTTCTTCCTTCGGAAGTGTTTGGAACTATGTTTGTACTTTTTGATGCTGTACTTCTTGAAGTGTCTGTTCTTTCGGCAATATTTTCCACAATCGCCATCGCAATCATTTTTGGAACACTTGATCTTCAGCTTTTGGCGGGAACAGGCTGCTTCAAGACCTTTGTCTTCTATAATGTAAGAGCGGACCATCTGTCTCTTCAAACAAAGCTCTTCAAGACACAGATTAATTTCTTGCTGTATTTCTCCCAAAGGAATGTCTTGTACCCTTTTTGCTTTCCAAAAAAGGATCTTTCAACCATCTGGGTCAATTCTTTGGGAATAGAAGTCAGGAAGACATGCTTCAAATTTGAATCAGCTCCAAGCTGATAAAAGAGTTTAAGCATCTCCCTATAGTGTTTATCAAGATGCTTCTTCTGGAGAGAACATCATTTACTTTCAAAGAATTCTTTTCTTTTTAGTTCGACAAGGTCAGTGGGTTTCCTTATAAAGAAATGATATAAGATGGTGATGGCATGGCCAAAATCAGTGACATCGAAAATGAATCGGTCTTGTTCGGATACCGATTTCCACCAGTTTTTAGGCTTCCGAAACCTCGGTGACGAAGTTGTAGAGAACATCATTCATATCATGGTTGGTAAGGGATTGAGTATTCAACCAAGTATGAAATTCTTTGAATCTTTCTGGCCATTTGTGATAAGAAATATCATCAATGGTGAAGAACTGTTTTGATGCCATGGACACATGTTGTCCGGTACTATGTTGGACAACTTCTGGATCAGAATAATTAGATTCCATTTCAATATCTGGAGCTGGAGGATCAGCCACATATATGGATGAAGTGATTGGTGCTTCAGGAGGGGAATGAATAGCAGGAATTGAAAAAGATGAGGAGGATGCAAGAGATATCGAATCTGGTTCGGAATCAAAGATGTCAGGAAAAGTTTGTTCTGCTGGAAAGAGAGCCTAGTCTTTTTGGATAGCATAATCAACAGGATTAGATTGTTCCTGAGTACCCAAATCCTTTAGAAAGGATTCTAGAGGGTTTGAAAGCATCATTTGATCTGGCCTTTCTCTGATAACCACAGAAGAGGTTGGCCTGGTTGGCCCAGAGAAAGAGGTTGGCCTCGTTGGCCCTTCCCGGCCTTTCTTTTTCTTTTCCTTTCTCCTTCCTTTGTTTTCGAGTGAGCTCTTTAAGACGATCTCTCATGCTTGCCATATCTGGTTCCTTCCTGTAAGGATCTTCTGGAATGGCAGCAAAGATAGACGTCTGAGGCGAGGGGGGTACGTAACCGGTTCTCACAGTAGGTGCTAGCGGATCGAAATGTCGAAACCTTCCTTCTTCAAGGATTTGAATCTGTCTCTTGAGCTTCTCTATTTACGGGTCGGGCTTTCAAGAGAATGATACCCGAGGCGTTGTCCCGATTCCAAGGCCTCAAGTCTTTTGTGGAATTCGAAAAGCAATTTTTGGTAGACTCATCGTGTCTTTGAAGATCTTGTTGGACATTCCCGATCTTGTAATCAATGACTTTGAAAGCATTGTTTTGTGCCATCAAAGTCTCGATTGCCAATTTAGGACAACTTCAAAGCGTAGTAGTCTTTTTGGTCTTCCATGCTCATCTACCTCGTTAGGGGTAGATATTTTGGGAGTATGGCAAAACCTTTTTGTGGATCAAGTATACTCTTACGGAGCGGGAATGTAAGTCCGGACTGTTCACGGACAAGAGGGGGGAAGTCCGTATCTTGGAACATGGCAATGGAAGAGACAGTTTGCTTTTCTGGTGGAACTTCAAATGGGTAAGAGTTTTTCTTAGCCCATTTCAGAATTGGCTTGTAGAAAGGGGAGAGAGCTGGTTTCTTCTGAGGTGGAGAAGGTGGAGGTGATGGTGGTGGAGAGTTTGTAGGTGCAACAGTATATTTTGGTGGTGGAGGAGGTGCGTAGGAAACTACGTACTGGTATTTGTCACACTCACCAAGAGTATCAACAGATGGATCTCCGTTTAAGTACTGTTGAAACAGAGGATCTCTCTTTTTCTTTCACCGAGGTGGAGGTTTTTCGAATGGATCAACCTCATCAGGAGATTTCGTGCAAGAGGAGCACTGGCAAAAAGGATCCCAAAAACAATGACCATATGGGTCTTTATAGTAATGGACTGACTATCCATCACTTTGAAAATGTCGGACGTGCTTTTTTGGGTCTGGCTCGGAAATAGCTTGAGGAACACATGGTTCGATCATAAAAAGAGTTTGGAAGATAGATGGACTACCTTCTTCCTTTTCTTTGCCGAACTTGATGGAAACAGTTCCATCTTTCTTTCGGATAAATTCGAAATCCGAGGACTGGATGGGCTTACTGTTCTGGTGCAGCTTTTCATAGTTTGTGATCCATGTATCTGGGAGAAGAGTGGCTAACTTCTCCTTCGGAATCTGTCTGGGAACATGAATACAAGAAGCTTGATCATTTTGCATGGAGATGAACAAAGCATCTTCATTTCCATTGTTGAAGTTTAGATCAAGAGCATGGTTACGCACTCGATAAACCATCTGGTAGTGGAGCGTTGCAGCAACAGAGTCAGCAGTCTGAGAGGCTCCCGTGAGTTGAACCTGTACTTTCATAAAAGAAAGTAACTGTGAATCTGAAAGAGCAATATTAAAGTTTGGATATAAAGTGACAAACACTGTGCCGCATTCAAAGTGGTTTGAATCGTGCCAATACAAGCATGTTGGTACTCTAGAAAGCGAGTATCCAATAATGCTATCCTAGCAACAACGGGTAAACCTTTGCGACCATGAAAGGTAAGAGCAAGACGAACAGCACCATAATGAATATGAGTGTAACCTGCTTTGGGTCCACCATGCAGGAAATTCGGAGGTATCGGAGAGTAACAAAGTACTCTTTTTCGAAAGAGCGGAATAGGGTCTTGGTCAAACTTGGAAGATCGAACGTACTCTTTTACTTGCTTTGGGGTTTGATGGATGAGTTGACGAATGGAGCGGATGGGTGAAAAGGATGAACTGGGTTTAGCAAAAGTGGAGTATGGGTTCATAAGAGGAAGTTGGGTTTCAGAGATCCTGGTTTCATCACTAAGAGAGACTTCATAAAGATAATCTATCTTAGAAGCATTAGAGACACGGAATTCGGGAGGAGTGGATGATGAAGGAGCAAGAGAAACAGGAGTTTCGAGAATTTCTGGTTCTGTAGACATAGTGGGAGAAGGATCTTCTCTGCACTGGATTCACCTACCAAGCGCATGGAACGAATACTGTTACAAACAAATCCATGGCTCTGATACCATTGAGGGGACCTAGACTTAGAACCAGGGAAGACGAAGTCAATTTTCTGCGAGTATGCATCCCACAAAGGGCGAACACTCCCGTTCAAGCCCTTCGGGGACAGCCTTTTAGTAGAAAACCACTCGGTCCTTTAGTTCGAGCCTAGAGACACTCGAGATGCTAGGATGGAAACATTTCTAACATACTCGAGCTGCATTTCTTGGAGGATCCTATCAGGCGAGAGAAGAAGAGAGGAGTTTAGAAAGCCATGAGAAGTTTTTCACAAAAACACTCACTTCATTCAAGGGACTCTGCCCAACACAATACAAACTCCTTGCCTTATATAGGCCAAAGGGAGACACAAACAGACAAAGACCAACTAACGGGTCCAGGAACAGAACAAAGGCTTCGGAACGAGATTTCCGGGAGGGAATTATTCGCACACTATGGGATGCATACCTGCAGAAAATTGACTTCGTCTTCCCTGGTTCTAAGTCTAGGTCCCCTCAATGGTTAAATGACATGTGACAATTGACCGGTATACTAATTTGGGATTTTGCACTCTATTTGTCACAGTTTACAATTTTTGCGATTTTTTTGTGGTATTAATCTAATTTAGCGGGGGGTATATTAGTCACAAATTTACCGCCTTTGGGGTTTTTTTAGTCGAATAAATTAGTTTGGGGTAAATTTGTCATAAATGTACCAGTCTAGGGTTTTTTATAGTTAGTCGGGGTAAATTTGTCACAAGTGTACCAGTTTGGGGTTTTTCAAGGTATTAACCCTTAATTTTACGATGAATGAACAAATTTGTGCGGGTGAATTTTCGGTAGCTATTTGATTCGACTCACCATCATGTGCAGGCAATCATTTTATAGTCCCCAAATTCAAGTTCAAGCTTACATCTAGCCTGATTTATGAGACTAACGGGTTTCAAAGGAAGAAAAAAAATTAAAGAATAGATCATAATATCTTGCTTAATTTACTGAAAATCTATATATTAAATAAATTGGTCGTTCAAATCAGTTGGTAAAAATAAATTAAATTCATAAGGAAAAAGTGTCAAAAAATTCCTAAATCTGTATGTATTTATGCTAATTCGGTCTTAAAAATTTTTATTGATACCAATTTAGTTCTAAATATTTTGATTTTGTGCCAATCCAATCAATTCAGCTAATTTTGGCTGGATGTGAATGTCAATTGGCCTTCATGACACGGCTGACGTCGACATGAACAAATTTCAATAATATTTTACAAATTTATTTATTTATTTATTCTTTTCTTTTCTTTTTCCGTTTTTTCTTTTTTTTCCCCCTTCCTCTTCCTCTAGCTGTTCACTAGATCTAGGCGACCAACCAGAGGCGAGGGACCTTGTTGGCCATTGGCAAGACTTGACCTCACCAGCCTAGTGTGAGGCTGCCCTTGTGGTCTCTGACAAGGGCTCAAGCCTTGCTAGGGGTTGCGCATGCCTCACCAGAAGCTAGTGAGGTCCCTCGCCCCTAGACCTTGGTGACCGGTAGGGAAGAACAAAAGAAAGGAGATAAAAAGGATAAAAAATAGAGAAAACAAAAATTCTTAAAAATCTTAACATATTATTAAAAGTTATCAACGTTAGTATCGGTTATGTCATATAAGTCAATCGGCGTTCATGTCAACAATATTCAATCAAAATTAGTCGGAAGAACTAAAATGACACTTTGAGTCAAAAGATTTAAAATTAAATTGACATTATATTATGTTTAAAATTAAATTATCATAAATATAATAACTCCAGGATTTTTCTGACACTTCTTTTTCAAATTCACGTGCTTTTTGGAAAATTCATAGGACCATGAAAGAAAAAAAATTGCTAAGAACCAACAGGTCGTTTGACCCAAGCCGTCTAGGCGGCGCTAATAGCGTCGCTCCAGAAGTAATTTCCAATCGTGGTCACGTTGGTGTAATTTAAAAAGCAAAGTTTATTTATCTGCGGGCCCTAATTTTGGTCGTAGATGACAAAAATCGCCTTGTAATCTCAGATTATGCATGCTCGTTCGTGCATCGCGAGAGGGAGGGCGATCAACTCACAACGCTTGCTTTGTCAGTAATTCCAAAACGGCGGCGTCGCCCTCCGCCCACGCGGCCCCTTCTTTTGGGGAAAGCGCCGAATTTTCTTTCGGGTTGATGCCCGAAACGGCGTCGTCGCGGTCCGATGCGGCGGCGCCTTCTTTTGGGAAAGCACTGAATCCTCTTATCAAAACCGAAAAAGAAAAGGAGGGAGGAGAGAGAAAAAGAGAAGATACCAAGAGGAAGGGGAGGGCGGAGCAAGGCGAAGCCACCATCCCACCTACATGGGTCGGGTTGGGGCCGGGCCGGGGATCCGGAAGGGCGAATGGACAAAAGGATTTGGACAGCGACCTGACATTTAAAAGACTTTAGGGTCACTCGGCCTTTTGCTCAAAGTCTGATTCCATTCATTCTCGGATGATTTTGAGGTGTATTTTATGACATAGACAGCAAATTAAACGCGATTTCCAAACCTAACTAGGTTTGGGCCCGGTTTATAATTATGGCTGATCCCATCATGAAATAGAAATCATCGAAGAGGATGGGGTCAGTGCGATATGCGATTGGAGTTCTTTTGACTTCCAATTTAATTATGTGGTAGAGTGCGGTAGCTACAACATGAATCGAATATAAGAGACTTTTTATGGCGATGTATAGAAGGCTAATTACACTGATTGCACCTTTCCTTTAAAAAAAAAAAGGATAATGAATGTGCAAATACAAAAATTTGTTTTCGTGAGTTAGTCCCAAAACCATTTTTTTACTGTTCATTTAAACCTCAGAAATTGTTTATGGCTTACACTTTAGGACTGTTATTATTGGCAAGGGGTTGCTTGCCCTCGTTTGTGCAATGGTGCCGGGGGCTTACCGCCCTTATGCAGTCTCGAACCTCTCAACATTTTCTTATGAAAAATTTTAAGAGGAAGGGAAGTTAGCCCATTCCAAAAGTTAGGGCATTCCATAGGCTTAGAAGGCCTCATATTAGTAAATTTACAGATCACTTATTATAGAGGACTGTTGGCAGCAAGATTTAAATTTAGCCAGGGTGTGTGTAGAGTTCAAACCTCACCAGCAGAGTTAACCTACTTTGACCTCTCGATATTTCTCTCCCCCTCTATTTATTTTATCTTTAATTTCCCTTAGTATTTCAATTTTTTTTTTACGTGGCAAAAATAGATGAATCTACAAAAAGAATCACCTCTACCTGAAACTAATGTCAATTCTGAAATAACTTAAGTGATGGATTATAACAAAATTTCAGGAACCAAATGAACGAAGAAAAAGTTTGATACTAAAGCGATCGATCGACACTCGTTTTGATCATTCATTGTCATAATCGAAAATGAAAAAAAAAGAAAAAGAAACTGAAGGAGAGGAAATTCTCTCTTCCTGGCCTTTTTCCAAAATTTTCAATTCTAGGTCATTTTTACCAGCTCGAAAATTGACAATTAACTTTTTCTTTCTTTTTTTGTTCACATTTTTTTATTGGTTACCGTGGGCTAGAAGGAGCATAAGTATCATCGTCATCGTCGTCTCCGCTGTCGATATATTCTTTCAGGAGAGAAGGGGTGACGAAGCACCGAATCAATGGAGACCCCAAGCCCGACGTTTCATCTCTCCCACCGATAGAAAAAGCGAAAAGCCCTTCCTCTCTCCCCTGGAAAGCGACCATCCGCGGAAGCCCGACCCCCCAACACGACGTCGTCTCCCTCTCCCTCTCCCTCTCCCTCTCCCACCCTCTCGCAACCCTATCAGGTACGATTCTTTCCTTCCCTCTTTCTGGGTTCCTTGTCTCTAGGCTTTCCGATTGATGCTTGATTGGGGCGATGTTGGGTCCGGCGCTTCCTGGGGGCGAGGTGGGTGTCCTTATCGGGTCGAGCTGCTTGCTGGGTTTCGGTTTTCTTGGAGAATTTATGGTGGGTTGTGCGCGCGGATTGTGCTTTCTTGGAAGTGTTCTTGGGAATTTTCTTCTTGTTTCTCTGTCTTGGGTGACGGGGGGTTAGTCAACGGGGTCAAATTCCGGGATTCTTTAATTGGGTTTTTATTTATCTAGGGGTGAATTTTTACGATCGCGGTAATGCGGATCGCGTCTTCCGCTTCTGGCTTAGGGTCAGCTGCTGACGCGATTTTGCCTGGAAAGTTGAAAGATTTTGCCGCTTGTCGAAAGAATTAGAGAATTGAAATTGTTCTTCCCAAGTAGCAGGACTGATCTTGAATTATTTTGCTGGAAAAAAGGACTTTGAATTATTTTGCTGGCAAAAAGGACTGTTTCCCTTTACTTTTTTCATAATTTAGATGTCTTTGGGTGTATGCCCTTTGCCCTGCTTAAGTCGTACTGTTTACTTGTTGGCAATGAGAGCATTTGGGAAGGTTCAAGTTTTTTGCCATGAACCATAATTTTTCTTGCCAGAGCTGAAATTTTCTTCTGGTGTGACAGCTATTGAAGAATATTTGGCAACACTTAGTTTTCTTTGGTTGAGTGATCTAGCTTCTTACATCACATCTGGTCCTTTCTCGTGTTAAATTGCTTTTGGATGGTCAAAAAAAAAAAAAAAAAAGTGAGTGGGTAGTTGTTATTTAAGTATGTTGTATTGAGATCTTCTCTACCAGATAAAAAATTGTCCACCCGTGTTCTTTAATTTGAAGTTGAGATAATCTAGTAGCTGTTGAAGTTCAAGCTTGTGATCTTATGCACTGCTTCAATTACGGTCTTATGAATCTGACATGGTCTTTGAATCTTTGCAGGCTGAAATTGATAATAGTTTGTCCTCTAGCTGATTGGGCTGCCCTGAACAAGTTTGATTTCTCCTTGTGTCAAGGAGTCAGGGTAAAGGCTGTGTTCTTGTCTGCCAGTTCTATGCTATCTTTATATTCTATTTGGTGGTTGCACTTAGATGGATGTTCCCTCAGTGGAACAACATTCTGATAGCCTGCCAGACACTTACCCATTGTTGATGGAGAGGGCAGAGAACGCTAGCAGAGGTGAGCTTATTATCGACATAAGGAGCAGTGATGCTGCTTCATCTAGTTCGCATCATGAGAGGTCTTCTAATGGCTTGGATACATTGCAAAATCAAGACAGAAATGCGACTATTTCAAGACCACCAACTTCTCAAACATCAATCCCTCCTAGCAACAATTCAAACACTAGAAGTTCCTCATTTGGAAGGAGAGGGGATGCCCGTCGCCGCCGTAGTCCACTGAATTCGGGGATGTGGATATCTATCGAACTAGGTCTCACGGTGAGCCAGATTGTTGCATCTATTGTTGTTTTGTCTGTGTCCAAGAATGAGCATCCGCGTGCTCCATTGTTCTTGTGGATTGTGGGTTACGCAGCTGGATGTGTGGCGACGTTGCCTCTTCTGTATTGGCGCTATCGCAATCGTAATCAGGTCTCAGAGCAAGAGTCAAATCAACCGCGCCAAGGTCCAGCTCAGATAAGCGTGCCCGCTGGGCCATTTTCTCTTTCAGTAACAAGAACTACAGATGCAGATGATCGCCATACCACAACTTTGTCCCCTAGGAGTGGTCAAAGAGCAGGAGTACTGAATGCAAGGTATTTATATATTTTTATTCGTGAATGTTGCAGAAGTTGTTAATCTGTTGGTACGGCTTATTGCTCTATGGTTTGCGAGTGGGAAAAGCTACATTACTTCGTTTATCTTTTTATATGTGAATATTTAACCTTAGTAATGACTTTCGCTTCAGGTAATATGTATTTCATCAGGCCAATTTTGTTTCTTACCCGATGAAGTTCCATTCGTTTCTTTGTAATAGACAGAAATATTAAATTTTATTCTGGCCATGACAAAAATAAGTGCCCAAATGAGGCATTGGAAAGATGAAGTTGGTTTAAGGAAACTCCATTTAGCTTTTATTCATCAGTCTTCGTTGTACAACACTTCCAATCTAGCTTTCCTCATGCCCTCTGTTTTTTCTTATTGCGACTTATCGGTTAGTCTTGGGCGTCTTTAGGGAAAAATGAAACATTATGCCTTACTTACTGAAAAGATTCATCCTGTTATAATGTTGGGTTGCTTACATTTTGCCTATGTAAAGCTTGCTATTCAACTTTTTGTATCTGTACTAAGGTTGCAGTTTAGTAATTAGGCACCTATTAATCCGTGTTTCTGTAATTGACCAAAAGACTATAGATCCACACACACAAACACATTGGTTGCTCTTGTGAAGAATAATCAATCTGTTTTTGAAGTCATATAATCCCGCTGATGGAATAGGTGATAGGTCACACATATCAGCTGATGATTTGATCGATTGGATCTGCTGATATCTTCTGCTTTCCCAAAATCTGAGCACGCACTAATTTGAAGTTGGAGTTAATGGTTCTTTTATCTCTCTTTCCTTAATTGAGCTTGAAAGCCTAGCGACTTCAGAGTTGGTTTTGATTAATTTTGTGACCTTGTACTTTCCCAAATGAACTTTCTCCTTGATACCACGTTTTTGTTTATGAGGGCTTTTCCCCAGGTAAAACATAGGTCAGATCCATCTTGTAATATTCTTCAATTAAAAAAGCCTATGTCAACTTGTTTTAATGTGGCCACTACTCATTGTCGAGATGTTTTGAGCATCATTTATTTAGTTTTGCTTATCCCGTGGTTATGGCAATCCCCATAACTTTTATTCTGTATCTTCTCTTCTTTTCTAGGGTTTTCTCCTCCTCCTTTTTATAGGTAATGGTCTTCCCCTGGCCAACTGTTTTGACCCTCCAAAACCCTATGAATGAGACATTTGATCCTTTGGACTATCTACAGATGACTCTTACCAACTATTCATTAGGTTTCTCATCGAGAGAACCTTTTGTTTTCTACTTTGGCATAAAAGGAGGGCTGCATTTTTTCTAATAGGCCTGCTTAGGTGGTCTTTGACTATCATGTTTTGTTCATGTGAGGCAGACTGAAGGCGCTGATGGAATACTTCAAAATGGGCTTGGACTGCTTCTTTGCAATTTGGTTTGTGGTGGGGAATGTGTGGATCTTTGGAGGCCACTCATCTGCTAACGAGGCTCCCAATATGTATAGGTAATGTATATAAATTTCCTTTTCCTTTTTCAAATCTGAAAGTTTGTTGAATAGAATTCTGGTAATCATGTTTACTGTATCCTTTATTCTTGTTATTACTTTTCACTTATTTCCATTTTCTTCTTTGTGCAGACTATGTATAGTGTTTCTTACCTTTAGCTGCATCGGATATGCAATGCCCTTTATTCTATGTGCAACAATTTGCTGTTGCCTGCCCTGCATAATTTCAATCCTTGGATTTAGAGAAGATTTGTCCAGGACAAGAGGAGCCACAGATGAAGCAATTCATGCACTGCCGACCTACAAGTTTAAGTTAAAGAAGAACAGAAATAGCAGTGATACAGAAAACTCAGCTTCTGGTGAAGGATTAATAGCTGCTGGAACAGAGAAGGAGCGTATGATTTCTGGGGATGATGCTGTAAGTAAACCCTCATTTTCCTACCACGAAGCTTCTTTTGAGAGAATTGGAGGTCTCTCATATTGATCATCTCTTACTAGTGTATAGCCTGATTTCTTTATGGTTGGATGCTTAACAAAATCCCTGTCCATGCTATATTCAAATTCTAAGTAAACAAAAAACCAACAAAATCAAGGTCCATGCAGTTACCCTGTTGATGAGACAAGACCCAACTTGTGTCGGTAATTCTGTTGAATACAGCTTCTTTAATCAACTTGGGGTAATAAATTTCATGGAAACACTTAATATTATTCCTTTTCAGAAGGAGATCAAGAATGATTGTGCCTCAGATATAGTTGTAGTTTCCTGATAATGAAATTAAAGAGGTGAAGTTTAGAATAGTGTATAACCGGAGCCAGAGATTTGTGTTAAATTAATCGACACTGCTTATCAAAGCTGCTGATCTTCCAAGCTGAATTCTGATGGTTCATGAGGTGGATCATGAGGTGGATCTTCTCCTGTGAGACCGATTGCTAGATGAAAGTAACTCATGCCCATGATTATGAACTAGTTATTAGGATGACGAGGGCTTTTGTCTGTTCAATATTCTTGATATACCTTTGGTTGACAATCACATTCTTGACCGGTATCTTCGTGCCGGTTATTTAAGCTGGAGAAGACGATAGCTCTAGCTCTTTTGATGGTTTTCTTAAGCATGTGTGCTTTAATAGCATCTGGCTTTTTTTCTTCTCAATATTTACTTGGTCCGGTTGGTCCGGTTGGTCCGGGAGCTTCCTGATTATTCCGTTGCTGTAATTTATATGCAGGTCTGTTGCATATGCTTAGCAAAATATGCAAACAATGACGAGCTGAGGGAGCTTCCATGCAGCCATTTCTTCCACAAGGAGTGCGTGGATAAGTGGCTGAAAATCAATGCATTGTGCCCTCTATGCAAGAGTGAGGTCGGGATACTCACGCCGGTATCGGAATCCAGTACTGGTGCCACCTAGCAAAGTGATTTCACCAAGATGATGACAGCCCCTCAGCATGCTGCTTTTAGCGGCAGAACCATAACTGCAGCTGCGAACCACAGGATCTCATATCTCCCATGATGATCGGCGATTGTAATGGTTCGAAATCTACCTTTTTCTTGGTTTCCTTGCGACTGAGGGTGACTGGGAAAGAGGAGTTGGCAGCTGTAGCCTGTAGCTTTGTGTGCGGCTGTGCTGCTTATGTGATATAGAAAGACAATGGGATGATTTTAGGAAACACTGTATCGTGCCTCTTAATGAGATTGGTACTTGGTAGTGACTTCGTCACTTGGATGATATATATCGTTACAGTCGTGGGTTGCTAACTCAAGACCCGTAATTCACGGCAATGGAAGGGTGTTAACAATCTCTCTCTCTCTCTTCCCCTCCCCATCATGGGTAGTGGTGCCTTTTTCTAGGAAAAAAAATGTATAATTTGTTAAATATCTTTCCAAAATGATCGCTTGAATCTCTTATGAGAGAATGAACGAATTAAAGATATCATCATTCACGAAACGTCGCGCTGTTTCTACTCCTTTTTTGATTTAAACATTTAATTTCTTTTATGTTTTGACCGTACCACCTATCATGGGATCACTATTTTTGATATAAATTTACAATTATTATTTGGTTAATTCTTTTTAATTTGTTTCGTATTTTTTTTTCCTTATGTGTCTCAGTTTCCTTTTTTCTTTCGTTCCTTTCACGCCTTTGACTTCTCCGTTCTTGTAAATCATCTCCTAGTTTCACGTCTTTGACTTCTCCGCTCTTGCAAATCGTCTCTTAGTTTACTCTTTTAGAGGTCAAGTCTATTCTTTCAATGCCACCCACTCCTCCTTCCATAAATCCTTCCTGTATTTGCGATCTCTAAGAGAACTAATTTCTTCAATCTGCGCCCTCCTCGTTCACTATTGGAGGTATGATTTTGATGAAAACTTGTTTTTTTTTTTTTTTCCTTTTTGAAAATGTCTTGATATTGTGTGTTAGGATGCGTTTAGTAACGTTTCTATTAAAAAATTGTTCTAGAGAATAGAAATTAAAAAAATTATTTCGCTCCAGGGAACAATTTTTGAACAGAAAAAAAATGCGTTTGGTAAATTTATTCTGGAATAGACAAAGAACAAAAACATGTTTGGTAAACTTGTATAATTTTTTTTGTTTCTTTTAATTTTTTATTTAATTTTTCCTATTTTATATTTTATTTGCCCTTTTTTATTTTTTTCTTCCTTTTGGCCGGTCGCCGCCTTGGCCATGGCCGACCACCGACCGACGGGGTCGTCGGCCTCGCCCGGCCATGGCGAGGCTCAGCCTTGCCGAGCCACCGCCCGGTGACGCTAACGTAGCGGTGGCTCGGCAACACTAAGCTTCGCCAGTGGCTGGGTGAGCTCGACCTCGCCGAGCCACCGTTAGCGATGCCAACCTAGCAATGGCTCGGCGAGGCTCTGGCAAGCTCGAGCTCACTCAACCAAGGCTAGGCCAAGCCTTGCCAGGGGTCGGCAACGCTTGGCCTTGTCGGGGCCGGCGACGCTCGGCGAGGTCGCCGGCCGCCGGAGCGTCGCCGGCCCTCAATGGCGTCTGCCAAAGTGTTCTAGAAATAAGAAACAATATTTCTATTCCAAATTTGTTCTTGGGAACAAAAAAATGGATTTGAAAAAAAAACGCAAACAAATGCGTTTTTGTTTTTTGTTATTGTGTTCATAAACACGGACCAGAAACACAAACAAACAGCCCCTTAGAATCCTGTGTTTAGAGTGAAGTGTGCATCCAAATAGTGTAAAAATATAAATAATTAATTGTGCAAATGCTTTGTAGTCTATAACATACTTGCATCCTATAGACTTTTACTCCATCTGGTTCAATTTCCTACTATTGTTTCCATAACATCTTCATCATCAATTTTGGGATGCTGTCGTTGCTTTTCATTAATTGACTAGTTGGAAATAATGATGCAGGATATGCTTAATCTGGTTGTTTGATCTCAAGAGGAGTCAAGGTAACCTATTTTCTTCGACGACAATGGAGGCCAAATTCTTTCACTTTCTCAAGATTGTAGGTGTTGAGATTTAAACCTAGAGAAATTAGGCTAAAGTCATGAGGTAGAGCTGACTGTTCCTCCCGCAGTGTGTTTTTTGCTTTAAGAATAATGTGATTTGCTGTATCAGAATCAACAACAATGTAGTCAACTATTTCGTCACTTGCCTATGGTGGAGAAAAAGGACTTGTTGGGGAGAACATCTTTGTGCCAAATGGCGATGCTAGCGAAAGTGTGGGGGACAATGGGGTTGGCAACTTGGCATCATAAATAAAAAACAGAGGATGATAGGGTTTGTGGAAGAAGAAGAAGAGGGAGGGTGAGTGGGAGGCGTGAAGGGAATGACTTGCAATAGAGAAAATAAAGAGACAATTTGCAAGAGTGGAGATTTGAGATATCAAAGGCGTTGAAAGAAAGAAGAAGAATAAGAAGAATAAAAGGGGCTCCCACAAGGAAAAAAAAAAGAAACAAAAAAGAAAAGTTAGACCAAATAATACGGAAAGGATGTAGAGTTGTACCGGAAGTAGTTGATCTCATAAATGATGATATAGTGAAAAGGGAATGACTAAGTTAAAAGAGGGGTGGAAAAAGTATAGCCCTAATTTTAAACTAATAACATATTAATAATAGTTTTTTTTTTTTTATCGCAATGCTGTATTGTAAGATAGCATTTTTCATGATCTGACAATAGTATATATTCTATAATATTTTTTTTTTTTTTTGTTGTTATGACGATAATAAGATGTTTCATACTCTAATTGATTATTTTGTGCGTGGTTCAATAGTATTTTATGATTAAACAGTGAACCTTTTTAAGTTCATTAGTATTTTAAATTAGTAAAAATTGTAACATTAAATGAATTATGATAACAAATATTAGATGAACTTTTGCTATAAATGTAAACCTAAGTAATTTTTTTATTAAGCTAATAACATATTATAATTGTCCTCATTACAACTTCCTTCTAATTGTAGTGATCTTATATAAACAAGACCTCATAAAGTTCCAAATCAAATTTATCTAAAAATATAGAATCATTTATGATACTTAATAATGCTAATTCATTACTTATTATTTTATATAAATTCTTCGAATCATTTATGATATTTTTAGAATTCAGATGTAGTTATTGTTTAATAAAAGTATAATTTCAATAAATGCAAGTCTAATGAATTGAAAATTTAATTCACACAAATTCCATTCTATTCATTCTCCAACAACCCAACAAAGGAATCAACATGGCATTCCATTCTATTCTAATTATTTTATTTAAGGGATAAGTTCATTGAAAGTCTTAAAACTTATTATGAAAGTATAATTAAATCTTAAAACTTTTAAAAGTGTGATTAAGTCCCAAACTTATCACGAAAGTGCAATTGAGTCTTAAAATTTTCAAAAAGTGTAATCAAGTTCTAAAACTTTCAAAAAGTGTAATTAAGTCCTAAAACTTTCGAAAGTGTAATTAAGTCCTAAAACTTTCAAAAAGTGTAATTAAGTCTTAAAACTTGTTATAAAAGTATAATCGACTTTTAAAACTTTAAAAAAATGTTATCAACAAAAGAACTTGATTTGATTAATTTACAAATTTTAGAATTCCATTATACTTTTCGAAAGGTTTAGGACTTGATTGTATTTTTATAATAAGTTTTAGGATTTCATTACACTTTTGAAAGTTTTAGGACTAAATTGGGCTTTGTTGACAAGTTTTAAAACTTCAAATGCATTTATCTCTTTATTTAATTACAACCAATCAAAGAAAGGGGATTCTCTTTTTCATTCCATCACATATCACTCCTTTCTATCAAATCAAACGCACCGTGGACACCTATTTTATATCACATCTCCTTTGAACGACGTTATTAACAATTGAAACCTGTGGACTTGATTTTGGAACATGTTAAAAACATCCTTTATAACGGAAAATAGATTGAGTTCTTAGAAGAAGAAATATGAGACGTTTGAGGGTTAGGTTGTTGTGAAAATATGATGGCTTCGAAATGAGTTGAACAATGAAATCGGATCGAGTAAAACAACTCGGATTTTGAGACGTGATATCACGTTCTTTAAGGATTTATTTGCCCCACAACGTTGTTAATGGTCACCAGCAAAAATCCTCCAGGATACAACAAAGTCTCGGGTGAGAATATTAGATAGTAATTCTAGTATTTCTCTAGGGTCTCTCTAGGAAAAAAATTAGAAAAAATGGCTGTCGTTTTTAGAAAGAAAACTATAAAAGGAATAAAATGATCACTCACTCTTTCTTCCGAAATCTGACAAATATATATAAGACGCTCTTTAAACAAAGGCAATTCTTCGTGAAAATTGAACAAACACGACCTTTAGAAAATTGTTTGGATAAACAAATGTGACTCTTCGGAAGAAGTCGAAAACGAACAATTGCAACCTTTCGGGAAAAGTTAAAACCGAATAAGTAATTTTCCAAAGGTTGTCTTGAAAAGACACAAACAAAATTCGAAATTATTTTTTTTTAATTTCTAATTTTTATCAATTTTTCTTATTTCCAAAATTCTGAAAAATAAAAGGCAACCTTTGAATTTATTAAAAATTAATAACATAAAAATAAAAATAAAATAAAAGGATTAGCGCTAATTAAACCGCAAGCGCGCAAGTGCGCCAAATAATTGCGCACCCGCACACGGGTATGGTGAGGCCTAGCCTCGCCCAATTATTCCTTTGATCGTTCAAAGGAAATTTCACACTTTTAAATAGGCCCAATTCCTCCCACAAAACCTACGTGGGACAAGTAAAAAAAACACTCTCAGTTTGTTTCTTTTTATTAGATCAGACTTAATTTTGACAGGGCCTCTAAAGGCAACTTAGGTCCAGTTTCAGTAGGTGGGTTTCTTCATAACGAAACGAACAATTAGCTCGTTGTTTTCGTGCAAATTGTGGGAGTGTGCTTTTTGCTCAAAATACAACTTTGGGACATATATTTGAGTTTCAAAATGGCCATCTCGTTGGGCATTTTCGAGCTTATTGTGGAGGTGAGCTTGTAAGCGACTTTTTCCTTTCTTTGGAAATCTACTTCCTCTCTTAATTTTACGGACGTTTTCATTTCTCACATTTGGAAAATGTTAAGAGTATTTCCAACAAGTCAAGATGGTACGTACTTTTAGGGAAAGATTGGTTAGCAAATTGGATACTTTAATCATTTGATGTAGATGATACTTTAACATTAAATAGGCCACTGAGTGGTTCACTTCCTTTGTTGATAGGAGATCAAATGGGATAAAGTTTTACTAAGAGAGTATTTGTGTAGCCTTAGGGCTTTGCCCTCATTTCTTACCCCCTCAAATAAATAAATAAATAAATAAATAAATAAAAAACAAAAAAGGTATGCTCTGGTGAGGCCCAAGCCAAATAAGTAGTTTTAAGTCTAAAACTTGTCATACTTTAATACATTTAGAGAAAGATTTCATCAATATATGCACAAAAATAAAAAAAATTGTGCAAAAATATTTCCGATCATTAGAAGGTAAACGAATATTCAACACAAATATATAAAATCATTTCAAACATGATCTGAAAACATGAAGAGGGGGCTGCATAGTGGAAAGTAATATGGCATAAAATTAGATAGGATTAAACAAGCAGAAGAATGGGCATTCCGATCCTTCTTTGGGTTGCAATAATGAAACTATGAAAGAATTCTCATTTTGTCTAGTTTGATTTGGGGGGATAATTACAAAAAAAAAATTAAATCTATTATATGGTGACTAATTCAATTTAGGGTAATTATCACTTAATCTGGGTGTACATATTGTAGAATGGAATGAGAATCGAAGTCTAAAATTTTGACGTGAAATGTCAAAGTATAATATGGATAGAAAAAATTAATTCTCGACCTAGAAAGATACTTCAATTATTTATTTTAAGGTCAGGTGATTGCCTTGTGAGTAGAAAAAAATGAAAAACAAAATGAAGAAGCTAAAGTGATGCACATTTCAATTGGCAACACAAAAATATGGATCGACGTGGTAATCACAAGGGCAAAATCAAGTGTTAGTAGTGAGTACGGGAGCAAATATTTCTTTAATTTCAACTTTAATTACATATAATGCAACAAAGGCAAGAGTTTCACAACTCTGAGTGTATTATTGTAACAAGTTTCACAACTCTCGCCATCATTCTCTCATAACTATTTTTTGATCAACCAATGGAAAAAAGAAGAAGGAGAAAGTTATTAGCAAATATATACACAAAGCTAAACTTCGACGTGAAAGAAAAATGCATATTGCGTATATTAATAAGTAAGAAAAAACTGAATTAACCATGAAAAGAATTATCATATTTCACAGTCACATCGCATGCGCAATAATTTTAGTATCCCGTAAATCAGGCTCTTAGACAATGCTAATTTCAATCTATTACGGGAAAAAAAAAAACCCCATAAAAAAGCCACGCAGAATATGGACATGGAATATGATAATTATTAAATATCAGAGATAGCATCGTAATGGAAAAAGTAACCAAGAGAAAAACTTATCCTCTAAAATGGCGTAGAATCCTCGAATTTGAATTTGCATCTTTGTTATCTTGAAACATTTTAAGCCCATGACTTAAAGATAGACCGAATTTCCAATTATTTAGAGGCTGCTTAGTTACATTTGTAAAATCAAAATTTTCAGATTTTGAAAGCAAAAAATTAGTCTTTCATATGAAAATACCATTTGAATTGCTATGGATAAAGACAGTTATTTCTAACAAAAAAATCGATATAATCTATTATATTAAAAGCAGGAATTTTTGTTTTTCATGTACACAAAAGTGATTCTTACGATTTTTAATTTTAGATTAAGGGAAGGAAATTTTAACTCAAAAAGTCTCTTTTATTTATTTATTTTTTTTGATCGAAAACATGTATGGCTTTATATTATATAGGCGGAGAACGCAACGACGACGTACAATCCAAACATATAATATCCAGAAGAGAGAGAGGGAGGGAGGACAACCAATTCGAAGGCAACTTCCTTTGTTGGTGATGGCATGCCAGCCAGTCAGCCGCACGATTGGCTTCGCGAGGACATGATCCGACGGTGAGGTTGTTGAGTTGGGTTAATTCTAGTTGGCAAAGAGTAATGGCTTCTCACAAGTTCCAAGGAGGCTAGGCCCGGCCCATCACGGAATCAACGACGGATGAACTGTCGCTTTCACTGAACCACCGAAGCGTTTGACTCTTCATCTCTTTCCCGTACTTCGAACTAAACTCCTTTAGAAAGCGAAGCTCGTGAAGTATCGCTTCGGCTTCCGCTTGAGCTGCCGATGAAACCCTAATCTCGGCCACAAAGCCATCAACGACAGATCCAGAGACGTCCCTCACGATTCTTGCTACAGATCCAAGAAATTCTCCTGGATTCCACGACGCATCTACATTCAGTTTCATCTCTCGAACCCTCGGAGGTCTCCAACACCTGGGTAAGTTCAGATCTGGCCGCTGGTTCTTCTGGATGTTCTTCTCTTGCGTCATATTAATACTGCGGATTACGTGCGAGCTCGAGGATGGCTGAAGGCTTTGGGTGTTGTCCCCTGAAGATCCGAGAGTTTCTGGCCTTCCAGATCTGCCAAAGAAGCATCCCAAGGAAAGCTCGATCAGGTTCGTCCTTGTTCGCTTGAAAAGTCTCGACCAGCCATTTATCTGTTCGCGTGATATTTCTATGGAGATTTAGGGCATGCATCCTCTGATCCTCCCATATCCCTTTTGTCCACCGATAGAAAAAAGAAAAAAAAAAAAGAGATGTTCTATCGTTTCGATTTGTATGTGACAAATCGGGCATAAAGGATCTGAAATGATTTTTCTTCTACATAGGTTCTCCCTTGTTGGAATTGCGTTCTGACAAAAACTCCAGAGGAAGGTCCGGACCTTCAGTAGGACTGTGAGACTCCAGATCTGCGTCCAGAGGTTGCGTGGAGGCAGGTATGAGCTAGAGGCCTGGTCTGAATGTTTTGTAATGTTTTGTAATGGCTGATATGCTTGCTATATTGTACCCGCTTTTCACTGAGAAAGATCCTGTACTGTTTCCTGTCCAGAGGATATGATTTGGTTTGGGGGTTGAGCTTAGAGGGATGGCTAAGATTTCATTGGCCACGTTTTCCTCAAGCAGTTGCATTATCAAGGGCTGATTCCACTCGCAAGTGGCGTCATGGATTAAACCAGCTACCATAAAGGGTTCATTCTGTACAGGTTGGCCCTCTATCATCCCTTTTAGCCATTTATCCTATCTGATGTTGATTGAGTTCCCGTCTCCAACTGCCCATCTGATGTTGTCTTTGATTGTATCTCGACCCTTCATGAGGCTTCGCCAACCCCAAGATGCTCGCTGACCAGCCTGTGCGTTCCAGACATCACCTAATGGGAAGTAGATGCCCTTGAAAATCCTGGCCCACAAAGCGTCGGGGGAATGATGTAGTCGCTAGACCTGTTTACCGAGCATCGCATCATTGTAGGTAATCAAGTCTTTAAACCCCAGTCCTCCTTCGTCCTTCCTCCTTTTTAGAATATCCCAATTTTTCCAGTGCACCCCTCGCTTATGATCTCCTTTCTGCCACCAGAATGAAGCGATTCTTTTTTCAATAGCTTTGCAGATGGACACCGGCAGTTTAAACACTGCCATTGCATAGGATGAAATGGCCTGTACGACACTTTTGATCAGCACTTCCTTTCCTGCTTTGGTAAGTAGTTGCTCCTTCCATCTCTTTAGCTTTGAATTTACTCGAGTTAATATCCAAGCAAAAACATCCTTTTTTGATTGGCCCCACTTCGTAGGAATCCCTAAATATTTACCTGTTTTTTTTATAACAGGTACTCGCAGTTGTTGAGCCAGATTTCTCCGTAAGGGGAGTGGGCAATGCTTGCTGAAGGTAACCCCTGACTTGTTTAAATTTATGGCTTGCCCTATGGCATGACAATACTGGTTCAGAGTAAGTGTTAAATTCTGGCACTCCGTGATAGTTCCTTTTAGGAAAAAGATGGCATCATTTGCAAATAACAGGTGAGAAATGTTTGGACATGCTCTGTTTATCTGTATACCCTGTATGCTACCATCTGCTACTGCTTTGTGCATCCACCATGATAACACATTTGAGATCAATATGAATAGATAGGGAGATAGGGGGTCACCTTATTGAAGGGGTGAAAAACGGGGTAGGTACTCCATTGAATTTTACATTGAATGACACTGTTGTTATGCATTGCATTATGAGATCCACCCATTTGCATGAAAAAACCCATTTTGAGTATACAGTCTCGAACAAAGTCCCATTCGATTCTATCAGACGCCTTCTGCATGTTGAGTTTGAGCACTGCCTGGTGTGTTCTCTTTCTGCTGGTAGTACGAATATGATGGAGAACTTCTTGCACTAGTAGAATATTGTCCTGAATCTGTCTGCCTTGTACAAAGGCACTCTGTTCTGGTTCTATTATCTCGGGTAGCCATTTCTTCAATCTGTTTGCTAGTATTTTCGAAATTATCTTATAGCTGAAATTGCAAAGACTGATTGGTTTGAACTGGCTAATGGTTTCAGGATTTTTGACTTTGGGTATCAGGACTATGTGAGTTTGATTGAGGAGAGGATCCATCTTACCCATGTCAAAATAAGTGCTGGACGAGTTGGAGCAGGTCGGTTTTTACCACTTCCCATGATTTTTGGTAAAATAGGCCATTATAACCATCCGGGCCTGGTGCTTTTAAAGCACCCAGTTGAAACACTGCTGCTCGCACCTCCTCCATTGTGGGGTTTGCCTCCAACTCTGTATTAATTGTTGCATCAATGGGAGAGTGGCATTGATTCAGCACTGGCAGGTAATGTCGACTCCCTTCTGATTGGTAGAGGTTGCTGTAGAAAGAAAGAGTGTGAGTCCTGAGTACCATTGGATCACGGCACCATCTATTTTCTTCCACCTGCAGCATGGTTATATTATTTTTGCGCCTTCTCTGTAATGTAGTAGCATGAAAAAAGCGTGTGTTTTTGTCTCCCCATTGCAACCATTTTACTCTAGATCTCAAACCCCAGTATTGTTCTTCCTGCCTCCTCAGTGTATCAATTTGTTGTATGATTGATTGAGCTTGCTGTCGATTGCTGTGTTGAGCTGGGCAGTTTGTTAATTCAATAAGAGTCTGTGTTAAGTCTTTAATCCTTCTGAGAGCATGGCCATACTTCATTTTACTCCATCTGATTAGTTCTTCAGTAGTCTCCTGGAGTTTCTCAGAAAAGGTAAGCTGAGTTGGATGTGGCTGGTTCCATATGAGGTGAATAAGTTCGTGATACTCCTCATGCTCTGTCCAGTAAGCCTCCATTTTGAACTCCTTCTTTCTGTGCCTAGGTTCAGCGTATAATCCCAGGACTAGAGGGCTATGATCTGATCCTATTGCAGGCAGCGCATGGATAACTGCATCAGGAAAAGCTGTGTGCCATTCCAGGGTACAGAGCATTCTATCCAACCGCTTTTTCTCTAACTCTTCCCCGTCTCTCTTGTTGGTCCAGGTAAAAGCACAACCCTGGCTATCCATATCCATCAAGGCAGTCTCATTTAGCATTTGTCGAAAAGCTACAATCCAGGTATTATCTGCTTCTCTCTTCCCTATCTTCTCCCATACGTATAAAATCTCATTGAAGTCCCCCATGCATATCCATGGCATTGAGTGCTGAGGTTTGATTGCCTTTAATAACTGCCATAAGTGTTGCCTTTCATCAAAATTTGTGGAGGCATGTATAAAAGTAATCTGCATCTTAATTTTGCTGCTTCTATCAGTGCACTCCACATTTATATATTGGTTGGAACTGTCTGTCACCTGTAATATTACTAAGTCATGCCACATCAAAGCCAAACCTCCTGCTGTGCCTGTTGGATTCTCTAGAAATGAATGTTTGAACTGTAGTTTTCTGCAAATACCTTCTACCATCGTTGCTTTATTCTTCATCTCCATAAGGAAAATAAGACTGGGCTTTTCTTGAGCATTTAAAGCTCTAAGTTCCTGGATTGTCAGGGGTTGCCCAGCCCTGACAATTCCAGCTACTTAGTTTCATTTTGTCTCAGGTGGCTTATTAGGGTTAGTCACCAAAGCCCATGCTGCATCATCTGGGAGTATCTCCACTGGAGTATCCATCAGGTTTGAGTCATCAATGAAGAGGGGAATAGGATCAGGTAAACATTTATGCTTTTTTGCTTTCTGAACCTTCATACTCTTTTTACTACTCTTGCCTATCTTCAAAGAAGTCTGGGTGAGATCTTCAGAGTTCATAATTTGCTTTCCATGATCCCTAGAGGCCTTTTGGGTTGTTATGGTTGTGGTCATTGCCTTAGGTATCATTGGGTTTTCTGTTCGTTTTTTGCTGCAAGCAATTATTTGCATCTCGTGATCCTTCTCTCGCTCTGGGGGATGTGGCGAAGGAACATGAGAAGGTGCCACAGGTATAGTTTCTTGGACTGTAACTTCTTCATCAAGATCACCATAAAAGGCTTCCCAATAAGGACTGTGTTCGATGGCTTCTGCTTTTAGCCAGGGTCCAAAGGGCCCTATCTGGTTTTTCGGCCAAGGGAAATCCACATAGGGAATTTCTGGGCACTCAGGTGCATAGTGCCCCATCCTGCCACATGAATAGCAATAAAAAGGTAATCGTTCATATTTGTATTCGACCCAAAGCCATTTCTCCCCAATATCTAGAATAGCTCCAAATTTTAGTGGGTTTGATAAGTCAATTTCCACTCTAACTCTCCCTGCTTTCTTCTGAACATTGCCTATATCTTCCAGTTGGATTTCCTGGACCTGGCCCAACTTGCTACCCAGATCGTGATAAACAGGCTTAGTTTTCCACTTAGGGGGAATACCTCTTATCCTTACCCAGAAAGATGTTCGAGAGAAATCATAGCAGTGTTCTGGAACTGCTGGATCACAAGGTTTGAGGATAAGTAAATTACTAGAGTAGGACCAGGGAGCTGACTTCAAAACCCTCTCCTTTTCCTCTGCCGACTGAAAAACAAAGGTAAAATGTCCCGATTCCTTCTGTACACATGAGACAGCATCAGTTTTCCAGGCCTTCTTCATAGTAATCCAAAATGCTGTGAAATTGACATTTGGTTTAGAAAAGAGTTTACCAAGAACAGTTCTATGGCACTCATCCCTTTTATGTGGAGGAATTTCTGAGCTAACTTCTACCACATCCTCTTCAGACCAAAGATGGCCTAATTTTCTGCATAAAGCTGCAACCCGCATTTCGTTTTCCTCCTTACTAGCCATGATTGCTTAAGAACCTACATTTTTAACAAAAAACTAATAAGAGAGATTTGTATCTCTGATATTTTTGTAAAGGTGGAAATTGCAAATTTAATCACATTCGCATATCATATCCATCACTGATGATCTCTTCTATATCACATGAGAGTTATGAGTGCCTTTGAAATTTTCATCTTTTAATAACCAAAATTTTATTACATAAAGCATAGTTTTCAATTAAGTAATAGAACCTTTTTTTGGGTCTCATCAAGGAAATGTGTTACTTTAGTTAGATTTCAACTCCTAAGGGTCTGCATGATAACCATTCAATTCCAAAAATGAGTCAGAAATTGATTTTTTTTATTTTTTATTTTTATTTTTATTTTTTTCGTTACAAAAAAAATGAATTTATGAGCAAAAATATGCATTTGATAACCTTATAAAATTTTTGTTCCTAATAAAATTTCTCCCTCCCTAGTGGTGGTGGGAGGCGTTTGATGTCTGGTGGCTGGTGAGCGATTGGCGATGGGTGGTCGATGTCTAGCGTTCAATAATTGACGGTGGGAGGCGGGCGAGAGGTGTTCGGCTACTGACGGGTGGTAGTGGGCAAGTGATCACGGACGACCTATAATTGGCTAGTGACGGCTAGTGGCGGGTGTTTGGCAATAGGCATCGCAGTGTGCATCTGGTGACTAGTGGTGAGCGCCCATCGATCAGGAATTGGTGATTAGGCAGGTCGTGCACGAGCGACAATCAGTAGAGGGCGTCTAGCGTCCCATGGGCGGCAGGTGGGCGGTAACGAAAGTGAATGATGAGAAGAGTTTTCATTTCTCATTTTTATTTCAGAAATAGAAAAGTTAAAATTCTTAACTGTTGATTTCTAATCCAAATTTATTTCTAGAGTAGAAATCTGTTTCAGAAATAAAAAAATGAAATTTCGTTACTAAACGAATTTTTATTTTAAACCTTATTCCGGGAAATAGGAAAACAGAAAAATAGAGAAATAAAATGATCATCATGCGCGCCTTAGATGAATAAAAAGCATAACTGGTATATTAAATGATAATTGTCTATTAGTGAATATGACGTGAAATAAACATTTACCATTTTAACGACCAAAAATCATATCAAGAACGATTGAGATAAATTGAAGATAAAATAAATTATTTCATTGTTCGTAAATTAAAACAGAAATCAATGATACCAACCAGCACCCTTTTTTTTTCTTTGTTAATTTTCTACCTTCCTTTTTCCTTTCTAGTTACCTATTCATTTCCTTGGTTTTTTTGCTTTTTCCAGATTCAGAAAATATCTCGGTTGCTGTAACTTCACCCCGGCCGACGAGAAAAAAAAAAAAAAAAACACGAAAAAGGCCAAACGAAAAACTCAAAAATCGACGGCGGAAGGATCGCGAGCGGAGCGCGATCGACGGTCCATCCATCGCCACGCGTCGAGCCGCGCCCTCGATCTATCCGCGAACACCTTTGACACGACGCGCACAAATTGAGTTCCAGAGAATCAGATCAAAAGCCCAAGCCTTTTCTAGGGTTTACATTCTCTCTCCTCCTCCTTCCCCTCTCTCTCTCTCTCTCCTCTTCTCTCTCTCTGGAGGCTTCTCGGCCGCGTCTTCTTCACTCAGGTACGTCGCCGGCCGGAACGCCCTCGCCGGAATTCCCGGCCTCCGGCGGGTCGAATCGGCTCGGGGCTAGTCCTATCCTCGTCTATCGTCTTGGGTTTTTCTTCTTCCTTTTTTTCTCTCTTTCCACCTTTCGTTGGATTCGTTTCGTGTGCAATTCGGCGAAATGGGCTCCCTTTATGGGAGAGACGTTTGCATTTTATTGTACGGCGGTCGAGCTCGAATCGGGGTTTCTTCTGTATCTGTATTGCGCCGGCCCTGAGAAAGACTATGAATAGCGGATCTTTCGAATGTAGTAGACGGGCTATTAGCTGAAAGTGGGCTTTTTTCTTTGTCTTGTTTTCGCTTGTTTTTGATACGGTTTTTCTTTGTTTTATGTTGGTAACTGATACGGCGGGGGGCATATTTAGTTTCTTGAATTCGTGGGTTTGTCGAATTAAGTGTGATTGATTTATTGATTTGGGTTTTCTCAGCCTAGAAGCGGTATCACGAAACTGGATTTAATCCAGTTCTTGGTTATCTTGGTTATTATTATTGTTCGACTGGTTGAATTTTGGATGCTGCATCGGTTTCGGTAGATCGTTTCGGGTTGCGTAGTTTTTAACTTTCTTTCTCCTGTTGGTTGGAACTGGTTTCGTTTGCCAGGAGTTATCGGGTAGGCATGGCGATGGTCCTTGTTCTGTTTTTGAGTGTAAGGACTGGGGTTTCTTTTGGTGTCAAGCGATGCATGGTTGGCATAAGCACTCTGCCAAATATAATTTGATTGGCTTTAACATGCGAAGGCTTTTTATATGAGCTGCTTTGTCAGTACTATGCTGTTTATTTTTTCCAGTCCTCTTGTTGCTCTAAAGGGTGGTCTTTGATATTCTTCCTATGCATATTCTTTTCATAAGAGGCTGTTATTCATAGTTGATCAGAAGCCGCTGTTATCAAGCAGCAAGCCATTTTGGTTGCGATAGTCTTGTCGTATTTTCAGTTGGTTTACTTCATTTGGTAAGGTATCAATGGGCAAGTGTTGGATAGATGATAATGTTAATGGTTGATTTGACAAAATTAAGGATGGATGCGTTTGAGAAAAAGTTGGAGTGCTAAAAGAGAAGATTAGATAGATTGGTATGAGATGGCTTTGATGTGTATACTGATGCTCTGCAAATGATCCACAAGGGAAACTGCGACTTGCCATTGCATTTCGTTTTTATATATTTGGTTGTTGGGGATTGGGCAGAGTTAAAAGGGTTAAGAGAAGACGAAGACCTAAAAAGACACGAGTGTTAACTATTAGAGAAATCTGCGGTACTTCATTGTGATGTAAGATTTGGGAAAAGTCTCGGTTATTACATGTAGAATTCTCGCATCAGATCCAGTTTTGTGTCCTAAAATCCTTGACTTGTTGTATTTAGAACTTTACGTCCTATACTTTTAGGAATTTTCATTCTGCTAGAGTAATAGTCCTATCTGTTTCATATTCTGTGTGAAATTGTTTGTGTCAATGAATGGACTAATCCAATTGCCTTTGCTTCTAACTATTTAGGTAGTTCATGTATTTTGCATCACATACATCTTCTCAAGTTTCATTGGAAATGCTTATTTGATTTTATTTGTTTTGAATGTAGTGCTGGACTCTTGATGGATGTGACCTGATTGTAACCCATCCAAGGAATCTGTTCATTGACTAGGTGGTGTTTCTCTCTATTTGCTTTCTGTGTAGCATGTCGAACAACCTGGTATCACAGCCTCTATCAATACCAAGTACACAAATGGTTCCATTGGAAGCCATTTCAAATAGAGTGGAATCATCCATGCAAGATGTCCAAATGGGTTTCCCTGGGATTGGTCCTGATGAATCTGCCTCACAGCCTTCACTGTTAAGACAACAAAGCAGAAACGCTGGCACTATGTCACTGTTCGAGAATAATGCTGGATATTTAGAGGGGAGGGAAAGATTTTTGGTGCCACAAAGAAGTTCAATGCCAATAGAAGATATGGGTAACATGTTCAATAATCAGGCAGTGCAGCAGCTTCCGATGATGAACAAGAGGAAGGCTTCGATGGGTCCCATGCCCAGCAGCCCTTCGCCTCGATCAGCTATGCTGCCTAATAAGCGAGCAGCCCAAGTGGAGCATAGGCCGTGGTTGCAACCATCAGCACCAAATAGAAAAAGTATGCCTGGCCAGTCCATACCGACACCAGGAGTAAAACACTCGCCAGCTCCAAACAGGAAGCTGGGACCAGTGGAATCCATTTCCCCAAGATCGGCGCCACAGCGTCTATCAGTTCCAAAGAATCAGATGTCTAATGTGCAGCCATCTCCAAAGGTTCAATCTGATTCATCTGGGTCAGTGAGATCCAAGATGAGGGAATCGCTAGCTGCAGCATTAGCTTTGGTCAGTCATGAGGAAGGTAGATCTCCAATTGGAAAAGATTCCAAAAACAGGGATTTAAGTACACAAAGTTCGAGAGTGGATGCCCGGCCTGCACCCAATCCCGGTGATGCTGTTGATAATGTACATGAAGTTCAGGAGGGTAAAGTCACTTCTTGTGATGGATTTGGTATCCATCATGTCCGCAATAGCTCTATTGTGTCGCAGGAGGCTTTTGCTACTGAACGTAGCGGTGATTCCAACATGTCCTCAATATCTAATGTCCAGGACTTGCAACCTGGTAGTGTTCTGGTTCCAGAGGATCTTCCTTTTGGTGACAACTTCTTTGTGAAAGATGAGCTTTTGCAAGGGAATGGACTATCTTGGGTAATGGATTCAGAACAAAATCCGGCGGAAAGAAGGGGTAATCAAGACGGCGAAATGAAAGAGAAAGTGCATGATGAATTGAATGGACGAAGTGCAATGGCATTCCAATCCCCGGAAGTTTTGGCATCCAGGATTGAAGCTGAGCTCTTTAAATTATTTGGGGGTGTTAATAAGAAATATAAAGAGAAGGGTAGGTCCTTGTTGTTCAATTTGAAGGATCGCAATAACCCTGAACTGAGTGAAAGAGTTGTTTCTGGAGAAATTCCTCCAGAAAGACTTTGCTCTATGACTGCCGAAGAACTTGCTTCAAAGGAGCTTTCTGAGTGGCGAATGGCAAAGGCTGAAGAGCTTGCTCAAATGGTAGTTTTGCCGGATGCTGAGGTTGATATCAAGCGTCTGGTGAGGAAAACTCATAAGGGGGAGTTTCAAGTGGAAGTGGAGCAGGATGATGTCTCAGTGGAGGTTTCAAGTGCGGTAACTTCTGGTCATCTTGATCTGAAAAAAGCTGATGATCAGGAATCCCCTGTGAATGAAAATGGAGAAAAGGATGAGAACATGAAGGCTGGAGATAGAAAGAGTGATTTAGCAGTCCAGGGTGCTGCATACACTCTTACAATTCCCACTGAAGACCATGCATCAGATGTAGATATTATGGAAGAAAATGTGACGAATGATCTCCCTCCAATTGTGTCCCTAGATGAATTTATGGAATGCCTGGAATCAGAGCCTCCGTTTAAAGATTTGCAGGCGGATGCTGGAAAGTCTGAGCCTGCTTCTGAAAAGGTTTTGAAGATTAGATCCCCTGAGGGAAGTCTGAATGACTCAGCAGATATGACTGAAAAAAAGTCCGTTGAAATATCCCAGCCTGCCTCTGAAAAGGATTTGAAGGCTAAATCTCCTGAGAGAAGTCCAAATAACACCACTAATATGACTGAAGAGGAGTCTAGCAAAGCTGATGAAACATTGTCCCCGGCTAACGTTGACATCAGATCTAGTGATCACCACGGAAAATATGATAGCAAAGATCCTACAGTAGCATCGAAGGGTGAGCTAATTTGGGAAGGCTCCCTTCAACTTATAACGTCCATTATCTCAGTAATTGGCATTTTTAAGAGGTAATAAATTTCGTGGTTTTGGTTCTCCTTTTCTTTTCAAGTGTAAGGTCTGGTTGAAGGGAGCTTTACTTGTTGACTTTTTACCTTTCCATTTACCTGTAGCATTTGAATTTGACTTTTAGTTCATAGATAACACCTGAAAGCTTTTCCTACATATAAATATTGATTTGTAAAGTCATTTAGATCTTTTTTCATAATATTTAAAAGAACGGTTTTTTTTTTTTTTTAAATTTCAAAACGGAAAGTGAAAAGTACCTACAAAATTTTCGGACATGCTGACCAGTATCTTTGATAGAAGATTTCCTGAGCCTCGTGTTGGTTGCTAGTGTGGTCCTGCACTTGCAATTAGGTTTTCTAACTTCATCTTGGAAATAGGCATTCTGCCTTGTTAATAAGGATATCCTCAGTTGTGATATGTCCATATCTGTGAGCTCAGAAGACTGCTCTATACAAGATCTATTGATTAGGTTGCTTTATGAGTTGGACTTTTAACTTAGATTGTGAAGTTATATTGCATTTGTTTGTATGCTGGCATTTTATGACTTGTTCTTTTTGTCTCCTTTTGCCATGTTATGAGGTGCATACATATGTAAATTGATCTTGTTAATGAGTGCTCCTAAGGCATGCCTTAACCATATTTAATGAAGAAACATTAGCATTTTGAAGGCACTGATTGCATATTTATATGATGCTGTGTTCTGGGTATCCTAGTGATGTCTTTTTGGTTAGTGATATCGTTTAATACTATGACGTCCTTTTGCATATCGGTTTTTCTACCAGCGGTGAGAAGACGCCGTCGAAGGATTGGAGCAGCTCTCTAGAGATCAAGGGGAGGGTCAGACTCGATGCATTTGAGAAGTTCCTTCAAGAACTACGCATGTCCCGTAGTCGTGCAATCATGGTATCTCGAGATCTTTTCTTTTCCATTGAAAACTTTATGTACTTGGAATTTTTGTCGGACAGCAATTATTTGGAAGGGGAAATACTGCTAATATTTCTGTTAATTTATTTCTCAATCCTCTTCAATAAACTCCCACGATATCAGTTCTCTGTGACGCGTGTATGATTGGGGAACTAAGAGATACTGAGTGAGTTAAACCCATTCGAGCTTCAAGGAATTTCCTTTTTCACTGTGCATGCCTATATCACCTGATTCACTGGAATTTAGCATTTCAAGGTTTCTGGTGTTGCTCTTGTCAACTTTTGAGAAGCTCTTTAGCTTGATAATATATATTTCTATAGAGTTAAAAAGGGAATGGAATTTTCATTTCAAGTAGGATGTACTGTAAAACTGTGGAGAACCAGGTGGAACTTGTGTTAATCACTTACAATATTATCTAAATTCATAAATCAGACTGCAAATGGCCAAGTAAAAGTTAGAAACTGCGTTCCCAGATTACTTGAGGAAACTTTTCGCCAGTGGGACGGGAATAATTTTGATCAAGTCACGGTCCCAGATACACAACGGTTCACTATCCAAAGAAATCAAGGGGCGTCAATTAAAACTAATGACCCATTCGTTGGTTCAACTTTTGCAGGTGGTGCATTTTGTTTGTAAGGATGAATCATCTGAGAGCGAGCGTGCAAGCCTTGGCGAGGTAGCAATACTTCATCAATTTACTCTTGCTGTGCGTCATATTCACGTCCTCTTCTAATGTGTATTGGGTCTCTCCAGGTTGCCGATTCGTATGTCTCAGATGAGAGAGTGGGTTTTGCTGAGCCTTCCCAAGGAGTGGAACTCTACCTTTGTCCACCCCATGCCAGAATCCGTGAAATGCTCAGCAGGATCGTACCGGAAGACCAGCTTAACGTGCTTAGCGATGTAGAAAACGGCCTTATTGGTGTTGTTGTATGGAGAAGAAGTCATTTAACTTCCGCAATACCATCCCACACCACTAAATTTACCTCGAAAAAGCAGCATTTGTCCTCTAGGAGGCATCAAGAAAAGGATGTAAACTTTAATTCGAACTTGCATCACGGGCGTCTCGCCCATCCTAGTAGCATGCAACCGCAACCTATTGTTGATGGGGATGATGATGACGATGTTCCCCCTGGGTTCGGCCCGGGTGCGGCGAGAGCTGCCCGGGACGAAGATGACCTGCCGGAGTTTAATTTTTCTGGTGGGTCGAGGTCGATGGGATTGAACCCAACCCAGAACATGTCTGCTGGTTCGGGAGTGGCTCCCTCTTATGGGCATTCCCGAGCAGCACCGGTAGCGCACATAAGGGAACTCATACATAAGTATGGACAAACAGGAGTGGGTGCTCCTTCAGAAAACTATGGTATTCCGGTTCAGCCGTGGAATGATGACGAGGACGACATTCCAGAGTGGAATCCACAGGGCTTATACAGCTTACAACAGCCATCGCGGGGTAGGACCCCGGACGTGCGTGTTGCATTTGCCCAGCAAGCACAAAACTCCAGCGCCTATTTATCGCGAGAACCATTAGTTAGGAACGCGCAACCACGGTCGGCATCAGGCGTACATGGGGGCCAAGTCTATGTCGCGCCCCAAGCGAGGCCGCCGGGGTGGCGGCGCGACACTCGTAGGGATAGAGGGTTTTGAACTTTCTTTTGGTTGGATGTAAATTTCGCTGTAATTACTCTTTTGGCTTTCTTTTAGGAGATTTGGGCAGTACTGTAAGATCGGTATTCATAGATTATTGTCACTTTTTGGAGCTTGGCTTTATTTTTTGGGTTGGAAGCTTCGCTTTTTGGATTAATTCTACTTTCGTACTCGTCCTTTATTTCATTCTTTTTGCGTTGTGTGACAAGATGACTAGGCAGAAAAATTGCTGAACGATCGTGCAGGCTGGTGGGACAGATACAGCACCGTATCGGTTTGGATGTCAACTTGCTTTTCCTGGACGCGCCATGAATTCTTTTCATTTTCTCCACAAGATCAAAAAGATTCGTTCTCTGTTCTTTTCATTGAAAAAGAAACCGGAAAACTGGTGTAGATTTTTCTCCCAGTTTCTTTTTTCCAGTCTTTTCAAGAATTGAGTTTGCAGGTTCATCATGAAGTACAGATCTGTGTACGCTTCCTAAGAGGGATGTGATTCTTAGAAAGTGGGTGTGACTCATTCGATCCGATATGTTCATGCTTTCTTCTGGTCATGTTAAATACTGCAGTTTCCGAGAGAGTGGTGGCTCTTTACGACGTGCGTGTATGCGTCCGCCCTGAACTGATTTTTAGACTATGAAACGTCGAAAAAAAAGGGCACACCATCACTGTTCAACTCTAATCAAATTACATGGAAGTGATATCTCTACCCTCACAGGGGGAGCTGGAGGGAGATTGAAAAGAAAAACTGGGGAACGGATCACATTGGATGTTCTCATGTTAAAACATCTCTGATTAGTGTTCCGTCCAGTCGAGATCCCGATCGCCGGAGCTGAGTTTCGTGCTTTCCTCTTTGTAGCTGTGTGTATGTGTATAATTTGTATGTACTAACGTTCGTCTCAAGCCCCTAGAGCGCGCTTGAGTCCCGCCCGCTGCTCCTCCGTCAATTTGGTCGGGAACTTCACCTCGAACTTGATCCTCAGGTCTCCCCTGTTCCCGGGCTCCTTCACTATGGGCATCCCTTCCCTCGCGACCGCCAGCTCATACCCGGGGCTCACGATGTCCGTCACTGGGATCGACAGGTCCCGGCCGTCCAGCGTGGTGAGGTTCACCGTCGTGCCGCCGATTGCCTCCGCCAGCGTCACCCTGTGGTTCATGATGAGGTCGTTGCCGTCTCTTTTGAAAATGTCGTGAGCCTTCTCGTCTATCACGAACACGAGGTCGGCGGGGAGTTGGTTCGGCTGCTCGTTCCCTTTGTCGGGGAAGGTGATCTTCGTTCCTTTCTTCCATCCGGGCTTCACCTCGATCGTCAGTATCTCCGTCTCCATGGTTTTTCGGCTGCGGCATCAGATACTATGATTAGCGAAAGAAGGCGAAAAATGCAGCATGAGCTGATCTTGTCATTGGCATAGCGTAACTTAGGATGACCAAATAAGCTCATGGCATTCTGAATCTGATGAACATTTGACAGATTTCCACAGCAACTGAGACGATCATGTTCTTAAGAGAGTAACATAAATTGTGAGTTTGCATGACCAAAATGGAAGCTTACACAAGGATGATAGGTGTGCATACCCGTTGGCATCCATCACTGTTCTTGATATCTTCATTTTCCTGGTCGATCCCGAGTACAGTTCCGCGAGACAGCAAGGCAGTTTGCTCTCGATCGGCGGCGGCTTACGGGGCATAGGGCTGCCCCCCTCGCTATACGATCGGAAGATGTTCTCGCCTCCGCTGAATCCTCCGAACATTCCTCCGCCCCCATCCGACTGGAATCTCATCGACCTCCCAGGCCCCGGCGACGAGAATTCGAAAGGGCTACTCCCGAAGAACTCCGCGAATATGTCTTCCGCGTTTCTGGGGTTGAAACCGCTCGAGTTGCCGCTGCTACCGGTAGGGGGCGCGTCCTTCAAGCCTTCCTCGCCGTGTTGATCGTAGATCATCCTTTTCTGAGGATCATTCAAAACCTGCATCAAAGGGTGAAAGCACATTCAATGTCACCATAAACCAGCAGTAGCAGATGCTTCATTTTGACAGATTTTTGATGCCACACGACACATGCGACGACACGGACGCATTCGAAAGACAAATACAGCATGATATAGATTTGGAATCGTCCTATCCAAAACAACGAGCAGTTAATTCTTCTCTCGTCGTCTACATCTTCCACGAGCTTTTTTTTTTCATGGGATAACATGGAAATTCATATATTCGACTCGACTATTTCTATGGCGGCATGCAAACCGTCCCGTTCACATGCGTCGGGTAAGACTCCTCAACACGCCGCAGGCATGGCCGATAAGGTTAGCACGAGACTCCTGTAATTCAAACACGAAACCTGCTGCGCCCTTGACCGCTCAGCTAACCAGAAGAGCTACGTTTCCCAGTTATCAAGAGGCAACGTGAAATTACAGAAAGGAAAACAGAATGAATCAAAAATGGAGAATTGCCTCATAGGCTTCGGAGATCTGCTTGAATTTGGCCTCGGCTTCCTTCTTGTCGTTGGGGTTCTTGTCGGGATGCCATTTCATGGCCAATTTCCTGTACGCCTTCTTCAGATCATCGTCGGTCGCGTTCTTGTCCACCTTCAGTATCTCGTAATAATCCACCCCCATCTTTGGTTCCGCTCTCTAATCTTTCCTGCGATTCCGAGCCAAACCCAGAAAGAGAAAATCGCGAAAATTCTCAAAACGGCGACAAACTTCAGATCCTACAAAGAATCAGCTGGTGTAGAACATCGATCGGAGACCGTCCAAGAATACGTGAATTTTATCTCTCTCTGCAAGGCTCGTTTCGCTCTGCTCCTGTACCTTAGAATGGTCGAAATGAGAAACACCACCACCTTTGGCGTTGGGCCAAACTCTCTCTCTCTCTCTCTCTCTCTCTCTAACTTGCATCCTCCGACCATCAAACACTCTTAACAATCAGAAATTCAAGGAAACTCCAAAAGCAGCCACGTGGAGGCGCATCTCTCTCTCTATCTCTCTCTCTCCATAGAGCATGAACAGCTAACTTTTTTGAACTTTGTCAAGAGGATAAACAGAGGTTATCCATGCAATCAAACTCATGCAGTCACGTAAACACAATAAAGCTAAACAATTTTTTTGACCTTTTTTATTTTTGAAAACCTTTTTCAATTTTTCAAATAGATTCACCGTGAGTTTTATTTTTTTATGTCAATCACAATTGATCTCATGACATACGTAGCGATTCACATATTATTGGCAATTCATTTTACAAGTACTGCATCGACAATTATCCGTTAGATGGCTGAGTCAAGTTTGGTTTGATCTGGTCAACAATGGTTTGATTCAAATAGATTTATTTAATCCATTTTGACTAATATTCAAATCTAGTTACTCTTATCCGACCTGACCTACGTTATTAAAACGCTTATATGTTTAACCAAATGAAGGAAAACTCTCAAACTGAGATGAGAGTATGAAGTGAGCGAGCATGAGATCAAGTGAGGGCGAGAGAGAATGGAGAGAGAGTCATTAACATGCATTGGATCTAAATAAGTTATAAGTCCATTTATGATCCTTTTAACGTTTATGTTTAAACTCATTTACTAAATAGAACTAAACCATATAACAATTCATTCCATTATATATGGGTTAAGAAATGACATACTAACCCATTTTAACAAGTCTATCGACGACGAATGTTCTTTATTTTTCTTGTCCTCCGGTTAATTTCTTAGGAAAAAACTAGGGAGTGGCATTGGAATATTAAAAAAAGAAAAAAATGCTCATGAGTGTCTCGCCGGCTGAAAAGTTTATGGAGAACAGCCTCTAAAATTCTTAATTTACGTCGTTTGCATGTTTATGATTATAATGACAGAAAATTCTTGACCCAAAAGAAAACAATTGCAGAAGCCAAACACAACTCGTTAGAGCCAAGGGTTCAAAAATATATGTGGGAATAATGTGGGTGTTAGCCAATTAGGACAATGACTACATATATTTCATATTTTTCTTGATCATGGCCGGATTCGAGCAAGAATTTCTAGATTCGGTTCAAGGCCCCGACCATCCATTGATCAGATTTAACTGTAAGTCAAATCGCATCAATGTATCCATGTATCATTTCGTCATTAAGCATTAAATACATTATTTTTTTATTTTTATTTTGCGCGAAGTATTCTAATGGACTAAACTAATTTTATATTTTCAAGCACTAGAGATTGGTTATACGAGCCTCTAAACCATAATCAGATTAAAAAGAAAAGGCTACTCGAAATAGAAATGACAAAGGCAATTTCAAAACTATAAAAAGAACGGTCTAGTTTTTGCGGTTTCAATTTGTTTCGAAAGAAATGAAAATGGCCCAAATTGCAAAAGATGATTTGGTTTCTTGCTCTACAAGTATTTTTGTCCTTAACTCCAGGAAGAACAATGAGAAATTTAAAAACTAACATACATTCAATGTCATCGACTACTTAACATTGTTAGGTGAACTAGAATTTGTAGGTATCCTGCAAAATGAAATGCTAACATCATATGTCATGTCGATATGGTTATACATAATGGTATTATTATTTGTGACTTTCGAACATACGCTGAAAACAAGATTTTCTTATTCGTGCATGTGTGATACCATACCAATATGTCACTAGTGTAACTGTTACATGAAAAACTCTCTCACGTCCATGTTAGAAAGCCTCTCATGCTTTGCTAGTCCTATGAGCCACCTACACTCCGTCACCCTTGCACAACGACCTCCTTAGATCGGAAATTGCAAAAAAAGAAGTAGCAAAAATTCAATAGCCAACTCACTTGGCTCAAAACCAACTTATACTCTATTTGTTTCGCAAAAAATAAATGATTTGAAAATATTTTTCTAATTATTTTATCACTTATAAAAATAAATAAACAATCGATAGGATGAATTCTTTTTGTTTCTCTTTGTGATGATAAATGACCTACTCATCTCAGTGGTTAGAATATTGCTTTCATACGGCGGGATCATTGGTTCAAACCCAATAGTAGATAAAACTTATCAGATACCATTTGATTGGAGATTGTTTAGACAGAATTTGCTGTCGGGCAAGGACTGCATTATTTCTTGGAGAGAGAGAGAGAGAGAGAGAGAGAGAGAGAAGTATCTAGAACCCACTGATGTATGATTTATAGATTAAATAGACCAAATCCATTTCAATCATGACCATGGGAGCACCACATTAGGACCCATACAATTAATAATTGATATCATATCTGGCAACATGATTTATGGACACGCAACAACTTCTCAGCACGAAGCCATCGTTATCTCCTCCATATAATACATATTAGTAGTAAGTCCTAACATGTCCATCGTACTTATTCAATGGAAAATCATTTCAAGAATCATTTGAGGCCCATTTGTTCTTTCCTCTCAGGACAACGATCCACAAGCAATGCTGCCGTACTTTACGACTACTCTTGGTGTCCACACCCACTTCCTACAGTAGAAAGTCTGTACCATGATACTCATTTTGCTCTCTCTCTCTCTCTCTCTCTCTCTCTCTCTGTGTAGCAGTGTTGAACAGGAGTTTCGACTTACATGGTTGAGGATATCTAGTCAGGCCACGGGCGGCAACCAAAAACAACTTTTTCGGCAGACAGCTTCTCTCTCTTCTCCTTTTTGGCTGAGTTAGTTATATAGAACTAGGAAAACTGAATCTCAAGTGGAAACAGCACACAATACATACTGTTTCAATGGCATCAAGAAAAGGCACAATGGGACAATCACGAAGTACAACGGGACCAGAAATTCAAACATTTCCTCTGTGAAAATTCGCCAGCACGCTGATCTCATCTCCTCGGCATGCCAGGGACATCATATACGAAATTCAGCAGCTCTTGCCAGACGACCGACACGTTGCTTTCAGAATCTGATCACAAACTCATAATCATCTTGCGAAAACCAATCCTTTTCTAAAGCACTAAAATATTTTGCAGATTTGAGCAACAATGGCTCTTGAAACTCAAAACAAACAAAAGCGGTGAGCATGGAGAACATTGCATATGAACATACCATTGACAGCTATACAATGCTGCACCTTACCCTGTTTTAAGGTTGAACCCCTTCTAGATCAACAAATATGTAGAAGGGGAGAAGCGCAGCTAATTTTTCCAACTCAACCATGTAGAGTGGTTGGCTGGGTCAGATCAGCCAGATGACGAAGCAGTTGCCTCACCCTTCACACTCTTCAATTTCACATATCCAGACTCTGCAACAGAAGTTGGTACCGCAACATCACCAATGTCAAGAGTTTCTGGTAGATTTTCAGGAAAGTCATCCGGGTTGGACTGCATAAAGAAATGATCCAGCTCTTAAAATTATGAACAACATTTAGAAATTCAAATTTTGATGAAATCCACACAGAGATGCAACATTTGAAGAGATCAAGTAGACGTGCAATATCAATATACTATTTACAACTAGTTGACATCATCTGATTTTAGAACAATTGTCAGAAAGGCATATCTTTCACCTGTTATCAGAATGATATGGCACCTTATGGACAAAAGTATTTTCCTTGTTAATCCAGATGGAATCGTAATACAGAGAAGGTTAAATAGAGATTTACACATAAAAGAAATCTCTTGCCACAAAAAAGAAATGTATTCAACTAAAAGATTCTAAGCAAGCACATTAAAAATTACCAAAGAACAATAAAAATTACCATTATTGGGTGGTAATTAATCATCTTCAGATAGTCCATTCATGCTTGTCAATAATATTTACTCATCTCATTTCAGAGTCAAACAGGTAGCTGACAGGCCAAACACGCCACCCCTATTCCTCACAAAAATTGCATAGCATACTTATAGAATCAAGTTCAACTTCAACAAGCAATTGGAATCTGTCATCGTATGTACACGCTAGAAAGAGCTGACAAAAGTCACCTCAAGCTGGCTTAACATGTCAATGGTTGCATCCAGATCTCCCTTATTTGCCAGGTAGACGTCAGCGATGGATTGATCAGATAATCCAGGAAATTGCATCTGAAGATACTCTACGTCCATTTCCAGTTCCTCATCAGGCACCTGTTTGTCTGGAAAATTAATTGGTTGCCTTGATGTCGAACCATGTGCAGAGTGGCTCTTTGAAGAGAGATACTCTACGGCTGGAAAATTTGAAGTCTCATGCAAATTTGGGTGAATAGCTGCTCTCCCTCGGTCCTGACTTTGATCAAATTGCACAAGAGGTTCAGAGAAGCCCGTCACATTGGAAGACTTACAGTCTCCAAATGTTCCTTCAAAAGCACCGCCTTTATGATCTGCTACTCTCTTAGAAATTGGTACGTAAGATGCCGCAAATGGATTTAAAGAGGAAGATCTCGACTTCATTATCTTAATTTGCTGTGTGGTAAAGGACAAAGTACTTGAAATTAAACCCCTCAACAAAAAATCTGAAGTAACAGACCATTCACTCAAACAAATGAGATGAAAATGAAATTGACTATGAATCAATACAGAAAGCAGTGGTACAGAAGCAAAATAACGGACGGTCGCTCTGTCCTCCTTTGCTCAGTTCATTAGTAGCACAGTGGTAGAAAAAATGGTGCACCAAGAAGTTATACTCTAAGGAGGCCAAGAGAGCACAAAAGTGAAAAGAGAAAATAAACATAGCCAGAAAATAATAGGAGCAAAACTGTCATATGGATCTTCAATCACTGTCGTCTCATGGTCCCTGCCCTTTTTGGGCTTAAAACACGTCCTTTTCAATTAACTGACCTAGCTACCCTCCAAACTCTAGATTATGTTAAGCATTTATTCATATGAATAACACCAATTTTAAGCAATTTATGATCTATAGGTCGTCAATTTCCTATCACAGTTTACTTTAAAAGTTTTCCTACTGTATCCTTTCACGTACTAAGCACAGACAGAACATTTATTCCTTTGCTGAAGAGGACAAAAAGTTTCTTTAGCTATGAACTCATATCATCATTTGATTTGGTTGTTCCTTCCAATCCTAACAATATAAAGACTAAATAAAGACAAAAACAAAAAGGACTAAAAGGGAAAGACCAGAACTAGATTTTTTTATTTCCTACCATGGAAAAAGTAACTAAATGATGCTCATTGCCCCATATCTAACAATGAGCACATAAAGGTTCATCAAGTGAACCATAAATTCAAATTTTTTCTTTATCAGGGAAATATAGATTGACTGTGAAGAAGTTGCAACTCGAGCTTAAGCCTTAATAAAAATACTATAAATCTTAATCCAAAGAGCGGTCTTCTTACAACAAGCCCACAATATTACACCAACAAGAATCCCATTGAGATTGAGACCCATTAGAAGGAAAGGATTTTTCTTCTCTGAAATATGATTTTGCTCGAATCTTCTCATCTGAATATTTCATTAATAGTGAATGACAACTGGAATTCACGAATAGAAACTACTTATTTTTAACCACTAATGTGATTCAAAAGGACATTGGAAGGACGCTGATCAATTGTTTTGGAAACTTGAGAGAAATGTAAATTTTAAGCAACACCTTGAGAGATTTGGAAATCACGGAAGAGTTAGCAGAAATGAATTGATTCAAAATTGAATAAGATGATGTCGTTGAGAGCCAAAAGGTTTTCCTTTTATAAGTCTCACTCTCTCTCTCTTTTTTTTTTTTGGGAATTTGGATGAAATAAGGTGAAGACAAATAAGAAGTGGAGTCGAAGAGCCACAGAGAGAGAGAGAGAGAGAGAGAGAGACCCAATACAAATGCGTGTTTTAACTAAAAAATTGTGTAAAAATAGACCTACCCAATAAAATATCATCGAAGACAATGGCCCCATTTGGTTCAGCATTCGCAAGGGGCTTTGAGCCCCCAAAGCCCCTTGGGAAAAATTTTAGTGTGTTTGGTTCAGCATTTTCGGAATGCAACTATGGGGTTTAATGAATTTTTTTTTCCAATATTGCCCTTACTGATAATCATGTTTTCCCCTTTTGCCCTCGAAAATACTGTTCATCGTCTTCTTCAAGGAAGCTCCACTGCAGCGAGCGGCGCGGCCAGATCTGGCTGCCGGGAAGCCTCGCCTCAGGTCGTGTGACCTCAAGCGACGCCCTAGGTTGCTCGACCTCGGGCGACGCCCTCGGCCACCACCCCCCGGGCCCCGCCACCGCCACCAGCCGCCTCCCCACCAGCGCCAGTGCCAGCGCCACCAGCCGCTCCCCCACGATTTTCCCCTGCAGCTGCATCTCCTCCTCCCTTTTCTTTTCTTTTTTTCATTTTTCTTTTCACCTTGAAGTAGCTTTGCAATACATACACAAAAAATGGGTTTCCAAACACACCTGCCTTCACAAAATGCCCATTCCCTCAAAGATACTTGGGGAAATGCAAAGCCATTTCCCCAAAGTTGAACCAAACGGGCCCATTCTCTTCTCCGACATTTAGTCCTAAATAGGGTTTATGACTCATCAGACCCAATACTAACTAAAGACTCAACAAAAACATGTCCTTTCATGAAATCCAAGAATTTTTTGGCTGATAATCAAGATATGTTCGATGTCCACTCTTAAGAGAACTATTATATCAATACATATGTAACTTTGAATCACTAATGGACGAACTAAGAGCTTACCGCAACCTCTGTAATAGTTCTCTATACTTCTGCAAACCATAGGCCAAAAGTCTTTTATCTGAAAGATTGAAAATCAAATTGAAAGAAGAAAGAGAGAAAAAAGAAAGAAAAGGAAAAAAGAACATTGAGATCCACCCATCTCTTACTTTAAACAAAAAATCCACATATTTTTAGAAATTGATACTTGCAGCGGAGAGTACAGGCAGCCCTTGCCCCATACGACAAACAGCAGAAATCAAATCACAAGAGGATCACATCCCAATCATGCCGACACATTTCGATCCATCTTTCAACCACTTCACCCTTAATTATCGACTCGAAAGCAATCAATCAAGCGCCCCCCTTCTAATCCGCGCATCAAGTTCGCAAAATTCTACACGATCAAGAACCGCGATCGCCGATCCAACAGGAAGTCAAAACAAACGAAAGCGGAAAGAGCCAACACAATCCACCCTTATGTGGGTAAGACACAACGACCAAGAACAAAGAAACCCAATTCAAGAAAATCACAAGAAAGCAGGAAATCAGCGATCACGATCGATTCGGTGGACGCCATTTTCGATCCTCCCCGGCACGAAGCCTGCCCGCACAGACCCACATGGGTATGCGGAGCCAAAAACCTAACTTTACCTCGGAAAAGCGATCCTCGACGTCAGCGGGAGCCGGGATTGAAAAAACCCTAAAGAAATTTTCTTGGAGAGCGCTGAGAAAGTAAGGGAAACGGAGCAGAGGAATGATTGAGAGAGAGAGAGGGATTTGTAAATGAAAGAGAAGGGTCACTTCCGACGGTTTACTTGGGGGAAGAGCTGTTAGGGGCCCGTTTGGGGAGCGGGGTACGCTATCCCAGTACGCGGATAACGGTCTCCGTGAAGCGCTGGAGCTCGTCGCGGTTTGGAAGCCGGACCAAACTAACCACTGATCTTGAGTAGGGATAAGGGGTTTCAAAATAGGTGCAGATTCCACCTACAAGTTTGCTTCCCAATATTAAAACGTGGGTATAATACTGAAATCGATTTTGGAAATGCAAGTTCGGTTTTTAAAGTTTATTTGGGAACCACTAGGATTCGTCCCAGTTACCACCATTCCAACATAGAAGGGGGAGGTGAGAGGTTCAAATCTTCGGGGGATAAGTTGGGGATGTGTTAGTTTCAGGAGTGTGTTTCGACTCCCACGCCCTGCAAGAGGCATGGCAAAAGCCTGAGAGTGAGTGTAGAGTAGGAATATAGTAGGACTGACAAAAAAAGAAGAAGATTTATTCGGGAACCTATTATTTATTATTATTATTATTATTTTTAATTTCATTCCGTTATGCCTTGTTTTTGCTTCATTTCTAGTAAAGCAGCCACAAAAATTCCTTCTTATGAATAGAGTTTCATGAACAAAACTATCCATCTCAAATAGAACCATTTTCTGACAAAAATAAAATAAAAATAGAACTATTTATAAGTAATATATCAAACCTAACAACAGAAATTATATAATGTTTTCATGTAGATTAAATAAAGGAGGTTGATTCTAAAGTAATCTAGGAACATGTGTAGAATGGTAGTGATTAGTTAATTTGAAGTTTCCAAAGTACATAGTATATTGGGTTTCCATTACAATCAATATATAGATATGTCGCAGGTCGATTCTAATGGGTATATATCTTCCACCTATATGAGAGCAAGTTTAAAAATAATCATAATGATGGAAGAACATATCGAATGCCATTAGTAAAGATGATGTTCCCAATTCCGAAAGTTTGATATCAGAAATATAAAATCAGTGAAAAGATTCATAGATACTATTCATTTTAGTGTTATCTCGGTTTGATCTGTTTCTTTGTTATTAGTTCAATTCTCTAGTTCCTAGTATGGTTCAGCAACTCTTAGATAAGGATCTCTATAAAGCATTGGAGCTCATTTTGGTTTGAAAGTTGGACCAAACTAAACACTGGTTTTGAGTGGTGAAGGGTCTTCTTCTTCTTCTTCTTCTTCTTCTTCTTCTTAATGCTCATTTTGGTTTGAAAGTCGGACCAAACTAAACACTGGTTTTGAGTGGTGAAGGGTCGTCTTCTTCTTCTTCTTCTCGTTTTGGTTTGAAAGTCGGACCAAACTAAACACTGGTTTTGAGTGGTGAATGGTCTTCTTCTTCTTCTTCTTCTGTCAAATCTAATAAGAGAAATCATATTATGTTGTCATGTAAAGTAAATCAAAGAAGTTGATCCAAGAGTAAACACTAACAAGTGTGAAAGAGTAGTAATTAGTTAATTTGAGGTTTTCATAGTACGTAATACACTAGGTTGCTTTTGTAATGAATGTACAAATATGTTGCAGGTGGACTCTAATGGGAACATATCTTCCAAGGTTAAAACTAATTATGGTAATGGAAGAACGTATCCAATAGTATTAGTAACAAATTGATGTTCCCAATTTCTGAAAGTTCAATAGTAATAGTATAAATATTTGTGAAAAGATCAATGCTACTAGTTTTAGGGTGATCTTAGGTTGGTCTAGTTTTTTGGATTCGGATTCTCCACTCGATTCTCGAGTTTATGATCTAATTCTATGGTTCTCGAACAACAATCTCTATAAAGTAATGGAGCATATTTTGGTTTGAAAGCCGAACCAAACTAACCGTTGATTTCAAGTACGGGTGAATGGTTTCAGGGTAGGTGTAGATTCTATGTGGAAATCTATGCCGCTAACCCAAAATCTAAACCTAGAACCTCCCTTGTAAGCGCTAAAACAAATCTTGGAATAGAGATTACCGTTTTATGGTCTACTCATGAACTTGCTAATTCCTTCTTTTTATTTTTTTCTTTTTTATTTCATTTTGTTATTCTTTGTTTTTGCTTCATTTTTTTTTGGTAACGATGTTTTTGCTTCATTTTTGTTAAGCAAAAACAAAAAAAAAAAATCCCTTTCAAATAAATAGAGTTTCATTGACAAGACTACCCATCCCAAGTAGACCCATTTATAAGTAACATGTCAAATCTAACTAGAGAAATTGTATTATGTTATCATGCAGAGTAAATGAAAGAGGCTGATAAATGTGTGTAAAAGATTAGTGATTAGTTAATTTGAGGTTTCCAAAATATAAAAGTTGCATTTGCTCATCCGAATTTGGATTATAATAGGATAAAATAAAGGCGGATTTGAAATCCTCCACACATCCTCGAATTATTAAAATATCCTATCCTCCACATATCCTCGGTTTGTTAAAATATCCTATCATATGTTTGATGTAATCTAAGATAAAATTTGGAATCTATGAAAAAAATCTTTGATAATTTTTGAAAATTCACGACTTAAAATAAGATCGAAAATCTTTGAAAATCCTTTTTATTTGAAAATCTTTAAATTTTTTTTACAATCCCATCTTTGACTTTGCTCCTCCTGATGACTTAAACCCTCTTGACCACGTCTCTAGGAAGTCGAGCTCGGGAGCATGAGATCTCCTTAGGGTGCATGTTTCTTTTCCGAAACAATTTTTAATGAGAAATGATTTTTTTTTTTTTTCTATTCTTGAGAACAATTTCTAAGCATTTTAAGTTGTTTGGTAACTGTCCAAAATTTCAATTCCCGGAATAGAATTACGTTTGGTATTGTATTCAAAATTTCTACTCCAAATCATTTTCTTTTAATTTTTAAATAATTTTATTACTATTTTTCCTTTCTTTCTCCTATTCTTTTTCTTCAAGTGACCGGTCGACGGTCATGGCCGGTTGCCGGCCTTGGGATGACCGGTGATCGGCTAGACGAGGGTTGGCGATCGGCCAAACGAGATTCGACAACCTCATTAGAGCATTGCTGGCCCTCATCGGTTGAACCTTGCCAGTGGCTGGGCGGCGGACGGCGGATGGCAACCGCGACAGTGGCAGTAGATGAAGAAGAAGAAAAGGGAAGAAGAGCAAAAAAAAAAAAAAAAAAAAAAAAAGAACATAAAAAGAGAAAATATGAGCTTGATTCTAGAATTGTTTCCGGAACAAAAATCAATTTTTTTTTTTATTCTCGATTTTGTTTCAAATCTACTTCTAGGAACAAAAAAATAGAAATTTATTTTCGGGAACAAAATTTTTACCAAATACGATTCTGTTTCAAAAATACTCATAGGAACAAAATAATAAAATTTTTTATTATTTAGCTGGTTACCAAACAAGGCCTTAATCAACACAAGATCATGTAATTTTGGGATTGCCCTGTGAATAGCAGGAGGCATTTCATGTTGATTGTACGATTGGACTGCATTGTCGAAGAAAATGGCCAAGAGAGGCGATGGTAGAGAAGGGGGTGCGTCTAGGGATGGGCCCCCAATAGGAGGTCCTGCCCCACGGTGCCGCTGCAACGTTTTCTTTATGTTGAAACTCCATGCTCGAGAGCAAGGTCACTAAGAAGTTGATAGTGTGTCGGCCATTCTTCATCGACCAACGGGTGAAGAGCCTGATCGCGATCATGTGTGAAAGTTTGGGTCAATGTGGAGGGTGTATATGATTGGGGTAAAAAAGATGATTTATGAAAACCCGGCACGATGATCATTTTTAGGCCCCCTTTTGCCCTCACTCGTCAGAACACGATTGCTGGTCAGCAGGGATAATCGGCGTGGTCAGAGGAGACAATGATAATGTGGTGGTTGAAAGTGATGATGATCAATCATGTGGTAGTTGAAAGCGATGATGATCGGTAATATGGTGGCGGTCCTTGGTGGGCGATGCTAGCATAGTAATATTCGATGTGTCACATTATTATTCCGTTAAAAAATAAAATTTAATTTTTTAGTTTTTTCTTTTAAATTTTTTATAGCCAATTCGGATATATCCCACAATCTAAAAGCTATATTTCTTATCCCACATTTTCTATCCAGACTCGAATTTAGGTTTCTAAACACAATCATAGTGTATTGAATGAATATATAGATATAGATATGTTGTTGGTGGGTCCCATTGGGTGCATATCTTACACCTACATTAGAGCAAGTTTAAAACTAAACATAGTAATGGAAGTACACATTGAATAACATTAGTAATGAAATGATGTTCCCAATTTTGAAAGTTTGATATTAATAGTATAAAATTGGTGAAAAGATCCATAGATACTACTAGTTTTAGGGTTATCTCTATTCAATCTTGTTCTCTAGTTCTCAGTTTGATTCTCCAGTTTTCGGTCCGGTTCTACGATTCTTGATCCAATTTGATTCGATTCCTACCCAGAAACTCGATATCATGAAACTTCTTCCAAAAAATTTGGGATAGGAAACCGAACCATAGAGTCCGATATCAAGAACTGGACCCATTGTAAGATCGGTTCGGTCCAATTCTCAATTCTATCTAGGATCCATGCTCACCGCTAATTTCGGGAAATATACAGACCGGCTTGAACCAAATATAGTGACTCCGTTGGATTCCGAACCCGGTGTTTTTGCTTTGTATTATACTAGAACCAACGTGCACTGCACGTGTTCCATAAATGGATTTGAACGGCTCTCCTTTTTTAGACAGTGAGTTTTTTTTCTTTTAATATTTAAAAATGTAGGTAGTTTTCTGCCGATTGATGTTCTGGGCACTACATTTAATTATTCAAGGATGGCTCGCGGGCACATTTTAAAAAGAATTTAATTTAAGTGACTTTTGACTGCCTCGTATCTTTGGACTGTGCACTTAGACTGTGATCTGGCGCGAAGCGCCAGAAAAGCTTAAAAAAATATAGAGATGTCGATATGCGTATTTGTATAATACTTTTTCCTATAGTTGCTTTAGATTTAAAATATATTTTTAGATGATAATGGGAGTTTTTTTAAATAAAAAAAGATGTTTCGAAATAAAATGGGTAGTAGATAACAAGTGGGGCCACTCGTTACTGAATGTAAGGATCATGATGTGGCAAGGATCCGACGAACTGTGGCGAAAGTCCTACAATTCTTGCCTGATTAGGTCAGGGTTGCGACCCCATTCCAAATATAGACAACTCCACATGGTTCATGTTAGACCATCATGGTCCACGCATTTGATCGTTCAGTGTCTCGATGATTATCATTATAGTTACAATATCATTTGTTTATCCTTTTCTATTATTGGCATGTTCATTTACTGTAATTTAATAGGTAACTTAGATTGTCGTTGTCATGTTGGATTACTTATCATCTTTTACAAGAATATCATGTTTTTGATATAGGATTTTAATAAAAATGTACATGATTTTCTTCGCAACTTGAGATAACCCTCGATTTTTAAAATGTTTAAAACATTACAAGTATAGGTTTCATAACAACAAAGGATAATTTTACATACTTACTACTTATTTTTCACAATATTTGAATTGTACATACTCAAATAGTTGTATCTCCAATTTTTGATAGATTGAGATGAGATTTTCTATCATAAAAGGAAGAGAAATAAATGGACACAATTTACTTCAAAACTTGTAATGACCCTCAAGATTTAAGCAAATTAAAAAAAAAAAAAATGACAAACTAGGTTCCTCAACAGCTAAGGATAATCTTACCTAGTTACCACACTTTTTTTTCACAATATTTAGATTTTACATACTCAAATAGTCACTATTTCCAATTTTTTGATAGATTAAGATGAGATTTCTTATCATAAAAGGAAGAGGAATAAATGGACATTATTTATTTCAAAACTAGCGATGAGATTCAAGTTTTAAGCAAATTATAGAAAAATGACAAAGTAGGTTTCTTAACAACTAAGGATAACTTTATATACTTACCACAATTTTTTCACAATATTTGGATTTTACATACTCAAATTGTTGTATTTCCAAGTTTTGATAAATTCAGATGATATTCCTTATCACGGTAAGAAGAGGAATAAGTGAACACAATTTACTTCAAAACTCGCAATGACCTCGAGTTTTAGGCAAATTTAAAAAGATGACAAAATACGTGCCTTAACAATTAAGGATAACTTTATGTACTTACCACTATTTTTTTTCACAATATTTAGATTTTACATACTCAAATAGTTGAATTTTCAATTTTTAATAGATTGAGATGAGAATTCTGATCACAAATGGAATAAGAATAAATGGACACGATCTACTTCGAAACCCATGATGACCCTCTTAAGGTTTAAGCAAATTCAAAAAATGACCGAATAGGTTCCTTAACAACTAAGGATAACTTTATGTGCTTACCACCTATTTTTCATGATAGTTGGATTTTACATACTCAAATCGTCGTATTTCCAAGTTTCGATAGATTCAGATGAATTTTCCTACCAGAAGAGGAATGAATGGACACGATTTACTTCAAAACCCACAATGATCCTCAAGTTTTAGGCAAATTAAAAAAGATGACAAAATAGATTCCCTAACAACTAAGGAAAACTTTACATACTTACCACAATTTCTTTATAATATTTGGATTTTACATACTCAAATAGATTGAGATGAGATTTCCAATTTTTTATAGATTGAGATGAGATTTCTTATCACAAACAGAATAGGAATTACCCTCTTAAGTTTTAAGCAAATTCGGAAAAATGGCAAAATAGGTTCCCTAACAACTAAATGTAACTTTATGTATTTACTGCGTATTTTTTACAATATTTAGATTTTACATACTCAAATAGTTGTATTTCCAATTTTTGATAGATCGAGATGAGATTTCATATCACAAACAGAATAGGAATAACCCTTTTAAGTTTTAAGCAAATTTAGAATAATGACAAAATAGATTCCTTAACAACTGAAGATAACATCATGTACTCACTGTGTATTTTTTACAATATTTGGATTCTACATACTCAAATAGTTGTATTTCCAATTTTTGATAGATTGAGATAAGCTTTCTAATCACAAATAGAATAGGAACAACCCTATTAAGTTTTAAGCAAATTCAGAAAAAATGACAAAATAGGTTCCTCAACAACTAATGATAATTGGGATATGTGCAACACAAGTCCTAAAACTTACAAGAAAAGTGCAATTGAGTCCTAAAACTTACAAAAAGTGCAATCAAGTCCTAAAACTTGTCAACTTGGTTCAATTTAGTCCTAAAGTTAACACCGTTAGTCTTTTCCGTTAAAAATTACTGACGTGGCATTTAAAATAATTTTTTTATTTTCCACGTAGATTTTTTAAATTATTTTTATTCATTTTTTAAAAAAAATTAAATTTTTAAAAACTAAAATATTAGATTTAAAATATTTAAAAATTAGATTAAAAATTAAAAAGGAAAATCAAAAAAAAAAAAAAAAAAGAGAGGGCGGTGCACCGGTGGTTTCCACCGCCGCCCAACGCCGGAGGGCCGGTGATGGTCGCCAGCCCAGGTGGGGTGGCCGGGCCTCGCCCGGCGAGGCCTCGCCGGCCCCGTGTGAGCCTCGCCGGCCCCGAGCGAGGGCCGACGAGGCCTCGCCCGGGCGGGCAATAGTCGCCGACTCCGGGCGCGGGTCGGCGACCGTCGCCCGCCCGGGCGAGGCCTTGTCGGCCCTCGCTCGGGGTCGACGAGGCCTCGCCGGCGAGGCCCGCCACCCCGCCCAGCCGGCGATCGTCGCCGGCCACTCCGGCGATGGGCGGCGGGAAGCACCATCGGTGCTCCTTTTTTTTTTTTTTTTTTTTCACAGTTTTCTTTTTTTAAATAAATTTAATTTTTCCTTTTCTGTTTTTAAATTTAATTTAAATAATAATAAAAATAATGTTAAAAGCCATGTGTATAATAAAAATAATTTAAAATGCCACGTCGCCGCCACGTCGCCGTTTTCCGTTAGTAAATGTAACGGTGTTAACTTTAGGACTGAATTGAATCAATTTGACAAGTTAGGACTTGATTGCACTTTTTGTAAGTTTTAGAACTCGATTGCACTTATTGCACTTTTTGTAAGTTTTAGAACTCAATTGCACTTTCCCTGTAAGTTTTAGGACTTGTGTTGCACATATCCCATGATAATTTTATGTACTTACCGCATATTTTTCACGATATTTGGATCTTACATACTCAAATAATTGTATTTCCAATTTTTGATAGATTAAGATGAGATTTCTTCTTACAAATAGAATATGAATAACTCTCTTAAGTCTTAAGCAAATTCAGAAAAAAATGACCAAATATGTTCCTCAACAACTAAAGATAACTTTATGTACTTACCGTATATTTTTCATGACATTTGGATTTTGCATACTCAATAGTCGTATTTCCAAATTTTTTTTTAGATTGAGATGGGATTTCTTATCATAAAAGGAAGAGGGCTAAATGGTGAAGGAGTAGGTAGGGGATGATAAATTGGCTCTAATTGGGATGGTTTAACCTATTTTGTCCAAAACCATTTCATTCCTTAACAAAGCGATTGGGTCACTATGCCTCATTTGGACTGGCCTTACCATCTTTAGGGTTACCAAATTGGATTGCTTGTGGTAAAAAGCTGTAAGTGCAAAACACTAATTCAAATTTGATTTTTCTTCCAGCTTAAAGGCAATTTCGTTACTAACATGCCCAAATAATTTTTCCATTTTTTGAGAATAGGATAAAATTGCCACGAATGTGTAAATGCCTAATCAAGTTAAACCCAAAAAGGAGGTAGCTATGGTCCAAAGTGTAAAACCCTAGGTCCAAAACTTACAAATTTAAACTTTATGTACTTACCTGTATTTTTCATGATATTTGGATTTTATATACTCAAATAGTTGTGTCTCCATCTTTTCATAGATTGAGATGAGATTTCTAAATAGAATAGGAATAACCCTCTTAAGTTTTAAGCAAATTCATAAAAATGACAAAATAGGTTCCTTAACAACTAAAGATAATGTACTTACCACATATTTTACTTACCGCATATTTTATATGATATTTGGATTTACATACTCAAATAGTCGTATTTTCATTTTTGATAGATTGAGATTAGACTTCTAATCACAAACATAATAGGAATAACCCTCTCAAGTTTTAAGCAAATTCAGAAATATGACAAAATAGGTTTCTTAACAACTAAGATAACTTTATGCACTTACCACGTATTTTTCACGATATATGGATTTTACATACTCAAATAGTCGTATTTCCAAATTCTTTATAGATTGAGATGAGATTTCTTGTCATAAAAGGAAGAGGGCCAAATGGTGAAGGAGTAGGTAGGGGGTGATAAATTGGCTCTAATTGGGATGGTTTAACCTATTTTGTCCAAAACCATTTAATTCCTTACCAATGCGATTGGGTCACTATGCCTCATTTGGGCTGGTCTTACCATCTTTACCGTTACCAAATTGGATTACTCGTGGTAAAAGGCTGTAAGTGCAAAGGACTAATTCAAATTTGATTTTTCTTCTAGCTTAAAGGCAATTTCGTTACTTACATGCCCAAATAATTTTTCCACTTTTTGCCGTTTGGTTCAACTTTGGGGAAATGGCTTTGCATTTCCCCAAGTATCCCTGAGTAAATGGCCATTTGGGGAATGCAAGTGTGTTTGGGAACTCATTTTTGTGTATATTTTGCAAAGTAGTTTTGAGGTGAAAAGAAAAAGGAAAAAAAGAAAGGAAAAGAAAAGGGAGGAGGAGATGCAGCTGCTCGGCAGTGGGGCTAGTGGTGGTGGGGAGGTGGCTGGTGGCGATGGAGAGGCGGTTGATGGTGGTGGCGATGGTGGTGGCGGCGGCGGCGACGGCGGTGGTGGCGGTGGGGGAAGGCGGCTCGCCCGAGGTCGCCGACCTCGGCGACGCCCGGGTAGCGCGACCCAGGCGACGCCTAAGTCGCGCGGCCTCGGGGCGACGTCTCGGCGCGTCGCCCGGGTCGATTTCTCCCTCCGATCCTTCTCCGGCCTCCCGTGTAGCGCGCTCTTGAACTCGCGGCCATTGTCATCTTCTTCCGATCGTCGCGGGTTTCGGGAAGGATTTTCTCGCTGTTGTTTTCTCAGGATGTTGAGTGTCGCCGTCGCCGTCGATGGCGTCGCCCGGGTCGCTCAACCTCGAGCACGACCTAGGGCGTCGCCGAGGTCGCGCGGCCTCGGGCGATGCCGCTTGGGTCGCGCGACCCGGGCGACGCCCAAGGTCGCCCGACCTCGGGCCACCTCGCCTGAGGTCGTGCGACCTCAGGCGAGGCTTCCCGGCGGCCGATCCGGCCCCCGGCGTCCGGATCCGGCCGCTCATGGCCGAGCGCCGCTCGCCGGCCTCGCTTCTCAAGGAGGAAGGAAGAAGACGATGAACAGCGTTTTCGAGGGCAAAAAAAGAAAATGCATTTATCAATAAGGGCAATGTTGGAAAGAAAAAATTCATTAAACCCCGAACTAGCATTCCGAAAATACTAAAAGCATTCCAAATGCTAGCATTTGGCAAATGGGGACTCGAAAAGCCGAACCAAACGCAAAATATTTTCCCCAAGGGGCTTTGGGGGCTCAAAGCCCCTTGGGAAAGCTGAACCAAACGGGGCCGCCACGAACGCATAAATGCCTAATCAAGTTAAACGCAAAAAGGAGGCAGATATGATTGCCGAAAGTGAAGACCTAGGTTCAAAACATACTAATTATATTTTTATTTTTATTTTTTTCACTAAAACAAAAGGAATTTTATTATGCATATCGAAACAAAATAATTTATTCATAGTAAGAACCCAACGATATGACCATTTGGACATGTGTATTCCAAAGGAGATTATATTTCCTTAAACGCGTAGTTACCGCATTGCGACAGGCCGAAAATGTAATATAAATAGACGAGACGTGCGACGAGGATCGGCGGATTCGAGGGGCGGGCGGTGCCTCGCCACCTCCCCTTCGTTTCGCCGTCTGGTCGTCAAGTGATCGCTCGAAATCTCTCTATGTGAGAAAAGCTTTCCATGTCATATCTTCATTGAGAGAGATTTCAGGCACACATCATGCGCGTCCCGAACCTTCATGCCTAAATTACACATACGCCATTGGCGACCGACGAGGTCAGATTGGAGCTAGGAACTGACTCTTATGGTAAGATGTATCAACTGATCATATCCTATCATTTCCCCCCTCCTCACCCCCCATAAATTGGCCCCCAATCATCCCCAAAGGTCCATCACTCACATCTGCTCCGACCAAGAACAGACGAGCTCTTGAATTTTTCCCAATCAATTCCTCAAATCTTCCTCGTTTTCTCCCAAAAAAAAAAAAAAAAACTCCAAAATCCAAAATTTTAAAAGACTACAAAGGAGCCCAAGAGAGAGAAGGAGGAGGAGCCCCACCAGAAAGATCTCGTCCTCAGGCTCGCCATCAAGGGGCTCACAGCGCGCCACGTAGGTACATCCGAGCCCTCCACATCGCAGAAATTTTCTTTATTTTTTCCCCATTTCACCTTTTCTCCTTCTCTTTTCTTTTTCAATTTTCTTTTTTTGTTTTTCGTTTGGGGGTTATTTTCTGATTTCTGATCTAAACCCTCGGCTCTGTCGTTTAACCGAAAGAAACCCTAAATTGGCCCGTCTCTCTCGCGGTGAAATTTTTTTTTGCAGAGAAATTGCGGGGGGAATTCCTCTCCGAATCCGCCAGATTCCTTGGGGTTTCGCCTCGGAGGCGCCGGATTCAGGCCCTGCTCGCGCTCCTCTCTCGTGATCTCCGCCGCGCGCCGACGGGGGGACAGCCGCCGTGTCGAGCTCCGTGGCCTGAGGTGAGCGCCATTACCCCCGTCCTTTGATCCGCGGCCGCCGGTTTTGGCGTCGCGGGTTTCGATTGTTTCGGAATTGCGGGCTGATGTCGGGGGGGTTAATCCCCCCCTGTTTCGGGATTCATTTGTGTGCGGTTTGTGTGATTTCTGGGCATTTCTCGGTGTTTTGCAGATCTGGAACATGAGGGCGGGGTCGTGTGATGGAATGTGATACTCGCGTGGGGTTGGTGGGATTGAATTTCGGTTGATGGAGCAGAAGGTGGAGGGCTCAAATGGGGCTCAGGCTCCTAAGAAAGCCAGGTGTCTGGCTGTTAAGAGCTTGTATAGAGCCGGGTCATCGGGGGAGGATCCCGAGAGGTTGAAAAGTAAGAACTTGAAGAGGAAGATCGGCTCCGACGATGGTGGGGATGAGAATAGGCGGAAAAGGAGTAAGAAGGAGGTGTCTCTTAGTAGCTTGAAGAAGAGAAAGGAGAAGAGACTAAGTGACGTAACTAATGCCGGGGCTCATTTTGGGTCAAATGATTCGTCCGAGTTAAAGCCCGAGGTGGATGAGAGACCGAGCTCCAATGGCAATTTGAATGGCATTGGACTTAGTCTGGATGACAACGTCGTCAAAATTCCAAAGCGGAAACGCGGAACTTTGGGACGGAAAAGAGTAGAGCAAACTCTAGAGTCGCATCCAGCTGAGCCCTCTGTCAGCAGATTGGATTTTGCCAGTCCATCAGGGAAGCATATAGATGGTGATCCTGAAGGAGGAAGCGGTGGCGGAAATGTTAAAGATGAGGACGCTTTTGATGATATGAAGGAGAATGGGCATGGCATTGACGGACCTTCGCAGGAGCAGGTTGTGAGGAGTTCAGCAACAGACAATGGCAAACTGAAAAAGTCATTCAAGAAGCGTCGAAAGCAGAGAGAGGTGAAGCCAGGAAGCGTTCAAAGTGCTGTGGTGGAGGGAGGTTCTGCAGTCGATGTCTCTGCCAAGAGATGTGATGATCAGCAGGTTGATTTTTCTTGGATACTTTCTAGCTTCTTGGTTGTAAATGGGGGGCACCCCCTTGGTGCTTTTTAATATACTTACTTATTGAAAACTGTGATGATCAGCAGGAAGATGATGAGGAGAATCTGGAGGAAAATGCTGCTAGGATGCTTTCCTCACGGTTTGATCCAAGCTGTACTGGTTTTTCTTCAAAGAGTAGAGCATCGCCATCACCATCATCATCATCAAACAGCTTGTATTTTCTGTTATCTCCTAACGGAAAATTTTCAGATCAAGCATGTACATCTCGTGCTTCACCAAACTCCCCATCTGGTAAAGCAGCTAATAGAGCCTTACGGCCAAGAAATCAGCATGGAGAAAAGCTGCGTTCCCGGAAAAGGAGGCATTTCTATGAAATTCCTTCTGAGCAGGTGGATGCGGATTGGGTTTTAAACAAAAGAATTAAGGTCTTCTGGCCTTTAGACCAGTGCTGGTACCATGGCCTTGTAAATGACTATGATGGAGAAACAAAACTCCATCACATCAAGTATGATGACCGTGATGAGGAATGGATTGACCTTCAAAAGGAACGTATCAAACTCTTGCTACTTCCTGCTGAAGCTCGGACTAAGTTTGCAGTAGGCAGCAGGAGGAGAAGAGTGGAGCCTACCAATGAAGAGGAAGAGAGACCTTTAACTTCAGCCAATGATGGCTGTGGCAGCAGTTACATGGACACAGAACCAATCATTTCATGGTTGGCACGATCAAGTCGTGGTGTCAAATCTTCTTCTTCCCGTGCTGTAAAGAAACGAATTGTCGGTCCATCTCTGAAATCGAAGCCTTCATCATCTGCTGCTGATGCTGCGGATACATGTGGGGCCACCACTGCTGGTTCTTTCCCAAAAGGAGGCCAAATGGCATTTCATGGAGATCTTGCCTCAACAGGTGGACTTTTTCATGCTGGAGAGGTTGAGAAAGTTGCAAAGAGCTCCATATCTCTGAAAGGTGGCAAAGCTCCTATTGTTTACTACAGGAAGCGGTTTCGCCGGGCAGCTGGAGCCTTGTGCCAGAGAGTGGAGGATGATGCCTTCTCAGTGGGAAAATCAGATTCTCACGGTTCTTTGTTGACCATTGAAGAGCCGGGTTTCTTGAAATTAATTTATTTAGTGAGAAGAGAAGCAAGTGATATCATGGTCAGTTCTCTTCTCCGCCCTTTTAGAGTAGAGGATTCCCGGTTGATCTATGATCTTGTACTGCTTTACTATGGAAAAGTGGCGACCGTGTGGCCTGTGGTGAAGTTGGAGATGCTTTTTGTCGACACCATTGTTGGTTTGAGGCTTTTCTTGTTTGAAGGATGCTTGGGGCAAGCTGTAGCATTTGCAATTTCAGTTTTGAATCTGCTGAGCGAGTCTAATGGGGAGGTGAAATTTGTAAGCTTGCAATCTCCAATAACCTCTGTTAGATTCAAATTCTCTAGCGTTCAAGGTTGTGAAAACCAACTTGTGTTTGGATTTTACAACTTTTTGAGATTAAAACGTTCTAAGAGGTTGTGTTTGGAATCGGAACTGAGGGAGAATTGTTTGCTAGTTGAGAAACTTTCTCCTTCTGAATGCACTGACAATGCTCTTCAAAATGGAGACATCCCATCACTGGCGCCAGCTGCTTTGGACTCTTCACTAGAGGTATTATTCTCTTTACCATTTTCTTCTAAAAATATTCAATTTCTTTGTTCAGGAGTTGGGGTTGTGGAGCAATATGTGCATGATTTTCTGTTGTTTTTGGTATCGTGACATTTACAAGTCTTCTGTGACCCAATCTCCTCCTCCCTTCTCTTCTCTGTCAACACGTGCGCTCTCACACACACTTACACACACACACACTTACATTGTGCTTAGTACTGTGGTTGTTACTTGTGCAAAACCGGTATTAATCATCTTAAGGTTAACTGATCAGGGTCTGCAGAAGATGACTGGTGAAGCAATGTGGCCCTCGGGTGTATCTAAAGATAATGGCACCATTAATGGGGGAAATTCTTCAGGTTCTGATGCAGAGCACATGAAGCTTCCTCAGTTTGCTCTCTCCTTTACTGCTGCTCCTACTTCCTTTCCGAGATTGCACTTGAAGCTTCTTATGAATCATAGTGTCTCCAATGTTAGTTTTGTTGAGCTTAATCAGGAGAAAAGTGCAGAAAATTCTAGCATTTTGGCTCAATCTAACATTGCCGTAGATGACTGCTCAGAGAGTGACATGGGATTCCATACTAGCCAAGAAACTCTATCCAGAGAGAGTGGTAAGCACTTGCCTTGTGCTAAAGATGATCAGGCTATTGAGCTAGTTGTTTGCAAGGGTTCAGATTTGAGGACCCCTCAGGATAACCAGAGTGTTAGTCTTCAGACTGGCAGGATTCAAAGTGGTACTGAGAATCTTGCTGTAGTTGGTGATGAGGCTGGGCAGGTGCAGGAAGGGCAAGGAAATGACGCAGCATTAGAAAAAACGTCAAGTCCTCCGCTTGATGGGGAGAGGATCACAAATGGTGCTTGTCCTTCTTTGAATGTTATTAAGATAGATATTCCCCATTATAATGCAGGTGAAAAGCCTGTTGATGATGGATCGCTGCGTGGTTTGCCACCTACTGGTATGGCTTGTGATGTGAACGGCAGCCTTGTCCCTAGTCCAAATCCCACTGCACCAAGAAGCGTATGGCATCACAGTAGAAGTAGTTCATTTTATGGACACTTCTCACGTGGCTGGTCAGATGCAAAATCTGATGGTTCCCTAAATAGTTTTGGCAATGGACCAAAGAAGCCGCGGACGCATGTTACTTACTCATATCCTTCTGGAGTTTCAGGTTCGAGCTCAAAGCCACAGCAGAGAACAATTCCTCACAAAAGAATCAGGAGACCCAATGAAAAGAGGGCCTCAGATGTGACCCGAGCTCCTCAAAGAAACTGGGAGTTGTTATCATGTCATGTGAACTTGTTGATCACAGTGGGGGACAGGGGATGGAGAGAGAGTGGGGCAGAGGTGGTACTTGAACTTGTTGAGAATGAGTGGAACCTTGCAGTAAAAGTTTCTGGAACCACAAAATATTCTCATAAAGCACATCAGTTTCTGCAGCCTGGGTCCACTAACAGGTACACGCATGCTATGATGTGGCGAGGAGGGAAAGAGTGGACACTTGAATTTCCAGATAGGAGCCAATGGGCTCTTTTCAAGGAGATGCATGAAGAGTGTTACAATCGAAACTTCCGTGCTGCATCAGTCAAAAACATTCCGATTCCTGGTGTACGTGTTGTAGAAGATTATGATGATAATGGAATGGAGCTGTCATTTCGCAGTTCTGCTATCTACTTCCAGCAGGTTGAAACAGATGTGGAAATGGCCTTGAATCCATCTCGTGTCCTATATGACATGGATAGTGACGATGAGCAGTGGATTTCATCTTGTCAGAGTTCTTCAGATCTTAATGATAATGGCTCCGGGCACATATCTGTGGAGATATTTGAGAGGACAATGGACATGTTCGAGAAGAAAGCTTATGCTCTTCAGCGTGACCATTTCACATCTGAAGAAATGGACGATTTGAAGTTAGGTGCAGGACCCGTGGTAAGAGGTCTTTATGAACATTGGCGGCAGAAGAGGCAAAAGAAGGGAATGCCATTGATTCGACATCTTCAGGTGCCTTTTAAAATCCTTTTTCTTGTCGTTTATTGATTTTGTCCAGATACACATTTATGTGAGGTGCTGCATTTAATTTGGCTTTCTGCAATTACTGTTAATCCGCCATTGGGAACAATTTCTGTCACTCGCTTTTCCAGATGAACGTTTCCATGTTGAGATGCTCGTTTTGTTTTAATTTGGGGTGTACTTTATTTGAGTGAATTGCAAAGGATTGTCAGGGGACCTGTTGGTATGTGATTGCTTTGTTCCTCTCTTCCATGCCCGTTTCGTCTTTATCTTTCCTGGAGTTGTGCTTTGGAATTTCTTCTGGTATGGGGCTGCTTTCTGCTCTGGACCACGTGGAAATATCTGGTTTTTGTGATCTTCCTTTTTCGTTCTTGCATAATTGTTATACGGTAATATCAACTTCTTAAGCCTTCATGCATGATGGTAATGCTTGGTTTTTCAATTAATAGGGCATTGAGCAGGAATAAAGAAACAAATAGCCTTTGAAATTAGCTCTTAATTAGTTCAGTTATTAGTTAGTTGGTTAGACGTATTATTAAGAATCAGATGCTAATTTGTATGTCTCTTTTTTGTTGATTAGATCTTCCTGTCATCATAATCCTGTCTGTTACCTTTGTGTGCACATAGTGTGCACTTTTTTGAACTTGTGATTTAAATGTCATGGTATCTTTTATTCAATTCATGCTCGTGCTTTGCAGCCACCATTATGGGAAATGTACCAGCAGCAGTTGAGAGAGTGGGAGCTAGTTTTGAATAAAGGGAACTCTGCTGCTTCTGATGGATGTCAGAAGGCCTCAGCTGCTGAAAGACCTCCCATGTTTGCTTTTTGTATGAAACCTAGGGGCTTAGAAGTCCCTAACAAAGGCTCAAAGCAAAGATCGCAAAAACGATTCTCAGTCACGGGGCAAAGCAATGGTTTTCATGGAGATCAGGACAGTTTCCATGCTTTTGGTAAGTTATGTGAATTTTACTAAGCGGAACACTTTTGGGTTATTTTTTCTTGGATCCAGAATTTTGACATTATTTTTTTGTTCCTGTCAGGGAGGAGATTGAACGGACCTAGTTTTGGAGATGATAGGGCCGTCTATTTGGGACATAACTATGGACATGCAGACAATTCTCAAACGGCACAGACATCTCCATTGGGATATTCTCCACGAAATGTCCCTGGCCAGGGATATTTTCCAATTGGCAATGATGGATTCAATCGAAATTATCCTCCAAGACTACAGAGATATAAGTCAAAGAAATCTGGTGCTGTTGCATCTCCTCGACATTCACAGGTGGTCACTGCCTACAGCGGGGGAGCCACGGGCAGTAAAAAGAATACTCATCACTGGAATTCTAATCAACAGTTTTCCTCTGAAGGCCCTCAGAGACCATCTAGTGAGCAGTGGGACCGGATGGATATGGATGAATATAAATTGTTGGATGCATCTGGCGCAGCACGGTATGCATCTGATTTAGCTAAGCTTAAGAGAGAGAGGGCACAGAGACTTCTTTGCAAAGCAGATGTAGCAGTTCACAGAGCTGTGGTTGCTCTCATGACTGCTGAAGCGATGAAAGCGTCTTCGGAGGATAGGAAGGATGATGGGTAGGTTATCTGAAGATTATCAGTGAACAGATTGGTATAGTTCTCAATTTGACCCCGAAGAATGTGCAGATGGCATTAAAATATTTCTCTTGAGGCGGGAGCTGGTCCAAGATTTTACAAGATGCTGGTGCGCCTTTCACCATGCACAGTTTTTGAAGGAAAAGTTTGTGGAGAGGGTATTCATAGAGATATATTTGGTTATCACATTTAATTGTCGATATTTTGGCAGTTTTCTAGTCCATCCTTGCAATACCTTAGTGAGATTCCAGTAGTCTCTTACACCAGCAGCAAGTGTATGCCTCATTAGTGCTGCTTGTCGTGTTTATTTTGCAAGAGCATTGTATAGAATCTTTTGCTACCATTCTCTGTACAGTCAGCCCACCCCCTCTATCAAATAAGAAAGAAAAAAAGGAAATGAAGAGATTGACCAAACGTAATTGGTTTTGGCAAGAATGTGGTTAATCCTCTGAGTCTGTTCTCCTTAGATATCCTTGTCATCGTCTGTGGCTTCAAATAGCAGAATTACGAATCACCATGCGATACCTTTTTATCTTCTCTTGTACATAGGGCGATGCGTCTCCGAAGCTTATGGCCTCTTTTTCGCTTCTTGAGCAATTTCTGCATTTGATCTGTGGCATTTAGATTTATGTATTAAGCCTATGCTGTTCATCATCTTCTAGCACGAGCAGAGAACTGAGTTCCCTTTAAGATTGCTTGTAAGTTGTAACTTACGGGAAGGGATGAAACGTGGAACTTGACGAAGCACTGGTATCCGCATCGGGGCGGCTCAGACTGTAAGATGATGAGCTCTTCCTTGCATCCTTTCTCTTCGTTAACTACGTGTCCTCTCTGTCGTCTCTTCTGCCGCACGCTCTCTTCCTCCTCTGCGTCTTCTGCCTCTCTCTCTCTCTCTCTCTCTCTCTCTCTTCTTCTGAAAATATCCCAGGGGCCTCACCTCTCTCTCTCACTCTCCCCCTTCTTCTTTGTCTCGCAAGAAGTAAACGACAACCACTGCCGCCGCGATCCTACGCAAGCTGCGAAGAAGGGGCATTTCTTTTATAAAAGAAAAGTTCAAAGGGTCGGTTTGGAGTGTTGGCGAGGCCCGTTTGGCTTCTATCTCAGTTCGATATGCCAACTGTCGGTTTGCTCGCTTCGCGTAGGGCCACGCCACTTTCTCACAGGTTCTCTCTGTCTCTCTCGCTCTCTCTCGTCAGTTCTCTCCACGCCACGCCACGCCACGCCACGCTATTCCCTCGCTGGTTCTCTCTCTGTCTCTCTTTCCATCGTGCGCCCGCATAAACTCGCGTGAAGTTTCGCCACAAAGAATTTCCTGTTAGCAGTGGCATTTGGGTAAAAGTAATAGAGATGATACGGACAAGATTGGTCAAATAACTAGAGCACTACCCTCCAAGAGCAAAATTGAAGAGGGATTTCCGTAGGCCTCTGTTTCATATCATGTGACTGCCATTAACCAACTCGAGCAATCCCCTCCCGTACAAAGCTGCAGCTTTCTCCATCTTTCTCTTTCCCGCACCAACAATGACGGGGATCGTCAGATCCTCGAAAGCTTGCCGGACAGGAGCCAACGGAACCAAATTCCGAACAACGAAAAGAGTTCGATCCTGAATCCACGCGAAGGTCTTCTACTTGTTTACTGGTCTTTGCTCTGGAGTGAAGCCAGAGGATGCTAGCTTTTTTGGGATGGATTCCCATCTCTGTCCTCGTCGGCCGCCCAGCATAGCTTCGAGCTCCAAGCCCGCGATGCCACCATCGCTTGGATCGAGGCTTGTTCGAGGTAGTGATCAATCTCGATCCGAGGCTGCGAGGACCCGGGGTCAACCTCCATTGCCAGTCACGGGGAGGTGCCAGCTGAGAGGAGAGATGGGAGAGAGAGAGAGAGAGAGAGAGAGAGACGGAGAAACCCCTTATGTAGAGAAGGGAGAGCGCCGCGGCCTTAGTCCCTGCCGGATCCGCTCTCGCCGTTTCCGATCAACTCTGCTTCCGGCTTCGATAGCCATATAAACAGGCTTGAAATTCGATAGCATCCACCGGTTGAACTTCTTGGCGTGGCAAGATTATCCCTACTTTTTGTTTACATTGATATTAATATGGACATAAGAGAACAGTATGTCAGGTTATAAAAAGCCCGTCCATGAGTAGAAACTATAGACCACTTCTCCGAACTCAATCTACACAGCGACTTTCATATGTGATATCAAGAAAGTATGATGCAATTAACTAGTGAAAGCACACATGCTTCAAAGTTGACATCAGGTCGGAATGCGGTCTCATCTTAAGATAACTAGTGACAGTAGCGCCCAAAATCTACAGGCGGCTGAACCGGTGGTTAGCGATCATTCTCTAATGTATGGCAAGTAAAAATTCAATTGCAATCTACCAAATGAGCTTGCACAAAGATATCTCCTAGATATCTAGTGCCTTTTTCATGTCACGACAAATGAAGTTATCAAGCATTCTTGAGTCTCTGAGGGGCACAAGGAATCACCTTTGCATCATTGTGGCAATGATGACAATGAAAGATCTTATCGAAACAGGGGTCTCTAATGCGGCACCTTCACCAGTAATGAGGACATCTGCAGCAGCAGCAACTTTGACATCAACTGAAAGTTGACGGGAATTAAGCTGGAAGCTGAGATATTACTCGTCCTGCAAGTACTCTCTCTCTAGCAACTCTATAACATTAGCATCTTCTTGAGTTTTTTCGATAGGCATCTGTTCCCCATTCATCTGCTAAAGGACTGCCAGCTCATTGTCTGTCTTGACTTCTTTATATAAGACGTGTGAAGGTTTCCCGCATCAAACTGATCCTCGCTGTTCAATGGCTAGTTCATCCATTTTAGTTTGACTCTGCTGAGACTACCAACAACCTAGAAGCTAGCATTGAGGAACTCCAGGGCATACTGCAGGGGATTGGGTGTCATGATCACTTGATGATTTCCTGAAGTCTGGAGCAAATTATATCGGATGCGACCATGATTGAGCCAATCTCTAGTGAAATCGCACAATTCAATTGCTCTTAAACAAAGTAAGACAGCAGAATATGGTGAAAGATTGTAAGAGCAAAACTTGTCCATCAAGCATATGCCACCTCCTGTTGCAATTCTGCTTAAAGCTTTCTTCGAAAACTATTAATGACTCAAGCCTCAGACACTCGACTGTGCTGATTCAGAAGACTTTTCCAGTCAGAAGGTTCTTCCAACAAAAACAAATACCTATCAGGGATTCCATATTGCCAGAAGAATTGCATATCATACGACTGCTGAAGACAGACATCAATGTCCTTAAGTAAGAACCTTCGTGAAGAAGGTATTTTATCCAGGTTAATTGACCAACTTTTGCCTTTATTCCGCATGTTATCCAAGAGTCAAACTGTTTTATGATTCTAGTCCAACATTTCTTATTTCATGCGGTATAAGCAGCTCTCTCTCTCTCTCTCTCTCTCTCTCTCTCTCTCTCCCCCTCCCTCCCTCCCTCCCTCCCTCCCTCCTGTGCCATGTGCCATGGTCCACAAAGATACCTGAATTCTACTCTGAAACCAAAATTACTATGCCTGCGTCATGCATGCATCTTAAATATGGCTAAAAACCTACCATTCTAGCAGAGATTTCCCACATTCTCAATGTGCTAAAGTTCATGAGCACCGGGATCTACGACAAAGGTCAGAAAGCATGTAACCTGAATGAGCACAAAAGTTGGTACCTAAACCTCCTTATGTTATGCAGAGTATACATTAGTGCATGTATCAATCTGTAAACTACCCTCCAAATGAATATAACATATCATTTGATACGCTTATTGTTCAATCTCATGACATTTGGATTCTACACTGTCCAGCAAATTTCCAGGACAAGGAAAGCAGGGGGAAGTCTGCTCCAATCAGTAGATCTCTGAAAAGAGGAAAATTGAAATCTTAACCATACAAAAGATGGAAAAGCTGACTATCATCTTAACCACCATTAACATTCTTCACTCGAGAATTAAATCAGAAGACAAGGTCGGTCATGGATTATAATAAATAATATTCAGTGTAAAAGGGCAGCGAGTTGATTCTTCTCTTAATCTTCTTATAAGGAACTTATTTAATTAGATGAATCTGCTTTGGCATTCACTCTAGTTCTTTTCTCAGTTAACCAAAGTCCCATGACACAGTATGCTATTAAACTGCTTGGTGAAACCTAAATACACCACATTGCATTCTGTGACCAACAACCTAATTGCAAGCTTAATGCAAATAATCTACTGCGCACCACGCTTTTTCCCAAATCCTAAAGAAAAAGGGGAATTTCCAGAGTTATCGTATCCCGGCATCACTAATCTCTAACGGATGCGACAAGTCATCACCTCACACGTTGTCCATAATGAATATAGATAAGCGCGACTTGCTTTGACGATTTGGGAAATGATTGGAATGGCACATCCTTAATCACACGAGATAGCGGCAAAAGAAAGGAAAAGCTGCAGGGATTCCATCCTTTTGACAAAGTATAAAATACACCATGCTAGTCCTCAAGTTATCGTAGGAATTTAGTCATGTTGTTGCATGAGTTTATCATCTAAACTCTTGGGCAATAAAACTGCCAAATGAACGACAGTTCAAAAGATGGTAGATTCACACTAACATCAACAACAGATACCATTAAATTGATCAAGAACTCTCTCTCTCTCTCGTCGAGAGAAACCTCTTCCAGCACCAAGATGTGTAAATTGGACCGGTAATCAAACGCTATAACAAATGCAGGGACTCTGTTCAAATGAAATTATCGTCTAGATTTCAATTCCAAAGAAAAAAGACGACAAATGCCTCAATGCATCTGAACTCCTAATTCGCTGCCTCAACGCGACACATACAGACCCAAAATCGATTCCGATTCAGAATATAATTATTTCAAGTTAACGAGGTGGGGGGTAAACCACTGGGATTTGTCCTGGTGGCCACCTTTCCAACATGGAAGGGGGAGGTGAGGGGTTTAGATCCCTACCTTATCGGGGGATGGGGTGGGGACGCGTAAGTTTTAAGAATGGGTTTCGACTCTCACATCCTGCAAGAGGCAGAGCAAAAAGTCTGAGAGTGAGTGTAGAGTAGGAATAGAGTAGGACTAACTAAAAAAAAAAAAAAAAAAAAAGTTAACGGGGTCGAGACTTTACAACTTCCATCAAAATAAGTATAAATAGTACGGTAGTTTCAGCATTCGGATATTACTTCTCTTTTCCTTATTCACTGATAACATAATCTATCATTTGGCTTACGCAAATTCTTTCATTTGTGTGAAATCAGAATATTTATTTTATGAAAATAAGTCGTTAAATTGTATCTTATTTCATATAAATCTTCCTCTTTTGAGCAAAATAAAGACGGAATTTTTAATTAATATTATATATCAATAGAAAAAGTCGATACCAGTTAGAAAATTCCTAAATAGCATTGTCGTTGTTGTAGGGTATATGGACATTTTATATGTAATTATTTGTTGTTAAATTATGCTTAATTGAATCAGTCATAGAAAATGTTAGAATTTCATTAATTGCTGATTTCCAATCTTAAAACTAATGTTATTAAAACTAACATAATTTGGGTTGGACAAACTTATGGTGATGAATGAGACAAGCACGGATCCTAGTTGGAAAAGAAATAAGTGGATAGTGTAAGAAAGGTACTCCTTAAGAGGAGAACGGTCCTTAAAAAAATGTGAATGCGTGCATTGTTATTAATAGTTCTACTTGGCATCTTGAATTAAAAAGCGCCTACTCGGAACTTTCTCCTATTTTGGCTCATAGGTTATTTTTGTTATCCCTTCTACCACAAAAGATCCATTGAAGAACTAATTTTTTAGGTTTGAATTATATTACCGTTGGTACCCAAATTGGCCTAGTGGGCTTTGGAAGTAAACAAGAGTAAAGCAGGCCTAGCGTACGAGAATCCATGGACAGTAGGCCGAAAGGACAACAATTAGCAACAAAAATGTTGAAGGGCGCGATATCAGAAGACTTGTCGAGAGGGACGAGATAGGAACAACATCGGTTATGGGCAATCGGCACTAGATGACGCAGACAAGGCGGAGCAATTATCGACATAGAGCCGAAGCTTTTGGAATGATTTGAAATCGAAATGGTAACCGCCAAAGAGTTATTACTCGTAGAATATAACTATAAATAGTTGAAGAGGCATTTGTGTAAAGGACCTTTTTGTCAAAATCGACAATGGAACACATATTTTGCTAGTTATTTTTTTCCTTTATTGTACTTTTACATTTAATCGCATATTTACTTTTTCTCCCGTGTTATTGTATTTTCGCTTGCGCGTGGTTTAGACAAGTCGCTTCCTTTCTAGAACGACACAAAACCCATTTCAAACAATAAAGCTGAAACTTTGCCCCTTTGGTGAAAGATATTTGTCGAGGGAACCTTTTCCTAGCATATATCTTTTTGGTACACTTGGTGGGACTATTGTGTTCCATTCCTAGGAAATGCCAATGGCAAAAATAAGGAATCAGGAGAGTCAATCCTCTGACAGTGAGGATAATTCATCCCCGTAGTGTGTTGGAGAAAGAACTATCCGTTCCGAGATTTTCGACCAGAATGCAGACCCTATTGATGGTGTCAACACATGTAGCAATTCTAGGGACATTCCTCAGGAATTGCCTGAAGATCAGAGAAGGGAATTGGCCTTGAAGTCAACAATAATGGTCACCATGAGAAGGATGTTTGAAGAACAACAAAACGATTTGGCCAATCATATAGCCAATCATTTGTCCGGTTTTTCAACTCCCCTACTTACCAATCTGGCCAATGAATTGACTTCTAGGATGGGATTGTCGAATCAAGTGAACGTGGCCCATGCCGGTCAAACTAGTGCGATTCCACCACCCATACAAGTTCTGGCCCAACCTGTTGTTGCTGGCGGTTCGAATCCCATATTGCTGGTTAGGATTTTGTAGAGGGTCGATGGTGTGAATGACTAGAGTCAAGGTAGTTAGGGTGACTAGACTAGAGCGCTTGGAGCCATACTCTCGCCTAGATCGATACTAGAGACTTCCAATGGCACAAATTCAAGGAGAGTGATTGGTGATACCTCGAACTCAGGAAATGAAGCGTAGGGAAGCGTCTCGCAACAATTGCCTCCAGACATCAATCGGCCAGGGGGCAGTAATGCCTTGCCGCCTACAAGGGTAGTGAACATTGAATCAATTCTCGCACTGATCACAAGGTACCAGCCTTATTGGCCACAAGGAGGGCTTAAAGACTTTGCTATTTGGTTTCCTTCGCCGCCTAGGGTGTAGTTTAATAAGGGGAATTAGGCGTTAGATTCCACAACGGATCAACGGCTGATAGAACAGGCTGCTTGTATGGTCATGCAGTAGATGGGATTGGGTGGAGGTGTTCCAAGACCTGTTTGTTTTAAGCTGTACTTAGGTTGGGTTGATAACATCCCATACCCCAAGGGTTACAAGATCCCTGAGTGTACTCTCTTCATCGGCATGGATGATTAGTAGATGGTAGAGCATATTAATTGATTCATGGCTCAATGTGGTGATGTTAACAATGACGGGAGGATGAAGTTGCATTTATTTCCTCTGTCGTTGTCGAAGACGACTTTTACTTGGTATATAGGCTTTCTTGCAAATTCAATACGAAATTAGGAGGAAGTGGAGAACAAATTGCATACACAGTTTTATCGCCCAATTCCCGAAGTAACATCACCGTCAAAAAATTTAACAATGAGATGGTGGATCAATGTACTGCACGAATTAAGAAAATGAGGAATTGATGCCTATTCTTTCTCCCGGAAAAAGAAGTTGCTGAGATGGCCAAAAATGGTCTAAAATTTGCATTGAAAGGGCATTTGGCCGGGCAGAAATTTATGGATTTATCTTCACTAATTGCCAATTTGAGAATCTTTGGAAGGAGAAAGACTAGAAATCTTATTGGGATTACAAGTAGAATGGATGATATATGATTGTGAAGAAGATTCTGAGGATGAAGATGCTCAAAACAATGCCATTGATATCGCAGTAGCGAAAATGACCCGGAAAAACTCATATATCTGCCAGGCCTTGAAGCTCGCTAGAGTAAAAGAGTTGGTTATGCTCAGGGCTAAGGATAGGCAGAGGTATTTCGTTTGATGTTACCAAGTTAGATAAAATCCGTGATCTCGTGGTGCGCGACGAGGTCATAAGGTTAACAGAGGGTCAAACCATCCCAAATAAAGAAGAAATATGCAATAGGAGGTATTGTAAATGGCATTACTCTTGGAGCCATAGTACCAATTATTGCGATGTTTTCAAGAAGGCGGTATAGGAAGCAATTCGCTAGCTCGAAATCAAATTTGCCGAAGAAGGAGATAGAAGGATGGAAATCAACTGAGATCCTTTCCCTCAATTAACTGGGATGGTGTCAGCGGCTGCTAGAGGGCACAACAACTGAAGAATTTTATGTCAAAGGCGTCGAAGGTAAATCATTCATTGATATTTCTCGGACGACGATGATTATCCTACAGTAACGAGGTATTAGCGAGACCTGAAAGGGACTTCGGCAAGGCCTCGAAGCATGAATTATGATCGCCAATGTGGGCGCCACCTTCAGCATATTGGGTCTTCTCGTGACTATTCTAATTACGTTCAACTCACGGCTGAACGTCAAAAAGGCTTGAGATTCGGAGGAGATATTTTAACGAACATAGTTTTCAAGAGCGAACTCCTGAAAGTGTTGTGACATCAAGAAAAAATTGAGTAAATAAAGTCTCGTTCATGCGACTTTACGAAGAAGGACATCCTGAAATTGGAACATTTGGGGAACCGAGTGGAAAATTCAATTGTTATGTCCGGTACACAAGAATGCCCAAACCCAAGCAAAAGGGTTTGGCTATAAATAGCACTTCCCCTTATGCTTATCCAAGTTGTCTTCTTCTATCATTCCCAAAGATGGCCGTGCCCCCAGTTGTCCCTCTCGTTCATATTTTCTCCGTTGAAGTGGTTGAAGAATGGAAGTAACTTTATGAGTTGCTCTTCGGAGGCTTGAGTTCCATAGCCAAGGATGAGGAGAAAGAAGTTGCTATAAGGAGACTCCTCCCGGAGATAGACATTGCTCCAATCAGCGGCTCCGAGCTCCATCACCAGTATGACACCTTCTCCGTCCTCTTTTCAGATGGCTTTGGAGGCCTACAAGCTTAACTTTGCACAAATCGAGGAGAAGGCCATCCTAGAGGAGAGGGTCATATTCATTGACCAACGTGCTGGCCATTTTGCTAAAATCGACAATCGAATACGTATTTTGCTAGTTATTTTTTTTTCCTATATTGCATTTTTACATTCAACTGCACATTTACTTTTTTTCCTATTTTCCTATATGTTCGTTTGCCTATAGTTTAGAGAGGTCACTTCCGCTCCAGAGTGGTACAAACCCATTTCAAACGATAAAGTCGAAGCTTTACACTTCGGTGAAAGATATCTGTCGAAGGAATCTTTGCCCAGTGAACATTTTGCACGGCAGGAAAGAAATTATCGAAGTCTTGGGGATTGCAGGAGAAGCTGAAGAGTAAAGAGAGTAATAATTGCCAATGAGCTCATCAAATTTCTGCGGATACAAAAAGACTTATTCGAATGGCCTAGGTGGCTATTCATGAGTGGCTCCTACCCTAGGGAGATCAATCGGTCAGGAAAGTCATGGCTACTGGCGGGATTTGACTCTGTAAGAAGATATCCTGACTTTATAAAAAATCGTACAGAAAGTTATTGATGCGCCCGTGGTCCTCAAGATTGATTATTGGGCTTAATTCATTGAGCCCGAGGAATTAGGCTGATAAGTAATCGCTCAAGTGTGGTTTGAAAATTATTAGGGATTAGTGTCGCATAAGGTTTATGAGAAAGGATCAACTCGAGAAGTTATCTTGGAAGAATTAAAGGAGGATAAACAAACCCTTCCTAAAAATCAGAGTTATATGATGCTTACATGTTACAGGATTAACATGACACATGGAAAGATATGTACATTCCAAACGATGGGAGGCATATTTACAAAACTAGCGCAAATACAAGGGTCAAGGGAGGAACCGTTAGGAATTAAATTGCTGACATAAGGTGAGAACTAAGCTTCTAGGCTGCCACTCCAACGCTAGGTTCTCTGCAAGATATCGAGTCTTTCGGGAAGCTTGAGCTTGGATAGTTGTATTTAGACCCTCACAGTTGTGAGCAAGGCCACTATGGAGTCTTGAAATCGGTGAATATCTTGAGTCAGCAGTCCAACAGATGCTTTAACTAGCTCTATTCGTTGCAAAAGATCACCCGAAGATGGGCCGTTTGGGTTTGATGCGTCGAAGAAGTGCTGATGACTCTTACCTATTGTCACCCAATTGTTCCATCCTAATTGTGAGTTCCTCTTCAAAATCTGTAACATCCCGGGCCCCACTTGTGTAATATTGTCCGCTTTGGGTCACCCGCCCTGGCGCGGACGAACTGCCATCCCAACCACAGTCTTTTCCCTCACGGCTTTAAAACGCGTTACATAGATTAAAGGGACCAAAGTCTTATAAGCTAACCAAGACCTCCCTCTTTAGGCGATGTGGGACAAGAGATGAGGCTGTCACACTCTCCACCTCTTAACAGAACAGCGTCCTCACTGTGGCCCCACGGGCGTCAGAACAGCATTCTTGCTGTGACCCACACGCGGTCGGGAGTCGGCTCTGATACCACTTGTAACATCCCGGGCCCCACTTGTGTAATATTGTCCACTTTGGGTCACCCGCCTTGGCGCGGACGAACCGCCATCTCAGCCTCGGTCTTTTCCCTCACGGCTTTAAAACGTGTAACACAGATTAGAGGGACCCAAGTTTTATAAGCTAACCAAGACCTCCCTCCCTAGGCGATGTGGGACAAGAGAGGAGGCTGTCACAAAATCAACCTACTTTAATTCTTTGTGTCGATACTTAGCTTTAGTGCCTCAACAGAAGCAAGCTTGACGCAGTTATCCTGATATACCTCAAGAGCAGAGTTACTGGAAAAGGATAGAGCCCTATATATGTGCTGAAAAGCAAGACATGCCACAGAGCTTATTAGGGGATCTAATTTTGACAACAAATAATTAATCTCTCCCATCAGAAGTGGATTGGAAATAATATGTGGATATTAATAAAATAAGACATTGGACAATCTCCTCCATTTTTCCAAATCACAAGGGTCCGTGGGAGACGACAGGACATCAAAAGGAAGAGTAGTGCCATTGTTCTGAAGAGTACCGGTTCTGCTCCTATTGCGGCTGGATCAGGAGCGAGGGGACTCGACATGATGTAAATGCATTCCTGCATTCATGACCATTCGATAAGCCAAAAATTTCATGGGAAATTAGCCTAAGGTACAAAATAGATATACTTACTAGAGGAAGAAGGCTGGTCATGTTGTACAAAATGGTACGTCCATGATGAGGTCCGATTGGAATGCACCGTTTCAACTTGAAACGCTACAATGGAAAGGCACCTTTTGGAAAGGGTATGAATCGAGGTGTATAAAAGTATTTTGAAGACAACCGTTCGAATGGTTGGCAGAAAATACATTCAGAAATTTCTCTCGTTTTTTGTTCCCTTTCCATTGAAGAAGAAGGCGGTCCATTTCTTCTTTACAAGAACAGTCGACATTTATGCCATAGAAATTGGGTGTTTTCCTCGTGATTGCACTCAAACTAATGTGAGATAGTGTTGTTCGTGATTCATCCGCAATTCAACGTTTGTTTCGAGGTTAATTATTATTTGCGCATCGGAATAAGGTAAGTCGTCTTCCGCCGACTTGAATTCCATCATTGGTATCAGAGCCCGGTCGTGATTTCTGCCTTGTTTTCATCGAATCGTTTGTCATTTGATATCGAGATCAAGAGATTGAATCCTACACTGCTTGGATGTTCATATGCTCTGAATTGTGATCTGAATTGTCGAAATCAAAACGAAGTGAAGAACGGGTTCGGGATCGCGTACATCCGTACGGTTTTGGCCAATTTTCAAAATATTTTTTCGGCCAAAATCAATTTTTGAATATATAGAGTGAAAGTACTTGTCCAGACGAGTCCGAGGGTGGGTCGAGCGCCGCCGGAGGATGGCGGACGTGCCCACACGCGCGGCTAGAAGCCGCTGCGCGTGGGCGTTACGCGCCTGAAGTGCTGGGAGCGCCAGCGCGTGCGCAACACGCGCCGGTTAGCGAACTAGTAGGTGCGTATCATGCGCCGGTCAATGAACCGGTGTGTGATGACGTCATCGTGATGTCACCCAACGATCGTTAACCGCTGGGATGACGTCATCGATGACGTCACCGCTGGTAGTAGTTGGCCGGCCGGTCACTAGCCAACGACCCAATTCATGACTTGACCCGACTCGAAGTTAACCCGACATGACCCGACCGTTGACTGGTCAACCGGTCCAGCGGTCAAATCGGTCGGATCGATTGGATCGGCCAGGAGCCGTATGGCTCGCTGGCATGTGCGCCACACGTGCCACGCACTCAGGTGGCGCATGAGGGCGCGTGCAAGCTCTGATTGGAGCGTGATCAGTGGCGTTTAGTTCATATGGATGTTGCCGATACTGTGGTATATTTATTTTGTATTTTTGAGTTTTATAAATGTATAAAAATGTGTAGGGAACCCTAAGTACGCTAGTTTTTTGGGTTTAAGTGCATTGTTTATTCTTTTTAGCTTGTATTTTCTTGTCGTCAAAGGCAAGATTGGCCTAAGTGGGAGGAAGCAATTAAGGTTGAATTAGCTTCCCTAGTTAAATGAGAGGTTTTTGGCTTGTAACTCGTATCCCCAATAATGTAAAGCCCATTGGATATAAATGGGTATTTATCCGGAAACGAAATGAGAAAAACGAGGTTGTCAGGTATAAAGCCCGACTCGTTGCCCAAGGATTCTCCCAGAGATCTGGGATTGATTATAATGAGACATATTTACCTGTGATGGATATGATTATATTTCGTTTTCTCATTAGCCTAGCAATCTCTGAAAGATTGGATATGTGTCTTATGGACGTTGTGACGACATATTTATATGGCTCATTAGACTGATATTTATATGAAAATTCCCGAGATATTCAAAATGCTTGAAGCATGCATCCCTGCAATTTATTCTCAATAAAATTGCAAAGATCCTTGTATGGGTTAAAGCAATCCGGTCGCATGTGGTATCAACGCCTAAGTGAGTACCTAATTAAGGAAAGGTACGAGAATGATCCTATCTGCCCATGCGTGTTTAATAAGAAATCAGAAATCGGATTTGCTATTGTAGCAGTTTATGTCGACAATATAAATTTAATTGGAACTCTAGAAGAGTTAGCTAAAACTGTTGAGTATTTGAAAATGGAGTTTGAAGTTAAAGATTGGGTAAAACCAAACTCTGTCTTGGTCTAGAGCTTGAGCATAAAGCAAATGGAATAATCGTCTATCAATCAGCATACGTTGAAAGATTGCTTAAACGCTTCAATGTGGACAAAGCTCACCCATTGAGCACCCCTATGGTTGTAAGGTCTCTAGATCCCCAAAAGGACCCATTTCCTCCTAGAAAATTTGATGAAGAGATGCTTGGTTTTGAAGTACCAAATCTCAATGTAATTGGGGCTTTAATGTACTTGGCACGATGTACGAGACGAGATATCGCTTTTGCAGTAAATTTATTGGTAGCCAACTTGGAGATATTGGAATAGAGTTAAACATATTTTCCGTTATCTTTGAGGAACCATAGATTTGGGATTATATTATTCCAAGGATTCCATTAACTCTGGTTTAGTTGGATATGCTAATGCTAGATATAGATCTGATCCACATAAGGATTTCTCTCAAATCGGGTATTTATTTTGTTATAACGGCACCGCTATTTCTTGGCGTTCTACGAAGGAATCGATAGTAGCTATATCTTCTAACCACTATGAGATTATTGCTTTATATGAAGCTGGAAGAGAGTGTATTTGGTTAAGATCTATTATAGCACATATTCATAATTCTTGTTATTTAATACTAGTTACAACTTCTCCCACTATAATTTATGAAGATAATGCTGCTTGTGTTCCACAAGTTAAGGGACGATATATCAAAGGTGATAGGACCAAGCATATCTCGCCGAAATTTTTCTATACTCATGAACTCCAAGAAAGTCGACAAATTGATGTTAAACAGATTCGATCCATAAATAATCTTGCAGATCTTTTTACAAAATCATTACCAACATCAACTTTTGAGAAATTAGTATATGGCATTGGTATGCGGCGAGTTCACAAGATGCAAGATTGATTAGCCCCAGCAGTGTGATAAAGGCTAGTAAATACACCTAGAGGGGGGTAAATAGGAGTTCATGAAATTCTTTTTCAAACCTTTAACCAAAATCCTTTGGCTTGAAATAAAATCAGAAATAAATGAATCACGTAGCTATTAAAATAAATAGAGTAGGGAAAGAGAATTTTAACACAAAGATTATAGTGGTTCGGCTTATTGTAAGTCCACGTCCACTCTCCATGCTGGCAGCCAACTGGCTGTAATCACTATGTAGCAATCGAGAGCTTTACAGTATACGATCTAGACTTCTTTTGTTGAAAGTCTATTCTACAGCTTCTCACAATTTCACACTGTAAGTATCTCTCCTTAGTACACAATTTGAGCTTCGGAGATTTTGAGAACAAGGAGTTTCAGAGGATTGAACTTCGAAATTTTCTATCGGCTCGTACTCACATTCCAACAACTACGACACACCTTAAATATCCCTTCGTGCCTCCATAGCCGTTAGCACTTTCCAAGAGTTCATCTAATCTACCCGTTGGAATGAATCAATTAGGTGATCTTCACATCGTCGAATAAAAGTGGAAGATAGCTCGTCAATCCTGCTCGCCCATACAATCAAGATTTTGAGTTTCTAAAAGTGGATCCTTTCAAAACTTGCTTGATCTTCAACGGATTAATTCCAAAAACCTTTCGAGCTTAGATTCATAGCTAGAAATCTTTTATGGATAAATTAAGGAAGATAATATCAAACTCTTGATTTCCTTAACCTGTAAGAATAAACTGCTGACAGTCTGGCAAAATCGCAAAAACTGAGTCTGACTGACTTCAGACTTTGATAGGGTCTGGAGATCGTCAGACCGTAGTCTGGTAACCTTCAGATGGAAACGCTTGGTCTTGAACTCTTTAGACTTAAGCGACTGAGTCTTGGAATCTTTAGACTTAACTGACGATGATATTTTGTCAACTTCAAAACTTATAAGGGATTTTTCTTCAACACAGTGGCTATATATGCATTGCACTCATTTTTCTTTTTGTCCGATTTTTTCCCACAGGGTTTTTCCGGCTTAAAGTTTTTAACGAGGCAATTAATTCATCCATAAAATGGAGAAATCATAAAGTTTGTGCTCTACACTCTTTTTCCCTTTTGTCTGGTTTTTGTCCCATTGGGTTTTTCCGGCTTAAGGTTTTTAATGAGGCAGTATCATTTGATGCACATTCATAATGAATACAATGAATATTCAAGGGGGAGTGTTATGAAATACATAAATGAATAAAATACATAAATGAATATTCATTATATTCATCTTATCCAATGTACTTATTATGGTACATTTGTATCAAACGTTCTAAGTACATCTCCCTATACAATGAACGTTCATCTCACTTATCCAGTACATGTATCACTCGATACATTGATATTAATGATAAGTACATTCTTGTTCTCTTATAAATATGAGTTTAGTTTTGATGTACATAATACAATAAAGAACAACATAGAACAACAGTGATATACTGGAAATAAAACTCTCTCCTCTGGCTTTCTCTACTATCTTTGGTGTTCATTTGCTTTCTCTTCTCAATCTCTTCTCTATTATATATTCGCAATGCAACATTTTACAACACCGAGAAGATGGAAAATTGAACTTCTCACCTTTTATTTTTTATGTGAGAAGGGTATACCGGCTTGTTGACAAGTAGCATAATAAAAGCTTTTCTTGTGGACATCGACCTTTGTTCACGGTGAATGTGGCCCAAGGGAATCTGGGGAAAACTTTGTGAAGAAGCAAAGAGATAATGAAAAGGAAATAAAGCAAAAAAGCAAAGAAAAAGAAGGTGGGTCATCCTAATGTGGAAAAGAAGACCCGCCAATGCTTTTAAGCGTGTGCCTTTATGCTGTCGGTAGGATTTTAGTCAAAAGATCCCTCCAAGGAAAATATTATGACAATGCCTCACGGTGGCAATAAACAATTCATTATTGCTCCTTTGCCCCTTCTTTTCCCATGCTCCAAAGATTTTCTTTTCATAGTTAAATCTATGAACATTCGTTATGTTAATCCTATTGCTCTTGTTCCGATTACATTTCAATTTTTCCTTAAAAGTAAAAATAAAACTTAAAAATGAACCTAGGCTAGAGCTTGAACATTGGCACAGCCCATTAATACTAGCGGGTGGCACAATCCCTGAGGTTGTGCCTAACTTGAGCCCAAAAAGATATTGGCCTCACGATAGATATACTTTAGGATTTTTAGTAATGCAGGAAAAAAATTGAGGTACTAATATCATAGTGGCCATAATTTAAAGCTTTTAGCGGTATAAACCCAAGTCAAAATAGATTCTGTGGCTGCATGTTCCTACATTTCAATATGTATATATTCTGGTTGATGAAATGCTTAAAATATTTAAGAACTCATCAAACTTCTAGGTGTCAAGTATCGACCATCCTTTGTACTACATAATAGTGGACCTAAATCGGTGTGGAGTGCACCTAGATAGTTGTGCCAAGCATTGATTGGAATGTGTCTAGTCGTCCTCCTCTTAATCAAGTTTTGTGGTGATGATCCATTTGCACTTTAAGTCATCGCTAATATAAATGATGATTAAATAGTATACACAATCATATTCGTGAAGAGATATAATCTTCTCCATTGACGAATATTCTAAAACAACATTTGGCTTGCCTGAAAATATTATTCTTATTATTTTATCAATGATCACTTTTGCTACAAAATTATATTACTAATGCGTGTAAGTATGTATAGATATTCCTTTTTTTCCCCAATTTTGTACGTGAGCACAATGCAAAGGAGTTCTTCTTTGCTCTAGCTCTTCCCTTAGTTTCTCCTTCAAATCCCAGAAGGAAATTAAAGCGTCTTCTCTCTGTTGCTCCTACTTTATTCTTAAAAGCATCAAAGAGCAACAAAAGTATTATATGATATATAGTGCCATTTTGCAAGTATGGTGGCATTTGCTTTTGTTATGGTAAAAGACATGGTAAGTCATCCCCATAAACGCTGCAAAAATTTTTCTTCTTGCATGTCTTCGTCTAAATTATGAATAGTAGTTTTATAAGTCTTAGTTTGAGGGGTTTGCATCTAAAGTCGTTGGATGCGAATTGATCTACTGTACTCACTCATCAACTCTAGATGTGGATATCCTCCTATGATATCTAAATTAACTTGATAAAATTGAAAGTTCAGGACAATCTGCAAGAAAATTGAGATTTCATGACATTTTAATACAAAAATGAGAGATTATATTCCACATGATAAAATTGGAAGGAAGTCCGTGACATTATTAATGATAATTGGAAAGTACGAGACTCTCTAGAATATTTGGCTAAAGAGATTTGGAAGATTATTTTTCCAATTTTTTTTAAAATGAAAATGAGAATTAGCTAGATTTCCATGCATGTACAATGTTTATGTCCATGAATCAACTTATGTAATGGCTAAATATTAAACTATGATTTGGCCATATTACTTAATATCGATTTTAGTATACTTATTAACGTTACTCGTAAATAAACCATGACTTTTTTTCGTCCAACTTCAAAAGATGGGGAGTGCATTCTTACTGCGTAGAATTGTACATCTTTTTTGAACAGAATTGAAAAAGAAAAATCCACATATTGCCAGCAATTTTAATAAAAGCAACATTAATTAGAATATTTTACATGAAACGGTGAAAGCACGTCATCTTACAAATTCCCATCGAGGATCCATGGAAGATATTGAAATTTTAGTCTTGAATCATTTAACAAACGTTGCTGGCCAATAAAGAAAAGGATTAATACTACAAAAAAAACTCTAAATTGGTACAAATTTATTTTAAACTAATTTTTTGACTTCAAAAAATCTCAAATTGGTATACCTATAATAAACTTACACCTCATTAATTTTTATTAAATTTGACCGTTCGGTTATTGAGTTGGATGGCATGTCCATTAATGGATGTACCCATTTGATTTGTGATCTTTTGTGGTATTAATCCAATTTAATGAAAACTAACGGAGAGTAAATTTATCACAAATATATTAGTTTAAGGTTTGTTTGGTTAAAAATTAATTTGGAGTCCACTGATTGGAGTTTTTATAATTAAAAATTAATTTGGGATAAATTTATATATGTGTACCAATTTGAATTTTTTTGTCGTATTAATCCTAAAGAAAATCATTTATAAAATTGTGGCCAGAAGAATCATTTATCAAGCAAACTATCAAAATAATCAACGACATGTAGCATCCCCAACCGCGTGGAAAAACGAAAACAAACAAAAAAAAAAAAAAAAAAAGGAGGAGGAGGATTTTCCTGCTTTCACATCGAAGCTGGGTGGGAGACGAAGCTTCGAGGAAGTTTCGTGCCAAACTGTCGGGCGTCCCGTATTGGAAATTTGTCTCTTCATTTACATTGTATTTTTGTGAATATATTTTTAGGACGTAAATAATACATGGTTCGTTGTCGTGGGTGGGTCAATGATTGACCTCATATAAATCCACGCGCGAAGTATTTACGTCTCCGATTCTTAGTGGGAAACCATCAGAAGTATCCCGGAACGGGCAGTGTCAAGGTGGAGGACGGTCCCTTTCGTCCCCCTAAAACTGGCCGTGTTTCTAGAGGCTAACCCGATATTTTTTCACCCGGGACATGGTCAACCCGACATAATGTAATTGATAGGAATGTACAGTGAAAACTTTAGACAAATGCCACTTGATTCCATGGGCGTGCCTGGCAAATTGGCGAGAGATCCGGTTTCTGAAGTGGAGATGAGACCCTTTTGTGTCCATGACGGATTCTAGGAGCTCAAAACTGGTGATTAGACCAGCTTGTTATAGAATGGATTGGTACCTAAGGAACGGTATTTTCCTTTTTTCTTGAAACCTTTGACTTGAAATTTCTATCAAACCTAATCTTCTAAATAGTGACGATGGATTAAATAATGAGATATCATATTTCCATTAATATTGATGAATTTTACAAAGTCAAATCAATTTTTGCTCCACAAAGTTTGTATCTTTAGTCCTATTGATCCAAAATAGTCGATTCTATCATAGAACTGATTTGAAGACAGCATAAAACCATTTTTTGGGGGACCTCGACCGTCGTTCACTGCGAAACTGGTACGACAGAATCCGAGGAAAATTTGGCGAAAAAGCAAAAGTTGCGAGGGCACTCAGCATAAATATGGCAGCTGCTTTGGAGGCGAAGGCATGAGTTATAAGAACCGCGATGGCGAGGGCGGAAGAGACAGACAAAGACCCGCAAGGACAAAGAGAAACTAAAAAGCTCTTCTAGACATTGATGCATTATAAAAAGACGATAATAAAATTTAGGGTTAAATATCCAGAATACATTTGTAATAAATTACCAAAAACCTCAAATTAATATATTTGTAATAAATTTATCATCCATTAATTTCTGTTAAATTGAATTACTATCACAAAAAGCCACGATCGATACACATATGATAAACAGAGGACAAAATCCCAAATTGATACAAGTATCTAATGCCACATGTCATTCAACTTAGCAATTTAACATAAATACTAACGGAGAATAAATTTGTTACATGTGTATAGTTTGGAGTTTTTTGTGGTCAAAAAATTAATTTGGATAAATTTATCATAGGTGAACTAACTTGGGATTTTTTATGATATTACATCAATTAATAATCTCACTTGTGGTTTTCAACTCATTTAAATTATCCAATTGAATTCTCAGACTTTTAACATCTAAGTGTATGACCTAAGATTTTTGTTAAAATGACCATCAACCCATTGCCAAAAAAAAAAAAAAAAAAAAAAAAAAAAAGGCCACCACCTAAAATCAATCTTTTCAAAATTTAATAATCTTATTTGACTTTACTTTTACTTCTCCTATTAATCCACAGTATGAATTATCATTTAAAAATTAATTGGCATTGACATAATTTATTACCTTTTATAAGATACACCTCTACTTTATATTTTTCTGCATTTATAAATCTATAAATATATATTAAAATTTTGCATCTAAAGAAAATTATTAGAGATGGACTATCTAGGGAAAAATCAGAAATAGAAAATTCATATGAAGAAAATCGGGAGATCGTAAAGAGGGGAGGGGGAATGGAGATGGAGATGGATTACATATATTTGACTAGTAAATGAGTTCAGCTTTGGGCCCAATAAAAAAGATTCCAACCAAGATGAAGAGTAGAACCATCTGAATTTTTCTTGTTCAAAGAGCAAAATTAATCCTAAGACAAAGTTTAGTCCAAGTGTCTGGGAGCTGAACTTCCTTCAGCCAAGCCCCTACTTGGATCCATACCTAGCCCGAATCTTGTGCAGTTCCTTGAGGGCTTCAGCCATGTCCATCCGATCTTGTGGTAACTCCATCGAGCACGCAACTCCAATCCTTAGGACGGAGGCAATGCATCCTCTCATCTTCTCAATGTCATTCTCACTTTCTCCATTAAAAATGGCCGAGTCCACGATCTCCATCACTCGGTCTGGCAGAGCCACCTTGACAAAGTTGTGGAGATTTAAATGATCCTTGAAAGTCTCTTCCGTGGGTCTCATCCCAATTAACATTTCCAATAAAAGAATACCATAGCTGTACATATCGCCTTGTGTGGATACCATTTCTCCCATGCCATACTCTAAAACAGTGTACACCAAGCAATATATAATGAAAATAAATATTTTATCTAAAAGAGAAAACAAATAAAACTTAGACAATTAATGAGAAAATTTTCTTACCGGGAGGGATGTAACCTATGGAACCCCTCACTACCACTGAGCTACCACCATCATCAATGTCCATAGTGTTTGTTTTCGTAGGGGAGCTAAGTGTCGCCAGCCGAAAATCCCCAACTCGTCCCATCATCTCATTGTCCAGAAGGACGTTACTTGGCTTCAGATCTCCATGTACAATCTTTGGGCTACAAACCTCGTGAAGATATTCGATTGCGGAAGCTATGTCAATGGCAATGTCTAACCTTTGCATTAGTCCCAAATGCCCTGGCTTTCCATGTTCATGTTCATGCTCAACGTCCTCTTCATTTCCTTGGTGTATCCAATTCTCTAAACTCCCATTAGCCATGTATTCGTACAATAGAGCTTTGAAATCGTTACCGTGATAGTCCACGCTTGAACAAACGTTCACTATTTTCACAAGATTTTGGTGTCGTATAGCCCCTAAGGTTTGACATTCTGAGACGAAGCTCTTTGAAGCACCTCTGTGGCCCAAGTTGAGCACTTTAACCGCCACCAAGCCACCTTCCTGTGTGGTTGCTTTATAGATAGTACCATATCTCCCTTTACCGATCACATTGATCTCAGAGAATCCGTCTGAGGCTCTAAAGAGCTCCTTATAAGAGACTAGCGAAAATTTGTGTTCAAATGGAAGTTCAATCGAAGAGGTATTCTTTTTCAACTTCTTTCTCCAATACCAAAAGATAAACAGGCAAAGACACAAAACGAAGTATGACAAGACAGCCGTCACTGTGGCGATTACTCTAACTTTGTTGGTCCATAATAGTTTAGAGGTATTTGATTTGCAAGAAGGAAGGTTTAGTTCTGCAATACCTCCACATAGATTCCTATTCTCAAAGATAGACACTGCACTAGCATTGAGAAATACTCCTTGCTTCGGAACTTCTCCTTGAAGCTTGTTTGAAGATAGATTCAAGTACATTAGATCTGTAAGTTGAGCGAGAAAGCTCGGGATTTCACCAGATAAGTTGTTATGGGAAACATCCAACCCTTGTAAGCCTCGTAATGTGCTTAAAGCTAGAGGAATTTTGCCATGAAAGGAATTGAATGCTAAGTTGAGCTGCCCCAATGCTAAGCACTTGCCGATGGAGCTAGGAATTGGTCCCATCAGCTTATTGTAAGATAGATCTAGTTCACCAAGATTGATCAAGGACCCAACTTTAGACGGGAGAGATCCGCTCAATTGGTTATGTGCCAAGTTGAAGATAATCGAAATGGTAGAAAGGCCAAGAACCTCCCTTGGGATCGAACCACTCAAATTATTATTGGAAAGCTCGAGCTCAATTAGCTGCCTGCAGTTACCAAGACTCTGCGGTATTTCCCCGTAGAAGTTGTTGAACGGTAGGTAAAAGCGATTCAATAATGTCATATTGCCGATTGATGATGGAATCTCTCCCGTTAGCATGTTTTCGCTTAAGTACAATTCGCGCAAGTTATGGAGTGCTCCAATACAAGAAGGAACACGACCACCAAGTGAATTGTTTGATAAGGCAAGAAAAGACAAGTTGAAAAGATTGCCAATACCTGGAGGAATGGTTCCGTACATTGTGTTGGATGACATAGAAATTGAACTAATGCTATTGGAAAGATTGCCAATGGAATCCGGCAATAGACCTTCGAGAAAATTATGGGCCAACGAAATAACTTCCAGCCTTGAACAATTAGTCAATGGGGTAATGAAACTGAAGTCATCTTGGAACTCATTAAAAGTAAGGGATATTACTCTAAGAGCTTTCAGCCTTCCAAGATTTGCAGGCATCGGTCCGTGAAAACTGTTAAAGTCATAGTAGACGTACTGAAGGCTAGAGGCATTCGATAAGGATGGAGGTATAACCCCAGTAAACAAATTACTATGAAAATCAAGAAAAAAGAGAAAAGGAAGAGTATCGCCAATATAAGGGGGAATGCTACCTCTCAATTGATCGTTATTGACGCAGAAAAGGAAAATGCTGGACATATTGAAGATTGCCAGAGGGATCTCGCCGGTGCGTTGGTTATACGCCAATTGAACAAAACTCAAACCATGAAGCTTGGACAATGTCTTGGGAATCTCTCCTTGCAACCCATTTTCCACGAGTGAAAGCTTGTAAAGTTGGGAGAGATTTCCAATAGAATGAGGAATAGATCCTGCAAGAAAGCCAAGCCTAAAGCTTGAAGCTTTGACAAAGAGCCGAGCTCATCAGGAATTTTGCCCACAAGTTGGTTATCAATAAGATTTAAATACTCAAGGTGTGAGCACTGAGAAAGATTGGTGGGTATTTGTCCACCGAAAGAGTTGTTACTAAGGATGAGATGACGAAGGCGAAATAAGTGGCCAATGCTTTGTGGAATTTCACCGTGAAAGCTATTATTCTCTAGAATGAGGCTTCTCAAGAAAGAGAGGTTTCCAACATGAGGTGATAGAAGACCCCCGAAGCCTTTCGACATCAAGTTGAGGGACACAACTCTTTTGGGATGCCGTCCACCACATATCACACCTTGCCACTCACAGTGATGAAATGAGTCATTCCACGTGCTCAAAGTTCCAAGCGGATCCTCATCCACACTGTGTTTAAAGCAGATTAAAGCGACCCAATCCGTCTGGTTGGTTTGCATCGTTGGACTCGTCCATAATGGGAGTTGGGCATAGAAAAATAGGAACATAATCGCCATATGCTTTTCCATTGTGAGTGGGTTCTATGACCTAACAAGCTGCAAGCAAAGTCTCTTCCAAATTGAATTAAAGAAGAAATGAAGACCTTCATAAGCATATGCATATCCATTGATCAAAAGACACCTTTTTACACGGCGAAACCCGACCCAATATGCAAGTTCAACCCAAACAAAGAGTTGGACTTTAAAAGTATTGCAAATTGGTTGTACCAAGGAAAGGGACACACACTTACGTCAAAATGGAGGATTTGACAGCTACCCAATGACAGCCTATAAAGCCGTGCCGCGAAGAAAGGAAATCAAGAACGGACGTGGTCCTTGATTTTCGACCTTTTCAAAGAGAGCTCTTATTTGTTCATGGGCAAAGCGTGTAATTTGTGCTGTGAGTTTTTTACAACCAAATTGTTAAAACATTGGGTTCAGGTTTAGTTTAGACATGGCAAACACTCGAGCATATTGAGTGATTGTAATTCCAATTCGCCAATTATAGCAAATTTTTATTACTAGCTTTCCCCATAGATATAGGTGCCAACACTCAAACTGAATCACATAAATCTTTTAATCATTTATTATTCCTCGTTTATTTTTTTTTGGTAATTTTCCACTGGCTTAAATACGAAATCCTTATTAGCTTCCCCGTTCGTTAATTTTACCACGAGGGTTACTTCTCACCTATAATGAAAAGGAAATAAAGCAAAGACGCAAACAAGGAGATGATGGGTGGGTCATCCTAATGTGGAAAATAAGTCCCACCAATGCTTTTTAGCGTCTTTTTTATGTTGCTGGCAAGATTTTTAATCAAAAGATTCCCTGACTTCTCTCGTACTACAAAGAGTTTCTTTTCAAAGTTAAATTTCTTGAAAGTTCGTCACTTGGATCCTATCACTCTTGTTCCAATTACAATTCATCTGGCTAGAACCCCCATGCCAAGCTTGAACCCAAGGCTAAGAGGGCCGGTTTGTGTGGGCCAGCACAACTCAATTACCATGCTTAGATAGGGGTTTTATAAATATACATGTTAGGAAAAGTAAGATGCTGAGTCTGTTTGGCCGTTTGAAACCAAAGAGTTTGCAAAATAATGCACGAGTATATGAGTCAGATTCAGATTTTGTGGGAGAAGGGTAATTTCAATGTGCAATTGCCGGTGTGGTACAGAAACTGAAGTTATAGTCCTGGTAATGAATAAAGAATACGTGATGCAAAGTACTTTGTTAGAAACTAAACAAAGAGAAAGAAAGATATTCTAGAACTTGGTGGAGAATTAAGATTGTTAGCTCTAATCTTGAAGTCAAGCTTCCCGTGGAAAATTAACAACGTTGTACAATCGTGGCCAGCGAGCATGATGACCTCCACGAGAAGTTTTCATTTCTTTTTCCCTACTTTAAACTTTTCTTTTTAGGTTCTCTCGATTTGATTACCAAAGCCATCGCAGGACAGTCTCGAATTTTGGTAAACTAAGGCAAGACATCAATAGTGCTAGATACTGTTGAAGGCTAAGGGATTTCGATGAACACCGATTGAGTTTAGTCGAAGGCCCACTTGTGTAAATAAAGATGGTTCAACCCTTTCCACTATATGAAGGTAAATTACACACAACTCTGAATTTTGGGGTAATACCAATTTGCCTCCGATTTTTTCACTTGTTATACAATAACGACTTAACTTTTATTTTGTTCAAGAAATTAACTCTTCATTGTATTGTTATTAGCATGCACATGCTTGTGAATTTTAAGGGGTAAAAATATAAATTTTATCTCATTCTTTTTCGAAGGAAGCCTCTTTTTCTAAACGACTGAAAAATATAGAAAAATGGAAGAGAAATAAATTAACTAAAATACTAATAATCAAAATAATAAATATCGATAATCATATTTAATGTTGAGAATTTTTCAAAATTAAATAAATGTAGCCACCTTATTATAAGTAAATAAGATATTTTAAAAAATAAATACAAATTCATTAGAATGGGAAAAAGGCATCTATAACTAAAAGATCAAATAACAAGAATTGCTTAATCACTATGTATATTTAAAGGGTAAATTACTGTAAAAATTATTGATTAACAAAAATATTTACAAGGAGGACGATCAATCCCTTGCAAATCTATCTCTTTAAGAGGCAATTTTTCAAGAAGAGTTTTTAGCATCTTGAGTTCAAAAATGCTCTTTGCATCGATAGTTATCCGAAATTTTCTAAATCGTTTTGGCTGTTAGATAAGTTTTAAAATTGGAACCTCCTCGGATGCAACAGCACATATAACTTGCCTCAGTTTTGGCTCATACACTAGTTTTTAGGTCTGCGGCATATTGTGTAATGAGGCATAGCTTTCTTTGAGAAAGCTACTCTCACCTAATTATCTTATATAGCAACTTGTGTCATTTTGCTGGTCCTATGTGTTTGCTTTTGTGAGTTCGGGCTTGTATTATATCTTTCCTTCTTAATCAGTTCTTTGCCTTATATTTCTTATTCAATTGTTGGACGCATCAAAGAGCAACCAAAAGCATCCGATCCATTCATTAAACACATGAACTCATATTCTAGTGGAGTTATTTGCCAAATTTACGATATGGACACCTTGACGCGTTATTTGGATTGTGCCTCAATTTTCAATTTACGCTTCATATTCTTATCGTAGGATTTCGAACAACCACCTTACCCTACTCAATTTGATTAATATCAAACACTGTAAGTGAGTCAGCTTCATTACTAAACTAAGTAGATCACCGAATCAACAAGCAATTCACCGCCTCAATCAAAGACCGGACATGCTAGCATAATAAACCATGCGGATGTCATGAAAAAAATGCATAATATATGCTAATCGCTAGAGGTGAGAAAATGGATGATGAACCCATATTGTAATTCAGATTTGATGACCTAGTAATAACATGAGTTGTTAGCTATCTGTGATAAAAGGGAGGTCTAAAACTTTTTTTTTTTTTTTTTAATATCTCAAGCCACTCTTAAATGTGGTGCGACACAAACATGGACATCACCTATACTTAGTTCACTAATCAGAGATATGATCAGAAGAAATCAAGAACGGACCTCACTAAAAGAGTGCACCATTTGATGGCAATAATATAATAACAATAAAAACAATAATAAATAATAATAATTTGTACGCCCTTCATGCAATTGGTCGGCTAAATGTGCTTTGAGTCATGGTGTAAACCAAGAGTACATGTACTAGATCTTAGAAGGAACTTCTGATACCCTCAATAGTTTCATCGTACTTTTGTCATTGGGTCTTCCTTTCGTAACACGCACACACAGAGACGGAAGAAAAAAACATCATAAGCCAGTAAAACTTTCCGAGGAATGCTCTCGAACTATTCGTTCTTAAAAACAGTTAAACGTCTAGCATCACATTCTAAATTGTTTTAATGCCTTATCGAAAAAAAAAAAAACAGTTAGTATCTCTTAGCAAATCCCTCAAGTTAGCACATGGATTACATAATCCATTGCATAGACAATCCATTAAATATGCTATTCGGGAATTTAATTATTGTAATTAGTGTATGATATCGCATAAGTGTGGATAAGGAGAGTAGCTAAGCTAAGCTCTTAGAATAGATCAGAGGGATAAATAATTAACTTGATGCTATGGACTGCTTTGATGTCTCCTTTTGCATGTTCAGCTCCAACCGGTTCCAACCATTTTAGTGGGTCTTTTGGATCGATGGTTTCATCACTTTGGTTTTTTTTTTTTTTTTTTTTTTTGGTAAAGTGGTTTCATCACTTTGTTCTTCGGTTATAAAATGGAAGTTTATTGAAGTAATGTGTAACAATTGAAAGTTTAGAAGGAACCTTGTATTACCCCTTAAATTAGAGTAATTTTTGAGCTATTAAAAATAATAGTATCCAATGGATAAATTTCATTTCCTACTGAAGTATTGTATTATCAGCGAGCACTTGTGCTAAAAAAAATTATATTATTAACATGTGTCGAGGATCATGAAAAAATCAACGTGCTATAAAGTGACTTACAAAACTGACTATTTTATCTGCAAAATTGTGCGGGGCTGTGCATTTGGTCTGACGAGATGTATGTTACAAAGCCACTTGCATTAGGTCCAGCAGTATTGGATTTCCAAAAATCCATTTCCATAGTAAAAACAAAGACTCTTTTGAACTAAAGTCGATTTTCATTTTGTAAATCATGTTAGCCGGGCACAATTTTCTAGATTTGGAGGGAGAAGGATCCATTTTGGTTGTTCAAAATTTTCTAAATCATTTTGGTCCTTATATAAGTTTTCGAATTGGAGCCTACTCTGATGCAACGAGAAATATAACTTTCTCCAATTTTGGCTCATGCGTTACTTTTTTTATTAGGATTCGGACCTAAAAGATTAGTTCTTCAATGGATCTTTCTCCATAATGATGATGATGATGAGGTATTTCTTTACTCTGATCTCTCTTCTTTTGAAGGTCAAAACAGAAAAATACAACCAAAGATCATAAATTATGCTCATCGTGACAGCAAAAATCTATACTCTTTTCTGGTAAACTTGTTCTAGTATGACACAAATACCCTTTGCTTACCATTAGAAAACCCTAAACTCTACCTAGTGTGAACCAATTTCCCAAATTTGTTCTAGTATACAAGTTTGTGGTTTTTGTTGAGATTTGAGTATTGATGTCACTAGTTAACATAATTTAAGATTTTTAAATAATAAAGAAAATTTGGGGTGATTGTGTCATAGTGACCATAGTTTAAAGAATTTAATAGTATAAACACAGGTCAAAATAGATCAGGCAACTTCATATTCCTACGTTTCGACACGTGTATATTCTCATTTATGAAATTTTTTAAAACATCTAATAATTCATCTAACTTCTAGCTGTCAATTACCAATCATCCTTAGTGTTACAAAATAGCAGACCCAAATTTTTATTGCAGTTTGGATGGAGAGACATAGTTTTAATAAATCGGTGTGGAGTGCCCCTATATAGTTGTGGTGCCCATCGACTATAATATGTCTACTTTTTCTAATCTAAGTCAATTTTATGATGGTACATTTGCACTTCAGGCCATCGCTAATACAAATTTTGATTAGATAGTACGTAGAATCATATTCATGGAGAAATAAAATCTTCCCCATGAAGCAATGATATAAAACGCATTTGGCTCGCAAGAAAATTATTATAAGTACTATTTTATTGATGATCACCTTATGCCACAATATTTAGTCGCTAATGTGTGTCAGGGATCATATATATATATATATATATATATATATATATATATATATATATATATATTCTCTTACTTTCTTTCTTTCATTTTCATTTTGTATCCGAGCACAATCCAAAGAAGTTCTTCTTTGCTCTAGTTCTTCCCTTAGTTTTTCCTTCAAATCCCAGAAGGAAATCAAAGTCTCTCCTCTCTTTCGCTCCTACTTTATTCTTAAAAACATCAAAAGGCAACGAAAGTATTATATAGTGACATTTTGTTGACATGGTAAGATTTTCTTTTGTTATGGTAAAAGACATGGTAAGTTATCCCCGTAAATGCCACCAAAACGTATCTTCTTGCAAGTCTTGGCCTAAATCATAAAACAGTAGTTTTATAAATCTAAGTTTGAGGGGAAAATTTTTGCTTCTAAAGCTTTTGGATTTGAATTGATCTACTGTACTCACTTATCCTATATAGGATATGGACATCCTCCTGCAATATCTAAATTAATTTGATAAAGTTAAAAGTTCAGACACTTTTCAAGAAAATTAAGATTCCATGACATTTTAAAACAAAAAAGAAAAAGAAATAACATTGAAAGTTCATGACATTTTTAATAACAAGTGGAAAGGCTAAAGAGATTTGGAAGGTTTACTTTTTCAAAAATGACTTTTAAAAGAAAATGAGAATTTTCTAGATTTCCAATATACATTCATAAATTTATTCATTGGTTAGATAGTAAATTATGATTTGATCATATCGCTTAACAAATAAATGTTAGTGTACTTATTTTCGTTACTCTTAAATAATTATGACATTATTTTGTCAAACTTCAAATAATGGAGCACATGCTTACAGAGTGAAAGTTTACATCTTTCTTAACATAATTGTAAAAAAATCCAAATATTGCTAGCAATCATATAAATATCTTCATTAATTAGAATCTCTTACATAAAATGGTCAAAGCAGGTGATCATTTATAAATTGGTGGCTAAAAGAATCATTTATCAAGCAAAGTATAAAAATAATAAACCCCATTAGCTTGTTTTGTTTATTTTTCGTTTGTTTTACTTTAATTCTTAATTCACTCTTAACTTTTTGTCCGACCTCTTTGCAAAGCATGGAAGTCAAACCCCACTTCTAAAACTAAATATTCCCACTCTTAACTCCCAAAAAGATGGAAAATTGAACTTCTAACCTTCTATTTTTTTTTTTTTATGTGAGAAGGGTACACCGGCTTGTTGACTAGTAGCATAATAAAAACTTCTCTTGTGGACATCGACCTTTGTTCACGGTGAATATGACCCGAGGGAATCTGGGGAAAACTTTCTAAAGAAGCAAAGTGATAATGAAAAGGAAATAAAGCCAAAAAGCAAAGAAAAAGAAGGTGGGTCATCCTAACGTGGAAAAGAAGACCCGCCGATGCCTTTCAGCGTGTGCCTTTATGTTGTCGGAGGATTTTAGTAAAAAGATCCCTCCAAGGAGAAAATCATGACAATGCCTCACGGTGGCAATAAATTATTCATTATTGCTCCTTTGCCCCTTCTTTTCCCATGCTCCAAGGATATTCTTTTCATAGTAAAATCTATGAACATTCGTCACATTAATCCTATCGCTCTTGTTCTGATTACATTTCAATTGCTCCTTAAAAATAAAAATAAAACAAAAAAAATGAACCTAGGCTAGAGCTTGAACATTGGCACAGCCCATTATTGCTAGCGGGTGGCACAACCCCAGGGGTTGTGCCTAACTTGAGCCCATCACGATAGATATACTTTAATATTTCTAGTAACGCAGGAAAAAATTTAAGATACTAATATCATAGTGGCCATAATTTAAAGCTTTTAGTGGTATAAACCCAAGTCAAAATAGATTCGGCGGCTGCATGTTCCTACATTTCGATATGTATATATTCTGGTTAACGAAATGCTTAAAATATTTATGAACTCATCAAACTTCTAGATGTCAAATATCAACCATCCTTAGTACTACATAATAGCAGACCTAAATCAGTGTGGAGTGCACCTAGATAGTTGTGCCGACCGTTGATTGGAATGTGTCTAGTCGCTCTCCTCTTAATCAAGTTTTGTGGTGATCGTCCATTTCAGAGCTTCTTGCTGTTTTCGCACTATAAGTGACTCTCTTTGATACACAATTTGAACACGAGATATTTTAGAGAACAAGTGATTTCAGAGGTTCTAACATCGAGATTTTTCTATCAAGTCTCTCCTTATTTTCGAGCAACACTAATCCACCTTAAATAGCCTCCGTGCTTCCATACCCGTTGGCACTTTCCAAGAATTCATCCAATCAACCCGTTGGACTGAATCAATTTAAGTGATCTTCACGTCGCCGAAAATATAAGTAGACAATAGCTCGTCAATTCTGCTCACCCATACAATCAGGATCTTGAGTTCCCAAAATTAGATCCTTCCAAAAATTCGCTTAATCTTCAACGGATAAAATCCGAAGAATAAATCTTTCGAGCTCACGATCACAGTCAGAGATATTCCATGGATAAGTTAGGGAATATAATATCCAAATCTTACTTTCCTTAACCATAAAAATAATCCGCTGTCAGCCTGTCAAAATCGCAAATTGTCTTCAGACTTAGATTTGGGTCTTGAAGGTCTTCAGACTGAAACTAGGTCTTCACTGTCTTCAGACGGAAAAACTTCAGACCGAACTTTGGATTTTGAACTATTCAGACTTAACCGACTGAGTCTTGGATTCTTCAGACTTTGCTAATGAGGCTGTTTTGTTAACTTCAAAACTTCAAGGGATTTTTCTTCAACAATCTCCTCCTTTTTTATGATGACAAAACCCTCGGCAGATTTGCGAATTTAAAACCTGCAAAGAGAACTCATACATACTTTGAGGATTATTCCGCAAAACAGAAATTGTTAGCCCAATAACAATCATCCTCAAATAACATGATCCTGCAATGCAAATTCACAAGTCTAGAAATCCAAACATCAAATAAGTATAAAGTCATAGAGATTCAAATAAACAGCCCAATCCAAATCCAAATATAATGAAAACAGTAAGCAAAGCAAAATTAAAGTTCAAAAATAAAATTTCAAATCTGCAAAACTCTCCCCCTTTTTGTCCCATCAAAGGAGGTAGGGTGGATAAGAGATGGTTTTCAAAAGATTTAGGGCTCTCCAGGGATGCGAACAAGCTGAAATTTGCTGAGTGTCTGTACTGTCTTCTCGAGATTGGCAAGAGCTTCCTTGATTGAAATCAACTCTGCACTATTCTGATTTGATTCCACTTGAGCTCTCAATGCGTTGATTTGATCTTGCATATTCACAGAAGTACTTAGCATGGCCTTCTTTAAATCCCTCAGCTCAAAGTCCATCCCAAACACTTGCTTCTTTAGGTCCAACATAACATCCAACAGTTGTGTAAAAGCTGTTGAGTTAGTATTACCTCCACTAGGACCAGCAGAATCAGTTCTTGGAGTTTGGAAACTAGGAGCATCCTTCTCAGCCCTTTCCTTCTCTAATGGAGAGGATTCTTCATGCTCTGGGAAATGAGATGCGTAGACCTTCTCAGGGTCAGCACCTGACCTACTCACATCACTAAAATGTAAAGGCGAAATTGTTCCTTGCTCTGCAGTAACTCCCCCTGTGTTGATGCCAGTGGGCGAAGTAGAATATTCCTTGCCAACATTCATATCAGCACTGTGATGTTTTTCAGTCTTTTCCCCAAATTGAGCAATTGATGGCTCAAATCCTGCAGCCATATCCTCCTACATTCTGCTCTCCTCTTTATCCTTCTTCCTTCTTTCTTCTTCTTCTCTTCTCATTTCTTCCTCTTCTTCTTCCCTTCTTCTTTCTTCTTTTGCTTTCCTTTGTCTTTCCTCTTCTTCTCTCTGTTCTTCTTCTCTTCTTCTCTGTTCCTCTTCTCTTCTTTTTCTTTCTTCTTCTCTTCTTTTCTTTTCCTCTGTTTTTCTTCCTCTTTCCTCTGTTTCTCAGCTTCCTTCTCCTCTGCTTCTTTTCTTGCCCTCTCTTCAGCCTCTGTTCTCAAACTGACAGGGCCCCTCAATTTTGAGAGAGTGGACAAAGTCATGGCATCTTCCTCATCCTCTTCGTCTTGCAGGATGATTTTTCGACACTTTTTCTCAGCCATGGGCTCTTTGCCCTTTCTCTTTGAAGAAGCAGTGGGGATCTCCTTGGAAGGTGTCTCTTTCCTCAACCTTTCCAGTGCAGCATTTAGCTCTGGAAACTTCATTTTCATCACCATCTTGTAACCAACAAGCATCAGACTTAAATTGGTCAGGCATAGAGGTGCAGGAATCTGAATATCGAAATGCCTAAACAACTTGGTGATGATCGATGATTAAGACAATTGACCCTTATCCTTAACTACAGTTCTGTACATGTGGAAAAGAATAACATGTGGGAGAGAAAAGGTTCTGCCTTGGTTGATGGCAAACATTAGCTTGGCTTCGGTCTTGGAGACATCTATCTTCGAGGTTGTCTTGGGCCAGATATAGTTGATGATGATTTTGTGCAGCAATACATTTGTGGCATTCATCCTAGTTAGGATATTTTGCCCTCTACTGTTCTGTCACGCACAATCTCCAGAGTTGCAAAGGCTGTGGACACTTTTATTGGTTGGAAACTCCTTCTCTCCACCCCAATAACATTAGCCAAAGTGTCAACATCAACTATATAATCTTTGTCCAAATAAGAAAAGGACAACCTGTTCGCATCCAGAAACGACAAATTCGAGTAAAAATATGCCATAAGTTCAGAGTAGGCATTTGTCGTATCTGTGCAGAATTTCTCCAACTGTAGCCTAGCAAACTTCCCTCTAAGATTTATCTTCAACGAATCAAGGAAGTCGAAGTCCACACTTCTTGGATTTAATACACCCCTCTTCAACAACTTCGTGTATACTCGCTCATGCTCTTTAGACCGAAACAAACTTCCCGAAGGACAAACAGAGTTCATAGCCACACCCAATCGCGGCTGAAAGTGAGAGAAAAGTCTCTCATCATCGTCTAGGGTCTGGCTTGGAGTATTGTCAAGCGGATTACTCGTAATATTTTCAAGCGCTCTTTGAGCAGTTCCTTCACCAACAACTTTCATCTTCTCCATTTCTCGCAAGAAGATATACTCGCTTTTAAATCCTCTTTCTTTCAAAAAATCCTCAATGGTCTTTAGGCTTACTCCTCCATCGTTTAGCCTTTTGTAAAGATCAAAAGCAACATTCGGTTTAAGAGTTCTTACCGGCTCTGCTTCAGTGATCCCTTCCTCAAAATGCTGACTTTCGGTTTCCGTTTGAGGAGACTCTTCTCCTGTGAGGTCCACCCTTGTAGGACCCTCTGGATGTCTCTGTGGTCCCCTGCTAGCAATTCTGGAAGACTTTCGGGATGACATTCTTGGAATACAGGTGAAAGTTCAACTTGTTCGCTAAAAAGATGGGATTTTTGTCGAAAAAGATGATGAAACAGGAACGGCAAATGGAGCTTTTAGGGTTTCGAAAGCGAGAGTGTGGAGATGAATTTGAAAGGAGTAGTAGCCGATGAAAGTGACGATTTGAGAGTATAAATAGTAGGAAAAAATAAAACCGAGATATTGAATCGTCGCCAAAAAGTAAAGATAAAAACTGCCAAAAATAAACTGTAATTTCGAAAAGAAGAAAACTGCCTTTTTGAAAATGTAAACTGCCATAATTATATGTCAGAAAGAGAGTAAAAAGAGATTTTGAAGATTTGAAAAAGCAATTAACAAAAATAAAATAATACAAAGAATACGAAAAAAAACGTAAAACGACTAAAAGACATAGTCTGAAAGTGTTTAGACTTTACCTTAGAGTCGAACTCTTTTCGGACTTTACCTTTGAGTCTCGAACGCCGTCCGACTTTACGTTGAGTCCGAAAGCCATCAGACCTTACGTTGAGTCTGAACTCCTTCAGACCTTACGTTGAGTCTGAACGTTTTCAAGACTTTAATTTTGATTATGAACATCTTCAAATCTTGCGATACTCAGTTTTGAGCGAATTGATTCAAAGTGAGCCTTTTCTAGGGGCTTTGTGAATATATCTATTAATTGATTCTTTGAATCAACATGCTGAATCACCACTTCACCACTTTGAACATGACCTCGAATGAAATGATGCTTGATTTCAATGTGCTTCGCTTTTGAATGAAGTATTGGATTCTTTGTGAGGTTGATTGCGCTTGTGTTGTCACATTTGATTTCTGTACTTGTTTCCTCAACGCCAAAGTCTCTCAATTGTTGTTGCATCCATAGAATTTGAGAGCAGCAACTTCCAAGAGTTATGTACTCTGCTTCAGCAGTTGAAAGAGCTACGGTACCCTATTTTCTTGAGAACCAAGATACCAACCTGTTTCCCAATAGTTGACAAGTACCTGTAGTGCTTTTTTTATCCACTTTACAGCCAGCAAGGTCAGCATCAGAATATCCAAGGAGAGTAAAATCTCCTTGTTTGGAATACCACAGACCAAGCTTAGATGTAGTTGCAACATATTTAATAATGCGCTTCAAAGCAGTCATATGAGATTCTTTAGGATCAGATTGAAATCTAGTACAAATGCAAACACTAAATAGAATATCAGGCCTAGATGCTGTAAGGTAAAGAAGTGACCCGATTATACTCCTGTATAGCTTTTGGTCTACACTCTTTCATTCTTCATCTTTATCCAGCTTTGATGAGCTTGACATAGGAGTTTCTGTTTTCTTGCAATTCTCCATTCCAAACTTCTTGATAAGGTCTTTTGCATACTTCTCTTGGTTGATAAAAGTTCATTCACTTGATTGTTTGACTTGAAGTCCCAAAAAGAAGTTCAATTCACCCATCATGCTCATCTCAAATTCATTCTGCATACACTTTGAAAAATTTTTGCAAAGCTTTTCATTAAAAGAACCAAATATTATATCATCAACATAAATTTGAACAAGTATGAAATCCTTGCCTTCTCTTTTGATAAATAAAGTAGTATCTATTTTACCTTTAGAGAAACCATTTTGAATTAAGAAATTACTTAACCTTTCATACCATGCTCGAGGTGCTTGTTTTAAGCCATATAAGGCTTTCTTCAGTTTGAAAACAAGGTTTGGTCTTCTAGGATCTTCAAATCCTGGTGGTTGTTCCACATAGACTTCTTCTTGAATAATTCCATTTAGGAATGCACTTTTCACGTTCATTTGGAATAACCTGAAATTTTTAAAACAAGCAAAAGCAAGAAGTAATCTTATAGCTTCTAACCTTGCCACCGGAGCATAGGTTTCATCATAGTCGATGCCTTCTTCTTGTGTGTAACCTTTTGTAACCTTTTGCCACAAGTCTTGCTTTATTCCTTACCACTTTTCCTTGTTGATCAAGCTTGTTCCTGAAAACCCATTTGGTACCGATAATTGATTTGCCTTTAGGTTTAGGAACTAGCTCCCAAATATTGTTGATTTTGAATTGATTCAATTTCTCTTACATTGCTTCAATCCAGCTTTCATCTTTCAATGCATCTTCTATGTTTTTAGGTTCGATCTTAGAAATGAGTGCAAGAGCACTAGATTCTACACGCCTTTTAGATCTTGTACGAACTCCTTTATCAATATTGCCTATGATGAGATCTGCAGGGTGACTTGATTTGTGCTTCCAATTTGTAGTTGGTTTGTCACTTTGATGAAGCTTTTCTTCAGTTGGAGCTGCTGAATTGGTTTGTGGCAGAGTGTCTGAGATTTGATTTTCTTCAAGAGAATTTGTAGACACTTGGCTAGACTCATAATCTTCAGGTTGAGTCTGATTTTGAACTGAGTCTTCAAACTTCACATTCATGGATTCTTCCACAATCTGAGTCCGTTTGTTGAATACTTTGAAGGCTTTGCTTGTCATAGAGTAGCCAGGGAAAATTCCTTCATCTCCAATGCTCTGAGTTCTTGTTGGTCCGAATAAATTCATGTGTAATAGCTGCAAAACACGATTAGTGGATGCCTGATTTATAGATTTATAAGAATTTCTAACCCGTTTTCCAAGTACACAAGGAGTGCATAATTCATGCTTTTGATACTTGAGGTTAGGAAGTCCCCAAACAAGCTTTTTGGAAGAAACTTTTGCAATTTGCTTCAAATCGACATGTCCAAGCTTCCTATGCCAAAGAATGGCTTCATCTTGAATTGATATCAAGCATTGAGGACTGTCTGACTTTACATCCAGCAAATAAATGTTTCCATGTCTTCGTCCAGTAAAGGATTGTGAGAGATGTTTGCTTGTTCCAGAACATGTATCTTCTTGAAAGTTGATCTTGTATTCAGTGTCGCATAGTTGACTAATACTCAATAGATTGTAGTTCAATCCTTCAACAAGAGAAACATTGTTGATTGTGAGGTTTCCTATCTTCACGATTCCTTGACCAACAATCTTTCCTTTGTTGTTGCCACCGAGAGAAACATTTCCTCCTTTTACATGAGAGAGCTTTGTGAAACAATTTGAGTCTTTGGTCATGTGTCTTGAACAACCATTATCCAAATACCACTTGATTTTTTTCTTGATAGTGACCTGCATTTAAATGAAAAACTCAAGTCTTCTTTGGTACCCAAACTTTCTTGGGTCCATCAATGTTAGTAGCATAAACAGTCTTTGCCCAGCTCTTCTTAATAGGTCGCCAAACTTTGGGACACTCCTTCTCAAAATGTTCTACACTTTTGCATTTTGAACATGTAAGAGCATTTCTACCAACAGGCTTTACAAAAACCTTTTAGAAATGATTCTTATAAAAAGACTTCGTTGGCCTATTCATGATTCTTTTCTTTACCTTTGGAAAATCAATCAAAGGAACGATTTCATGTGTCATTCCTAGACCAGATTTGTTAAAATAAGGTCTTTGAATAGAAAGAATTTTATCCAACTTTTCAAAACCCATTGAAAATTTCTTTGTAACTTTCAACAAATCTTCTTTCAAGCAAGCATTTTCTTTTGAAAGTTCAATCTCATTTTCTTTTGAAACAGCAAGACACTTGTCTAAACTTTCGGCTTTTTCAATTAAAATCTTTTCTTATTGTTTCAATTTGGAATTCTCCCTTTTCGTTCGAAATCCTTTTAAGAGAGCCTTTAAGACTAAGACAAAGTTCATCAATGTATTTTGATACTTTGGTAGGAATTTTTAAATTTCTAATCTTGATACCGCTGTTTGAGTCTGAGTCTGAGTCTGAGTCTGAGTTAGTCATAAGACATATATTGGCATACTTTTCTTCACTCTCTTCACATTCAGTGTCACTCCATGTTTCAGTTTTGAGTGCTTTCTCGAACCTTTCAGGTTTTCATTTCTTTTTCTTTAATAGGGGACAATTGGGTCTGATGTGTCCCTTTTTCTTGCATTCAAAGCAAACAACCTCCTTGCTGGTATCTTCTTCTTCATTTGATTTCTTTTGAAATCTGTGATTGTTTTCTCTCTTTCTATTGAACCTTCTGTCTTTTTTATTTAGCCTTTTGAACTTTCTAATCAGAAGTGCCAACTCCTCATCATCCAAGTCTTCTTCTGAATCTGTAGCATCAGAATTATCATTAGATTTCAAAGCAATTGACTTCTTATCTTTGGTGTCAAATTCCTCATTGAATTGCTCGACTTCATATGATTGAAGTGTGCCGACCAACTCATCTACTGAAAGAGGCATGATCCTTTGTGTTTCTCTTATGGATGTCTTAACATGATTCCAATCTTTGGAGAGTCCTCTCAACAGTTTATTAACCTTCATAGGTCCTGAGATTGGTTGTCCTTGGTATGCCAAGCCATTTACAATTTCTGTAAATCGACTGAACATATCCGTGATGGATTCTCCTGGCTTCATTTTGAAGGCTTCATATTGTCCAAGAAGGATATTGATCTTGGTTTCTTTGACTCGATCTATTCCTTCATAGGTGACGTGCAATCTATCCCAAACTTCTTTGGCTGTTTCACAAGATGAAATTCTATTATATTCAGTAGGAGATAATGCACAATATAGAGAATAGATAGCCTTTGCATCAAGAGCTTGTCTCTTTGAAATATCGATATGCAACGCTCCCACTCCATCAGGTAATTCTTTCCCTGTGATTGATGCAGCTTTAGGAGCAATTCCATTCTCCATTACATCCCATTCCATAGCATCTTTGGATCTTAGGAATGCCTTCATCTTGTTTTTCCATACGTTGTACTCTTTTCCATCGAAGTAGGGAGGTCTGGTATTGCTTTGCCCTTCAATTAAACCTGGAGCCAAAATACTAGCCATAGATCTTTTGCTTTAGAAATAATAAACACTTCCAATAAATAAGCAACCGGGCTCTGATACCAATTGATATAGGTTAGTGAATCCACCTAGAGGGGGGGTGAATAGGTAATTACAGAATTCTTTTGGAATCTTTAGTTGAAGAATACTTTAATATAAAGAATACATCAACAATAAATAGATCATGCATTCATAAAGTAAATAGAGTAGGGTAAAAGAGAATTGACACAATGATTATAGTGGTTCGGCTTATTCCAAGCCTATGTTCACTCTCCACGCTGGCAGCCAATTGGCTGTAATCATTATGTAGCAAATGAGAGTTGTTACAATTCACGAACTAGACTTCTTCAGTAGACAGTCTCTCCTACAGCTTCTTGCTGTTTTCGCACTATAAGTGACTCTCTTTGATGCATAATTTGAACACGAGAGATTTTAGAGAACAAGTGATTTCAGAGGTTTTAACATCGAGATTTTTCTATCAAGTCTCTCCTTATTTTCGAGCAACACCGATCCACCTTAAATAGCCTCTGTGCCTCCATACCCGTTGGCATTTTCCAAGAATTCATCCAATCAACCCGTTGAATTGAATCAATATAAGTGATCTTCACATCGCTGAAAATATAAGTAGACAATAGCTCATCAATCCTGTTCGCCCATACAATTAGGATCTTGAGTTCCCAAAATTAGATCCCTCCAAAAATTCGCTTAATCTTCAACGGATAAAATCCGAAGAATAAATCTTCCGAGCTCACGATCACAGCCAAAGATATGCCATGGATAAGTTAGGGAATATAATATCCAAATGGATAAGTTAGGGAATATAATATCCAAATCTTACTTTCCTTAACCATAAAAATAATCTGCTGTCAGCTTGTTAAAATCGCAAACTGTCTTCAGACTTAGATTTGGGTCTTGAAGGTTTTTAGACCAAAACTAGGTCTTGACTGTCTTCAGACAGAAAAACTTCAGACCGAACTTTGGGTCTTGAACTCTTCAGACTTAACCGACTGAGTCTTGGATTCTTCAGACTTTGCTAACGAGGCTGTTTTGTCAACTTTAAAACTTCAAGTGATTTTTCTTCAACATCTCAAAGGCCGTCTTAAACAGCTCAACAGAGAGTCCTTCTCTGATATTTCAATGAGAACTAATGAAGCGAGGAATGCCTTGAAACTTACCCAGCATGCCCTCCATCAAGACTCGACTAGTTCCTATCTTGCTGGGTTGGAGAAAGAACATTGCCGGTCTATGAAGTCAAGAGGAGTCTTTTTATAGACAAAAGTCCAGGATCTGTTGGTTTCAAGGAGGTGATAGAAACACAAAGTTTTTCACCATTATGTTAGTAGAAGACAGCTTTGAAACAGGATACTCTCTGTTAAGGATTCTTCAGGTGTGCTGGTCACCGATTCGGATAGGGTGTATCAAGTGTTTGTTTCTTATTTCGTTGACCTTCTTACATCGTAGATTGCTTTGGTGAAGCTTTCACTGCAGGAGTTATAGGCTTTTATCAAGTGTCCCCTTACCGATGACCAGGTTAGTGATCTATCTCAGCTTGTACTTGATTCGGAGATCAGGAATACTCTTTTTTCCCTTGCTAGCGGCAAGGCCCCTAGCCCGAATGGTTTCATTGTTGAGTTTTTTAAGAGTTCCTAGGCGATACTTGGCCTGTTAGTCCTCGATGTGGTTAAGGATTTCTTTTCTTCGAGCAAGCTTTTGCATGAGGTGAATAACATTATCCTTGCTTTGGTGCCCAAAGTCCCTAATGCATGTTCTGTATCGAACTTCAGGCTTATAGCTTGTTGCAATACTTTATATAAAATCATCATCAAGATCCTTGCCAATCGCCTAGCTGTAGTGCTTTGGGATTTGGTTAGCCCATCCCAAAATGCATTCGTCAAAGGAAGGAGGATAAATGACAATATTCTCTTGGCCTAAGAGCATTTTGTAGGTTTCTATCGAGACCCTCACTTGCCAAAGTGTGCGATTAAGGTAGACTTCAAGAAAGCTTATGAGACGGTTGATTGGGATTTTCTTGAGCTAACCCTCTCAGCGTTTGGCTTTCCTACCTGGATGACTCGGCTCATCATGGTCTATGTTCGAACGCCTAAATATTCCATCTCTATTAATGGAGAATTACACGGCTTCTTCTCTGGTGGCTGGGGCCTAAGACAGGGGGACCCGATGTCAACTTATCTCTTTACTTTGGTGATGGAGGTCTTCTCTAGGATTCTTAGCTCCTGCGCCTCCCAACCGGAGTTCAAGTATTTTTGGAGGTGTAAAACTTTGAACCTTTCCCATCTTTTCTTTGTAGATGATGTATTCTTATTTTGTTAGGCAAACTAGGCCTCAGTGGCATTGCTTAAAAGAGGCCTTGATATTTTCTCTTCTTGGAGTGGATTGCTGCCGAATACAAGCAAAAGTGAAGTCTTCCTTCCTTGCTGGTGGTTCCTCGACTCTTCAGAACTATATTCTTATGGCTTTGGGATACCAGGAAGAGAAATTACTGGTGAGATATTTAGGAGTACCGATCATTACTTCAAGGGTTGCCAAGACGGACTGTATATCACTTGTTGATCACATCACGATTAGGGCCCAATCTCGCACACAGCGTTTTCTTTCTTTTGCCGACAGACTTCAGTTTATAAGGTCAGTCCTTCAGTCCATCCAGAGTTATTGGTCCAGCATTTTCTTTCTTCCTTGTTTGGTGCTTGATCGCATAGAACAAATTTTGAGGCAATTTCTTTGGAAAGGCCCCACACTTGGCCAAGGGGGGGCAAAAGTTTCTTGGGAGGAAGTATGCCTCTCTAAGGCTGAAGGAGGATTAGGTATTCACAGGTTGCATGATTGCAATAAAGCTGCATATTTGGATTCTTTTCACAGATAAAGAATCTTTATGGTGTATGTGGATCCACAAGACCTTTTTAAAGAAAGAAAATTTTTGGATTTCCCGCATTCTGTCTATATGCTACTGGGCCTAGAAGAAGATCATGCATTTGAGGCAAGAGTTTCGATTATTCTTCCTATGGGAAGTTGGAGATGGGTTTTTGGTATCTTTATGGTTTGACCATTAGCACCTGAGAGGCCCTTTAAACTTATTTTTACAAACTCCTTCATTGATAGTTCAGGTTTCTCTAGGCATGCCACACTTGCGAATCTATTTTCCCCTTATGGTGATGTGCTTAGGACCTTATTGGAAGTTGATAATTATTCTCTTTCGGTCCTCTCTAGATCACCGGACAGGTTTACTTGGCGTGGAAGCTCTTCAGGTGCATTCACGATAGCCTCTGCGTGGGATATGATTAGGAGGAAGAAGGATCGTGTTCCTTGGGCTTCGCTCATTTGGAATGATTCGATTGCTCCAAGATTCCAATTCATCCTTTGGCTTATTATTCGGAATCGTTTACCCACCCAGGTTCTCCTTCTTTCCTATGGTAGAATAGATAGTGGGCTATGTGCTTTTTGCAATTCCTAATCGGATTCTATTGATCACTTGTTCTTCGATTGCCACATCTCGGCTAGTCTTGCATTTTTTTTTGGGCTGCCAAATGTAATTTACCATGGAGAAACAGATCTTGGTTAGAGAACCTTACTTGGGCCTTGAAATTCCTACCTAGCAAGGATTTCTTCCATTACATAGCCCGGTTTTCTTTTGGTGCCATGTGCCACTTGATTTGGAAGAAATGCAATAGTATTATCTTTCGGGGTGAGACCTTGGAATTGCTGGCTTTGAAGAATCATCTCATCAAAGTAGTCAAGGACAAGACGCTTACCTTCAGTAATGTGCTGGACAACACTAGGAATAGGACGCTCCAGCAATGTTGGGGGCTTGACTCTGCCATCTTCGGTCCTCTCGATTAGTGCCGTCTTGCTTTTTGCTTGTTGCTTTGTTTCCTGCTTTGGCTTGTTTTCTTGTGGTTGTTGCTCGACCCCCTGTTCCTTTGAGTGTCTCCTTTTACATCGGCTCCCTTTCACTCATTATGGTCTGTCATTTTGAAAGAATGTTATTGGCGCCGGTCTTTTTGTACAGTTGGTTAAAGCTATTTATATATTCTTATCATTACCAAAAAAAAAAAAATAATAATAATAAAGGACGCCAAAAAATTACGTGGTTCGGTACCAAGTGTTAGTACCTACATCCATGGAGAGAGCCGGCAGCAGATAATTCACTAATAATTAGAAAATGCAAACTTCTAAGTTCGCAGTCGCTCACATGTTCGAATGTTTCTCACACCAAGATTAGACTAAAATTTAAAGTGTTTGCAAAAATACTCACAACACAAATCCATGGTGTGTATAGCCCCCGTTCACGTCCAAGCAACGAGTGCCCCACTCTCTGATTCCTCCTTTATTCTTCGTGGGGGGATCCTCAAGAAATCACGGTGCAGCCATTGTATCCTCTTTCTTCTTGTGTAGCTACACTTTGCTGAAGGAACCCACTCCACGCTTCTCAAAGAAAGAAGCCACTAGCGGCCATCCAGACAATGAGGAACCCCTTTTGTCTTGCATTAGCAGGGGACTTCTTCCCTCTCATTTGTCCAACCTTCGGCAAAGGTGAGTCCAACTCTTCAATTTTATTGTGGGTCAAACTTGGATATTTATTCAATCTGGTTAGATTCCATAAATGGCTCAAACTCGAGACATAATTTAACGATACCGCTTGAATGTCTGCAGAAAAAAAAAAGTAAGACGTGAGGTCCACGTAATCATATTGTCTCCTATTGCAGGATATGACACCTAACACTTATGACAATCTGTATAATGCAAATAAGAAATTTCCTTTCTAACATGATTGCCCATTGTTAAGCATTTTTATGCTTTTTGTTTACATTGATACTATCCAAGGCATGGGAGAACAGTATGTCAGGTTATGGAAAGCACGTCTGTGTGCAGAAGATTGAAGAATCACATTCATCATCATATTCACCAAACTATAGAGTACTTATCATAACTCACTCCACTTGGTGACTTTCATTTATGATACAAAGGAAGTCTGATGCAGTTAACTAGTGAATTAACTTCTAGAGAATATCAATGGCAACCTTTTGCACATATTTGTCACATGAAAATGGAAACCTATGTTGAAGAAAAATCCCTTAGAGTTTTGAAGTTGACAAAACAGCCTCAATAGTACGGTCTAGAGACTCCAAGACTCAGTCGGTTACGTCTGAAGTTTTCAAGGTCTAAAGGTTTTCAAAGACAAATCGGACCCGTTCGGTCCGAAGTTTTTCCGTCTCAAGACCTTCAAGACTCGTTTCGCCCGATGACCCTCAAGACCCAAATCTAAGTCTGAAGACAGCCGCGACTTTTACAAAGGCTGGCCACAGTTATTCTTATGGCTAAGGAAAGTAAGATATTGGATTTCGTATTTCCTAATCTTAACCATGGAATGTTTCTGGCTGTGATCAAGAGCTTGGAAGATTTACTCTCCGGATTTTATCCGTTGAAGATCAAGTTTATTCTTGGAAGAATCTAATTTTGGGAACTCAAGATCCTGATTGTACGAGCGAACAGGATTGACGAGCTACTGTCTACTTACGTTTTCGGCGATAAGGAGATCACTTAAATTGATTCAGTCCAACGGGTTGATTAGATGAATTTTTGGAATGTGCCAACGGGTATGAAGGCACGGAGGCTATTTAAGGTGGATCGACGTTGCTTGGAAACAAGGAGAGACTGGGTAGAAAAATCTCGATATTAGAATCTCCAAAATCACTTGTTCTCTAAAATCTTTCATATTCAAATTGTGTATCGAAGAGAGTGAGATATAGTGCGAAAGCAAAGAAGTTGTAGGAGAGACTGTCTATTGAAGAAGTCTAGTCCGTATACCGTAATGCTTCTCGTTTGCTACATAGTGATTACAGCCCGCTTGGCTGCCAGGAGGAGAGTGGACGTAGGCTTGGACTAAGCCGAACCACTATAATCCTTGTGTCAATTCTCTCTTACCCTACTCTATTTACTTTATGAATACGTGATCTATTTATTATTGATATATCTTTGATATCATCGTATTCCACTGCAAAAGATTCCAAAAGAATTCCGCAACAACCTATTCACCCCCTCTAGGTTGATTCACTAGCCCATCTCAATTGGTATCAGAGCAGGTTGCTTATTTATTGGAAGTGTTATTACTTCTGAAGCTAAAGATCTATGGCTAGTGTTTTGGCTCCAGGGTTAATTGAAGGTCAAAGCAATACCAGACCTCCCTACTTCGATGGCAAGGATTACAATGTATGGAAAAACAAGATGAAGGCATTCCTAAGATCCAAGGATCCTATGGAGTGGGATGTAGTGGAGAACGGAATTATTCCTAAAGCCACATCAAGCTCAGGAAAAGAAATAGCTGATGGAGTAGGATTACCACAAGTAGAAATTTCTAAGAGACATGCTCTTGACGCAAAGGCTATTTATTCTCTATATTGTGCATTATCTCCTACTGAATATAATAGAATTTCATCTTATGAAACAGCCAAAGAAGTTTGGGACAGATTACATGTCATCTATGAAGGAACAGATCGGGTCAAAGAAACCAAGATCAACATCCTTCTTGGTCAATATGAAGCCTTCAAAATGAAGCCAGGAGAAACTATCACGGATATGTTCAGTTGATTTACAGAAATTGTAAATGGCTTGGCATACCAAGGACAGCCAATCTTAGGACCCATGAAGGTCAATAAATTGTTGAGAGGGCTCTCCAAAGATTGGAATCACGTCAAAACATCTATAAGAGAAACACAAAGGATCATGCCTCTTTCAATAGATGAATTGGTCGGCACACTTCAATCCTATGAAGTCAAGCAATTCAATGAGGAATTTGACACAAAAGGTAAGAAGTCAATTGCTTTAAAATCTAATGATGATTCTGATGCTACAGATTCAGAAGAAGACTTGGATGATGAAGAATTGGCACTTCCGATTAGAAAATTCATAAGGTTGAATAGAAAAGGTAGAAGGTTCAATGGAAAGAAACAGAACAATCAAAGATTTCAAAGCAGATCAAATGAAGAAGAAGATACTAGCAAAGAAGTTGTTTGCTATGAATGCAAGAAAAAGGGACACATCAGACCCAACTGTCCCTTATTGAAGAAAAAGAAGGGGAAACCTGAAAAGTTCAAGAAAGCACTCAAAGCTGGGACGTGGAGTGACACTGAATGTGAGGAAAGTGATGAAGAATATGCAAACATATGTCTTATGGCAAACTCAGACTCAGACCAAAACTCAGACTCAGACTCAGACTCAGATTCAGACTCAGACTCAAACAGCCGTACCAAGGTTACAAATTTAAAAATTCCTGTCAAAGTATCAAAATACATTGATGAACTTTGTCTTAGTCTTAAAGGCTATCTTAAAAGGATTTCTGAACTAAAAAGGAGAATTCCAAAATGAAACAACAAGAAAAAAATTTTACTTGAAAAAGTTGAAAGTCTAGACAAGTCTCTTGCTATTTCGAAAGAAAATGAGAATGAGCTTTCAAAAGAGAATGATTGCTTGAAAGAAGACTTATTGAAAGTCTCAAAGAAATTTTCAATAGGTTCTGAAAAGTTGGATAAAATTCTTTCTATCCAAAGACCTTACTTTAATAAATCCGGTCTAGGAATGACACAAGAAACCGTTCATTTGATCGATTTTCCAAAGGTAAAGGAAAGAATTAGAAATAGACCAACAAAAACTTTTTATAAAAATCATTTCCAAAAGGTTTTTGTAAAGCCTGTTGGTAGAAATGCTCTTACCTATTCAAAATGTAAAAGTGTAGATCATTTTGAAAAGGAATGTTCCAAAGTTTGGAGACCTATTAAGAAGAGCTGGGCAAAGACTGTTTATACTACTAACAATGATGGACCCAAGAAGATCTGGGTACCAAAGAAGACATGAGTCTTTCTTTTAATTGCGGGTTACCTTCAAGAAGAAAGTCAAGTGGTATTTGGACAAAGTGGATGTTCAAGACACATGACAGAGACTCAAGTTGTTTTACAAAATTCTCTCATATAAAAGGAGGAAATGTCTCTTTTGGTGGTAACAACAAGGGAAAGATTGTTGGTCAAGGAACTGTGATGATTGGAAATCTAACAATCAACAACGTCTCTCTTGTTGAGGGATTGAACTACAATCTATTGAGTATTAGTCAATTATGCGATTCTGATACAAAATCAATTTTCAAGAAGATACATGTTCGGATCAAGCAAGGATCTTTCACAGTCCTTTACTGGTCGAAGACATGGGAATATCTATTTGCTAGATATAAGGTTTGACAGTCCTTAATGCTTAATATCGATTCAAGACGAAGTCATTCTTTGGCATAGGAAGCTTGGACATGTCAACCTTAAGCAAATCGCAAAAGTATCATCCAAAAAGCTTGTTCGAGGACTTCCTAACCTCAAGTATCAAAAGCATGAATTATGCACTCCCTGCGTACTTGGAAAACAGGTTAGAAATTCCTATAAATCTATAAATCAAGTATCCACTAATCGTGTTTTGCAGCTATTACACATGGATTTATTCGGACCAACAAGAGTCCAAAGTATTGGAGGTAAAAGATATTGCTTGGTTATAGTTGATGATTATTCTCGTTTTACATGGGTTTTCTTTCTTGCAAATAAATTTGATGCATTGATTCATTTTACTAAGTTTGCAAAGAAAATTCAAATTGAAAAAGGATATACGATTTCAAGTATTAAAATTGACCATGGTGGAGAATTTGAAAATCATGATTTTGCTAAATATTGTGATGACAATGGTATTCAACATAATTTTTCATCCCCATACACTCCACAACAAAATGGAGTTGTAGAAAGGAAAATCGTTCTTTGCAAGAAATGGCAAGAACTCGTTAATCGAAAGTAATATTTCACCTCATCTTTGGGCTGAAGCTACTTCCACTGCTTGTTACATTATAAATAGAATTTTTCTAAGACCTATATTGGAAAAGACACCTTATGAACTGCTCAAAGGTAAGAAACCAATTGTTTCATATTTTCATGTATTCGGTTGCAAATGTTTTATCCTAAATAATTCCAGTGATCGAATTGGTAAGTTTGAAGAAAAATCAGATGAAGGAATTTTCCTTGGCTACTCCTTGACAAACAAAGCTTTTAGAGTCTTCAACAAACGCACACAAACTGTGGAAGAATCCATGAATGTGAAGTTTGAAGACTCGTTACAAAATCGACTCAACCTGAAGATTTTGAGTCCGGCCAAGTGTCTACAAATTCTCATGAAGAAAATCAAGCCTCGTACACCGAGCCGCAAACAAATTCAGAAATTCCAACTTAAGAAGAGCTTCACCAAACTGACAAACCAACTACAAACTGGAAGCAAAAGTCAAGTCATCCCCCAGACCTCATCATTGGCAATATTGATGAAGGAGTTTGTACAAGGTCTAGAAGACGAGAAGCTTCTAGTGCTCTTGCACTAATTTCTGAGATCAAACCAAAAAATATAGAAGATGCATTGAAAGATGAAAGCTGGATCGAAGCAATGTAAGAAGAACTAAATCAATTCAAAATCAACAACGTTTGGGAGCTAGTTCCTAAACCAAAAGGAAAATCAATCATTGGCACCAAATGGGTTTTCAGAACAAGCTTGATCAACAAGGAAAAGTGGTAAGGAACAAAGCAAGACTTGTAGCAAAAGGCTACACACAAGAAGAAGGCATCGACTATGACGAAACTTATGCTCCCGTGGCAATGTTAGAAGCTATAAGATTACTTCTTGCTTTTGCTTGTTTTAAAAATTTCAGGTTATTCCAAATGGACGTGAAAAGTGCATTCCTAAATGGAGTCATCCAAGAAGAAGTCTATGTGGAACAACCACCAGGATTTGAAGATCCTAAAAGACCAAACCTTGTTTTCAAGCTGAAGAAAGCCTTATATGGTTTAAAACAAGCACCCCGAGCATGGTATGAAAGGTTAAGTAACTTTTTAATTCAAAATGGCTTCTCTAAAGGTAAAGTAGATACTATCTTATTTATAAAAAGAGAAGGCAAAGATTTCATACTTGTTCAAATTTATGTTGATGACATTATTTTTGGTTCTTCTAATGAGAAACTTTGCAAGAATTTTTCAAAGTGTATGCAGAACGAATTTGAGATGAGCATGATGGGAGAACTAAACTTCTTTTTGGAACTTCAAGTCAAACAATCAAGTGAAGGAACTTTCATCCATCAAGAGAAGTATGCAAAAGACCTTAACAAGAAGTTTGGAATGGAGAATTGCAAGAAAACAGAGACTCCTATGTCAAGCTCATCAAAGTTGGATAAAGACGAACAAGGGAAGAGTGTAGACCAAAAGCTATACAGAAGTATAATCGGGTCACTTCTTTACCTTATAGCTTCTAGACCTGATATCTTGTTTAGTGTTTGCATTTGTGCTAGATTTCAATCTGATCCTAAAGAATCTCACATGTCTGCTGTTAAGCGTATCATTAAATAAGTAGCAACTACATCTAAGCTAGGTTTGTGGTACTCTAAGAAAGGAGATTTTACTCTTCTTGGATATTCTGATGCGGACCTTGCTGGTTGTAAAGTGGATAGAAAAAGCACTACAGGTACTTGTCAATTATTGGGAAACAAGATGGTGTCTTGGTTCTCAAGAAAATAGGGTACCGTGGCTCTTTCAACCGCTGAAGCAGAGTACATTGCTCTTGGAAGTTGCTGCTCTCAAATTCTTTGGATGCAACAGCAATTGAAAGACTTTGGAGTGGATGAAACTCATACTGAAACCAAATGTGACAACACCAGTGCAATCAATCTCACAAAGAATCCAATACTTCATTCAAGAGCAAAGCACATTGAAATCAAGCATCATTTCATTCGAGATCATGTTCAAAATGGAGATGTTGTGATTCAGCATGTAGATTTAAAGAATCAATTGGCAGATATATTCACAAAACCACTGGAGAAGGCTCACTTTGAATCAATTCGTTCAAGACTGGGTATTGTGAATTTTGAAGAAAATCAGACTCAAGATTAAAGTCTGAAGGTGGTTCAGACTTATCGCTAAAGTCTGAAGGTGGTTCAGACTCATCGCTAAGTCTAGAGGTGTTTCAGACTCAACGCTAGGTCTGAAGACGGCTCAGACTCAAAGCAAGGTCTGAAAGTGTTTCAGACTCTACGTAAAGTCCGATCATGCTCGATGCAAAGGTAAAGTCCGAAAAGGGTTCGACTCAAAGGTAAAGTCCGAACATCCGTTAGACTCTGTATTTTTAATCTCTTTACGAATTTTTTTTTTTTCGTATTCTCTCTTTTACATATTTTTGGTAATCACTTTTTGGTATTTCAAAATCTCTTTTTGCTCTTTTTCTGACACGCATTAATGGCAGTTTATATTTTCAAAAGGGCAGTTTTCTTTTTACGGTTTATTTTTGGCGCTTCTTTACCTTTACTTTTTGGCGACGATTCGTATTCGTGATTTCTCTCTCACTATTTATACTCTCGAACCGTCACTTTTACTCTCAGCTACTCCTTTGCGATTCATCCTCATACTCTTTCACTCTCAAAACCCTAAAAATTTCCTTTTGCCGTTTTCGTTTCATCTATTTTTCACCACAAAGTTTTCATTTTTCCTCACGTTCAAGTTGAAACTTTGCTTGCTCTCCAAGAATGTCGTCTTGCAAGTCCTCCAGGATCACCAGCAGGGGACCACAGAGACAGCAAGAGGGTCCTACAAGGGTGGACCTAACGGAAGAAGATTCGCCTCAACCAGAAGTAGAGAGTCAACATTCTGAGGAAGTTGTTACCGAAGCAGAACCGGTAAGAACTCTCAAACCTAATGTGGCTTACGATCTCTATAAAAGGCTGAAGGATGGAAAGGTTAGCCTTAAGACAATCGAGGAATATCTAAAGGAAAGAGGGTTTAGGAGTGAGTATGCGTTTTTGATGGAAATGGAAAAGCTGAAGGTTGTTGGTGAAGGTATTGCACAGAGGACGCTGGAAAATATCTCGAGTAATCTACTTGAGAATGCTCCGGCTGAGACTTTAGATGATGATGAGAGACTTTTCTCTCATTTTGAACCTCGTTTTGGTGTGGCTGCCAATACTGTTTGTCCTCCGGGAAGTTTATTTCGGTCGAGGGAGCATGAACGAGTTTATGTGAAGTTGTTAAAGAGGGGTGTGGTCAATCCAAGGAGTGTGGATTTTGACTTCCTAGATTCGATAAGGATTAATCTAAGAGGGAAGTTTGCTAGATTGCAAGTGGAGAATTTCTGCATGGATATAACTGAGGCCCACTCTGAATTGACGGCTTACTTTTACTCGAATCTATCCTTTTTGGATGCAAATCATTTGTCCTTTTCTTTCATGGACAAAGATTATGTTGTTGATGTTGACTTGCTGGTGACATTATTGGTGTGGAAAGAAGGAGTTTCAGCCAATCAAAGTCTCAACAGCCTATGCAACCTTGGATATTGTATGAGACAGAACTGTTGAAAGCAAGATATCCTACACTAGGATGAATGCCACCAATGTTTTGTTGCATAAAGTTGTCATCAACTGCATCCGGCCAAAAACGACCTCGAAGACTGATGTTTCCAAAATAGAGGCAAAGCTGATGTTTGCCATCAACCAGGGTAGACCTTTCTCACTTTCACATGTCATTCTTTTTCATATGTATAGAACTGTGGTAAAGGATAAGGGTCAGCTGCCTTATTCATCAATCATCACCAAATTGATTAGGCATTTTGATATTCAAGTTCCTGCATCTTTATGCCTAACAAAGATGAATTCGATGCTCGTTGGTGAGAAAATGGTGATGAAGATGAAATTTCCAGAACTGATTGTAGCACTGGAAAGGTTGAGGAGGGAAAAACCTTCAAGGGAGATCCCCATTGCTTCATCGAAAAGGAAGGGCAAAGAGCCCATGGCTGAAAAGAAAAGAAGAAAAATCATCCTGCAAGACGAGGAGGATGAAGAAGATGCCATGACTTTGTCCACTCTCTCTAGATTGAGGAGCCCTGTAATCCTGAGAACAAAGGCTGAGGAGAGAGCGAGAAAAGAAGCAGAGGAGAAGGAAGCGGAGAAACAGAGGAAAGAGAAGGAAGAAAAAGAAAAGAGAAGAGAAGAGGAAAGGAAGCAAAGAGAAGAGGAAAGGAAGAGAAAAGAAGAGGAAAGGAAGAGAAGAGAAGAGGAAAAGAAAAGAAGAGAAGAAGAGGAGAGAAAAAGAGAAGAAGAAAGAAGAAGAGAAGAGAGAAGAAGAGCGAAGAACAGAGAAAAGAAGAAGAGAGACAGAGGAAAGCTAAAGAAGAAGAAAGAAGAAGGAAGGCTGAGGAAGAAAGCAAAATGCAGGAGGATATGGCTGCTGCATTTGAGCCATCTTTTGCTAAGGAAGAGACCGAGAAACATCCATGTGCTGATATGGATGTTGGTGATGAATTTTCTACTCCACCCACTGGCATTCATTCAGGGGGAGTTACTGCAGAACAAGGAACGATATCGCCACTACATTTTAGTGATGTGTGTAGGTCTGGTGCTGACCCTGAGGAGGTTTATGCATCACACTTCCCAGAACATGAAGAATCCTCACCTGCTGAGAAGGAAAGGGCTAAAAGGGAAGCTCCTAGTTTTCAAACCCATTCTGCTGGTCCAAGTGGAAGCAATGCCAATTCCACAGCATTCACACAGCTGTTGGATGTCATGTTGGACTTTAAAAGGCAGGTTTTTGGGATGGACTTCGAGATGAGAGATTTGAAAAGGGCGCTGCTGAGTACTTCAGTGAACATGCAAGGACAGATCAATGCACTGAGAGCACAAATGGAATCGAATCAGACCAGTGCAGAATTAGCTTCAGTGAAGGAAAACCTTGCCAAATCGAGAAGTCAGTCCAGGAGCTTAGCAAGTTTCAACTTGTTCGTTTCCCTGCAGGCCCCTAAAAATTTTCAAAACTTTATCACACTCACTCTACCTCTTTGATGGGACAAAAAGGGGGAGAGTTGCGCAGATTTGATTGCAGGTTTTGAAGATTTGAAGTTTTTGAAGCTTTGAGAAAGCTTTGAGAGTTTTTATTTTGAAGTTTATTGAGTTTTTATTTTGAAGTTTATTTTTATTTAGACTGTTTTCGTTTTGGATTTCGATTGAGTTGTTTAAACTTCTATGACCTTATGCTGACTTGATGATTTGGATCTAGACTTGTGAATTTGATTGCAGGATTATTATATTTTGTGAGGATAATTGTTATTGGACTAACACTCTGTTTTGCAGATATAATCCTCAAAATATATATGAGTTTTTCCTTGCAGGTTTTTTAAATTCGCAAATCTGTCGAGGGTTTTGTCACCATCAAAAGGGGGGAGATTGTTGAAGAAAAATCCCTTGGAGTTTTGAAGTTGACAAAACAGCCTCAACAGTACGGTTTAGAGACTCCAAGACTCAGTCGGTTACGTCTGAAGTTTTCAAGGTCTAAAGGTTTTCAAAGACAGTCAGACCCAGAAGTTCGGTCTGAAGTTTTTCCGTCTGAAGACCTTCAAGACTCTATTTCAGTCTGATGACCCTCAAGACCCAAATCTAAGTCTGAAGACAGTTTGCGACTTTTACAGGCTGGCCACAGGTTATTCTTATGGCTAAGGAAAGTAAGATATTGGATTTCGTATTTCCTAATCTTAACTATAGAATATCTCTGGCTGTGATCAAGAGCTTGAAAGATTTACTCTCCGGATTTTATCCGTTGAAGATCAAGTTTATTCTTGGAAGAATCTAATTTTGGGAACTCAAGATCCTGATTGTATGGGCGAACGAGATTGACGAGCTACTTGTCTACTTACGTTTTCGGCGATAAGGAGATCACTTAAATTGATTCAGTCCAACGGGTTGATTGGATGAATTTTTGGAATGTGCCAACGGGTATGAAGGCACGGAGGCTATTTAAGGTGGATTGACGTTGCTTGGAAACAAGGAGAGACTGGGTAGAAAAATCTCGATATTATAATCTCCAAAATCACTTGTTCTCTAAAATCTTTCATATTCAAATTGTGTATCGAAGAGAGTGAGATATAGTGCGAAAGCAAAGAGGAAGCTGTAGGAGAGACCCGTCTATTGAAGAAGTCTAGTCCGTATACCGTAATGTGCCTCTCGTTTGCTACATAGTGATTACAGCCCGGTTGGCTGCCGGCGTGGAGAGTGGACATAGGCTTGGACTAAGCCGAACCACTATAATCCTTGTGTCAATTCTCTCTTACCCTACTCTATTTACTTTATGAATACGTGATCTATTTATTATTGATATATCTTTGATATCATCGTATTCCACTACAAAAGATTCCAAAAGAATTCCGCAACAACCTATTCGCCCCCCTCTAGGTTGATTCACTAGCCCATTTCAACCTACACATATCGCAATATAAGTGCACACATTTCAAAGTTATCATCAGGTTAGAATGCAATCTCATATAAAGATAACTCATGACGCTAGTGCCCAAAATCTACAGGCACCCGAAGCAGTGCCTCCATTTGGTTGATGATCATTCTCTAATGTATGGCAAGTAAAACTTTAATTGCAATCTATTAACTAAGCTTACTTTAAAGTATTTCCTAGATATATATCTAATGCCTTCTTCATGTCATGACAAAGGAAGTTACCAAGCATTCTTAAGTCTATGAAGGGTAGAAGGGATCACCTTCACATCATTATGATAGTGATGGCAATTAAAGATCTTGCTGCAACAGGGGTCGTAATGCAGCACCTTCACTAGTAATGAGGACATCTGCAGTAGCAGCAACTTTGATATCAACGGAAAGTCGATAGGAATTGTTGCGACCTAAAAATTTTTCCAAGGGTGAACCCACCAAGGTTTTAGGTTAATGGATACTAAGTTTCAAACTTAGCTCGGGCCCTCCCAGGCCCATACCAATTCACGACTTTAGGTTCATGTTTTTGAACATGTAGATGAATTTTCAATTAGGAGTCGCCACTAATCAATTTACGATAGGTCGATTAGACAACTAAGTAAAATAATGGGAGAATTATTTTACTCCTACGAACCAGATACTAAGGGTATAGGAACTTGGTTACACTAGACTTCTCTAATGCATTTTCGGTACCATTTCTTTTATTTTTAAAAATGTTTTTGAATATATCTTGGATTGATTTTAAATCTATTTTCCTAACATGTGAGGTGATCATACGGGTACGTAAACCATTAATTTAACACATAGAAAGCAATGAATAAATTACGAGACTTACCTTATAGCAGTGAAAGCACCTGCGTTGTTAGATCAGAATTCACATTATCAACCCTATATATGATTTCAAATTAACAAGCAATTTCTTTTTTTTTTTTTTAAAGATTTTGTCTTATTTAAATGAAGTTTAGAAAACTACGTGCAATGCAATGACGTACAAAAATTTCAACTACAATGACATGCAACATACAACCTAATATGCAAGCTATATGTTACATGACATTTATTAAATGACCTAATCTAATGATAGGCAATTTTCTAATTAAATGGACCTAGCAATAATCACTAAATGACATGCATTTCATGAATCTAATCTTATATGACGTGCAATGACATTTTTTTTATTTTCTTTCTTTCTTAAAAAAAAAATGCAATCCATCATGGAAATTGAAACTAATCTATCCTAAGATAATTTTTTTGTATTTTTTTTATGAAATTCGAAATTAGAAAAAAATATGAAAAAAAGCATCTAGTTAAATTATGATTTTATCCAATTTAATACTGAGGATTAGGTCAAGTTAAACTCTAAGTTAAACCAAGATATTATCATAACCTAGCAAATAGTTACACATGCAATTTAAGCCAATGAAACAAAAATATAACATCCTAAATTTATTTATTTATTTATTATTTTGTTTTAAATTTCAAAAATTCATGATAAATAGAATGTTTAGTCTAAATATGCAAATAAACCTAAAGCATGCAATATTCTAACTTAAACATATTTCAAGATAAATAAAGCAATCAAGATAAGATAGCGCATTCACAATTAAAAATATCACACCAAGGGGTAACATTTCGCTAGTAAAATCGATAAATTGATCTTAAGCCTTAAAGATCAAAATATCAATTTTATTCTCGCTTAATTAATTATTTCATATAAAGCCTTATTGATGAAATAAAAAATTAGACGCGGTTGCGAATTAGGTAAAATGTTGGAATTTTTAATTATACATAGGGAATATGTCGATAAATCAATAAGAAATAAAAAAAGAAAAATAATAAATTTGCCTAATAAAATAAAGAAAATATACCTAATTTGATTTCTTTTCTTTTTTCTTTTTTTTTTTTTTTTAAAAAAAAAAGGAAAAAAGAAGCTTGGCTGGTTCGAAGCTCTGGTGAGGGGAGTCACCAGCGAGGGTACAGTGCGCATTGGCGGTGAGCGAGCGAGCGATGAGCAGGCGAAGCGGCGAGGGGTGCTGGGCAGCAGGGACCGGCAGAGGTAAGGCGTCACGGGCGAAACTTGGGGGGTTGGCGTTCGGATCTGGACCAGCTACTGTCAAGGGCCGCGAGCAGCGAACGGGGAGGCAGGGGCGGCGAGTCGGCTCAGGATCCGCTGGGTCACAAGTTGCAGGAGGATCGAGGGCGAGATCGGTGGCGGAGCAGCAGATTGGGGAGTTGGGGTGCTGTAAATCGGCGACGGCGGAGGCGGCGTCTGGGTGACACAAGCTTCGGGCATTGGGGCTGCAAAGGGCGAGTAGTGGCAGTGGAGTGTTGGGGCGGCGCGACCTTCGGGTGTTAGGGCTGCAAAGGGTGAGCAGTGGCGGCAGGACTGGCGCAAGCGCTCGTGGATGGAGGTGGTGCGGGCTGAGGCGCGGGTTGTTGCGGGATTGAGCGGCGGAGGCGAGTGGTGCTCGGCGTTGGCGTCTACAGAGGCGCTTTCGAAGCGGGGCTGTTGGCCGTGCAGTGGTGCTGACGCGACGGCCGAACGCGGAGATGGAAAGCGGAGGTGTGGAGGAGGCCGGCCGTTGTGACACCCCACGATGGCCCCCTATCCGCTAGGATCGCCACAACCTGCTCACCTATCACTTGCCTTGATAAGACTCACTCTAATACCATAGATTTTTTTTTTTTGTAGGTTTATAAATCCTGAGGGTATGTGTTAATTTATATTGGTCCCGGCGTGAATCATTTAGCGGAAGCATAATTGACATCTCTCCAACCCAGACTCATCTAAACAAAACAATGCAATGCACACCAACTGCACACTTCATTAACATAGAAAGTTAGAGCCGAAGCACTTTATTTACATAGCTATGATGGACATCAAAGGAGTCAGTACATCAAAGGCAAGGCTCTACTAAGCTCGGCTACAACCAAAAGTACTCGACTCTACATCAATCATGCATGCCAATCCATCATCCCGTGCCGGCCATCCAAAAAGTGTCAACCTCTACCCATCACATGCTCCTATCACACCTAGCCTAGTGCATTGGCCGGTAGCGGTGGTAGCATCCCCCTCATAACCCCATCACGGCAGACATGGACAGACAAACTCCTGGATCATTGGGCCATCGGGTAGGCCCACATCATACATAACCAAAACACGGACGCAGATAAACACCAGACCATGAACACCAACGCAGGGGTGCTCCAAGCAATCGACCTCAACATCAGATGGTATGCCATAAAATGTACCATGCGTGACAGGTGATAAAGGCATCTTCTAATCTGAAATGTTAGTCCCCAAAAGGGGTGAGTACAACCACTTAGCAGTAAAGATCCATCAAACTACACAATGCAGCAAACAAGACAACCACAATTTCATATGACATGCACTTATCATCCGTGTAATCCTGCTTGCATTTCCATGAGATTCCTTCGTCAAAGCAATTCATATTCCATGCCATATGCACACACACATGCGCATGATCATGTCATCCATATCATCATGTATATATCCCCATGAGATCCATTCAATACATTCATGATCGCATTCTCAATGCCTTATGATATCAACTCAATTTCATATGCAATCATATCCCATGCCATATGCACACACACATGCGCATGATTCCATTTCCATTTTAACTTTCAAAAGATCTCATTTTTTTTTTTTTTTCCGGGGACCAGTATTTGCATCCCTCATTTATCGCTCGCACCCAATCCTGGCATCGCGAGGAACCTCCGGCACACACCTCCGGGCATCCTGCATCCTAACTGGCATCGCAAGGAACCTCCGGCACACACCTCTGGGCATCCAGCACACACCTCTGGGCATCTGGCACACACACTCCGGGCATCCTGACACTCCCGGGGCATCGTCGGCTCACACCTTTGACGGCATTATCATCATCACAATGCATATTCCCATATATCTCATTTTCAAATTAACATCTGATGCAACAATGCCAGGGTTCAAATAAGCCTTTTTGAAATCATATGAGAGGCTGGGACACCTGGAGTGCCAAAACTTGGCACGCAGGGACACTTAAGTGCCAAAACATTAAAATGGTACACTTAAGTGCCATAATCGGAGTAAAATGGATCACTTAAGTGCCAATTCGGCCAAAATGCAAACGTGGCATTTTTCGGCGACATGCTTAACCGACGTGGCAATTATTTAAAAAAAAAAAAAAACACACACATGGAGGAGGAAAACGACGTTGCCCCATCCACTTTGCCTTGGCCAAACTAAACGACGTCGTTTTTCCTTAGTGCTGAACGACGTCGTGTAGCTTTTTTGGATTTTAACCATTCGTCCATCGTATTCACACCAAATCCGACATCCTCTCCATCGCCGTTCACAGGTCGCCGTTCGCAGGTCATCACTCACTGTCGTCGCTCACCGTCGTCGCTCACCGTCGTCGCTCACCGTCATCGCTTGCTGTCGTCGCTCACCATCGTCGATTTGCTCAGGTTTTTTCTCTTCTTCCTTTCCCTTGTGGTGAATACAAAATTAGGGCTTCGACTCGTTTATTAGGGCTCCAACTTGAAATTTGGGGGTCGGCTGGGAAATCTTAGGCTTGGATGGTATTGATGTGAGATTTAGGGCTCAGATGTGGTGCTAGAACCCTATTGGGGGTTCGGATTAACAATTTAGGATCGGCCTCGAAATGTAGGGCTCGGTGTAGGGCTCGGCAGGGGGAAAATTAAAGCTTAGATGTGGTGGTAGGTACTGCGATGTGTGATTTAGGGCTCGGATGTGGAATTGTGATGTGCGAAAGTAATTTGTAGGGGTCGAATGTGTAATGTGTGATGGCGATTGGTGATTGTTAGGTTTGGAGTATTGGACCTTAGTTCCAAATGGAATCTCTTGTTGTCATGGGGACTTATGGGCATTTTTTTAAAAATTGCAGTGTTGAAATTGGTGTCATGAGGACCCATGCTTATCTAGGGGATCTCTCCATATTTTAAAGGAATGTGACATAATCAAAGTAGCTGTCGGGTCCCCACCTCTATTTGTCATGAGGCCTCTTTTTAATCAAAGCTGTCATCTGACCAGTGCATCTTCCCTCTTTCTTTTTTTCTTTAATAAAGAGTGTGGGGACCTACACATGCAATTGTCTATTTTCCTTTGTGAATGTGGTCCCCAAAGTTGATTGTATATTTTTCCTCTTTTGTTGCAGAAATGGCTCATGATAAGGACTATGTTGCTGTCGTTGTTTGTTACAGAAGGGATTTTGTGATTGGGGAGGATAAGTGGAAGTATGAGGGGGGAATGAGGGTACTATCTTTGTAGATATAAAGAAGGCATATTATATTGGATTTGTTAGAGATATAGTGACTTATTTGCCTTGTAGAGTACAAAAGTTGCTGTATTGTGTTCCTGGGAAAGGTTTGAGAGATGGTTTGAGAGTTTTAGAAGATGATAATGGTTTTAGGGATGTCCTATATCATTATCTTCATGGCGAAGAGGTGAAAGTATCTGTTGAATACGATAGTGATGGTGAGGACAAAGATGATGACAGAGATAGCACCCAAGTAGGAGAAGGAAGAGATGGTATTCAAGCTAGTACTGAGGTTAGGGATGAAGGAGGGCATGATGGATAGGATGGGGAGGAGAGGGGCACAGATGCTGTTCATCAGAGTGATGGTGACATAGGTGATGTCACCATCACTGAATTAGATTGAGAAGTAGCTAAATCCAGTGATGGTGATGATGACGATGAAGGGTTGGCTGCTGAAAATTTCTTAATCTTAAGTGATGCCGACGATGAGGAGCTTACACAGTCAAGAAAAAAACAAAGGGACTTATTGTCAGATAGATTTGCAACTTTGCAGGTAGTTGATGAAGTTCCAAACAGAGACGAAGGCCCTGCAGATGCTGGTTTTGCTGGCCAGGAGATAGAATATGAAGAAAGCATCGACGCTGCTAGTTCCCAGGATGAACTTGAAGAAGATGAAGGAGCTGTGCGTAGAAGAAAAAGTAAGTTTCCTTCGTATGATCAATCCGTTGCCTCTCCTACTTTGTCAGTAGGTATGAAATTCCAAGATGCGAAACAATTTAGGGAAGCTATACTGAAGAACTCCATTGCTGCACAAAGAAATATTGATTTCATTAGAAACACTAAGAAATTTGTAAGAGCTAGGTGTTCGCAGCAAAGTTGTCCATGGAAGATTTACGGCGCGTTTGTTAAGAGGAGTGGGTTTTTCCAGATTAGAGCCTACCAAGAGGAGCACACTTGTTCCATTAATTTTCAAAACAAAAGGGTAACAGGTGCATGGTTGTCCAAGCACTTCTTCGATCTGATCAAGCTGATGCCCGAGATGAAAACTAGTAACTTTAGGATGCTAGTGAAGGAGCGTGTAGGCATCAATGTATCTAGGAATCAATGCAAAAGAGCAAAGCAAAAGGTGATAAAGATACTTATTGGTCAGTATGGTAAGGAATATGGACAGGTGTGGGAGTATGCTTGGGAGTGTAGGCTGCAAAACCCTTTAAGTAGAGTGTATGTAGAGGTGGTGGAGAGACCGCTTCCTGATAGTGGGACTAGGTTCGATAAGTTCTATGTATGCTTTGATGCATGCAGACGGGGATTTTTAGCTGGTTGTAGACGGATTATAGCATTGGACGGCTATTTCTTGAACGGCTTGTGCAAGGGAGAAGTGTTGGCGGCGGTTGGAAGAGATGCGAATAACCAGATGTTCCCACTAGCTTGGGCTGTTGTAAAGATTGAGAACAAGGACAGTTGATCATGGTTCTTGAAAAATCTGATGGCTGACTTGGAGATAACAAATAGGGAAGGGTGGGCATTCACGAGTGACCAACAAAAGGTAATGCTTGCTTTTTGAAAAATTTAGTCAATAGTTTGCTTTGTAATATTAACATGTAATTTGATTGCATTTCTTACTTTGAATTATTGCAGGGATTAGTTCCAGCAGTAGCTGAGTTGTTGCCTCATGCTGAATATCGAATGTGTGCGCGGCACATATACGCAAATTGGGCAAAGACCTACAAAGGAGATAAGCCGCAATTGCAATTTTGGCAATTAGTAAAGAGTACAAACATGTCTGACTTTAGAATAGCCAAAGAAGGATTGCTTCAGTTAACACAGGAAGGTTGTGCTACACTATTTCAACTAGAACCGAAGCATTGGTGCAGGGCATTCTTCAGTGAGGAGTTCAAGTGTGATAACGTCGACAACAACATTTGTGAAGTATTTAATTCGATGATAATAGATGCCAGATGCAAACCAATCATCTCAATGCTTGAAGATATACGAGTTGTGGTTATGACTCGGCTACAAAAATAAAGAGATGAGGCAGCAAAGTGGACTAGACAATATGGTCCTAGGATTGCCAAGAAATTAGATGAGAAGTTGGCTGCAAGTAGGCATTGTCATCCCATTTGGAATGGAGATGACGAATATGAGATATGAAGGGTGCTGATCTTATTGTAGATAGTTTTTGCAAGAGTTGTCTTCCCAATCCCTCCCATTCCATGGATGCCAATAAATAGGGTGTCACAAGGACTTTTATCTACAAATTCCATGATCTTCTCCACATTACTGTCAATTCTAACCAAATTCTTAGGAATATCCAATTCAAATTTCTTTTTCAACTCTCTCAATACTTTCCAGACAACCGATTTTACCAATTCTCCTTCATAGTTGTCAAACATAACAAGAGTTCAAATACGTGGTAAGAATAATTTTATGTTGTTTATCTAATAAGAGCATAGTAATAAACAAGTCTAGGGATAAATTCTAAAAATCTAAGATAAGTTGTTGCACACCTCTATATATTAGAATATTATAGATAGAAATCATATTTCAAACTTCTTGTTGTTGACGATTATTAGGGATGAAATGGACATGGCTTTGAAAGCCTTTTAGAGCGTCTGGATAAGAAAAATTCAATTAGGCAACATGGTATGAGAGTTCAGCCATCAATCAACGAATAGGTTGTAACTTTTGATGCAAGAGGAATTCAAGTTTTATAATACAAATCCCAAAAGTCGTTCAGAGTACTATATTGTGAACTACCTGAATACAACAAGGGGATTTCTCCTTATTTGCCCAATTTTACAAGCTTGCAAGTTTCCATTCTTGTTGTGAATTTTCATTCTAAATTCGTGTTCTTATCGGTTTCCATTGCATCAAGGGGTGATAACACGTTGTACTTTACTTTTTTTCTTATGTCTATAATATATATTTTATAATTAATATGTATGGATTTTATTGGGAAGTAGAAGAATAATTTTTCACCATAATAGAACACCGCATTAATTTATACAAGTGAATGCAATAGAAATTATGTGTTGAAGATAGGAAAATGCATTGAAAATTATTTGAACAAACATATTACAAAGATAATCCTTTTCCTCAGCCATCTCTTTTTTGACTTGCACAGTTGAATTATAATCTTGCATAAATGTGTAAATAGAAAAGTTTATGATGAAGACTGATGTGGCTTACACCATAAACATGGAAAAAAATGGCACAATCTTACAAAATCTTAAGAATAAAAATTCATTTGAAAAATCTTATATTAATCAAGCGATTGTAATCATACCAATGAAGTCCATAATTAGATTGGTCAATATCATTATATTGAAAAAACTAAAGAAGGATAATTGATGGAACTTGTGCATCGCAGGATCTTACTACTAGAAAAATCTTACTGCTAACCAATAAAAAAGAAAATGAAGCGGGTAGGAATTAGATTCGGTAAACACCCTTACAAAAGTACATAATGCGTTGGTGAAAGATTTTACCCATCATTTGCGTCCCATCCTTTCAAAGAACTGACTTCAACGAGGGCTTGCTTCCATTTCTCTAAAATCATCCGGTCGAAATGCCTTTCACGAGTACAAAATGCATTTCCAAAACTACAAACTTGAAATCAGACATGAGTTGGTTCCACTTTGTAGAATATCAGCAAAATTATATACCCCCTGTCACTTTGCTTGCACTCCATTATTTGAACGAGTTCATTCAAGCACCAATTGCTTGAAGCATAATTCACAGAGAGAATAGGAATTAGGATCTTACTATTCTTGATGGCTGTCAAAAGATTTGGGCCGATGTTCTCGCCTTCGTGGATCTCGTTATTGTCTCTAAAAGTATGTATGCCGGCATTGACAAGCCCGTTGTAGAGGTGATCAATGAAACCTTTGTTGGATGTATGCCCTAAAGCTACTATGTAATAGTTACATATTGGGTTTTTTTTTTTTTTTTTTTTTTTTTAAGGGGATTGATTAATTAATTATTTATTCATTTAATTAATTAATTAATTAAAGTTGAAATGGTCAGCAATGATTGCTGTTCCCATGATCAACAACCATTGCTGATTCGAGAAAAACCGTCCAATAATTGCCACAATTAAAGGGATTAAAAATCGAGAGTGGTCGCAATAATTGCTTGTTCCCACGATCGCAACCGTTGCCGATCCGAGAAAAACCGTCCAATAATTGCCGCAATTAAAGGGATTAAAATCGAGAGCAATTCAGTGGTTTTATATTTATTGTCTTCGCAAGAAAGATAAAAAGACATACCGTGTGTGTGGGTGTGTTCTAAGTGAGACGCAAGAAAGAAAAGGGTTTTCTCTCATCTAGGCCGTGACTATAATATATAGAGGATAAGACGGATTGTCTCCACGGAATTGCTAGCACAATCATACTGGTGAATATCCGAAAGTTCTCTCTTTTGTTCGACGTCCATTGTTGGTGTGTCTGAACTAGAGGTCCGACGCTTGTGGGGCTCGAACTGTGGAACATTTGAATCAATTTGTATAAAGCGCGCTTCGAGAGGTAATTCGTTTAACTCACTTTTATATATTTAGTTTTTTTATTAAAATGCACGAACAACGCCTTCGGAGAGTCATGTATAAGATATATCATATTTGTTTCCACTGCGTTCTTTTGTTAATTTTATCTATACATGATTCATGAAACACTAACAGTGGTATCAGAGCCAACCTTAGGCATTTTTCGTGCATTTAATTGATTTATAGTTCAAAGATGTTTTTGCGTTCTAATGGCCAATTTATTTTTGTTAAGAGAATTGGTTCTCTTACTCTCATGTGGCCTATAGAAGTTGATTAATTTATATGATAAATTTGATCAACTAAGCAAAAATTGGAACTATATCAATTTTGAATCAAAAATCCGTAACTTGTTATACTTTGTGCTTATATTATGTGAATGTTTTGTGATTGTGAATTTAAAGTTAACAACGCAACTTCCGTTTGAAATCATGCTCGTGAAATTTGTTTCATCGACTTTGATTTCTTGACGTGGTTTGCGTTGTTCGACTTTAAATTTGATTAAATGCAGAATTTTATATGTCTTTCGGAGCTCTAAATTTTGAATTTATGGCTCGTAAGGAAGGGTGGTGATCATGGAAAAGTTCCTAATCATGATGATTATTGTATGGATGAATGTATGATTATTACAGGTATTCATTTTTGGGGATGTAATTATTAAATGGAGGCTGCGTCATTCGTTTTATTTTATTTTAATTTTTCATGTAATGTAATTTTAGCATATTAATTGTTGATGTAAATGCTACGAGAAAGGAGGAGCCATTGGAGGAGCCATTAAGCCGGTGAGCTCTATGGGCCCGGTCTTTGAAGAGTTCAAAGATTGAAGAAAAAGCAAAGAGCAGGTCCATATTATTAAAACATTAAAATGACTAAATGGGTCTCTTTGGCTCGAGACCCATTAAACCATAATTCTATGATCACCACGTAGGACAGATATTTATGTGATATCTATTTATTTATTATGTTTATGTTATCATGCATGTTAAATTGGTTAATGTGCAAGTGAGACCGTTAATAACGATCAAAATCTCCTTATTAATAATATTAAGTCGAAACAGGTTTCGGACTTGTAGCCTTCCATCGTCGTGGTTTGATCCGATATTATAGTGGTTAACTAACCGGTTATGGATACATAGGGGTTAATTACCATTCATAATATTGGACCACTCCATTATGCATGTGATGCTGTGAGGTTGGAGCCAAATGATTTCTAATAACTGTCAGGTGAGGAAATCATTTGTGTTTTCAATACTTACATGAGACAATGGGCTAGACTTAACTATGATCATGATGCCAATAACTGTTAGGTGAGGCTTTCATGGTCTAGAGGCCGAAGCTATGATTGGGACTTGCATATGATGCGTTGAACAAGGTAATTCACTCACTAAGTTCATAGAACACCAATAACTGTTAGGTGAGGTGGGCTTTGGGCTAGTGGGACTCCAATCCCCACTAGTAATCTTTACCCAACAAAGATTACCGCTTCCCATCTTAAGGAGTATGGGATTTAAATATAAATTTAGTGGGAGAATCTATTTCATTTAAAGGCCAAAATGAAATAGTTATTATGAAAGATACAATGTCTAACAATTTATTTTCTGCAACAGATATATTATTACTCTGAAAATGGTGACCACAAACCCACTTGCTTCTATACTTGACAATAATTGTTTGACTGGACCCAATTTCACTGACTGGGCGAGGAATTTGAGAATTGTTCTCAATTCAGAAAAAAAATTGGGTATGTGCTTGATGAAAATATGCCAACCTCCTTTCCCGAGGGTGGGACCCAGGAGGAGCATGTCACTTATGATAAGTGGCGTGATGATGACTTAAAAGTTAGGTCATATATGCTTGCTTCGATGAATAATGAATTACAAAAGAAGTACGAATCTATGGAAGATGCTAGGTCGATCATTTTGCACTTAAAGGAATACTTTGATGAGAATGGTCAAACCTCTAGATATGAGATATCTAAGGCATTGTATTGTATGACGATGGCTGAAGGATCATCAGTTAATGATCATGCTTTGAAAATGATCTGGCACATTGAAGAATTGGCTAGGCTGAATCTCGTTATGGACAACGAGTTAGCTATGGATTTGATCCTCCAATCTTTACCCAATTCCTTCTCTGGTTTTGTCCAAAACTTCCACATGCATAAGATGGAGAAAACTCTCGCTGAGTTACATATCACGCTGGTAGTTTATGAGAAGGAAATGCACAACACGAGACCAAATGTAGTGGCTATGGCTAAGGCTTCTTCTTCAAAGGGTAAGATTGTTTTAAAGAAAAATAAATGGACAAGGCTTGCCAAACTTGTTGTGCAACCAAAACCCAAGATTGATAAAGGGAAATGTCATTACTGTGGTGTCAAGGGGCACTGGAGGAGGAATTGTAGGAAGTACCTCGCGAACTTGAAGGTCAAGCCCAAGGACCAACATTATGAAGGTATGGTGTCTATGCTTATTGAAACTAATCTTATGGTTAGTGTTGAATCCAGCTTATGGGTTCTAGATTCTGTTGCAACTTCACATATTTGTATGTCTTTGCAGAATTTGGAAATAAGCAGGATGCTAGGGCGAAATGAGATTGTCCTGACATTTGCCAATGGAGCAAGAGTTGCTGCGTTAGCTGTAGGGACTTTTCGTTTATGTTTGCCTTCCTGGACATGTAATGGTTTTAAAGAATTGTTTGCATTATAAGAATGCTGTTAGGAACATCATCTCTATACCTCGTTTGGGTAGAGAGAATTATTAATTTTCTTTTGCAGATGATGTATGTTCTATTTATCATAATAGAAGATGTGTTGGTTCTAGCTCATTAACCAATAATCTTTATACCATTACAATGTCCGGTAATGCGATTACCGATGTCAATAAGCAATATAGAATTGATATAAATGCCATAACTAATAAACGCCCTAGAGATGGTCCAAATAAAAAATATGTTTGGCATCTCCGATTAGGTCATATTGGAGAAGACAGAATTAACAAGTTGAGTAATGATGGGTATATTGATTCATCAAATTTTAAATCATACTCGACTTGTGAGGCATGTCTTCTAGGAAAAATGACCAAAGCGCCATTTGTGGGACAGTGCGCGAGCTGCTGACATATTAGGTTTAGTACATACAGATGTATGTGGACCAATTAATGAAACTGCTAGAGGTGGTTATAATTACTTCATTACCTTCACCGATGATCAGTCACGGTATGGTTATTTATACCTCATGAAGTATAAATCTGAACCTTTTGAAAAGTTCAAGGAATTCAAGGCTGAAGTTGAGAAACAAACAGGAAAATGTATTAAGGCTCTTCGATCAGATCGAGGAGGTGAATACCTTAGTACTGAATTCCTGGACTATCTTAAAGAGAATGGCATTTTATCACAATGGACACCTCCTGGAACTCCAGAACATAATGTTGTATATGAATGAAGAAATCGTACTTTATTAGATATGGTGCGATTTATGATGAGTTACATCGATTTGCCAATATCCCTTGGGGGATATGCCCTTGAGACAGCTGTATATATACTGAACAGAGTGCCATCCAAATCTGTTCCAACTATGCCCTATGGGATATGGCATAGTAGGAAACCTAGTCTGAATCATACTAAGATTTGGGGTTGTCCAGCTTTCATGAAAAAGCTGAAAATGGACAAATTGGAGGCAAGATCCGAACAAGGTAGCTTCATTGGATATCCAAAGGAAACTCTTGGATATTATTTCTATTTTCATTTAGACCAAAGAATTTTGGTTAGCAAGCATGCTTCTTTTCTAGAGAATCGGTTCATCCAAGAAGGTGGTGCCTGGTGGAAAATAGTCTTACAAGAAGAAAATAATGAAGTACCAAACAATCGAGTTCAGATACCAATCTCTGATTCAGTGGGAGCTTCTGATACACAACCTCTTAGGAGAAGTGCGAGAACGTCTCGCCCACCCGCTCATTATAGACACTCGGTTGATCATATTGAACCTTTATTCATTGTGAATGATGGTGATCAACCTGGTGATCCTAAAACCTATGAGGAGGCGATGTCAGACATCGATTTTGGTAAACGGCTAGAAGCCATGAAATCCGAAATGGATTCAATGTATTCCAATGAGGTTTGGACCTTAATTGACCTGCCTGATGGTATTATACCAATTGGCTGTAAATGGATCTTCAAGAGGAAGATGAATGCTGAAGGTCAAATTGGAACTTACAAAGTACGGCTGGTGGCGAAAGGATATCGTCAAAAAGAAGGAATTGATTATGATGAAACTTTCTCACTTGTGGCCATGCTAAAATCCATTCGGATTATGTTGGCTATAGCTGCACACCTTGATTATGAGATATTTCAGATGGATGTCAAAACAGCTTTTCTAAATGGTTTTCTTGATAAGGACATCTATATGGAACATCCACAAGGTTTTGAATCCAATAGTGAAAATCGAAAGGTGTGTAAGCTTAAGAGATCCATTTATGGACTCAAACAAGCCTCCAGAAGTTCGAACATTTGTTTTGATGAGGTAGTCAAATCGTTTGGCTTCATAAAAAAATCCGGATGAACCTTGTGTATACAAGAAGATCAGTGGGAGTGCAATTGCATTTCTAGCTTTGTATGTCGATGATTGGGAGTGATGTACCGATGATATCATCGATAAAACTATTCTTGTCACAGAAATTCTCCATGAAAGATTTAGGAGAGGCAACCTATATTTTAGGTATCAAGATCTATAAAGATAGATCAAGACGATTGATTGGCCTCTCACAGTTTACGTACATAGACAAAATGTTAACACGTTTTAACATGCAGTGTTCCAAGAAAGGATTATTGCCTTTTAGGCAAGGGATCCGTCTTTCTAAGGAGATGTGTCCCAACACTCCTGAAGAAAGAGAGCGGATGGCGAAGATACCATATGCATCCGCTATTGGAAGCATAATGTATGCTATGCTATGTACTAGACCTGATATTGCGCATGCTGTAAGTATTACTAGCAGATATCAGTATAATCCAGGAGAAGAGCACTGGATAGCAGTCAAGAATATTCTTAAGTACTTACGAAGGAATAAAGATTTATTCTTGATATATGGAGAAGGAGAATTTAAAGTTGTAGCATATACTGATTCCGATTTTCAATCGGATCCTAATGATTATAAGTCTACATCTGGGTTTGTCTTTACATTTAATGGTGGCGCAGTTAGTTGGAAAAGTTCAAAACAAAGCATAACTGCTGATTCCACCACTGAGGTAGAGTATGTAACTGCTTCTGAAACAGCAAAGGGAGCCGCTTGGATGAAGAAATTTATTTCTGAACTTGGAGTCGTTCCTTCAATTGAGCAACCGATTACATTGTTTTGTGACAACAATGGAGCGATAGCTCAAGCCAAGGAACCAAGGTCTCACCAAAAGTCCAAGCACATTGAGAGATGCTTCCATCTCATTAGAGAAATTGTTGGGAGAGGTGATATCGCCTTGCAGAAAATTGCCTCAGCAGAAAACATGGCAGATCCCTTCACTAAGGCCTTACCTTAGTCTTCTTTTGAAAGACATATTGACAAAATGGGTTTGACGTACAATATAAGTTGGCTTTAGTGCAAGTGGAAGATCGTTGGATGTATTCCCTAAAGCTGCTATGTAATAGTTACATATTAGGGATTTTAGTTGTGTTTTCATTATTATTATTTAATTAATGGCAATGACGTATTCATTCATTTGTCCAATTATTTTATATTTATGAATGATTCCATAAGATCAGTTGTAACTAGACCTATTCTTGAGACGTCAGGAATATTTGTGACGGGTTCATAGTTAGACTGAATTTTTAAATTATTCCCGGTCGATGGATTATTGAGTGGATATTAATAATCCCGTTGAGACCGGTGTGTTCATAACTTCACCATTAAGTATTGGATACTTAAAGGAATGATGAGTCACAAGTCATTAGGTATTGTGATACCTGAGTTAAGAACACAAGTGTTTGTATTAGACAAGTTTACTGAACGTGATGCATATGGAACGATTAGGGACATGGAAGCTTTTAGCGTGGTCAATGTCTAATTGTTCATGCTTTGGTCTTGTGTAAATAGTCCTTAGACCTGAGGCACAATGTTAACTGGTGTATCGAACAACTATGGCTCACAGGTGCACGTAATGCCGGGTCATTAATCCGTCTTTGTACCTAACGGTCATAGTTTGTTCATATACAAAGTTCAATGTGTGCGCAATATGAAATCTGTCTCCTTGTTACATGCAAGGTATAATAATGATGTCCTATGCAATCTAATTGTGACACTGCATTGAGATCCTCAGCCGGGGTTGTAACTGAGAATAAATTGTTTATGTTTCAAATAAAATGCATGTCAATTAGATTTGTGCATATGATCAAATTGGTGACTTGACAAATATTCCATGGTCTTTGTTTGATCGGGACATAGTAAGACAGATGGATTGAATTACACTGTAGCCAAAGCTAATAGGTTCATTATATTCTTAAAGTATTCACACTATCTGGGTAGTCATTACATATTGCTAGATGTCAATCATAGCTTGTAGGACCCAAAGATTAATCGGGACAATTAATTCTATTGGGAGTACTAATGTGTTAGTACAAGTCCTACTACTAGCTTAGTGATGAACTTAGGGATATCACATACCATAAACAAGAAGGATGACGTGGAACAAGAGAGAAATATTGTTGCAAATGTGTTTGCAATTACTACAATCGAATTGAGTTGATTTGAAATTAAATTAAATGAGATTTAATTTAATTTGTATTATAGTCACAAGTCTTCTTGCATATGATGCACTTGCATGCCCAAAGTGGATACATGTTAATGTATTCCATTTGTACATACAAAGATTATGCTCTTTTTATGGCTTTAGTGCAAGTGGGAGATTGTTGGATGTATACCCTAAAGCTACTATGTAATAGTTACATATTGGGGTTTTTTTTTTTTTTTTTTGAGGGGATTGATTTATTAATTATTTATTCATTTAATTAATTAATTAAAGTTGAAATGGTTAGCAATGATTGCTGTTCCCATGATTAGCAACCATTGCTGATTCGAGAAAAATCATCCAATAATTGTCGCAATTAAAGGGATTAAAAATCGAGAGTGGTCAGCAATGATTGCTGTTCCCACGATCAGCAACCGTTGCTGATCCGAGAAAAACCGTCCAATAATTGCTGCAATTAAAGGGATTAAAATTGAGAGCAATTCAGTGGTTTTATATTTATTGTCTTCGCAAGAAAGATAAAAAGACATACTGTGTGTGTGGGTGTGTTCTGAGTGAGACGCAAGAAAGAAAAGGGTTTTCTCTCATCCAGGCCGTGACTATAATATATAGAGGATAAGACGGATTGTCTCCACGGGATTGCTAGCACGATCATACTGGTGAATATCCGAAAGTTCTCTCGTCTGTTTGACGTCCATTGTTGGTATGTCTGAACTAGAGGTCCGATGCTTGTGGGGCTCGAACTGTGGAACATTTGAATCAATTCATATAAAGCGAGTTTCGAGAGGTAATTCGTTTAACTCACTTTTATATATTCATTTTTTTTATTAAAACACACGAACAACGCCTTCGGAGAGTCATGTATAATATATATTATATTTGTTTCCGCTGCGTTCTTTTGTTAATTTTATCTATACATGATTCATGAAACACTAACAATCTTTACGAGTATCCATTCCTCTAAAGCAAAAACACGTCATAGTAGTCTCCTATGGACGTGGTCAACGAACTAGATGCACTGTTATTAGTTTTTATTGGAGATGAACTAGATGCACCAAAATCAGTTTCCATGGGCGTAGTCAAAAACCCGGATGCGCTAGTATCAACATCTTCTGCATCTCTATGCACACCGACGCTGCATTTCTTAATGGGAAGATGCATTTCTTCTTTGCCTTGGGGTGGTGGAAATTTTAATGCATGAAAAAATCCAAGATGATACCTGCACTGGAAGAAGAGAACATGTGAGGAAATTTCGATGCAGAAGCAATCAAATTAAATAGAACCAAATTAAAAGACAAGTGTCATCATCAAATAAGTCAAACAATCACTTATGCTAAATTCATTATGTTACTAACGCTTTTACATTAAGGGCAACTGCAATTACATCAAGGAAAAACGAGGACTTTTCATGCTGTGATTCCTTCGATTGACAGTCAAGCGAGCACATGCTAAATTAAAGAACAAGACAAAGACATCAAGGAGGATTAGCCAGCCAATTCTTTTCAATATGAAAGCTGCAGATCAAGCTTAAAGAGGCAAGTGATTCTCGGCTGGAAGAATAGTAGGGAAGAAAGAATGGCTAGAGCCCATTTCGCACGTGGAATAAGAAAATTAGAGAGAAATTAAGAGTGGGATATTCTCAATAGAGGTAAGCATGGTCCGGGTGGGTGGTTCCCGCCTTTGAACCAAGAACCACCCTCTAAGGACCAATTCCAAAAAAATTAGAACTGATACCCACCCGTTGGTTCCATGGATCCACCTGGGAACCAAACCGGTGGTCCAGTCCGGTTCAATTCCCTAGTGGGTCCATGGAGTCAGTTCCCAATCTCTACAAATCTTGTTTGGCCTTATATTCGGGTTAAATTGCAAGCCATTAAATTTGATTAAGGATTGAAAACTATAAGGCAAAACGAATGGATAGTACTAGTTAGTTAAAAACTTAATTTCTTCTAAAGTCATGGTGTGGTCCTCTTAAAATTTCTTGACAGTGGGAAAATGTAGAGCTTTAGACTCCACTCCATAGAAGTTAAAGTATTGATCACTTGATTCATTTTTTTTCAATGTCAACCTAATTTAATCATAGGATGGTTAAGGACAGATCTAATTATAATTTTAAAAAGAGCCATTGCCTTTTATGGACATCTCCAATCGATGCCCTCATTCCTCTATGTTTGTTTATTTTGTTTTGGTTGCTAAAGTAAGTAAATGGATTATTAGAATGAAAAAAGAAAAAGTAGGGGTTAATCCTATTACATATCCAAGAGATAAAATTAGTCAATAATGTTCAATAACTACAAATATACATATATGTACATATATATTTGGTCGAAAGACTACAAAATAATTAAGTAATTAAGATGAAATTTCTTATATATATATATTCGAGTAAGTGGGTTGGCGGGTGGTTTTACGCCTAGAATCAGGAATCGGATACTCACTGGTTCCCCTAAATTGGAATTGGGAATCGGACCAGCCCCCATGGAAATTTCTTGTTCTGGTCTGATCCAATCCAATTCCAAGCAATTCGGGCGATTCTCGGTTCCTTTGCACACTCCTAATTCTAGGCCACAGGAAGATGCGCACATATGAAAAAGAATGTTGCATACATAACCATCCTTTTTTATTCACATAGGTGTCTGCTCCATCCAGCCGGCCCTAGTTGTCAATACAGGTTTCTCTACGACGAGTCAGCTATCGATGTTCATGCTGGAATTTGCTATTGAAGAAGAGAAGATGACAGAACGAAGGACTCTCGATTCTAAACAAAAAGATGAATGACACACACCAAGATTCAAACAAATATTCAGGCACTGGGACATTCTCTTGATTCTCGAAAGATAGTGCACTAAAAGCAACTCATCGGAAGAAGTTCAGAACTGCCCAAAAAATAGATGAAGTTGACATATAAATTTTAGCTATCATATTTAATTTCTTATCACATAAAAAAATTAAGAATTGATCCGACACCATAAGAAATATACCTTAATCATAATTTATATTCGCATATTATTTAAGTCATGCATCACATGCAAGCCACCTGACCCCGACACAGTATTATCATTGACCGTCATGCATGCAAACATTAGCACTATGACCAGCCACCTTCAGGAAGAGTTTCAATTCTGCACCCCACTCTTGACTAATAATGCCAGTTACGAAGTTGTTGCCTGCAGCTGCTAATTTATCTCTGTTAGGGCACGCCGGGTTACCCCCATATGGTCGACCGAAGATGGATGAAACTGGATAAATTTACTTCGAACTTCGAGATAAGGCTTAAATATATTTGAAGGCAAAATTAAGAGGAATTTGGTGAACATGAGATGAAAGGATTAGGTCAAGACTGACTTTAAATTTATGGGAAGCCGAGTGAGGAATGTGTCCGTAAAAAAGAGATATATAGTGCAAAAGAGAGAAAATATATAAAAAAGATCTCTTCAGGTCATTACGGAGGGACGAACATATATTTATTTCGGCTCTCTCATCTGCTTATCTTTAAAATTCTAATATACAAGGACACGCATACTCGGCTAGCAAATATGGACGTAATCTTCAACACCCGGATCGAGAGATAAGACCATGAGTCTAAAAGCAATGTTGAGTTGGGGACCAATAGTCCTCAATTAGTGTGATCCCAAATCCTTAACTCACGTGACGTTGAGATTTTCATTTTAATTCGATTAATTCTATGAGAATTATACGTAAAGAGTTGCCACTAATTTATTAGGGCTAGTTAGAAACCAAATGAAGTATGGGAGAATACTTCACTTCTTACGCAATCAAAGATCTAGTCTCACTGCGTCATAGACTTAATTATATTAGTTATCTAATTAGTGCCTTTTTGATTCCTAAACTTAATTACTTAACAATCTTTTTACAAAATTATGAATTATAAGGTTCTCATCCACTAAGTGAATAAGCAATGCTTTTGTGTTTTATCATGATCTGAAATGTAACCAAAGTATCCAACTAAAACAAGCAAAATCAGAACTCAGAAAAAGCAACATAAAAGAAACACAACCAATTGATCTAAAAAGAAAATAAAAGAACGAGGAAAAGTAAAGTGTATTAAAGTAACCAAATACAAGTAGGATAAAGAGTATGACATGGTCTTGTTATCAAGCCCCTAGACAATAACCCCTATAAGGTTGACTTTGGAGACTATACTATCTTAAAGTTTCTCCTAGGTTATGATATTTCCACTTTACCTATTCAATTATTTCAAGTGAATCCTAAATTCAACTAAGCTATTTACTTTGATTTGTTTTTTTTTTTTTTCATAGTGATGTTTCTAAACAACTATTTTCTTTTTTTTTTTTTATATTTTTCAAGCTAAACCTATTTCATTTATTAAGACTAATTAGCTAAACTGATCCTAAATGGATCCTAAACTAAACCAAATATTGCCATTTTTATTCAAAATGACTCATAAATCTATTATCGAGCCTAATCTAGATTTCAAATTCTAGAGGTAACCTTAATCCTAATGGAAGTTAACGAAAATCTACAAACATCACTCACTCATGCAATTAACAAAAGCATTAGAATGCTGACTAAAGGAATTGACCACCAAAAAGCTGGGAATAATCAATAAATTGGCAGTTAGCACATCTCCTGCCTCAAGCATATCAAGCAGGGAATAGTTAATGTCCAGATTTGACTTCTCTGTTTTTCCCTAATCTAAACAATCAAATTTAAATATCTTAGCCGTATCAAATGATGTCCGATTTTGATAAAACGCGCATGAATTTGCAGCTTATTAAATCTACTTCAGTTTCTCGGTTAAACATTTTTCATGATTAGACCCACCAAATCTAAAATTGTCAGAATGCCCCAACAGGTCAGTATTCACCCCTGAATTAGAACTGGATCTTTGGAAAATCAATTGACATGGTAAATCAACTCATAAAATTATGAAAACAGTCCCATTTGAAAGCTTAAGATGTCTTCTAAAACTTTGTAGTCCATCATTTTCTCAGATTTGGCCCACATTTGCAGAAACGGCCCTGAAGGTCAGATTGACCCTGGAAATTCTGACTGAATCTGTTTTGGTACTTTGAGAAGACATTTGACCTAGCAATTCAATTTGGAATTTCATGAAACTTGACTGAATGGAAAGATCTAGAAGTCTTTTAAGAGTTTTTAATTCATTACTTTTTGAGATTTTATCGTTAAGATACCCTAAATCCCAAAATACTGAGACACGCCTAATCAGACTTCTAATTCCAGATTCAACTTCAGTTTTCCAAGTTCTTTGTCCTAGATCTTGAGGTGGATTTGAACTAGTAAATGATCTATAAATTGGGCTTATGATCTACCAAAACGAAGCTTAGAATGTCGTGATCATTTCATTAGTTAATTCCTTTGCATGATTTGGCCATTTACTAGGTCGAATAACTTGATTAATCTCACCGATTTGGTGGACTCCGAACTTGTGACATTATCTCATTAACAAATTACCAAGCACTATGTGTTCTAGTCCTTTAAACCAATTCTACGGACCTTCAAGTGACTCATAAGTTCAGCACTTATTTGCTACACTTACGGGGCATTTATAAAGAATTTTCCAGTAGAGATCATGCGGTACGTCTCATAGCATGCATATGAAGAACAAACCAGCCACATTTGCTTTACACGATTGCATGGAACAAAGTAATAACTTAGTATGAAATAGACCTACAAAACCGTCTATCGGTTATCAATTTGTAAGGAGTATCGGCTACAACTCTCGAACATGCCCACAGCGAACTCACTAGCATCTCGCCCCGTTCATATATGTACGTTCAACTTTTACTTCATTAACCTTGTCCCGTATAAGCAACATACAGAGAGAACAATGAGCAAGAAATGAGTCAATTTCAGGCAAGGGACTCTGGAATACACCGAATCAGATCGATCTCATATGAACACTAATCACGCATCTAAATCAAAACATTGAGACTCACCACTAGGCTCATCCTCAATGAAGGAAAACAAAACTCAAGTAAAACTTAAATGACAGAAGACGACAAACAGTCAAACAAACAAGTTATTTTCGATCAAAATCTAACCTGAAATGCTCGCTAATCTACTTCCAGAGTATAATCAAACCTGCGGTAAGCACTTCAGTCAAATGACAGCTGCGAAACACCGATTCGCATTCGAACTATCATCAGGACAGGCTCAAGTCACCAACAGATCCTCAATTGGAGGCTTTTTTCGAATAAAGCACAACAAAGTTTCTCAATCTCAGCTTGATACAGAGAACGTCATAACATGGAATATGTGTCAATGATGGAGAACGGATTTCCTAATAGATTAATCTACCAAGGCTAAACTATACCAAAGGTGTTCACAGAAATCCTAAAACTAAATGCATGCTAACTAAATAAAACAAAGTTGAATATAGCATAGAACTTTTTTTCTTTTTTTGATCTAGTCTTGTTTTATTAATTTTACAAGCCACTGTGTATACAATGTGCAAATTGTGAAACCCCTAATTCACTCACACATCCCGTCCCAATCTTCCAAAAAGGTGATTCCTCACCTTCCTCTTCCCAAGTGGGAAGGATGGCCACTAGATCATTCCCTTAACAACCTAATCAGGATCTCTATCTTAAGCCATTTTTCAATTTTATTTTAATTTATCAAAATTTCTCTTAAAAATCATTATATATATTTTTTTATTTCTGGTAGAGAGGTCTCGGGCTGGGCCCTCGGGCCCCATCCGAAGTGGGACTTGACTCCAAACATTTAAAGCTGAGTCTCCGCTACGCGCAAACATTGTTAAGACCCAAGTACTGTTTCTCCATTGCGAGCGTGCGAACGCCGGTTGCCTTAACCTTGCTCCCCCTTCCTTGAGCGCCTCCAGGAGACCGCCCTCGCTGCCTTCAGGCCCCGAGACTTCGAGCCCAAGCTCGACGTCGACCTCTCCCTCAGGTCCGACCTTGAGACCGTCGAGTGAACCTTTGCCCAACTCCCCAAGGCATCCAGCGGCTCGGTCTCGGCCAGGGACTAGGAGAAGTTTACAACCGTTTACTTCGAGGCTGCGGGGGACAATCTGGTGTTCGCATAGCCAGCAGATTCCGTGCCCTAGCCGGAGGGGTTCTTGCCCCAGGTGAAGAACCCGGTAGTGAAGGGGTGGGCGCTTTGGGGGAACAATCCAGCAAGCGCATAGATGATACGATGCAGGAGAGGCCGGAGTGGCACACCTTGCTTCCCCTGCCAGAGCCGGCCATTATTTCCGGTTCCCCGACTTTTATGGGTAGTATTGCCCTCAATTTTTTGACTACTACGTAATATTGGAATAATTGTTCAAAATATCCTATATTGACTAATTCAATTCTAAACATTTCAATTAGATCAATTTAACTATAGACCTTTAAACAATTTATCAAATTAATCTTAAATCTTTTAATGAATTATCAATTTAGTCATTCAGACTAATTTAGACTAGATGCCATTCGCATGACAGCCCCATTACTACTAATCTTCCTATGTGCCATTGGTGATGATAACATAGATAATTTTTTTTATTAATTCAATTTTTATTTCATTTTATTTATTTATTTTCTCCATTTTTAACACATGGCCTACGGCACTCGAGAGCTAGCAACCTTTGTCAACCACCAAGTAAAGGCTAGTAGAGTCATTGGGAAGGGTTTGTGAGCCATTGCTCTTTGCCAACAAGGGTGTTGCAACCTTTGCCAATCTCAACGAGGGTGTCATGGCCCTCGCCCAAGCCATTGTTAGCAAGGGCGCAGGTGAGAGCTTGCAATGCCCTTGCCAAAGTCCTCGTTGCCACAGCGATGGCTTGTGAGTCTAATGGGGAGGTGAAATTTGTAAGCTTGCGGTCTCCGATAACTTCTGTTAGATTCAAATTCTGCAGTGTTCAAGGTTGTGAAAGCCAACTTGTGTTTGGATATTACAACCTTTTGAGATTAAAACGTTCTAAGAGGTTGTGTTTGGAGTCGATACTGAGGGAGAATTGTTTGCTAGTTGAGAAACTCTCCTTCTGAATGCACTTACGGTGCGCTTCAAAATGGAGACGTCTCGTTACTGGCACCAGCTGTTTTGGATTCTTCACGAGAGGTATTATTCTCTTTACCATTTTCTTCTCAGAATGTGCAATTTCTCTATTCAGGAGTTAGGGTTTTGGAGCAATATGTGCATGATTTTCTATTGTTTTTGGTATCTCAACATTTACAATTCTTCCATGAACCCATTTCTTAAACTCCCCCCAACCCTTCCCTCTTCTCTGTTGGCATGCGCACGTGCACATGCACACACTTGTACTTTGTGCTTAGTATTGTGGTTGTTACTTATGTAAAACCAGTATTAATTGTCCTAAGCTTGACTGATCAGGGTCTACAGAAGCTGACCGGTGAAGCAATGCGGCCCTCGGATGTATCTAGAGATAATGACGACATTAAAGGGGGCAATTCTTCAGGTTCTGATGCAGAGTACATGAAGCTTCTTCCGTTTGCTCTGTCCTTTTCTGCTGCTCCTACTTTCTTTCTGAGATTGCACTTGAAGCTTCTTATGAATCATAGTGTCTCCAAAATTAGTTTTCTTGAGCTTAATCAGGAGAAAAGCACTGAAACTGCAAGCATTTTGGCTCAATCTAATGTCGCCATAGATGACTGCTCAAAGAATGATGTGGGATTCCATACTAGCCAAGAAGCTCCATCAAGAGAAAGTCCTTGTGATAGGTACTTGCATTGTGCTAAAGATGATCAAGCTGTTCAGCTAGTTGTTTGCGGGGGTGCAGATTTGAGGATCCCTGAGGATGACCAAAGCAGTGATCTTCATGCTGGCAGGATTCACAGTGGTACTGCTGTAGTTGGTGATGAGGTTGGCCAGGGGCAGTAAGAGCAAGGAGACTACGCAGCATCAGAGAAAACGTCAAGGCCTCTGCTTGATGGGGATGGTGCTTGTCCTTCTTTGAATGGTATTAAGATAGATATTCCCCATTATAATGAAGGTGATAAGCCTGCTGATGATGGATCGCTGCATGGCTTGCCGCCTACTGGTATGGCTTGCGATATGAATGGCAGCCTCGTTCCCAGTCCAAATCCCACCGCACCAAGAAGCGTATGGCATCGCGGTAGAAGTAGTTCATTTTATGGACACTTCTCACGTGGTTGGTCAGATGCAAAATCAGACGGTTCCCTGAATAGTTTTGGCAATGGACTGAAGAAACCACGGACACGTGTTACTTACTCATATCCTTCTGGAGCTTCAGGTTCAAGCTAGAAGCCACAGCAGAGAACAATTCCTCACAAAAGAATCAGGAAACCCAATGAAAAGAGGGCCTCAGATGTCGCCCAAGTTCCTCAAAGAAACTAGGAGTTGTTATCGTGTCATGCGAACTTGTTAATTACAGTGGGGGACAAGGGATGGAGAGAGAGTGGGGCAGAGGTGGTATTTGAACTTGTTGAGAATGAGTGGAACCTTGCAGTAAAAGTTTCAGGAACCACAAAATATTCTCATAAAGCACATCAGTTTCTGCAGCCTGAGTCCACTAACAGGTATACACATGCTATGGTGTGGCGAGAAGGGAAAGAGTGGACACTCAAATTTTCAGACAGAAGTCAATGGGCTCTTTTAAAGGAGATGCATGAAGAGTGTTACAACCGAAACTTCCACGCTGCATCAGTCAAGAACATTCCAACTCCTGGTGCCCGCGTGGTAGATGATTATGATGACAATGGAATGGAGCTGTCATTTCGCAGTTCTGCTATCTGCTTCCAGCAGGTTGATATAGATATTGAAATGGCCTTGAATCCATCTCGTGTCCTATATGACATGGATAGCGATGATGAGCAGTGGATTTCATCTCGTCAAAGTTCTTCAGATGTTAATGATAATGGCTATGGGCACATATCTGTGGAGATGTTTGAGAGGACAATGGACATGTTTGAGAAGAAAGCTCATGCTCTACAGCGTGACCATTTCACATCCGAGGAAATGGACGATTTGAAGTTAGGTGCAGGACCAGTTGTAAGAGGTATTTATGAACATTGGCGGCAGAAGAGGCAAAAGAAGGGAATGCCATTGATTCGATTTCTTCAGGTGCCTTTTAAAATCCTTTTTATTGTCGTTTATTAATTTTGTCCAGATACACATTTATGCGAGTTGCTGCATTTAATTTGGCTTTCTGCAATTACTGTTAATCTGCCATTGGGAACAATTTCTGTCACTCGGTTTTCCAGATGAATATTTCCATGTTGAGATGCTCGTTTTGTTTTAATTTGGGGTGTACTTTGTTTGAGTGAATTGCAAAGGATTGTCGGGGGACCTGTTGGTATGTGATTGCTTTGTTCCTCTCTTCCATGCCCGTTTCATTTTTATCCTTTCCTGGAGTCGTTCTTTGGAATTTTGTCTGATATGGGGCTGCTTTCTGCTCTGGAGCATGTGGAAATATCTGGTTTTTGTGATCTTCCTTTTTCATTCTTGCATAATTGTTGTATAGTAATATCAACTTCTTAGGCCTTCATGCATGATGGTAATGCTTGGTTTTTCAATTAATAGGGCATTGAGCATGAATAAAGAAACAAATAGCCTTTGAAATTAGCTCTTAATTAGTCCAGTTATTAATTAGTGGGTTAGACATATTATAAAAATTCAGATGCTAATTTGTATGTTACTTTTTTGTTAATTAGATCTTCCTGTCTGTTACCTTTGTGTGCACATAGTGTGCACTTTTTTGAACTTGTGATTTAAATGTCATGGTATCAATTATTCGATTCATGCTCATGCTTTGCAGCCACTATTATGGGAAATGTACCAGCAGCAGTTGAGAGAGTGGGAGCTAGCTTTGAATAAAGGGAACTCTACTGCTTCTGATGGATGTCAGAAGGCCTCAGCTGCTGAAAGACCTCCCATGTTTGCTTTTTGCATGAAACCTAGGGGCTTAGAAGTCCCTAATAAAGGCTCAAAGGAAAGGTCGCAAAAACGATTCTCAGTCACGGGGCAAAGCAATGGTTTTCATGGAGATCAGGACAGTTTCCATGCTTTTGGTAATGTTATGTGAATTTCACTAAGCGGAACACTTCAGGGTTATTTTTTCTTGTATCCAGAATTTTGATGTCATTATATTTTTGTTCCTGTCAGGGAGGAGATTGAACGGACCTAATTTTGGAGATGATAGAGCCATCTATTTGGGACATAAATATGGACATGTAGACAATTCTCAAATGGCACAAACATCTCCATTGGGATATTCTCCACGAGATGTCCCTGGCCAGGGATATTTTCCGATTGGCAATGATGGATTGAATCGAAATTATCCTGAGACTACAGAGATATAAGTCAAAGAAATCTGGTGCTATTGCATCTCCTTGACATTCACAGGTGGTCACTGCCTACAGCAGGGGAGCCACGAGCAGCAAAAAGAATACCCTTCATTGGAATTCTCATCAACAGTTTTCGTCTGAAGACTCTCAGAGACCATCTAGTGAGTAGTGGGACCAGATGGATGTGGATGAATATAAATTGTTGGATGCATCTGGCACAGCACGGTATGCATCTAATTTGGCTAAGCTTAAGAGAGAGAGGCCACAGAGACTTCTTTGCAAAGCAGATGTAGCAGTTCACAGAGCTGTGGTTGCTCTCATGACTGCTGAAGCGATGAAAGCGTCTTCGGAGGATAGGAAGGATGATGGGCAGGTTATCTGAAGATTATCAGTGAACAGATTGGTATAGTTCTCAATTTGACCCCGAAGAATGTGCAGATGGCATGAAAATATTTCTCTTGAGGCGGGAGCTGGTCCAAGATTTATGAGATGCTGGTGCACCTTTCATCATGCACAGTTTTTGAAGGACAAGTTTGTGGAGAGGGTATTCATAGAGATATATTTGGTTCACATTTAATTGTCGATATTTTGGCAGTTTTCTAGTCCATCCTTGCAATACCTTAGTGAGATTCCAGTAGTCTCTTACACCAGCAGCAAGTGTATGCCTCATTAGTGCTGCTCGTCGTGTTTATTTTGCAAGAGCATTGTATAGAATCTTTTGCTACCATTCTCTGTACAGTCAGCCCACCCCCTTTATCAAATAAGAAAGAAAAAAAGGAAATGAAGAGAGATTGACCAAACGTAATTGGTTTTGGCAAGAATGTGGTTGATCCTCTGAGTCTGTTCTCCTTAGATATCCTTGTCATCGTCTGTGGCTTCAAATAGCAGAACTACAAATCACCATGCGATACCTTTTTATCTTCTCTTGTACATAGGGCGATGAGTCTCTGAAGCTTATGGCCTCTTTTTCGCTTCTTGAGCAATTTCTGCATTTGATCTGTGGCATTTAGATTATGTATTAAGCCTATGCTGTTCATCATCTTCTAGCACGAGCAGAGAACTGAGTTCCCTTTCAGATTGCTTGTAAGTTGTAACTTACGCGAAGGGATGAAAAGTGGAACTTGACGAAGCACTGGTATCCTCATCTGGGCGGCTCAGACTGTAAGATGATGAGCCCTTCCTTGCATCCTTTCTCTTCGTTAATTACGTGCCCTCTCTGTCGTCTCTCTTCTGCCGCACGCTCTCTCTCTTTCTGCTCTGCGTCTTCCCCTCCCCCCCTTCTTTGTCTCACAAGAAGCAAACGACAACCGCTGCCGCCGTGATCCTTCGCAAGCCGCGAAGAAGAGGCATTTCTTTTAGAAAAGAAAAGTGCAAAGGGTCGGTTTGGAGTGTTGGCGAGGCGCGTTTGGCTTCTATCCCGTTAATTGTTGGTTTGCTCGCTTCGCGTAAGGCCACGCCACTTTCTCACAGGTTCTCTCTGTCTCTGTGTGTCTGTCTCTCTCGCTCTCTCTCGTCAGTTCTCGCTTCACGCCACGCCACGCCACGCCACGCTATTCCCTTGCAGGTTCTGTCTCTGTCTCTCTTTCCATCAGTGCGGCCGCATAAACTCGCGTGAAGTTTCGCCAGCAAAATGAGAATTTCCCGTTGGCCAAAAAAAAAAAAAAAAAAAAAAAAGAGAGAGAGAGAGAATTTCCCGTTAGCAATGGCATATGTGTAAAAGTAAGAGAGATGACACGGACAATATTGGTCAAATAACTTGAGCACTCCCCTCCAAGAGCAAAATGAAAAGGTATTTCTGTAGGCCTCTGTTTCACATAATGTAACTGCCATTAAACAGCTTGAGCAATCCCCTCCCTTACAAAGCTGCAGCTTTCTTCATCTCTATCTCCTGCACCAACAATGACGAAGATCATCAGATCCTCGAAAGCTCGCTGGACAGGAGCCAACGAAACCAAATTCCGAACAACGAAAAGAGTTCGATCCTGAATCTACGCGGAAGTCTTCTACTTGTTTACTGGTTTTTGCTCTGGAGTGGAGCCAGTGGATGCTAGCTTTTTTGGGGTGGATTCCCATCTCTGTGCCTTTTTCACGTCACGACAAATGAAGTTATCAAGCATTCTTAAGTCTCTGAGGGGCACAAGGAATCACCTTCGCATCATTATGATAGTGATGACAATGAAAGATCTTATCGCAACGGGGGCTCTAATGCGGCACCTTCACCAATAATGAGGGCATCTGCAGTAGCAGCAACTTTCATATCAACTGAAAGTTGACAGGAATTAAGCTGGAACTAATATTGCTCAGGAATGAGCTGAGATATTACTCGTCCTGCACGTGCTCTCTCTGTAGCAACTCAATAGCATTAGCATCTTCTTCAGTTTATTCGATAGGCATCTGTTCCCCATTCATCTGCTAAAGGACTGCCAGCTCATTGTCTGTCTGACTTCTTTATATAAGACATGTTGAAGGTTCTCCGCATCAAACTGATCGTCACTATTCAATGGCTAGTTCATCCATTTTAGTTTGACTCTGCTGAGACTACCAACTACCTAGAAGCTAGCATTGAGGAACTCCAGGGCATCTTGCAAGGGATTGGGTGTCATGATCACTTGATGATTTTCTGAAGTCTGGAGCAAATTATATCGGATGCGACCATGATTGAGCCAATCTCTGGTGAAATCGCACAATTCAATTGTTCTTAAACAAAGTAAGACAACAAAATATGGTGAAAGATTGTAAGAGCAAAACTTGTCCATCGAGCATATGCCACCTCCTCCTGCAATTCTGCTTGAAGCTTTCTTCGAAAACTATTAATAACTCAAGCCTCAGACACTCAACTGTGCTGATTCAGGAGACTTTTCCAGTTAGAAGGCTCTTCCAACAAAAACAAATACCTATCAGGGATTCCATACTGCCAAAAGAACTGCATATCATATGACTGCTAAAGACATACATCGATGTCCTTAAGTAAGAACCTTCGTGAAGAAGGTATTTTATCCAGGTTAATTGACCAACTTTTCCCTTTATTCCACGTGTTATCCAAGAGTCAACAAATTGTTCTATGATTCTAGTTCAACATTTCTTATTTCATGCAGTATGAGCAGCTCTCTCTCTCTCTCTCTCGCGCGCACGCTCCCCCTCCCTCCCTCCTGTGCCATGTGATAAAGGCTAGTAAATACACCTAGAGGAGGGTGAATAGGTGTTTATGTAATTCTTTTCAAACATTCATCCAAGATCCTTTGGCTTGAAAGTAAAATCAGAAATAAATGAATCACACAACTATTAAAATAAATAGAGTAGGGTAAGAGAATTTTTGACACCGATATTTATAAGGGTTCGGCTTATTATAAGCTTACGTCCACTCTCCACGCTAGCAGCCAACTGGCTGTTATCACTATGTAGCAAATGAGAGTTTTATAGCTTATGATCTAGACTTCTTTTGTTAAAAGTCTATTCTACAGCTCTTCGCAATTTCACACTGTAAGTATATCTCCTTAGTACACAATTTGAGCTCAAGAGATTTTAAGAACAAGGAGTTTCAGAGGTTCTAACTTCGAAATTTTCTATTGGCTCACTCTCTAATTCGAACAACTTCGACACACCTTAAATATCCCTTCGTGCCTCCATAGCCATTAGCACTTTCCAACAGTTCATCCAATCTACCCGTTGGAATGAATCAATTTAGGTAATCTTCACGTTGTCGAATATAAGTGAAAGATAGCTCGTCAATCCTACTCGCCCATACAATCAAGATCTTGAGTTTCCAAAAGTGGATCATTCCAAAACTTGCTTGATCTTCAACGGATTAATTCCAAAAAACTTTCGAGCTTAAGATCACAGCCAAAAATCTTTCGCGGATAAATTAAGCAAGATAATATCCAATTCTTGATTTCCTTAACCGTTAGAATAAACTGTTAACAGCTTGGCAAAATCGCAAAACTGAGTTTGACTGACTTCAGACTTTAATAGGGTTTGGAGATTATCAGACCGTAACTTCTGAGTCTGGAAGTCTTTAGACGGAAACGCTTGGGTCTTGAACTCTTCAGACTTAAGCGACTGAGTCTTGGATTCTTTAGACTTAACTGATGAGGATGTTTTGTCAACTTCAAAACTCACAATAGATTTTTCTTCAACAATCTCCCCCTTTTTGATGGTGACAAAACAACTCGGCAGATTTGTAAAACTCTTAACCTGCAAAGAAAACTCATACATATTTTGAGGAATACTACTGCAAGCACAGAAAGATGTTAGTCCAAAAACAATTATCCTCACAAATATAACGATCCTACAAGTTCACAAATCTAACAGATCCATTCATAAGATCAGTGCATAAAGTCATAAGTGCAAATAAAACAACCCAAATTAAAGTCATAAAATAGTTCACTAAAATAGAACAAACGAAATAAAAAGCTCAAATCAAATCTGCAAAGCTCTCCCCCTTTTTATTTCATCAAAAGGAGGTAGAGGAATTAAGAATGAGGTTGATAAAATTCAGTGTTCCTTGGGAATACGAACAAGATGGTATTCACTGAGCGAGTGCACTGTCTTCTCAAGGCTGGTGAGAGCTTCTTTTACTGAATCCAAGTCAGTGCCCTTTATATTCGATTCCACTTGAATTTTGAGGGCATTGATTTGGTCTTGCATAGTGGAGAAAGTAGCCAGCATTGCTTTTTTCAGGACTCTCAGCTCGTAATCCATCCCGAAAACCTGCTTTTTAAGGTCCAACATAATATCCAACAGTTGTGAAAATGCTGTTGAATTAGCATTACCTGAACTAGGACCAGCAGACTCTGTTCTTTAAGTTTGAAAGCTAGGTGCTTCCTTTTTAGCCCTTTGCCTTTCTGATGGAGAGGATTCTTCAATCTCAGGAAAGTGTGATGCATAAATGTCTTTTGCATCAGTACCGGACCTACTAACATTACTGTAATGAAGTGGCGATAAAGTATCTTGATCAGCAGCAGCTCCCCCTGTCATGTTGCCAATGGGTGGAGTTGCGTATTTTATGCCAAATTCCATCTCATCTCTAGCAGCGTGATGTAGGTTAGTCTCCTTTCCAGAGTGTTCTTGAGCAGAGGATGGCTCAAATTCTTCAGCAAAATCTTCGTGAGCCTTGCTCTCCTCTTCATCTCTCCTTTTTCTTTCTTCCGCTTCTTTTCTCATTTCCTCTTCTTCTCTTCTTCTTTCTTCTTCTTCTCTTTTCTGTCTTTCCTCTTCTTTTCTCTATTGCTCCTCTTCTCTCTTATGTCTCACTTCTTCTTCTTCTCTTCTCTTCATTTCCTCTTCTCTCTTTCTCTGTTCTTCCTCTCTTCTCATTCTCTCTGCTTCTTCTTTTGCTTCTGCTTCTCTCCTTGCTCTCTCTTGATTGTCAGCTCTCAAACTGACTGTGCTCCTTAACCTTGTAAGAGCAGAAAGAGTCATGGCATCGTCAAAATCTTCTTCATCATCCTCATCCTGTAAGATGACTTTCCTTCTCTTTTTCTAGGGAACAGCCATGGGCTCTTTGCCCTTTCTTTTGGCAGCAGCAGTAGCAAACTTTTTGGAAGGTGTCTTCTCCTTCAGTCCTTTTAGTGCAGTGTTCAACTCTTGAAGTTTCATCTTCATCACCATTTTGTAACCCACAAGCATCAGACTTAAGTTGGTCAGGCATAAAGGTGCAGGAATTTGAATCTTAAAGTGCCTGAACAACCTGGTGACAAGAGATGAGTAAGGCAATTGGTCTTTATCCTTAACCATAGTCCTGTACATGTAAAAGAGGATAACATATGGAAGTGAAAAGGGCCTACCTTCATTTAGAGCAAACATGAGTTTGGCTTCTGTTTTTGAGACATCAGTTTTTGAGTTAGCCTTCGGTCTGAGACAATTGATGATAATTTTGCGCAAGAGATTTTTGGCATTCATCTTGGTGTAGGATATTTTGCCCTCCAAACTCCTGTCTCACACAATCTCAAGAGTAGCATATGCTATGGATACTCCAATTGGTTGGGAACAACCTCTTTCCACCCCAATTATATCAGCAAGAGTATCAACATCCACAACAAATTCTTTGTCCATAAAAGTGAAGGACAACCTGTTTGCATCTAAAAACGACAAGTTGGAGTAAAAGTATGTTGTCAATTCAGGATGACCACTTGTCACGTCTGTACAGAACTTCTCAAGTTGCAGCCTAGATTTTTCCCCGAGATTTATCTTGATTGAGTTAAGAAAATCAAAATCCACACTTCTTGGATTCATTACTTCTCTCTTTAGCAACTTAGTATAGACTCGCTCATGTTCTCTTGATCGAAATAAACTTCCTTGGGGATAGATGGTGTTCATTGCAACACCCATCCATGGTTGGAATTGAGAGAACAGCTTTTCATCATCATCCATAGGCTGATTGGTGGTTCCATACCGCGAATCACTAGGTGTATTTTCGAGTGTGCTCTTTACGAGACCTTTTTCAACAATACCTAAATCTTCCATTTCTCGCAAGAAAATATATTTGTTTTTATATCCTCTCTCCTTCAAAAATTCATCGATCAGCCTTAACTCTGTACCCCCATCTTTCAACTTTCTATACAGAGAATATGCTAGCTTGGGTCTCAAGGTTCTTACCGGTGCAGTCTCGGTAATCTTTTCTTCTTCATACTGTTGTTGACTCGGAGTTTCCCTTTGTGGAGAATCTTCTTCGCCCATAAGGTCCACTCTAGTAGGACCCTCTTGTCGCTTCTGTGGTCCCTTTCTAGCAAGTCTTGATGACTTTCTCGAAGACATGCTTGAATCGTGAGCGAATATTCAACTTGTTCGCAAAAAGGTTGGATTTTTACTGAGTAAAGAAATCAAACAGGGATGCTAGTGGAGAATTTTTTTAGGCTTTTAGGGTTTTGAGAAGAAAACGAGATGACTTTTGAATGTTGTGACGGATGAAGACGACAATTTGGGAGTATAAATAACAAGAAAAGATAAAAAAGAGATACTGAATCGTCGCAAGAAAAGAAAAGAAAACCTGCCAATTTTGAAAAAGTAAACTGCAAATTTTGAAAAAGAAAACTACCATAATTATGTCAGAAATCAAATAACAAACAGATTTCAATATTTCAAAAGTAATTATCAACTTAATACGTCATAAAAATAGAGGAATGACGAAACATGCAATCAGACTTTACATTAGAGTCTCGAGAATGTTCAGATTTTACCTCAAAGTCTGAAATCTTTCAGACCCTACCTTTAAGTCTGAACGCCTTCAGATCTTACGATATTCAGTCTTGAGCGAATTAATTCAAAATTAGTTTTCTCTAGGGGTTTTGTGAATATGTCCGCCAATTGGTTCTTTGAATCAATGAACTGAATCACAACTTTACCATTTTGAACATGGTCTCTAATGAAATGATGCTTGATTTCGATGTGATTTGCTCTTGAATGAAGTATTGGATTCTTTATAAGGTTGATTGCGTTGGTATTGTCACACTTGATTTCTGTGCAAGATTCTTCAATTCCAAAATCTTTCAATTGTTGTTGCATTCATAGTATTTGAGAACAGCAACTCCCAAAAGCTATGTATTCTGTTTCAGCAGTTGAAAGAGCTACGGTACCCTGTTTTCTTGAGAACCAAGATACCAACCTGTTTCCCAATAGTTGACATGTACTTGTAGTGCTTTTTCTATCAACTTTACAGCTAGCCAAGTCAGCATCAGAATATCCAAGGAGAGTAAAGTCTCCTTCTTTGGAATATCAAAGACCTAACTTAGATGTGGTTGCAACATATTTGATAATACGCTTTACAGCAGTCATGTGAGATTCTTTAGGATTAGATTGAAATCTAGTATAAATACAAACACTAAATAAAATATCAGGTCTAGATCCAGTAAGGTAAAGAAGTGAACCAATTATGCTCCTGTATAGTTTTTGGTCTACACTTTTTCCTTCTTCATCGTTGTCTAGCTTTAATGAACTTGACATGGGAGTTTCTGTCTTCTTGCAATTCTCCATTTCAAACTTCTTGATGAGGTCTTTTGCATACTTTTCTTGGTGGATAAAAGTTCCTTCTTTTGATTGTTTGACTTGAAGTCCCAAAAAGAAGTTCAAATCACCCATCATGCTCATTTCAAATTCATTCTGCATACATTTCGAAAAATTCTTGCAAATATTTTCATTAGAAGAACAAAAAATTATGTCATCAACATAAATTTGAACAAGTATGAAATCCTTCCCTTCTCTTTTGATAAATAAAGTAGTATCTACTTTACCTTTAGAAAAGCCACTTTGAATTAAAAAATTACTTAACCTTTTGTACCAAGCTCGAGGTGCCTGTTTTAAACCATACAAAGCTTTCTTCAGCTTTAAGACAAGATTTGGTTTTCTTGGATCTTCAAATCCTGGTGGTTGTTCAACATAGACTTCTTCTTGGATAATTCCATTTAGAAATGCACTCTTCACATCCATTTGGAATAACCTGAAATTTTTAAAGCAAGCAAAGGCAAGAAGTAATTTTATAGCTTCTAACCTTTCTACAAGAGCATAGGTTTCATCATAGTCGATTCCTTCTTCTTGTGTGTAACCTTTTGCCACAAGTCTTGCTTTGTTCCTCACCACCTTTCCTTGTTGATCCAACTTGTTCCTAAAAACCCATTTAGTTCCAATAATTGACTTACCTTTTGGCTTAGGAACGAGTTCCCAAACATTGTTGATTTTGAATTGATTTAATTCTTCTTGCATAGCTTCAATCCAGCTTTCATCTTTCAATGCATCTTCTACAGTCTTGGGTTCAATCTCAGAAACAAGTGCTAGAGCACTAGATTCTTCACGCCTTTTGGATCTTATAAGAACTCCTTCATCAATATTGCCAATGATGAGATCTACAGGGTGACTGGATTTATGCTTCCAATTCGTAATTGGTTTGTCACTTTGATGAGTCTCTGTTTCAGTTGGAGCCACTGATTTGGTTTGCGATTGAACATCTGAGATTTGTTTCTCTTCAAGGAAATTCATAGACACTTGGCCAGATTCATAATCTTCAGATTGAGTCTTATTTTGAACTAAGTCTTCGAACTTCACATTCATGGATTCTTCCATAGTCTGAGTCCTTTTGTTGAAAACTCTGAAGGCTTTACTTAATATTGAGTAGCCAAGGAAAATTCCTTCATCTGATTTTTCTTCAAACTTACCAATTCGATCACTAGAATTTTTCAAGATAAAGCATTTACAACCAAATACATGAAAGTAAGAGACTATAGGTTTCTTACCTTTGAACAATTCATAAGGTGTTTTCTCTAAAATAGGTCTTAGAAAAATTCTGTTTATAATGTAGCATGCAGTTGAAGTTGTTTTAGCCCAAAAATGAGGAGAAATATTACTTTCAATCAAAAGAGTTCTTGCCATTTCTTGCAAAGAGCGATTTTTCCTCTCTACAACTCCATTTTGTTGTGGAGTGTATGGGGATGAAAAATTATGCCGAATGCTGAAATCATCACAAAATTTAGCAAAATCTTGATTTTCAAATTCACCACCATGATCAGTTCGAATACTTGACATTGTATACCCTTTCTCAATTTGAATTTTCTTAGCAAACTTAATAAAGTAAGATAAAGCTTCAGATTTATTTGAAAGAAAGAACACCCAAGTAAAATGAGAATAATCATCTACTATTATCAAACAATATCTTTTACCTCCAATGCTTCGTGTTAATCCAAATGCAATAGCTGCAAAACACGTTTAGTAGATACCTAATTTATTGATTTATAAGAATTTCTAACTTGTTTTCTAAGTACGCAAGGTGTGCATAATTCATACTTTTGATACTTCAGGTTAGGAAGTCCTCGAACAAGCTTTTTGAATGAAACTTTTGCAATTTGCTTTAAGTTGACATGTTCAAGCTTTCTATGCTAGAGAATGGCTTCATCTTGAATTGATATCAAGCATTGAGAACTGTCAGACTTTATATTCAGCAAATAGATGTTTCCATGTTTTCGTCTAGTAAAAGATTGTGAGAGATCTTTACTTGTTCCAGAACAAGTATCTTCTTCAAAGTTGATCTTGTATCCAGTGTCGCACAACTGACTGATACTCAGAAGATTATAATTTAAACCTTCAACTAGAGAAACATTGTTGATAGTGAGGTTTCCTATCTTCACGGTTCCTTGACCGACAATTCTTCCTTTGTTATTGCCACTAAATGAAACATTTCCTCCTTTTACTTTAAAGAGTTTTGTGAAGCAAGTTGAATCTCCCGTCATGTGTCTTGAACCGCCACTATCCAAATACCACTTGATTTTCTTCTTGATAGTGACCTACATTTAAATGAAGAACTCAAGTTTTCTTTGGTACCCAAATTTTCTTGGGTCCAACATTGTTAGTACCATAAACAATCTTTGCCCAACTTTTCTTAACAGGTTTCCAAACTTTGGGGCAATCCTTCTCAAAATGTTCTAAGCTTTTACACTTTGAGCATTTAAGAGCATTTCTTCCAACAGGCTTTGCAAAAACTTTTTGAAAATGATTTTTGTAAAAAGATTTTGTGTGCTTATTCTTGATTCTTTCTTTTACTTTTGGAAAATCAATCAAGGGAATAGTTTCATATGTCATTCTTGGACCAGATTTATTGAAATAGGGTCTTTGAATTGAAAGAATTTTGTCCAATTTCTCAGATCTCATTGAAAATTTCTTTGTAACTTTCAAAAGATCTTCTTTCAAACAAACATTTTCTTTTGAAAAGATGATTTCATTTTCTTTTGAAACCGCAAGACATTTATCTAGATTCTCAACTTTTTCAACCAAAGTTTTTTCTTGTTGTTTCAATTTGGAATTCTCCTTTTTTAATTCATAAATCTTTTTAAGAGAAGCTTTAAGACTAAGACAAAGTTCATAAATGTAGTTCGACACTTTGGTAGGAATTTTCAAATTTCTAACCTTGACATCTGAGTCTGAGTCTGAGTCTGAGTTTGAGTCTGAGTCTGCCATAAGACAGATATTGGCATACTCTTCATCACTCTCTTCACATTCTGTGTCACTCCATGTTTCAGCTTTGAGTGCCTTCTTGAACCTTTCTAGTTTTCCTTTCTTTTTCTTCAATAAGGGATAGTTGGGTCTAATGCGTCCCTTTTTCTAGCATTCAAAGCAAACAACATCCTTGTTGGTGTCATCTTCTTCATTTAATTTCTTTTGAAATCTTTGATTGTTTTGTCTCTTTCCATTGAACCTTCTTCCTTTTCTATTTAACTTTCTAAACTTTCTAATCAGAAGTGCCAACTCTTCGTCATCCAAGTCTTCTTTTGAATCTGTAATATCAGAATCATCATTAGATTTTAAAGCAATTGACTTCTGACCTTTGGTGTCAAAGTCCTCATTGAATTGCTCGACTTCATATGATTGAAGTGTGCCAACCAATTCATCTACAGAAAGAGGCATGATCCTTTGTGTTTCTCTTATGGAAGTCTTTACGTGATTCCAATCTTTGGAGAGTCCTCTCAACAGCTTATTGACCTTCATTGGTCCTGAGATTGGTTGTCCTTGGTATGCTAAGCCATTTACAATTTCTGTAAACCGACTAAACATATCCGTGATGGATTCTCTGGGCTTCATTTTGAAGGCTTCGTATTGTCCAAGAAGGATATTGATCTTGGTTTCTTTGACTTGATCTGTTCCTTCATAAGTGACATGCAATCTATCCCAAACTTCTTTAGCTGTTTCACAAGATGAAATTTTATTATACTTAGTAGGAGATAAAGCACAATATAGAGAATATATAGCTTTTGCATCAAGGGCTTATCTCTTTGAAATTTCGGCTTGTGACAGTCCCATTCCATCAGTTATTTCTTTCCCTGTGGTTGATGCAGCTTTAGGAACAATCCCTTTCACTACTACATCCCATTCCTGAGGATCTTTGGATCTTAGGAATGCCTTCATCTTGTTTTTTCATACGTTATATTCCTTTCCATCGAGGTAAGGAGGTCTGGTGTTGCTTTGGCCTTCAATCAAACGTGGAGCCAAAATACTAACCATAGATCTTTAGCTTTAGAAAGTATAAACACTTCCAATAAATAAGCAACCCGCTCTGATACCAATTGATAAAGGCTAGTAAATACACCTAGTGGGGGGGGTGAATAGGTGTTTATGTAATTCTATTCAAACATTCATCCAAGATCCTTTGGCTTGAAAGTAAAATCAGAAATAAATGAATCACGCAGCTATTAAAATAAATAGAGTAGGGTAAGAGAATTTTTGACACCGATGTTTATAGTGGTTTGGCTTATTGTAAGCCTACGTCGACTCTCCACGTTGGCAGCCAATTGGCCGTTATCACTATGTAGCAAATGAGAGCTTCACAGCTTATGATCTAGACTTTTTTTGTTGAAAGTCTATTCTACAGCTCTTCGCAATTTCACACTGTAAGTATCTCTCCTTAGTACACAATTTGAGCTCAAGAGATTTTAAGAACAAGGAGTTTCAGAGGTTCTAACTTCGAAATTTTCTATTGGCTCACTCTCTAATTCGAACAACTTCGACACACCTTAAATATCCCTTCGTGCTTCCATAGTCGTTAGCACTTTCCAAGAGTTCATCCAATCTACCCGTTGGAATGAATCAATTTAGGTGATCTTCACGTTGTCGAATATAAGTAAAAGATAGCTTGTCAATCATGCTCGCCCATACAATCAGAATCTTGAGTTTCCAAAAGTGGATCCTTCCAAAACTTGCTTGATCTTCAACGGATTAATTCCAAAAAACTTTCGAGCTTAAGATCACAGCCAAAAATCTTTCACGGATAAATTAAGTAAGATAATATCCAATTCTTGATTTCCTTAACCGTTAGAATAAACTGCTGACAGCTTGGCAAAATCGCAAAATTGAGTCTGACTGACTTCAGACTTTAATAGGGTCTGGAGATTATGAGACCGTAACTTCTGAGTCTGGAAGTCTTCAGACGGAAATGCTTGGGTCCTGAACTCTTCAGACTTAAGCGACTGAGTCTTGGATTCTTCATACTTAACTGACGAGGATGTTTTGTCAACTTCAAAACTCACAAGGGATTTTTCTTCAACACCATGTGCCATGATGGTCCGCAAAGATACCCGAATTCTCCTCTGAAACCAAAATTACTATGTCTGCGTCATGCATTCATCTTAAATATGGCTAAAAACCTACCATTCTAGCAGAGATTTCTCAAAGTTCTCATTGTGCTAAAGTTCATGGGCACCAGGATCTACGGCAAAGGTCAGAAAGCATGTTACCTGAATGAGCACAAAAGTTGCTACCTAAACCTCCTTAGGTCATGCAGAGTATACATTAGTGCATATATCAATCTGTTAACTACCCTCCAAATGAATACAGCATATCATTTGATACGTTTATTGTTCAATCTCATGACATGTGGATTCTACACTGTCCAGCAAATTTCCAGGACAAGGAAAGTAGGGGGAAGTCTGCTCCAATCAGTAGATCTCTTAAAAGAGGAAAATTAAAATCTTAACCATACAAAAGATGGAAAAGCTGATTATCATCTTAATCATCATTAACATTCTTCACTCGAGAATTAAATCAGAAAACAAGGTCAGTCATGGATTACATAAATAATATTCAGTGTAAAAGGGCAGCGAGTTGATTCTCCTCTTAATCTTCTTATAAGGAACTTATTTAATTAGATGAATCTGCTTCGGCATTCACTCTGGTTCTTTTCTCAGTTAACCAAAGCCCCATGACACAGTATGCTATTAAACTGCTTGGTGAAACCTAAATACACCACATTGCATTCTGTGACCAACAACCGAATTGCAAGCTCAATGCAAATAATCTACTGTGCACCACGCTTTTTCCCAAATCCTAAAGAAAAAGGGGAATTTCCAGAGTTATCGTATCCCCGCATCACTAATCTCTAATGTATGCGACAAGTCATCACCTCACACATTGTCCATGATGAATATAGATAAGCGCGACCTGCTTTGACGATTTGGGAAATGATTGGAATGGCACATCCTTAATCACACGAGATAACGGCAAAAGAAAGGAAAAGCTGCAGGGATTCCATCCTTTTGACAAAGTATAAAATACACCATGCTAGTCCTCAAGTTATCGACAGGAATTTAGTTATGTTGTTGCATGAGTTTATCATCTGAACTCTTGGGCAATAAAACTGCCAAATGAATGACAGTTCAAAAGATGGTAGATTCAGACTAACATCAACAACAAATACCATTAAATTTATCAAGAACTCTCTCTCTCTCTCTCTCTCTCGTCGAGAGAAACCTCTTCCAGCACCAAGATGTGTAAATTGGACCGGTAATCAAACGCTATAACAAACGCAGGGACTGTGTTCAAATGAAATTATCGACTAGATTTCAATTCCAAACCATTCCCGAACATTCAGGAGCCAATATCATTCAACTATATCAGAAATAAAAAAAGAAAAAGAGAAAAAGAAAAGACGACAAATGCATCAATGCATCCGAACTCCTCATTCGTTGCCTCAACGCGACACATACAAACCCAAAATCGATTTCGATTCAGAATATAATTATTTCAAGTAAACAAGGTCAGAGACTTTACAACTTCCATCAAAATAAGTATAAATATACGGTAGTTTCAGCATTCGGATATTTGTGTGAAATTCTTTCATTTGTGTGAAATCAGAATATTTATTTTATGAAAATAATTCATTAAATTGTATCTTATTTCATATAAATCTTCCTCTTTTGAGCAAAATAAAGATGGGATTTTTAATTAATATTATATATCAATAGAAAAAGTCGATACCGTTAGAATATTCCTAAATAGCATTGTGGTTGTTGTAGTGTATATATGGACATTTTATATGTAATTTTTTTATATGTAATTATTTGTTGTTAAATTATACTTAATTGCAGCAGTCATAGAAAATGTTAGAATTTCAGTGATTGCTAATTTCCAATCTTAAAACTAATGTGATTAAAACTAACGTAATTTGGGTTGGACAAACTTATGGTGATGAATGAGACAAGCACGGATCCTAGTTGGAAAAGAAATAAGTGGATAGTGTAAAGAAGGTACTCCTTAAGAGGAGAACGATCCTTAGAAAAATGTGAATGCGTGCATTGTTATTAATAGTTCTAGTTGGCATCTTGAATTAAAAAGCGCCTACTTGGAACTTTCTCCTATTTTGGCTCATAGGTTATTTTTGTTATTCCTTCTACCATGAAAGATCCATTGAAGAACTAATTTTTTAGGTTTGAATCATATTATCATTGGCGCCCAAATTGGCCTATCGGGCTTTGAAAGTAAACAAGAGTAAAGTAGGCCTAGCATATGAGAATCCATGGACAATAGGCCGAAAGGACAGCAATTAGCAACAAAAATGTTGAAGGCCGCGATATCAGAAGACTTGTCGAGAGGGATGAGATAGGAACAACATCGGTTATGGGCAATCGGCACTAGCAATGACGCAGACAAGGCAGAGCAGTTATCAACATAGAGCCGAAGCTTCTGGAATGATTTGAAATCGAAATGGTAACCGCCAAAGAGTTGTTACTCATAGGATATAACTATAAACAGCTGAAGAGGCATTTGTGTAAACGACCTTTTTGCCAAAATCGACAATGGAACACATATTTTGCTAGTTATTTTTTTCCTTTATTGTACTTTTACATTTAATCGCATATTTACTTTTTCTCCTGTTTTAATGTATTTTCGCTTGCGCGTGGTTTAGACAGGTCACTTCCTTTCTAGAACGACACAAAACCCATTTCAAACAATAAAGCTGAACCTTTACCCCTTTGATGAAAGATATTTGTCGAGGGAACCTTTTCCTAGCGAAAATCTTTTTGGTACACTTGGTGGGACTATTGTGTTCCATTCCTAGGAAATGCCAATGGCAAAAACAAGGAACCAGGAGAGTCGATCCTTTGTCAGTGAGGATAATTCATCCCCGTAGTGCATTGGAGAAAGAACTATCTGTTCCGAGATTTCCGGCTAGAATGCAGACCCTATTGATGGTGTCAACACATGCGGCAATTCTAGGGACATTTCTCAGGAATTGTCTGAAGATCAGAGAAGGGAATTGGCCTTGAAGTCAACAATAATGGTCACCATGAGAAGGATGTTTGAAGAACAACAAAATGATTTGGCCAATCATATAGCCAATCATTTGTCCAGTTTTTCAACTCCCCTACTTACCAATCTGGCCAATGAATTGACTTCCAAGATGGGATAATCGAATCAAGTGAATGTGGCGCATGTCGATCAAACTAGTGCGATTCCACCACCCATACAAGTTCTGGCCCAACCTGCTGTTGCTGGCGGTTCGAATCCCATATTGCTGGTTAGGATTTTGTAGAGGGTCGATAGTGTGAATGACTAGACTCAAGGTAGTTAGGGTGACCAGACTAGAGCGCTTGGAGCCATACTCTCGCCTAGATCGATACTAGAGACTTCCAATGACACAAATCTAGGGAGAGTGATCGGTGATACCTCGAACTCAGGAAATGAAGCGTAGGCAAGTGTCTTGCAACAATTGCCTCCAGACATCGATCGGCGAGGGGGCAATGTGACATCCCAGAATTTTACGAAAATCCTTGAGCCATGGATAGGCAAGGAAAAACTTCTGTGACTATAATTAGTGGCCTTTTTATCCATGATTCATGACGAGATTTATGGCCGAGTTTGTAACGGATGTATTTTGAAGGAAAAAAAAAACTTTGGCCATGTGAAGTATAAAGTTAGAATTTATGCATCCATAGACTCAAGTGTATAGATTATTTAATCTTGTAATTAACCTAACCAAGATTTAGTCATTTTGAGGATTTAGATTTGGATTTGGGCTTGAGAATTTTGGGCCAAATGGCGTGGGCATGAGGCAAGCTAAATGGGCCGACCCACGAGCCCAAGAAGCAAGGCCACGGTCGACCAAGCAAAGGGAGAGAGAGGCCGGTTTGCATGTCCAATTCCAAGTGTCTTCAGCCGGTGTTATGTGTAAATTTGCATGTAAACTCATCATTACATCTAATGATGAGAAATTAGGGATATAAAAAGAGATGTTGGCCGGTTCTAGAGGGTTTGGCCGATGGTGAGAGTGAGAGAAAGAGAGAAAGGAAAAGAAGAAAGAAGGAAAGAAAGGAGAAGGAAGCCGTCCGTCGCTCGCCCGTTTTGCCGATCCTTTGGCGTGTGTTTTGCTGAAATTTGAGGCAAGAATTGATCCTCTAACTACTCTTGCTTGCTGTGTGTTGAATGTACTGTTATGTAGTGGTTGAATTCGTGGATTTTGAGTGTAGAAAACAAGGTTTTGAAGTGTTCTTGTTTGAAGGTGCAATCTGTCTTGAGTAGATCAGTGTGCGCTAGAAGATTGTGAGGGCTTGTATGTAACTTTATAATTGGAATTTGAATTTGACTTCTTCATGAGAGTTGTAGACCACATCTTAAACTACAACATACTAAAAATTGAGGTAAAATGGACGAGTTTTGAGGGGTGAAACCCATTTTCTACGAAAACGGTCGAATCTGAAATTGTATGTGGAGCTTTGGTGATTTTAGCTGCTGTACGTGACTTTTTACTGGGAATCTTTCTTCGACTTCTTCTTAAGAGTTGTAGAGAACATCATAAGGACCAACATACTCAAAATTGAGATAAAACTAAGAAGTATCGCTTTGTGAAATGCATTCTTTCTTAAAGATGTGGAATCTGGACGAGTTTTGTGGAACACCGGTGCTTTCGGGGACAATGAGACGATTTTTATTTGGGAATTTCACCTTAACTCCTAAATGAAAGTTGAAGTGAACACTCTGAGCTAGAACATATCAAAAATCCAGAAGAAATGAAGGAGAATAAGTAGGTAAAATGGTGAAATTACGGTAATGTGTTGATCTGGATGCTACGATACCATGACCAGAAGCTTTCGTCGACTGTAGTTCATTATCTATAACAAATTTGATCTTAATGTCTTCATGAAAAATCTACTTTAGAATCTTGACTATCATGTGGTAAAATTTCATAATTTTTGAAAGCTGTTTGTGTATTTAATTTGAAGTGATTCTAAAGTTGTGCAATCTGTTGTGTCCGAAACTGTTAGCTGTATTTCCTAAGCTGTATCTTATTGTGTGGAGATCTTTTGGATATGAGTTCTTCATGAAAGTTGTGCCTTTATGTCTTAATTGTTTTGTGGTAAAATTTCATGATTTTTAGAGGTCATTTGGAAATTCAATTTGGGAAAATTCCGAAACCATGCAAACTGATGTATCCGAGATTTGTATGCTGTGGAGTTTGAGTTGTATCTTTTTATGTGATGATTTTCAGAACTTGCATCCTTCATGAAAAGTGTGTTTTTATATCTCAACTATCACGTGTGTGAATCTCATAATTTTTTAGAATCATTTGGGCATTCAATTTAGACATTTTTAGAAGTCATGCATGCTGGAATTTGTGAACTTTAAAGAAAATGATATGTGAACTATTCTAAATTGCATGAACCAAATGGATGGTGTTGTCTCAAGGGATTTTATCATGCTGCGTGAGTGATGGTATTTGGCACATCATGTAGTCATTAAAAGTGTACATCATATCATATGCCATTTGAAATTGGACCATGCATGTGAATATAAATCATGATAAATGAGAAGGCTGTCAGATGGTGTGAGCCGACGATGCCCCGGGAGTGTCGGGATGGCCGGCCAGGGAGTGTAAATGCCGGATGCCCAGTGGCCCTAGGGGCGTAATTCTGGATGGCCTCGGAGTTGAGATGCCCGGAGCGTAGGGGATGCCGGAAGCCCGGATGGTGTGTGCCGGGGGATTCCTCGTGATGCCAGTTGGGGTGCAAGATGCCCAGCCAGGGAGTGTAAATGCCGGAAGCCCGGATGATGTGTGCCGTGGATTCCTCGTGATGCCAGTTGGGGTGCGAGATGCCCGGAATGTGGGGGTGCCGGAAGCCCGGAGGTGTGTGCCGGGGATGTGTTTTCTTTTGCATCGCCGGGGCGAGTGCGAGCAATAAAGGCCAATTAAGAATTGTGAAATTGGAAATGAGTCATGCATAGGGAGATATGTATGCATGGTGTATGCATGGGTATTTAAAGATATGTATGCATGGTATATGCATGGGCATTTGATAGTAAGTGCTTGGATAAATGAATACCTATGGCATGATATTGGCATATGCATGAACATTTGATGATGTACTCATATATGGTGCAATGACATGTAAACGGCTGCAAGGTAAGTAGTGCATTGCATACATGAAATGAAATGTGCTACATTGTGATGTCTTGATTATCTTGTATGATGCGTGAGTAGCTAAAGGGATCATTTATCTGCTGAGTAGTTGTACTCACCCCTTTTGGGGACTAACTTTTCAGCTTAGAGATGCCGCTCCTACCTGTCACGCGGGGCACCTACTATGGTATTCCGACCGATGTAGAGGTCGAGGTGACGGAGATTGACTGTCCTTCTATCCCTGGTCTGACTTTCTTTCGGGTTCGTGCGGTTGTATCCTACGAGGTGGGCCTGGCTGATGGTTCAGTCGTTCAGGAGTTTGTCTCCGTCCATGTTCGTCGGGACGGGATAATGCGGGGAATGTTACCACCGCCACCACCCGATACGCCAGGATGGGTGTAGAGGCCTGCGTGAGGAGCTAGGAGTTGACATTTTTTTTTGACATAGCCGATACCTATGGGTGGATTGGTTTATGTATGATCAGTTAGGAGGGTAGAGGTCTTCTTTTTAAGCTTAAGCCAAGCTAGTTATGAGTTGACTTTTCTTTTGATTGTACCTACCCTAGAAAATCCATCCTGTAAATATGTAAATAAAAATGGTTCGGTTTTTATCCTATGATGCTTTAGTTGGTGTGCATTGCCTCATGATTGTTTGGAGGAAGAATTGGAGAGATTTGATTATGCTTCCGCAATTAAACTGCGCTGGGACCGTTTAAAAAAAAAAAAGTACTCAAGGATTTATGGCTTAACTTCATGGAAATGGATAACTGTGGCGACCTCAGTTGGTTCAGGGGTGCTACAGGCAGTAATGCCTTGCTGCCTACAAGGGTGGTGAACATTGACTCGATTTTCACACCGATGGCAAGGTACTAGCCTTCTTGGCCATAAGGAGGGCTTAAAGACTTTGCTATTTGGTTTCCTTCGCTGCCTAGGGTGTAGTTTAATAAGGGGAATTAGGCGTTAGATTCCACAACTGATCAACGCCTGATTGAACAGCCTGCTTGTATGGTCATGCAGTAAATGAAATTGGATGGAGGTGTTCCGAGACTTGTTTGTTTCAAGCCGTACTTAGATTGGGTTGATAACATCCCATACCCCAAGGGTTACAAGATCGCTGAGTTTACTCTCTTCATCGGCATGGATGATTGGTAGATGGTAGAGCATACTAGTTGATTCATGGCTCAATGTGGTGATGTTAACAATGACGGGAGGATGAAGTTGCATTTATTTCCTCTGTTGTTGTCAAAGACGACTTTTACTTGGTATATAGGCTTTCTCACAAATTCAGTAGAAAATTAGGAGGAAGTGGAGAACAAGTTTCATACTCAGTTTTATCGCCCAATTCCCGAAGTAACATCTCTGTCAAATAATATAACAATGAGATGGTGGATCAGTGTATTGCACAATTTAAGAAAATGAGGAATTGGTGCCTATTCTTTCTCCCGGAAAAAGAAGTTACTGAGATGGCCAAAAATGGTCTAAAATTTGCATTGAAAGAGCATTTGGCCGGGCAGAAATTTATGGATTTATCTTCACTAATCGCCATGATGACTCAATATGAGAATCTTTGGAAGGAGAAGGACTGGAAATCTTATTGGGATTGCAAGTAGAACGGATGATATATGTTGAAGAAAAATCCCTTATAAGTTTTGAAGTTAACAAAACATCCTCGTCAGTTAAGTTTGAAGATTCCAAGACTCAGTCGCTTAAGTCTGAAGAGTTCAAGACCCAAGCGTTTCCGTCTGAAGGTTACCAGACACAGAAGTTACGGTTTATTGATCTCCAGACCCTATTAAAGTCTGAAGATAGTCAGACTCAATTTTGTGATTTTACCAAGCTGTCAGCAGTTTATTCTTATGGTTAAAAAAATCAAGATTTGGATATTATCTTCCTTAATTTATCCGTCAAAGATTTCTGGTTGTGATTTTAAGCTCGAAAGATTTAATTAATCCGTTAAAGATCAAGCAAGTTTTGGAAGGATCTACTTTTGGAAACTCAAGATCTTGATTGTATGGGCGAGTAGGATTGACGAGCTATCTTCCACTTATATTCAACAATGTGAAGATCACCTAAATTGATTCATTCCAACGGGTAGATTGGATGAACTCTTGGAAAGTGCTAATGGCTATGGAGGCACGAAGGGATATTTAAGGTGTGTCGAAGTTGTTCGAAACAGAGTGAGCCGATAGAGAATTTTGAAGTTCGATCCTCTGAAACTCCTTATTCTCAAAATCTCTTGAGCTCAAATTGTGTACTAAGGAGAGATACCTACAGTGTGAAATTGTGAGAAGCTATAGAATAGACTTTCAACAAAAGAAGTCTAGATCGTATACTGTAAAGCTCTCAATTGCTACATAGTAATTACAGCCAGTTGGCTACTAGTGTGGAGAGTGGACGTAGGCTTTGTTGAAGAAAAATCCCTTGGAGATTTGAAGTTGACAAAACAGCCTCTACAGTATGGTCTGAAGATTCCAAGACTCAGTCGGTTATGTCTGAAGAGTTCAAAGACCCAAAGGTTTTTCCGTCTGAAGATAGTCAGACCCAAAGTTCGGTCTGAAGTTTTTCCGTCTGAAGACAGTCAAGACTCAGTTTCAGTCTGAAGACCTTCAAGACCCAAATCTAAGTCTGAAGACAGGTTTGCGATTTTGACAGTCTGCTACGAGGTTATTTTTATGGTTAAGGAAAGTAAGATATTGGATATTATATTTCCTAATCTTAACCATGGAATATCTCTGGCGTGATCGTGAGCTTGGAAGATTTATTCTTCGGATTTTATCCGTTGAAGATCAAGCTTATTTTTGGAAGGATCTAATTTTGGGAACTCAAGATCCTGATTGTATGGGCGAACAGGATTGATGAGCTACTGTCTATTTACATTTTCGGCGACAAGAAGATCACTTAAATTGATTCAGTCCAACGGGTTGATTGGATGAATTCTTGGAAAGTGTCAACGGGTATGGAGGCACGGAGGCTATTTAAGGTGGATCGGTGTTGTTCGGAAATAAGGAGAGACTTGGTAGAAAAATATCGATGTTAGAATCTCTAAAATCTCTCATGTTCAAATTGTGTATCAAAGAGAGTTACATATAGTGCGAAAACAGCAGCAAGCTGTAGGAAAGACTATCTATTGAAGAAGTCTAGTTCGTGAACTGTAACAGCTCTCAATTGCTACATAGTGATTACAGCCAGTTGGCTGCCAGCGTGGAGAGTGGACGTAGGCTTGAAATAAGCCGAACCACTATAATCCTTGTGTCAATTCTCTTTTACCCTACTCTATTTACTTTATGAATACGTGTTTTATTTGTTATTGATATATCCTTGATATTAACGTATTCTACCGCAAAAGATTCCAAAAGAATTCCGCAATAACCTATTCACCCCCCTCTAGGTTGATTCACTAGCCTATTTCAATTGGTATCAGAGCTTGGCTGCTTATTTATTAAAAGTGTTATTATTTTTAAAGCAAAAGATCTATGGCTAGTGTTTTGGCTCCAGGTTTAATTGAAGGGCAAAGCAATACCAGACCTCGCTACTTCGATAGAAAGGAGTATAACGTATGGAAAAACAAGATGAAGGCATTCCTAAGATCCAAAGATCCTCTAGAATGGGATGTAGTGGAAAATGGAATTGCTCTAAATGTTGCATCAATTACAGGGAAAAAATTACCTGAAGGAGTGGGAATGTCTCGAACTGATATTCCAAAAAGACAAGCCCTTGATACAAAGGCTATTTATTCTCTCTATTGTACTTTATCTCTTACTAAGTATAATAGAATTTCATCTTGTGAAACAGCCAAAGAAGTTTGGGACAAATTGCATGTCACCTATGAAGGAACGGATCGAGTTAAAGAAACCAAGATCAACATCCTTCTTGGACAATATGAAGCCTTCAAAATGAAGCCAGGAGAATACATCTCGGATATGTTCAGCCGATTTACAGAAATTGTAAATGGCTTGGCATACCAAGGACAGCCAATCTCGGGACCTATGAAGGTCAATAAACTGTTGAAAGGACTCTCCAAAGATTGGAATCACGTCAAGGCATCTATAAGAGAAACACAAAGGATCATGCCTCTTTCAGTAGATGAATTGGTCAGCACACTTCAATCTTATGAAGTTGAGCAATTCAATGAGGAATTTGACACAAAAGGTAAGAAGTCAATTGCTTTAAAATCTAATGATGATTCGATGCTACGATTCGAAGAAGACTTGGATGATGAGGAGTTGGCACTTCGATTAGAAAATTTAGAAGGTTAAATAGAAAAGGCGGGAGATTCAATGGAAAGAGACAAAACAATCAAAGATTTCAAAAGAAATCAAATGAAGAAGAAGATACCGGCAAAGAAGTTGTTTGCTTTGAATGCAAGAAAAAGGGACACATTAGACCCAATTGTCCCTTGTTGAAGAAAAAGAAAGGAAAATCTGAAAGGTTCAAGAAAGCACTCAAAGCTGAAACTTGGAGTGACACTGAATGTGAGGAGAGTGATGAAGAGTATGCAAATATCTGTCTTATGGCAAACTCGGACTCAGACTCAGACTCAGACCTGACTCTGACTCTGACTCAAACAGCGGTATCAAGGTTAGAAATTTAAAAATTTCTACCAAAGTATCAAAATACATCGATGAACTTTGTCTCAGTCTTAAAGGCTCTCTTAAAAGGATTTCTGAACTGAAAAGGGAGAATTCTAAACTGAAACAACAAGAAAAAATCTTAATTGAAAAAGTTGAAAGTATAAACAAGTCTCTTGCTGTTTCAAAAGAAAATGAGAATGAACTTTCAAAAGTAAATGATTGCTTGAAAGAAGACTTGTTGAAAGTTACAAAGAAATTTTCAATGGGTTCTCAAAGGTTGGATAAAATTCTTTCTATTCAAATACCTTATTTTAATAAATCTGGTTTAGGAATGACACATGAAACTGTTCCTTTGATTGATTTTCCAAAGGTAAAGGAAAGAATCAAGAATAGGCCAACAAAAACTTTTTATAAAAATCATTTCCAAAAGGTTTTTGTAAAGCCTGTTGGTAGAAATGCTCTTACATGTTCAAAATGTAAAAGTGTAGAACATTTTGAAAAGGAATGTCCCAAAGTTTGGAGACTTATTAAGAAGAGCTGGGCAAAGACTGTTTATGCTACTAACAATGATGGACCCAATAAAATTTGGGTACCAAAGAAGACATGTGTGGCATCCTCAATTTCATCTTAATAACCTATCAGGGTGAGAGGTTATGATCAATTGAATTGCAATGAAATTCTTGGGAATGTGGCAATTGTGACTAATTGAATTGTGAAATTCTAGACATTGATTTGTTGAATTGCAATGACAATCATTTTAGTGGACATAGTGGCTATGAGGTGTGATTTTATTAGTGATTGGAATTTAATACATTTATGGTTACATATGTAATTTTCGGCCAAGTGAATTTCTTTGGTGGACCAAGATTAAATTTAATTAAACCTAAGTGGGCCTAAAGGAATGAAGTAAATGAATAATTAAGCCCACAAGAGGAGGATTTCAGCCATGGCTCCATGAAGTGCACGAGCAAGATGGAAGGAGAGATGAGGTGGCGCCACATGTCTTCATTTGGAGAGACCTAGAGACTAGCCTTGCTTAGTAAGTGTGTGAGGTGTAAGAGAGAGGGGAACCGGCCACTTAGTGGAGTGAGTCGGCTGAGTAAAGAGAGAAAGAAAGAGAAAAGAGAGAGAGGAGAGAGGGAGCAGCGTGCGAGGAAGGAAGGAGAGCAGAGGGTTTTCTGCTGTGGATTTGCTGTTTCTTCACCAATTTCTGCAAAATCAAAGGCAAGATAAATATTTCTAGTCTTCTCATGTTCTTGTGTTGCAATTTAGAGGTAGAAATCGTGGGGTTTTTCGGCTGGTTTGATGAAATTCTGATGAAGAACAAAACCGGGTATATTCGGACCTCTAGAAATCAGGTTGCACGGTTTGCTTGCATGTCTCTGTAGAGCATGTTAGAGGGAGAATTGAGTCTCGAGTTCTTCAAGGAAGTTGTTGTGAACTTCCTGAGCTGCAACATAGTCGAAAATGAGAATTTTTGAAGGTTATTTAAGGGGTAAAAATTGAATTCTTCGGAGACGGGGTGTTCTCGGGTGAGCCAGTGAACCCGTCTGGATGATTGCCAGTTGTTCGCATGGTTACAGGGGGAATTTCAAGTCGGTTTCTTCTAATGAAACGTTGGAGACATTCTGGGTAATCACATACTAAAATTTGAGCTTAATTAGTCTAGGATAGCTAGGTGAATTTCCTGAATCTTTCTGCCGTTGAAATCGGGAAGCTGCTGGATAGAGTATCAGTTAACCCTGTTGGCTTAATGCGTGTTGTTCATGTATTTCTGTGGGGTATCTCAATTCGATGTCTTCTAATGAATTGTTGAGGACTTCATGATGTATCTTGTGGTAAAATTTGAGCCTATTCCAGTGAGTGTAGCTTATGATTTCGAATTTTCTTTGTTGGCTTGTATACTGGAATTTTATCCGAGAAAAAGGGTCAGTGACTTGTGAGCTTGTAAACCATATTTTCTCTGAGGAATTGGATGTCGACCTTCAAAGAGAAGTTGTAGGGTATGGTTCTGGATATAACATATTCAAAAATGAGATAAAAAGAGTGAGTGTAAGTGGGTGTTTCGAATTTATCTTGTTAGCCGTGTAACTGTGCATAACTGAATAACAGTTGGAAGTTGTTGATTTTTAGACTATAATTTGTAGGTCGAATTTGAAGACCATTTCTCCTAATGAAATGTTCATTTACCTCTTGGATATGACATATGAAATTCTGAGAATTTTTTAAGGCAGTTTAGTACTTCAATTCCGTGATTTCTGAAGGTAATGTAAAACTGGAATTTTCTGGGTATGTGCTAAATGTGGCCGAGAATGAGTGTGGTATTGTTTTATGTTCTAAACATTATTTTCTTAAGTGTAACTGGCCACTTCACTTGCTGTTTCAAGTGTGAACTTAGGCTATTATGTCTAATGGTAGTTTACATGATGTATTAAGAGTATCTTAATTGGATTATATGCTGGATTTATGGGTATTTCTCATAAACACTCTATGCCGATTGTAGTATGGGCCATGTTGGATGGGTAATGCATGTTGAATCTTCAAAGTACATGCCGAATTGATGGAATATCTTCTTGAGGTGTATGTGCACATGTCATGTATGGTTGATAAATGGATATTCATTGTTAAATTCACTTGATACATGTGCTGTGCATGCTGTATTTATGATGAGATCATTGGCTGAGCATGTAGACTTTTGGCATGTAAATGTGATTAAATGTATGCATTGCTGTCATGCTTGTGTTCCATGGACATGTTGAGTGAAATTCGTGTCATGCGAGTGAACATACATGACATTGCTTGCTGTTTTTGCTCATGAATAGCATGGAACATGTAATGAGGCACGTTTAAGTGAAATCCATGTCTTGTGAGAGAGGACATGTGATGTAGCTTGCTGTTGCCAAATTGAACATCATGTAACATGTCATAAGAGCATGCATATGAAAGAGATAATTGCATGACATGGGTGATTATTCCTCGGGAGTATCGGGATGCCCGGCCAGGGAGTGAAAATGCCGGATGCCCAAGAGCCCGTGTGCGTAAATCTGGATGGCCTCGGAGTTGGGATGCCGGAGCGTTGGGGGTGCCGGAAGCCCGGTTGTATTTTGAATACATGCCCGGGGATTCCTCGTGATGCCGGTTGGGATGCGAGATGCCCAAAGGTTCGAATGAGCCGATGCCCTTTGGATGCCCGGTTGTATTTTGAATACATGCCCGGGGGATGCCTCGTGATGCCAGTTAGGGTGCGAGATGCCCGGAATGTGGGGGGCCGGAAGTCGGTTGGTTCTTACCGGGATTTGCATTTGAAATTGCAAGAATTTGCTATGAATGCATGAGCATTGCGAAACTGTGAAAGGTGCACATAAAGTTGATCATATGCATGAGTATTGCGAAACTTTGAAAGGTGCACATAAAGTTGTTGATATGCATGAGCATGAATTGAGCTGATCATGTGAGTCATGCACATGGGGAGAAATATTGGCATATGTGTTTGCTGAATGATGTGACATGTTCATATGTATAAAAGATGTTAATGTGCAAGTGTATGAGTGATGAACCAGGTGAACATGAGAAATGCTTGCATTATGAGCACACATGTTTGATGGATGTCCGCTTTGAGGTTAATGTCAAGGCATGTGGTTGAATTGTTCACCCGTGATCATGATTGTGATCTTTTAAAAGCTTTCGATTCTCTTGTGAAATTAGGAAAGGCTTGCATGATGGAATGTGTATACATAGTTAAAAAGCTGATTTGTGAAAGTATGATATGACGCAACTTGATGATTAAAATGCTTGTCTATGATGCTTATATGTTGTTGTGATGTGCTTGATTTCAAGGTATGGGTAGTCTAGAGATTTTATCTTTGCTTTGAGTGGTTGTACTCACCCCTTTTGGGGACTAACATTTCAGCTTAGACATGCCGTTGCGACACAAGCCACCGGTCATGGGTAGGACGTGAGGCGAGAGATGGGGAAGACCGATGGATCCCTTTTGACGGGACCGGTTCTCGATGGATGAACGGACAGCTTATGTGTATAACTTGTATAGGTGTGATCTTTGATGATGGGTAATGCTTTTGGGATTTTGATGTGTTATAGTCGATGTATTCATTACCTGAAAAGGATCAAAGGAAAATCCATCCTTATGATATATAAATAAAAGAACTGGTTCCTCTTGTTCATATCCTATAGTTGTGTGTGCATTGGCCCGAGTTGTTTTGGGAGAGTCGTTACTTCGCTTCCGCCATTGATTTTGCGCTGGGACCATTTATTAAAAAAAAAAAAAAAAGAGAAGAGCCTAAGAGTATACAGCTCTCAAAGGATAGGTAAATACGACTGTAATAGCCTCAAGGGGGTTTTGGGGTGTTACAACATGAGTCTTTCTTTTAAATGCAGGTCACCTTCAAGAAGAAAATCAAGTGGTATTTGGATAGTGGATGTTCAAGACATATGACGGGAGACTCAAATTGTTTTACAAAACTCTCTCATGTAAAAGGAGGAAATGTTTCTTTCGGTGGCAACAACAAAGGAAAAATTGTTGGTCAAGGAACCGTGAAGATAGGAAACCTCACAATCAACAATGTTTCTCTTGTTGAAGGATTGAACTACAATATATTGAGTATTAGTCAACTATGCGATGCTGGATACAAAATCAACTTTCAAGAAGATACATGTTCTGGAACAAGCAAAGATTTTACACAATCCTTTACTGGACGAAGACATGAAAACATTTATTTGCTAGATGTAAAGTCTGAAAGTCCACAATGCTTGATATCGATTCAAGATGAAGTCATTCTCTGGCATAAGAAGCTTGGACATGTCAACCTGAAGCAAATTGCAAAAGTGTCATCCAAAAAGCTTGTTCGAGGACTTCCTAACCTCAAGTATCAAAAGCATGAATTATGCACTCCGTGTGTACTTGGAAAACAGGTTAGAAATTCCTATAAATCTATAAATCAGGTATCCACTAATCGTGTTTTGCAGCTATTACACATGGATTTGTTCGGGCCAACTAGAGTTCAAAGTATTGGAGGTAAAAGATATTGTTTGATTATAGTAGATGATTATTCTCATTTTACTTGGGTATTCTTTCTTGCAAATAAATCTGATGCATTGAATTATTTTACTAAGTTTGCAAAGAAGATCCAAATTGAGAAAGGTTATGCAATTTCAAGTATTAGAACTGACCATGGTGGAGAATTTGAGAATTATGATTTTGCTAAACATTGTGATGACTATGGTATTCAACATAATTTTTCATCTCCATACACTCCACAACAAAATGGAGTTGTAGAAAGGAAAAATCGTTCTTTGCAAGAAATGGCAAGAACTCTTTTGATTGAAAGCAATATTTCTCCTCATTTTTGGGCTGAAGCTACTTCAACTGCTTGCTATATCATAAATAGAATTTGTCTAAGACCTATTTTAGAGAAAACACCTTACGAACTGCTTAAAGGTAAGAAACCTATTGTTTCTTATTTTCATGTATTTGGTTGTAAATGTTTTATCCTAAAGAATTCTAGTGATCGAATTGGTAAGTTTGAAGAAAAATCAGATGAAGGAATCTTCCTTGGTTACTCTATGACAAGCAAAGCCTTCAGAGCTTTCAACAAACGGACTCAGACTATGGAAGAATCCATGAATGTGAAGTTTGAAGACTCAGTACAAAGTCAGACTCAACTCGAAGATTTTGAGTCTGACCAAGTGTCTACAAATTCTCTTGAAGAAATTCAAGTCTCAGACACTCAGCCACAACCCAATTCAGTAGTTCCAACCGAAGAAGAGCTTCATCAAAATAACAAACCAACTACAAATTGGAAGCACAAACCAAGTCACCCTGCAGACCTCATCATTGGCAACATTGATGAAGGAGTTCGTACAAGATCTAAAAGGCGTGAAGCTTCTAGTGCTCTTGCACTCATTTCCGAGATCGAACCGAAAAACATAGAAGATGCACTGAAAGATGAAAGCTGGATTGAAGCAATGCAAGAAGAATTGAATCAATTCAAAATCAACAATGTTTGGGAGCTAGTTCCTAAACCAAAAGGTAAATCAATTATTGGTACCAAATGGGTTTTCAGGGAACAAGCTTGATCAACAAGGAAAAGTGGTAAGGAACAAAGCAAGACTTGTGGCAAAAGGCTACACACAAGAAGAAGGCATCGACTATGATGAAACCTATGTTCCAGTGGCAATGGAATTATCCAAGAAGAAGTCTATATGGAACAACCACCAGGATTTGAAGATCCTAAAAGGCCAAACCTTGTTTTCAAGCTGAAGAAAGCCTTATATGGCTTAAAACAAGCACCCCGAGCATGGTATGAAAGGCTAAGTAACTTCTTAATTCAAAATGATTTCTCTAAAGGTAAAGTAGATACTACTTTATTTATCAAAAGAGAAGGGAAGGATTTCATACTTGTTCAAATTTATGTTGATGATATTATATTTGGTTCTTCTAATGAAAAACTTTGCAAGAATTTCTCAAAGTGTATGCAGAATGAATTTGAGATGAGCATGATGGGAGAATTGAACTTCTTTTTGGGACTTCAAGTCAAACAATCAAGTGGAGGAATTTTTATCCATCAAGAGAAGTATGCAAAGGACCTTATTAAGAAGTTTGGAATGGAGAATTGCAAGAAAACAGAAACTCCTATGTCAAGCTCATCAAAGTTGGATAAAGATGAAGAAGGAAAGAGTGTAGACCAAAAACTATACGGGGAGTATAATCGGGTCACTTCTTTACCTTACAGCATCTAGACCTGATATTCTATTTAGTGTTTGCATATGTGCTAGATTTCAATTTGATCCTAAAGAATATCATATGACTGCTGTTAAGCGTATTATTAAATATGTTGCAACTACATCTAAGCTAGGTCTGTGGTATTCCAAACAAGGAGATTTTACTCTCCTTGAATATTCTGATGCTGACCTTGCTGGTTGTAGAGTGGATAGAAAAAGCACTGCAGGTACATGTCAATTATTGGGAAACAGGATGGTGTCAAGGTACCGTGGCTCTTTCAACCGCTGAAGCAGAGTACATAGTTCTTGGAAGTTGCTGCTCTCAAATCCTATGGATGCAACAACAATTGAGAGACTTTGGAGTTGATGAATCAAATACGGAAATCAAATGTGACAACACAAGCGCAATCAACCTCACAAAGAATCCAATACTTCATTCAAGAGCAAAGCACATTGAAATCAAGCATCATTTCATTCGAGACCATGTTCAAAGGGGTGAAGTTGTGATTCAGCATGTAGATTCAAAAAATCAATTAGCAGATATATTCACAAAGCCCCTAGAAAAGGCTCACTTTGAATCAATTTGCTCAAGACTGAGTATCGTAAAATTTGAAGATAATTAGACTCAAAATTAAAGTCTAAAGGCGGTTCAGACTCAACGCTAGGTCTGAAGGTGGTTCAGACTCAATGCAAGGTCTGAAGGTGTTTCAGACTCTACGAAAAGTCTGATAGCGCTCAGACACAAAAGTAAAGTCTGAAAAGAGTTCAGACTCAGAGGTAAAGTCTGAATAACTATCAGACTCTGTATTTTTAGTCTTTTTACGTATTTTAATTTCCCCGTATTCTCTGTTTTATTTTATTTTTGGTAATTACTTTTCGATTTTTCGAAATCTCTTCTTACTCATTTTCTGACATATAATTATGGCAGTTTATATTTTCAAAAAGGCAGTTTTCTTTTTCGAAGTTACGGTTTATTTTTAGCAGTTTTTATCTTTACTTTTTGGCGACGATTCATATTCCCGTTTTATTCACTCTCACTATTTATACTCTCGAATCGTCACTTTCATTTGCTCTACTCGTTTGAAAATTCATCTTCATTCTCTCTCGCTTTCAAAACCCTAAAAGTTCCATTTATCGTTCCTGTTCCATCCCTTTTTCGGCAAAAAGATTCCATCTTTCTAAGCGATCAAGTTGAATCTTCGCTTGCTCTCCAAGTATGTCGTCCCGGAAGTCTTCTCGAATCGCCAGCAGGGGACCACAAAGACAACCAGAGGGTCCTACAAGAGTGGACCTCACGGAAGAAGATTCTCCTCAAAGGGAAGCAGAAAGTCCGCATGTTAAGGAAGTGATCACAGAAGCACAACTGTTAAGAACTCTCAAACTGAATGTTGCTTATGATCTTTACAAAAGGCTGAAGGATGCAAGAGTAAGCCTAAAGACGATTGAGAAATATCTGAAAGAAAGAGGATTTAAAAGCGAGTATTTGTTTTTGATGGAAATGGAGAAGTTGAATGTTGTTGTGAAAGGAACAGCACAAAGGGCGCTGGAGAATATTTCGAGTAATCCGGTTGAAAATACTCCTGCTGAGACCCTAGACGATGATGAGAGACTTTTCTCTCACTTTCAGCCTCGGTATGGTGTGGCTGCTAATTCCGTTTGTCCTTCGGGAAGCTTGTTTCGGTCTAAGGAGCACGAGCGAGTATACGTGAAGCTATTAAAGAGGGGTGTAGTCAATCCAAGAAGTGTGGACTTTGACTTCCTTGATTCGTCTAAGATTAATTTAAGAGGGAAGTTTGCCAGGCTTCAATTGGAAAGTTTCTGCACGGATATGACAGTGGCCCACTCTGAACTCACGGCATATTTTTACTCGAACTTGTCATTTTTGGATGCAAATGGGTTGTCCTTTTCTTTCATGGACAAAAGTTATATAGTTGATGTTGATTTGCTGGCTGACATTATTGGGGTGGAAAGAAGGAGTTTCCAACCAATCAAAGTCTCTACAGCCTATGCCACTTTGGATATTGTGCGTGATAGAACTGTTGAAGGCAAGATATCCTATTCTAGGATGAATGCCACAAATATATTGTTGCACAAAATCGTCATCAACTGCATCCGGCCCAAGATAACATCGAAGACCGATGTTTCCAAGACTGAAGCCAAGCTAATGTTTGCCATCAACCAAGGCAGACCCTTTTCTCTCCCACATGTCATTCTTTTCCACATGTACAGAACAGTTGTTAAGGATAAGGGTCAATTGCCTTATTCATCGATCATCACCAAGTCAAGTTTAGGCATTTTGATATTCAGATCCCTGCATCTCTATGCTTGACCACTTTAAGTCTGATGCTTGTTGGTCACAAGATGGTGTTGAAGATGAAGATTCCAGAGCTGAATGCTGCACTGGAAAGGTTGAGAAGGGAAACACCTTCCAAGGAGATCCCCACTGCTTCATCAAAAAGAAAAGGTAAAGAGTCCATGGTTGAAAAGAAACGTCGAAAAATCATCCTGCAAGATGAAGAGGATGAGGATGATGCCATGACTCTGTCAGCTCTCTCAAAGTTGAGGAGCCCTGTTAGTTTGAGAACAGAGGCTAGTGAGAGAGCAAGAAAAGAAGCAGAGGAGAGGGAAGCTGAGAAACAGAGGAAGAGAGAAGAGGAAAGGAAGAAAAGAGAAGAAGAAAGGAAAAGAAGAGAAGAGGAGTAGAGAAGAAGAGAAGAGGAACAGAGAGAAGAAGAAGAGAGACGGAGGAAAGCTGAAGAAGAAGAAAGAAGAAGGAAAGAAGAAGAGGAAGAATTGAGAAGAGAAGAAGAAGGAAGAAGGAAGAAGGATGAGGAAGAAAGTAGAATGCAGGAGGATATGGCTGCAGGATTAGAGCCATCTTTTGCTGGGGAAGAGACAGAGAAACATCCAAGTGCTGATATGGATGTTAGCGATGAATATTCTACTCCAACCACTGGCATCAATATAGGGGAGTTGCTGCAGAACAGGGGACTATATCGCCACTACATTTGAGTGATGTGAGTAGGTCAGGTGCTGACCCTAGGGAGGTCTATGCATCTCACTTCCCAGAGCATGAAGAATCCTCACTAATCGAGAAGGAAAGGGCTGAGAAGGAAGCTCCTAGTTTCCAAACTCAATCTGTTGGTCCTAGTGGAAGTAATGCAAATTCGACAGCCTTTACACAGCTATTAGATGTTATGTTGGACAGAAACTCCTATATCAAGCTCATTAAAGCTGGACAAAGATGAAGAAGGAAAGAGTGTAGACCAAAAACTATACAGGAGCATAATTGGTTCACTTCTTTACCTTACTGCATCTAGACCTGATATTTTATTTAGTATTTGTATTTGTGCTAGATTTCAATCTAATCCTAAAGAGTCTCACATGACTGCTGTGAAGCGTATTATCAAATATGTTACAACCACATCTAAGCTAGGTCTCTAGTATTCCAAAGAAGAAGACTTTACTCTCCTTGGATATTCTGATGTTGACCTGGCTGGTTGTAAAGTGGATAGGAAAAGCACTACAAGTACATGTCAACTATTAGGAAACAGGTTAGTGTCTTGGTTCTCAAGAGAACAGGGTAGCATAGCTCTTTCAACCGCTGAAGTAGAATATATAGCTATTGGGAGTTGCTGCTCTCAAATACTATGGATGCAACAACAATTGAAAGATTTTAGAGTTGAAGAATCTTGCACAGAAATCAAGTGTGACAACACCAGCGCGATCAACCTTACAAAGAATCTAATACTTCATTCAAGAGCAAAGCACATCGAGATCAAGCATCATTTCATTAGAAACCATATTCAAAATGGTGAAGTGGTGATTCAGTTCATTGATTCAAAGAACCAATTGGCGGACATATTCACAAAGCCCCTAGAGAAAGCTCACTTTGAATCAATTCGCTCAAAACTGAATACCGTGAGATTTGAAGAGGTTCAGACTCTAAACTAGAGTCTTCAAAAGTTCAGACTCAAAAGTAAGGTCTGAAGGTGTTCAGACTCAAGGTAAGGTCTGAAAGAGTTCAGACTCTGAGGTAAAGTCTGAAAACTCTCAGACTCTGATGTAAAGTTTGATTGCGTGTTTCATTATTCTTTATTTTGTATTAAATTTACAATTGTTTTTGAAATATCGAAATCTGCTTTTTATTTGATTTCGACATAATTATGGCAGTTTTCTTTTTCAAAATTTGCAGTTTACTTTTTCAAAATTGGCAGTTTTTCTTTTTTCCTTCTTGCGACGGTTCAGTATCTCTTTTTTATCTTTTCTTGCTATTTATACTCCCGAATCATCGTCTTCATCCATCACAACGTTCAAAAGTCATCTCGTCTTCATCCTCTTAAAACCCTAAAAGCCTAAAAAATTCTCCACTAGCATCCCTATTTGATTTCTTTACTCAGCAAAAATCAAATCTTTTTGCGAACAAGTTGAGTATTTGCTCACGATTCAAGCATGTCTTCAAGAAAGTCATCAAGACTTGCTGGAAAGGGACCACAGAGGCGACAAGAGGGTCCTACCAGAGTGGATCTAATGGGCGAAGAAGATTCTCCACAAAGGGAGACTCCGAGTCAATAGTTTGAAGAAGAAGAAATTACTGAGGCTGCATCGGTAAGAACCTTGAGACCCAAGCTTGCGTATTCTCTGTATAGAAAGTTGAAAAATGGGGTATAGAGTTAAGGCTGATAGATGAGTTTCTAAAGGAGAGAGGATATAAAAACGAATATATTTTCTTGCGAGAAATGGAAGATTTAGGTATTGTTGGAAAAGGGCTCGCAAAGAGCACACTCGAAAATATACCTAGTGACCCGCGGTATGGAACCGTTAATCAGAAAATGGATGATGATGAAAGGTTGTTCTCTCAATTCCAACCACGGATGGGTGTGGCAATAAACACCACCTGTCCCCAAGGAAGTTTATTTCGATCAAGAGAACATGAGCGGATCTATACTAAGTTGCTGAAGAGAGGAGTTATGAATCCTAGAAGTGTGGATTTTGATTTCCTTGACTCAATCAAGGTAAATCTCAGGGAAAAATTCTCTAGGCTGCAACTTGAGAAGTTCTGTACAGACGTGACAAGTGCTTATCCTGAATTGATAGCATATTTTTACTCTAACTTGTCGTTTTTAGATGCAAACAGGTTGTCCTTCACTTTTATGGACAAAGAATTTGTTGTGGATGTTGACACTATTGTTGATATAATTGGGGTGAAAAGAGGATGTTTCCAACCAATTAAAGTATCCACAGCTTATGCTACTCTTGAAATTGTGCGAGATAGGAGTTTGGAGGGCAAAATATCCTACACTAGGATGAATACCTCTAATGTTCTGCTGCACAAAATTATCATCAATTGTCTTAGACCGAAGGCAACTTTAAAAACTGATGTCTCAAAAACAGAAGCCAAACTCATGTTTGCACTAAATGAAGGCAGGCCCTTTTCACTTCCCCATGTTATCCTCTTTCACATGTACAGAACTGTGGTTAAGGATAAAGACCAATTGCCTTACTCATCTCTTGTCACCAGGTTGTTCAGGCACTTTAAGATTCAAATTCCTGCACCTTTATGCCTGACCAACTTAAGCCTAATGCTTGTGGGTTACAAAATGGTGATGAAGATGAAACTTCAAGAGTTAAACACTGCACTGGAAGGACTGAAGGAGAAGACACCTTCCAAAAAGTTTGCTACTGCTGCTGCCAAAAGAAAGGGCAAAGAGCCCATGGCTGTTCCCGAGAAAAAAGAGAAGGAAAGTCATCCTACAGGATGAGGATGATGAAGAAGAGTTTGATGATGCCATGGCTCTTTCTGCTCTTACAAGGTTAAGAAGCACAGTCAGTTTGAGAACTGATAATCAAGAGAGAGCAAGGAGAGAAGCAGAAACAAAAGAAGAAACAGAGAGAATAAGAAGAGAGGAAGAACAGAGAAAGAGATAAGAGGAAAGGAAGAGAAAAGAAGAAGAAGAAGTGAGACAGAGGAAAGAAGAAGAGAGACAGAGGAAAGAAGAGGAGAGACAGAAAAGAGAAGAACAAAGAAGAGAAGAAGAAGAAGTTAGAAGAGAAGAGGAAGAAAGAAAAAGGAGAAATGAAGAGGAAAGCAAGGCTCAAGAGGATTTTGCTAAAGAATTTGAGCCATCCTCTGCTCAAGAACACTCTGGAAAGGAGGCTGAACTGCATCACACTGCTGAAGATGAAATGGTTTTTGGCGAAGAATACTCGACTCCATCCACTGGCAACAAAACAGGGGGAGCTGCTGCAGATCAAGGTACTTTATCGTCAATTCATACAAGTGATGTCAGTAGGTTAGGTGCTGATCCAAAAGACATTTACGCATCACACTTTCCGGAGATTGAAGAATCCTCTCCATCTGACGGGCACAGAGCTGAAAAAGAAGCACCTAGCTTTCAGACCCCAAGAACAGAGTCTGCTGGTCCTAGTTCAGGTAATGCTAATTCAATAGCATTTTCACAACTGTTGGACATCATGCTGGACCTTAAAAAGTAGGTTTTTGGGATGGATTACAAGCTGAGAGACCTCAAGAAGGCAATGCTGGCTACTTCCTTGTCAATGCAAGACCAAATCAATGCCCTCAAACTTCAAGTGGAATCAAATGTGAAGGATACTGAGTTGGATTCAATAAAGGAAGCTCTCACTAGCCTTGAAAAGACAGTGCACTCACTCGGTGAATACCATCTTGTTCGCATTCCCAAAGAGCCCTGAATTTTATCAACCCCATTCCTGATACCTCTACCTCCTTTTGGTGGGACAAAAAGGGGGAGAGCTTTGCAGATTTGAGATTTGAACTTATTTGAACATTTATTTCGTTTGTTTTGTTTTTAGGCTGTTTATGTTTATGACGTTAAACTTTTGGGTTGTTTAAATATTTGAAGCTACGACTTTATACACTGATTTGATAATTGGATCTATAGATTTGTGAACTTGCGGGATCATTATATTTGTGAGGATAATTGTTTTTGGACTAACATCTTTCTGTGTTTGCAGAAGTATTTTTTAAAATATGTATGAGTTTTCTTTGCAGGTTATGAGCTTACAAATCTGCCGAGGTATTTTGTCACCATCAAAAAGGGGGAGATTGTTGAAGAAAAATCCCTTATAAGTTTTGAAGTTAACAAAACATCCTCGTCAGTTAAGTCTGAAAATTCCAAGACTCAGTCGCTTAAGTCTGAAGAGTTCAAAACCCAAGCGTTTCCGTATGAAGGTTACCAGACCCAGAAGTTACGGTCTATTGATCTCCAAACCCTATTAAAGTCTGAAGACAGTCATACTCAATTTTGCGATTTTGCTAAGCTGTCAGCAGATTATTCTTACGATTAAGAAAATTAAGATCTGGATATTATCTTCCTTAATTTATCCGTCAAAGATTTCTGGCTGTGATTTTAAGCTCGAAAGATTTTCGGAATTAATTCGTTGAAGATCAAGCAAGTTTTGGAAGGATCTACTTTTGGAAACTCAAGATCCTGATTGTATGGGCGAGCAGGATTGATGAGCTATCTTCCACTTATATTTGACAACGTGAAGATCACCTAAATTGATTCATTCCAATGGGTAGATTGGATGAACTCTTGGAAAGTGTTAACGGCTATGGAGGCACGAAGGGATATTTAAGGTGTGTCGAAGTTGTTCGAAACAGAGTGAGCCAATAGAAAATTTCGAAGTTCGATCCTCTGAAACTCCTTATTCTCAAAATCTCTTGAGCTCAAATTGTGTACTAAGGAGAGATACAGTGTGAAATTGCGAGAAGCTGTAGAATAGACTTTCAACAAAAGAAGTCTAGATCGTATACTGTAAAGCTCTCAATTGCTACATAGTAACTACAGCCAGTTGACTGCCAGCGTGGAGAGTGGACGTAGGCTTACAATAAGCCGAACCACTATAAACTTCGGTGTCAAAATTCTCTTACCTTACTCTATTTATTTTAATAGTTGTGTGATTCATTTATTTCTGATTTTATTTTCAACCCAAAGGATTTTGGTTAAAGGTTTGAAAAAGAATTTCATGAACACCTATTCACCCCCCCTCTAGGTGTATTTACTAGCCTTTATCAATATATGATTGTGAAGAACATTCTGAGGATGAAGATGCTTAGGACAATGCCATTGATATCGCAGTAGTGAAAATGACCCTAAAAAACCCATATTTTTGCTAGGCCTTGAAGCTTGCTAGAGTAAAAGAGTTGGTTATGCTTAGGGCTAAGGATAGGTAGAGGTATTAGTTTGATGTTACCAAGTTAGATAAAATCCTTGATCTCTTGGTGCGCGACGAGGTCATAAGGTTAACAAAGGGTCAAACCATCCCAAGTAAAGAAGAAATATGCAATAGGAGGTATTGTAAATGGCATTACTCTTGGAGTTGTAGTACCAATTATTGCGATGTCTTCAAGAAGGCGGTATAGGAAGCAATTCGCTAGCTCAAAATCAAATTTGCCGAAGAAGGAGATAGAAGGATGGAAATCGACTAGGATCCTTTGCCTCAAATAACTGGGATGGTGTCAGCGGCTGCTAGAGGGCACACCAACTGAAGAATTTTATGTCAAAGGCGTCGAAGGTAAATCATTCATTGATATTTCTCGGACGACAATGACTATCCTACGGTACCAAGGTATTAGCGAGACCTGAGAGGGACTTCGACAAGGCCTTGAAGCATGAATTATGATCGCCAATATGGGCGACACCTTCAGCATATTGGGTTTTCTCGCGACTATTCTAATTACGTTCAACTCACGGCTGAACATCAAAAAGGCTTGAGATTCGGAGGAGATATATTAACGAACATAGCTTTCAAGAGCAAACTCCTGAAAGTGTTGTGACATCAAGAAAAAAATGAGTAAATAAAGTCTCGTTCAAGCGACTTTATGAAGGACATCCTGAAATTGGAACATTAGGGGAACCAAGTGGAAAATTCAATTACTATGTCTGGTACACAAGAATGCCCAAAGCCAAGCAAAAGGTTTTTGAGGTAGTCCCGTCAAGATGGGTATCAGAGTTCGAGTACGAGGACGAGTTTCCATCTTTGAGAATTTAGCGTCAGAAGCCTCCTCGGACAATGAAGGTGCCACATAACCCTCCGAAAGAGCAATGGTTTGTGGGGAGAGAAATCTCGGCCAGTCCGCAACCGGTTCAAACTTCTGAACAGAGACCAATAATGTCGAGAACTCGAAGAATGAGGATATAACGAAAGAAGAAATTTCAAGAATCGCATAAACAAGCTGGCATCCCGAAAGGATCAAAAGGCAAATATTGTGTCGAGGCAAAGAGTTTAGCATAGGCAAGAGACAAGGAAGATTCTTCCGAGATTCGGGGGGGGGGGGGGAATATGGTAGTTGCCAAGAAGAAGCAACAAGGAGGAGTCCTCCTCAGAAGCAGTAGGAAGAAAGGACCGAAGAGAAAATGGCAAAAAAAGGAATAAGTTCAACAGAGAAAGACCTAATTCTGGTTCTTCAGCCGGTTCGAATATGGTGCAAGTAAGGCTCCCTCTTGAGTTCAAAGCTTTTGCCATGAGAGTTGTTCCCGCAAAAGAAGATTCTAAGTAGTGAAAACTATGAAAGCAAAGTTCCAATTCATCGATGAGGAAGTAATGGAATTCGAAAAACTCCCAGTTCACAAAAGGAAGCATCTGAAAGCCCTTATGGTGGTAAGAAAGATCGAGGGACACTTTGTGAATAGAATACTTGTTGATGCAGGAGCTACTTTGAATCTACTTTGATTCGGCAAGTAATTAGATCGTGTGTCTCCTCTACCATCCACTATCTCTCCAACCACTCTGGCTATAAATAGCACTTCCCCTTAGGCTTATCCATCCTCACGAGTTGTCTTCTTTTATCATTCCCAAAGATGGCTGTGCCCCCAGTTATCCCTCTCATTCATATTTTCTCAGTTGAAGCAGTTGAAGAATGGAAGCAACTTTACGAGTTGCTCTTTGGAGGCTTGAATTCCATAGCCAAGGATGAGGAGAAAGAAGTTGCTATAAGGAGACTCCTCCCGGAGATAGACATTGCTCCAATCAGCGGCTCCGAGCTCCATCACCAGTATGACACCTTCTCCGTCCTCTTTTCAGATGGCTTGGAGGCCTACAAGCTTAACTTTGCACAAATCGAGGAGAAGGCCATCCTGGAGGAGAGGGCCATATTCATTAACCAACGTGCTGGCCTTTTTGCTAAAATCGACAATCGAACATGTATTTTGCTAGTTATCTTTTTCCTTTATTGTATTTTTACATTCAACCACATTTTTACTTTTTCTCCTATTTTCCTATATGTTCGTTTGCCTGTAGTTTAGAGAAGTCGCTTCCACTCCGGAGTGGTATAAAACCCATTTCAAACGGTAAAGTTGAAGCTTTATCCCTTTGGTGAAAGATATCTGTCGAAGGAATCTTTCCCCAGGGAACATTTTTTTGGCACGGCAGGAAAGAAATTATCGAAGTCTTGGGGATTGCAGGAGAAGCTGAAGAGTAAAGAGAGTAATAATTGCCAATGAGCTCATCAAATTTCTGGGGATACAAAAAGACTTATTCGAATGGCCTAGGTGGCTATTCATGAGTGGCTCCTGCCCTAGGGAGATTAATCGGTCAGGAAAGTCATGGCTACTGGCGGGATTTGACTCTGTAAGAAGATATCCTGACTTTATAAAAAACCGTACAGAAAGTTATTGATGCGCCCGTGGTCCTCAAGATTGATTATTGGGTTTAATTCATTGAGCCCAAGGAATTAGGTGTTGGAAATTTCCTATAATATGGGCTTACATTAATTAATTGATTTCCTATTTTAAATAATCGGGTTAATAGATATTCCAATATTTGTTAAACCCTACAGTGATCTGATTAAATTGAGTATTGGCATCTATTGATAACGGGCCTAGTTGAGTAGCAAAGTGTAGGCAATTGTGTTTAACTGAAGCCTGTAATGAGAAGGGCCCAGTTGACACACTATTGATTAGGGTTTGCTAGGTCCCCTCTCTAGCCTATAAAAGGATAGGTTATACCTATCAGTTGCTTTGTCTCATTGAAAGCTGCTATACTGGAATAGGTCATAGAGAGGAAGATCTGGCATTCCAATAGATCCCTAATTATCAGAGTGATTTATTTTTCTTCACTTGAAGCGATGGCTCAAATAGGTACGCTTTAATTCCGCTGTATTTAGTGATATCGGTGTTTTACAATCATATATGGATCGGTTTCTTCTTGATTGATTAGTTGTTTATGTAAATAATATTCTACATGTGGTATCAGAACTAATCATATATGATTGTAAAACCCAAATTTTTATTTTTTATGGACAAATTCGAAACTTATTATTTTGAGCCGAATATTGTCGTTATTCTTTCGTATGGATTTTTTGCTCGATCGATCCCGAAACTATAGGGCTTTTGTTCTACATGTCGAGATCTTTCCAACCATATATAATTTGCATGATTTCGTTGAGAATTTAGAAAGAATTTTAAATTTGAAATTCTAGGGTTTATACATAAAAAAAAGGGTTCTAGAATTTTAAGTTACATTATATTGTTACCTTCGTTTTTCTCTTCAATTCGACGGTAGCAACGGTTGGTTTCGAGATTATTGTGGCTGATTGTTTGTTCTTCTTTTGAATGAGTGATTAGGGTTCCAACCGTTTTTGCTAACTTGGTCTTAGAGAGTTATGGGGTTAGTTACGAATTCGATATCTTTTTCGTCACTGGGAAAGGAATTGTTGCTTGTCCGATTTCGGGATTTTCTGGGGTTTTGTCGTTCTATCATGGTTTTGAGATGCTTTCTTGTCTACGTTGTTGGGGAGATTTTCGCCTTGGTATCATCGACGATTGAATAGGGTTTTTACCCACCTGATGATGTTATTTGGTCAAACAGTTTCGGAAAAGGGATAAGGTGTCTTCCTTCAGACAGATAAGAATGATTGGATATTTTATCATGTGTGTTCTCAGTTGAATAAACAACTGTCTTGAGTAATTGAGTTTTTGGTTTCTGATAAACAGAGGTTTCTTCTCTGTTGTTATTTTTACTAGGAATTGTCGGATGTGCCTCTGGTAAATTGAGGTGGAAGGGCAGCTGGTCTTGCCTACCTTGAAACTTAATTGTTCCCATTATTGTCTAGTTTGTTTTGACCCTTCATGTCTTCTTGTGTGGTTTTACCATGAGTCATTAGAGTGGACTGACTTAATAGAATCGAGGTTTGGAAGTTCTCTTTACAGAGATTCTGCTTGATCTCTTGTGGGTTTCATGCTAACATGAATGAAGGTTTGGCTAGAAAGCGCAATGATACTTCTAAATTCAGATGATATGATTGTCTCAAATAGATGGAGATTGAGTTATTGCTTTACTACGGAATTTCTCAAATTTAAAAGATGCCAAATTTAAACATGCCAACCAAGGGTTGATAGTGAGAAAGTGGGAGATAAAGATTGTCCTCATGATTACTGATAGCTACAATTTCATTTTTTTTTTTATTCTAGTAACAATTCATATCCATTCTTGATTTGCCATGAGTCTGAGATATTAAAATAAAAAAAATAATTATAAAATTGTGGCAAAAATTGTTGTTTGAAAAAGTGCAATATGATCCTTGAAAAAGTGCAATATGATCAATGTGTTAAGAAAATACCACAACACATTATCTTCCATAATCACATATAATAAGCATTATATTTTTATGGATTATGGGCCTAGTAGTGTAGTAAGAAATAGTGCCAACATGTGATCAAAATAAACACTATTTCTTATTGGTCCTCAATGCAATTTCTCGACAACATGAAATTGCATCAACGCAATTTCTAAACAACATGAAATTGCCGCAATTTCTAAACAATATGAAATTGCATGACTATGTCACAATCCAACATGAGATCTCATAATCAGTGACATCCAGTCATCTTTAAACTAAAATTTTTTTAAAGATACTGTTTTATATTTCCATTTCTCAGTCAACAGGAGAAAGGATAACAATAGAATCAATAATAACAATAACTGAAAATAAATACTTTAATAAATATCATAAAAGCATTATCAGTCTGCATATAACTATAATCTCCAGAAATATAAATTGTATAACCCCCACTAACGAAAGAAATCAAAAGAATCTAAGACACTCATATTCTTTACATATTCATTAAACAAAATGAGTCATAAGCCTTTTGTTAGAGCATTAGCAAACACGGAATCAGTCTGCATACTTGAAAGCGAATCCTCTGTGCAGAATGACAGAACTTCACATAGCTCAGTAAGCATAGCCAATTGCCCCGAAGGTTCAGTGTCCAGTCATTCCGAGGGTGAGCCGGAAAAAGATTCAACGTGCGGGTCTTGTGATTACGATGATGTGGACCCCCAGTATGGGGGTCTCTGTGAATACCATCGGAGTCGGTCATTCGGTGACCATTCCAAGTTCAAGAAGATTCTATCGAGCTTGACTGAAGAAACTAAACCTTCGGGGCAATTGGCTGTGCTTACTGAGCTATGTGAAGTTCTGTCATTCTGCACAGAGGATTCACTTTCAAGTATGCAGACTGATTCCATGTTTGCTAATGCTCTAACAAAAGGCTTACGACTCATTTTGTTTAAAGAATATGTAAAGAATATGAGTGTCTTAAATTCTTTTGATTTCGTTCGTTAGTGGGAGTTATACAATTTATATTTTTGGAGATTATAGTTATATGCAAACTGATAATGCTTTTATGATATTTATTAAAGTATTTATTTTCAGTGATTTTTATTATTGATTCTATTGTTATCCTTGAAATAGGTTAGTGAATCAACCTAGAGGGGGGTGAATAGGTTATTGCGGAATTCTTTTGGAATCTTTTGCGGTAGAATACGTTAATATCAAAGATATATCAATAACAAATAAAACACGTATTCATAAAGTAAATAGAGTAGGGTAAAAGAGAATTGACACAAGGATTATAATGGTTCGGCTTATTCCAAGTCTACGTCCACTCTCCACGCTGGCAGCCAAATGGCTGTAATCACTATGTAGCAATTGAGAACTGTTACAGTTCACGAACTAGACTTCTTCAATAGATAGTCTCTCCTACAGCTTGCTGCTATTTTCGCACTATATGTAACTCTCTTTGATACACAATTTGAACATGAGAGATTTTAGAGATCAAGAGATTTTAGAGATTCTAACATCAAGATTTTTCTACCAAGTCTCTCCTTATTTCCGAGCAACATTGATCCACCTTAAATAGCCTCCGTGCCTCCATACCCATGGACACTTTCCAAGAATTCATCCAATCAACCTGTTGGACTGAATCAATTTAAGTGATCTTCTTGTCGCCAGAAATGTAAGTAGACAGTAGCTCATCAATCCTGTTCGCCCATACAATCAGGATCTTGAGTTCCCAAAATTAGATCCTTCCAAAAATAAGCTTGATCTTCAACGGATAAAATCCGAAGAATAAATCTTCCAAGCTCACGATCACAGCCAGAGATATTCCATGGTTAAGATTAGGAAATATAATATCAAATATCTTACTTTCCTTAACCATAAAAATAACCTGTAGCCAGCCTGTCAAAATCACAAACTGTCTTCAGACTTAGATTTGGGTCTTGAAGGTCTTCAGACTAAAATTGAGTCTTGACTGTCTTCAGACGGAAAAACTTCAGACCGAACTTTAGGTCTGACTGTCTTCAGACGGAAAAACCTTTGGGTCTTTGAACTCTTCAGACGTAACCGACTGAGTCTTGGAATCTTCAGACCATACTGTAGAGGCTGTTTTGTCAACTTCAAAACTCCAAGGGATTTTTCTTCAACAATCTCCCCCTTTTTGATGGTGACAAAACCCTCGACAGATTTGCGAATTTAAAAACCTACAAGGAAAACTCATATATACTTTGAGGATTATTTCTGCAAATCAGAGTGTTAGTCCAATAACAATTATCCTCACAAATATAATGATTCTGCAATGTAAATTCACAAGTCTAGATCCAAACAGCAAATCAACATAAAATCACAGAAGTTCAAATAAACAACCCAACCAAAATCCAAAACAAATCCAAATCAAAGACAGTCTAAGTAAACAAAAACAAACGAAATAAACTTCAAAGAAAAAACTCAAAGCTTCAAATCAAAAGCTTCAAATCTTCAAATCTGCAATCAAATCTGCAAACCCTCCCCCTTTTTGTCCCATCAAAGAGGTAAAGTGAATATGGGAAGGTTTTGAAAAGATTTAGGGCTTTTCAGGGAAACGAACAAGCTGAAACTTGCTAAGCTCCTGTACTGACTTCTCTAGATTTGCAAGAGCTTCCTTCACTGAAACCAATTCTGCACTGGTCTGATTCGATTCCACTTGAGCTCTCAGTGCATTGATTTGGTCTTGTATATTCACGGAAGTGCTCAGCAGCGCTTTCTTCAAGTCCCTCAGCTCGAAGTCCATCCCAAACACCTGCTTTTTCAGGTCCAACATAACATCTAACAGCTGTGTAAAGGCTGTCGAATTTGCATTACTTCCACTAGGACCAGCAGATTGAGTTTGGAAACTAGGAGCTTCCTTCTCAGCCCTTTCCTTCTCGATTGGTGAGGATTCTTCATTCTCTCGGGAAGTGAGATGCATAGACCTCCTCGGGGTCGGCACACCCTACTCACATCACTCAAATGTAGTGGCGATATAGTCCCCTGTTCTGCAGCAACTCCCCCTGTATTGATGCCAGTGGGTGGAGTAGAATATTCATCGCCAACATCCATATCAGCACCTGGATATTTCTCGATCTCTTCCCCAGCAAAAGATGGCTCTAATCCTGCAACCATATCCTCATGCATTCTGCTTTCTTCCTCATCCTTCTTCCTTCTTTCTTCTTCTTCTCTTCTCAATTCTTCCTCTTCTTTTTTCCTTCTTCTTTCTTCTTCTTCAGCATTCCTCTGTCTCTCTTCTTCTTCTCTCTGTTCCTCTTCTCTTCTTCTCTCCTCCTATTCTCTTCTTTTCCTTTCTTCTTCTCTTTTCTTCCTTTCCTCTTCTCTCTTCCTCTGTTTCTCAGCTTCCCTCTCCTCTGCTTCTTTTCTTGCTCTCTCACCAGCCTCTGTTCTCAAACTAACAAGGCTCCTCAACTTTGAGAGAGCTGACAGAGTCATGGCATCATCCTCATCCTCATCCTCTTCATCTTGCAGGATGATTTTTCGACGCTTCTTTTCAGCCATGGGCTCTTTGCCTTTTCTCTTTGACGAAGCAGTGGGGATCTCCTTGGAAGGTGTTTCCCTTCTCAATCTTTCCAGTGCAGCATTTAGCTCTAGAATCTTCATCTTCAACACCATCTTGTGACCAACAAGCATCAGACTTAAAGTGGTCAGGCATAGAGATATATGGATCTGAATATCAAAATGCCTAAACAGCTTGGTGATGATCGATGAATAAGGCAATTGACCCTTGTCCTTAACCACTGTTCTGTACATGTGGAAAAGAATGACATGTGGGAGAGAAAAGGGTCTGCCTTAGTTGATGGCAAACATCAGCTTGGCTTCAGTCTTGGAAACATTGGTCTTCGATGTTGTCTTGGGCCGAATGCAGTTGATGACGATTTTGTGTAACAAAATATTTGTGGCATTCATCCTAGAATAGGATATCTTGCCTTCAACAGTTCTATCACGCACAATATCCAAAGTGGCATAGGCTATAGAGACTTTGATTGGTTGGAAACTCCTTCTTTCCACCCCAATAATGTCAGCCAGCAAATCAACATCAACTATATAACTTTTGTCCATGAAAGAAAAGGACAACCGATTCGCATCAAATACTTCGTTTTTTCTTTTTGGTTTTCTTTTGCTCTCATTTTTTTGTTTATTCAATTCAAACAATGTTTTATTTTAGGTGTCAACAGCTGCCCCTCTTTGGGTGGGAGCTCGAAGAGGTTCCACTCAAAGATAAAAATTGACACCTGAAATTTTTAGTCAACTCGACTTTTGAAAACAGAGGAAGACAAAAGAAAAGGCATTCAACTATGGACCTACCTGATACTTACCTTTGCCTATTGAGACCTCTGAACTTTTGTTGGGGTTTATTCATTATGTCTTTTGCTCTCTCTCTCTCGTGGGGTGGAATGAAAACAATGGAATTACTAAATGAAAAATGAATGGTTTAAGGATAACCACTAACCTAAAGATGAAATTTAAGGATTGCCTAAAACTCGAGAAAACAAGGTTTAAAGATGACCTAGAACCTAGAGACAAGGTTTAAAGATAACCTAGAACTTGAAGACAAGGTTTTAAGTTGACCTAGAACCTAATGACAAGGTTTAAAGATAACCTAGAACTTGGGGACAAGATTTTAAGGATAACCTGGAACCTAAAGACAAGGTTTAGGGATAACCTAGAACCTAAAGACAAGGTTTTAAGATAACCTAGAACTTGAAGACAAGGTTTAAGGATAACCTAGGGTGCGCATGGCAACGCTTCTGGGCTGGGGAGTAGTTTTTTTTTAGAAATGCTTCTTTTCTATTTCTATTCTCGGGGACAATTTCTGGGTAAAAAAACCCGTTTGGTAACTACACAAAATTTCTACTCTAGAAATAGAAAAAGAATAGAAATGCGTTTGGTAAAAAACAGTTTCTTTTTTATATTTATTTGTTTTTTATTTTTGTTGGCCGATCGCGCCGCCGGACGCGCCCGCCGCCGCCGCCCGATCGCCGCCCGCCGCTCGTCGGCGGTCAGCCGGCGGCGGCGGCGGCGGCGGCCCGGCGGTGGTCGGCCGGGCGGCGGCGGTCGATCGACCTCCGGCGGCCGGCGGCGGCGGCCGGCGGCGGCGGCGGCGACGTGCGGCGAGTGGCGGTCAACGGCAGTCAATGGGCCGTGTGCAAGAGAAAAAAAAAAATTTCACTTATTTCTTAAACTTGTTCCCGGAACCGAAGCAACTTTTTTACTTCTGGTTTTTGTTCCAAAACTATTCCGGGCTAACTTTTTATTCCCTGGAATAAAAAAACAACTTGACATTACCAAACGGATTTTTGCTCTTTTTTTATTCCGGGGAACAAAGAAACAGAAATTGGGAGAAGCAGAAATGTTACCATGCAGCACCCTACTAACCGTGTGATTTAGACTAGAGGAAGGTCTCATCGTGTAAAAACTCGTTTCGACTTGGAGGAAGGTTTCACCGTGTAAAAACGGGTTTTGACTCGGAGAAAAAGGTCTCACCGTGTAAAAACGGATTTCAACCTGGAGAAAGGTCTCACCGTGTAAAAACGGGCTTCGACCGAATGCGATAGTCTCATCGTGTAAAAACGAATTTTGACTTGGAGAAAAGTCTCACCGTGTAAAAACGGGCTTCGACCGAATGCGATAGTCTCATCGTGTAAAAACGAGTTTTGACTTGGAGAAAGGTCTCACCGTGTAAAAACGGGCTTCGACCGAATGCGATAGTCTCATCGTGTAAAAACGAGTTTTGACTTGGAGAAAGGTCTCACCGTGCAAAGACGGATTTCGACCGATTGCGATAGTCTCACCGTCTAAAAAAAACGGGTTTTGACTTGGAGAAAGGTCTCACCGTGCAAAGACGGGTTTCGACCGAATGTGATAGTCTCACCGTCTAAAAAATGGGTTTTGACTTGGAGAAAGGTCTCACCGTGCAAAGACGGGTTTCGACCGAATGTAATAGTCGAAATTGCTGGAGAATCAACCTTGCAAAATCATATCAATTGTCAAATCATTTCAGAGAAGATTTTAACAAAATGAGATCTGATTAACCATCTAAGGGTTAAGTCAAATATGGCAAGTGGAAATATCCTAATCAAAAGAGGTCTTTCACACTAGCTCTCAAAAATGGCTATTGTTCCCAACCATTGATATGGGAAACTTGTTTAAATCTCACTAGAGAAGTCTCACTCAACCTATGCCTAAGGCTTTCGGAAACGTTCACAGTGAGCACAATCCATTGATCAAAAGGTCTTTTGAAGGGACCGTAATGATGGCTTGGTCATGGGCTTACACAAAGGGTATGTACTTTGAGGCCAAGAAATGAATAATCAATCTATATCTTCATCGGGTTTATAAGTCAAGAACCTTGAAGATAAGATAAGATAGGATTGCTTCCACTCCTTCTAGCGGTAGCTCCTATGTGATATTCTCATTTCAACTCGAACCATCCCAATCGGAAGAGACTTCGGATAAGGGTTGTAATGTTGGTTCGGGTGAGGCTTAGAAAGGCTTAAAAAACTTTCAGATATCAAAGGGTTAAAAAGTGAGTGATTATCTTGGCATCATTACCATCACATGACTTTTTTTTGAAAATTTGACTCTTGAAATTTAACCTATCTCGAGAGTCCTTTGAGTAATTTGTCTTGAGACATGAGAGCTTCGCTCCTTGTTCTAATGATATTGCTTGCAATACATGTTTTTCTCTTGCAAGACATTTCTTTTGCTTTTCAACGAATGATCTTTTGCATGATCATGGATTTCGCTCTTTTTTTGCATTCTTGCTTTTCTTTGCATTTTTTTTATGGGCATTGGCCTTGCTTTTACTAGGCACACTGCTTTTTCATGCCCCCTAATTTTCATTTTCTTTTGAGTATCTAGGACTCTCGAGTGGCATGACTAATATTCTCAATTTTGTTGGTAAATCATGTGCCTTGCCCCAGTGTGGGGAGATAATCATCACTTGGGGTTATGAAAGAATTGTATAAGGCTCAAATTGGCTAAGCAAAGGGTAATTGTGTTTGTGGTAGTGAATGGAATGCTCTTCTTCACTTCGGGATGCTTCGAGTTTCAACAAGAAATCACCTGAAGCTAACACAAGAAGATTGATGCAAGTGAGAGCAATAAAATCTTTCTTAATCTTTTGCTCCATAATTTTCAACCAAGACCCCCTATTTTGCCCCAATGTGGGGTTGTTCTTGGCAGGGTTATTTTGGAGATGCTCCCTATTTGGCTCAAAGTGGCTTGCAAGGGATATTAATAGTGTTTGGGATTGAGAAATGAAATGCCTTTATCATTTCAAATAATGTACTCACCGTGAATGAATCCTATGCCCTAAGACACGGTTCTTTTCCACTCAATTCTCTCAAAGAGAGTATAAGGACGTGTTTGGTAAAGAGGTTGCCTCTCATCATTTTAGGCACCACCACCTGGCATATTTAATTATCCTTTTCAGGTTTTCCAAAAACCCACTTTAGTTAAATTCATCTCCTTGGAGAATGAAAATGCAATGAGATTTTGCTTGAAAACACATGTTTCTTTGACTCTACTGGAGAGACTTTTGAAAACAAGGTAGAAAGAATCTGTGAGAAGGACAGGCTTTATTCAGAACAAGAGTTCACCTCTAGAGTTCTAGCTGTATTTCTAGAATTCTAAATGACTCTTTCGGCATCCTAAGGAACAAGATCACTTCTAAATTCTAAAGAACAAGCTCTTCTTTTTTTGTTCTTTGTTTGTTTGTTTGTTTTTTTTTTTTTTTTTTTTTTTTTTTTTATTTCTGAGATGAACTTCTCACGAACAGATAGGATCTCCATCACAGATACCTGCAAGAGGAACAAACATGCAAATGCAATATGTATGCATGCGATGCATGATGCAAACATCCTAAAATGGCTCGATTCAATCCAAAAGTGGCTCAAAGGCCTTTCAACTTATTCATGGATAATACTTCTTGACAAAGATCGGCATTTACGGTCTTGGCAATTCTTGACCATCCATTTCTACAAGAATCGGTGCCCTACCAGGTAGTACTTTCTTTACAATATAAGGCCCTTCATAATTTGGAGTAAACTTCCCACGAGAGTCTGGAATGATAGGCAAGACCTTTCTCAAGACAAGATCATCAATCTTGAAATGTCTTGGCCTAACTTTGCAGTTGAACGACTTGGCTACTCTCTTTTGATAGCTTTGTCCATGGCATAAGGCTTTTACCCGCTTTTCATCAATCATATTAAGTTGTTCAAATCTTTGTTGAGCCCATTCAGCTTCAGAGAGCTTGATTTGAGAAAGTACCCTCAGTGAAGGGATTTCCACTTCCACGGGTAATACAGCTTCCATCCCATAAACCAATGAGAATGGTGTTGCCCCAGTTGAAGTACGAATTGAAGTTCGATAAGCAAATAAAGCATATGGCAACCGATCGTGCCAGTCACAATATTTTCCGCCGTTTTGGCTAAAATCTTCTTGATGTTCTTATTTGCCGCTTCCACAGCTCCATTCATTTGTGGGCGGTAAGGAGAAGAATTCAAATGGCGAATGTGGAATTCTCCAAGTAAATCATCCACCACCTTATTGTTCAAGTTTGATCCATTATCTATGATGATCGCCTCAGGAACTCCATATCGAGCGATGATATCGCGACGAATGAATTTTGCTACACTCTTTGCAGTAACATGGGCATAAGAATTGGCTTCAATCCATTTGGTGAAGTAATCGATGGCCGCTAAGATAAAACGGTGTCCATTCGAGGCTTTAGGATTAATGGGTCCAATGATGTCGATGCCCCACATTGAAAAAGGCCAGGACTCGGACATTTGATGTAGCTCATTAGGAGGAGCATTGATTTTGTCCCCATATATTTGGCATTGATGACAGCACCTCACATGCTGAACGCAATCGGCTTCCATGGTCAACCAATAATAACCGAGCCTCATGATTTTTCTAGCCAAGAGATGACCATTCATATGAGGGCCACACTCTCCTTCATGTATTTCTTTCATTAGGAGTTTGGTTTCTTGTGTATCCACACACTTCAGTAGAACTGAATCGAAAGATCTTTTATAAAGGGCTCCTCCACTAAGGAAGAATTTAGACGCCAATTTCATCAAGTATTTCCGATCATTGGCTTGACTCCCTTGAGGAAATTTCCCTTCTCGAAGGTAATTCATGATGTCATAATACCGGGGTTGATCATCACGTTCTTCTTCAATCATCGACAATAAGCGAGGCTTCTTTAGAACATCAATTTGCAAAGGATCAATGCTCAAACCATCAGCTACTTGTAACATTGAAGATAGAGTGGCTAGGGCATCAGCAAATTGATTTTGTGATCTTGGCATATAATCAAAGGAAATTTCATTAAATTCCTTGACCAAGTCTTCGAGATATCCATGATAAGGAATCAACTTTTCATTATGTGTTTTCCATTCGCCTCCTGTCTGGAAAATGATGAGCGCAGAATCACCATAAACTTGAAACTTTTTGACCTTCATATCAATTGCTAATTGTAGGCCAAGGATGCAAGCTTCATATTCAGAAATATTGTTGGTACAAGGGAATACCAGCTTTGCAGCCACTGGATAATGCTAACCTTCTGGAGATATTAAAACTGCTTCAGTGCCAGAACCAGAAAGGTTAATTGCACCATCAAAATACATGGTCCACTTTTCAGGTGAGACCAAATAAACCCGTTCATCGATTTCATCCCAATCATTTGATTCCCGGGATTTTCAGCTAACATATCAGCTATGGCTCGCCCTTTGACAGACTTTTGTGACATGCTTTGAATATCAAACTCAGAGAGTAATATTTGCCATTTGGCGAGCCTTCCAACCAATGCAGGCTTCTCCAAAAGGTATTTGATCGGGTCATTCTTAGTCACCAGAAGAATATGGTGATGAAGAGTGTATTGCCTCAGTCGATGTAAAACCCAAATTAAGGCTACACAAGTCTTTTCCACTTTAGGATATTGAATCTCAGAAGTAGTAAATTTCTTACTGAGATAATATATAGCACGTTCTGTTCCATCCCTTGGTCTTTTTTGTGCTAACATGGCTCCTAAAGACTCTTCATGGATGGTGAGATACAAAATCAAAGGCACACCTTGGAGAGGCGGTACAAGTACATGAGATTGCGAAAGATATCACTTAATCTCTTCAAATGATTTCTGACATTCTCCATCCCAATTGACTTTAGCATTCTTCTTTAACAGTTTGAAAAATGGCTTAACAGTTTCTGACAATTGAGAAATAAATCTCCCAACATAATTCAATCTTCCCAATAAGCTTCGGACTTCCTTAACAGTGGAAGGAGGTTTCAAGTCGCATATGGCTTTCACCTTAGAGGGATCTATCTCAATGCCCTTGTTGCTAACCATGAATCCAAGAAGCTTCCCAGACTTTGCCCCGAATATGCATTTTGCGGGGTTAAGCCTCAGCTTGAATTTCCTCAATCGATCAAATAGTTTTCTTAAGACTTCAACATGATCTTCACCTTGTCTTGACTTCGCAATCATATCGTCAACATAAACTTCAATTTCTTTATGCATCATGTCATGGAATAGTGTTACCATGGCTCTTTGGTATGTTGCCCCTACGTTCTTCAAACCAAAGGGCATCACTTTGTAACAAAAGGTTCCCCATGGAGTGATGAAAGAAGTTTTAGTCTTGTCTTCTTCTTTCATCCGGATTTGATTATAACCAAAAAATCCATCCATGAAGGAGAACAATTCAAATCCGGCAGTACTGTCCACTAAGACATCGATGTGTGGTAGAGGAAAATCATCTTTAGGGCTTGCCTTATTTAGATCACGGTAATCAACACATACTCGGACTCGCCCATCCTTTTTCATAACTGGAACTACATTAGCAATCCAATCAGCATAATGGGTGACTTCAATGAAACCAACATTTAAGAGCTTCATGATTTCTTCTTCAATCTTCTTCGACAACTCAGGTTTCGTCCTTCGAGCTTTTGCTTTTTCGGTAAAATATTTGGATCAAGTGGTAATGCATGTTCCACGATCTCGGGATCTAAACCCGGCATATCGGCATATGACCAAGCAAAAACATCTCGGTATTCTTTCAACAGCTCAATTAGTCTATTGGCATCTGCTTGAGAGAGACCTGCCCCAATTTTGGTTTCTTTAGGGTTATCTGAATCTCTAAAATTTATAGTGATTGGCTGTTCAGTGGCAGGAAGTTTGGATTCTTCATGTCTGAGCCATTCCTTTTCAATAATTCGAGGATCATCTTCATTCTCTGAGTCAGAATAATCGGGTTCATCCAAATCCTTTTAATGTGAATCCGAGCCATGCAAATGACTATCGTGATATGCAATGTTATGCCTGAGATGCAATCAAAAAGATGCTTAGTATATATTCATATAAGCAAATGCAATGTATACAAATGTCACGAAAAAATTGTTTTCGAATTCGAGTTTTTTGAATTATTTATTGGGAACTAGTCCTCATGTCATTGGACGTCCTCGCTCCACTTCAAAACATTTTTGAAACTATAGATCGTGTGGAGGATCAGGCCTCAAAGCATCATCATAGGACTGATTTTGGAATCCTCACACGTCTATTAACAAAACATGAGTTTTATTGATATGCGAAAATTGCATTACAAAATATAGCATCTTGGATCTATAGAGTTGGTGATCCAGATTTATTACAGAACAAATGAAATTCCCACGCAGGGGAGAAATGAAGGAAATTCCCTCGTAGGGGAGCACAAAAAAAAACAAAGTACTAAATGCAAGAACTAAAACATCCCTTACTCAGTGGGATTTGCAAGCTCTTTATTATCACTGATGGTGCCAACCATGCCTTCTTCAAATAAGTCCGCGAAGTGATAGACATCAGCTTCTTCCTCTTGTAAGAGCTTAGGTGGGCCAGGAAAGAAATCTTTCAATGGCAGAGGGAAAAGGCGTTTGTAGCTCTTACCCTTGACATTTGGGCCTTCACGCTTGCCATGATCCTTATGCTCGCATTGATATCCCAAGCCTTCACGCTTGTTGATTTTGACAACTTTAATAGGGTCTGACATGCCTTGGCCAAGTTTACCCAAACCCTTCCCAACAGCAAAACCATTCTTAAGCAACTCCTTACTCGACATGAGTGATGCTTTTGAGAAGTGGGGTTTTGTGATGATTGACCCCACGGGCACATGGGTAACTGATATCATCTCAAATGAGTGATAATCTGAATCTCCTTCAATTTCGGGCTCAATAAAAGGTATGGCAGTATTATGGAAAGTCTCCACATCTTTCTCACGTCGAATGGTCACAATTTTCCCATCAATGGGAAGCTTCATCATCTGATGGAGACTAGATGGAATAATTCCTGCCGCGTGGATCCAGGGCCGCCCCAATAGTAAGCTAAAATTGCTTGGGATATCCAACACTTGAAATTTTTGAGTCAAAGTTATAGGGCCAATCGTCAATGGCAAGTCAATTTCCCCTATTGTCTCTTTTCTTACTCCGTCGAAAGCTCGAATAGGAGTGTTTGGAGGAGAAATATTTTCCATCCCTATCCCCAATTTTCGAAGGGTGGATAAAGGGCAAATGTTCAAAGCAGAACCATTATCAATCAAGACTCTTGAAATCCTCATTCCAAGATGTTGAGCGGACACATACAATGCCTTGGTGTGTGCTTGGCCTTCAGGAGGGAGATCTTTCTCAGAGAAAGTAATTTGATCTCTTAGAAGTATTGCACCCACAAATTCCTCTAACTGTAATTCTCCAATGGTCTCAGGCACATGAACTTCATTCAGAATTTTGAGTAGAGCATTTCTATGCTTCTCAGAAGTCTTGAAAAGCTCCAGCAATGAAATTTGTGCAGGCATCTTGCGCAGTTGGTCAATTATTTATGCTTCACTTGTTTTGAAAGTTTGGAGGAGTCGTTCAGCTTCCTCATCAGTGACAGCTTTCTTCTCTATGCCTTCACGTGGTGCATAGACCCAACCTGATCGGGTGACAACATCAATTTCATTTGTATTGTAATTCCATGGGACGGCTTTGGAGTCATAGGTTGGAACGGCTTTAGTATTGGAACATTCTCCAACTTCTCGAGGCAACTCGATCACAATGGGTACAAAACCCACATTAGAGATCTTCATAGTTCCAAGATCGTCAGCTAAAGAATCAACTTCAACAACACCCTTAGCAATTGGACCAGCTTGACAAGGAATTCTTTCATTGGATAGATTGATCACCACAGGCTCTATCATAAGGACGAAATCATCTTCAAACTCCTCTTTCTTTCAGATATTCCTCAATCGTCTTTAGGCTTACTCTTCCATCCTTCAGCCTTTTGTAAAGATCATAAGCAACATTCGGTTTGAGAGTTCATTTTCATAAAAAACAAATACTCGCTTTTAAATCCTCTTTCTTTCAGATATTCCTCAATCGTCTTTAGGCTTACTCTTCCATCCTTCAGCCTTTTGTAAAGATCATAAGCAACATTCGGTTTGAAAGTTCTTACCAGTTGTGCTTCTATGATCACTTCCTCAACATACGGACTTTCTACTTCCCTTTGAGGAGAATCTTCTTCCGTGAGGTCCACTCTTGTAGGACCCTCTGGTTGTCTTTGTGATCCCCTGCTGGCGATTCGAGAAGACTTCCAGGACGACATACTTGGAGAGCAAGCGAAGATTCAACTTGATCGCTTAGAAAGATGGAATCTTTTTGCCGAAAAGGGATGGAACAGAACGATAAATGGAACTTTTAGGGTTTTGAAAGCGAGAGAGAATGAAGATGAATTTTCAAACGAGTAGAGCGAATGAAAGTGACGATTCGAGAGTATAAATAGTGAGAGAGAATAAAACGGGAATATGAATCATCGCCAAAAAGTAAAGATAAAAACTGCTAAAAATAAACTATAACTTCAAAAAAGAAAACTGCCTTTTTGAAAATATAAACTGCCATAATTATATGTCATAAAATGAGTAAGAAGAGATTTTGAAAAATCGAAAAGTAATTACCAAAAATAAAATAAAACAGCGAATACGGGGAAATTAAAATACGTAAAAAGACTAAAAATAGAGAGTCTGATAGTTGTTCAGACTTTACCTCTGAGTCAGAACTCTTTTCAGACTTTACCTTTGCGTCTGAGCACCATCAGACTTTTCGTAGAGTCTGAAACACCTTCAGACCTAGTGTTAAGTCTGAACCGCCTTCAGACTTTAATTTTGAGTCTGATCATCTTCAAATTTTACGATACTCGCCTTGAGCGAATTGATTCAAAGTGAGCCTTTTCTAGGGGCTTTGTGAATATATCTCTAATTGATTCTTTGAATCTACATGCTGAATCACAACTTCACCACTTTGAACATGGTCTCGAATGAAATGATGCTTGATTTCAATGTGCTTTGCTCTTGAATGAAGTATTGGATTCTTTGTGAGGTTGATTGCGCTTGTGTTATCACATTTGATTTCCATATTTGATTCATCAACTCCAAAGTCTCTCAATTGTTGTTGCATCCATAGGATTTGAGAGCAGCAACTTCCAAGAGCTATGTACTCTGCTTCAGCGGTTGAAAGATCCACGATACCCTATTTTCTTGAGAACCAAGACACCATCCTGTTTCCCAATAGTTGACATGTACCTGTAGTGTTTTTTCTATCCACTCTACAACCAGCAAGGTCAGCATCAGAATATCCAAGGAGAGTGAAATCTCCTTGTTTGGAATACCACAGACCTAGCTTAGATGTAGTTGCAACATATTTAATAATAATCTTAACAGCAGTCATATGAGATTATTTAGGATCAGATTGAAATCTAGCACATATGCAAACACTAAATAGAATATCAGGTCTAGATGCTGTAAGGTAAAGAAGTGACCCGATTATACTCCTGTATAATTTTTGGTCTACACTCTTTCCTTCTTCATCTTTATCCAGCTTTGATGAGCTTGACATAGGAGTTTCTGTTTTCTTGCAATTCTCCATTCCAAACTTCTTGATAAGGTCCTTTGCATACTTCTCTTGATGGATAAAAATTCATTCACTTGATTGTTTGACTTGAAGTCCCAAAGAGAAGTTCAATTCTCCCATCATGCTCATCTCAAATTCATTTTGCATACACTTTGAAAAATTCTTGCAAAGCTTTTCATTAGAACAACCAAATATAATATCATCAACATAAATTTGAACAAGTATGAAATCCTTCTCTTCTCTTTTGATAAATAAAGTAGTATCTACTTTACCTTTAGAGAAATCATTTTGAAGTAAGAAGTTACTTAGCCTTTCACACCATGCTCGGGGTGCTTATTTTAAACCATATAAGGCTTTCTTCAGCTTAAAAACAAGGTTTGGCCTTTTAGGATCTTCAAATCCTGGTGGTTGTTCCACATCGACTTCTTCTTGGATAATTCCATTTAGGAATGCACTTTTCACGTCCATTTGGAATAATCTGAAATTTTTAAAACAAGCAAAAGCAAGAAGTAGTCTTATAGCTTCTAACCTTGCCACTGGAGCATATGTTTCATCATAGTCGATGCCTTCTTCTTGTGTGTAGCCTTTTACCACAAGTCTTGCTTTGTTTCTTACCACTTTTCCTTGTTGATCAAGCTTGTTCCTGAAAACCCATTTTGTACCAATAATTGATTTACCTTTTGGTTTAGGAACTAGCTCCCAAACATTGTTGATTTTGAATTGATTCAATTCTTCTTGCATTGCTTCAATCCAGCTTTCATCTTTCAAAGCGTCTTCTATGTTTTCAGGTTCGATCTCAGAAATGAGTGCAAGAACACTAGAAGCTTTACGCCTTTTAGATCTTGTATGAACTCCTTCATCAACGTTGCCAATGATGAGGTCTGCAGGGTGACTTGATTTGTGCTTCCAATTTGTAGTTGGTTTGTCATTTTGATGAAGCTCTTCTTCAGTTGGAACTACTGAATTGGTTTGAGGCTGAGTGTCTGAAACTTGATTTTCTTCAAGAGAATTTGTAGACACTTGGCCAGACTCAAAATCTTCGAGTTGAGTCTGATTTTGAGCTGAGTCTTCAAACTTCACATTCATGGATTCTTCCACAGTTTGAGTCCGTTTGTTGAAGACTCTGAAGGCTTTGCTTGTCATAGAATAACCAAGGAAGATTCCTTTATCTGATTTTTCTTCAAACTTACCAATTCGATCACTAGAATTCTTTAGGATAAAATATTTACAACCAAATACATGAAAATAAGAAACAATAGGTTTCTTACCTTTAAGATTCGTAAGGTGTTTTCTCTAAAATAGGTCTTAGAAAAATTCTATTTATGATATAGCAAGCAGTTGAAGTAGCTTCAGCCCAAAAATGAGGAGAAATATTGCTTTCAATCAAAAGAGTTCTTGCCATTTCTTGCAAAGAACGATTTTTTCTTTCTACAACTCCATTTTGTTGTGGAGTGTATGGAGATGAAAAATTATGTTGAATACCATAGTCATCACAATGTTTAGCAAAATCATGATTCTCAAATTCTCCACCATGGTCAGTTCTAATACTTGAAATTGCATAACCTTTCTCAATTTGGATCTTCTTTGCAAACTTAGTAAAATAATTCAATGCATCAAATTTATTTGCAAGAAAGAATACCCAAGTAAAACGAGAATAATCATCTACTATAATCAAACAATATCTTTTACCTTCAATACTTTGAACTCTAGTTGGCCCGAATAAATCCATATGTAATAGCTGCAAAACACGATTAGTGGATACCTGATTTATAGATTTATAGGAATTTCTAACCTATTTTCCAAGTACACACGGAGTGCATAATTCATGCTTTTGATACTTGAGGTTAGGAAGTCCTCGAACAAGCTTTTGGATGACACTTTTGCAATTTGCTTCTGGTTGACATGTCCAAGCTTCTTATGCCAGAGAATGACTTCATCTTGAATCGATATCAAGCATTGTGGACTTTCAGACTTTACATCTAGCAAATAAATGTTTCCATGTCTTCGTCCAGTAAAGGATTGTGTAAAATCTTTGCTTGTTCTAGAACATATATCTTCTTGAAAGTTGATTTTGTATCCAGCATCGCATAGTTGACTAATACTCAATAGATTGTAGTTCAATCCTTCAACAAGAGAAACATTGTTGATTGTGAGGTTTCCTATCTTCACGGTTCCTTGACCAACAATTTTTCCTTCGTTATTGCCACCGAAAGAAACATTTCCTCCTTTTACATGAGAGAGTTTTGTAAAATAATTTGAGTCTCCCGTCATGTGTCTTGAACATCCACTATCCAAATACCACTTGATTTTCTTCTTCAAGGTGACCTGCATTTAAAAGAAAGACTCATGTCTTCTTTGGTACCCAAATTTTCTTGGGTCCATCATTGTTAGTAGCATAAACAGTCTTTGCCCAGCTCTTCTTAACAGGTCTCCAAACTTTGGGACATTCATTTTCAAAATGTTCTACTTTTACATTTTGAACATGTAAGAGCATTTCTATCAACAGGCTTTACAAAAACCTTTTGGAAATGATTTTTATAAAAAGTTTTTGTTGGCCTACTCTTGATTCTTTCCTTTACCTTTGGAAAATCAATCAAAGGAACGGTTTCATGTGTCATTCCTAGACCAGATTTATTAAAATAAGGTCTTTGAATAGAAAGAATTTTATCCAACTTTTCAAAACCCATTGAAAATTTCTTTGTAACTTTCAACAAGTCTTCTTTCAAGCAATCATTTACTTTTGAAAGTTCATTCTCATTTTCTTTTGAAATAGCAAGAGACTTGTTTATACTTTCAACTTTTTCAATTAAGATTTTTTCTTGTTGTTTCAGTTTGGAATTCTCCCTTTTTAGTTCATAAATCCTTTTAAGAGAGCCTTTAAGACTGAGACAAAGTTCATCAATGTATTTTGATACTTTAGTATGAATTTTTAAATTTCTAACCTTGATACCGCTGTTTGAGTCTGAGTTTGAGTCTGAGTCCGAGTTTGCCATAAGACAGATATTTGCATACTCTTCATCACTCTCCTCACATTCAGTGTCACTCCAAGTTTCAACTTTGAGTGCTTTCTTGAACCTTTCAGATTTTTCTTTCTTTTTCTTCAACAAAGGACAATTGGGTCTAATGTGTCCATTTTTCTTGCATTCAAAGCAAATAACTTCTTTGCTGGTATCTTCTTCTTCATTTGATTTCTTTTGAAATCTTTGATTGTTTTGTCTCTTTCCATTGAATCTCCTGCCTTTTCTATTTAACCTTCTGAATTTTCTAATCAGAAGTGCCAACTCCTCATCATCCAAGTCTTCTTCGAATCAGTAGCATCGTAATCATCATTAGATTTTAAAGCAATTGACTTCTTACCTTTTGTGTCAAATTCCTCATTGAATTGCTCGACTTCATAAGATTGAAGTGTGCCGACCAATTCATCTACTGAAAGAGGCATGATCCTTTGTGTTTCTCTTATAGATGTCTTGACGTGATTCCAATCTTTGGAGAGCCTCTCAATAGTTTATTGACCTTCATAGGTCCTGAGATTGGCTGTCCTTGGTATGCCAAGCCATTTACAATTTCTGTAAATCGGCTAAACATATCCGAGATGGATTCTCCTGGCTTCATTTTGAAGGCTTCATATTGTCCAAGAAGGATGTTGATCTTGGTTTATTTAACTCGATCTGTTCCTTCATAGGTGACATGCAATTTGTCCCAAACTTCTTTGGTTGTTTCACAAAATGAAATTCTATTATACTCAGTAGGAGATAAAGCACAATAGAGAGAATAAATAGCCTTTGCATCAAGGGCTTGTCTTTTGGAATATCGGTTCGAGACATTCCCACTCCTTCGGGTAATTCTTTCCCGTAATTGATGCAACATTTGGAGCAATTTCATTTTCCACTACATCCCATTCCGGAGGATCTTTGGATCTTAGGAATGCCTTCATCTTGTTTTTCCATACGTTGTACTCCTTTCCATCAAAGTAGGGAGGTCTGGTATTGCTTTGCCCTTCAATTAAACCTGGAGCCAAAACACTAGCCAAAGATCTTTTGCTTTAGAAATAATAACACTTCTAATAAATAAGCAGCCAAGCTCTAATACCAATTGAAATAGGCTAGTGAATCAACCTAGAGGGGGGTGAATAGGTTATTGCGGAATTCTTTTGGAATATTTTGCGGTAGAATACGTTAATATCAAAGATATATCAATAACAAATAAAACATGTATTCATAAAGTAAATAGAGTAGGGTAAAAGAGAATTGACACAAGGATTATAGTGGTTCGGCTTATTCCAAGCCTACATCCACTCTCCACGCTGGCAGCCAACTGGCTGTAATCACTATGTAGCAATTGAGAGCTGTTACAGTTCACGAACTAGACTTCTTCAATAGACAGTCTCTCCTACAGCTTGCTGCTGTTTTCGGACTATATGTAAATCTCTTTGATACACAATTTGAACATGAGAGATTTTAGAGATCAAGAGATTTTAGAGATTCTAACATCGAGATTTTTCTACCAAGTCTCTCCTTATTTCCGAGCAACACCGATCCACCTTAAATAGCCTCCGTGCCTCCATACCCGTTAACACTTTCCAAGAATTCATCTAATCAACTCGTTGGACAAAAACAATTTAAGTGATCTTCTTGTCGCCAAAAATGTAAGTAGACAGTAGCTCATCAATCCTGTTCGCCCATACAATCAGGATCTTGAGTTCCCAAAATTAGATCCTTCCAAAAATAAGCTTGATCTTCAACGGATAAAATTCGAAGAATAAATCTTCCAAGCTCACGATCACAGCCAGAGATATTCCATGGTTAAGATTAGGAAATATAATATCCAATATCTTACTTTCCTTAACTATAAAAAATAACCTGTAGCCAACCTGTCAAAATCGCAAACTGTCTTCAAACTTAGATTTGGGTCTTGAAGGTCTTCAGACTGAAACTGAGCCTTGACTGTCTTCAGACGGAAGAACTTCAAACCAAACTTTGGGTCTGACTGTCTTCAGACGGAAAAACCTTTGGGTCTTTGAACTCTTCAGACGTAACCGACTAAGTCTTAGAATCTTCAGACCATACTGTAGAGGCTGTTTTGTCAACTTCAAAACTCCAAGGGATTTTTCTTCAACAATCCTTTCTCCTGTTGACTGAGAAATGGAAATATAAAACAGTATTTTTAAACAAATTTTAGTTTAAAGATGATTGGATGTCACTGATTATGAGATCTCATGTTGGATTGTGACATAGTCATGCAATTTCATATTGTTTAGAAATTGCGGCAATTTCATGTTGTTTAGAAATTGCGTTGATGCAATTTCATGTCGTCAAGAAATTGCATTGAGGACCAATAAGAAATAATGTATATTTTGATCACATGTTGGCACTATTTCTTACTACACTACTAGGCCCATAATCCATGAAAATATAATGCTTATTATATGTGATTATAGAAAATCATGTGTTGTGGTATTTTCTTAACACATTAATCTCCATAGTCCTATACTGAGGTTATATAGGATTGGATTGGTTTTGAGATGCCATTATTGAAATATTATATTTTAAAGTTGTGGCCACATAAAACAAAATTTTCAGTTATGAACCTGATAGTGTCGTTTTTAATATAAAATCTTTTTCAAAATAAAATAAATTAATTAATGTAGCCCAAGTGGGAGAATGTTGGAAATTTCCTATAATATGGGCTTACATTAATTAATTGATTTTCTATTTTAAATAATCGGGTTAATGGATATTCCAATATTTGTTGAACCCTACAGTGATCTGATTAAATTGGGTATTGGCATCCATTGATAACGGGCTTAGTTGAGCAGCAAAGTGTAGGCAATTGTGTTTAACTGAAGCTTGTAATGGGAAGGGCCCAGTTGACACACTATTGATTAGAGTTTGCTAGGTCCCCTCTCTAGCCTATAAAAGGATAGGTTATACCTATCAGTTGCTTTGTCCCATTGAAAGCTGCTATACTGGAATAGGTCATAGAGAGGAAGATCTGGCATTCCAATAGATCCCTGATTATCAGAGTGATATATTTTTCTTCACTTGAAGCGATGGCTCAAATAGGTACGCTTTAATTCCGCTGTATTTAGTGATATCGGTGTTTTACAATCATATATGGATCGGTTTCTTCTTGATTAATTAGTTGTTTATGTAAATAATATTCTACATTAGGCTGATAAGTAATCGCTCAAGTATGGTTTGAAAATTATTAGGGATTAGTGTCGCATAAGGTTCATGAGAAAGGATCAACTCGAGAAGTTATCTTGGAAGAATTAAAGGAGGATAAACAAACCCTTCCTTAAAATCAGAGTTATATGATGCTTACATGTTACAGTATTAACACGACACATGGAAAGATATGTACATTCCATACGATGGGAGGCATATTTACAAAACTAGCGCAAATACAAGGGTCAAGGGAGGAACCGTCAAGAATTAAATTGCTGACATAAGGCGAGAAATAAGCTTCTAGGCTGCCACTCCAACGCCAGGTTCTCCGCACGATATCGAGTCTTTCGGGGAGCTTGAGCTTGGATAGTTGTATTTAGACCCTCACAGTCGTGAGCAAGGCCACTATGGAGTCCTGAAATCGGTGAATATCTTGAGTCAGCAATCCGAAGATGCTTCAACTAGCTCTATTCGTTGCAAAAGATCACCCGAAGATGGGCCGTTTGGGTTGATGCGTCGAAGAAGTGCTGATGACTCTTGCCTGTTGTCATCCAATTGTTCCATCCTAATTGTGAGTTCCTCTTCAAAATCAACCTACTTTAATTCTTTGTGTCGATACTTAGCTTTAGTGCCTCAATAGAAGCAAGCTTGACGCAGTTATCCTGATATACCTCGAGCAGAGTTAATGGAAAAGGATAGATCCCTATATATGTGCTGAAAAGCAAGACATGACACAGAGCTTATTAGAAGATCTAATTTTGACAACAAATAATTAATCTCTCCCATCAGAAGTGGATTGGAAATAATATGTGGATATTCATAAGATAAGATATTGGACAATCTCCTCCATTTTTCCAAATCACAAGAGTCCGTGGGAGATGACAGGACATCAAAAGGAAGAGTAGTGCCATTGTTCTGAAGAGTACCGGTTCTACTCCTACTGCGGCTAGATCGGGAGCGAGAGGACTCGACATGATGTAAAGGCATTCCTGCATTCATGACCATTCGATAAACCAAAAATTTCATGGGAAATGAGCCGAAGGTACAGAATGGATATACTTACCAGAGGAAGAAGGCTGGTCATCATCCCGAGCAATACAGGGATTGCGAAATCGAGGAAGGTGAGCTCTGTTCACCATAGAGAGAATAGCCTCGATACCAACGGCAAATAGAGCATCTCGGTATGAAGTTTGCCAATTCTCGAAGGATGGTGAACTCCGAGCATTCACCTAGAAGCTACAACAACAGGAACCCGTGACCATCTCCTCATCAATGACTTCTTGACATTCAAAGGCCGTGCGAGGATGATAGTGCTTTTGGACAGCAAAAGGGAAATCGATAGAGTATATACAGGGCATAGGAATTTCTTGGGTTGTTCCGAATTGGCTTGCACATTATTGTGAGTGACACACCTTGAATTCGAGAGAGAACTTGCCATCACGAGAGAAGTATAATGGCAGATCCACAGAAGTGAAAGCATGCCTCCATAGGTATTCATCGTCTGGATACCTATCACAACTCTGGGAATCGATTTGAGGATGGGTACAAACCAGAATAAAAGCTATGATTGAAAGCCATTGAGTCTTCCTGAGTCGAAAGGAAATATTCTAGGACAAAGGTGAAAGGCTTCATGTTCATGTTCCTACATTTTGATATGTATATATTATGGCTGACGAAATGCTTAAAATATTTAAGAACTCAACAAACTTCTAGGTGTCTAGTATCGACCATCCTTAGTACTACATAATAGCAGACCTAAATCGGTGTGGAGTGCACCTAGATAGTTGTGCCGACCATTGATAGGAATGTGTCTAGTCACTTTCCTCTTAATCAAGTGTTGTGGTGATGGTCCATTTGCACTCTTAAGTCGTCGCTAAAATAAATGATGATTAAGTAGTATATAGAATCATATTCGTGAAGATGTAGAATCTTCTCCACTGACGAATACTCTAAAACGACATTTGGCTTGCCTCAAAATATTATTCTTATTATTTTATCAATGATCACTTTTGCCACAAAATTATATCACTAATGCGTGTATGTATGTATAGATAATCTTTCTTTCTTTTCTTTTTTTCCCATTTTTGTACGTGAGCACAATGCAAAGGAGTTCTTCTTTGCTCTAGCTCTTCCCTTAGTTTCTCCTTCAAATCCCAAAAGGAAATTAAAGTGTCTTCTCTCTGTTGCTCCTACTTTATTCTTAAAAACATCAAAGAGCAACGAAACTATAATATGATATATAGTGCCATTTTGTAGGTATGGTAGCATTTTCTTTTGTTATGGTAAAAGACATGGTAAGTTATCCCCATGAACGCTGCCAAGATTTTTCTTCTTGCATGTCTTCGTCTAAATTATAAATAGTAGTTTTATAAGTCTTAGTTTGAGGGGTTTGCATCTAAAGTCTTTGGATGCGAATTGGTCTACTGTACTCACTTATCAACTCTAGATATGGACATCCTCCTGTGATATCTAAATTAACTTGATAAAATTGAAAGTTCAGAATAATCTGCAAGAAAATTAAGATTTCATGACATTTTAATACACAAATGAGAGACTATATTCCACTTATAAAATTGGAAGTTCGTAACATTTTTAATGATAAGTGGAAAGTATGAGAATCTCTAGAATATTAGGCTAAAGAGATTTGGAAGATTTATTTTTCCAAAAGAAAATTTTAAAAGAAAATGAGAACTATCTAGATTTCCGCACTTGTACAATATTTATGTTCATAAATCATGTTAAGCTATGATTTGGCCATATTACTTAATATTGATTTTAGTATACTTATTAACGTCACTCGTAAATAAACCATGACTTTTTCTTTTTTTTTGTCAAACTTAAAAAGATGGGGAGTGCATTCTTACTTTGTAGAATTTTACATCTTTTTTGAACAACATTGAAAAAGAAAAATTCACATATTGCTAGCAATTTTAATAAAAAGCACCGTTAATTAGAATATTTTACATGAAATGGTGAAAGCACGTCATCTTACAAATTCCCATGGAGGATCCATGGAAGATATTGAAATTGTAGTCTTGAATCATTTGACAAACGTTGCTAAGCAATAAAGAAAAGGATTAATATCACAAAAAAGTCTAAATTGGTACAAATTTATTTTAAACTAATTTGTTGACTTCAAAAAACCTCAAATTGATACACCTGTGATAAACTTACCCTTCATTAGTTTATGTTAAATTTCACCATTAAGTTACTGAGTTGAACAACAAGTCAGTTAACGGATGTGCCAATTTGATCTGTGGTCTTTTGTGATATTAATTCCATTTAATAGAAATTAACAGAGTAAATTTGTTACAAATATACCGGTTTAGAATTTTTTGGTCAAAATTTAATTTGGGGTAAATTTATCATATATGCACTGATTTGGGGTTTTTTATAATTAAAAATTAATTTGGGGTAAATTAACATATGGGTACCAATTTGAAATTTTTTGTAGTATTAATCCTAAAGAAAATCATTTATCAAATTGTGGTGAGAAGAATCATTTATCAAGCAAACTATCAAAATAATCAACAACATGGGGCATCCCCAACCGCGTGAATAGTTTGGAGTTTTTTTGTAGTAGAAAAATTAGTTTGCATAAATTTGTCATAGGTGAACCAACTTGAGATTTTTTATGGTATTTTATCATTTAATAATCTCACTTGTAGTTCTTCAATTCATTTGAATTATCCAATTGAATTCTCATATTCCTAACATCTAAGTGTATGACCTAAGATTTTATATTGTTAAAATGACCATCATCCCACTGCCATAAAAAAAAAAAAAAAAAAAAAAAAAAAAAAAAAAAGCCCACCACCTAAAATGAACATTGGCAAAATTTAATAATCTTATTTGACTTTATTTTTACTTCTCCTATTAATCCACAATATGAATTATCATTTAAAAATTAATTGGCATTGACATAATTTATTACCTTTTATAAGATGCACCTCCACTTTATATTTTTCTATATTTATAAATCTATAAATATATATTAAAATTTTGCATTTAAAGAAAATTATTAGAGATGGACTATTTGAGGAAAAATTAGAAACAAAAAATTCATATAAAGAAAATAGGGAGATTGTAAAGAGGAGAGGGGGAATGGAGATAGAGATGGATTACATACATTTGACTAGTACATGAGTTCGGCTTTGGGCCCAGTGGAAAAGAGTTACAACCAAGATGAAGAATAGAACCATCCGAATATTTCTTGTTCAAAGAGCAAAATTAATCCTAAGACAAAGTTTAGTCCAAGTGTCTAGGAGCTTAACTTCCTTCAACCAAGCCTCTACTTGGATCCATACCTAGCCTGGATCTTTTGCAGTTCCTTGAGGGCTTCAGCCACATCCATCCGATCCTGTGGTAACTCCATCGAGCACGCAACTCCAATCCTTAGGATGGAGGAGATGCATCCTCTCATCCTCTCAATGTCATTCTCACTTTCTCCATTAAAAATGGCCGAGTCCACGATCTCCATCACTCGGTCTAGCAGAGCCACCTTGACAAAGTTGTGGAGATTTAAATGGTCCTTGAAAGTCTTTTCTGTAGGTCTCCTCCCAGTTAACATTTCCAATAAAAGAATACCGTAGCTGTACATATCGCCTTGTGTGGATACCATATCCCCCATGCCATACTCTAAAATAGAAGCAATATACAATGAAAATAAAGATTTTATCTAAAAGTCAACACAAACAAAACTTAGACAATTAATGAGAAAATTTTCTTACCAGGAGGGACATAACCTATAGTACCCCTCACTACCACTGAGCTACGACTATCGTCAATGTCCATGGTGTCTATTTTTGCAGGGAAGCTAATCGTCGCCAGCCCAAAATCCCCAACTCGTCCCATCATCTCGTTGTCGAGAAGGACGTTACTTAGCTTCAAATCTCCGTGTACAATCTTTGGGCTACAGGCCTCGTGAAGATATTCGATTGCGAAAGTTATGTCAATGGCAATGTCTCACCTTTGCATTAGTCCCAAATGTCTGAGGCTCTAAAGAGCTCCTTATAAGAGACTAGCGAAAATTTGTGTTCAAATGGAAGTTCAATCGAAGAGGTATTCTTTTTCAACTTCTTTCTCCGATACCAAAAGATAAACAGGCAAAGACACAAAATGAAGCATGACAAGACGGTCGCCACTATGGTGATTACTCTAACTTTGTTGGTGCAAGAAGGAAGGTTTAGTTCTGCAATACCTCCATAGAGATTCCTATTCTCAAAGATGGACACTGCACTAGCATTGAGAAATACTCCCTGCTTTGGAACTTCTCCTTCAAGCTTATTTGAAGATAGATTCAAGTGCTTTAGATCTGTAAGTTGAGTGAGAAAGCTTGGGATTTCACCAGATAAGTTGTTATGGGAAACTTCCAACTCTTGTAAGCCTCGTAATGTGCTTAAATCCAGAGGAATTTCACCATGAAAGGAATTGAATGCTAAGCTGAGCCGCCCCAATACTAAGCACTTGCCAATGGAGCTAGGAATCGGTCCCATCAGCTTATTGTAAGATAGATCCAGTTCGCCAAGATTAATCAAGGACCCAACTTGAGACGGGAGAGATCCGCTCAACTGGTTATGTGCCAAGCTGAAGATAATCGAAATGGTAAAAGGGCCAAGAACCTCCCCTGGGATCGAACCACTCAAATTATTATTGGAAAGCTCGAGCTCAATTAGCTGCCTGCAATTACCAAGACTCTGCGGTATTTGCCCGTAGAAGTTGTTGAACGGTAGGTAAAAGCGATTCAATAAAGTCAAATTGCCGATCGATGACGGAATCTCTCCTGTTAGCATGTTTTCGCTTAAGTACAATTCACGCAAGTTATGGAGTGCTCCAATACAAGAAGGAACATGACCACCAAGCGAATTGTTTGATAAGGCAAGAAAAGACAAGTTGAAAAGATTGCCAATACCTGGAGGAATGATTTCGTACATTGTGTTGGACGGCATAGAAATTAACCTAACGCCACTGGAAAGATTGCCAATGGAATCCGGCAATAGACTTCCAAGAAAATTGTGGTCCAACGAAATAACTTTCAGCCTTGAACAATTAGTCAAATGGGGTAATGAAACTGAAGTCATCTTAGAACTCATTAAAAGTAAGGGATATTACTCTAAGAGCTTTCAGCCTTCCAAGATTTGCAGGCATCGGTTCGTGAAAACTGTTAAAGTCATAGTAGATGTATTGAAGGCTGGAGGCATTCGATATGGACGGAGGTATAACCCCAGTAAACAAATTACTATGAAAATCAAGAAAAAGGAGAGAAGGAAGAGTATCGCCGATATAAGGGGGAATGCTCCCTCTCAATTGATTGTTATTGACGCAGAAAAAGAACATGCTGGAGATGTTGAAATTGCCGGAGGGATCTCGCCGATGAGTTGGTTATACGCCAATTGAACAATACTCAAACCATGAAGCTTGGACAATGTCTTGGGAATCTCTCCTTGCAACCCATTTTCCACAAGTGAAAGCTTGTAAAGTTGGGAGAGATTTCCAATAGAATGAGGAATAGATCCTGCAAGACTATTTAAAGCCAAACCTAAAGCTTGAAACTTTGACAAAGAGCCGAGCTCATCAGGAATTTTGCCCACAAGTTGGTTATCAATAAGATTTAAATCCTCAAGGTTTGAGCACTGAGAAAGATTGGTGGGCATTTGTCCACCGAAAGAGTTGTTACTAAGGATGAGATGACGAAGGCGAAATAAGTGGCCAATGCTTTGTGGAATTTCACCGCGAAAGCTATTATTCTGTAGAACAAGGCTTCTCAAGAAAGAGAGGTTTCCAACATGAGGTGATAGAAGACCCCCCAAGCCTTTCGACATTAGGTTGAGGGACACAACTCTTTCGGGATGCCGACCACCACATATCACACCTTGCCACTCACAGTGATGAAATGAGTCATTCCACGAGCTCAAAGTTCCAAGCGGATCCTCATCCACACTATGTTTAAAGTAGATTAAAGTGACCCAATCCGTCTGGTTGGTTTGCATCGTTGGACTCGTCCATAATGGGAGCTGGGCATAGAAAAATAGGAACATAGTCGCCATATGCTTTTCCATTGTGAGTGGGTTCTATGACCTAACAAGCTGCAAGCAAAGTCTCTTCTAAATTGAATTAAAGAAGAAATGAAGACCTTCATAAGCATATGCATATCCATTGATCAAAAGACACCTTTTTACACGGCAAAACCCAACCCAATATGCAAGTTTAACCCAAACCAAGAGTTGGACTTTAAAAGTATTGCAAATTGGTTGTACCAAGGAAAGGGACACACACACTTATGTCAAAATGGAGGATTTGACAGCTACCCAATGACAACCTGGAAAGCCATGCCGCGAAGAAAGGAAATCAAGAACGGATGTGGTCCTTGATTTCTGACATGAGGTGATAGAAGACCCCCCAAGCCTTTCGACATGAGGTTGAGGGACACAACTCTTTTGGGATGTCGTCCACCATATATCACACCTTGCCACTCACAGTGATGAAATGAGTCATTCCACGAGCTCAAAGTTCCAAGCAGATCCTCATCCACACTGTGTTTAAAGTAGATTAAAGTGACCCAATATGTCTAGTTGGTTTGCATCGTTGGACTCGTCCATAATGGGAGTTGGGCATAGAAAAATAGGAACATAATCGCCATATGCTTTTCCATTGTGAGTGGGTTCTATGGCCTAACAAGCTGCAAGCAAAGTCTCTTCCAAATTGAATTAAAGAAGAAATGAAGACCTTCATATGCATATGCATATCCATTGATCAAAAGACACCTCTTTACATGGCGAAACCCGACCCAATATGCAAGTTTAACCCAAACAAAGAGTTGGACTTTAAAAGTATTGCAAATTGGTTGTACCAAGGAAAGGGACACACACACTTACGTCAAAATGGAGGATTTGACAGCTACCTAATGACAGCCTGGAAAGCCGTGCCGCGAAGAAAGGTAATCAAGAACGGACGTGGTCCTTGATTTTCGACCTTTTCAAAGAGAGCTCCTATTTGTTCACGGGCAAAGCGTGTAATTTGTGCTGTGAGTTTTTTACAACTAAATTGTTAAAACATTGGGTTCAGGCTTAGTTTAGACATGGGAAACACTCGAGCATATTGAGTGATTGTAATACCGATTCTCCAATTATAGCAAATTTTTATTACTAGCTTTCCCCATAAATATAGGCACCAACACTCGGACTGAATTACATAAATCTTTTAATCATTTATTATTCCTCATTTATTTTTTTTGGTAATTTTCCACTTACTTAAATACAAAATCCTTATTAGCTTCCCCGTTTGTTAATTTTACCACGAGGGTTACTCCTCACCTATAATGAAAAGGAAATAAAGCAAAAACGCAAACAAGGAGATGATGGGTGGGTCATCCTAATGTGGAAAATAAGTCCCACCAATGCTTTTTTGTGTCTTTTTTATGTTGCTGGCAAGATTTTTAATCAAAAGATTCCCTGACTTCTCTCGTACTACAAAGAGTTTCTTTTCAAAGTTAAATTTCTTGAAAGTTCGTCACTTGAATCCTATCACTCTTGTTCCAATTACAATTCATCTGGCTAGAACCCCTATGCCAAGCTCGAACCCAAGGCTAAGAGGGCCGGTTTATGTGGGCCAGCACAACTCAATTATCATGCTTAGATAGGGGTTTTATAAATATACATGTTAGGAAAAGCAAGATGCTGAAATTCAAGTCTGTTTGGCCGTTTGAAACCAAAGAGTTTGCAAAGTAATGCACGAGTATATGAGTCAGATTCAGATTTTGTGGGAGAAGGGGAATTTCGATGTGCAATTGCCGGTGTGGTACAAAAACTGAAGTTATGGTCCTGGTGATGAATAAAGAATACGTGATGCAAAGTACTTTGTTAGAAACTAAACAAAGAGAAAGAAAGACATTCTAGAACTTGGTGGAGAATAAAGAATGTTAGCTTTGATCTTGAAGTCAAGCTTCCAGTGGAAACTCAACAACGTTGTACAATCGTGGCCGGCGAGCATGATGACCTCCACGAGAAGTTTTCATTTCTTTTACCCTACTTTAAACTTTTCTTTTTAGGTTCTCTTGATTTGATTACCAAAGCCATCGTAGGATAGTCTCCAATATTGGTAAACTAAGGCAAGACATCAATAGTGCTAGACACTGTTGAAGGCTAAGGGATTTCGATGAACACCGATTGAGTTTAGTCGAAGGCCCACTTGTGTAAATAAAGATGGTTCAACCCCTTCCACTATATGGGAGTAAATTACGCACAACTCTGAATTTTGGGGTAATACAAATTTGCCTCCGATTTTTCACTTGTTATACAATAACGTCTAAACTTTTATTTTGTTCAAGCAATTAACTCTTCATTATATTGTTATTAGCATGCACATGCTTGTGAATTTTAAGGGGTAAAAATATAAATTTTATCTCATTCTTTTTCTAAGGAAGCCTCTTTTTCTAAAAGACTGAAAAATATATAAAAATGGAAGAGAAATAAATTACCTAAAATAATAATAATCAAAATAATAAACATCGATAATCATATATAATGTTGAGAATTTTTCAAAATTAAATAAATGTAGCCACCTTATTATAACTAAATAAGATATTTTAATAAATAAATACAAATTCATTAGAATGGGAAAAAGGCATCTATAACTAAAAGATCAAATAAAAATATTGCTTAATCACTATATATGTTTAAAGGGTAAATTACTGTAAAAATTATTGATTAACAAAAATATTTACAAGGAGGACGATCAATCCCTTGCAAATCTATCTCTTTAAGAGGCAATTTTTCAAGAAGAGCTTTTAGCATCTTGAGTTCAAAAATGCCCTTTGCATTGATAGTTATCCAAAATTTTCTAAATCGTTTTGGCTTTTAGATAAGTTTTAAAATTGGAACCTCCTCGGATGCAACGGCACATATAACTTGCTTCAGTTTTGGCTCATACACAAGTTTTTAGGTCCGCAACGTATTGTGTAACGAGGCATAGCTTTTTTTGAGAAAGCTACTCTCATCTAATTATCTTAAAAAGCAACTTGTGTCATTTTGCTGGTCCTATGTGTTTGCTTTTGTGAGTTCGGGCTTGTATTATATCTTTCCTTCTTAATCAGTTCTTTGCCTTATATTTCTTATTCAATTGTTGGACGCATCAAAGAGCAACCAAAAGCATCTGATCCATTCATTAAACACATGAACTCATATTCTAGTGGAGTTATTTGCCAAATTTACGATATGGCCACCTTGATGCGTTATTTGGATTGTGCCTCAATTTTCAATTTACGCTTCATATTCTTATCGCAGGATTTCGAACGACCACCTTACCCTACTCAATTTGATTAATAACAAAACACTGTAAGTGAGTCAGCTTCATTACTAAACTAAGTAGATCACCGAGTCAACAAGCAATTCACCGCCTCAATCAAAGTCCGGACATGCTAGCATAATAAACCAAGCGGATGTCATGAAAAAAATGCATAATATATGCTAATCACTAGAGGTGAGAAAATGGATGATGACCCCATATTGTAATTCAGATTCAATGACCTGGGAATAACATGAGTTGTTAGCTATCTGTGATAAGAGGGAGGTCTAAAACTTTTTTTTTTTTTTTTTTTTTAATCTCAAACCACTCTTAAATGTGGTGCGACACAAACATGGACATCACCTGTACTTAGTTCACTAATCAGAGATATGATCAGAAGAAATCAAGAACGGACCTCACTAAAAGAGTGCACCATTTCATGGCATTTATAATAACAATGAAAACAATAATAAATAATAATAATTTGTACGCCCTTCATGCAATTGGTCGGCTAAATGTGCTTTGAGTCATGGTGTAAACCAAGAGTTCATGTACTAGATCTTACAAGGAACTTCTGATACCCTCAACAGTTTCATCGTATTTTTGCCATTGGATCTTCCTTTCGTAACACACACACACACACACACAGACGGAAGAAAGAAAACATCATAAGCCAGAAAAACTTTCCGAGGAATGCTCTCGCTCTATTCGTTCTTAAAAATATTTAAACGTCTAGCATCACATTTAAATTGTTTTAATGCCTTATCGAAAAAAAAGAAAAAGAAAAAACAGTCAGTATCTCTTAGCAAATCCCTCAAGTTAGCACATGGATTACATAATCCATTGCATAGACAATCCATTAAATCAGCTATTGAGGAATTTAATTATTGTAATTAGCGTGTGATATCGCATACGTGTGGATAAGGAGAGTAGCTAAGCTAAGCTCTTAGAATAGATCAGAGGGATAAATAATTAACTTGATGCTATGGACTGCTTATTTTGTTCTTCCGTTATAAAATGGAAGTTTAGTGGAGTAATGTGTAACAAATGAAAGTTTAGAAGGAACCTTGTATTACCCCTTAAATTAGGGTAATTTTTGTGTAATTTTCCCATACATTTATTATGTGATGCCCAATTTCTAAAACATTATTCGCAAGGTGATAGGGTAGGGTGGATTTAGAAAATTAGGTGTAGAAATATGAGAAGCCAAACTTATATTCTAACTATGCATCTCAACTTTTCCATCAAAGTCACCAAGGAACCACATAATATAAGGTCCATGATTAGTGTGAGACCATTACAATGTTGGCCCGACAAAAATCGATGGACATCCGACTTCACAGCCTTGAGTAAGGACATTCATAAAAATCACAATTTCTTAGTCCTAGCCGCATGGAACAGGTGATGTTTTCCCGCAGTGGATCCAAACCTGTAGAACAGCAAACATCCTTCAACAAACAACTCTCACCGGCGAATGTTCTCTTACGAATTTGCGTTAGCAAGGCAAGACTGTCACGTCATTTCTCGAATCAAATAGAAACTGCAAATTGTCATTTCCGCCACCTTCAATTTATACACTCCGCGATGCACGCACAATAACCGTTCAATCATAGAGCTTTACCTCAAAGCAAAAAGGAGAGTCATGATGCGTCACTGCTTCATGCAATGGCTGTTTTTCAGCAAGATTGAATAGCAGCAACCTGTTTAGCATGACAATAAGTGAAGGAGATTAACTTCTGTTCTTTCCATCACTATTTATGCTGGCCTCAGCACCGGATAACTGAAGCTTACCGCATTCTCTCGCCCCACAATTCTGAGAAAGAAAATATAGTTAGACATGTATCAAACGTGCAACATCATCAACGACAAAGAAATGACAAGAGCAACATCCAAAGGCAGGGAACTATATAAATTGAAAGATAAATACCTAAAAGGAAACTAATAATCTTCTCCAAGGGTGATGATTGACAGAAAATGAGATGTGTTGACACCTAAATTTTGGCAACCCATTTAGTCATTTATCACGTTAAAAATTAGGGATTAATTTCTAACCCCTAAGCAAAAATATTAGAGTTAAGTTGCATAGCATATAGTTTTAGGAGCATTTTTTTTTTATTTGCATTGGACCGGCGACGGATGGGTTCGACTTAATGGTTCAGAGCTTTAATTTGACGAGTTGGACTGAGCTCATGAAGAGAGCAAATTAGCCCAAGCCCGTTATTTTTTTAATGACAGAAAATTATCTTGTGAGAAATGGAGATTTCATATTTTCAGTGATATGATGGTGGATTTTTCAATATCCTCGGGGAGATTTTACGAGCTCATCTTTGTAAGATTTCAAATTTGAGAAAAATCCTATTGCAATTTTGAATCTTTGGCAATGTGTGATAAAATCGGTGGAGAATATTCATTTTTGCAAAGGAAATTCAGAAGAGATGTCGAAAATTAAAAAAAAAAAAAAAAAAAAACTATTACATTCGGGAAAAATCTTTGTGGACGTTGATTTAAAACTATAGTCCGCTCACCTATAAATAGGTTGCTACACTACACAAGAGAGGGGGGGCCACACATATTGGTACATACGGCCACATTGAGAGACGAGAGAGAGAGAGAGAGAGGGAGGGATCCAATAGAAAATAGAAACCCAAGTTCTTTATGCTCTTTCAGTCCCAACTCTGGAATTGCTCTATCACCGCCTCCCAAGATCCATTAATCATCACTGTTTCTGCCATACTTTCATTTCCACGTTGCTCCTGCAATTACCGGTGCCTCCTTGCCGTGAGTCCCAGCAAATTTAGTAAGGCCATTCCTTTTAGCCAACAAATTTTCAGCATGCAATAGCCATGATGAAGCCGCCGTCACCTCGCATCACTGCTGCTCGTCCTTATCGGAGCTGCCGAACGCACGATAGCAGGGGGCCACGCGATTGATGCACATGGCCATTGCCATATAAAAAGGCGGCAGCTCAAGAGGGGAAGAATTATAAACGAAGGAGGTCTTCAAGGTCTTGAGCCGGCGGTGCTTGCAAGGCTTACTCTGAAATCAACGTTCTGCACTTTGGAGGGCACACACCTGAGGTCTTCGTGGAGCACTATAGACTTTTCAACTCTCAAACACATAGACACGTCCGCAAGCGAAGAGACATCTTTGAGGATTGCTTCGCTTGATGGCGCAGTGTTAGATTTTTGTGAAACCATTGCTAATTGGGGAGGCAAATAGGGGCCTGGAAGATTTGAACTCAGGACCTACTTGCTCTGATACCATGTTAGATTTTTGTGAAACCATTGCCAACTGTTCTAAAAGCTTAAGCTGTTAGATGGAGGCGTGGTTTATTATTTAAACATTCTAACACGCAGTCACGAGCGGTTTCCCTGGTCTCGTCGTAACAACGATCAGGCAGTCTTCCTGCCCCAGTCGCGAGCCTCCCTCCCGTTGCCATCAGCTCAGCGACAAATCAGTTCAACACTTCCCGCGGTGGTCGTGCAATTTCGACAAACAATGATTCTGGTTATGCTCACTGTGACCAGACCAACCATCAAGTGATCCCAATAGCATCCTGGCACCGAGTAACACTCCGGAGGTTCCCAAGTCGTACGTGTTGGTCTCTTTGCAGGATTCGAAATCCATTGTCCATCACCAATCCAAGAAGTCGCCCGTGATCTCCTCCTCTCTCTAGGACCCCGAGCTTCGTGCCTGTGTAACCACCGCCGTTTGTAAGCCATCGCCGATGCCATCATCTGACGAGTCTAAATTTGGGAACGATATCGCGAGATAGGTAAAGATATTATCAAAATTCAATTTGATTATTTCTTTACTTAATTCGTTGATATTGTGATCGAATTCAAATCTTTGAATGATATATCTTATCCGAATTTTTCTGAAGAACCTTTTAAATAGTGATTAATCTATAATTTCATAACGGGCATATGTTGACAGTTCGATTTTTACTCCCGAAATCTGACTCGCAATTGCACGGAATAATGTGACTGCCATTAACCAACTTGAGCAATCCCCTCCCGTACAAAGCTGCAGCTTCCTTCATCTTTCTCTCTCCCGCACCAACAATGACGGGGATCATCAGATCCTCGAAAGCTCGCCGGACAGGAGCCAACGGAACCAAATTCCAAACAACGAAAAGAGTTCGATCCTGAATCCACGCGGAAGTCTTCTACTTGTTTACTGGTCTTTGCTCTCAGAGTGGAGCCAGTGGGTGCTAGCTTTTTTGGGTTGGATTCCCATCTCTGTCCTCATCGGCCGCCCAGCATAGCTTCGAGCTCCAAGCCTGCGATGCCACCATCGCTTGGATCGAGGCTCGTTAGAGGTAGAGGTCAATCTCGATCCGAGGCTGCGAGGACCTGGGGACAACCTCCTTTGCCAGTCCCGGTACCTTTGCACATGTGTAAAAGGCAAAGTGATAACGAAAAGAAAAAAAAAAAAAAAAGAGGAAAGGAAGACGGGCCATCCTAATGCGAAGAAACTATTTTTCCTTCCTATTTTGCCCCTTCCAAACAGCAAATCGGACCGGTAATCAAACAGCTATAATGAACGTAAGAACTCTGTTCAAATGAAATCATCACCTAGCCAGCATATCAATTCCAATCATTCAACTACATCAGAAGAAAAAAAAAAAAGAGAGAGAAAAGACGACAAATGCCTCAATGCATCCGAATTATCCTCGTTCCCTTCCTCAACACAATACAGGTAGCCACAAATCGATTCCGATTCACACAAAGATCTTTCCTCTTTCAGAGACATTAGAATTCAAAGCATCCACCACAAAGCAGTAGAGAACTCAAACGAGGATGGTTCAACTAACGACGAACTTTCAATCCGAACTCGTGATCCTCAACCAAGTGAAGATGGAGCAGTTTGCTGCAGGTGGACTTTTAAGGGTTTTTAGCTTTTATGTATCCTAGGATTGCTCATTATATATTCATTCCATTATTCATTTTAATTAGAAGCATGCATTAAATTTGACCAGAATTGGTATAAATTTGACCCCAAAGACAGTTTATTTGAGTCGGGGGCTTGTCCTTGATTCGTCGATGCTGGTGCACCTTTCATCAAGCACAGTTTTTGAAGGAAAAGTTTATGGAGAGGCCATGAACTAGAGAGATATTTGGTTCTGTTACATTCAATTGTTGATATTTTGGCAGTTTTCTAGTCAATCCTTGCAATACTTAGTGATTCCAGTAGTCTTTTACACCAGCAGCAAGTGTATCCCTCATTAGTGCTGCCTGTCGTGTTTCTTTTTTGCAAAAGCATTTTGTAGAATCTTTAGCTAACATTCTCTGTACAGTCAGCCCACCCCCTCTATCAAATCAGAAAGAAAAAAGAAATGAAGAGAGATTGACCATGATTAATTGGTTTTGGTAAGAATTTGCTTGATGCTTTAAGAGCCTGTTCTCCTCAGATATCCTTGTAATCATCTGCAGACTGTAACTTTGAACAGCAGAATGACTAATCATCATGTGACATGCCTTTTATCTTCTTACTTGTACATAGGGCGATGCGTCTCTGAAGCTTATGCCCTTTTTTTCACTTCTTGAGCATTCTCTTTATTTGACCTGTAGCTTTTAGATTATGTATTAAGCTTATATTGTTCATCATTTTCTAGCACAAGCGAGTTCCCTTTTGGATTGCTTATAACTTATGTGAAGGGATGAAACGTGGAACTTGATGAAGCACTGGTATCAGCGTTGGGCCAGTTCAGACTGTAAGATGATGGTCCTCAACTCGATACATGGCGGCACACTCGACTGCAATTTCAAGTTCTTTTTCACAAAACAGACTTGTCTTACAAGCATGCCATAGTGGAATGGAAGTCCTACCCATCTGATTATAATGAAGAGCTAGACAAGAAAGTGAGTTAAGTTGGCCTCCCAGTGTCATGACGTTTACTACGAGTTTGGTGCTTCAGGGATAGTCTGTCTCTGTTTTTTTTTTTTTTTTTTTTTTTTTTTTTTTTTTGCGAATAAGATGATAACTCGGCTTTCATTGATGTATTTGTGGACAATTTTAGACTGAAATCGAATCCAGTGTGCGATTTTTCCGATATTTGATTGCAAAACAAATAGAAACTTAGCAAGCAGACCATTTTTGAAATTTGGAGCACAATTTTAGTCAGTGATCCAAACTACTTGCCTTAATACGTGGCCCCTCGATTTCGAAGGTTTTAGTTTTTGTCATGTACTTGTGTTTATATTCCCCATGATTCAAGGCGCATGAATCTTATATATATTAAGATGGAAGGGGCGTGGCTAGTAAATCGGTGAAGTGGCTTCTCGATGAACTTGCAATGATTTTTTATGTTTTATTTCTTAACTTAGCATTCTATTGCTTTTTACCTAACCCAAAATCACTATTACTATGTGGAAAAAATTATTTTAAAATAAATTAAATAGAGTCGCGCTTTTTCCACCCGTCATGGCTAAAACACTCCCCAGTGTTCCGACAATATTGGGTCCTACCTTTTTAAGCATCCTTTGACTGCCATTCCACAAAAAGTATTTCCTCTTGTTATTTGTTTCCCGTTTGTTTTCTACTCTCTTTTTGTGAGACCCACTTTCTTCTTCTCCTCCTCCTCCTCTTCTGTAGTTCTCTCTTCGTTGTCTCTTAATTTCGGTCATGGTTTTAGCCATGGTGGTATCTGACTGATATGAGACCTCTTTCTCAGCAATCAAAGTGGCGACACTCTCTCATTCAACATAAAAAGAACACAAAAACTTCTCTATCGAAAATTCCCGTCAGAATCGAGTTCAAAAATCACTGCCCACATCATCGGTTCCAAGTGCATTCATCGCGAGCGCAAGCTTCAGTGCTTCAACCGATCTACCGATCGACCTCCCGATCTCGAGCAGCTCCCGACCTCGCCTCTCTCCTCAAGCTTCCTCATCTTCGTTGCCAAGAACGCCTCCCTCTCCAGCTTCTTCCTCATTTGGTTGTCACAGAGAGTTCCTCGGCTGGAGAGGCTTTCGGCCAGAACTCGTCTTCCCGGCCGGTGAAAAGTTGCAGCGCTTTACATCTTCACCTCTCCACTATGGCCATGAGCAACACGTCTGCCAACATCAGTCATCACCATCATCATTGTTGATGTTCATTAACCTCCCTGGTCTTGTCGAAACTGTCTTCCTTCTTAGCCTTCGCTTCGAAGCTCTGACCATCGCCATTGCTGTTGCCTTGAGAATCGCCAAAAGAAGGGCCTCTGCTACACAGGCACGGCGACGGCGAGGGCTTTGCCTTTATTTTCTTCATTTATTTGGGTGTTGCTCCAGTTGCCGGAGAGCCTTCGGTCGGAACAGGCCAGGATCAAGAGAGCAAAGCCTGTGAGCCTCAGCACCGCCACCGGGCCTTAAAGCAAGTACGGCATAAGAGAGTACCAAAGGCGTGCAAAGGACATTTTTGATCTTCTATGACCTTTTTCAGGCTTTAAATTGGTGCAAAAATCATTTTCTTTACAACGTATTGTATTTATTAATAGCTCAATTCAAAGTTCTTATACATCGCTACTTTATGTCCTACATTACATAGAACACGTATATATTAATTATTAATCTTTATTTTACTCTAAATTTCATGAACAGGTATTGGTCATTTCATTACTAAGGATGTTGAAGTAATGAATGGAAATGAGGAGAATGACATACCTAAAGAAAAGTAGGACTCACGAGAAAAGAGAGAAGAAAACAAATGGTACACCACATAATGAAATGCTTTAAAGAAGGTGGGATGCACAAATCTTAGTATTGTCAAAACGAAGTGTTTTAGCCACGGTGAGAGTGGAAAAAATGCGACCCCAAAATTTTTCCTTTTGCTTTTATCTTCAAATTAGAAAGTATGTAATCGGTGATATTCTTCTTACTTACCGTGATTCTCTAGCTAAATAATAAAGCCCGACTAATTAACAAGGTAAAAAATAATTGATGTAATAGGAAGCTAGCCACCATAAGAACATTAGCTTTAATTATAACTACATCTTTCTCCTTTTTAAACGTGCATAACTCTTTTCGCTTTCGGCATAATAACAAAGTCATTTTGTGCATATCTTATGTTATTTTGATACATCACCTTTACCCAAGTTCAAGAAGTTATGATGCTTCATCATGAACTTTACAATAGATATACGAGGATTTTGGTGAGCGATAATTTTATTACAGCTTAAACAATGAAAGCTTGCTGTTATACATACAAACATACATACATACATACATACACACGCACATATATATATGTATATAGATAAATAGACCAAAAGAAAAAAATAGTAATTCGAAATTTTGTAAATCATTGGTTTTTATATAATTTTTTAAATTGAAACCTACCTGGATGTAACTGCATGCTCCAATTTGGCTCATACGTTACTTTTGTTTATCCCTTTTAACACGAAAGATCCATTGAAGAATTAATGCACATTACACAGCTAACCACAGGAGGTGAGAATATGGATGATAAACTTGTTCTGCAATTCAGATTCAATTACCTGGTAATTAAGACCGTGGTTTAAGTAACTTTGGTTTAAAAGATTTAAATTGGTCTAAAACAATTAAAGCCCAATAAGACAGTACCATTCTTGGTGTTCTATTGATATTGATGAAATTGAGGACGTTGGTAGAAGATGTAATATGTATCTGATTCAATCTATTATATAACATAATATTTTATTGTTACACCCATTGCACGTGGCTTTCTAACATAAGTATTGGGCGTCTTTCTCTCTCTTTTTGGTGTGTGCGTGTGTGTTTTTTTTCTTATAACGTCACTCCGTTTGATAAAGAGACAAATAAGAGATTATTTAATGACCTGAAATCTCGTGTGCTCAGTTGGATATATAAAGTGCTGAGTCTGCACATACTTGGAAAAGGGGAAAAACAAAACATTTGGGCTTCAAATAAACCCCTTCCTCGACATCAACGTTTCATCTTCTTCATCAACTCACACTTCGAACTTCTCACACGAACTGCTTTGAGCCTCAAGGACGAAGATGGTATGATGGGTTGAGGTCTAGCCGGCGACGATGCAAATCTTGAGGTCGTGGATGGCGCACCACCTATATATGCCCGTGTAGGTGAAGACCTTAAATTCAACCAAAGTGGAGGCGAGATAGCTCAAGTCGGAGAACTCTGCATTGCTTAGGCACTTTGAATTTGAGGAATATGGAAGGGAGAAATGGATCGATGGTGACAAGCTCGCTTCTGTCACGGAGCTAATCTTTGTTGTAAAGGAGCTGGTGTCGTTGGCGTGGAGATCACATTGAGGTCTTGTAAAGCAAATACAATTGGGAAAGATATTGAAAAAATGGTGTGGATTTTCATTTTGGTCTATACTTGGATGATATCAATGTTCCACGGCTGGAACTGCTGAATAATTGGAAGATTAGGATCTCCAGTTTTACTAGTGATGATGACTATAAAGTTGCTGGTGTTTTGCAATAAAAAATCGAATTGTTAGAAGGAAATTGTTAGATTCTTTCATTTGGCGAAGAAAATTGAAAATCTGTCGAAATTGCTAGGAAAGGAAATTCATGTCCCACCTCTAAACAAGCTTGGCTTGTTATTGGGGACAGAGCCTTGTCTATAACACCGACATATTAGGCGAACATGAGGCTAATTGCACTTCTTTCCAAATATCAAACATACTCCCAAGCACAAATAGCCTTTGCATAGAATGCTTGGTCTTAAACAGTATCATTCCCTATTAAACACTAGCAGAAAATGTTTAAAAAAAGACTCCATCCCTTGATCTTAAACTGAAGAGTATCATACCAACAAAAGGTGCTAAAACATTATCAGACTTCCAACTCTTTAAACAGCTACTTACGGTCAATTTTTCTCTTGTTGATCCAACACTTCCAATGTCCATAATATGCTTTGCTCCTCGTTTCCATTTCTTTTGTTTCTTTTTAATACTGTCCTCTTGCTGCTGGACGAAATAAATGCACACTATCAAATCAAATTTCAAATCTTTATGTACGGACTTGTATACTACCATAAAGCTGTACCTCTAATCCCACTGTCGTGATCAATATGCGAGATGCACTCTCTACCTTATCAGCATTGTACACAACGTTGTTGGTATCTCTTAACAGAGAAATGACTCGACTGCCTCCCCCATTCATGCTATTAAGAACCAAACAATACTCATGTTAAAATGGCACTTATAATCATTCAAGTACAGAGTTGCTTAGTTAAATAAGTTTTAAATTACCTTTTGAGTGGTGGCATCATTATGATGCATCTCTATGACAAATTGATTGTCTTCTCTCTGTATGACCATCAGTTCATCCTATTCATTTAAAGAAATAAAGTAAAACAACATTGACACAAACAGTAGACACTGTAAGATATACATCGATGGACACGTGGTTAATAACCTTTGCTTGATTCATCAATCTTTTTTTTTTTTTTTTTGGTAAGGGTTGGTCCGTCAATCTTTATGTTTAAAATAAGTCAATATGATATTCTCCCATGCTGGTGATGTGCCAAGGGTCTTCCTTTGATATTATCGCAAGGTTCAATTGCATTGCTAAGAATTTCAAGTATGGCACATACTTGATCTGATAGTGAGAATTAAACATTATCGGACATGTGGTTTGATATTGCAACATCATCAGGGATGCCCATCTGTGAACTTACTGAAGAATATTTTCGTTCTGCTCTATCTCGATTTTGCCGACTATGCCAGCAGCAAGATGAGGTACCAGCCTGCTTTTTTTGTGGAACAATGCAAATTCTTTGGGTTTGTCTGATATGTGGTTTTGTAGGATGTGGAAGGTTTATGATGTGCTGGAATGTTCGCTCTCTCTATATTTTAGTGATTTGATAAACTGTCTTGTTACAGCTTTTCCTCTTTGGATTCGCAGATGCAAAGATAAGCACGCAATCAGCCATTGGAAAAATACACATTATCGCTATTCTCTAGATTTAAGAACACAGCATATTTGGGAATATGTTGGGGACACTTAGGTTCATCGACTCAATGAATCAAAAGTGGATGGAAAGCTTTGGGAGATGAATTCATACTGTGAATCACTTGAAAGAAATTGTGGTAGTTGCGGTTGTAGTGAGGGTTCCGAAATTAGTGGGGTGCTCTTCAGCAGCAAAATTGAAGCAATAGTTGCAGTTGAAAGAAATTGTGATAGTTGTGGTTGTAGTGAGGATTCCCAAATTAGAGGGCGCATTTGTTATTTGTATGCTGTGAACATTTTTGTTATCCAATTCTACTTTCCACGCACAGATTTGGAGTTTGGACTCAGTTAAATGAGATGTTTGAAGTTTGTAGGTGCGTGATGCTTTTACTGGTGTTGACGGTGACAATGAAAGATTCTGTTTCTGGTTTTGCACTTCATATGTACATTTTGTTGCCAAACGTCACATGTTCATTGTTGGGCCCGGAAAATTTATATTATTTCCATTGTAATTATCAGACTTCTCTCGCTTACTCTGACACTGTAGATATACATCTAGTTTCAACTCAGCTGGAAGTACTAAGAAAAGTAAGCATGGCTATACGTATCTTATTCTCCCTGCTTAACATATGGTCTTGTACGAAGTTCAATGTACCATTTGACTGATCAGCCACCACTATGAGCACTACTCCTGAAAGCTCTCTCTTACTTGTTTTTGCTTTAGGCATTCAATGGTTCTAAGCACCACATATTTTAGGAGAAAACCATAATAGAACATTAGTTTAGTTACTTCTGATTCAAAATGTTTTCTCCATTTTCTGTGTTCTTATTTTTAAGTGACCTCATTGTACTCTTGGAACTTCTATGGGAATGGCAGAAAATTGTTGCAAAGAGAAGGAAAGTAATTATGTTCGTACCTCTCCATTTCTTCAATGAGTGGGTCCAGGATGCCAAGGGTTTTACTCTTACGAATCTAAACTACGCTCGACACATATTTCACTTTTACAACATCATAAATGATTTTTCCTAAAACAAGTACATAAAGTGGACATGAAGGAGTACTATCATCACCAAAGCGCTAGTTAGTCTTCTATTTTGGTTGCTCTTGTTGTTGCCGTTTGGCTTTTTCCTCGGTTTCCTTCGACTCATTATGAGTCTATTCATTTTGAGTGCAAGTTTTTGAAGCCGTTTCGGTTGTACAGTTTGACCTTTCCCCAATATATTGCTTACTTTCACCAAAAAAAAAATAATAATAATCAAACGGTCGAGTAGACAAATGAACAATAACCGCTAAACTCCAGCATATGCAGCAACAGGACACCACCAATTCATAACTTGTAAATTTCGGTACTCATTCTCTATAAGCATTCCATCAATTCTTAGGCAAGTTCAAAACAACAATGAAACTCTTTCCACTATCAGAGACAAAGCGACAACATTGACACTTCCAAGAAAGAAGTAAATCCTCAATTTACTAATTCTGAGCAAGCTACAGGTTTTATTCTTTGATCGTGCAGAAACTATCAACTAAAGACAGGAGATAAAATGTGATTTTAGTGGCTCTTCGATTGATTACCTGCTTCTGGACAATGAAAGTGACGAAGGTGGAGTAATCAATAACTGAAGGACAAGACAGGAATCGTGAAGCAGGTAATGCAGAGTGATTTTGTAACAAAATATCGACCCCATGATGACTGGAATTCAAACTACTTAGCTTTCCCATGAATCGGTTTAAGAAGACGCATGGAAACCTGAGCATGAAAACAAAGCGGTGAAGGAAATCTGAACATACAATCAACTCTAAACTCAGTGGGAACAGAAATAACCTGGTGGTATGAGGCGATCCGATTTTAACGACGTGCAGTGGATATAGGGCTATCGGCACATCAATCTACAGCGGTAATCTATCGCAGTAACTTCTGATGACAATGCTGTCACAAGTGGAGATCACTTGCGGTGGTAATCTATGGCAGTATCAAGCCATTATGGTAAGGTTTACGTTTACCACAGCGATAACAAGGGCAACAATATACTGCAAGGCATGGACAGAAGCAAAGCTTGGTGGTCGAGGGCATTGCGCGGTGACTCAGCAACAAGGACGGGGATAGCGACCGGCCATAACATTGCTCTTAGTGACCGTAACAGGTGTCGGCCAAAGTTTGTGATCTGAATCGGCATGATCACGATTAACACTCAGTGACGTCATCTCGATTCTGTCCATGGGCGTACTAGGATCATCGCCAAAGATCAATGCAAGTGCCAGCGTATCCAAGCCTTCCTCTTACTGGGGACCAGCACCAATCACTAAAGGATCACAAGAAGCACAGAGAAAACATATGGAGGGTCGGTCTCATTCTTGGAAACTATGGCATACACTCATAATCATGTCTAAAGATGAACAAATCAAACAATATCATGTGAACATTACTAATGTGCTTTCAAATTGGATGAGAACTGGAACCAATTCTCAACAAGGTCGTAGACATATTTCACCATACACATTATGGTCAATCGGTTGAGGAACAGATCATAGCCATTTCGAACTCAAATGTACAACTAGACTCGAGCTAAATCAGTACATCATAATTAATCAAGTGGACTGAGGCCATGGTTGGGCGCACGAATCACTGAAAGAAGCTCTAGAACGTGTCGATGATCAAAATCTTAACTGGCAGAGAAGCTTGGAGCAGAACGGGAACATTCACGAAGCTATCGGCCACGGAACAGAGTGAAACAAAGGAGATGAGTCGCGTCATTGAAGAGGCTGTTGATGCCATTGCCAGCGACGGCCACTGGAATCAATTCAGAAAGCTTAAAGTCGCCGGCTGGATCGAACGGAATCGCTTTTTTGAGATGAATTTTCATTGCTCGATGTTTTATTTATTTATTTATTTCGTTCTGGAATGGTGCTCTCGATGAAATGAACCAAATTTGTTCCTCCCGAGACTGATGGTCGACGGCGGCAACCAGCAAAGGAGTTGGAACTTGTAATGATCGGGCAATAGTAGCTCGTGGCTATATCGGAACTTGCGATAACGAAAGGTTATCTAATGGTGACCGGAGATGATCGAAGATGGAGCCATTTTCCCCCGCTTCCTCCCTTCTGCTTGCGTGAGTTCTCCCTTAGTGAATGGCAATGCTTCTTCTTATTCATAATTTAACACTTCCGTTGACGTTTTTGTCGAGTCCCGACTTAGAAATACTACTTTTACCAACCCACCCACCGTAGGCAAGTTGGTTTGGGCCTTTTCCCCTCTAATTGCGGAACGGGGGAGGTTTGAGTCACCGCGTGCGCATTGCACAACTTAAGTGCGGCATCGTGGGAGGTGGATCACTGTGCTAGTGTCGCTCCAGATTTACGTCACCGGCTGCCGGCTGTACGGTGGTTCTCAGATCATTAAAATAAATAAATAAATAAATACTACTTTTACCAAATTGCCTCCAATGCCATTGATAGCCTCCTTTTTCTAATTCTTTGCTTGAAGGCTTTGAATTAACAACTTGACTCTCATAGAAATTATTATATAATTGATTCATATTATGACTATCTAAAAGTATATGAATGATTTTGGAAAGAGTAAAAATAATTAACGCTAGGTGTACAAAGAGCTTAGACTATTTGATAAGCTTTCCTGGCTGTAACTTCAGCTATGAAAGATGGGTGATTTAGCTTTTTGAGATGCTTGGCAAATATTTCGCAATTGTAGCCCCTTCCAAATTCCTACAGCTTTTCAGGAAATTGCTTCACCCAATTTTGAGATGTCGGAGGTGGTGTCAACACCTGATTTTTAATGAATAATTTAAGCAAAATCGGAAATTTAGGCAGTTTTTATAAAAGAAAAAAAAATGTGATTAAATAAAAACCAAAATAAATAATGCAAAAAAATAATAACATAAGAGAGACTTCCATTTATCAACTAATTGGGAAGGACATTCATTCAATGCGCTGGGCCCGATTGAATTCGTCCAAGCCAAGCCCATGGCCCATCCACATATATTAAGTCCATTTACTAGGCCCAACTTGCATTACTCGGACCCATAAAAGCTCGAAACTGGACCATGTCGTTGGTGATTGAAGCTCCATTGCAGGGCCGCACTCCCACAGGGCGACCATTTTCAGATCTTCTTCGTACAAGCTTGACCAATAACCGCCATCGAGAACTCCTCCTTGACAAGTGGATTTCATTCCCCTCTTTCCTGTCCTGTTTTGGAAACATGCATGACTAAACTACGTTCATGTAACTCATGTGAATCACTTGATGTTCTAAACTGTAATTAGATGACTTGTAACAGTTTCTGATTCTGATACTGATTTCAGACGAAAACGAAGCTTCGATTTCACTAGATTCAATTCCTTCGGTGCCCATAGACTTTTTAATTAAATACCTCTAAGATACATAAGTGAAATAATTCTTGATCCAGTTCAATCCGAAGAAATTTTAGCATAAATTACTTGCTACTAATCAGTATGCCAGCATTTCGATTCAATTCTTAATATAATTCGTTGTTATCAAAGCAAATCCAAACATCAATTTTCAACTATTTTCATTCGATAATTTTACATACATTTCTGTGACGTCTTTATGGTGTTCATTGGTGAGGAAATGATTAGTGATGGATATATACAAATGGAGGACGAAATATAATGCTCATGTTCTGTGGATTTAATGTATTGAACTACGAATGAGCTGGTAGATTTTCAGTTTACTTCGAAGAGCATGACGATCAGAAAAAAGAAATAAGAAAATGATAGTAAAAAATTGGTGAAAAATGCAAGAAAAGATGAAAAATGGATCAAAAATTAAAAATATAATAATAAGATGGGGTTAGCATGGGCTTAGGGTTCAATCCATCTGTAAAAGAAATTGGGCTTAAAGATGGACTTGGTGCAGTTAGAAGAGAAAGCGGGCTCAAGTAGTTACCATGGGTAAATGGGCGTAAAGTAGGTATAATATGAATTGAGCCCAGTAAAGTCAAAATTGAAGGGCAGAGTCAGAATTGAAGGGCGCTGGATATAAATGCCCAAATTGTGCCCATAAACCCAAAATCGTGAGACAAGCGTGCGGCCCATAACCTTACCGGGCCCAAGGGCCCAGCTCGAGTCCTTATTTTCAAAGAATAATATAATTTAAATTTTGAAAAATTTTTGAAAATATGAAAAATTGGAAAATGGTTAGTGAGAGGGAATAAATATAGTTTAGACATTTTAATAAGAAGCTTTGATTTAGTTGAGGCTAGGTAGAGTAGTCTTTGAGAAGAGGGATTGAACTCAATTTGAATTTAGTTTATGGGGTTGTTGTCCTGAGGCTTAAAAACAAAGCCATATGTATCTTTCACGTGGCACTTCATTGGATTGGATTTACTTTCGTACAATCTACTTTTATCGACTTAATTGATTGTTTATTTTCTTTTATTGCACACTCATGCATGGACACCACTTAGTGGCATAGGTTAATAAAATGGTCAAATACTGCGTGAACACTTAGTTAACAAATTAATCAAGTTTAGGTACCGAAAGAACACTAGTTATTATAGTTTAATAACTAGTGTTATCGAGCCCTTGGTTTTTACCCCCACTCCAATGGACTATTGGGATTTCTTCACCTTAGTTAGTGTGCTCTTGAAAAAGCTTTCCTTCACAAGACTTCCACCAGTGACTCTAGAAGAGTCAAAATAGCCGATTTTCCACTGTCCTTAGCTGCATAATCCCATCGGAATTTGCTAAAATTTTGATACCATTGTCAATTGTTGAGACGGCTAATAGAGTTCCTTCCTTGTTAAATTTAATACAAGGTGGAGCCTGCAAATTTAAAAGAGTGAGATATTTAATAGAAAGATTCAATTAATTCAATCAAAATAGATTGACAACAGCCAATTACCGGCAATCCTCCTTCAGCATCGGTAGTTGTCAGAATATTGATATTGTCCATATCCCAAAATTTGACCCCAGCAATCAAAAATCTGTTTTTGGAGATATCAAACTGTACAATCCTGCCAAATCTCCTTCTAAGTCCACGATAGCAACGCCTGATGGTCCACATCCCTTGAACCCATTCAATTAAGTGTGACGACTCTCCTTCTATATTGGTCCCGTGCGAGAATAACCTATAGCAAAATAAAATCGCTTAAATAGGTTATTTCAGTAAAAAAAAAAAAATCCAATGAGACAGTATGAAATCTAGCTTGAATGTTGTTGATCTGAACCTTCTTCCGTCAGCAGTGGATGCCATCATGATAGGAGCGAGCCGGTGCATCATAGTCAAATATTGACCTCATGGAGCCAAAAAACCAAACCTTAACTTTTCCATCCGTTGATGCAGAGTAGATTAACTACACGAGAAAAAGGAATGTGCAATCAATTTTAATGACATGCCCAGATAGATGGCTTCTTCAGACGGGAGCACCATGGATCAGAGTACAGATTCCTAAGAGCACATCGATTAAAAATGTAGTTATGATATCATAGCATTCTAGGATGATGGGTTATCAGAAAATCTCTTTGTGATAGAGTGCACACCAACCATGAAAGTTCAAAAGATTTTAAACGAAGAAAATAATATGGCCAATTGCTGATCCACTCAGACATAGTAAACAGCCTTCTATTATAAATTTAACCAATCATAACTTACGGAGAAAATTAAGAGAGAACAGATGTTGGAAGCGGAAAAGAGAATTTACCTTATAACACATAATTAAGCAAGGTCATTATTGTGAAGACCTTTACCCAGTTGTCAGCGTTCAAAAACATCGCTCAAATGAATTCACTTTGCAATTTGATCTTTGGACCATGTCACCATTTTTTAACAAGTACATTCTAATCAAGACATGTTAAAAGTTGGAAGACTTGCAAAACCCTTGAAATGAACAAGGTCCAGAAAAACTACAGATTCACACTCTCATACAAATGGAAGCGAATTTTATCCGAACCGAGGTTTAGCAAACAGAAGCCCAGTGAATGGTCAAGTATACATGCCAATTGGCCATGCTTTTAATGTGACCTTATGAGTACACAAACTAACCAGGTACCTGAAGATTGTCTTTGTCCTTTGAACATATGGAATATACAAGTGCTTCATGACTCTCGAAACTGTGCTGCTTAGCCTCAGTCACTGCATCCCACACCTGCATAACTACTAGCTTGGGTAAAAGGAGTCAAACAGCACAATCTATGACACTAAGGAAAACAATCAAAATATACCTTAAATCAACCAGTCATCTCCACAAGAAACAACACATAACTGTTTGTTTGGACATGAAAAGCCAAGATCATTAACACTTCCAACATGAGCCTCGATCTGTATCACGCATTTGTTTAGAATCAAAATCAAGTTAAACTCACACTTAGGTGGCAATTATCTACAGAACAAGAAAGCTTAATTTTTTCTCCATGTTTAGCAACAAACCTCAAGGTGATTCCTTATTTCATCACCACCATAATATGAGTATATGTGCACCATGTGTTTGGAATAAGCAACACCTAAAAAGAACACCACAAATCATTAGTAATAGCAGCATGTGAACACTTCTTCCTAAAAATATTGCAAAGAAGTCCGGCTCTCACCAATTTAGGTTTTTCGTCAATTAGCAAGTATTTACATACCAAAAAGGGTTCCATTAGGACTCCACATTACACGATTGACTGATGCTATATATATTGGCTAGACATGCCTACAAAGAATCAAAACCCTTAATCACAAGGCCAAAAACAGAATAGCTTGATTTTATTTAGAATTGAACTTTTATTCCTGCAACGTCACTAAACATGTTTCTAGATCCCAAACCTTGAAATTTCTTAGAGCGATCCTTGCACGGTTGCCTACGTCCCATACCATAACATCGCCCATATTTGTTCCCACTAAAAATATTTATGCAGAAAAGATGAAGAATCAGATCCCATGTTTCAATTAGCTGAAACTGCTATCAAAAGGACAATAAAAAGCAATCTTCCAATCATCGGAAAACAATGTTATGCCTTGAAAGGGGAAACAAGTATGTCACTTGAAGAAAAGTAGGAACATGTTTTTCATAAAGTAAGGAAGATGTACTAACCAAGTAGTAGAATTTGTTGTTCCGGATTAAAATCCATGCTCTTGACAAGTGAACCTTAATTTAGGGTCATGACTACATTTTTATGCAAGTCATCTGAAGAATATGAATTTTGACCATGGCTCTAGTTGTTGTATGTGATAGGCAAAATGTTTAGGTTTACCGGCAAATTATTCACCTAATAGAAAGTCATAAAGATTACAAAACCAGTGAGTCTGATAGGCAATTCATTAAAGCCATGACACGCCAACGGTGCAAAAATCATATGAGAGGCCTTGTTTTACTAGCATGCATGACCACAATCCATGCATGCTGGAAGAAGATGTAACTCACACCTACCTAGTTACCGCTCCTTATTAATGTTGCCAATATATTGACATAGAAACATGAAACAAAGAGACATGGCCCAATATGACATCACAATACGATCAACCAGTGTATTGACAAGATGCTTACATACCTTTGTCTAATTCATTGGCTTGACATGTTTGATAAAGGTTATGATGTTACCATGAATTGACACAATCACATAAACAATTAAGAGATGTGGGCACAATTTGCCAATCTTAGCCCTTTTGCACCTTTTGCACCTTTTTCTCATACTACCTACTATTTCGCTAATTTTTATGCAGTCTGGATGAGAGAAGAGATTGGTTTGTGCACAACAAAAAAATCTTCAATACCTGGTGGAGGCATTCTAGGTTAGGAGCTTCATATATGGCGATCTGTTTTTAATGAACCACCGGCTGATGTATTTGATCCACGTGAAATTGAACACGAGTATCAACAGGAGGAGCCGTGCCTCACCCAGTCAGCATCCGCAGAAACTTACTAGCCCGCTTCTCCCGTCCATCAGTGCTCCAAAAACACAACTGCAGTGATCATAGACATCCATCAAAGGTAAAATCAACATTGATGCACAAATGAAAGAATATAATTCTACATTGTGTTTTTATATTAGAATCACACCGATCTATCTGTTGTAAGCAACAACAGGACATCATAGCTTCTTTTTTCCGTACTTAATGGGATGTGATTAATTTGTCAATAAAAAAGATGAAGTTTTTTAGAAGAATTTATTCTGCCAGTAAAGGATGCCTTCATGACCTGATGTATGCTGAGGACATAGGCATCAATATATCCAGAGTGAACATCAACCCTTTTTTTGGAGCACTTTAAACTACATTGCTCTCTCTTCCCAAAACTTATGCATGTTTACTTGGAAGGTAAGATGTAGCAGAGGTCTAGTACCTGAGAGTCAGCACTAGAAAACACCAGAACATTTAGGACACTAGAGAAGGCAAGGCCTGTAATTCTTTCCTGATGTCCTCTCAGCATAGCCTTGAACCAAGAAAGTGAAACAGTCAATATCCCTTAACTTTGTTGTAGATAACTATGTTAACTTTCAACAACAATAAAAATAGGTCTCGGGATTATTGCAAATTCGAATAGAGGACTCCTCCATTCCCATTGCTATAATGGTTTTGTCTTGAGGATGGAATGCCAGAACTGCTGTTGGTGATGGTGTGCGTAGAAATGCCATCGACGTCTGAATAGCAGCAGGCAAGATAGTATTAACAACTATACAAGTAAAAGTGGGCCATATGTGCCAAGAGGCACTCGCCTCAATGGCATCTCCCTTCTTCGGAAAGGGAGAGAGCAATTCAACCATCACATCTCTGGATGGGTGAAAAAAACTCTAACCTTCTTTTCTTTAATCAGTAAGAGCAAAAAGATTCCACTGGAATAGAGAAAAGCCCTTGTCTCACTTACTAAGTGAAGGATATATGCTGCACTGGTGACTCTTCCACGTAACCCACATAAAAATCAGAGCAATTGCTTTCGTGGACCTCCTAAAAATAGAGTTTAATACTTTCCATACATGATAGAATTAATCAATTTTAGCTCCCATAAAATGTGAAAAGGAAATAGTGCAGGCATATTCAGTACAAAGGAGTAGGTCATCATCTCGTGCCTTGTGGACAGGGCTACTAGAAAATGACAAGAAGATATATACATGCCTTTGGGAAACGATTTGCCGCAGAAGAGATCACATCGGACAAAAAGATCGTCCCCCCTGATGCTGACAATAGATGATCGTTCATTGACAGTGCAGAGCACGGAACTGCATCTTCAGGATTTGTATCACTTGTCTCGTTGGTCATCCAATTCCAAGCAGGAGGTCGCCGCAACTCTAATTCTACACTGATCGTGGCCTGCAAAAAGAAGAATCAATGTAGTTAACAGCACGCTGAACAATAAAACAGTTTGCCAATTTCAAGGAAAAAAAGAAGATTCCTCACGCTGCCTTCTAAGTTTGCATTTTCTTTTTCTTTTTTTTTTTTCCATTCCCAGAGCTTGTGTACACCATTCGATGATAATGCCCGAATGGCATGACCTGAGTTTGAATAGGTTAATCTCGAGACCTGCTTCATTTTATCAGTTTCAGTGGTGACAGTTAAATGTAATACACAGAGTTAAAAGAAAATACAAAAGAAAGAGCTCAAAGAACCGGGCATTAAATGATAGATGCATAGATTCATGTAAAGAGACACTTGTTGACATATATATATATATATATATATATATATATATATATATATATATATATATATATAGTAGAGAGAGAGAGAGAGAGAGAGAGAGAGAGAGAGAGAGAGAGAGAACATAGCATATGATACACTTGACACCAAAACCCAGTTGAAACATTTACCAAAAGAAAACTAGAACCTCAACTTAAACCGTCTAGCTGTTTATCTATAGAACTAGAGAACTCTGTGCGGTCTTCGAGCAAAACTACATTGCCTTCAGTCTTTTCTGGAAATGCCTATCCTTTTGCCTCTAGTATTCGTGTATTTAGATTCAACAGGTAATTTTCCCCTCAAATTTTCCAGGAATCGACAAGCTCAAAAGAGCTCAATTCATAAGCTTAGCATTCCGGACAAGCAGCCAAGTGATGCACAATGATATACTTTGCTTGCCATGTGTAAAGCCAAATTTATCTCTTGAAGAATCTGTGCCTTCTCCCACATCTAACTGCATGAGATTCTACATTCTAAATCAAGCATCATCGGTCTTGCTATTCATCATTATCATAAAATTCATGACCTCCATGGCCAATGAAACTCAAGCACAATTGCCACACCATAATCACAGATTTATTAATGTTGATCTTATCCTTTTCCTATTTGTATAGTTGAAACAATCAATTAACATTGAAAAGCCAAATGAGGAGATGACAAAGTCTTCCAAGTGTTGATGTTTAAGAGATAATTAATTGGACCACAAGTGAATGAAACTAACAAAGCAAGTGCATAAAATGCGACCCCTACTCAAATTTGTGCTTATCTAGTAGAAACATGACAATTTAATGCAGAAAAGAAATGCTACATAAGAAGATCCTAATTTGGCAATCATTTGTACCCTCGTAGCCGTTAAGATATCAGGCAGCCTTATAGACTAGCATTGTAATGGTTCATTGATTTCTGTCGGATTCCAAATTCATGATTTGCCTCGTGACTTATCAGCAATTCTGGGCTTCGCATTGGCCATGCTCTCACTGTCCTGTAAAGCTCAAAAGAGAGTATGTCATTGAAAGACGTCCAATAAACATGCACATACAAATGCAATTATTACATCATTTTAAGTATCAGAGTAAGCAACAAATAAAGCCCCTTAAAAACATTTAACTACCTACTGCAGTAACGATATCACTTACCATGCCTACCATTGTTGCCACTGGCGCACCTCTATAACCCAGGCTTGCCCCAACAATAGCATTACCAGAACCAAATATTGTGATTACTAATGGCTACATAAGATTCAAGACATTTAGTAAACTCATCTCTATGAAAGTTAATCAAAACTAGAGATTACATACTGTATATTCATGATGGAAGAAGATGTAATCAAAACACATCTTTCGAGTGCCGTGGCTTTGATTAATTTTCTACAGGACTCACTGGTTTTGATTTATTTTCTATAGGACTCCCCTAATAGAAAGTCATAAAGATCAACAAACCAACGAGTCCTATAGAAAATCAATCAAAGACATGGCACTCAGAGGATGCAAAACCTATATGAGAGCCTCGCTTTTGTTGGAGAAAACTCCTTTATTATTTTGAAGTTGACAAAAAGTTTTCATCAGTCTAGTCTAAAGACCTCCAGACTCAAGTGTTAAAGTCTGAAAACCTCCAGACTTTGCTGTCAAAGTCTGAACACCGTCAAACTCAAGACTCAAGTCTGCCCAAACTAATAGCTTCCAAACCCAAGAATGAAGACTTATCCAGATGGTAAATTATTCTCAAAGATTCGTTCAATATGGTTTTTGGAAGACCTTATGACTGGATTTAGCATCAAGATGATTGATGATTCTTATTGAAATCTAATCCGATTTGAATATCTTTGAAAGGCGAGCAAACTTGGAAGGTTCTACTTATGGAAATCTAAAATCCTGATTGTATAGGCAAACATGATTGACGGGCTTTTATCTCCAATCAATCAATGACTCGAAATCACCTTAATTGATTTTGTCCAACGGGTAAATTGGAAGAATTCCTTTAAAAAGTGTCAACGGTTATGAAGTCATGAAGGAATATATAAGATGGACTCTTTCTTTGTTCTAGGAAGTATGAAAGAAGAATTTCAAAATCTAAATCTCTATAATTCCTTGCTCTTTCATTCATTTTGTTAAAATTGTGTACAAAAGAGAGAAGCACTTAGTGAGACTATGTATAGAGACTCGCTGAGACTCTCCATTGAGGAAGTCAAGATTACGAGCTGTATTATCTCTTTTGATTCATAGTGGAATTCAACCAGTGGACTATCAGTGCGGGAAAGTGGATGTAGGCTTGGATTAAGCCGAACCACCATAAACCTTGTGTTTAAATCCTCTTACCTTAATCTCCTTATCTTATTCGTTGCTTTACTCAATTGCTTTATAGATTTGTTCAAAGCTGTTTACATCCTGAATTTATTATTATCATTCAAAGGCAAATAAATTTATTAAGTCTTACAAGAAAATTTTTATATACACCTACTCACCTCCCTCTAGGTGTGCTTACTAACCCATTCATCTTTTACTAGTATACATGAGCACAATGCATGCATGTGGAAAGAAGATGTGATTCATACCTTTTCAGCTCCTACTCCTCATGTTGCCAACATTACATGATAATACCAAACACGAAAAACACAGACACAGCCCAATATAACACATCACAATACATTTAACTAGTTTACTAACGAGATATTTTCATGTTTTGGTCTTAATTAATGGTTGACATGTTTAATAGAAGTGATCATGAATTGACACAATCACAAACACATTTAAGACCAGTAGACACAAATTGACAACCTTAGCCCTTTTGCTACTTTTCTCTCCATCAAACTTTGTTGTAATCCTTCCAGTCCTCAATAAGTTCATTTTGTAGCATATAATGATCATTAGGTTATCATCATAAAATTAAGGATATTAGAAACCTCAAAATTGAAAGTTTCTCATGAAGATTCTCAATGCATGATCATATGCCACAATTGCACCGAAGTGAGAGCATTTTGAAAAGATTTTTGTTTTAATGGCATCGATAGAAAGATAATTAAGAAATAGAAATGCATAAGAAGGGGCAATATATTCTAGTCCACTTTATAATTTAGGAAATTTGAAAATCCCAACTTTCATGAACAGAGGACTTAAAACCATGAGAAGTACATGTAACAAGTCGGAGGAGATATAGTTACAAACGTTAAGAAAAACATTCCAAACATAACAGATAATTGATCACAATACTATTCTTTGTAGATGGAACCATCAGTTAAAAACTGAGGTACAATAAAGAAAAAACAAGATGAAATAAGTACTTAATCTGAGATTCCGAAAGGTCTTGATCTCTTCAAAACAAGTTCACAATCCGTTGTTTGGTAGTCCATGGCTGAGTTGTTAGCAGTAGTCGTCCTGCGATGCTTTAAGGGATGCTTTAAGAGATCTGTGTCGCAAGACAAAAAGTAAATAGAATGCCAAACTAACAGCTTGAACTTGTGGAAACTAAAAAATCAACTTTCACAACTTTTCCACTACGTGTTAAAAAAGGTTTGGGAGACATTCAAGCCAATCAAAAAGAGTGAGTTTCTTAAGAAAGGTTAGCTAGGAAAGATTCGGCAATTGCAAGATCTGGCAGGTGACATCTAAATGAAGATTGTTTGGCAAAACCATTTAACTTGTATTACTTGGTAATCCTTCTGAATTTTTCCCCCCTGAAGCTCTCAAGTCTTGGAGTTCCGCCAATAATTTCCTCTCACCAAGCAATTCTGTTATGTGAATTCTCCTATCGTTCAACATCTACAAGTTTTGCATATTTCCAATGTCTTCACGTAATTCCATAATCATTGTAGATTTTAAGTGCCATTTAGTCAATGATTCTAATTGTCAAATTGAGTTTGGGATTTATCTCAATGAGTGGTATCTCAATAATAACAAGCGCTGCAAAGATACGAGAGAGCCCATGGAGTCTGGAAGCTAAGCAAGTTTGCCGCATTCTATTAGGTCAAGAAGAGATAGAGATGCTAGATCACCAATGGAGCTCGGTATGCTAGCTAATGATGCACAATAGGAAGCATTAAGTGTCCTGAGCTACTTCAAAGAACCAATTGATTTGAGTAATTCTTCAGCCGTTGTAGATTTTAAGTGCAGTTCAGTTAATGATCTAATTGTCCAATTGAGTCTGGGATTTCTCCCAATGAGCTGCATCCCGATAATAGCAAACACTACAACAACGTGAGAGAGTCTATGGAGTCTGGAAGTTAAGCAAGTTTGTCGCATCCTCTTAGGTCAAGAAGAGACAAAGATGCTAGATCACCAATGGAGTTGGGTGCGCTAGCTAATGATGCATGATTGGAGGCATCGAGTATCTTGAGCTCCTTCATAGAATCAATTCATTTGGGTAATTATTCAATCGCTATAGAGCTTAAGTTCAGTTCAGTCAATGATTCTAATTGTCCAATTGAGTCTGGAATTTCTTCCAATGACTTGCATCCTGATAATAGCAAGCGCTGCAATGACGCGAGAGAGCCTATGCAGTTTGGAAGTTGAGCAAGTTTGTCGCATCTTCTTAGGTCAAGAAGAGATAGAGATGCTAGATCGCCTATGGAGCTGGGTACGCTAGCTAATGATGCATAATAGGAGGCATCAAGTGTGCTGAGCTCCTTCATAGAACCAATTGATTTGGGTAATTCTTCAATTGATGTAGAGCTTAAGTCTAGTTCAGTCAATGATTCTAATTGTCCAATTGAGTCTGGAATTTCTCCCAATTAGCTGCATCCTGATAATAGCAAGCACTGCAACGATGCGAGAGAGCCTATGGAGTCTGGAAGTTGAGCAAGTTTGTCGCATCTGCTTAGGTCAAGAAGAGATAGAGATGCTAGATCGCCTATGGAGCTGGGTACGCTAGCTAATGATGCACAATAAGAGGCATCAAGTGTGCTGAGCTCCTTCATAGAACCAATTGATTTGGGTAATTCTTCAATTGCTGGAGAGCTTAAGTCCAGTTCAGTCAATGATTCTAATTGTCAAATTGAGTCTGGAATTTCTCCCAATGAGCTGCATCTCAATAATAGCAAGCGCTGCAACGACGCGAGAGAGCCTATGGAGTCTAGCAGTTGAACAAGTTTGTCGCATCCTCTTAGGTCAAGAAGAGACAGAGATGCTAGATCGCCTATGGAGCTGGGTATGCTAGCTAATGATGCATAATAGTAGGCATCAAGTGTCCTGAGCTTCTTCGGAGAACCAATTGATTTGGGTAATTCTTAAATCGCTATAGAGCTTAAGTCCAGTTTAGTCAATGATTCCAATTGTCCAATTGAGTTTGGAATTTCTCCCAATGACTTGCATCCTAATAATAACAAGCACCATAACAACGCAAGAGAGCCTATGGAGTCTGAAAGTTGAGCAAGTTTGTCACATTCTCTTGGGTCAAGAAGAGATAGAGATGCTAGATCGCCTATGGAGTTGGATACGCTAGCTAATCATGCACAATAGGAGGCATCAAGTGTCTTGAGCTTCTTCAGAGAACCAAATGATTTGGGTAATTCTTCAATCGTTGTAAAGCTCAAGTCCAGTTCAGTCAATGATTCTAATTGTCCAATTGAGTCTGGAATTTCTCCCAATGAGCTGCATCCCCTTAATAGCAAGTGCTGCAACGACGCGAGAAAGCCTATGGAGTCTGAAAGTTGAGCAAGTTTGTTACATCCTCTTAGGTCAAGAAGAGACAGAGATGCTAGTCGCCTATGGAGCTGGTTACACTAGCTAATGATTTACAATCGGAGGCATCAAGTGTCCAGAGATTCTTCAGAGAACTAATTGATTTGGGTAATTCTTCAATCGCTGTACAGCTTAAGTCCAGTTCAGTCAACAATTCTAATTGTGCAATTGAGTATGGAATTTCTCCCAATAAGCTACATCCTGATAATAGCAAGCGCTGCAACGATGCGAGAGAACCTATGGAATCTGGAAGTTGAGCAAGTTTGTCGCATCTGCTTAGGTCAAGAAGAGATAGAGATGCTAGATCGCCAATGGAGATATATATGCTAGCTAATGATGCACAATAGGAGGCATTGAGTATCCTGAGCTCCTTCAGAGAACCAATTGATTTGGGTAATTCTTCAATCGATGTACGGCTGAAGTCTAGTTCAGTCAAGGATTGTAATTATCCAATTGAGTCTGGAATTTTCCCAATGAGCTACATCTAAATAATAGCAAGCGCTGCAACGACACGAGAGAGCCTATAGAGTCTGGAAGTTGAGCAAGTTTGTCACATCTGCTTAGGTCAAGAAGAGACAGAGATGCTAGATCGCCTATGAAGCTGGGTACACTAGCTAATGATGCACAATAAGAGGCATCAAGTGTGCTAAGCTCCTTCATAGAACCAATTGATTTGGGTAATTCTTCAATCGTTGTAGAACTTAAGTCCAGTTCAGTCAATGATTCTAATTGTCCAATTGAGTCTGGAATTTCTCCCAATGAGCTGCATCCCCATAATAGCAAGCGTTGCAACGACGCGAGAGAGCCTATGGAGTCCGGAAGTTGAGCAAGTTTGTCACATCTTCTTAGGTCAAGAAGAGACAGAGATGCTATATTGCCTATGGAGCTGGGTATGCTAGCTAATGATGCACAATAGGAGGCATAGAGTTTGCAGAGCTCCTTCATTGAACCAATTGATTTGGATAATTCTTCAATCGTTGTAGACTTTAAGTCCAGTTCAATCAATGATTCTAATTGTCCAACTGAGCCTGGAATTTCTCCCAATGAGCTGCATTGCAATAATAGCAAGCACTGCAACGACGCGAGAGAACCTATGGAGTCTAGAAGTTGAGCAAGTTTGTTGCATCCTCTTAGGTCAAGATGATACAAAAATGCTAGATCACCTATGGAGCTGGATACGCTAGCTAATGATGCACAATAAGAGGCATCAAGTGACGAGAGCTTCTTCATGGAACCAATTGATTTGGGTAATTCTTCAATCGCTGTAGAGCTTAAGTCCAGTTTAGTCAATCATTCTAATTTCCCAATTGAGTCTGGGATTTCTCCCAATGAGCGGCATCTCAATAATAGCAAGTGCCCCAACAACGCGAGAGAGCCTATGGAGTCTGGAAGTTGAGCAAGTTTGTCGCATCATGTTAGGTCAAGACGATACAGAGATGCTAGATTGCCTATGGAGCTGGGTACGCTAGCTAATGATGCACAATAGTAGGCATCAAGTGTGCTAAGCTCCTTCATAGAACCAATTGATTTGGGTAATTCTTTAATTGTTGTAAAGCTCAAGTCCAGTTCAGTCAATAATTCCAATTGTCCAATTGAGTCTGGAATTTCTCCCAATGAGCTGCATCTCAATAATGGCAAGCCCTGCAACAATGCGAGAGAGCCTATGGAGTCTGGAAGTTGAGCAAGTTTGCTGCATCCTCTTAGGTCAAGAAGAGACAGAGATACTAGATCGCCTATGGAGCTGGGTACGAAAGCTAATGATGCACAATAAGAGGCATTAAGTGTGCTGAGCTCCTTCAGAGAACCAATTGATTTGGGTAATTCTTCAATCGCTATAGACCTTAAGTCCAGTTCAGTCAATGATTCTAATTGTCCAATTGAGTCTGGAATTTCTCCCAATGGCTTGCATCCCGATAATCGCAACCGTTGCAACGACGCAAGAGAGCCTATGGAGTCTGGAAGTTGAGCAAGTTTGCTACATTCTCTTAGGTCAAGAAGAGATAGAGATGCTAGATTGCCTATGGAGCTGAGTACGCTAGCTAATGATGCACAATAGGAGACATTGAGTGTCTTGAGCTCCTTTAGAGAACCAATTGATTTGGGTAATTCTTCAATCGATGTAGGCTCAAGTCTAGTTCAGTCAAGGATTCTAATTGTCCAATTGAGTTTGGAATTTCTCCCAATGACTTGCATCCCGATAATAGCAAGCGCTGCAATAACGCGAGAGAGCCTATGGAGTCTGGAAGTTGAGCAAGTTTGTTGCATTCTCTTAGGTCGAGAAGAGACAGAGATGCTAGATCGCCTATGGAGTTAGGTACGCTAGCTAATGATGCACAATAAGAGGCATTAAGTGTGCTGAGCTCCTTCATAGAACTAATTGATTTGGGTAATTCTTCAATCGCTGTAGAGCTTAAGTCCAGTTCAGTCAATGATTCTAATTGTCCAATTGGGTCTGGAATTTCTCCCAATGACTTGCATCCTGATAATAGCAAGCGCTGCAATGATGCGAGAGAGCCTATGGAGTCTGAAAGTTGAGCAAGTTTGTCGCATGTTCTTAGGTCAAGAAGAGACGAAGATGCTAGATCGCCTATGGAGCTGGGTACGCTAGTCAATGATGCACAATAGGAGGCGTCAAGTGTGCTGAGCTTCTTCATAGAACCAATTGATTTGGGTAATTCTTCAATCGCTGTAGACCTTAAGTCTAGTTCAGTCAATGATTCTAATTGTCCAATTGAGTCTGGAATTTCTCCCAATGACCTGCATCTTGATAATAGCAAGCGCTGCAACGATGCGAGAAAGCCTATGGAATGTGGAAGTTGAGCAAGTTTGTCGCATCTGCTTAGGTCAAGAAGAGACAGAGATGCTAGATCGCCTATGGAGCTAGATATGCTAGCTAATGATGCACAATAGTAGGCATCAAGTGTCATGAGCTTCTTTAGAGAACCAATTGATTTGAGTAATTCTTCAATCGCCGTAGAGCTTAAGTCTAGTTCAGTCAATGATTCTAATTGTCCAATTGAGTCTAGAATTTTTCCCAAAGACTTGCATCCTGATAATAGCAAGCGCTGCAACGACGCGAGAGAGCCTATGGAGTCTGGAAGTTGAACAAGTTTGTTACATCTTCTTAGGTCAAGAAGAGACAAAGATGCTAGATCGCCTATGGAGCTGGGTACGCTAGCTAATGATTTACAATCGAAGGCATCAAGTGTCCTAAGCTTCTTTAGAGAACCAGTTGATTCGGGTAATTCTTCAATATCATTGTGTGATAGGTCCAGCTCAGTTAACGACACAAGGGAACCTAAGGAGTCTGGAAGTTGAGCAAGTAGATAACAAGATGAGCCATGTAGAGTCTCCAGATCTGTCAAACAACCTCTTGAAATAGGAATGTTTTGTATATTAGTGTAATTTATGCAAAGCTCCCTCAATTCTTTCATTTTGCCTACTCCTCGAGGTATCTCCTCCAATTTTCTACACCATCTAATTTTCATGGAGACGAGGGTCTTGATGCCCTCGACAGAAGGATGAATCTCTTCTAGGACCTCACAATCTTCAAGACTCAAAATCTCCAAGGTCTTGAAAACGGACAAGTTTGGAGTTTTTCTCAAAGTACGATCATTGAGTTTGAGAACTTTAAGTTCGGTTGCCATCTAAAAGAAAGAGAAGATACCATTGTGAGATTGGACAAAAATGCCAATGCTCCATTGCTTCTTCACAGTTGTTTTATTTAATTTTAATGGTCCTTTTCAGTAGTGTTTTGGCTAACCAATGTATAAACGCTTTAAAGCATATCATTGCAAAGAGAACATTAGAGATGTATAAGTGCTAACCAGAATTATTTGTGAATAACATTTGATAGAAAATATCATATTTAGTTTTTCGAAGTTATGGTAATGCTGTTATTTATTGATTAGAGATATCCAAAGTTTATATAGGAAATAATTGGCTACTTCATTTTTGGAAAAAAAGTTTAAATTATGTACAAGATATAAAAAAATGTTATAAATATTTAAATACAATGGAAAGGATAATTTGATTTCTCATATAAAATTACTACATTATAATTGTGTTGTACGGTGACTTCAACTATGAAATATTATAATAGATAAATATTGTGTGCAACAAGTCAGAGCAATTCACAAATTATTTCTCTTACTCTAAAAGTAACAATGAATTTAAACTTTTAGTATGTACGTAAAACACGTCATTGTAAAGAAGTGTTTTTATTTTCCTCCATAAAAGATGATCCATAAATACATATAACAAGAATTGCTAAAAGGACATTTTTGCATGGGAAGACATTAACTCGAAGCCATAACAATTTAAACAGGCACAGTGTTGATAGCTATTAATTAATATAGTTAAAAATAATTAGTATGTCTAATGGGAAGCGTGACTGGTTGTTATGATTTTAAGGGGCAGAAGCTTCTAGCATATATAAGTGTTCAAAATTCCACTTTTGTTTAGAGGAAAATCCATAATATGAGGAAGGATTTTCAGAAGAAATATAGGCGAACTTGGTGCAATTAGACTTGTCAACAACACGTCATTATTCGTAAGAGATATGCCTTCTCTGCATCTTACCTTTAGTGGATACCATCCTCCCCAATCCTCCATAATTTTACTATTCGATAGATCAAGAACGACTAATTTCTTTGGGCGAAAGATGGCCGATTCAAGATCCAAGCAACAACTTGTCCATTCAAGCCATCTTAATTGAGGAAGCAAATTCTGAAAATCTCCAATGAGACTCGCACCATTCGTTCGAAGGAACCTCAAGTTGGTCAAGTTTTTAAATTTTTCAGCTGTGTAGGTTTCTCCCTTAGGAAGACAAAGGGCCTCAATCTTACTAGTGCCCTGCAATTAGGAAATGTTATAAATCGTAATATTGAATGATGGGATGGGACCAACTATATACAAGAAAAGATGTATTGACCTCAAATTTATCGCATACTATTATGATGTAGTTCTCACCTTTGACTTCATGACATGATAAATTATGGTTGCATATTATTTATCTAATCTATGTAAAAGTTTGAAGCTCAAGAGATGCTCTCCCGAATTTTCCTCTTCCAATTATGCCATTCACAATTTGCACCTTTTAAATACCCAAAAGGCACATCCTTTAAAAATTACAATAGAAGGCATCTCTTCTGCAAACACTGATTCAAATATATCTATAAAATCTCATGCCCTTTTATCTAGGAAACAACAAAATCCGAACTCATATCGTTTATATGTGAAACAACACGACTGTTGCAGTTCGAACACATCTATCAAACTTGCCATTATAACATGTATCAATACTAAAGAATTCCAATTGTAGAATCCCCCTCTTTTTCTTATGTATCTTGTTTGCAATTCTCTATGACAAAATGAAAGAGAATTCCATCCCAAGAAGTACCAACGTGTTTTACATTACTTTCTTATGATGTGTTTTGTTTCTTCAATGAGTGTTTTTCATTGTATGTGGAAGAAAAGATATACCAAATGTTATATAAATGGTTTTTTACTTCGCTTTTTATTACTACAAATGTTTGATGCTATCTTTTCATTTCGTGTTGATTTTGTTACACAGAAATAGCAGTCATCTAATTTTTTTTTTTATCAATTTTCCCATGGATCAATAATATCTTGCTAACGGACACATTAGACATGAAGATTAATTACATTATGTTAATATTAATTCTATGCGAACATGTGGCTGTGAAGTTGTTTAGTTTTATTACTTATTATCATTCTTTTAAGAATTTTTGCAAAGATTGTAAGTGTAAAGCTATTTTATCACTCAGATATAAACTTCGAGGTTCTCTATATAAAAAACAGGTCATATATGTATAGTTAAAATATTTAACTTTCAAGTTTAATAAGTATCATGTTAAAAATTTGGGTTAATATAACGAAAACCTCAAACTAGTACATCTATAATAAATTTATTCCAAGTTAATTTTTAGGTCATCAAAAACCCCAAATTGATATATTTGTAATAAATTTACTCCTAAATTAATATTTGTGTTACCAAAAATCCCCAACTAATACACTCATAACATATTTATCATCTATTAACTTCTGTTAAATTTTACCATAAAATTACTGAGCTGAATGGCACATGCCAATAACTCAATTGACATTGAAAATTCATATTAGTTTGGGGTAAATTTACAACAAGCATATCGGTTTGGGGTTTTTGACGATGCAAAAATTAGCTTATGGTAAATTTGTGACGAATGCACCAATTTGGGGTTTTTTATAGCCTAAAAATTAGTTTGGGAAAAATTTGCCATATATGTACTAATTTAAGGTTTTTTGTAATATTAACCCTAAAAATTTTAGTTTTGATAATACTTCAACATTAAATTTTTATAATTACGGGATTGAAAATGTATGTTTGTTGATATATGTATTGTTGAAAATGCATGGTTCTCAAATTATATTATAAAAGTATTGTTAATAGAATATCATTGCAAGTATATATTTCTATAGAACTATAATGTAACCTCCTAAACAAATCTATAATCTCACCTCCAAAAATTCTTGTATACACTTTTCACGGAATTTTATGACTTGGGAAATAATTTTCTGATATATCTATGTATACAAAAATATCGTAATAACTGCTCTTCCATAACATTGTTGGGATCATGAATATTTGTTGGAAAGTGTTTATTACTCTTCTAAACGAAGTCATTTAGGTTTGTGGTCTCTACTCTTGACCATACACTATTCTTTTAATGATAAAAATGGGATCGCCAAAATAATATATTGCTAATATTATTTACTTAATCTAAATAGTGCGGTTATATTAAACGACGTAGACAAGTAGAGCTTCCCTCTCATTAACGAACACGTCTATTCAAAGTATTACATTTAAGAATGCATCACTTTTCAAATTTTAATGATTTGCTAGGCTCCTTTGATTTTTCATACCTTTTTTTTTTTAAATTATTATTCTACAAACATTTCTCTTATTCTCAAATTCAAAACAGAAGTACCCATCGATTAGTGTCATTGGCTTTATTATTGCACGAAAAGACATTTCTCTTTGAAAAATGACATTTAACAAATAGTAAATTATTTATATTTGGGAAAAGTATCAAAAAAGTTCTAAACCTATTATATTAGTATCAATTCAATTCTAAACTTTTCAATAAAAACAATTTAATCCTAAACCTTTTTACATTAGTATCAATTTAGTCAATCAAGTAATTTAGACCGGAAAACCCTTTTAACTGAAAATCTTTTGCATTTTTCCAAAGGCTTTCCTCAAAAGTCTACCCAAACACACCCATAATTTGTAACTCGTGTCATTTTTGTCCTACAAGTGAAAGGTTGAGATTTTCTCTGGGATGCTTGAAAAATTGTGTTATTTTCATCCTGCATGCAAAAGATTGGGCTTCTCTTTAGGATTTTTTTAAGGTTGCATTATTTTTGTTCCTAATTCAAAAGTTTGTGCCCCTTTTTTTTATATTTTTTTTTATAAAAAAATTATGCTTTAAATGTCTTTCGTTTTTTGTTTATTTATAAGTCGTCCTAGTGCTCTTGTCCATGCGTCGCACTTCTTTTTTTTCTTTCTTTTCTTTTTTTCTTTTTTTATCAAAGTTGATTGTACTTTTAGATAACACATGAAGATACTTTTATATATTTTCATTAATTGTAGGAATAAAATAAAAGAAGATCTCGTATCAGTTTCTTCAAAGCCTCTTTGATTTCCACTCAATGAACCCACAAAATTACTGAAATAATTACGTGAAATAATGTACCTTTTTAGTTGTAAAAGTTAGTTATACCTATTTATTTTGGTAAAAAAAAATAGAGCATATTCATTTTTCTTTTGGCTAGTTAAGTTTATTTTATGATGTAACACCAGAGACATAATAGATAGACATTAGCTTTGAAATTGATAATATATCATTGGCTCTTAAGATAATAAATAGGTTGCATGAAATACGCCTAACGTTATGTATGTCTATATATGTTCTTGTTCTATCATGTGAATTTTGGTAAAAGAAGTAATTCCTAACCTAATATAACATAAACGAAAATACCCTTCCATTCTCAATTTGGGAATAATGATTGAGATTTCATGTTAAATGCGGGCACGGTTACTCCAATTGTATTAATTCTAACACCTGGAGAATAGAATTCTATGATTTATACATCCTAAGTAGTAATTGTTCACAGCAGAATGATCCAATTATTTGTTGCACGTGTCAAGGCCACAACCAAATCAATTATATAAATTCGAATCTTTTCAATGTAGAATACCCCTATTAAGTTTCTAATAAATTTGAAAGTATCTTGTCCTAGGAAAAAACTTTGTAATGTGCGCTTATGTAAGATATATGTCAGATGAAGTTGCACTACTCACTAAGAGAGAGCAACCTCCTAATTGCTATCATGTCAATGAAACGACACGAGGACAGTAATAGTTTCACTGCTCACTAGAGCAAGCGCTAAGTAGAGGACCAACATCACTTTGCCAGTAGAACATGAACTAAGGGAACAAAAGAAAAGAATCAGTTACCTCATTTTCCTCTAGCTTGTTCAATACTTCCTCGAAGTCCCATAACCTGCTGCGATTCTGAGGCTTCTTGTCTTCTTGGCGAACGATTTCTCGACCTAGATCTCGCAATTGGTCATGCATTCTAAGCTCATGATTCTCTCCAACTTTTATTAATGACATTAATCTCAACACTACAATGGCCTCATTTGGGTAAAAGCCACAAGCATCCCACATGTAGGATGCAACTCTCAAGTCAAAGCCAATGAAAAAACAAGCGATATCCAAAAATATTTGTTGTTGTCCATGCTCTAACGCGTCGTAACTTATTCTTAACAATTCTTGCACATCCTTAGGAGGGAATTTTTTTTAACTTTTTTATTGTATCTTCCCATACTGCTAGCTCTTTATTACTCAAAAATGAACCTACAACCTTAAGAGATAAGGGAAGTCCTCCGGTGGCGAACACAACCTTACGAGTAAGGTCCTCAAATTCCCTTGGAGGAGCGTCACTTCGAAATGCATGTTTACTAAACAAAATCAAAGCTTTATCCCCATCCATTTTGTTATGTTCATATTGAAAATCCACCTTAGCCTTGTCAAGAATACCCTTGTTTCGGGTGGTAATAATGATCATTGTTGACACATAAATTTTTGGGGTTGATTTTTGCTAGAAATAATAAAAAATCACATGACATATAGTTTAGGAAAATTTTATTTTTTGTTAAGATTTTTTATAGATTTAGGTGATATACATTGGGAGATACATTTTTGCGCAAAAGGGAAATTTCTTTTGATCGAATATACAAAAGGGAATATTGCGCAAGGTGTATATTTTAATGACATATTTAGGGGTATCATGCGCAAACAAAAAAGGAAAATATATATGTCGCAACCATACATTTTTCGGACCTATAAATACATCATGCGGAAGGTTAAAAAGGGGGCCACACAGATTGATACATGCGGCCATATAAGGGGGCTCTCTGTTCCGATGATTTCGTAGGAAGCTTCCTTCGTTCTTCTTTGGGTTAAAAAAACAACACAAAAATCAAAGAAGGAAAAAGGAAAAAAGCTTTTGAGGAAAAGAGGAAAAGTCAAGGTTAGAAAAGGAGTGCATAGGGCAGAGCGAGAGAGGGGAGAAGCGAGAGAAAGGACGGGTAAGTGAGAGAAAAAGTAGAGAAAGTAAAAAGGTGAAATAGTCGTCTTCTTCGACGGCATCGCCTGCAACCCACCGCCGGCCTTCATCCGCAAAGCCGCTTCTACTCTCGCATTGCCGCGCCTACTCCGCCGCGCTCGTGCTTCCTCCATTGTGCCGATCTATCAGCGACGCCAACAAACCACCCCCTGCAACCCGCGAGCACACCCTCGCCGCTCCTGCAGCCCATCCCGTAGCAGCTCGCCTCCTGTCGGTTGCCGCTCCCGTGCCTGAGTGACCGCCAGCCATCGCCGCCGTCGCGTCCCGTCTAGATCGCAGCCCGCGACGACCCGCGACGACCCAGCTCTGCTCTGCCTGCGAAGCCGACGCTGCTGTCAAGCCGCTCCATCAGCCTAACGAAGTCGCCAGTGTGCCGATCCACGACGGCCCCGACGTTGCTCCTAGTCCGTTCATCGCCGATCCGCCTGCAACAGCCCGACACCTTCTCTTGTCCGCTCGTCGCCGCAACTGCTCGGGTTTTCCTCTGCCACGCCGTGCCTTGCTTCACCCGTGACGCCTCTGGTCCGACACCCAGTAGATCCGTTCCAAGCCGTTCCACCAGCTCGAAGAAGTCACAGCCCAACGCCGATCCTCCGTCGTTCCTGCCGAATCACGTCCGGAGCAACCATCGATTCCACCAAGCGCCGATCCACCGCCACACACCTCCGCCTTGCGCCTAGACCCTCGACGCTCCCAGATCCGACGCCGCCGACCCGCGATGCCGCACGAGGTCCGTTAGTGCCCAGCCCCGTCGCCAATCTGCCACGCCCCAAGCGCCCCTGGTGCCGCGTCGCCATCGTGCCATCCCTCGGAGCCCCGCCGGAGCCCTAGCCGCCGCCCCTGGAAGCCTCGCCGGCCGGCCCCCCTTTTTCTCTCTTTTTAGGTCATTTAAAAAGCAAAAAAACAAAAAGAAAATTAGGTAAATCTTTATTTTATTTTATTTTTATTTCCACTCTTTTAGGTCATTTATTTTTTCTGTTTTATTTATTGTTACTAATATGGCATATTATTTATTGTTTTTTAGTGCAATTGCCCCTTTAATGCTAAGTTGAAATTCCATGATATGAATCTGCCATGAAATTAGTAATTGTCAGTCCGATTTTCGCGCCCGAAATCCAACTCGCAATTACTTAAAAAGGTTGCCAATTCGATCTCCCGCCCGAGATCCGATTTGTGATTTTTCGTGAAATTGGCCAACTCGATTTCATGCGCGAGATACGGTTCGTCAATTTGGGGGATCAATTTTGCTTGATTTACTAGAATTGTTTAAATTAATTTTCTTTAAAAAAATAAAAAATAAAAAATGTAGCTTTAGGATTTGCATGCTTAGGATAGAAATTTTATTTTGTTAAATAATAAAAAATCAAAAAAATCAAATTAACTGGCTTAGGTTGCATGTTTAGGAATTGTTAATTTCAAAATAAAAAAAAAAAGATATAAAAACTCAAAAAATGTTGAATTAGGATTAGGTTTGTTTTTTTTTTTTTTTTTTTTTATTGTCTTGCATGTTTAGATTAAGGATTTTATTGTAGGTCATAAAAAAGCAAACAAAAATCATCATACATTTTAGAATAGAATTGCACGTTTAATTTTAAGCTTAGATCAATCTTTTAGATAGGTTACATCTTAGGTTAGAAACTACTAAATTAAAATAATGTCTTAGTTTAAATTAGGATTTAGTGTGACTTAATCCCTAATTTAAATTGGATGGAATTTTAATTTAGTTAGGAATTTCATATAAAAATCTTAGGGTAAATTATTCCCTTTTTTAGGATAAATGGCACTTTTTAGGAGAAAGGAGAATAATAAAAATCATATAGTCAAAAAAATCTTGCATGATTATATAGAATTAGATATATAGATTTAGTAAATAAGACATTTAGGCTAGTAAATTAGGTTTTTTTTTTTTTTAGGATCACATTTTTTAGGATTATATTTTTTAGAAATCTTTTTTGAAATAAGTTAGGGTCAAATCTAGATAAATTAATCCTTAGAAAAGTTGGCATCTTTAAAAAAAATAATAATAATAAAGAAATGATTTTCTAAGTCGAATAGGGTTAATTCAAATTAACATCAAACGTGAATTAGAAAGTTATTCATTTAGGGTAGTTCAATTAGGACTTTTGTTAATTCGAAATTTCAGATAAAAAAAAATTCAAAATAGTAGGTGCATGTTAACTTACATAATAGGTTTATTAGCAACATTAGGTGCATGTTAAGTAATTTGCATTCTAGGGCCTATTAATTAAAATTTGCATATTAGGTCATTTAAGTTGCTATTTAAATTATTGCATTTCTTTAGGATCTACTCTATTCATGTCATTTAATTTAGGTCATGTTGCCATACCATATTAGGTTATTAACATACATTGCATATAGATTAAATTCCATTAAATAAAGTGAGAAAAAAAAAAAGAGAAAATCGCGTGTTAATTGGAAACCATATCTAGGATTGTTGATGTGGATTTTAATTTAACATTGCAAATGCTTTTGCTACTTTGAGGTAAGTTTTGCAATCCATTCGTTGTTTTTCTTGGGTGTTAAATTGGTGGTTTGCGCACCCGCATGATCACCTCACATGTTAGGGAGATAAATTAAAATGAATTCAAGCTGTTTGCTAAACATTTTTTTCAAAATAAAAGAGTGGTACTGAAAGGGCATTAGAGGAATCTAGCGTAATCAAGTCCCCGTATCTAGAATCTCTGGTTCACAAGAGTAAAGTAAATCTCCCATTACTTTACTTGGGTTTCTAATCGACCCACCAAAAATTAATTAGTGGCGACTCCTAGTTAAAAAATAATTGCATGTTAAGAATTTGAACTTAAGTCGCGAATTGGTATGGACTTGGGAAAGCCCGAGTTAAGTCTAGGCTTAACAATCCATTAGCCAAATCCTAAATGATTCACACCCGAAAATTTGGTTGTGACAATCATACTTCCCGAAGAAAATCAATTATGATTTCTACCCAAAGCCTCCAATTGACGGTCATCACCCACATCATCGAGAAAAATGACGACTTTCTTACCTTTAAGCTTGGATGAGAGGAAATTAATCCCTTCATCCTCATTTTGAGCTAGATTTTTCTACCTCAATGTATCATTGAGTAACTGGTTCTGTAAGTAAAGAATGCCATTATGTATACATAAATCCCTTACATCAGCAATGAAGCTACGATACTCAAATTGATTTGAGAGTTTGTTGTAGATGATTTTAGCAAGGGTAGTCTTACAAATGCCTCCCATTCCATGGATGCCAACAAATAGGGGGGCATCACTTTCTTCACATGATTATCAATTCTGATCAAATTCTCAGGAATAACTAAATCAAACTTTTTCTTCAGTTCAAACAACACTTGTTGGACTCTTCAAATTCTGAATGCACTTACGGTTCGCTTCAAAATGGAGGCGTCCCGTTACTGGCACCAGCTGTTTTGGACTCTTCGCGAGAGGTATTATTCTCTTTACCATTTTCTTCTCAGAATGTGCATTTTCTCTGTTCAGGAGTTAGGGTTGTGGAGCAATATGTGCATGATTTTCTATTGTTTTTGGTATCTTAACATTTACAATTCTTCCATGAACCAATTTCTTGAACCCCCCCCACCCACCCCCCACCCTTCCCTCTTCTCTATTGGCATGCGCGCACGTGCACACACACACTTTTACTTTGTGCTTAGTATTGTGGTTGTTAGTTATGTAAAACCAGTATTAATTGTCCTAAGCTTAACGATCGGGGTCTCGTGGGCGACCGGTGAAGCAATGCGGCCCTCAGATGTATCTAAAGATAATGACCACATTAATGGGGGAAATTCTTCAGGTTTTGATGCAGAGGACATGAAGCTTCTTCTATTTGCTCTGTCCTTTTTTGCTGCTCCTATTTTCTTTCTGAGATTGCACCTGAAGCTTCTTATGAATCATAGTGTCTCCAAAATTAGTTTTGTTGAGCTTAATCAAGAGAAGATCACTAAAACTGCAAGCATTTTGGCTCAATTAACATCGCAATAGATGACTGCTCAAAGAATGATGTGGGATTCCATACTAGCCAAGAAGATCCATCAAGAGAAAGTCCTTGTGATAGGTACTGGAATTGTGCTAAAGATGATCAAGTTGGTCAGCTAGTTGTTTGTGGGGGTACAGATTTGAGGACCCCTGAGGATAACCAAAGCAGTGATCTTCATGTCGGCAGGATTCACAGTGGTACTGCTGTAGTTGGTGATGAGGTTGGCCAGGTGCAGGAAGGGCAAGGAAACTACGCAGCATCAGAGAAAACGTCAAGGCCTCCACTTGATGAGGAGAGGATCACAAATGGTGCTTGTCCTTCTTTGAATGGTATTAAGATGGATATTCCCCATTATAATGAAGGTGATAAGCCTGCCAATGATGGATCGCTACTTGGTTTGCCACCTACTAGTATGGCGGTTAAATAGCCTTTGAAATTAGCTCTTAATTAGTTCAGTTATTAATTAGTTGGTTAGACATATTATTAAAAATCAGATGCTAATTTGTATCTCTTTTTTGTTAAATTAGATCTTCCTGTCATGATTAATCCCGTCTGTTACCTTCGTGTGCACATCGTGTGCACTTTTTTGAACTTGTGATTTAAATGTCATGGTATCAATCATTCAATTCATGCTCATGCTTTGCAGCCACCCTTATGGGAAATGTACCAGCAGCAGTTGAGAGAGTGGGAGCTAGCTTTGAATAAAGGGAACTCGCCGCTTCGATGGATGTCGAAGGCCTCACCGCTGAAAGACCTCCCATGTTTGCTTTTTGTATGAAACCTAGGGGCTTAGAAGTCCCTAATAAAGGCTCAAAGCAAAGGCCGCAAAAACGAATCTCAGTCACGGGGCAAAGCAATGGTTTTTATGGAGATCAGGACAGTTTCCATGCTTTTGGTAATGTTATGTGAATTTAACTAAGCGGAACACTTTAGGGTTATTTTTTCTTGGATCCAGAATTTTGACGTCATTAATTTTTCGTTCCTGTCAGGGAGGAGATTGAACGGACCTAGTTTTGGAGATGATAGAGCCATCTATTTGGGACATAACTATGAACATGTAGACAAGTCTCAAATGGCACAGACATCTCCATTGGGATATTCTCCACAAGATGTCCCTGGCCAGGGATATTTTCCCAATTGGCAATGATGGATTCAATCGAAATTATCCTCTGAGACTACAGAGATATAAGTCAAAGAAATCTGGTGCTTTTGCATCTCCTTGACATTCACAGGTGGGTCACTGCCTAAAGCAGGGGAGCCACGAGCAGTAAAAAGAATACCCTTCATTAGAATTCTCATCAACAGTTTTCATCTGAAGGCTCTCAGAGACCAGCTAGTGAGCAATGGGACCAGATGGATATGGATGAATATAAATTGTTGGATGCACCTAGCGCAGCACGGTATGCATCTAATTTGGCTAAGCTTAAGAGAGAGAGGCCACGAGACGCTTTTGCAAAGCGGATGTAGCGGTTCACGGAGCCGTGGTTGCTCTCATGACTGCTGAAGCGATGAAAGCGTCTTTAGAGGATAGGAAGCATGATGGGCAGGTTATCTGAAGATTATCAGTGAACAGATTGGGATAGTTCTCAATTTGACCCCGAAGAATGTAAAGATGGCATGAAAATATTTCTCGAGGCGGGAGCTGGTCTAAGATTTATCAAATGCTGCTGCACCTTTCATCATGCACAGTTTTTGAAGGAAAAGTTTATGGAGAGGGTATTCATAGAGATATATTTGGTTGTCACATTTAATTGTCGATATTTTGGCAGTTTTCTAGTCCATCCTTGTAATACCTTGGTGATTCTGGTAGTCTCTTACACCAGTAGCAAGTGTATGCCTCATTCGTGCTGCTTGTCCAGTTTATTTTGCAAGAGCATCGTATAGAATCTTTTGCTACCATTCTCTGTACACGAGAGAGCCCATGGAGTCTCAAAGCTAAGCAAGTTTGCCGCATTCTATTAGGTCAAGAAGAGATAGAGATGCTAGATCACCAATGGAGCTCGGTGTGCTAGCTAATGATGCACAATAGGAAGCATTAAGTGTCCTGAGTTACTTCAAAGAACCAATTGATAAAGGCTAGTAAATACATCTAGAAGGGGGTGAATAGGTGTTTATAAGATTCTTTTCAATTCTTTGCCCGAAATCTCCTTAGGTATGAGAATCACATTAGAAATAAATAACTCATGCATCCATAAAATAAATAGAGTAGGGTAAGAGAAAATTGACACAAGGATTATAGTGGTTCGGCTTATTGTAAGCCTACGTCCACTCTCCATGCTGGCAGCCAATTGGCTATAATTACTATGTAGCAAATGAGAGCTTTTACAACTCACAAAGTAGACTTCTTCAGTAGAAAGTCTCTTCTACAGCTTCTTGTTGTTTCACATTGTAAGTGACTCTATTTGATACACAATTTTGAGCACAAGAGATTTTGAGAACAAGAGTTTTCAGAGGTTCTAACTTCGAAATTTTTCTATCGGTTCTCTCATACTTTCGAACAACTTTGACACACCTTAAATATCATTCGTGCCACCTTAGCCGTTAGCACTTTCCAAGAATTCATCCAATCAACCCGTTGGACTGAATCAATTTAAGTGATCTTCACGTTGTCGAATATATAAGTAGAAAATAGCTCGTCAATCCTGCTCACCCATACAATCAAGATCTTGAGTTTCCAAAATTGGATCCTTCCAAAAATTCGCTTGAACTTCAACGGATAAAATCCGAAAAAAAAGTCTTCCGAGCTCACAATCACAACCAGAGATATTCCATGGATAAGTTAGGGAATATAATATCCAAATCTTAATTTCCTTAACCATAAAATTAACCTGCTGTCGGCTTGGCAAAATCGCAAACTGTCTTCAGACTTTGATTGGGTCTGGAGACCTTCGACCGTAACTCGAGTCTAACTGTCTTCGGACGTAAAACTTCGAACCATAACTTTGGGTCCGACCGCCTTGACGGAAACGCTTGGGTCTTGAACTCTTCAGACTTAACCGACTGAGTCTTGGATTCTTCAGACTTTACTAACGAGGCTGTTTTGTTAACTTCAAAACTTACAAGGGACTTTTCTTCAACACCAATTGATTTGAGTAATTCTTCAGCTGTTGTAGATTTTAATGCAGTTCAGTTAACGATCTAATTGTCCAATTGAGTCTGAGATTTCTCCCAATGAGCTGCATCCCGATCACAGCAAGCACTACAACAACGCGAGAGAGACTATGGAGTCTGGAAGTTAAGCAAGTTTGTCGCATCCTCTTAGGTCAAGAAGAGACAAAGATGCTAGATCACCAATGGAGTTGGGTGCGCTAGCTAATGATGCATGATAGGAGGCATCGAGTATCTTGAGCTCCTTCATAGAATCAATTGATTTGGGTAACTCTTCAATCGATGTACAGCTTAAGTCCAGTTCAGTCAATGATTCTAATTGTCCAATTGAGTCTGGAATTTCTTCCAATGACTTGCATCCGGATAATAGCAAGCGCTGCAATGACGCGAGAGAGCCTCTGTAGTTTGGAAGTTGAGCAAGTTTGTCACATCTTCCTAGGTCAAGAAGAAATAGAGATGCTAGATCGCCTATGGAGCTGGGTACGCTAGCTAATGATGCACAACAGGAGGCATCAAGTGTGCTGAGCTCCTTCATAGAACCAATTGATTTGGGTAATTCTTCCATTGCTATAGAGCTTAAGTCTAGTTCATTCAATGATTCTAATTGTCCAATTGCGTCTGGAATTTCTCCCAATGAGCTGCATCCTGATAATCGCAAGCGCTGCAACAATGCGAGAGAGCCTATGGAGTCTGGAAGTTGAGCAAATTTGTCGCATCTGCTTAGGTCAAGAAGAGACAAAGATGCTAGATCGCCTATGGAGCTGGGTACGTTAGTTAATGATGCACAATAAGAGGCATCAAGTGTGCTAAGCTCCTTCATAGAACCAATTGATTTGGGTAATTCTTCAATCGCTGTAAAGCTCAAGTCCAGTTCAGTCAATGATTCTAATTGTCCAATTGAGTCTGGAATTTCTCCCAATGAGCTGCATCTTGTTAATAGCAAGCGCTGCAACGATGCGAGAGAGCCTATAGAGTCTGGAAGTTGAGCAAGTTTGTTGCATCCTCTTAGGTCAAGAAGAGACAGAGATGCTAGAACGCCTATGGAGCTGGGTACGCTAGCTAATGATTTACAATCGGAGGCATCAAGTGTCCAAAGCTTCTTCAGAGAACCAATTGATTTGGGTACTTCTTCAATCGCTGTAAAGCTCAAGTTTAATTCAGTCAATAATTCTAATTGTCCAATTGAGTCTGGAATTTCTCCCAATGAGCTACATCTCAATAATGGCAAGCCCTGCAACAACGTGAGAGAGCCTATGGAGTCTGGAAGTTGAGCAAGTTTGCTGCATTCTCTTAGGTCAAGAAAAGACAGAGATACTAGACCGCCTATGGAGCTAGGTATGGTAGCTAATGATGCAAAAAAGAGGCATTAAGTGTGCTGAGCTCCTTCATAAAACCAATTCATTTGGGTAATTCTTCAATCGCTGTAAAGCTTAAATCCAGTTCAGTCAATGATTCTAATTGTCCAATTGAGTCTAGAATTTCTCCCAATGACTTGCATCCCAATAATCACAAGCGTTGCAATGACGCAAGAGAGCCTATGGAGTCTGGAAGTTGAGCAAGTTTGCTGCATTCTCTTAGGTCAAGAAAAGACAGAGATGCTAGATCGCATATGGAGCTGGGTACACTAGCTAATGATGCACAACAAGGGGCATCGAGCAACCTGAGCTCCTTCAAAGAACCAATTGATTTGCGTAATTCTTCAATCGCTGTAGAGCTTAAGTCCAGTACAATCATAGATTCTAATTGTCCAATTGAGTCTGGAATTTCCCCCAATGAGCTACATCCTGATAATAGCAAGCACAGCAACGACGTGAGAAAGCCTATGGAGTCTGGAAGTTGAGCAAGTTTCTCACATTCTCTTAGGTCAAGACGATACAGAGATGCTAGATCGCCTATGGAGCTGGGTACGCTAGCTAATGATGCACAATTGCAGGCATCAAGTGTGCTGAGCTCCTTCATAGAACCAATTGCTTTTGGTAATTCTTCAATCGCTGTAGAGCTTAAGTCTAGTTCAGTCAATGATTCTCATTATCCCATTCATTCTGGAATTTCTCCGAATGAGCTACATTGCGATAATAGCAAGTGCTGCAATGACGCGAGAGAGCCTATGGAGTCTTGAAGTTGAGCAAGTTTGTCGCATCCTCTTAGGTCAAGAAGAGACAGAGATGCTAGATCGCCAAAGGAGCTGGGTATGCTAGCTATTGATGCCCAATAGGAGGCACCACGTGTCCTGAGCTTCTTCAGAGAACCAATTGATTTTGGTAATTCTTCAATCACTGTAGAGCTTAAGTCCAGTTTAGTCATTGATTCTAATTATCCAGTTGAGTCTGCAATTTCTCCCAATGAGCTACATCTCAATAATAGCAAGCGCTGCAACGACGCAAAAGAGCCTATGGAGTCTGGAAGTTAAGCAAGTTTGTCGCATCCTCTTAGGTTAAGAAGAGACAGAGATGCCAGATCGCCTATGGAGTTGGGTACGCTAGCTAATGATGCACAATAGGAGGCATTGAGTGTCCTGAGCTCTTTCAGGGAACCAATTGATTTGGGTAATTCTTTAATCACTGTAGAGCTTAAGTCCAGTTCAATCACTAATTTTAATTGTCCAATTGAGTCTGGAATTTCTCCCAATGAGCTGCATCCCGATAATAGCAAGCGCTGCAATGTCGCGAGAAAGCCTATGGAGTCTGGAAGTTGAGCAAGTTTGTAGCATCCTCTTAGGTCAAGTAGAGACAGAGATGCTAGATCGCTTATGGAGCTGGGTACGCTAGCTAATGATGCAAAATAAGAGGCATAGAGTAACCTGAGCTCCTTCAAAGAAGCAATTGATTTGGGTAATTCTTGAATCGCTAGAGCTTAAGTCCATTACAATCATAGACTCTAATTGTCCAATTGAGTCTGGAATTTCCCCCAATGAGCTGCATCCCGATAATAGCAAGCGCAGCAACGACGTGAGAAAGCCTATGGAGTCTAGAAGTTGAGCAAGTTTATCGCATCTTCTTAGGTCAAGACGATACAGAGATGCTAGATCGCCTATGGAGCTGGGTACGCTAGCTAATGATGCACAATTGCAGGCATCAAGTGTGCCGAGCTCCTTCATAGAACCAATTGATTTGTGTAATTCTTCAATTATTGTAGCACTTATGTCTAGTTCAATCAATGATTCTCATTGTCCAATTGAGTCTAGAATTTCTCCCAATGAGCTGCATTGCGATAATAGCAAGTGCTGCAATGACGCGAGAGAGCCTATGGAGTCTTTAAGTTGAGCAAGTTTGTCGCATCCTCTTAGGTCAAGAAGAGACAGAGATGCTAGATCGCGTATGCTAGCTATTGATGTGCAATAGGAGGCATCAAGTGTCCTGAGCTTCTTCAGAGAACCAATTGATTTGGGTAGTTCTTTAATCACTGTAGAGCTTAAGTCCAGTTCAATCACTAATTTTAATTGTCCAATTGAGTCTGGAATTTCTCCCAATGAGCTACATCCCGATAATAGCAAGCGTTGCAATGTCGCGAAAAGCCTATGGAGTCTGGAAGTTGAGCAAGTTTGTCGCATCCTCTTAGGTCAAGTAGAGACAGAGATGCTAGATCGCTTATGGAGCTGGGTACGCTAGCTAATGATGCACAATAAGAGGCATAGAGTAACCTGAGCTCCTTCAAAGAAGCAATTGATTTGGGTAATTCTTGAATCGCTAGAGCTTAAGTCCATTACAATCATAGACTATAATTGTCCAATTGAGTCTGGAATTTCCCCCAATGAGCTGCATCCCGATAATAGCAAGCGCAGCAACGACGTGAGAAAGCCTATGGAGTCTAGAAGTTGAGCAAGTTTATCGCATCTTCTTAGGTCAAGACGATACAGAGATGCTAGATCGCCTATGGAGCTGGGTACGCTAGCTAATGATGCACAATTGCAGGCATCAAGTGTGCCGAGCTCCTTCATAAAACCAATTGATTTGGGTAATTCTTCAATCATTGTAGCGCTTATGTCTAGTTCAATCAATGATTCTCATTGTCCAATTGAGTCTAGAATTTCTCCCAACGAGCTGCATTACGATAATAGCAAGTGCTGCAATGACGCGAGAGAGCCTATGGAGTCTTGAAGTTGAGCAAGTTTGTCGCATCCTCTTAGGTCAAGAAGAGACAGAGATGCTAGATCGCGTATGCTAGCTATTGATGTGCAATAGGAGGCATCAAGTGTCCTGAGCTTCTTCAGAGAACCAATTGATTTGGGTAATTCTTCAATCGCTGTAGACCTTAAGTCCAATTTAGTCATTGATTCTAATTATCCAATTGAGTATGCAATTTCTCCCAATGAGCTGCATCTCAATAATACTAAGCGCTGCAACGACGCGAGAGAGCCTATGGAGTCTGGAAGTTAAGCAAGTTTGTCGCATCCTCTTAGGTTAAGAAGAGACAGAGATGCTAGATCGCCTATAGAGCTAGCTACGCTTGCTAATGATGCAGAAAAGGGGGCATCAAGTGTCCTAAGCTCCTTCATAGAACCAATTGATTTTGGTAATTCTTCAATCGCTGTATACCTTAAGTCCAGTTCAATCAATGATTCTAATTGTCCAATTGAGTCTAGAATTTCTCCCAATGACTTGCATCCCAATAATCGCAAGCGCTGCAATGACGCAAGAGAGCCTATGGAGTCTGGAAGTTGAGCAAGTTTGCCACATCCTGTTAGGTCAAGAAGAGACAGAGATGCTAGATCGCCTATGGAGTTGGGTACGCTAGCTAATGATGCACAATTGGAGGCATTGAGTGTCCTGAGCTCCTTCAGGGAACCAATTGATTTGGGTAATTCTTCAATTGCTGTAAAGCTTAAGTCCAGTTCAATCACTGATTCTAATTGCCCAATTGAGTTTGGAATTTCTTACAATGAGCGGCATCCCGATAATAGCAAGTGCTGCAACGACGCGAGAAAGCCTATGGAGTCTGGAAGTTGAGCGAGTTTGTTGCATCTTCTTAGGTCAAGAAGAGATAGAGATGCTAGATCGCCTATCGAGCTGGGTACGCTAGCTAATGATGCACAATAGGAGGCATCGAGTAACCTGAGCTTCTTCAAAGAACCAATTGATTTGGGTAATTCTTCAATCGCTGTAGAGCTTAAGCTCAGTACAGTCATAGATTCTAAGGGTGCGCATGGCAACGCTTACGGGGCCGAGGAGTAGTTTTTTTTTAGAAATGCTTCTTTTCTATTTCTATTCTCGAGGACAATTTCTGGTAAAAAAACCCGTTTGGTAACTACACAAAATTTATACTCTAGAAATAGAAAAAGAATAGAAATGCGTTTGGTAAAAAACGGTTTCTTTTTTATATTTATTTGTTTTTTATTTTTGTTGGCCGATCGCCTCCGGACGCCGACGCCGCCGCCGCCCGCCATGCCCGACCGCCGCCCGCCGCCGCATGTCGCCGCCGGCCGACCGCCGGCCGCCCGACCGACCGCCGCCGGCGGCTGTGGGCCGCGGAGGTGGCGGCCGATGGGCGGTGCGGCTGGCCGGCGGCGGCGGCGGCGGCATGGCCCCGGCGGCCCGGCGGCGGGCGGTGGCGTCCGTCGGTCGGCGATCGATCGACCTCCAGCGGCGGGCGGCGGGCGCGGTTAGTCGACGGCATCCAGCGGCACCGCGATGCTTGGTCGGTCGGCGGTCGCCGGCCGGCGGCGGCGGCGGCCGGCCGGCCGGGCGGCGGCGGCGGCGGTCGGCCGGCGGCGCGAGTGGCGGTCAACGACGGTCAATGGGCCGTGTGCAAGAGAAGAATAAAAAAAAAAAAATTTCACTTATTTCTTAAACTTGTTCCCGGAATAAAAAAACAACTCGACGTTACCAAACGGATTTCTGCTCTTTTTTATTCCGGGGAACAAAAAAACAGAAATTGGGAGGAGTAGAAACGTTACCATGCGCACCCTAATTGTCCAATTGAGTCTGGAATTTCTCCCAATGAGCTGCATCCCCGTAATAGCAAGTGCTGCAACGATGCGAGAGAGCCTATGGAGTCTGGAAGTTGAGCAAGTTTGTTGCAGCTGCTTAGGTCAAGAAGAGACAGAGATGCTAGATCACCTATAGAGCTATATATGCTAGCTAATGATGCACAATATGCATCAAGTGTCATGAGCTTCTTCAGAGAACCAATTGATTTGGGTAATTCTTCAATCGCTGTAAAGGCTAAATCCAGTTCAGTTAATGATTCTAATTGTCCAATTGAGTCTGGAATTTCTCCCAATGAGTTGCATCCTGATAATAGCAAGCGTTGCAACGACACGAGAGACCCCATGGAGTCTGGAAGTTGAGCAAGTTTTGTCGCATCCTCTTAGGTCAAGAAGAGACAGAGATGGTAGATCGCCTATGGAGCTAGGTACGCTAGCTAATGATGCACAATCATGGACAGTGAGTGTCCTGAGCTCCTTCAGAGAACCAATTGATTTGGGTAATTCTACAATCGCTGTAGAGCTTAAGTCCAGTTCAATCAATGATTCTAATTGTCCAATTGAGTCTGGAATTTCTCCCAATGAGCTGCATTTCGATAATAGCAAGCGCTGCAACAACGCGAGAGAGCCTATGAAGTCTGGAAGTTGAGCAAGTTTGTCGCATCCTCCTAGATTAAGAAGAGACAAAGATGCTAGATCGCCTATGGAGCTGGGTACGCTAACTGATGATGCACAATGGTAGACATTGAGTGTCCTGAGCTCCTTCAGAGAACCAATTGATTTGGGTAATTCTTCAATTCCATTGTTAATAAGCTCTAACTTAGTTAAGGACACGAGGGAACCTAAGGAGTCTGGAAGTTGAGCAAGTAGTCTACAAGATGAGGCATGTAGAGTCTCCAGATTTGTCAAACAACCTCTCGAAATAGGAATGTTTTGTATATTAGTGTAATCTATGCAAAGCTCCCTCAATTTTTTCATTCTGCCTACTCCTCGAGGTATCTCCTTCAATTTGCTACACCATCTAATTTTCAAGGAGATGAGGGTCTTGATGCCCTCGACGGAAGGATGAATTTCTTCTAGGTCCATACAATTTTCAAGACTCAAAATCTCCAAGGTCTTGAAAACGGACAAGTCTGGAGTTTTTCTCGAAGTATAGTCCTTGAGATTGAGAACTTTAAGTTCGGTTGCCATCTGAAAGAAAGAGAGGATGCCATCGTGAGATTGGACAAAAATGCCAATGCTCCATTGCTTCTTCACGGTTGTTTTATTTAATTTTAATGGTCCTTTTTAGTAGTGTTTTGGCTAACCAATATATAAACACTTTAAAGCATATCATTGCAAAGAGGACGTTAGAGATGTAAAAGTGCTAAGCAGAATTATTTATTTAAATATAATATTTAGTTTTTCGAAGTTATGGTGATGCTATTATTTATTGATTAGAGATATCCAAAGTTTATATAAAAAATAATTGGCTACTTTATTTTTGGAAAAAAAAATTAAATGCTATATGCACAAGATATAAAAAAAATGTTATAAATATTTAAATACAATGGGAAGGATAATTTGATTTCTCATATAAAATTACTATATTATAATTGTGTTGTACCGTGACTTCAACTATGAAATATTATAATAGATAAATATTGTGTGCAACAAGTCAGAGCAATTCACAAATTATTTCTATTACTCTAAAAGTAACAATGAATTTAAAATTTTAGTATGTACGTAAAACAGGTCATTGCAAAGAAGTGTTTTTTTTTTTTTTTTTTCTTCATGAAAGATGATCCATAAATACATATAACAAGAATTGCTAAAAGGACATTTTTGCATGGGAAGACATTAACTCGAAGCCATAACAATTTAAACAGGCACAGTATTGATAGCTATTAATTAATATAGTTAAAAATAATTAGTATGTCTAATGGGAAGCATGACTGGTTGTTAAGATATTAAGGGGCAGAAGCTTCTAGCATATATAAGTGCCCAAAATTCCACTTATGTTTAGAGGAAAATCCATAATATGAGTAAGGATTTTCAAAAGAAATACAAGCGAACTTGGTGCAATTAGACTTGTCAACAACACGTCATTATTCATAAGAGATATGCCTTCTTTGCATCTTACCTTTAGTGGATCCCTTCCTCCCCAATCCTCCATAATTTTACTATCCGATAGATCAAGAACAACTAATTTCTTTGGGCGAAAGATGGCCGATTCAAGATCCAAGCAACAACTTGTCCATTCAAGCCATCTTAATTGAGGAAGCAAATTCTGAAAATCTCCGATGAGACTCGCACCATTCGTTCGAAGGAACCTCAAGTTGGTCAAGTTTTTAAATTTTTCAGCTGTGTAGGTTTCTCCCATAGGAAGACAAAGGGCCTCAATCTTACTAGTGCCCTGCAATTAGGAAACGTTATAAATCGTAATATTGAATGATGGGATGGGACCAACTGTATATAAGAAAAGATGTATTGACTTCAAATTTGTTGTCATACTATTATGATGTGGTTCTCACCTTTGACTTCATGACATGATAAATTTTGGTTGCATATTATTTATCTAATCTATGTAAAAGTTTGAAGCTCAAGAGGTGTCTCCTGAATTTTCCTCTTGCAATTACGCCATTCACAATTTGCACCTTTTAAATACCCAAAAGGCACATTCTTTGAAAATTACAATAGAATGCATCTGTTCATGCAGACACTGCTTCAAATATATATATCAAATCTCATGCCCTTTTATCTAGGAAACAACAAAATCCTAACTCAAATCGTTTATATGTGAGACAACATGGCTGTTGCAATTTGAACACATCTATCAAACTTGTCATTATAACATGTATCAATATTAAAGAATTCCAGTTGTAGAATCCCCTCATTTTCTGATGTATCTTGTTTGCAATTCTCTATGACAAAATGAAAAAGAGAATTCCATCCCAAGAAGTACGAATGCTTTTTACATTCATTTCTTATGATGTGTCTTGTTTCTTCAATGAGTGTTTTTCATTGTAAGTGGAAGAAAACATACCAAATGTTATATAAATGGTTTTTTACTTCACTTTTTATTACTACAAAAGTTTGATGCTATCTTTTCATTTCGACACAGAAATAGCAGTCATCTAATTTTTTTTTTTTAATCAACTTTCCCATGGATCAATAATATCTTGCTAATTGACATATTGGACATGAAGATTAATAACATTATGTTAATATTAATTCTATTCGAACATGTGGCTGTGAAGTTGTTTAGTTTTATTGCTTATTATCATTCTTTTAAATTTTTCTGCAAAGATTGTAAGTGTAAAGCTATTTTACCACTCAGATATAAACTTCAAGGTTCTCTATATAAAAAACAGGTCATATATGTATAGTTAAAATATTTAACTTCCGAGTTTAATAAGTATCATGTTAAAAATTCCAATTAATATAACGAAAACCTCATACTGGTACATCTATAACAAATTTATTCCAAATTAATTTTTGGGTCATCAAAAACCCCAAACTAATATATTTATAATAAATTTACCCCTAAATTAATATTTGTGTTACCAAAAATCTCCAACTAATACACTCGTAACATATTTATCATCTATTAACTTTTGTTAAATTTTATCATAAAATTACTGAGCTGAATGGCACATGACAATAACTCCATTGACATTGAAAATTCATATTAGTTTAGGGTAAATTTACAACAAGCATATCGGTTTGGGGTTTTTGACGATGCAAAAATTAGTTTATGGTAAATTTGTGACAAATGCACCAATTTGGAGTTTTTTATAGCCTAAAAATTAATTTGGGAAAAATTTGCCATATATGTACTAGTTTAAGGTTTTTCGTAATATTAACCCTAAAAATTTTAGTTTTGATAATACTTCAACATTAAATTTTTATAATTATGGGATTGAAGATGTATGTTTGTTGATATATGTATTGTTGAAAATGCATGGTTCTCAAATTATATTATAAAAGTATTGTTAATAGCATATCATTGCAAGTATATATCTCTATAGAACTAGAATGTAACCTCATAAACAAATCTATAATCTCACCTCCAAAAATTCTTGCATACACTTTTCACGGAATTCATGACTTGGGAAATGATTTTTTGATATATCTATGTATACATAAATATCGTAATAACTGCTCTTCCATAACATTGTCGGGATCATGAATATTTGTTGGAAAGTGTTCATTACTTTTCTAAATGAAGTCATTTAGATTTGTGGTGTCTACTCTTGACCATACACTATTTTTTTGATGATAAAAATAGGATCACCGAAATAATATATTGCTAATATTATTTACTTAATCTAAATAGTACGGTTATATTAAACAACGTAGACAAGTAGAGCTTCCCTCTCATTAACGAACATGTCTATTCAAAGTATTACATTTAAGAATGCATCACTTTTCAAATTTTAATGATTTGCTAGGCTCCTTTGATTTTTCATACCTTTTTTTTAATTATTATTCTACACACATTTCTCTTATTCTCGAATTCAAAACAGAAGTACCCATCGATTAGTGTCATTGGCTTTGTTATTGCACGAAAAGACATTTCTGTTTAAAAAATGACATTTAACAAATAGTAAATTATTTATATTTGGGATAAGTATCAAAAAACTTCTAAAAATATTGCATTAGTACCAATTCAATTTTAAACTTTTCAATAAAAACATTTTATAATTAAATTAGTACTAATATAATAGGTTTAGGACTTTTTTTATACTACTCTCGAAAAATTTTGTAATGTACACTTGTGTAAGAAAAATCTTAGATAAGCTACAATACTCATTAAGAGAGAGCGACATCCTAATTTCTAATCATGTCAATGAAACGACACTGAGGATGACAATATTAGAAGAAGGTTCTTTGTTCACTAGAGCAAGCACTAAGTAGTGACACTAATGTCACTTTAACAGTAGAACGTGGACTAAGGGAGTAAAAGAGGAGAAATAGTTACCTCATCTTCCTCTAGCATCGTCAAGATTTCCTCACAGTCCCATAACCTGCTGCAATTCTTAGGCTCCTTCACATCTTCCTTGCGGACAATTTCACGACCAAGATCTCGCAATTGATCATGCATTATGAGCTCATGATTCTCTCCAACTTTTATTAATGACTTTGATCTTAATACATCAATTCCTTTCTTTGGGTAAAAGTTACAAGCGTTCCACATGTAAGATGCAATTCTCCAGTCAGTGCCAATAAAGAAACAAGCAATATCCAAAAATATATGCTTTTCTTCATCCTCTAATGCATTGTAACTTATTTGTAGTATGCCTTGCACGTCCTTATTGGGGACTCTTTTTAGCTGTCTTATCATATCTTCCCATACTCCTTGCTCTTTACCGTACAAAAGTGAACCTACAACTTTAATAGATAAGGGAAGTCCGCCAGTGGTAGACACAACTTCAACAGTGAGTTTCTCAAATCCACTTAGAGGAGTGTCCTTTCGAAACGCATGTCTACTAAACAAATTCAAAGAATCACCCTTATCCAATCCCTTGTGCTCATGTTTGTGGTTCACATTTGCTCTATCCAAAATACTCTCATCTCTGGTGGTAATAATGATCACACTTCCTAGAGAAAACCAACTATGACTTCTGGCCAAATCATTCAAATGATCATCAGTGTCCACGTCATCTAAGAGAATCAGCACTTTCTTATCTTTTAGGTTGGATGAGAGGATCTTAATCCCTGCATCCTTAGTAGGAACTTCGTTTTCCTTCATCCTCAGTATATCATATATTAATTTTTTTTGCAACTTCTCAACACCATGCTTATAGTTTTCTCTAATATCAGCAATGAAACTATGATACTCGAATTCTTTTAAGAGCTTGTTATAGATGGTTTTAGCAATAGTTGTCTTACCAATGCCTCCCATCCCGTGTATGCCAACAAATAAGGGGGCATGAGAATTATTAGCTATAAATTTCATAACTTTCTTCACATGACTGTCAATTCCGATCAAATTCTCAGGGGTTTCCCACTCAAACTTTTCAATCAGCAAACTGCACACTTTTTGAACAACCAATTTCACCAATTCTCCTTCAGGCCTATCAAATGTGGCAAGAGTTCAAATAAGTTGCAACAATATTTTCATATTGCTTATCTAATGAGAATAGGGTAATATATAAATCCATGGATAAATCGAAAAACTTCAAGAATCGTCTTTGTTACACCTTCATACATTACATTATATGCTAAGACTATAGTGGAAAATGCTAGTGGTTGCTTCATATGCGTGCCTAATACGATTTTTAGGCCAACATAATTTATTGAACAGGAAGAAACTTGAGGTTATCGTTAATGAATCTTGAATATAATATGTATTATGGGTTGAAATTATGTTTTAAACCTGTTGTTGCTAAAGATATTAGTATGACGAGGATGTGACTTCGAAACTTTCTAGAGCGGTTGAATAAGCGAAAATCCTTCAGCCATTAGTTAATAAACATGTCATAACTTCTTGTACAATAGGAATTCAAGTCTTGTATACCAATCCAGAAACTCGCTTAGTGTGCTCTATTATGGACTACCGAATACAATTGAGGGGATTTCTCCTTATTTGCGCAATTTTACATGCATGCAAGATTCTACGCGTGTTTCTAGAAAACAGGTGTGCCTTATTTTCCATTTGAATATCTATGTTCTATGATTTTAGTCAATCCGATATTTATTTTATTGGAAAGTAGAAGAATAATTTTTCCCCAAAATGAGAACAAAGTTTCAATTTATGCTGGTGCATGAGATAGAAACTATATGTTGAAGATAGGAAAGTGCATTGAAAAGTTACAAACATATAATAAAGGTAATATTTTTCCTTTTTTTATATTTACCATAATCATATATAACCAATCAAGTATTTCTTTTGTAAAAAATTTTTAATAGCAACTAATCATTGACTTTAATGATTTAACAAATATAACTTCGGAAAATAAAGAATTATGGCTTTGACAATCATATGCACGGTTATGATGTTACGAGCTTCAAATTTGTTTTACCAATAAGTTGTAGTATCGAGTGTTGATCTCAAATAAATTTAAAATTAGAAAGTTTGTGTTGAAGATTAACGAAACTTATACCCTAAACATGAAAAAAGAAGGGCACAATGTTACAAAATCTTTGGATATAACAGTAAATATTCATTTAAGAAATATTATTCAAGCGAATGGGATCCTTACAATGAGATCTAAAATTAGATTGGTCAATATCATTAAAGTAATTCTTAAAAAAAGAATAACTTATGGAGCTCATGCCTCGTAGGATGTTATTGCTAACAAGATCTTACAGATTTTTCTTTTTGAAAAAAAAAAAAAAAAAAAAAAAAAAAAGAAAGAAAATGAAGCAGACAGGAATACAACTAGTAAACATCCACCCAAACTAAAAGTAAGTACAGAGTTTTTTGGTGAAAGTCTTACCCCACGACGTTCCATCCTTTCAAGGAGCTGACATCACTGAGTGCTCGCTTCCATTCCTGCAATGTCGTTGGGTCGAAACCCCTACCAAGCAAACGCCTCTCACGCTTATTAAACTCTTCTCCAAAACTTCCGATTTGACGTCTCACGTGAGATGGTTCCACTTCGTAGAATATAGGCAACACTATATGCTCCGCCTTATTGTTGCACTTCATTATTTGAACCAATTCGTTCAAACACCAACTACTCGTGCCATAATTCACAGAGAGAATGGGAATCGATATCTTACTGTTCTTAATGGCTGCAAAAAGATCTGGGCCGATCTTCTTGCCATGGCGGAGTTTGTTATCGTCTCTGAAAGTGGAGATTCCAGCCTCAATGAGCTGATGGTAGAGGTGATCGGTGAATTTATTCCGAGAATCTTTACCGCTAAAGCTCAAGAACACATCATAGTAGTCTCCAGATGATTCGTTCGACGAATTAGATGCACCAGAATTAGTTTCCGTCGGTGCAGTCAATGAACCAGATTCGTCAGAATCAGAATTTTCCGCATTTCCATGCACGTTAGCTTTCTTCTTTTTGAGAAAATAGAACGTGAGCCCAAGGAGAAGGATCAGTGCCTCGAGCTCGGCCAAAGGATGCCCAAAAATAAGACGATGCATTTCGTCTTTGCTCCGACTTCGCACTTGATTTTTGCTTTCAAGTCTGACAGAGAAGAAAACCAAAATGCCTCTCAACAGATACGAGATGCCTTTTTACTCCCCATTGGCTCTTCCTTGGAATGATTTATATAGTCAAGACAGCTGGCAACCGTAATTGCACCAAGAAGTCAAACTTGCCAAGCTACGTTTACAAATAAGGTTAATATCTTAAAAAATTCTAAATTGATACACATATAATAAATTTATTCAAATTAATTTTTTGATCATAAAAAGTCCCAAATTGGTATACCTTTGATAAATTTACCCTAAATTATCACAAAAAACTCCAAATTAGTATACTTGTCATAAATTCATCCGACTGTCAAAAACCTCAAACGGTACATTTATGACAAATATATCCTTCGTTAAATTGAATTAATTCCACAAAAAAAAAATCACAAAAATTGTATAACTATGACAAACGAAGAGTAAAATCCCAAATTGATATACTGATCAACTGTCACGTATCATCCAATTTAGTAATTTGACAGTAAATTTTAACAGAAACTAATAGTGGATAAATTTGTCACAAATGTACTAGTTTTGGGTAAATTTATCAAATGTGTATTAGTTTAGGGTTTTTGGTAGTTAAAAAGTTAGTTTTGGATAAATTTGGTACAGGTATACAAGTTTGGGATTTTTAAGGTGTTAATTCTATAGATAAATTAGTAATTCATCCACCAAAGAACAGTAACCACATGCTTAGAGTCGTCGTCTTGACGTGGCGGAAATCTCAATGCATGAGAGAATCCAAGATGATACATATCCTAGTAGCAAACAATATGCGAGGAAATTTCGATGCAGGAGTAAAGAAAAGAAATTAAACCAAATATAAATAGACAACTGTTGTTAAAATTTCAATACACTTGAAATGGAGAGAGAAACTCAGGATGAGACTGTGACATGGATTTACCGAAGAAGACGAAAAGTGGAGAGAGAGAGAGAGAGGGCTTCGTCCAGTCTAAGTCCAAATTAAAATAACATATGAATTGGCCAGATCTGCACACATGACTAGCAATGACTAGAGTCGGTGCATTTTTTCCAGACAAGTGGTCAAAACAGATAAATACATACAATGGGGTAAGGGCACGCTCCGCCTAGTGGATGCACTGTTGAACTATTTTTCTTTTGTTAATCTATTTTCCATCAGAAAAAGGCATTTTGTTTAATATATATTAAAGCTCTTGATCCCTCTTAGGAATTTTGCCCTCTCATTTTGAGCCTGTTACATATTGTAGTATTAAATAAACAAACTTCCAATGGACGTAAACTCGAAATTGATCTATTAAACTCATTCCTCAAATCTACGAAATGGACATGTTTATGCAATATCTTAATTAACTTCAAAAAGTCAACAGATTGGCACATTTTCCAAGAAAATTGAAATTCCCACACATTTTAATACGAAAATGAAAGTTTATATTCTCCATGGTTAAGTTTTTTTTTTTTTTTTTTTTTTTGTCAGTCATGGTTAAGTTGAAAGTTTAGAACATTTGTAATAGCATGTGGAAAATGGAAGATTCTCTTGAATATTAGGCAAAAGGGATATGCAAAAACTTCATTTTTGGAAAAATGTTTTTTTAAAAGAAAATAAAACTGTATAGATTCCCACGCTTCTATAACATCTATTCTTATAAAATGTAGTTATTCACTTGCTAAATGTTAAATTATGATTTGGTCATATCTCTTTATCAATTTTAGTATGCTCATTATCATTACCCGTAAGTAACTTGGACTTATTTGTCCAACTTTAATGATGAGAGTGTCTGCTTACGAGTCTTCGTCTCATTCAGAAAACAATAGTTTTATAAGTCTTAGTTTAAGGGGAGAAAATCTGCATATAAAGCCTTTGGACAAAAAATTGATCTATTCTACTTTTAATTAAATCTATGATATGGATATCCTCTTGCAATATTTACATTAACCTGATAAATTTGAAAGTCAGGACATTTTTCAAGAAAATTACGATTCCATGACGTTTTAATAAATAACTAAAAGTTTATATTCCCCATTATAATGTCAACAGTTCAGGACATTTTTAATAGCAAGTGAAAAGTTCAAGATTCTCTAGAATATAGCTTAAAGAGATCTGAAATATTCACTTTTTCTAAAAATGTTTTTTTTTTATTTGAAATAAGAAATGAGGACCGTACAAATTTCCATGCTTGTATAGTACATATTTTCATAAATCTATTTATATAATTGTTAAATGTTAAATTATGATTTTGTGTAGAATAAAAAAGGTTAGTTCTTATGCTAGGAGTCAATTCGTTGGTGGAAAACCAGCAGCATTGTATAATCATGGCCAGCAAGCATGATGACCTCCACTTTGGGTGGTTTTCCTTTTTCTTTTTCCCTTCTTTAAACTCTTCTTATTAGGTTCTCTGGGTTTGATTGCCATCACAAGGCAGTCTTTGACACCGGTAAACTAATGCAACGCATCAACAAGTACCCAAGAGTCAACAAGCTTCGCCACTCAGAAAGATTCCAAATGGCAAATCAACCGTCCTCATCATACCAGCCTCCTAAAAAGCTATGGATAGAAATATGGAAACTCAGAACTCCCGCAAAGGTCAAATTTTTTATATGGAGTACATGCAACAATGGTTTACCTACAAAAGAAAACCTATACAAGAGGAAGATTTTACCTGAACAAGACTGTCCTTTTTGTGACCAGGTTCCTGAATCCACTGAGCATGTATTTATTCACTGTCCCTGGACAAAGGCAATATGGTCGGATCAGCGAATGACAGCCAATACTTCTCCAGAAATCAGTAATCGAATGGATAAATGGGTATGGGAGAATCTCACCGTGAGGAAGAGCCTACCAGCCAAAGCCGAGTTCGCCGAAGCTATTTGGAGGATATGGAAGGCGCGGAACAGCCAGATCTTCAAAGGAAAAGACCCCAATCCGAGTTTAATAGTCGAAGAATCTATATTTTCGACACAACTACAGTTCAAACAGGGAATGGAAAATACTAACCGAACAGAGAATAGACCTCCGGTAGCTACACAAACTGGTGGACGCCCTTCAACAGCAACATCAGAAGACCCACAGACCGACTTCTTCTTCAAGATCTCGGTGGATAGCTCATGGATCAGCTCTGAACTTAAGGGATCAGCAGCAGGGGTGAGGAGAAACAGAGAGGGAATCCTCCTCGATGGATTTGCGAAACCGATTTTCGCCCCTTCCGCGTTCGTAGCCGAAACCCTAGCTGTCCGTGAGGCGTTGAACTGGTGGAAAGAGAAACAAGCCGCACGAAGTGAACGAACTGGAACAACACTTCCAGCTGAACAGAACACGAGCACTTCAAATGTTCTGAATGGAGCCTCGGTGTCCGATAGCTTGCAAGTGGTGAAGTCCATCTTGGGTTGGGCTGAACCTCCATGGGCTGCCCGCTCTATTATCCAAGATTGCAAGGAATTGCTGGGCCAGCTTAAGGAGATTAAACTATGTTTTGAGCCCAGAGAATTTAATCAGGCAACCGATTGGGTTGCTAAAGCCCATCGAACCGACACACTTCCGATGAACTGGAATTTAAATTCCCCTCATCCTCTTTGGCTTATTTTATGTTTGGACATTGCATCGTTTTGTAACCTATCAGTCTCGGGTTAGTAATGAAATATCTTTAATTTTCGACAAAAAAAAAAAAAAAAAAACAAACAAGTACCCGACAGTGCTTAAACTAGGGAATGTCGATGGGCGCAGATTGAGTGTGGTCCAAGGACCACTTGCGTAAGTAAAAATGGCTCGACCCCTTCCACTACATCGGATGGTAAGTACGCGTGGATAAAGTTGGTAGCTATGCTCTTGAATAGATCAAATAGATAAATAATAACTTGAAGATTATGACGTGGAATGGTATCGCGTGATTATATCTATGCTCATGAAATACTGCGAATGCCTTAATGCTATGGAATGCTTTGATGTCTTCTTTTGTACGTCCAGCCCGTTCGAACCCATTTGGTGGGTCTCAAATGATCACGATGGTTTCATCATTCCATTTTGCTCTTTTGCTTTAAAGAAAAGTTCCACGTTCAGAAACATTTTGAATTAGTAGATTTTCATGTTGTTGGGACCAGTCGAGGGTGCTCTAGCTGAATTTGCATTGCGAGGCAGTCATAAGACAGTTACCGAATCAATCAGAAAAAAGTACTGGTGGGTTCGTAAGCTTGAGGGTCGACTTTGTTTTACAGCCACAACGTAATTGAAGTTTAGTGGGGTAATGAGTAATTATCGAGAGTCGACTTTGTTTTACTTCCACGGACCCACATATTGCTAGCAATTTTAATTAAAAAAAAAACGCCATTAATTAGAACATTTTAAATGAAATGGTGAAAGCACTGTCATCTTACAAATTCCCACCGAGGATCCGTGGAAGATATTGGAATTGTGGTCTCCATTCATTTATCAAACGTTGCTGGGCCGATAAAGAAAATCATCTATCAAATTGTGGCAAGAAGAATCATTCATGAAGGAGACTATTAAAATAATTTGGAAAAATTCTAAATAAAGGCTTGAAGTACCTTTATTTTCTCAAATAAAGATTTACAGTAGATATTATTTTAAACAATGGTTTGAAGTGCTATCATTTTATTAAATAAGAATTTAAAGTGAATCTTATTTCAAATAAGGGCATAAATTGACTATGTTTGTTTAAAATAAAGGCTTGACTTTCCGCTTGGCAAAGTCATTTTCGTCGTTTATATTTAAAAAAAAAAATCCTTTTTTTCCTTTTTTTTTTTCTAGTTTTTCTTTCTTCTTCATTAGTGGCCAAATGCTTGGAGAGGACTAGGCAATGTCGCCTTCACCAACCACAATCAAGGGACAATGTCGCACCCTAGGGGAGGCCACCCTCGCCAGATCTAGAGAGGGTTGCCTTGCCAATAGTCAACGATGGATGACCTCACCTGGGCAAGGTGACCCTTGCCCTAGGGAGGCCACCCTCGCTGACCCTCGCCAAATCTAATGAGGGTGGCTTTGCTCATAGTCGCCACCCCTTACTAGTGGTTAACAAGGATTGGGTGAGGATTGTCGAGCCCTCACCGGCCCTTGCGGTAGTTGTCGGTCCTTGTTGGAAAGAAAAAGAATAAAATAATAAAAATAATAAAAATAATTTAAAATTAAAATTGTATTTAGATGAAAATGCCCTTTTACCAGTCAGAATATTTAGTCAAATGGTAACCAGTAAGGTCATATCCTTATTTAAAACAACCTTAGTTACTTAAGATCTTAATTTGAAACAATCATAGGCACTTAGATTTTGATTTGATATAAGATCTATTTCAGACTCTTATTTAAAAAAATAATTACACTTTAGGTTTTTATTTGAAATATTTTCAAATGACTAAGAACATCGAGTGTCTCCGACTGTGTTGAAAAGACCCAAAAAAAAGAGGAGAGGATTTTCTTGCTTCTGCATCGAAGCTGGGTGGGAGATGAAGCTCTGAGGAAGCTTCGCGCCAAAAAGCCGTGCGTCCCGCATTGGAAATTTGTATTTTCGTTTAAATTATTTTTGTGAATATATTTTAGGATTTAAATAGTACACGGTTCGTTGTCAAGGTTGGGTCAATAATTGACCTACTGTCAATCCATGCGCGAAGAATTTACTTCTCAAACTCCTAATGGGAAACTGCAAAGAAGTATTCCGGAACGGATGGTGTCGAGGAGAGGCGCAGTAGCCTTCGCCCCAATAAAACTAGCCATGTTTCTAGAGGCCAAGCCAAGATATTTCCCCAAGACACGATCAACGTGACACAATGTAATTGATAGGAGTGTACAATGAAAACTTTAGAGAAACACCACTTGATTCGAAGGGCCATCACTGGCGAATTGGTGAGTGATCTGGTTTCTAAAGCGGAGATGAGACCCTTTCAAGCCTATGACAGATTTTAGGAGTTCAGAATAGGTGATTAGACTAGCCTATTATAAAAAGAACTGGTACCTAAGGATTGATCTTTTCTTTTTTCTTCAAGCTTCTAACTTGAAATTTTTATCAAACCTAAATAATGAAATATCAGATTTCTGTTAATATTGATGAATTTTACAAAGTCAAATCAATTTTTGCTAACAAAAGTTTGTGTCTTAAATCATCTTATTCCAAAATAGTCCATTCTATCACTGAACTGGTTTGATGACAGCATAAAACCATTTCTCGGGGGACCTTGACCCATCGTTCACGACGGAACTGGTGTGAGAGAATCCTTGGAAAATTTTGTGAAAAAGAAAAAGTGATAATGAAAAGGAAAATAAGCTAAAAAGCAAAGAAAAAGGAGGAGGATGGGGGCATCCTTACGTGGAAAAGTAGTCCTGCCATTGCTTTTTAGCGTGATTTTTATGTTATCGGACGATGTTAGTCAAAAGATTCCCTCAAGGAAAAGATCATGACAATGCTTTGTGGTGGGTACAAATTTTTCATCGTTGCCCCTTTGCCCCGTCTTTTTTTTCCGTACCACAAAGGGTTTCTTTTCAAAGTTAAATTTTATGAAAAATTCGTCACTTAGATGCCATCAAGCAAATCATTTATAAAATGGTGGCCAGAAGAATCATTTATAAAGCAAAGTGTCATGATAATTTACCCACCGGTTTGATGGCTAGTAGCAAAAAACCATTTCTTGTGGACCTCGACCCGTCATTCACGGCAAAGTGGCCCGAGGGAATCAGACCAAAACCCTGTGAAGAAGCAAAGTGATAATGAAAAGAAAATAAAAGTAAAAAAAAAAAAAAAGCAAAGAAAAAAAAAGGTGGGTCCTCTTATCGTGGAAAAAAGACCCGCGCTTTTCAGCGTGCTTTCGTGCGGTCACCAAGATTTTAGTCAAAAGATTCCCTCAAGCAAAAATAATGACAAGAAATTATTCATCATTGCTCCTGTGCCCCTTCTTTTTCTGTGCCTCGTTAATCCTACTTCTCTTGTTCCGATTACAATTCAATCACTCCTTAAAAATAAAAAGAGTTAATACCACAAAAATATCTAAATCAAGATACATATAATAAATATTACTATAAATTAACTTTTTGATTATGAAAAATTCAAAACTAGTAAATTTATGACAAGTTTGTCATAAGCTAATTTTTTGATCATGAAAATCCCAAATTAATACACATACTAAAAATTAATTTTTTGACCACTGAAAATTTCAAACTAGTATATTTGTAACATATTTGCTTTTTCGGATATTTTGCTGTCAAATTATTGAGTTGAATAATACAAAACAATTGATAAATATACAAATTTGGGATTTTATCTTTCATTTATCATGGGTGTACTAGTTTTGTGATTTCTCATTCTATTAATCCAATTTAATGAAGAGTATATTTATCACAACTGTATAAATTTGGAGTTTTTGATGGTCAAAAAATTAGTTTAAAGTAAATTTGTTATATATGTACCGATTTGGGGTTTTTCGTGATTAAAAAATTTATTTAAGGTAAATTTGTTACGTGTATACCAATTTGAGAGTTTTTCATGACATTAACCCAAATACAAATAATGAATGAACCTAAGTTAGAACTCAAACATTGGCACAGCTCATTATTACTAGCTAGCCTGGCTTGGCATGACACCTAACTATGAGGGGTTGTGCGGAGCTCAAGCCCAGGAGGGTGTTGGTGTCTACTTTGGGATTTTTAATGACACAAAAAAAAAAAAAAAAAAAAAAAGGTTTGAGGTGTTGATGTCACAAAGGTCATAATTGAAAGTTTTTGATGGTATAAACCCAAGTCAAAATAGATTTCGCAGCAAGTTCTTACATTTCGATATGTCTATATTATTGTTGACAAAATGCTTAAAATATTTAAGAACTCATCAAACTTTTAGATGTCAAGTATTAGCCATCCTTATAGCGGACCTAAATTGTTGTTGAGTGCACCTCCATAGTTAAGCCGACCATTGATTGGAATGTGTCTAGTTGTTCTCCTCTTACTCAAATTTCATGGTGATGGTCCATTTGCAGTTTAAGTCGTGGCTAGTATAAATGATGATCAAATAGTACATAGAATCATATTCCTGAAGATATAGAATCTTCTCCACTAACCAATATTCTAAAACGACATTTGGCTTGCCTGAAGATATTATTCTTATTATTTTATTAACGGTCCCTTATGCCACAAAATTATGTCACTAATGCGTGTCAAAGATTATATATATATATATATATATATATATATATATATATTTTATTCTTCTTTTGTTTTATGCAAAGAAGTTCTTTGCTTTAGTTCTTCCCTTAGTTTCTCCTTCAAATCCCAGAAGGAAATCAAAGTGTCTTCTCTCTTTTGCTCCTACTTTATTCTTAAAAACATCACACATCAATGAAACTATTCTGTAGTGCCATTTTGTAGATATGGTAAGATTTTCTTTTGTTATGGTAAAAGACATGGTAAGCTATGCCCATAAATACTGCCAAATTTCTTCTTGCAAATCTTCGTCTAAATTAGAAATAGTAATTTTATAAGTCTTAGTTTGAGGGGTTTGCATCTAAAGTCTTTGGATACGAATTGGTCTACGGTGCTCACTCATCAAATCTAGATATGGACATCATCCAGAAATATCTAAATTAACTTGATAAAGTTGGAAGTTGAGGACACTTTGCAAAACAAGTAAGATTTCATGATATTATAATACAAAAATGAAAGATTATATTCCACGTGATAAAGTTGAAAGTTCATGACATTTTTAATAATAAGTGGAAAGTTCAAGATTCCCTAGAAGATTAGGCTAAAGAGAATTGAAAGATTTATTTTTCCAAAAAATTATTTTTTTTTAAAAAAATGAGAATTGTCTAGATTTCCACACTTGTATAATATATATGTTCACAAATCTATTTATGCACCGGCTAAATGTTAAATTATGATTCGGTCATATTACTTAAGATCGATTTCAGTATACTTATTAACGTTACTTGTAAATAAACCAGAACTTTTTTTGTCAAACTTCAAATGATAAAGAGTGCATTCTTACTGCGTAGAATTTTACATCTTTATTTTTAACAGAATTGAAAAAGAAAAATCTTGCTAGCAATTTTAATATAAACAACGCATTAATTAGAATGCATTACATGAATCGGTGAAAGCACGTCATCTTATAAATTCCCATTGAGGATCCATGGAAAATATTGAAATTGCGGTCTTGAATCATTTTTCAAACGCTGCTCGCCAATAAAGAAAATGATTAATATCACTTGTGATAAACTTACCCTTTATTAATTTCCGTTGGATTTCACTATTAAGTTACTGAGTTGGATGACATGTTAGTTAATGAATGTACCAATTTGATCTGTGGTCTTTTGTGGTATTAATTTAATTTAACAGAAATTAACGGTGAGTAAATTTGTCATAAATATACAAGTTTTTTGGTCAAAAATTAATTTGGGGTAAATTAATCATATATGCAATGATTTGGGGTTTTTTATAATTAAAAATTAATTTAGGTAAATTTTAATATGAGCACCAATTTGAAGTTTTTTATGATATTTAAATTTTAATATGAGTACCAATTTGAAGTTTTTTATGATATTAATCCTAAAGAAAATCATTTATCAAATTGTGGCCAGAAGAATCATTTATCAAGCAAACTATCAAAATAATCAACGACATGGAGCGTCCCCAACCACGCGGAAAAAACGAAAACATACGAAAGAAAATGGAGGATTTTCCTGCTTTCACATCGAAGCTGGGTGGGAGACGAAGCTTCGAGGAAGTTTCGCGCCAACCTGTCGAGCGTCCCATATTGGAAATTTGTCTCTTCATTTTTTTTTTTTTTTTTTTTGGTCAGTAATTTGTCTCTTCATTTACATTGTACTTTTGTGAATATATTTTTAGGATGTAAATAATACTCAGTTCATTGTCGTGGGTGGGTCAATGATTGACCTCATGTAAATCCATGCGTGAAGTATTTACGTCTCAGATTCCTAATAGGAAACTATCAGAAGTATCCCGGAACGGGCAATGTCGAGGAGGAGGATGGTCCCTTTCGTCCCCCTAAAACTGGCCGTGTTTCCAAGGGCCGACCCAAGACCTTGTCACCCAAGATAGATAGGAGTGTACAATGAAAACCTTAGACAAATCCCACCTGATTCCAAGGACTTGCCTGGCGAATTGGCAAGAGATCCGGTTTCTGAAGTGGAGATGAGACCCCTTTTGTGCCCATGACGGATTCTAGGAGCCCAAAACTGGTGATTAGACCAGCCTGTTATAGAACAAACCGGTACCTAAGGACTGACGTTTTCCTTTTTTCTTGAAACTTCTAACTTGAAATTTTTATCAAACCTAATCTTCCAAATAGCGACGATGGATTAGATAACGAGATATCATATTTCCATTAATATTGATGAATTTCACAAAGTCACATCAACTTTTGCTCCACATAGTTTGTACCTTAAGTCCTGTTGATCCAAAATAGTCAATTTTATTCTATCACAGAACCAATTTGATGACATCATAAAATCATTTTTTTTGGGGACCTCGACCGTCGTTCACTGCGAAACTGGTCTGAGAATCCAAGGAAAATTCGGTGAAAAAGAAAAAGTTGGGAGGAGAATTCAACACTCAACATAAATATGGCAACTGCTTCGAAGGCAAAGGCAAGAGTTATAAGAACCACAACAACGAGGGCAAAAGAGACAGATAGGGATGCGCAGGGACGAAGAGAAACTGAAAAGCTCTTCTGGACGTTGATGTGTCCTAAAAAAGCGATAATAGAATGTAGGGTTAAATATCCATAATACATTTAATAATAAATCACCAAAGACTTCAAATTAATATATTTATGATAAATTTATCCTCTGTTAATTTATGTTAAATTAGATTACTATCACAAAAAGCCACAAATTGATACATATATAACAAACGAAAGGTAAAATCCCAAATTGGTACTAATGTCTATTGCCACATGTCATTCAACATAGCAATATAACATGGATACTAACGGAGAATAAATTTGTTACAGGTGTATAGTTTGGAGTCTTTTGTGGTCAAAAAATTAGTTTGGATAAATTTGTCACAGGTGAATCAACTTGGGATTTTTCATAGTATTACATCAATTAATAATCTCACTTGTAGTTCTTCAACTCATTTAAATTATTCAATCGAATTCTTAGATTTTTAACATCTAATTGTATGACCTAAGATTTTATATTGTTAAAATGACCATCATCCCATTGCCAAAAAAATAAAAAATAAAAAAGGGCCACCACCTAAAATCAACCTTGGCGAAATTTTATAATCTTATTTGACTTTACTTTTACTTCTCCTATTAATCCACAATATGAATTATCATTTAAAAATTAATTGGGATTGAGATAATTTATAACCTTTTATAAGATACACCTCTACTTTATATTTTTCTACATCTATAAATCTATAAATATATATTAAAATTTTGCATCTAAAGAAAATTATCAGAGATGGACTATCCGAGGAAAAATTAGAAATAGAAAATTCATATGGAGAAAACAAGAAGATCATAAAGAGGGAAGGAGGAATGGAGATGGAGATGGATTACATACATTTGACTAGTGTATGAGTTTGGCTTTAGGCCTAGTGAAAAAGATTACAACCAAGATGAAGAATAGAACCATCCGAATTTTTCATGTTCAAAGAGCAAAATTAATCCTAAGACAAAGTTTAGCCCAAGTGTCAGGGAGTTGAACTTCCTTCAACCAAGCTCCTACTTGGATCCATACCTACCTCGAATCTTATGTAGTTCCTTGAGGGCTTCAACCACGTACATCCGATCTTGTGGTAACTCCATCGAGCATGCAACTCCAATCCTTAGGATGGAGGCAACACATCCTCTCATCCTCTCAATGTCATTCTCACTTTCTCCGTTAATAATGGCCGAGTCCACAATCTCCATCACTCGGTCTGGTAGAGCCACCTTGACAAAGTTGTGGAGGTTTAAATGGTCCTTGAAAGTCTCTTCCGTGGGTCTCCTCCCAGTTAACATTTCCAATAAAAGAATACCGTAGCTGTACATATCGCCTTGTGTGGATACCATATCCCCCATGCCATACTCTAAAATAGTGTACATCAAGCAGTATACAATAAAAATAAACATTTTATCTAAAAGCGAACACAAATAAAACTTAGACAATTAATGAGAAAATTTTCTTACCAGGAGGGACATAACCTACGGAACCCCTCACGGCCACTGAGTTACTACTATCATCAATGTCCATCGTGTCTGTTTTCTTAGGGGAGCTAATTGTCGCCAACCCAAAATCCCCAACTCGTCCCATCATATTGTTGTCCAAAAGGACATTACTTGGCTTCAGATCTCCATGTACAATCTTTGGGCTACAAACCTCATGAAGATATTCGATTGCGGAAGCTATGTCAATGGCAATGTCTAACCTTTGCATTAGTCCTAAATGCCCTGCCTTTCCATCTTCATGTTCATGCTCAACATCCTCTTCATTTCCTTGGTGTATCCAATTCTCTAGACTACCATTAGCCATGTATTCGTACAGTAGAGCTTTGAAGTCGTTGCCATGATAGTCCACGCTTGAACAAACGTTCACTATTTTCACAAGATTTCGATGTCGTATAGCCCCTAAGGTTCGACATTCTGAGACGAAGCTCTTTGAAGCACCTATGTGGCCCAAGTTGAGCACTTTAATTGCCACCAAGCCACCTTCCCGTGTGGTTGCTTTATAGATAGTACCATATCTCCCTTTACCAATCACATTAATCTTAGAGAATCCGTCTGAGGCTCTAAAGAGCTCCTCATAAGAGACCATCGGAAATTTGTGTTTGAATGGAAATTCAATCGAAGAGGTATTTTTTTTCAACTTGTTTCTTCGATACCAAAAGATAAATAGACAAAGACATAGAATGAAGTATGACAAGACGGCCGTCACCGTGGCAATTACTCTAACTTTGTTGATCCATAATGATTTAGAGGTATTCGATTTGCAAGAAGGAAGGTTTAGTTCTGCAATACCTCCACATAGATTCCTATTCTCAAAGATAGACACTGCACTAGCATTGAGAAATACTCCCTGCTTCGGAACTTCTCCTTCTAGCTTTTTTGAAGATAGATTCAAGTACTTTAGATCTGTAAGTTGAGCGAGAAAGCTTGGGATTCCACCAGATAAGTTGTTATGGGAAACATCTAACTCTTGTAAGCCTCGTAATGTGCTTAAAGCCAGAGGAATTTTGCCATGAAAGGAATTGAATGCTAAGCTGAGCCACCCCAATACTAAGCACTTGCCGATGGAGCTAGGAATTGGTCCTATCAGCTTATTGTAAGATAGATCTAGTTCGTCAAGATTGATCAAGGACCCAACTTGAGATGGGAGAGATCCGCTCAATTGGTTATGTGCCAAGCTGAAGATAATTGAAATGGTAGAAAGGCCAAGAACCTCCCCTGGGATTGAACCACTCAGATTATTATTTGAAAGCTCGAGCTCGATTAGCTGCCTACAATTACCAAGACTCTGCGGTATTTCCCCGTAAAAGTTGTTGAACGGTAAGTAAAAGCGATTCAATAACGTCAAATTGCCAATTGATGACGGAATCTCTCCTGTTAGCATGTTTTCACTTAAGTACAATTCGTGCAAGTTATGGAGTGCTCCAATACAAGAAGGAACACGACCACCAAGCGAATTGTTTGATAAGTCAAGATAGGACAAGTTGAAGAGATTGCCAATACCTGGAGGAATGGTTCCGTGCATTGTGTTGGACGCCATAGAAATTAGCCTAATGCTATTGGAAAGATTGCCAATGGAATTCGGCAATAGACCTTCAAGAAAATCGTGGGCCAACAAAATAATTTCCAGCCTTGAACAATTAGTCAATGGGGTAATGAAACTGAAGTCATCTCGCAACTCGTTAAAAGTAAGGGATATTACTCTAAGAGCTTTCAGCCTTCCAAGATTTGCAGGCATTGGTCCGTGAAAACTGTTAATGCCATAGTTGATGTACTGAAGGCCAGAGGCATTCGATAAGGACGGAGGTATAACCCCAGTAAACCAATTAAAATGAAAGTCAAGATAAAAGACAGAAGGAAGAGTATCGCCGATATAAGGGGGAATGCTCCCTCTCAATTGAATGTTATTGACGCAGAAATAGAGAATGCTAGACATGTTGAAGATTGCCGGATGGATCTCGCTAGTGAGTTGGTTATAAGCCAATTGAACAAAACTCAAATCATTAAGCTTGGACAATGTCTTGGGAATCTCTCCTTGGAACCCATTATTCATGAGTGAAAGCTGGTAAAGTTGTGAGAGATTTCCAATAGAGTGAGGAATAGATCCTGCAAGACTGTTTATAGCCAAACCTAAAGCATGAAGCTTTGACAAAGAGCCGAGCTCATCAGGAATTTTGCCCACAAGTTGGTTATCGATGAGATTTAAAATCTCAAGGTTTGAGCACTGAGAAAGATTGGTGGGCATTTGTCCACCGAAAGAGTTGTTACTAAGGACGAGATTATGAAGGCGAAACAAGTGGCCAATGCTTTGTGGAATTTCACCGCGAAAGCTGTTATTCCGTAGAACAAGGCTTCTCAAGAAAGAGAGGTTTCCGACATGAGGCGATAGAAGACCCCCCAAGCCTTTTGACATCAGGTTGAGGGACACGACTCTTTCGGGATGTCGTCTACCACATATCACACCTTGCCACTCACAGTGATGAAAAGAATCATTCCACGAACTCAAAGCTCCAAGCGGATCCTCATCCACATTGTGTTTGAAGTAGATTAAAGCGAGCCGATCCGTCTGGTTGGTTTGCGTCGTTGGACTTGTCCATAATAGGAGCTGGGCATAGAAAAATAGGAACATAATCGCCATATGCTTTTCCATTATGAGTGGGTTCTATGCCTTAACAAGCTGCAAGCAAAGTCTCTTCCAAATTGAATTAAAGAAGAAATGAAGACCTTTAAAAGCATATGCATTTCCATTGATCAAAAGACACCTTTTTTACACAGCAAAACCCGACCCAATATGCGAGTTTAACCCAAATAAAGGGTTGGACTTTAAAAGTATTGCAGATTGACCAAACCAAAGAAAGGGCACACGCACACACTTATGTCAAAATGAAGGATTTGACAGCTGCCCAATGACTTCCTGGAAAGCCATGCCACAAAGAAAGGAAATCAAGAATGGACGTCGTCCTTGATTTTTGGCCATTTCAAAGAGAGCTCTGTGGAATTTCACTGCGAACGTTGTTATTTTGTAGAACGAGGCTTTTCAAGAAAGAGAGGTTTTCGACATGAGGTGATAGAAGACCCCCCAAGCCTTTCGACATCAGATTGAGGGACACGACTCTTTCAGGATGCCGTCCACCACATATCACACCTTGCCATTCACAGTGATGAAAAGAGTCATTCCACGAGCTCAAAGCTCCATGCGGATCCTCATCCACACTATGTCTGAAGTAGATTAAAGCGAGCCAATCTGTTTGGTTGGTGTGCATCGTTGGACTCATCCATAATGGGAGCTAGCATAGAAAAATAGGAACATAATTGCCATATGCTTTTCCATTGTCAGTGGGTTCCATGTCCTAACAAGCTGCAAGCAAAGTCTCTTCTAGATTGAATTAAAGAAGAAATAAAGACCTTCAAAAACATATGCATTTACATTGATCAAAAGACACATTTTTACATGGCAAAGCCCAACACAATATGCAAGTTTAACCCAAACAAAGGGTTGGACTTTACAAGTATTGCAAATTGGCCGAAACCAAATAAAGGGCACATTCACACACTTATGTCAAAATGGAGGATTTAACAACTGCCCAATGACTTCCTGGAAAGCTGTGCCGTGAAGAAAGGAAATCAAGAATGGACGTGGTCCTTGATTTTCGGCCATTTCAAAGAGAACTCCTATTTGTTCACAGGCAAAGTGTGTAATTTGTGTTGTGAGTTTTTTACATCCAAATTGTTAAAACCTTGGGTTCAAGTTTAGTTTAAACATGGGAAACACGCGAGCATATTGAGCGATTGTAATTCCAATTCTCCGATTATAATAAATTTTTATTACTAGCTCTCCCTGTAGATGTAGGTGCCAACACTCCGACTTAATCACATAAATCTTTGAATCCTTTATAATTCCTTGTTTGTTTTTTTGGTGATTTTCCACTGACTTAAATACAAAATCCTTATTAGCTTCCCAATTTGTTAATTTTACCATGAGGGTTACTTCTCACCTGTAATGAAAAGGAAATGAAGCAAAAATGCAAACAAGGAGATGATGGGTGGCTCATCCCAACGTGGAAAATAAGTCCCGCCAATGCTTTTTAGCGTGTTTTTTACACTGCCGGCAAGATTTTTAGTCAAAAGATTCTCTACCTTCTCCCGTACTACAAAGAATTTCTTTTCAAAATTAAATTTCTTGAAAGTTCGTCACTTAGATCCTATCACTCTTGTTCCGATTACAATTCATTAGGCTAGAACCCCGGTGCCTAGCTTGAACCCAAGATTAAGAGGGCCAGTTAGCACAACTCAATTACCATGCTTAGATGAAGTTTTATAAACATATATGTTAGGAAAAGCAAGATGCTGAAATTCAAGTTTGTTTGGCCATTTGAAACCAAAGAGTTTGCAAAATAATGCGCTGAGTATATGAGTCAAATTCAGATTTTGTGGGAGAAGGGGAATTTCGATGTGCAATTGCCAGTGTGGTACATAAACTGAAGTTATGGTCTTGGTAATGAACAAAGAATACGTGATGCAAAGTACTTTGTTAGAAACTAAACAAAGAGAGAGAAAGATATTCTAGAATTTGGTGGAGAATTAAGAATGTTAGCTCTGATCTTGAGGTCAAGTTTCCCGTGGAAAATCAACAACGTTGTACAATCATGGCCGGCGAGCATGATGACCTCCACCATGAGAACCTTTCCATATCTTTTTCCCTTCTTTAAACTTTTCTTCTTTGGTTCTCTCGATTTGATTACCAAAGCCATCGTAGGACAATCTCGAATATTGGTAAACTAAGGCAAGGCATCAATAGTGCTCGACACTGTTGAAGGCTAAGGGATTTCGATGAACACCGATTGAGTTTAGTCGAAGGCCCACTTGTGTAAATAAAGATGGTTCAAACCCTTCCACTATATGGGGGTAAATTACGCACAACTTCTTTGAATTTTGGGGTAATATAAATTTGCTTCCGATTTTTCTGTTGTTATACAATGACGTCTGAACTTTTATTTTGTTCAAGCAATTAACTCTTCATTATATTGTTATTAGCATGCACATGCTTGTGAATTTTGAGGGGTAAAAGTATAAATTTTATCTCATTTTGTTTCTAAGGAAGCCTCTTTTTCTAAAATACTGAAAACTATAGAAACTAGAAGAGAAAGAAAATTAACCAAAATACTAATAATCAAAATAATAAATATTGATAATCATATTTAATGATGAGAATTTTTCAAAATTAAATAAATATAGCCACCTTAATATAACTAAATAAGATATTTTAAAAACTAAATACAAATTCATTAGAATGGGAAAAAGGCATCTATAACTAAAAGATCAAATAACAAGAATTGCTTAATCACTATGTATGTTTAAAAGGTAAATTACTGTAAAAATTATTTATTAACAAAAATATTAACAAGGACGACGATCAATCCGTTGCAAATCTATCTCTTTAAGAGGCAATCTTTCAAGAAGAGCTTTTAGCATCTTGATTTAAAAAATGCCCTTTGCATTGATAGTTATCCGAAATTTTCTAAATCGTTTTGGCTTTTAGATAAGTTTTAAAATTGGAACCTCCTTGGTTGCAACGGCACATATAACTTGCTTCAGTTGCTCAGACGCTAGTTTTTAGGTTGGCACCATATTGTGTAAAGAGGCAAAGCTTTCTTTGAGAAAGCTACTCTCACCGAATTATCTTGAATAGTAACTCATGCCATTTTGCTGGTCTTACGTGTTTGCTTTTGTGAGTTCGGGCTTGTATTGTATCTTTCCTTCTTATGTAGTTCTTTACCTTATATTTCTTATTCAATTGTTAGACGAATCTAAACCCGTCAAATGGATGGGTCGGGTCAGGTTTGGGTCGGGTCGAAAATGGGTCGACCCATATTTGACCCATTTAACCATTTTTGACCCATATTCATATAGTGTAAATCTAGTGACTCATATTCGACTCAAACTATACCTACCTATACCTGACCCGACCCATATTATTAAAACCTATTAATATTCTAGGAAAGCCCACACTTACTATATGCTAATTGCATTAAAACTTCAAATTAAATTAAAAATTGTAAATAAAATAAAAAAGTTAAAAAAAAACCTATATATTGAAGTATTTATAAAGAATTAGACCATGCACATGTTTCTCTTGTTTGAAGTGAACATATTATTGAGTAACCGAAAACGTAATATGAAAAATCTTTAACTAAACTTAAGAAAGTTCATTTTTATGATATTTTTATAAAAAAAAAATATTGCTAAAACACTTTTATGCAATACAAATTTAATGGAAAATTTTTATAATTATTTTTAAAATATTTTTAAAAAAATCAAATTTTTAATCATTTTTATTTTTACAAAATATAATTTTTATTTTTTAAAATAATTTTTATTTTTAAAATATAAATTTTAATCATTATCTTTTCTTTTTCTTCTTCTTCACTGGCCGCTAGCCATGACGATGACTCGGCGATCGGCCATAGGCAAGCTAGAGCTTGTCCAACACCGACGAGCTCGAGCTTGCCGCCGGAGCCTCGCTCAACGTTGACGGGGCCTCGGCCTCACTAGATTGGTGAGATCGAGCCTTGCCAATGCCGAGTGAGCTTGGCCTTACCAAATCTGGTGAGACTCGAGCTCACTCGACGCCAACGAGCTTGAGTCTCACTAGATTTGGTAAGGCTCGAGCCTCACTAGTCATGGGCGAGGTCGAGGTGCGTCGGGCGGGGCCTCAGTCTCGCTAGATTGGCGAGATAGCCTCGCTCGGCAAGGCCGAGGCCCCACTGAAGTAGGCGAGCTCAAGTCTTGCCAGATCTGGCGAGGCTTGAGCCTTGCTTAGCCTATCACTGGTCGTCACCAACCGTCGCAATGCCGCCACCGGCTAAAGAAGGAGGAAAAGAAAGAAAAAAGAAAAAAAGAAATTTGAAATATAAAAAAAATTATAATTTTGATTTTTTATTAGAAAAACATTTTTATAAAGGTAAATAGGGAAAGATTGGATAAGGTTTGGGTTGGAAATTTAGAAATGGGCTTTAAGGTTTTAACCCACTTTATATTTAAAATGGGTCGAAAATGGGTCACAAGTTCTAATCCATTTTCGACTTATTTAAATCAGACTCACTTTTTTGACCCATTTTTAATTGGATTTTAAAAGCTCTTGACCTATATTCAACCCATGTATAATAAAATATGAGTTCAAAAATGGATCCATGACCCATTTTGACACCTCTAGACACATCAAAGAGCAACCAAAAGCATCCGATCCATTAATTAAACACATGAACTCATATTCTAGTGGAGTTATTCGCCAAATTTACGATATGGACACCTTGACGCGTTTGTAACTATTTGGATCTTGCAGGATTTCGAACAACCACCTTACCCTACTCGATTTGATAAATATCAAAACACTGTAAGTGAGTCAGCTTCATTAGTAAACTAAGTAGATCACCAAATCAACAAGCAATTCACCGCCTCAATCAAAGACCGAACATGCTAGCATAATAAACCACGCGGACATCATGAAAAAAATGCATAATATATGCTAATCACTAGAGGTGAGAAAATGGATGATGAGCCCATATTGTAATTCAGATTCAATGACCTGGTAATAACATGAGTTGTTAGCTATCTGTGATAAAAGGGAGATCTAAAACTTTCTATTTTTTTTTTTTTAATCTCAAGCCACTCTTAAATGTGGTGCGACACAAGCATGGACATCACCTATACTTAATCCACTAATCAGAGATATGATCAGAAGAAATCAAGAATGGACCTCACTAAAAGAGTGCCACATTTCATGGCAATAATATAATAACAATGAAAACAATAATAAATATAATAATTTGTACGCCCTTCATGCGATTGGTCGGCGAAATGTGCTTTGAGTCATGGTGGAAACCAAGAGTTCATGTACTAGATCTTAGAAGGAACTTCTGATACCCTCAACAGTTTCATCGTATTTTTGCCATTGGGTCTTCCTTTCGTAACACACGCACAGACGGAAGAAAAAAAAACATCATAAGCCAGAAAATCTTTCCGAGGAATGCACTCGAACTATTCGTTCTTAAAAATATTTAAACCTCTAGCATCACATTTAAATCGTTTTAATGCCTTATCGAAAAAATAATAGTTAGTATCTCTTAACAAATCCCTCAAGTTAGCACATGGATTACATAATCCATTGCATAGAAAATCCATTAAATATGCTATTCAGGAATTTAATTATTGTAATTAGCGTGTGATATCGCATATGTGTGGATAAAGAGAGTAGCTAAGCTAAGCTCTCAGAATAGATTAGAGGGATAAATAATTAACTTGATGCTATGGACTGCTTCGATGTCTCCTTTTGCATCTCCAGCTCCAGCCTGTTCTAGCCATTTTAGTGGGTCTTTTGGATCGATGGTTTCATCACTTTGTTCTTTGGTTATAAAATGGAAGTTTAATGGAGTAATGTGTAACAATTGAAAGTTTAGAAGGAACCTTGTATTACCCCTTAAATTGGGGTAATTTTTGTGTGATTTTCCCATACATTTATTATGTGATGCCAATTTCTAAAACATTATTCACAAGGTGATAGGGTAGGGTGGATTAAGAAAATTAGGTGTAGAAATATGAGAAGCCAAACTTATATTCAAACCAAGCGTCTCAACTTTTCCATCAAAGTCACCAAGGAACCACATAATATAAGGTCCATGATTAGTGTGAGCCCATTACAATGTTGGCCCGATGAAAATCGATGGACATCCAACTTCACAGCCTTGAGTAAGGACATTCATAAAAATCACAATTTCTTAGTCCTAGCCGCATGGAACTGGTTTTCCCGGAATGGATCCAAACCTGTAGAACAGCAAACATCTTTCAACAAACAACTCTCACCGGCGAATGTTCTCTTACGAATTTGTGTTAGCAAGGCAAGACTGTCACGTCATTTCTCGAATCAAATAGAAACTGCACATTGCCATTTCCGCCGCCTTCAGTTTATACACTCTGCAATGCACGCACAATAACCGTTCAATCACAGAGCTTTACCTCAAAGCAAGATGGAGAGTCATGACGCGTCACTCCTTCCATGCAATGGCTGTTTTTCAGCAAGATTGAATAGCAGCAACCTGTACAGCATGATAATAAGTGAAGGAGATTAACTTCAGTTCTTTCCATCACTATTTATGCTAGCCTAAGCACCGGATAACCGAAGCTTACCTCATTCTCTTGCCCCACAATTCTGAGAAAGAAAATACAATTGGACATGTATCAAACGTGCAACATCATCAATGACCAAGAAATGATGAAAGCAACATCCAGAAGCATGGAACTCTGTATAAATTGAAATATAAATACCTAAAGGGAAACCAATAATCTTCTCCAGGGGTGATGATTGACGGAAAATGGGATGCATCTAGGAATTTTATCTAACATTCTCAATATATTAGTTCAGGTCGTAGATTCATGCTATATCTAATCATCTAGCTATTATTTGTGAAAAAAATTTGGGTACTTTTGAAGCATGACGTTTTTGTAATCGCTTTGACACTATTGCGTATCACTGTCAATGGTGGCCATACCTGCAAATGCCACATCCATTGCAGCGATTCTGCTTCTTGGATGTCTCTGAAAAAATAAAAATAAAGTAAGATGTTAGGTCCATGTGATCATATCGTCTTCAATTGCAGGATCCAAGGCCCAACACTTTTGAGAATACGAAAAATGCAATTAACGAACTTTTTTCTTTCACATGTTTGCACGTCATGCAGCATTTTTATGCTGAGGGTTTTGAAATATTTGCTAGGGGGATAGGGCGGACAGAGACTACTTCTGACATAGAGAGAGACTCGACCAATGCCACTGTCCAAGACACATGAAAGAAATTGAGCAACGAGATGAGAAAGATTTGACGCACATCATCATTCAAAAGCTTACAAGTCCAACAAAAGTACTTCCCCATGCAAACACCACCTGTGAACATGGAAACCAAAGGTTGAGAATCAACATCTGCACTGTAGTTTATTTTTGGCCAGTCTTTTTAAACAACTTCACATTTTTTGCCCTCCTTCGAAAAGCTCTTTAGTGCAATCAAAGTGGGTAATGAAGGATAGAATGTTTAAAATTACCTCTTGAGCACTATCACAGATTGAACTTAACAACCTGAAACAAGACATGTAGGTAAGTGGGAACATCAAGTAATCAGTTGGTCTATATACATGCTAGAAATTCGATGGCATCCATCCGCTGAACTTGATGGCAAGGCAAGTCAATGCCCTGCTTTTGTTTACATTGATATGTTATTCTGGTCATAAGAGAACGGTAAGTCTTCTTATGGAAAGCATGTCCACCGGCTGAGGATTGAAGAATCGAATATTTGACATATTCACCAAACTGTGGACTACTTATCCGAACTCAAATGACATGGCGACTTATGCACATATCCGTCATGCAGTAATGGCGGACTGCACAAACCAAAATATTAGAGCACACACTACAAAGTTAACAAGAGGTTAGAATGCAATCTCATCTTAACATGACTCATGCCACTAGTGCCCAAAATTTAGAGGCAGCTGAAGCGGTGCCTATATTTTGGTTGACAATCATCCTCTAACATATGGCAAGTAAAAACTTAATTGCAATCTAGCAACCGAGCTTGCACGAAATTATCTCGTAGATATCTAGTGCGTTCTTCATGTGGTAACAAAAGGAAGTTCTCAAGCACACTTTAGTCTATGAGGGGCACATGGAGTCACCTTTGCATTATCATCACAGTGAAGGCAATAAAAAATCTCGTTGCAACAGGGAGCTCTAGTGCGGCACCTTCGATGGTAATGAGGACATCTACTGCCACCGCAGCAGCAGCAGCAGCGACTGCGATATTAACTGAAAGTTGAGAAGGACAAAGCTTGAACTGCTATTGCTCAAGAATGAGTCGAGACATTACTTGTACGGCAAGTACCGCTCTCTAACAAATCAGTAACAATAGCATCTTCACGGTCAGAACAGAGCACCGCCGGAAACACGATTGAACAGTGCTGGAATTTTAACAACAGGAGGGAACCGAGTGGCTGCTGATGAGGAGGAACCGTGACGTTAATTATGAGCCAGAAGTGGTGGTGATCGCCTGATCGGAAATGGAGCGGCCGTGGAACCAGAGGGAAAGCAGGACCGAGAGAACGTTTCTCTGTTTTCAGTTCCCCTTCTTGCCCGCGCGCGTGCCTTCGTTCGGGGGAAGAGAGAGAGAGAGAGAGATGAAAGCAAGGAAGGAAAGAGGCCGGGCCTCCTCTCGGCATGGGCCATGGACCGCCAGTGGACTCCATTTTTCAGCTCCTCTCTGTTGCTGAGCCTTATTCGATGGGCTATTGGACAAATCTTAAAAGATCTGGGCTTAACTCCGATATTGTCCGGCGGGGAGCTCGAGTTGTGGATCTGGGCTGAGGTCTTATTAATGTTTTCCGAGTATTTGTTAACTTGTTTATTTATTTTTACAAAAATGCTTATTCAATTTGCCAGCAAAAATTTGGGTGTCAACGTCCACATTGCCAACTCTGTTGATTGGATAAATATGCTCATCCTGTTTTCCAGTGACCATAAATGGTTTTGTCAAAGTATGGAGGCCTGGTGGTAGATTGACACTCATAAATAATGGGACTAAGGTTGGTAGCCATAGAATAGGATCTTTATAATCAGAAGTAAACAACACTTCAAAGTACAAGCAACACCTCGTTCGTTTGTTTCACAAAAAATAACTTAAAAAAAAAAACATTTTCTGAATTTTCTCTCGTTCGTTTTATGGAAAATGAACTAGTTAAGGAAAACGTTTTCCACTATTAGAAAAAACACCTTCAAAAAGTAAGAAAAATAATTTCCACTTTTGAAAAGTGGAAAACATTTTCCATAACTTTTTCCACCTCACTTTCTTTCACCAAACACATTTTCATTTCATTTTTATATTTTCTTTTTCTTTTTTTCTAAATTGATTTTTTAATCGATTTTTTGATTTTCTTTCTTTCCTTCTCTTCTTCTTCTTTGGCCTTGGCCAATCACTGGCCACAACAATGGTTGGCAACTAGCCAAGGCTAAAGAAGAAGAAGATAAGGAAAGAAAGAAAAGCAAAAAGAAAAATTTAAATTTAAAAATAGATTTAAAAAAATGAAAAAATGAAAAAATTATTGAATATGAGTGCATGCAAAAAAAAATATTTTCCTTATTGAATGGCAAAAATATTTTTTCAGATTTTGCCCAAATACCAAAAAATATAATTTTTTTTCAAAAAATGATGTCCTAAAAATAACTTTAAGAAACACCACACTTTTAGCAAAATAAACAGAGTCTTAATACCAATTATTGAGGTTAACAATGCAACCGAACAAAGGGATGAATGGGTTGATTTACAAAAGTTAAAAATAATTTATGTAATAACTCAAGTTAAGAAACACATTAAATAAAAAGGGAGAACGGCCTCAATAACAAAAAGGTCAAATGATAATATTTGATTATGTGTTATGTATATATAAAGGTTCAATTAATGTAAAATGATTGATCTACAAAAGATCTAGAAAGAACTTACCAATGAAAATGATGTCCTTAACTCATAAAAGACAAAGATGAATCAAAATCTAAGGTGATTTTGTAAAATATATATATATATATTTTTATTGATCAATTTTCTCTTACATTAATTAACCATTGTTTTTTTGGTCAGTCATTAATTAACCATTTGACAACACAAAATGAGCGTCAAATTTTTGTTATTTTACTTTTTTGTTGTTTGAGGCATTCTTCCTTTCTACTTAATTGCGTTTCTTTCTCTTCAAACACCTACTAGTTCTAGTAATATATCCATCAATTTTCTACCACCTTCTATTATCTTTATTATTAATGATAGTCATTTTTTATGGTACTGATAATCTAGTTAATTTGTTTTTTCTCCATTTTCTGTATTTTTCTATTTGTCTTATAGAAATCAACGGTAAAGGCATTCTTTCAAGAAAAATGAGAAGAAGAAGAAGTTTACCCCTTATAGCGTCATCCACATTGCACATGTAAACGGAGAATATAGTCAAATGTTAACAGCTATGACCAAATAAAAGTTCAAGAAGTAATGTGTAACAGCCGAAGTTTATGTCAAGCATATATCACCCCAGAGCTTTTTTGTGAAATTTTTCCAAAAATTTATTATGCTCATAATATGTTCACAAGGAGATCGGTGTGTATTTAAGTATGCTGGGTGTGGAAATATGAGAAGCCAAACTTATATTGTACATATTTAGGTATTTTAGGTATATTAGTACAATTTACTATTTAATAAAATTTTATTAGAGAATGATGGGTGGAAAAGATAAGAAAAGAAATTAATTAAAAAAGGAAAAATAAAATAAAAACAAATAAAAATAAAGTAGGCAATTGCGAGAGATTATTTCTATCTCCACTTATAAACTTTTAGGCTCGTTTGCATTGATATGTCATTTAAACCAAATAATGTAAATAATATGATATGAATATATATGATTTTATTATTGCGATCATCAAATTATAGATAAGATATGATAAAACCCAATGATTTTATATCATATCATATTCAATCCTAACTTAATAAGAAATCCAAATGACTAGACATAACCAAAGAGGATAGGGAGATTGGCGAGCCCATTCAAGTTCAGTGCGCTGTGTTGATGGGCCTTCGAAACCTAGTTCGCAGGCTGATTAGCTTCCTCGGGTCAAAAGGCTAGAGACACTCGTTGCATTTGGGCCATAAGATGCCTACATTCCTCAACAACAAACCGACTACCCATGGGCTTTCGGTTTGGCCTGAGATAAGGAGGGCTATAGATAAGCTATCAGTTCCACCTTATCTTCAACGGGAGCGCCAAGCCTTCTCTCACGGCTAGGGTTTTCGATACAAGGGCCATCGGAGCATGGATTTTCTTGGCAATGCCGGCCACGACAACCTATGAGCATCTCCACACACCCCAATTACTGAATCCACTCAAGCGAATGTTGTGCACTAAGGCTGCAAAGAACTCTCATTAATTGCATGCTTAATTGCTTTGACCAATCACCTTGTGCCAAGTGTTTGAGTGTTTCTTATCTTCTTACAAATACTAACAATCCCATCATTTGCATGGATAATTGCTTTGACACTATTGAGTCTTACTTCCAACGGTGGCCACACCAGCGAATACCATGTCCATTGCAATGATACTTGTTGTAACATATTATCTCATAAGCTATCAGGAAATTCTGCGAAATTATTAGAGAAATAAATGAGAAACAATAAAAGACACCAAAGATTTACGTGGTTCAGTACCAAGTATCAAAACCTACATCCACGGAGAGAGCCAGCAACAGATAATTCACTAATAATCGGAAAATCCAAGTTTGTAGTCGCTCACATACTCGAATGTTTCTTACAGCAAGATTAAACTCAAATTCAAAGTGCTCGAAAAATATGAAATAAGCTAGTGAATCAACCTAGAGGGGGGTGAATAGGTGATTACAAAATTCTTTTGGAATCTTTTGCAGTAGAATACTTTAATATCAATAACAAATAGATCACGCAAACATAAAGTAAATAGAGTAGGGTGAAAGAGAATTGACACAAGGATTATAGTGGTTCGGCTTGTTCCAAGCCTACGTCCACTCTCCACGCTGGCAGCCAACTGGCTGTAATCATTATGTAGCAAATGAGAACTGTTACAATATACAAACTAGACTTCTTCAGTAGACAGTCTCTCCTACAGCTTCTTCCTGTTTTCGCACTATAAGTGACTCTCTTTGATACACAATTTAAACATGAGAGATTTTAAAAAACAAGAGATTTCAGAGATTCTAACATCGAGATTTTTCTATCAAGTCCCTCTCTATTTTCGAGCAACTTTGATCCACCTTAAATATCCTTCGTGCCTTCATACCCGTTGGCACTTTCCAAGAATTCATCCAATCAACCCATTGGACTGAATCAATTTAAGTGATCTTCCCATTGCCGAAAATGTAAGTAGACAATAGCTCGTCAATCCTGTTCGCCCATACAATCAGCATCTTGAGTTCCCAAAATTAGATCCTTCCAAAAATTCGCTTGATCTTCAATGGATAAAATCCGAAGAATAAATCTTCCGAGCTCATGATCACAGCCAGAGATATTCTATGGATAAGTTAGGGAATATAATATCCAAATCTTACTTTCCTTAACCATAAAAATAACCTATTGCCACTGTCAAAATCGCAAACCGTCTTCGTACTTAGATTTGGATCTTGAAGGTCTTCGACCGAAACCGAGTCTTGACTATCTTCGGACGGAAAAACTTCGGACCGAACTTTGGGTCCGACTGTCTTCGACGGAAAACCTTTGGGTCTTTGAACTCTTCGTATGTAACCGACCGAGTCTTGGATTCTTCAGACTATACTTTTGTAGAGGCTGTTTTGTCAACTTCAAAACTCCAAGGGATTTTTCTTCAACAATCTCCCCCTTTTAACAAAACCATCGGCAGATTTGTGAATTTAAAACCTGCAAAGGAAACTCATATATACTTTGAGGATTATTTATGCAAAATAGAATGTTAGTCCAATAACAATTATCCTCACAAGTATAATGATCATGCAATGCAAATTCACAAGTTTAGAAATCCAAACATCAACTCATCAGGAAGTCACAAAGATTCAAATAACAGTCCAATCCAAATCAAAATGAAAATAGTTTAATCAAGCAAACGAAATGAAATAAAAGTTTAAAATAAAAACAAGCGTCAAAAAGCTTCAAATCTACAAACTCTCCCCCTTTTTGTCCCATCAAAGGAGGTAGAGTGAATAAAGGATGGTTTTGAAAATGGTTTTAGGGCTCTCCAGGAATGCGAACAAGCTGAAATTTGCTGAGCTCCTGTACTGTCTTCTCGAGATTTGCAAGAGCTTCCTTCACTGAAATCAACTTTGCACTATTTTGATTTGATTCCACTTGAGCTCTCAGTGAGTTGATCTGATCTTGCATATTAACAGAAGTACTCAGCATTGCCTTCTTTAAGTCTCTCAGCTCGAAGTCCATGCCAAACACCTGCCTTTTCAGGTCCAACATAACATCTAACAGCTGTGTAAAGGCTGTCGAATTAGTGTTACCTCCACTAGGACTAGCAGATTCAGTTCTAGGAGTTTGGAAACTCGGAGCATCCTTCTCGGCCCTTTCCTTCTCGATTGGAGAGGATTCTTCATGCTTTGGGAAATGAGATGCATAAACCTCCTCAAGGTCAGCACCAAACCTACTCACATCACTAAAGTGTAATGGCGATATCTTTCCATGTTCTACAGAAACTCCCCCTGTGTTGATGCCAGTGGGTGGAGTTGAATATTCCTCGCCAACATCCATATCAGTACTTAGATGTTTCTCGGTCTCTTCCCTAGATTGAGCAAATGATGGCTTTAATCCTGCAGCCATATCCTCCTGCATTCTGCTCTCCTCTTCATCCTTCTTCCTTCTTTCTTCTTCTTCTCTTCTCATTTCTTCCTCTTCTTTCCTTCTTCTTTCTTCTTCTTGACTTTCCTCTCGTCTTTCCTCTTCTTCTCTCTGTTCCTCTTCTCTTCTCTTCTGTTCTTCTTCTCTTCTTTTTCTTTCTTCTTCTCTTCTCTTCCTTTCTTCTTCTTTCTTCCTCTGTTTCTCTTCCTCTTTCCTCTACTTCTCAGCTTCTTTCTCCTCTGCTTCTTTTCTTGCCCTTTCTCTAGTCTCTGTTCTCGAACTAACAGGGCTCCTCAATTTTGAGAAAGCAGACAAAGTCAAGGCATCATCCTCATCCTCTTCATCTTGTAGGATGATTTTTCGATGCTTTTTCTCAACAATGGGCTCTTTGCCCTTTCTCTTTGAAGAATCAATAGGGATCGCCTTTGAAGGTGTCTCTTTCTTCAACCTTTCCAGTGCAACATTTAACTCTGGAAACTTCATCTTCATCACCATCTTGTAACCAACAAGCATCAGACTTAAATTGGTCAAGCATAGAGGTGCTGGAATCTGAATATCAAAGTGCCTGAACAACTTGGTAATGATCGATGAATAAGGCAATTGACCCTTATCCTTAACCATTGTTCTGTACATGTGGAAAAGAATAACATGTGGGAGAGAAAAGGTTCTGCCTTGGTTGATGGCAAACATCAGCTTGGCTTCGGTCTTGGAAACATCGGTCTTCGAGGTTGTCTTGGGCCGAATACAGTTAATGACGATTTTGTGCAGCAATACATTTGTGGCATTCATCCTAATATAGGATATTTTGCCTTCAACGATTCTGTCCTGCACAATATCCAGAGTTGCAAAGGTTATAGAGACTTGTATTGGTTGGAAACTCCTTCTCTCCACCCCAATAATGTCAGCCAGAGTATCAACATCAACTATATAGTCCTTGTCCATAAAAGAAAAAGACAACCGATTCGCATCCAAAAACGACAAGTTCGAGTAAAAATAAGCCGTAAGTTCAGAATGGGCATTTGTCGTATCCGTGCAGAATCTCTCCAATTGCAGCCTAGCAAACTTCCCTCTAAGATTTATCTTTAACGAATCAAGGAAGTCAAAGTCCACGTTTCTTGGATTTACCACACCCCTCTTCAACAACTTCGTGTAAACTCGCTCATGCTCTTTAGACCGAAACAAACTTCCCGAAGGACAAATAGAGTTTGCAGCCACACCCAATCGCGGCTAGAAGTGAGAGAAAAGTCTCTCATCATCGTCTGGGGTCTCGGTTGGAGTATTGTCAAGCGGATTACTCGAAATGTTTTCAAGCGCCCTTTGTGCAGTACCTTCCTTAACAACTTTCATTTTCTCCATTTCCAGCAAGAAGATATACTCACTTTTAGATCCTCTTTCTTTCAAAAAATCCTCAATCGTCTTTAGGCTTACTCCTCCATCTTTAAGCCTTTTGTAAAGATCAAAAGCAACATTCGGTTTAAGAGTTATTACCGGCTCTACTTCAGTGATCGCTTCCTCAAAATGCTGACTTTCTACTTCCCTTTGAGGAGACTCTTCTTCTGTGAGGTCCACCCTCGTAGGACCCTCTGGTTGTCTCTGTGGTCCCCTGCTGGCGATTTTGGAAGACTTCCGAGACGACATTTTTGGAACACAGGCAAAAGTTCAACTTGTTCGCTAAAAAGATGAGATTTTTATCGAAAAAGATGATGAAATAGGAACAGCAAATGGAGCTTTTAGGGTTTCGAAAGTGAATGAGTATGGAGATGAATTGCAAAAGAGTAGTAGCGGATGAAAGTGACGATTCGAGAGTATAAATAGTAGGAGAAAATAAAGCCAGGATACTGAATCATCGCCAAAAAGTAAAGATAAAAACTGCTAAAAATAAACCGAAATTTCGGAAAGAAAACTGTCTTTTTGAAAAAGTAAACTACCATAACCGCATGTCAGAAATTGAGTAAAAAGAGATTTTGAAAATTCGAAAAGTAATTATCAAAAAATATAATACCGAGAATACGAAGAAATTAAAATACGCAAAAGGACTTTAAGACAGAGTCTGATAGTTGTTCAGACTTTACCTCAGAGTCTGAACTCTTTTCAGACTTTACCTTTGAGTCTGAGCGCCATCAGACTTTACGTTGAGTCTGAACACCTTTAGACCTTACGTTGAGTCTGAAACGCCTTCAAACCTTACGTTGAGTCTGAACTTTTCAATACTTTAATTTTGACATTGAACATCTTCAAATCTTACGATACTCAGTTTTGAGCGAATTGATTCAAAGTGAGCCTTTTCTAGGGGCTTTGTGAATATATTTGCTAATTGATTCTTTGAATCAACATGCTGAATCACAACTTCACCATTTTGAACATGATCTCGAATGAAATGATGCTTGATTTCAATGTGCTTTGCTCTTGAATGAAGTATTGGATTCTTTGTGAGGTTGATTGCGCTTGTGTTGTCACATTTGATTTCTGTACTTGTTTCCTCAACTCCAAAGTTTCTCAATTGTTGTTGCATTCATAGGATTTGAGAGCAGCAACTTCCAAAAGCTATGTATTCTGCTTCAGCGGTTGAAAGAGTCACGGTACCCTATTTTCTTGAGAACCAAGACACCATCCTGTTTCCCAATAGTTGACATGTACTTGTAGTACTTTTTCTATCCACTCTACAACCAGCAAGGTCAGCATCAGAATATCCAAGGAGAGTAAAATCTCCTTATTTGGAATACCACAAACCTAGCTTAGATGTAATTGCAACATATTTAATAATGCGCTTCACAGCAGTCATATGAGATTCTTTAGGATCAGATTGAAATCTAGCACATATGCAAACACTAAATAAAATATCAGGTCTAGATGCTGTAAGGTAAAGAAGTGACCCGATTATACTTCTGTATAGCTTTTGGTCTACACTTTTTCCTTCATCTTTATCCAGTTTTGATGAGCTTGACATAGGAGTTTCTGTTTTCTTACAATTTTCCATTCCAAACTTCTTGATAAGGTCTTTTGCATACTTCTCTTGGTGAATAAAAGTTCCTTCACTTGATTGTTTGACTTGAAGTCCCAAAAAAAAGTTCAATTCACCCATCATGCTCATCTTAAATTCATTCTGCATACACTTTCAAAAATTCTTGCAAAGCTTTTCATTAGAAGAACCAAATATTATATCATCAACATAAATTTGAATAAGTATGAAATCATTGCCTTCTCTTTTGATAAATAAAGTAGTATCTACTTTACCTTTAGAGAAATCATTTTGAATTAAGAAATTACTTAACCTTTCATACCATGCTCGAGGTACTTGTTTTAAACCATATAAGGCTTTCTTCAGCTTGAAAACAAGGTTTGGTCTTCTAGGATCTTCAAATCGTGGTGGTTGTTCCACATAGACTTCTTCTTGGATAATTCCATTTAGGAATGCACTTTTCACGTCCATTTGGAATAACCTGAAATTTTTAAAGCAAGCAAAAGCAAGAAGTAATCTTATAGCTTCTAACCTTACCACTGGAGCATAGGTTTCATCATAGTCAATGCCCTCTTCTTGTGTGTAACCTTTTGCCACAAGTCTTGCTTTGTTCCTTACCACTTTTCCTTGTTGATCAAGCTTGTTCTTGAAAACCCACTTGGTACCAATAATTGATTTACCTTTTGGTTTAGGAACTAGCTCCCAAACATTGTTGATTTTGAATTGATTCAATTCTTCTTGCATTGCTTCTATCCAGCTTTCATCTTTCAATGCATCTTCTATATTTTTAGGTTTGATCTCATAAATGAGTGCAAGAGCACTAGATTCTTCACGCCTTTTAGATCTTGTACGAACTCCTTCATCAATATTGCCTATGATGAAATCTGCAAGGTGACTTGATTTGTGCTTCCAATTTGTAGTTGGTTTGTCACTTTGATGAAGCTCTTCTTCAGTTGGAGTTACTGAATTGGTTTGCGGCCGTGTGTCTGAGATTTGATTTTCTTCAAGAAAATTTGTAGACACTTGGCCAGACTCAAAATCTTCAGGTTGAGTCTGAATTTGAACTGAGTCTTCCAACTTCATATTCATGAATTCTTCCACAGTCTGAGTCCATTTGTTGAAAACTCTGAAAGCTTTGCTTGTCATAGAATAGCCAAGAAAGATTCCTTCATTTGATTTTTCTTCAAACTTACCAATTCGATCACTAGAATTCTTTAGGATAAAACATTTACAACCAAATACATGAAAATAAGAAACAATAGGTTTCTTACCTTTAAGCAGTTCATAAGGTGTTTTCTCTAAAATAGGTCTTAGAAAAATTCTGTTTATAATATAGCAAGCAGTTGAAGTAGCTTCAGCCCAGAAATGAGGAGAAATATTACTTTCAATTAAAAGAGTTCTTGCTATTTCTTGCAAAGAACGATTTTTCCTCTCTACAACTCCATTTTGTTATGGAGTGTATGGGGATGAAAAATTGTGTTGAATACCATAGTCATCACAATATTTAGCAAAATCATGATTCTCAAATTCTCCACCATGGTCAGTTCTAATACTTGAAATTGCATACCCTTTCTCAATTTGGATTTTCTTTGCAAACTTAGTAAAATAAGTCAATGCATCGGATTTATTTGCAAGAAAGAATACCCAAGTAAACCGAGAATAATCATCAACTATTACCAAACAATATCTTTTACCTCAAATACTTTGAATTCTTGTTGGCCCGAACAAATCCATGTGTAATAGCTGCAAAACATGATTAGTGGATATCTGATTTATAGATTTATAGGAATTTCTAACCTGTTTTCCAAGTATACAGGGAGTGCATAATTCATGCTTCTGAAACTTGAGGTTAGGAAGTCTCCGAATAAGCTTTTTGGAAGAAACTTTTGCAATTTGCTTCAAATTGACATGTCTAAGCTTTCTATGTCAAAGAATGGCTTCATCTTGAATTGATATCAAGCATTGTGGACTATCTAACATTACATCCAGCAAATAAATGTTTCCATGTCTTCGTCCAATAAAGGATTGTGAGAGATCTTTACTTGTTCCATAACATGTATCTTCTTGAAAGTTGATCTTGTATCCAGTGTTGCATAGTTGACTAATACTCAATAGATTGTAGTTCAATCCTTCAACAAGAGAAACATTGTTGATTGTGAGGTTTCCTATCTTCACGGTTCCTTGACCAACAATTTTTCCTTTGTTGTTGCCACCGAAAAAAACATTTCCTCCTTTTACATGAGAGAGCTTTGTGAAACAATTTGAGTCTCCCGTCATGTGTCTTGAACAGCCACTATCCAAATACCACTTGATTTTCTTCTTGATAGTGACCTGCATTTAAATGAAAGACTCAAGTCTTCTTTGGTACCCAAACTTTCTTGGGTCCATCATTGTTAGTAGCAAAAATAGTCTTTGCCCAACTCTTCTTTACAGGTCTCTAAACTTTGGGACACTCCTTCTCAAAATGTTCTACACTTTTGCATTTTGAACAAATAAGAGCATTTCTACCAACAGGCTTTACAAAAACCTTTTGGAAATGATTCTTATAAATCGATTTTGTTGGCCTATTTTTGATTCTTTCCTTTACCTTTGGGAAATCAATTAAGGGAACAGTTTCATGTGTCATTCCTAGACCAGATTTATTAAAATAAGCTCTTTGAATAGAAAGAATTTTATCCAACGTTTCAGAACCCATTGAAAATTTCTTTGTAACTTTCAACAAATCTTCTTTCAAACAAGCATTTTCTTTTAAAAGTTCATTCTCATTTTCTTTTGAAATAGCAAGAGACTTGTCTAGACTTTCAACTTTTTCAATTAAGATCTTTTCTTGTTGTTTCAGTTTGGAATTCTCCCTTTTCAGTTCGGAAATCCTTTTAAGAGAGCATTTAAGACTGAGACAAAGTTCATCAATGTATTTTGATACTTTGGTAGGATTTTTAAATTTCTAACCTTGATACCGCTATTTGAGTCTGAGTCTGAGTCTAAGTCTGAGTCTGAGCTTGAATCTAAGTCTCGAGTCGACCCGCGCCATAAGACAGATATTTGCATACTCTTCATCACTCTCCTCATATTTAATATCACTCCAAGTTTCAGCTTTGAGTGCTTTCTTGAACCTTTCAGGTTTTCCTTTCTTTTTCTTCAATAAGGGATAGTTGGGTCTAATGTGTCCCTTCTTCTTGCATTCAAAGCAAACAACCTCTTTGCTGGTATCTTCTTCTTCATTTGATTTCTTTTGAAATATCTGATTGTTTTGTCTCTTTCCATTGAACCTTCTGCCTTTTCTATTTAGCCTTCGGAACTTTCTAATTAGAAGTGCCAACTCCTCATCATCCAAGTCTTCTTCTGAATCAGTAGCATCAGAATCATCATTAGATTTTAAAGCAATTGACTTCTTACCTTTGGTGTCAAATTTCTTATTGAATTGCTCGACTTCATAAGATTGAAGTGTGCCGACCAATTCATCTACTAAAAGAGGCATGATCCTTTGTGTTTCTCTTATAGATGTCTTGACGTGATTCCAATCTTTAGAGAGTCTTCTCAACAGTTTATTAACCTTCATAGGTCCTGAGATTGGTTGTCCTTGGTATGCCAAGCCGTTTACAATTTCTGTAAATCGACTGAACATATCTGTGATGGATTCTCCTGGCTTCATTTTGAAGGTTTCATATTGTCCAAGAAGGATGTTGATCTTGGTTTCTTTGACTCGATCTGTTCCTTCATAAGTGACGTGCAATCTGTCCCAAACTTCTTTGGTTGTTTCATAAGATGAAATTCTATTATACTCCGTAGGAGATAATGCACAATATAGAGAATAGATAGCCTTTGCATCAAGGGCTTGTTTTTTTGAAATATCAGCTCGTGACATTCCCACTCCATCAGGTAATTCTTTCCCTGTAATTGATGCAACATTAGGAGCAATTCCATTCTCCACTACATCCCAATTTTGAGGATCTTTGGATCTTAGGAATGCCTTCATCTTGTTTTTCCATACATTGTACTCCTTTCCATCGAAGTAAGGAGGTTTGGTATTGCTTTGTCCTTCAATTAAACCTGGAGCCAAAACACTAGCCATAGATCTTTTGCTTTAGAAATAATAACACTTCCAATAAATAAGCAACATGCTCTAATACCAATTGAAATAAGTTAGTGAATCAACCTAGAGGGGGGGTGAATAGGTGATTACGAAATTCTTTTGGAATCTTTTGCAGTAGAATACTTTAATATCAATAACAAATAGATCACGCAAACATAAAGTAAATAGAGTAGGGTGAAAGAGAATTGACACAAGGATTATAGTGGTTCGGCTTGTTCCAAGCCTACATCCACTCTCCACGCTGGTAACCAACTGACTGTAATCACTATGTAGCAAATAAGAGCTGTTACAATATACGAACTAGACTTCTTCAGTAGACAGTCTCTCCTACAGCTCCTTGCTGTTTTCGCACTATAAGTGAGTCTCTTTGATACACAATTTGAACATGAGAGATTTTAGAGAACAAGAGATTTCGAAGGTTCTAACATCGAGATTTTTCTATCAAGTCTCTCTCTATTTTCGAGCAACTTTGATTCACCTTAAATATCCTTCGTGCCTTCATACCCGTTGGCACTTTCCAAGAATTCATCCAATCAACCCATTGGACTGAATCAATTTAAGTGATCTTCCCGTCGCCGAAAATGTAAGTAGATAATAGCTCGTCAATCCTGTTCGCCCATATAATCATGATCTTGAGTTCTCAAAATTAGATCCTTCCAAAAATTCGCTTGATCTTCAACGGATAAAATCCGAAGAATAAATCTTCCGAGCTCATGATCACAGCCAAAGATATTCCATGAATAAGTTAGGGAATATAATATCCAAATCTTACTTTCCTTAACCATAAAAATAACCTGTTGCCAGCCTGTCAAAATCGCAAATTGTCTTCAAACTTAGATTTGGGTCTTAAAGGTCTTCAGACTGAAACTGAATCTTGACTATCTTCAGACGGAAAAACTTCAGATCGAACTTTGGGTCTGACTGTCTTCAGACGGAAAACTTTTGGGTCTTTGAACTCTTCAGACGTAACCGACTAAGTCTTGGATTCTTCAGACCATACTGTAGAGGCTGTTTTGTCAACTTCAAAACTCCAAGGGATTTTTCTTCAACAAAATACTCGCAACACCAATCCATGGTGTGTATAGCCCCCGTTCACGGCCAAGCAACAAGTGCCCCACTCTATGATTCTTCCTTTCGTTCTTCGTGCGGCGTTCTCGAGGAAATCACGGTGCGGCCATTGTACTCTCTTTCTTCTCGTGCGGCTACACTTTGCTAAAGGAACCCACTCCACGCTTCTCAAAGAAAGAAGCCACTGGCGGCCATTCACATAACGAGGAACCCCTTTTGTCTGCAGTGGCAGGGGACTTTTCCTCTCGTTCGTCCAACCTTCGGCAAAGGTGAGTCAAACTCTTCAATTTTATTGTGCTGTCGAACTTGGATATTTATTCAATCCAATTGGATTTCATAAATGGCTCAGACTCGAGACATAATTTAACGATACCACTTGGATGTTTGCAGAAAAATAAAGTAAGATGTGAGGTTCATGTAATCACATTGTCTCCTGCTGCAGGATATGTCATCTAACACTTGTGGCAATCTGTACAATGCAAATAAGAAATTTCCTTTCTAACATGAGTGCCCATTGTTAAGCATTTTTATGCTTTTTGTTTACATTGGTACTATCCAAGGCATAGGAGAACAGTATGTCAGGTTATGGAAAGCACATTCGTGTGCAGAAGATTGAAGAATCACATTCATCATCATATTCACCAAACTATAGAGTACTTATCAGAACTCAATCCACATGGTGACTTTCATTTATGATACAAAGGAAGTCTGATGCAATTAACTAGTGAATTAACTTCTAGAGAATATCAATGGCAACTGTCTGCACATATTTGTCACATAAAAATGGAAACCTGCACATATCGCAATATAAGCACACGCATTTCAAAGTTATCATCAGGTTAGAATGCAATCTCATATGAAGATAACTCATGATGCTAGTGCCCAAAATCTACAGGCACCCGAAGCAGTGCCTCCATTTGGTTGATGATCATTCTCTAATGTATGGCAAGTAAAACTTTAATTGCAATCCATTAACTAAGCTTACTCTAAAGTATCTCCTAGATTTATATCTAATGCCTTCTTCATGTCATGACAAAGGAAGTTATCAAGTATTCTTAAGTCTACAAAGGGTAAAAGGGATCACCTTCACATCATTATGACAGTGATGGCAATTAAAGATCTTGCTGCAACAGGGGGCCGTAATGCAGCACCTTCACCAGTAATGAGGACATATGTAGCAACAACAACTTTGATATCAAGTTAAAGTTGACGGGAATTAACCTGGAACCAATAGTGCTCAAAAATGAGCCAAGACATTACCCGTACTGCAAGTACCCTCTCTCTAGCAACCCGATAGCATTAGCATCTTCTTCAGCTTTTTTGACAAGCATCTGTTCCACATCCATCTGCTAAAGGACTGCCAGCTCATTGTTCGTCTGACTTCTTTATGTATGACATGCTGAAGGTTTCTCGTATCAAACTAATGAAACCCTGGTTTTTAATAGCTAGTTCATCCATTTTAGTTTGACTCTACTGAGATTACCAACTACCTAGGCTAGCGATGAGAAGCACCTGCAGAGATGAGAAAACTTATCAACATTCCATAACCTCCTAAGAATTTTACTCGGCCAGAGGCTCAAGACCATTTGACATTAGCAATAAGACCATCCAATTAATGTAGAACAGCTCCAATCAGCAGTGCTCCAATCGAAGGAATCATCAAAACAAGTAGATCTAAAAGATTCCCATATAATAACATAAGTGAAGGATTGAGGAACACTAGGGAATCCCGCCATGGGTATTAAGGAACCGTGTGTCATGATCACTTGATTCCTTGAAGTCTGGAACAAACCATACCTAACATGACGATGAATGAGCCAATCTCTAGTGAAAGCCAACAAAGTCGCACAATCTAATTGCTCTTAAATAAAGTAAGACAACAGAATATGGCGAAAGATTGCAAGAGCAAAACTTGTCCATCAAGGATATACTACCTCCTCCCACAATTATGCTTGAAGCTTTCTTTGAAAATTGCCAATTACTCAAGCCTCAAACATTCAACTGTGCTCTGACCCAAAAAAAAAAAAAAAAAAAAAAAAAAAGACATTCAACTGTGCTGACTCATGAGACTTTTCCTATCAGAAGGCTCTTCCAACAAAACAAATACCTTCAGGTTGACTAGATGATTCCATAATGTACATTTACTAAGGATAGACATATATGTCCTTAAGTAAGAACCTTCATGAAGAGGGTATTTATCTAGGTTAATTGACCAACTTTTTCATTTATTCCACATGTTATGCAAGAGTCAACACAAATGAAATTGTCTTCACAACTCTAGTCCAACATTTCCCATTTCATGCGGTATGAGCATATGCTTCTTCCATGTGCATGAATCAAATGGGTGGGTTAAGTTGGAGGGAGGCATGTAGAGAATGAGAGGAAGAATGTTTCTTTTTTAAGTCTTGAATTATAGTCGAAGCCCCACTAAACGGAATCATAGCACACATCCAAGGAACTTTGCCAACACAAACAGTTAAGGAAGCAACCACTTCATTTGTGCGTCATGAAACAAGTAAATACCGCCATCTATTGCCATGGCGGACTACTTCTTTAGAACAACACATTGATCTATCTCCAATCATTGCAAATGCTACTTCAGTAATCCTCAGCAATGGGAATCTTGTTCCATTTCATGTACACTAGCCTATATGAACCAACCCCTCTTTTGTGCCATGGTATACCATCTTGATTAAATCTCCTTTCATCACGCATGGGGAAAATAAAAAGGCAAAGCACGAGCATAGATATTCCAAAATTCTACTTTGAAACCCAAACAACAGTATCCGCATTATGCGTTTATCTTAGATATGTCTAAAAGCCAACCATTCTAGCAAATATTTCCCAAAGTTCTCAATTTGCTACATTGCATGAAAACCATGATCTAGGGTAAAGGTCAGAAAACTTGTCACTCGAATGAGCAGAAAACTTTGAACCTCTATATCTGTATGTTACATAGAGTATGCATTAGCGCATGTGTCGATCTACAAACTGCTCTCCAAATGGATTGAGCATATCATTTGATACGTTTATTGTTCAGTCTCATGACATTTGATTTTACATTGTCCTGCAAATTTTTAGGACAAGGAAAGTGGGCGAAAACTACTCCAATCATTAGGAGATCTCTGAAAAAAAAGGAAAACATGAAAAGAAATTGTGTCCACTCCACCTTCCCCTGAAAGCAAAATTTTCAAGTGCTCCCAAAGGGAGAAAGTCTATATCCTATAAAAGATGGAAAGGCTGACTATCATCTTAACCATTAACATTCTTCACTCAAGAATCGAATCATCAGGCAAAGGTTAGAAAGCATGTTATTTGGATGAGCACAAAAGTCAAAACCTAAACCTTCTATGTCATGCAGTGCATTAGTGCATATGACAATCTGTAAAATACTCTCCAAATGAATACAAGAAATCATTTGAGATAATTATCGTTCAGCCTTGTGACATTTGGATTCTACGTTTTCCAGCAACATTTCCAGTACAAAGAAAATGGGCAAAAAACTGCTCCAGCCAGTAGGACATCCCCTTAAGCCAAGACCTCAATCATATGTAGAAAAGAGGAAATCATGAAAAGTAGGTATATCCACTCTATCTTCCCCTAAATACTAAATTCCCAAGGACTCCCAAAGGGAGAAAATCTACACCCTATAAAAGATGGAAAGGCTGGCTTTCATCTTAGCCATCATTAACGTTCTTCATTTGAGAATCGACTCATCAAACAAGGCTAGCCATGGATAATGCATGATATTAGGTGTAAAAGAGCAGCCAATCAATTCTCCTCTCATCTTCTTACAAGGGACTTAGGTGAATCTGCATCAGCATTCACCTTGGCTCCTGTTTCTCACTTAACAAAAGCCACCTAGCATAGTATGCTATCAGCTGCTTGGGGTGAAATCTAAATGCAGTACATAGCATTCCATGACCAGCCGAATTGCAAACTAAAATTCTAATAGCACTAGAGAACACCACGCTTTACACAAAATGTTCCAGAAAATATTGAATCTCCACAGTTATCAAATCCCAGCATATCTAACCTCTAAGGCATTTGCCAAGGAATCACATGAGAAATTACCCAATGATTGGGGAAATGATTGTAATGCCACATCCTTAATCACACGAGATAGCAGCAAAAGAAAAGAAAGTGGTGGGGAGTCCATCATTTCGACAAAGGAAAAACAAGACCATGCTAGTCCTTGAGTTATCAACAAGAATCGAGTCACGATGCGATAAAAACTGCCAAATGAATGACAGTTCAAAAGGTCATAGGATCAGACTAACGTCAACACTCTCTCCCCGAGAGAAACCTCTTCCAACGCAAAGGACTCTATTCAAATGAAATTATCACCGAGCCAGCATTCCCATTTGAATAATATCCGAATGTTCGAGAAATCCCATATCATTCAGCTATGTCAGAAACAAAAGAAGAAAACAAAAATGCCTCTGACCAATCTTCATTCGTTGTCTCAACATGACACTAATAAACCCAAAATCGGTTCCATTTCAGACTAACATTCTTCCCCTTTCAAAACAACAAAATTTGAATTAAATATGAAGTATGCAGTAAATATGACCACAATTGGTATAAATTGATGCCGAAGAATGTTTCTTTGAGTCGGGAGCTCTTCCTTGAGGACGTGAATGATAATTATTCTGTTCCTAAGAATAATTTCTAGCCAGAAATATATTTTTAGAAGGTATTTTATGAGGTGAAAACTATGGAGGAAGAAGAGGTAGAGGTTATTCCTGAAACTCTAGTGAATCAAGGTGCTCTAGTGCCCTATGAGCAAGCTCAAATTGATCTAACCCAAGCATATATGGAGGGACAAGAGGAGGGATAGTAGAAATGAATGTTGAATATACTTTGAATATAAATCAGGGGCCGGCAGGAATTTGGAAAACGAGTCCTTATGATCCGCGGTACTGAAGAAAACAAGAAGAAAGGTAAGGAATAGAAATCTCCTCCCAGCAAGAAGCAAACGGATTTTTTTTCCATATATTTCAATGAATCCAACCTCCTCTTGGTTAGATGAAACCAAAATCCTGGATACTCTCATTCTTATTACAGAATAAGTAGTTGAATGGGCTAGGGTGGCTAGCCCAAATAAGCCTAATAAGTAAGTTGGAATTGTCAAGGGCTGGCCACCCCCTAATGATCCTTGAGCTATAAGCTATGGTCCCTCGTGAAAGGCCCAAGTTGTTGTTTCCCATGGAGAAAAATAGGGAAAAAGTGGTGCAATGACATGAGATAGCTCAATTTCTGAGAATGTTATATTGTGAATCTAGTTGGTACAGCAAGGGGATTAGTGGTCATGTGGAAATACTCGGTCTTGGTGGTTGTAGATTCATTATTAGAATACTTTATTAATCTGACTTCCATAGATCAAGCATATTACTTTTGTTCATGCTATAAATGCATTCTGAGATAGGTTAAGGCTATGAGAGGAAATCAAAAGATAAGAAAACAGTAATCATCTCCCATGGGTTTGTACGGGTGACTTTAATAAAATTTGCTTGTCACTGGAAGAAGGAAGGGAGGAAAATGGCAAAGATCTGTAGAATGACAGCATTTTGGGAATTTATAAATGACTGTTCTCTAATGGAGGTGGATTGCAAGGGGTCCACATTAACATGGACTAATAACAAAGAGGGAGATGAGATTGTGAAGGGAAAATTAGATAGAGTCCTGTGCAGAAGCTCATGTCTTGCTGGCCCTTAGCTCGGATCATAGCCCTATCTTATTGATTCTCTCAATGGAACCAACAAAACGAGGCAAAGTTTTTAAATATGAGGCTTTCTAGAATGAGGATTATGAATGCAAAGAATTACTAAAAATGGCGTGGTGATCAAAAAGAGTGGGCAGAGAGGAATGTCTGAGTAAGCTAAAGAGAGTGTCAGTGGTCCTAGCTGATTGGAGTAGGAAAAAATTTTCTAATGCCGAACGGGAGATAAATTCCTTAAAGCAGGAATTTCAAACCATGACCAACAGCTCCCATACTAAAAATGGTGGAGAAAGAACCCGGCTGATTAAAGAACAAGTAGAAATATTATGGCAACAGAAGTAGATGTATTGGGGAATGAGGGCCCACATTAATTGGATGAAATGGGGGGATAGAAACATCCGGTTTTACCATGCAACTCCAATCTATTGAAGGCAAAGAAACAAGGTTTCAGCACCGAAAAATGAATTGGGGATGCCAGGAAACAGGAAAGTTAAGAGTTGATGAAAGAGTTCTTCCTGTCCCCATATAATACAGAGCTAGCCCAAAACTTCTAGCCTGTTCTCGAACATTGTTCTCAGATAGTTTCAGAGGAAGTGAATCAATTCCTGATTCAGGCTGTCAGTATAAAGAGCTTAGAGACATAGTGTTCCGACTGAGGGCCTCCAAGGCCCTTGGACCCAACAACTAAGCAGACTTTTATCAAAAATACTGGACGGAGATTCATCAGCATGTATTTGAGATGGTCTCAAACTTCTTTTTATCAGGTACTCCCATGAGCACTTAAATAGAACATATATAGCCCATGTTCCCAAAATATTACTCCAACAAAGTCTAGATCATTTTCGTCCCATTACCTTATGCAATTTCAACCATAAAATCATCTCGAAGGTATTAGCTAACCACCTCAAAGTTCTTTTATCTAACCTGATAGCAACGAAATAGAGTGTGTTTGTATGTGGAAGACAGATCTATGATAACATATTGATAGTATAGGAAGTCTTACACTAGTTGAGAATCAAAAAGACGATAAAGAAATTATGAGAAACTTTATATGAGGAAAGCATATGATAGGATGGAATGGGATTTTTGGAAGGAAGTCTACAAAAAATGGGCTTTGGCACTACATGGATATCTTGGATAATGCACTATGTTAAATCTGCGTCTTTGAGTATTAAGTTCAATGGGGAGCCTATACCATTCTTCTATCCATCTAGAGGGCTTCAACAAGGTGACCCTCTCTCACCATATCTTTTTATTATAGTGTGATATGTGGCATCTACCCTGCTAAATATAGCTGTAGAGGAAGAGAGAATCTCGACAATTAAGCTCAACAGACACTACCCTCCATTTTCACATTTTTTATTTGCTGACGATTCCATCTTTTTTCTACATGGAAAGATACGAGAGTGCCACAGTATTATTGAAAACCTGCATCAATATTGTTTTGCTTCAAGGAATGCTATTAATTTAAACAAATTAGGAATTCTCTTTAGTAGTGGATGTCCCCAAAATCTACATTGAAATATGGCAAAGAAGCTGCGAGTTTTGAAAATAGGAAAAATTGGAAAATGTCTTGGAATTCCATTGGATCGGGGGCAAACCAAAAACAAATGTTTGCGTAACCTCACTGGCCAATGGTGAGGCTCTCCCCCCCGGAGCCGCCAGCTAGCAACTAGTGAGGCTAGGCCTCGCCGGATCCGACAAGGCCTCGCCCAACCAAGGCAAGGGTTAACCTTGCCAAATCTGGTGGGGCCTTGCCTAGCCAAGGCGAGGATCGACCTCGCTAGTGGTTGGTGAGGCTCCTCACTAGATCTAGCGACGGCAACCTCTCCATCACTAGGCGAGGCTCGCCTTGTCTAGTGACTAGTGAAAGTGAGTCTCGCCAACCAGAAGATGGAGAAGGTAGGGAAACAAAAGAAATAAAAATTCAAAAAAAAAAATTAAAACTAAAAAATTTAAAAAAATTAAAAATTACCACGTCGCATTCGCCGAATGACCATCATCGACCGGTGTCCACATCAATGGCGGCCAGCCAATTTTGGCCGTATGGACTAGATTGGCACAATTGTAAAAGATTTAGAATTGAATTGACAAAAAAAAATTAGGACTGAATCGGGATAATTTCAAAAAGTTTAGGATTTTTTTTATAATTCTCCCAATTGTTGAGCTACAACCATTATTGTCCTAATAAATTATACCAACTTCGAGGGTCTAGGCATGTTTTTTTCTTATAATCTTTTTCGTAGAAATGTAACTGTTGGTAGGCTCTCACTTTTGGACATGACTACGAACTTAAAAGAGCCAAATTATGTTAGAGTTGAGTCATATGTCTTCTCCTTTGTTATGGTTTGGCCCCTTTACACTAGATATCAGTGCATGAACTCAGTTGATTTCCATTCGAAGTTACCACTGGTATGAGAATGATGTACAACCGGAGGTGTAATAGTCAACCTAATTTATGGTTGGAAAGATAAACGTTTGTTTGTGATGATTTTTAAATAGTGGTTTCTGAATATAAAACAAATTTATTAGGTGAGATCCTATTTTTTCATAACGAGTCGAGGGGTAGGCATTGTAGGCCTAGAAGAAGCAATAAATTGGGTTTTATTGAGATCAATAATGCACCTATTATGAAGGATTTGAAGTGAGCCACTAATTGCTCTACATCATTTGTGATCAGAAGGTTCTCTCTTCTTTTGACAATCCAGGCATTGGTCTCTTGACTACCTTAAAGCTCATGAAATATTTTGCAAGCTTTATGGTAAATTAAGTCCATATATTCGGCCTATGCATATAGCTTAATCTAGCATTTGGGCGTAGTTGGTAAAATTCTGACCTGTAGTTTCTTAATCATAAATTCCCCAATTCCTAATCAATTGCACAAACTTTGGGGATTGCAAATGTTCAAGAATGACAAGCTCGTTATCATATTCTCACAGGCATGCTATTAACTGGAAAGTTTCTCCACCAAAAAAAAAAAAAAAAAGTCATGCCCAAATAACATTGCACGAACTGTTTGGAGATTTATTCACAACGAGGATTGCGCTTATGACCAGTGGAAGATGGTTGGCCCCTTTAACTCAGGCCAACATATTGAAGGTCGGTCCTTCTTTTTTATTTTTATTTTTTGGTAAACTTATTAAAGATTGGTCACAGTTAACATGAAGCTTCTTCATGCAACCTTAGTGGGGATAAAGATAGACGGTGTCAACTGAGCTTACATTTGATTAGATTTAAGCACCTTCAGTGTGAATCTACTTTTATAAAATGCTGCTGCAATTCCACACCCCTCATATAAATTAGTTTTTTCTATAAGCTCAACAAAATAGCTAGCGATAGTTCAACCGCGACCATCATGGGAAACCTTTATGATAACTTAGAATTCTGAATATGTGGGTGATTTTGTTTCAAAAAAAATTTCAAGATAAAAAGAAAATATTTCTCAAAAGATCAGTTTTTAAAATGTTTTTTTTTTCTCTTTTCAGGTTAGGGAATTCGTTTTCTTAACTTGAAGCATATATATTTTCTTTAATTATAAATAAATTTTCTATTAACTAATCATTTTCAGCAAACCAAATGCATGAAAATTTGAAAAACTAATTCATGGAAAAGAGTTTCACTCAAACAAGGCTAACGAACTCTGGTCATGTGGAATTGCTTGAGCTTTGACGCCCTTGCCCCCAAGTAAGCAAGTTATTCAGGACGTTGCTATGTAATGTCTTACATTACCAAGAAAACGTATAAATTAATTATTATAATATCTATTTTCTATGTCAGGACTACTGATAAAAGTGAATCATGAAATCAATGACTCACTGAGCCACCAAAATCACTAACTAATACTGATATAATATTAACAAAATAGAAAATAATTATAGAATAGAAGAGAACTGTCTTTTATGTATACTTCCTCGGTTACACACCCTATATTGACAATTGGGCAATAATTATGCTATGTTAAACTTCCAAAGCTAAAGCAATTAGTAGTAGAGTAGTGCAACCGATTCAGTTCTACTCAAAAATCAAACCAAACACGCCATAAAAACAGGTCCAATTCCTAATTCTAGTGGAAACAAGTTGGGTTCTAAGTTCTAAATTTTTTGAACCAATAGCATGTGGTTAGGTTTTAGGTTTTGGGTGTTGAACCCATCTATCCAAGAATCGATTAGAACATGTTCTATGAAGTTGGAAGAAAATGATTTATCTTCCCTATTAATTTATATTTTGCTGACTTTTTTACTTTGATCCGTTTTGTTATTCATACTATTTTCTTGTGACTATTATTTGTCTTGCTTTTTTAAAAATAATGAAGGCAAAAAAAAAAAACAAAAAAGAAATCGGTTCCTAGGTAGGCTCTAGAATCATAATGGACAAACAAGGTAGGTTCCAGGATCGATTCCAAAGTAAATATGATAGGTCTTAGGTTCCAAAAATTGAGAACGATTATAATAAGAGAGGTTTTAAGTTCCAAAACCTATAACCTAGGGAAAAGTGCCAAAAAGTCCTAAACCTTTTGCCTTTGTGCTGATTTAGTCCTAAACCCTTTTTGATGCCGATTCAGTCCTAAACCTTTTTATGTTGTGCCAATTCAGTCCTTTCCGGCCAATTTTTGCCGGATTTTGCTGACTGGACGTCGGCCGGCTGACGTGGCCTTATCGGCGCTAACGTGGACAACTTTTAATAATATTTTAATATTTTAATATTTTTTGTTTTTATTTTATTTTATTTTATTTTTATTTTTGTTTGTCTTTTTCCTTAACCGGCTAGAGGCGATGGCCGGCGAGGGCGAGGCCGACCTCGCCGGCCACCTCGCCGGATCCGGCGAGGCGAGCCTCGCCGATCCGGCGAGGGCGAGCGCCACCCCGGCGAGGCAAGCCTCGGGCAAGGCTCGTCCTCGCCGGATCTGGCGAGGTCGAGCCTCGCCGGCCATGGGCGAGGCGAGCCTCACCGATCCGGCGAGGCTCGCCTCGCCCATGGCCGGATCCGGCGAGGTCGAGCCTCGCCGACCATGGGCGAGGCTCGCCTCGCCAGATCCGGCGAGGTCGGCCTCGCCCTTGTTGAAGAAAAATCCCTTGGAGTTTTGAAGTTGACAAAATAGCCTCAACTCCAAGACTCAATCGGCTACGTCTGAAGTTATCAAGGTCTAAAGGTTTTCAAAGACAGTCAGACCCAGAATTTCGGTTTGAAGTTTTTCCGTCTAAAGTCAGTCAAGACTCAGTTTCCGTCTGAAGACCTTCAAGACTCAGTTTCAGTCTAGTGACTCTCAAGACCCAAATCTTAGTCTGAAGACAGTTCGCGATTTTTACAGACTGGCCACAGGTTATTCTTATGGCTAAGGAAAGTAAGATATTGGATTTCATATTTCCTAATCTTAACCATGGAATATCTCTGGCTGTGATCAAGAGCTTGGAAGATTTGATTCTTCGGATTTTATCCGTTGAAGATCAAGATTATTTTTGGAAGAATCTAATTTTGGGAACTCAAGATCCTGATTGTATGGGCGAACAGGATTGATGAGCTGTTGTCTACTTACGTTTTCGGGACAAGGAGATCACTTAAATTGATTCAGTCCAACGGGTTGATTGGATGAATGTTTTGGTAAGTGCCAACGGGTATGATGGCACGGAGACTATTTAAGGTGGATCGACGTTGCTTGGAAACAAGGAGAGACTGGTAGAAAAATCTTAATATTAGAATCTCCAAAATCACTTATTCTCTAAAATCTTTCATAATCAAATTGTGTATCAAAGAGAGTGAAATATAGTGCGAAAGCAGCAGAAGGCTATAGGAGAGACTGTCAATTGAAAAAGTCTAATTCATCTACTGTAACGACACTCTTTTGCTACATAGTGATTACAGCCAATGGCTGCCAGCGTGGAGAGTGGACGTAGGCTTGGTCTAAGCCGAACCACTATAATCCTTGTGTCAATTCTCTCTCACCCTACTCTATTTACTTTTTGAATACGTAATTTGTTTATTATTGATATATCTTTGATATCAACGTATTCCATCGCAAAAGATTCCAAAAGAATTCCGCAACAACCTATTCACCCCCCCTCTAGGTTGATTCACTAGCCTATTACAGCCCTCGCCGGCCGTCGCTCTGGCTGGTCGCCCTGGAGAAAAAATAAATACAAAAATAAAAAAATAAAAAAATATTAAAATATTAAAATATTAAAATATTAAAATATCAGTAAAAGTTGTCCACGTCAGCGCCGATAAGGCCACATCAGCCGACCGTGTCCAGTCAGCAAAATCCGACCAAAATTGGCCGGAAAGGATTGAATTGGCACAACGTAAAAAGGTTTAGGACTGAATCGGCACCAAAAAAAGGTTTAGGACTAAATCGGCACAAAGGCAAAAGGTTTAGGACTTTTTTGGCACTTTTCCCCTATAACCTACCTACCCTCAAATCGATTACCCCTAATCAGTAGGAAATTTTCCTTATAACTCTTGAAAGAAGTGAAAGATTTGGTGGCAGCAAATTCAAATTCCATTAGCCAATCGCTCTTCTGAGACTTGAATTAGTGAAAAAGAAACAGAACGTTAGGAGGAGCTACAATTTTGCACTGAAAATTCAAATTAAAGATTCATTTAAGATATGAGTTCTTACATTAATTTTACAAGAACGTAAAGATGAATTTGAATTTATATGTCCGATTGGTCGAGTGTAAATTATGGACTAAAATGCTTACTTGATGTTCTACATGGTTTAGAAATAAAAAATTAAAAAAAAGAAATATTGAAAAACATAATAAATATTAAAAACATTAACAAAAAGGGAAATTTGAAAGGAAAACAAGGGATAGACAAGGGAGGGAAGTAGCATACTGTCGCCTGACTCTAGCAGATACTAACCGGGTGTTGTGGGACTTCAGTGATCCATGATTAGGGTTACATAACCAGATTGCTAGTGAGTACTAACGTCGTGCTGATGTGTCAACTCATGGTAGTCTTTTTGTTTTTTGTTATAACAAAATGACCAATTCAAATATTAAGAAACATAACATATACTTTAAAAGACAAAGTTGCACAAAAAAGCATTTATCCCTAATCTGTTTAAGGTACGTTTCTAAAAAGCATATCTTGATTGAAAGAATCAATTTATATTGCAACGCAAGGGCTGCTTATTCACTTGATCAGTTCATGATGCGGCACCGTCCAATCCGACGCGATGCAAGGAAGTAGCCTTCCAACTCGCCACCTCCTACCTTATATCGTCACATGTCATCTTCACATCGACTCTCTCTCTCTCTCTCTCTCTCTCTCTCTCTCTCTCTCTCTCTCCCTCCTTTCATTTTCAACGAGCGTACGAGGAAAGCCAAATCCGAACTCTCTCGAACGGACCCTCTGTACCGTTAGTTAACCCAGCATTTGTTTTGCGTTCTCTGCTGCTTTGCGTGCGTGCGTGCGAGTGACTAGTGTTTGTTAGCTAGTTTAGCTCTCTTTATGTTGAGGTAATGTGGTGCTTCGCGTCAGATTTCTCTCCTTTTGGGTGGTGAGTGGGGGATGCTTTTGATTCGAGTGTGTCTGAAAGAGGAGGGATTCTAAGTCCGAACAGGAACCGATTTTCGGTTTGTCCGTGGCGTGTTGAGGCAGGGAATTAGGATGGTTCGGAGGCATTGAGGCGTTTGTTGTCTTTTTCTGATTTCTGATGCAGTTGAATGATATAGGATCTTGAACGGACTCCTTGCATGGTCATAGCGTTTTGAATACCGATCCAATATGCACATCTTGGTGCTGGAAGAAGTTTCTCTTAAGGCGAGAGAGAGAGTCGGCATCTAATGGAATCATCTTACAATTTTTGAACTGTTACTCATTTGGCAGTTTTATTGCCCGACTTTCCGGTTGATTAACATAAGCGACATCGTGGCTCGATTATTGTCGATAACTAGAGGAGTAGCATGGTGTTGTTTTTTCCTTTGTCGAAGTGATGGAGTTCCCCCGCTGCTTTCCTTTACTTTGCCGCCATCTCGTGTGATTGAGGATGTGGCATTCCAATCATTTCCTAGGAACAGGTCGCTCTCATCCAGTATATGTTATGGACAATGTGAGTTGATAAGTGTACAAGTATGTAAACTGTGAGCGTGGACTGATAGTGAGATCCATCTAAGTTTCAAGGATGGAATTACTCAAAACTTCATCATAGTTTATTTTGAAGATTACTAATGGAATCCAGTCTTCCTGCAGCTATAGTCTAGGAGACTAGACATAGGCTTGATATAAGCCAAATCATGATAAATCTAATTTGCAATATCTTTTTATCTCTTTGCTCGTTTTTCAATATTTTTATAACAAGGGCATGCCACATTGCATATAAGCATATTGCATATTTCCGTCTGCTAACATCAAGCTTTCCCTACTTATATCCAAGTCCAGTTTCAAATAACTTGTGAAAATCTAAAATAATATTATTATACAACAAATTTACCCCTATTTAGATTGTATCATTAATCTCAACAAATATGACGGCCTTTTGAATGTTGCACTCTCTAAAGTTTTTGGAAATTATGCCAAGTAGGCCTGATGTTCTCATATATAGGAAAATTGATTTCTCATAGTTCCTGGCCCTATTTCACTTCTTTGTAAATGCGTGTGCTCCAAGAATTCACAAATATGTGTAAACCTTCACTTTTTCTTTTACACTTGCATTTGAGTTTAGTTTTCAAGTTTGGAATATGTACTTTTTCTGATCCATTTTTATCCTTATAGTCTGGTTATATGGATGTAGTATGGTCATACATCCGTGCACGTGTGACATAAGATAACAACTCAGACATTTATATCTTTAAATTTACAAGCTGCTTGCAAATTGACACCGACTAATAGACTATTTGTAGTTACAAATGACTTTTGTTCAGCCGAATTTCGAATATTTAAATAAATCTAAATTAAAATCCAATTAAGTCACATCACCACTTAACTTTAATTAACCCATTTTAACTTTAATTAAACACAATTAACCTTAAACCAATTTATTAATCCAACTTATAATAAAATAATATAATCTATCCACCTAAACATGCTTAATTTAAACTAAACATACTTAGGGCATAATTAACCGTCTAATCAAGGATTAGTGAGATAAACTCACGGATTTGGACGCCGCTTAGCTCAAATCGAAGAGGGCGACGCCGGGATCGACTTTCCCCAAAAGCGGTCTCGCATCCGGGGCCGGGAAGGAGGCCGAAACGGGCCTTGAATGGGCTGCCATACCCATTTTTGGGGGCTGCTGTCTTGGGGCCGAAGGAGGGCCGAACGGCGGCCAACTTGGGCGGAGGAACGGCGAGGGAGGAGGAGCGGCTCATGGCGGTGGTTCACGGCGGCGACGACGGTGGCTGGCTGACGGAGGCAACGCCGGAGTGGGCTGGCGCGGCAACGGAGGGCGAAGCAGGGCGGAGCGAGGCGCGCAAGAGCGCGGGGCTTCACGCAGACGAGGGCGGACGGCGTGCGAGGCAGCGGCGGCCTCCGGCAACGGCGTGCGGCGGCGCGAGACGGTGGCTCGACGAACGGCTGGGCGTTGACCGGGGGGGGGCTACTCGGCCGACCCTCTCCCCTCTTCTCCCTCTTCTCTCTCTTCTTTTGTCTCAAGGTAGGGGATGACACATGTGGGGCCCACTCCCCTCTCTCTCTCCCCCTTTCTTTTCCTTTTCCTTTTTCTTTTAATCCCTCAAAGGTGGCCCACCATGACATCATCGGTGATGTCATGGTCCACTACCCCCACAACCTCTTCAATGGTTGCAATTGATTTTCCGCCGGGGTCCAAATCTTGTACATTTCAATCCTTCAATTCTTCTTTCAGTTAAGTCCAATTAAAGTCCATAAAAATAATCCAATGTCACCATACTTTAATTCACATCTTGGCTCGTCCATAGAATCAATTTAAATCCTAAAAGCACGACCAAAGGCGAACCTTAATCCCTCTTGATTTAAATCAAATTGACCCCCACTAATTCATTCAACACCTCATAAGTCAAATTGGTATTTTTCCTCACTAATTTAGCCCACTTGCATCCCAATTTCACAATAAAATAATTCTCTACAACACTCTGATTAGAGACGGCCCTATTTATCCAGTCGAAATTAGGGCCCGAAAATCTGGATGTCACATAAATATAATTTTTTCTTCTCCACTCAAAAAGGAATACCCCCGACATTTTACATCCCAAAATTCAAATGAGACAGTTTTAGGATATACTTGGATCCAAGAAGGTCGTTTGTTTAGCGGCAATTTCTCATCCCATAAACCAAAACTCGCAAGTCTTCTTTTTCTTGTTGTAGGGGCACAAATGATTGTGTTAAAAGTGATTGAGCATGACATGATGCCACGTCACTCCTCCGCTAGTGAGCTGATGGTCCAATCAAGCTTTCGGGGATTTACATTGGAGACGTATCTTTTTTTTTTTTTTTGGCAATAATTCTCATCCTTCCCTAACTCCTTCAGAGAAAATCCATCTCGTTTGACCATTCACGGCCGAATTTACATGTGTCAACCCGTCATAGGCCCAACCAGAATGATATTCTTTACTTGTCAAGATATATTCTTAGATAACTCCAGAATGATGGTATCTGATGCAATCGTTTTTAGTTGTGTGATTACCTTAACCTTAGCCAATCCCGCTGATCGTTGACTCCAATAGGAAGTAATCGTGGAGAGCACCTATATATATAGCAAGTTCGGTGGATCTTAAAACACCCTTCAACTCCTATAATTCAGTAAAGTTGAAGCCTTTGACCCGCATAGATGGCTTGATAGTGAGTAACTCGCACGCAAATGAAATGATTTAAACAAATGACTTCAATTGTTGAGGAGAGAATTACCAAAAAAGTTCTAAACCTATTATAATTGTGCCAATTCAATTCTATTTTTTTTTTGTGACAAATTCATTTATAAACCTTTTGCAATTGTGTCAATTTAGTCTATTTAGCCAAAATTGGCCGGCCAGCGCTGACATTGACGCCGTCCGACAAACGCTGACGTGGCAATTTTAAATTTCTTTTTTTTTTCCCCCACCTTCTCCTTCCTTTGGCTGGCCGGTGCCGACTAGAGGCGAGGCATGGTGAGGTTAACCTCACTGGCCAATGGTGAGGCTCCCCCCCGCTAGCCACTAGTGAGGCTAGGCCTCGCTAGATCCGGCAAGGCCTCGCCTAGCCAAGGCGATGGTCAACCTCGCCAAATCTTGTGGGACCTTACCTAGCCAAGGCGAGGATCGACCTCGCTAGTGGCCGGCAAGGCTCCTCACTAGATCTAGCGACGGCGGCCTCTCTGTCACTAGGCGAGGCTCGCCTGGTCTAGTGACCAGTGAGGGGGAGCCTCTCCCGCCAGAAGAAGGAGAAGGTGGGGAAATAAAAGAAATAAAGAAATAAAAAATTCAAAAAAATATTTAAAAATTCAAAAATATTTAAAAATTCAAAAAAATATTAAAAAATTAAAATTTACGATGTCGTATTCGCTGGACGACCGTCGCCGAACGGTGTCCACATCAACGACGACTGGCCAATTTTGGCCGTGTGGACTGGATTGGCACAATTGTAAAAGGTTTAGAATTAAATTGACAAAAAAAAAATTAGAACTAAATCAGCATAATTGCAATAAGTTTAGGATTTTTTTGATAATTCTCCCAATTTTTGAGCTACAACCATTATTGTCCTAATAAATTATGCCAACTTCAAGGGTCTAGGCAGGTTTTTTTCTTATAATCTTTTTCGTAGAGATGTAACTGTTAGTAGGCCCTCACTTTTTGGACATGACTACGAACTTAAAAGAGCCAAATTATGTTAGAGTTGAGTCATATGTCTTCTCCTTTGTTATGGTTTGGCCCCTTTATGCTAGATTTCAGTGCATGAACTCAGTTGATTTCTATTCGAAGTTACCACTAGTATGAGAATGATGTACAACCGGAGGTGTACTAGTCAACCTAATTTATGGTTAGAAAGATATATGTTTGTTTGTGATGATTTTTAAATAGTGGTTTCTGAATATAAAAAAATTTATTATGTGAGATCCTATTTTTTCATAACGAGTCGAGGGGTAGGCATTGTTAGCCTAGAAGAAGCAATAAATTGGGTTTTATTGAGATCAATAATGCACCTATTATAAAGGATTTGAAGTGAGCCACTAATTGCTCTACATCATTTGTGATCAGAAGGTTCTCTCTTCTTTTGACAATCCAGGGGCACAAGCATTGGTCTCGACTACCTTAAAGCTCATGAAATATTTTGCAAGCTTTATGCGTAAATTAAGTCCATATATTTGTCCTATGCATATAGCTTAATCTAGCGTTTGGCGGCTGTTGGTGGAATTCTGACCTGTGGTTTCTTAATTAGAAATTGCCCAATTCCTAATCAATTGCACAAACTTTGGGGATTGCATATGTTCAAGAATGACAAGCTTGTTATCATACCCTCACAGGCATGCTATTAATTAAAATTTTCTCCACAAAAAAAAAAAAATGTCATGCCCAAATAACATAGCACGAACTGTTTGGAGATTTATTCACAACGAGGATTGCGCTTATGACCCCGTAGAAGATAGTCGGCCCCTTTAACTCAGGCCAACAATTGAAGGTCGGTTCTTCTTTTTTTTATATTTTGGTGAACTTATTAAAGATTGGTCACAGTTTAACATGAAGCTTCTTCATGCAACCTTAGTAGGGATAAAGATAGACGGCGTCAACTGAGCTCGCATTTGATTAGATTTAAGCTCCTTCAGTGTGAATCTACTTTTGGAAAATGCTGCTGCAATTCCACACCCCTCATATAAATTAGTTTTTTTCTATAAGCTCAATAAAATAGCTAGCGATAGTTCAACCGCGACCATCATGGGAAACCTTTATGATAACTTAGAATTCTGAATATGTGGGTGCTTTTGTTTCAAAAAAAAAAAAAAGTTTCAAGATAAAAGGAAAATATTTCTCAAAAGATCAATTTTTAAAATTTTTTTTTCTCTTTTTAGGTTAGGGAATTCATTTTCCTAACTTTAAGCATATATATTTTCTTTAATTATAAATAAGTTTTCTATTGACTAATCATTTTCAGCAAACTAAATGCATGAAAGTCTGAAAAACTAATTCATGGAAAAAAATTCCACTCAAACAAGGCTAACGAACCCTTGTCATGTTGAATTGTTTGAGCTTTGACGCCCTTGCCCCAAGTAAGCAAGTTCTTCAGGACATTGCTATGTAATGTCTTACATTACCAAGAAAACGCATAAATTAATTATTATAATATCTATTTTTCTATGTCAGGACCACTGATAAAAGTGAATCATGAAATCGATGACTCACTGAGCCACCAAAATCACTAACTAATACTAATCTAATATTAACAAAATAGAAAATACTTATAGAATAGAAGAGAACTGTCTTTTATGTATACTTCCCCAGTTATACAGCCTATATTGACAATTGGGCAATAATTTGCTATATTACGATGGTGGTTTATGCTATGTTAAACTTCCAAAGCTAAAGCAATTAGTAGTAGGGTAGTGCAACCGATTCAGTTCTACTCAAAAATTCAAACCAAACACGCCATAAAAACAGGTCCAATTCCTAATTCCAGTGGAAATAAGTTGTTCTAAGTTCTAAATTTTTTTAACCAATAGCATGTGGTTAGGTTTTAGGTTTTGGGTGTTGAACCCATCAATCCAAGAATCGATTAGAACATGTTCTATGAAGTTGGAAGGAAATGATTTATCTTCCCTATTAATTTATATTTTGCTGATTTTTTTTACTTTGATCCATTTTGTTATTCATACTATTTTCTTGTGACTATTATTTGTCTTGCTTTTTTTTAAAAATAACGAAGGCAAAAAAACAAAAAAGAAATCAGTTCCTAGGCAGGCCCTAGAATCATAATGGACAAACAAGGTAGGTTCCAAGATCGATTCCAAAGTAAATATGATAGGTCATAGGTTCCAAGAATGATTCTAATAATAGAGGTTTATAGTTCCAAAACCTATAACCTACCTACCCTTAATTCGATTACCCCTATTCAGTAGGAAATTTTCCTTATACCTCTTGAAAGTAGTAAAAGAGAGATTTGGTGGCAGCAAATTCACATTCCATTAGCCAATCGCTCTTCTGAGACTTGAATTAGTGAAAAAGAAACAGAACGTTAGGAGGAACTACAATTTTGCACTAAAAATTCAAATTAAAGATTCATTTAAGATACGAGTTCTTACATTAATTTTACAAGAACGTAAAGATGAGTTTGAATTTATATGTCCGATTGGTCGAGTGTAAATTATGGACTAAAATGCTTACTTGATGTTCTACATGGTTTAGAAAAAAAAATTTAAAAAAGAGGAATATTGAAAAACAAAATAAATATAAAAAACATTAACAGAAAGGGAAATTTGAAAGGAAAACAAGGGATGGACAAGGGAGGGAAGTGGTGCACTGTCGCCTGACTCTAGTAGATACTGACCGGGTGTCGTGCGACTTCAGCGATCCATGATTAGGGTTACATAATCAGATTGCCTAGTGAGTGCTAACGTCGTGCTGATGTGTCAACTGATGGTAGTATTTTCGTTTTTTGTTATAACAAAATGACCAATTCAAATATTAAGAAAAATAACATATACTTTAAAAGACAAAGTTGCACAAAAAAGCATTTATCCCTAATCTGTTTAATGGTACGTTTCTAAAAAGCCTATCTTGATTGAAAGAATCAATTTATATTGCAATGCAAGGGCTGTTTATTGACTTGATCAGTTCATGATGCGGCACCGTCCAATCCGACGGGATGCAAGGAGGTCGCCTTCCAACTCGCCACCTCCTGCCTTATATCGTCACATGTCATCTTCACATCGACTCTCTCTCTCTCTCTCTCTCTCTCTCTCTCTCTCTCTCTCTCCTTTCATTTTCAATGAGCGTACCGGGAAAGCCAAATCCGAACTCTCTCGCACGGACCCTTCGTACAGTTAGTTAACCCAGCTTTTGTTTTGCGTTCTCTGCTGCTTTGCGTGCGTGCGCGCGAGTGACGAGTGTTTGTTAGCTAGTTTAGCTCTCTTTATGTTGAGGTAATGTGGTGCTTCGCGTCAGATTTCTCTCCTTTTGGGTGGTGAGTGGGGGATGCTTTTGATTCGAGTGTCTGAAAGAGGAGGGATTCTAAGTCCGAACAGGAAGCGATTTTGGGTTTGTCCGTGCCGTGTTGAGGCAGGGAATTAGGATGGTTCGGAGGCATTGAGGCGTTTGTTGTCTTTTTTCTGATTTCTGATGCAGTTGAATGATATAGGATCTTGAACGGACTCCTTGCATGGTCAAAGCGTTTTGACTACCGATCCAATATGCACAACTTGGTGCTGGAAGAGGTTTCTCTTAAGGAGAGAGAGAGAGAGTCGGCATCTAATGGTATCGTTGTAGATGTTAGTCTGATCTTACAATTTTTGAACTGTTACTCATTTGGCAGTTTTATCGCCCGACTTTCCGATTGAATAACATAAGCGAGATCGTGGCTCGATTAGTGTCGATAACTAGAGGAGTAGCATGGTGTTGTTTTTTCCTTTGTTGAAGTGATGGAGTTCCCCCGCTGCTTTCCTTTACTTTGCCGCCATCTCGTGTGATTGAGGATGTGGCATTCCAATCATTTCCTAGGAACAGGTCGCTCTCATCCCATATATGTTATGGACAATGTGAGTTGATAAGTGTACAAGTATGTAAACTGTGAGTGTGGATTGATAGGGAGATCCATCTAAGTTTCGAGGGTGGAACTACTCAAAACTTCATAATAGTTTATTTTGAAGATTACTAATAGAATCCAGTCTTCCTGCGCCTATAGTCTAGGAGACTAGATATAGGCTTGATATAAGCCAAATCATGATAAATCTAATTTGCAATATCTTTTTTATCTCTTTGCTCGTTTTTCAATATTTTTATAACAAGGGCATGCCACATTGCATATAAGCATATTGCATATTTCCGTCTGCTAACATCAAGCTTTCCCTGCTTATATCCAAGTCCAGTTTCAAATAACTTGTGAAAATCTAAAATAATATTATTATACAACAAATTTACCCCTATTTAGATTGTATCATTAATCTCAACAAATATGACGGCCTTTTGAATGTTGCACTCTCTAAAGTTTTTGGAAATTATGCCAAGTAGGCCTGATGTTCTCATATATAGGAAAATTGATTTCTCATAGTTCCTGGCCCTATTTCACTTCTTTGTAAATGCGTGTGCTCCAAGAATTCACAAATATGTGTAAACCTTCACTTTTTCTTTTACACTCGCATTTGAGTTTAGTTTTCAAGTTTGGAATATGTACTTTTTCTGATCCATTTTTGTCCTTATAGTTTGGTTATATGGATGTAGTATGGTCATATGTCCGTGCATGTGTGACATAAGATAACAACTCAGACATTTATATCTTTAAATTTACAAGCTGCTCGCAAATTGACACCGACTAATAGACTATTTGTCGTTACAAATGACTTTTGGTATTGTGAGATTATATATGCATGCTTTCTAGGGTATATCAATCTAGTAAGGTTAACGTCCTTTTTACATTGGAACATGTTAGAATGCCCTGAAGAATATTTCGCTTAAACCAAGTCTAGAAATGGTTTTTGTCTAAATACTACCAACCGATGACGATGTTTATATCGCAGCTACAAATATCAAGTCGTTGGTGTTATAACAATCATGAACATCTGGTGAAGTTTGTTGGGTTAGCAAATTAACCATTGTGGCTAAGGATTTGCTCAGTAATAGAATCCAGTTGAAAGTAGTAATTTGAGAAACTGAGTCGTCAGATAAGTCTATCAGAGACTGCAATGACGGAACAATGGCAAATGCTATTATTAAGTAGACTACAAATGTTTAGAAAAAAGAAATGCATGGGCAGTTCTATTTTTGGAAAGACTCCAATGGTTCCTTGCTTCTTTGATCTTCTCTTAACAGACAAATTGGAGATGAATATAAGAGAGAAGACCTAAGAAGCCAAGAAGGAGAGAGAGAACAACATTATCTAAAGATTTGCAATCTGCTTTGTGCCTAACGATACGCTCTTGTCCAAAGTGTTTCACTAAGTTTTGTATTCATGCTATTTGAGTAATTGTGTTGTAGATTAAATGTAGAAGGGTAAGAATAGCAGTTGGGTCTTGATAGTGTGATCTATCTTATAATAGGACTAATGTTTGCCTATTGTAATTGTCTGAGTAGCTTACTCATGCAATCCAGCCCGACTTGTGGCTATTAGTCTAAAGAGTGAGCGTAAGCTTGGAGATAAAGCCGAATCACTATACATCATTATGTGTTATTGTTTTACTCTCTCTTACTCTCACATCGTTGTGTGTTACTGTTTTACTCTCTCTTACTCTCAAAAGCACACAAATCGATCACAAACTTTGAAACATCATCTTGACCCGATCTTTACTTAGCATTAGCTAATTTCTGCGAAAAATTGTCAAGTTTTCTTTAAAAACCTATTCACCCCCTCTGGGTTGTATTATTAGCCTCCAACAAAATTAGTTGCTTTGGAGCAACAAAAAGCTACTAAAAAGGTCTTGAAACCAGCTAAATCTAACGGAAGATGTTCTTTTCATATATTTTTCTCTCGTGAAGTAAATACACATATTTTTCATATTCTTCCTTTTTGAAACTTTTGGTGTTTCATAGATAAAAAGAGTAACTCTCCAATCAGATGATTCAACTAGAAAAGCAACTTGATGCAAAAAAAACCTTGGAATTGGAAATTGAACAGTTGAGAAGATCATTAAATGTCATGAAGCACATGAAAGACGAGGATGATACTGAAATTTTGAAAATAATTATTTTGCTAGCGGATATGAGGGGAAAAGAGGGGAATCTTGAGGATGTAGGAGCGCTGAATCTAGCTATCATAGTAAAGGTGCATAATCACAATAATGAGCTTCAAGAAGCTCACAGAAAATTGATCAATGTAAGTTTGATTTTTCTCTTCCTTTTTTTATGGTGAGATTTTTATTTTTATTTTTTTTGCAGGGTATCATGTTCTCTCGTATCATTTGTCATCTTTTTTTCATTTTTGGTCTGCTACCTTCAGTTACTTCACTCAATACAAGTTTCTTTTGCAGGTGTACATCACTAATTGACTTACCTAAGGTGCCAATTAACTTACTTTGCAAGTATCAAAAGACATACATAATGATTTCAAAGTCGATGGCAACGTCCAAGGTCGATAGAAGACTCCAATCCTCCAGCGAAGCTGCACCTAAACAAGCACGTATTTGCTTGCGCCATAGTGGCCTCCGTGACCCCCCTTTTGATTGGGGGATTGACCATAACCGAGCAAAAGGGAGCTCACAGAGGCCACAACAGCACAGGCAAGGGCATACTTCTTCTGATGCAGCTTTACTGGAGGATGGAAGTCCTCGATCAACTTAGGTTAGATATTTCCATCGACTTTAAAAATCACTAGATTTGTCTTCTAAGACTTGCAAAATAAGTCAATTAACAGCTTGGGCAAGTTAATCAGTGGTGTACAGTAGTTACAAGAGAAACTCATGTTGAGTGAAATAACAGAAGACAACATCCTCAACTATATGAAATTCAATTTAAGTCTAGTACTGAAGCTCATTATTCCTTACCAATTAATTGGGAACTCTACTTCTTTATTATTATTTCGTATCATTATGTGCACGGAACTTCTGGCCTTTCTTTGTGTTTTTTATTTAGTCCCTTCATCCCTAAACAAATTAATCCTCTCTTCATTATTCTTTTACCCAGAACGCTTTTCACTCTCAAGTTCAGGAAGTTCCCATCTCTTTAAACCTCCATTAATCTTTTCTCTCATTCTCACTCAACTCACTCACCATTCTTCAAGCAATTCACTCATATCTGCACCCTTAAACCCATGAATTTGGAGGCAAGTGTCGTGTGCACACAAAGAAAAGAGAACGCATGGAGAGAGAGAACGCATGTATCTGCATATATTGAAAATGCATTCACTCAAACGACACTTACACAGAAGACACATTCTGGAAAGACAATTTGTGATCTAATATTTCACAACAAACACATACGCGGGAGATATCTAATTGACTCTCATACACAATAATACAGTTCTTCAATTTCAGTATATGCTTAATGAATTCTCCGGCAATAACCACCAAACTTCCTCAAATTACCACACTGACATTACCGAATTATTCTAGAGAATCGAGCTTAACACGTGCAAGCATGGGAGGCTTATTAGAATCGAGATTCTTGGAATTAACTAACAAGTGAATTCATCTAGCCTATGCAACTAGTGCAGTTAATGAATAAAACAGATGATGTGATCATGGTCAGACCTGAGGTTACGTCTATCAGTAACGCAGTTCAGACATTTCAACGAATAATTATTAAGCATCAAGTCAGAGAACAACACGATGACAAGTTGGTGGAAATCAAGACACGTTCAACATGAAACTATCACGGTAGAATTGAGATCATGGATATAAGCTCTGACGTGTATGATTTTAAAGCTAGGAAGAACTAGATTCTCATCCTCTGTTTTCATTTTCATACATCTAAACCGGATACTCAGTTAGATCTAGCGAAAGGTAATTACCTGCAGCTACAGCTCATGGCTTTGAACAAAACAATCACCGAGGCGCTCTAGAAGGCTTGAATTTGCAAAGGAGTCAATGGCAGCAACTGTCGAACTCTTCATTCAAGAATGGCACTCCAAAAACAGGGACAAGCGGGAAAATTCCAGAGCAGCTCGGCAATGACGAACAGCCGCTGTAGGCGGGGTTACGACATCCTGAGATGGTGGACCGTGAATGTTGATGTCAATCAGCCGTGAAGAAGCTTCTGGAAAGCGATGGGATCAAAGTGCGTTTAAACTACCGTTAGACCCTCAATCAGTATGGTTTTTTCCCCTCAAACCTCGGTCACATAACTAGGACTTGACCCACCAGAGCAGAGCAGAGATGCAATAATTACCTTGGAGATGCAGTAGATGGTCACGAACAACGATCGAACGGAGAGCTCAAAAGTCCCGGGAGCATCTCCACCGACGGTCTGGACCGTGGGGGGAAGAAATCTCGACCGAGATCTGAGCTTTCCGGACTACCCTCTGGCGGAACAGGGGCGAACAGAGAGGTGGGGGAGGTCTGCAAAATCTAAAACAAAACCCGTGAGTGCTTTCTAGGGACTCATTGCAACTCCAAAACTGATGCTCCGTCTTCTTGCTCTGGTGTTCTCTCGGCTGTGAATCGTATCCCCCCCAACGAATGCCCCCCAAAAGTCTTGGTCAGTTAAGATGAGAGCGCTTCTCTCAGTCGCCATCTCTACGCACGCCTATCGGATTGGCTTTGTTCTGGAAGAAGAAGAGTCATTACGGGGCGTCGGTTAGATGAGAGCGATTCTCTCGGTTCTTTTGGGGTTTTCTGTAAATTTTGAAATTTTTATAATGCACTGTTGTCACTATAGAAATTTTAAAATTGAGAAAACAATTTTAGTTTTATTTAATCTATGTGATAGTATAAGCTTAGTAATTTGAAAATTTACATCGTACTAATTAAATATTAAATCTTACATTGCCCTATTAATTAAAGAAAAAAGGAAAGAAGAAAAAGCTTCTTTTTTATTAAAAAAAAAAGAGAGAGAGAGAGAGAGAGAGAGAGAGAAATAGTAGTCTTGCTCACCGAAAAGTTTTGAAGAATAATACTTTTATTTACTTAATTTGATAATGTAAGTCTTATTTGAGGTGCGATTGCTTGTGTAGTATAAAAACAAATAGGTTATGATATGGATAAGGAACAGAGAATATGCCATGCGAAATACAATAATGAAATTATGAATGTTAATTCCATTTTTACTTTTAGAGAGAGAAGAATGTGTCTTGAATGCAATGTCTTCAAGCATCAAAGCCTATTTGTTTTTTTTTTTTTTTTTCAGAAACGTATAGCGTCGGCACATATTAGATTCATAAGCTGAAAGTGAGGAAAACTAGTCCAGCTACGAAACGAAGACCCTCCTAAACGGGCTTTGCAAGCCCAATCAGCCACAGTGTTGGCTTCCCTTCTGCAGAACCCTAAGGACAAGTGAGAAAAGGAATCGAGCAAGGTCGCCGCTTCAGCAAAAAGCACACGATCCCTCCATGGCGGTTGCTTTCGAAGGTTCAGCGTCTCCACCAGGCAAAGATTGTCCGATTCAACAAGAATCTGAGCGTGCTGGAGTCCCTGTGAAATCAGATGCTTTGAAGAGCCGAAGAGAGTGCCTGAATTTCGGTGCCCGCAACGCCGACTCCGCAGTCCACAACCCTAGAAAACCCATCGGTAAGAGATCCACAAAGTGATCCCTGTAAATACACGCGATTCTGCCTTCTTTGCTACCTATTTCATAAGATCCATCTATATTAACCTTGATTGCACCAGGATGTGGGGGTTTCCAGAGAAGGTCGTGTAAACTAATCTGCTTTTTCCTTGTACCACAGGGAAAAGCAGCTAACTGGTCGACACGAGCATGGATTAGAGCACTCTCAGCAACCAGAAAAGGATTGAGAGGAGTTTTTTTGAACAGGTATCCATTTCTAGCCTTCCAAATCTGCCACAAAACATTTGAGATGAGCAGCAGTCTATCTGATCGATTGTTATGGCCGATGGTAGATAACAGCCAAGCATCCACATGCCGAACATTGCTGGGGGAGATGGATATGCCAATCCTAGGATGCGACCAGACCCTCCGAGTCCACTCACAAAGCAGAAAGATATGTTCCACAGTCTCTGGTATGTTTTGATTGCATATAGAACAGTAAGGGTTAGTAATAATTTTCCTACAATGTAGGTTGTCCCTAGTAGCAAGAGAGTTAGTGCAAACTGACCAAAGAAAGCTGCGGAGCTTCGGAGCCGAGGACATTTTCCATAATAATCGCCATAACAAGGTAGGTATTTGATATGAAGAAGAAGCTCTGTTATCTTGCTGGTCTGCTGACGTGTGTCGAATGTGATGATAAGCTGATTTCACCGTGTAGATTCCCTGAGAGTTCGCTGTCCATATGATTTCATCTTTAGTGCAAGTAGGTCGAATCTGAATAGCAAGGACCTGTTGGATAGTCTGCAGATCAAAATATTGATGCAATAAATTTGTTTTCCAGGAACTTGTAGATTGGTCAATAAGATTAACTACGAGTAGGGGTTCGTCTTGGGCCCTTGGTCCACAGATGATACCCATGGGGAGCCATCGATCTTCCCTTATTTTGATTGATGCACCATCACCAACTGACCAACACACATGATCTATAATAGCATCCCTCCCACACAACAGACTCTGCCAGCCCCAAGATGGGCGAGAGCCTTTAACAGCCATAAAAAGAGATGAGGAGTGAAAATACAATCCTTTAAAGAGTTTCCCCCCAGAGAGAATGAGGCTGCTGAAATAGACGCCATGCTTGCTTCCCAAGCATTGCTTTGTTAAAACACACCAAATCCTTAAAACCGAGACCACCTACTTCTTTTCTATTCTGCATAACCTTCCAACTCTGCCAATGAATACCTGCCTTGCTCGAATCATTTCTCCACCAGAACTTGGCCATGTGTTTCTCCACAGTTTTGCATAAAGAAATGGGAATTTTAAATACAGACATTGCATAATGAGGAATAGCTTGAATCACAGATTTCAGCAAAGTTTCCTTTCCAGCTTTCGAAATCATCTTCTCCTTCCACCCTTCTAATCTGAACTGGATTTTACTCAGGAGCCACGAAAACATATCCTTTTTTGAACGACCCCAATCAGTAGATAGTCCTAAGTACTCACCACACCGCTGAAGAATTGGTACTCTTAATTCACTGGCCAGATTCTCCTTTAAAGAGTTGGGGCAATATGGGCTAAAGAAAATCCCAGACTTATTGCGGTTGATAGCTTGGCCAGTGGCTAAACAATACTGGTTCAATATGTTCGACAGATTTTGGCATTCCATAAGAGTATCATTCATGAAAAACACAGCATCATCCGCAAAGAAAAGATGTGATAGTATAGGACACATTCGATTCAACTGAATGCCTTTAAGAAGACCCATATTAATGGCATTTCGAATAAGGACTAATAATAAGTTAGCCATGAGAATGAACAGGTACGAGGATAAAGGGTCTCCTTGCCTCAACCCTCTAGTGGGATGAAACCATTGTAAAAATTCCCCATTCATCTTAATGCACAAAGAAGTTGTAGAAACACATTGCATCACCAAATGAACCCAGTGAGAGTGGAAACCTAACCTGAGTAAGTAATCTTGTAAAAAATCCCATTCGACACGATCATAGGCTTTCCTCATATCAAGTTTGAGAACAACTTGAACATGGCGTTTTCTTCTTCTTGATTTAATCTGATGAATTACTTCCTGCACCACTAAGATATTATCCTGGATTTGACGGCCTGCCACAAAAGCACACTGCTCCTCAGAAATTAACATAGGCAGCATAGGCTTCAGCCTATTAGCAAGCACTTTTGATATGATCTTATAGGCATAAGTGCATAAACTAATAGGACGGTAATGGTCTAGATTTTCAGGATCAGGAATTTTGGGAATTAGAGTAATTGCTATTCTGTTCAACTGGTGTGGGAGGGCCCCAGACTGAAAAAACTGCTGTACTGTTCTGACAACATCCCCTTTTATAATGTCCCAATGCGATTGATAAAAGAACCCGTTTAAACCATCGGGTCCCGGGGCTTTAGACACTCCTAATTGAAAAGTAGCTTCCTTGATTTCTTCCATAGTTACAGGCGCGATAAGATTTGCATTCATAGCTGGAGTGATTACTTGTGGACATTGCTGTAATACTTGATGGTAGTTTCTAGGGCCCGAAGTAGTGTAGATTTGAGCAAAATGAGAAGTAGCCATCTCTTTCATCCTGTCAGGATTCCGAACCCATTCTCCATTTTGATCCCGTAAAAAATTAATTCTGTTGCGTTGTCTTCGTTGAACTATGGTGGCATGAAAGAATTTTGTATTGCGATCCCCCCCACTTTAGCCAGTTTATCCGCGACCGCATCACCCAAAATTGCTCCTCTCTTAGCCAAGCTTGCTGTATTTGCTCTTTCAAAGCATATATCTGAGGGTAATGCTCTAACATATTATCCTGATTCAGTAAACCTTGCAGTTGCTGCTCTAGTTTAGTTACCCTGTTTCTGTGGTGCAAAAACTTTCGACGACTCCAAAGGGATAAAGCAGAGGTCACTGCCTGCAGTTTAACCATGAGTGGGGAGTTGCACACCGAGGGAGAATTCCAAGCATCTGCAATGACTGATCGACATTCAGCATCCTCATTTCAGAACGCTTCAAAGGTAAAATGCCTTTTCCTTCGAGTCCCCGCTACATATGAATCAAGGATTAATGGACTATGATCGGAACCTATTGCAGGAAGCACAAAGACTTGTGCATTTGGGAAAGCTATTCGCCACTCAACAGTACATAAAGCTCTGTCAAGGCGCTCCTGCACTAAGGCCTCCCCTTCTCGATGATTTGACCATGTAAAAGAGCAGCCATGAGAAGGTAGGTCAATCAGACAGCAATCATTGATAACCGCTCTAAAAGAAGAAATATGGTAAGGGTCGGCAGTCCTAGTACCCCTTTTCTCCCATCTATTCAAAATTTCATTAAAGTCCCCGAAACACACCCAAGGTAAAGAGTTAACAAAATATGGCGCAGATTCTGCCAAAAAAGTTGACGATCTTGGAAAACAGAAGGGGCATGGAGGCAGGTAATTCTCATGCTTTTATCGTCAGAGACATCCTTACAGATAAAGTCAAACCTCTGATGAGAAGATATAATTTCAGAAAGCTGCAAAGTGTCGTTCCAAAATAACGCTAACCCACCTGCAAGACCCACAGGAGTAACCACCAGAAGATTCAAAAAATGCAAGGTACGCTTCAAATGCTGTAGCACTGAATCACTATTTTTGGTCTCCATCAAAAAAACCAAATCGGGCTTTTCTCTAGCCACTAGGGCTTTTAGGGTTAGAACTGTCAGGGGATTGCCCAAACCCTGACAGTTCCAACTAATAATCTTCATCTATGACCTGGTGGCTATTCAGGGCCAGCCACCAACGCCCATGGAGTTTCTTTCCCCGCCTCAACAATCGACACATCAAGCAATAGAGATTCATCGAAGTTTGTCTGAGGAAAGCCAGGTATGTCATATGGAGTATATCTTCATGGTTTCTTCGCTGGGCCAATCTTATTGATTTGTCGAATACCTTTTCCCTTTTTTTGGGGAATTGAGTGTTGAACCTGCACTCCTTTTTGCTTGACCTCTGCAGGAATAAGGGTAGTTGTAGTTGGTAGAGTAGTTTGCAGAGCAGGGCCTGGTTGAATGTTCCTGTCCCTAGGAGGTGAGGAATTAGCTAATGGTGGCTGAAAAGCAGTACCAGGTGCAGGTGGAGGAAGCAGAGGTATCTGTGGAGCAATATTAGGAGGGGTTTCAGGTATTGATTCCTCCCAATCTTCTTCCATGTCTGATTGCGTATAATAGAATTGCCAATAGGGACTATTCTTTTGTACCTCTACTTTTAGCCAGAGTCCATAGGGCGTTGGTTCAGAGTCAAAGAACATTCCTTCTTTATAGGGAACCCAGGGACAAGACTCCGCATAGTGAGCCAAACGTCCGCATGAAAAACAGTAATGAGGTAGTCTTTCGTACTTAAAATCTAGCCATCTAGTTCTGTTCCTCCACTTAATTAGGCGTCCTGCTTTGAGAGGTTCAGATAAAGCGAGCTCAACTTTTGCCCTTCCCGCCCGCAGGGTAGAGCCAGTAACATAGTCCGATTGAACCTGCAGCACCTTTCCCACTGTACTAACAGCCCTCCTTATCATCTCTTCAGTGTAGCATTCTAAAGGAAGTCCGACTATCTGAACCCAAAATGGGCAAGAAGAAAAATCATAGCAATGCAAGGGAGTATTCTCAACCCATGGTCTAAAAATTATCAGGTGGCCTGAAAACTGCCAAGGACCACTATCTAACACCCTCTGTTTCTCAGCTTGGGATCGAAATTTCGCTAAATAAATGTCCCCTTCTCTTTGCAAAATATCAACATGCTCTGTTCTCCAAGCCTGCTTCAAGGCAGTCTGAAAACCTTGGAAATTAAAGGAAGGGTTCGAGGGAATCTTATCGACCAACGTTAATTTACACTCTTCAAGCGCCGCAGGTGAGGGTTCGTCATTCCATTCATCTATCTCCTTTTCCGAGCATAACCGACCCAACTTACGACAGAGGGCCACAACTCTGGCAGCATCGAGGTCGCTTACATGAGACATGGTCCAAAAGGAACACCTCCGCAAGAGCCTGAAGGCAAAATCGAAGGAAGAAGCTACATGCAGAGCTCAATTCGATACATCCAAAGATTGATACTCCGAATACGCAGAACCAAAATCCAGCAGAAGTAGAGGACATGCAAAGGTGCTGGAGGGAGAAAATTAAAGAGCCAGCAGGGATGTGACGAAGAGGATAGAGAATTGGGCAAGACAGTAGAAAACAGAGAGAAGGAAGGTGGCCATGGATGAAACTTCCGGAATCAAGACTGAAGATGAGGGAGGAAGAACGAAAGAACTACCCAACTGGTAGAGGATCTCGACATAACGAGAGAGAGAAGTCAAAACTACTCACTTCCTTCATCAAAGCCTATTTGTTTAGTTTGATTATATGTTATCAAAAATAGAGGAAAAAAATAACCAAGCTTATATCATCAAATTGAGTAAATGAAAGTGTTATTCGTCAAAGCTTTCTTGATGAATAAAACTATTATTTCTCTTTCCATTAAAAAAAAAAAATCCTCTTGTTTTTTTTTTCTTTCTAGTCGATACATTTGAGTGTAATCAATAGTAAGGCTTGTTCTAGTACTAATAGTAAAATTAAAAATCATTTAAATAATTGATGATTGGAGTTAGATTGTTGGTACAATATGCCAGACTCGTGTATAGGGGTGAGCATGGGCCACCCCCTAACCCTAGGCCCAATCCGTACAGTGTCGATTCTCAATTTTTAGGACCGAGGACCGACCCTATTGAGCCTAGGACCAAGGACTGGACCGACCCAATGGGTTCAGTCTGGTTCCAAGGTCAACCCGAGACCAATCGATAATTTTTTTCGTCTTATTTTTTATACTTCATAAAACAGAAAACCTACAAATTAAAATTACACATCTATCGACAATGTGGCATTGTGCAACTAAACTATATATATCAATACCTATTTAGCAAATTGAAGATAACACAATAATAGAAATTTCGTACCTGCTAACCGCTCATCGACATATGGGACAAGATGGAAAGTTTTTGTAATCATCTATCTTTAGTATTCATAACACCATATGCAAAAGTGTTTTCTTGCATTTGATCACTAGAGTCCACTCAACCAAAAAATGATATTCACACCACTTGACTAGCATTTGATCATGTAGAGTCCACTCAACTAAAAAATGAGCTTCACACCACTTGACTAGCAAATCACTGTAGCAATTGCAGTACTACTCTACTCTTCAAAAACTTCTACCATTTGATACAAATTGAAAAGCAAAATGCAGCTGAAATTCATTAGTAAAATACAATTAAACCATAAAAAGTTCAAAATACTTAATATAAACCATGAATATATCTTGTTAATTCACTTGAACTTCTAAACACCTGAAAACAAAACAAACGACACATAATTAATACTCAACAAAAGTTTTAAATTGAAATTACTATTAATGCTATTGATAGAACATCTCAATATAATATAATATAACAGATATTTTACTTAGGTTTGAATATATAAAAGAACTATAAATAATATAATATAATATAATATAATATAATATAATATACAGGGTTGGTCCAGGGTTGGACCGACCCAAAACTCTTAGGACCGAGGACCAACCCGTACAGTGTTGGTCCTGGAATTTCAAGACCAAGGACCGACCCAGTCTCCTTAGGAGCTGGACCAGGACCGGCAAGGTTGGGCCGGTCCAGGGTTGGTCCAGATCGATCCTAGACCGTTACTCACCCCTACTCGTGTATGATGTATACATGGAAAGTGAAAAGTATTTCAACAATGGAATTTCTTTTGCAAGATTATTTATAACTTATTAGATAAAAAGGATTAAAACTTTATAATTGAAATACGTGGAAGGCAAAGTGAATCATTAATTTAGGCATTTTTCCATTGATAGATTCACAAAATAATTATTTGAAGATATTTTGGTAAAGAAAACGATTGTAATTCCTAAAAAGCGTAGATATTAATTTTTAGCGAGCTAAAAAATTTCAAATATCAACAATGACTATAACTTCTTTTTCTCATAACCGGACAAGGCATATCAACAATTAATAGAGACACCCCTTAATTTATCAAAAAGCCCGTTTATGAATATATTTATACCAACATATATCTTCTTCCTGATTTGTCTTCCTTTTTTTTTTTTTGGTCAGTCCTACTCTATACCTACTCTACACTCACTCTCAGACTTTTGCCCTGCCTCTTGCAAGGCATGGGAGTCGAAACCCACTCCTGAAACTTACGCGTCCCCACCCCATCCCCCCTGAGAAGGTGGGGGTTTGAACCCCTCAACTTCCCCTTCCATGTTGGAAGGGTGGCCACTGGGGCGAATCCCAGTGATTTTCCTGATTTGTCTTTCAAATAAGGAGAAAATTGTAGCTTCCCGAAATTGATGTTGCACTCCAAACATGACGACATTGCTGCCCCGACAATAGACACCCTCACTCGCAAAGTCCCGTGACGCTAGCTCCTCATGCCAAATCCAAATGCGTTAGACCAAATGACCCAATTCAAGGGTAGCCTAATTTGGAGGGGTCATGTTTGATTTTGAGCTGCTCCATCGTAATCGAAAGAAAAAAGGGTTTAGTAAGCATTTCTCCTGCTCGAGGAATTTCTCTCCAACAGTTAGCAATGTTACATAATCATGGCCAGCAAGCATGGCCACTTCCACCAAACCCCTCCGAACCCTTGGGGTATTATATGTTTGTCCCCAAATTTTCTATTATTATCTAATACCCTCTTAACTTTCATTTTGTTTGAACTGTAAAAGCTCCTTTAGTTTTTTCATTAACCTATTCAATGCACGTGACTTTCAAAAGATGGAAGTATTTTTTTCATCTCTCTTTGTTTTTTTCTCGTTTACTCTTATTTGATGTCAACTAAATGAAAATATAGAAATTAAAGAAAAATAAATTGCATATAATACTAATAATAAAAAAAATATATCTATAAACTGCGTCTACTCGTCCAAATTTCAATTGGAATAAGATCGGATAAAGGGAATTTGAAATCCTCCGATATCCCTAAATTGCAAAGATATCCCATTATATGTTTTCTGCTACCTAAGATAGGATTTGAAATCTTTTTATAAAAATCTTTGAAAATGTTTGAAAATCTACAATCTAATAGGATTGATAATCTTTGAAAATCCTTAGCGTTTGAAAATCTTTGAAATTCCCATCTCCCTAGGGCTTCAAACCTTTCTGATCACGTGGTTAGTTGGAAATTTGATCTCGATGCATGGCGGCTCCCAACCGACACAAGTTCACGTAATTTTTGGAAAAGCCTTGTGGATAACGAGAGGCACTTCTTGTGGGTTGTACAACCGGACTTCATCACCGAAGAAGGCCCGCGAGAGGAGATTCCACATCACGGTGCCACTGTGGCATTCTTAATGCACATCAATTGGAACTCCATGCTTGAGAGAAAGGTCCCCATGAAGCCAATGGTGTGTTGGCCGTTCTTTGTCGACCAACTAGTGAACAGGCGGCTTGTGAGTCACACGTGAAAGGTTGAGCTTGACATAAAGGACATAATTGTCGGTTGGTGGTGACAACCGACCTGGTGAGGTGACAATGATCACGCTATGGTCGGAATTGGGATGAAAAGGATGATCTATGCAAACCTAGGACAACATTTTCTTGAGACCCCTTTCACCCTCATTTGTCATAACGTAATTGTCGGTTGGTGGTGACGACCGACGTAGTGAGGTGACAATGATCACACTATGTTCAGAAGTGATGATGATAAGCTATCTTGGTGGTGTCCTTGTGCAATGCCACTGACAAAGCAATATATGATGCGTCACTCTGTTAGTGATTTTTTTTTTTAAAATTATATCTAATTCGAGTTTATCCCATCCCCTAGACTAGATTTCTTATTCAACATTTTATCTAAATGTATTCAAATTTATCCGATTCAGAAAACGTCACAAAATATTTTACTTCTACAAACAAGAGATGTCTTGAGAATAAGATTTGGTTACGCTAAATAAATCTAATGTTTTTTCTGTACATTTTCTTTCAAAAAGTTGATTTGCAATCACTTTTTGATAATTTTGATCCTAAACCGCTAACATATGAGACAACAATGAATCGAAATCTAACTTGTCATCAGGATCTCTAACCGCTACTCGTGCTAAGTCCTTTTTACATTAGAAAATAACAGAATGCCCTGAGGAATAGTTCGCTTGGATAGGCTGCTTTAAAGCAACGAAAACTCACTTAAAAAAGTCTTGAAACTGGCTGAATAACAGAAGATGTTCTCATATATTTTTCTCTTGTGAAGTTAATACATATCTTTTCATATTCTTCCTTTTTAAAACTTATGGTGTTCAGAGGCAAAAAGAGTAACTCTCCAATCGAATAATTCTACCGTAAAAACCAAGTTGATGCAAAACAAGCCTTGAAATTGGAAATCGAACAATTGAGAGGACCATTAAATGTCACAAAGCACATGAAAGATGTAGATGATACTTTTGCTAGCAAATATGAGGTAACAAGAGGGAAATCTTGAGGATGTAGAAGCACTAAATCGACCTATCATAGTAAAGGAGCGTAATGGCAATAATGAGCTTCAAGAAGCTCGCAAAAAATTGATCAATCTAAGTTTGCTTTTCTCTTCCTTTTTTATAGCGAGATTTTCAATTTGTCATCTTTTTACCTTTTTGGTCTGCTATCTTCCGTTACTTTACTCAACACAAATTTTTCTTGCAGCCACACATCAACAATTGACTTACCCTAAGGTGCGAATTGACTTAACGCAGTGATTTTAAAATTGATGGCAACATCCAACCGGAGTCGATTGAGCCCTCCAATCCACCAGTCAAGCCATGTCTGAACAAGTTTGCATTTGCTTACGCCATCGTGCCCCCATGACCCCCCTTTTGCTCGGTGGACTGACCATAATCGAGCAAAAGGGAGCTCGTGAAGGCCACAACAGAACAGGCGATGGCATACTTCTTCCGACAATGCTTCACTAGAGGATGGAAGACCTCAATCAACTAGGGTTGGACATTTGCCATCAATCTCAAAAATCAAAAAATATGTCTTCCAAGACTTGCAATGTAAATCAATTGGCAATTGAGACATGTCAATAAATGGTACAGCTGCAAGAGAAACTCGTGTTCAGTGAAGTGAAGTAACAAAAGACAACATCCTAAACTACATGAAATTCGATTTAAGCCTAGCACTGAAGCTCATTATTGAGACCATACCAATGAATCGGGAACTCTATTATTATTTCATATTTTTATGTGAAAGAAACTTCTGTCCTTTGTTTGTGAAGAAGCTTCTGGGAACTTCACGGGTTGAGGGAGGATCTTCTCTCCGTTCTGGTTTGAATGGCCTGGGTTCAGTTGCAGCTGAGCCTGAGCCCGCCACCGCCAACGGACAGTTGGCAGTAGCCACGGCCTGAGGACATCAGAGAAGGTAAGGAATCAGAAAGCGAGGACATACAGAGGCAACATCGAAGCACAAGTTCAGATGCACACAATCCTGATGGCATCGAAGTGTGTTTAGGCTAACGTTAGATACTAAATCGGTATCGTTTATTCTTCTCCGACTTCGGTCAAATAACTCGGGCTCGACCTACCAGAGCAGAGATGCAATAATTACCTCGGAGATGCAGTAGATGGTCACGAACAACGGTCGAACGAAGAACTCAAAGTCCCGGAAGCATCTCCGCCGATGGTCGGCGAACCGGAGGGGAAGAAATCCCGAGCGAGACTACCGTGTCGCGGCGAACAGATAGGTGATGGAGGTCTGCAAAATCTAGAACAAAGCAGGATGAGCTTTCTAGGAACTCTTCTCGCTCTGGTGTTCTCTCGGCTGTGAATCGTATCCAGCCCCCCACAACGAATGCCCCTCAAAAGCCTGGAAGAAGAGAGTCTTCCGGGGGCGTTGGTTAGATGAGAGCGCTTATCGCGGTTCTTTTGAGGCTATCTGTAAATTTCAAATTTTTATAAAGCACTGTTGTCGTAATTAAATTTTAAAATTGAGAAAAACACACGTACTTTTATTTATTCAATCCGATAGTATAAGATTAGTAATTTTGAAATTTACATTGTACTAATTTTCAAATTTACGTTGTACTAATTAAATATTAAATCTTACATTGCCCTACTAATTAAAGAAAAAAGAAGAGGAGAAAAAGCTTTCTTGCTTTTTAAGAAAAGAGAAATAGTAGGTTTACTTACCGGAAAGCATCGAAGAATAATACTTTTATTTACTCAGTTTGAGAGTATAAGCCTTATTTGAGGTGCGTTTGCTTGTGTAGTATAAAAACAGATAAGTCACGATATGGATAAGGAACAAAGAATATGTCATGCGAAGTACCATAATGGAATTTTGAATGTAAATTCCTATTTAATTTTGGTGAGAGAAAATGTTGGATCCCTATTGTCTTGAAAGCAATATCTTCGAGCACTAGAACCTTATTTGTTTGGTTTAATTATATATTATCAAAAATAGAGAAAAAAAAAAAAAAAAAGTAACCAAGCCTGTATCATCAAATTGAGTAAATAAAAGTATAATTCCTCAAGGCTTTCTCGGTGAATAAAACTATTATTTCTCTTTTCATTAAAAAAAAAAAACAAACAAACAAAGAAGCTTTTTCCCTCTTCTTTTTTATTTCTAGTCTATATATGTTAGCGTACTAATACATAATCTTTATAATCAGTAATAAGGCTTCTTCAAGTAATAGCAAAATTCCCTTACTAAAAATTATTTAAATATTTGATGATGGGAAATAGATTGTTGGTACAATACGCTGGACTTGTGTACAATGTATACGTGGAAAGTGAAAAGTATTTCAACGATGGAAATTCTTTTGCAAGATTATTTATAAATTATCAGATAAAAAGGATTAGAATTTTATAATTGAAATACGTGGAAGGCAAAGCGAAATCATTAATTTAGGCATTTTTCTATTGATAGGAATATTCACAAAATATTTATTTCAAGATATATTGGGAAAGAAAACGATTGTAATTCCTAAAAGGCGTAGATACTAACTTTTAGCGAGCTAAAGAGTTTCAAATATCAACAATTACTGTAACTTTTTTTCTCATAACCAGACAAGGCATATCAACAATTGATAGAGATGCCCCTTAATTTATCAAAAAGCCCGTTTATTAATATATTTATACCAACATATATTTTCTTTCTGATTTGTCTTTCAATTAAGGAGAAGATTGTAGCTTCTCGAAATTGATGTTGCACTCCGCCATAGACACCCTCACTCGCAAAGTCCTGTGACGCTAACTCCTCATGCCAAATTCAAATGCATTAGACCAAATGACCCAATTCAAGGGTAGCCTAAATTTGGTGTGGTCGTGTTTGATTTTGGGCTGCTCCATCATAATTGAAAGAAAAAAGGATTTAGTAAGCATTTCTCGTGCTCGAGGAATTTCCTTTGGGGTATTATATGTTAGTCCCCAAATTTTCTACTATTATCTAATACCCTCTTAACTTTCATTTTGTTTGAACTGCAAAGGCTCCGTTATTTTTTTCATTAACCTATTCAATGCATGTGACTTTCAAAAGATAGAAGTATTTTTTTTTCATCTCTTTCTTTTTTAAGAAAATCTCTCGTTTACTCTTAGTTGATGTAAACTAAATGTAAAATATAGAAAATTAAAGAAAAATAAATTGCATACAATACTAATAATCAAAAAAATAAATATCTATAAGTTGCGTCCGATCATCCAAATTCCAATTGGAATAAGATTGGATAAAGGAAAATTTGAAATCCTCCAAATATCCCTGGATTGCAAAGATATCCCATTACATATTTTCTGCTACCTAAGATAGGATTTGAAATCTTTTTTAAAAAAATCTTTAAAAATATTTGAAAATCTACGACCTAATAGGATTGTTAATCTTTGAAAATCCTTAGCGTTTGAAAATCTTTGAAATTCCCATCTCCTTAGGGCTTCAAACCTTTCCAATCACGTAGTTAGTTGGAAAATCGATCTCGATGCATGACAGCTCCCAACCGACACGAGTTCACGTAATTTTTGGAAAAGCCTCCATGGATGACGAGAGGTACTTCTTGCGGGTTGTACAACCGGACTTCATCACCAAAGAAGGCCCGCGAGAGGAGATTCCACATCACGGTGCCATTGTGGCATTCTTGATGCACATCAATGGAAACTCCATGCTTGAGAGAAAGGTCGCCTTGAAGCCAATGGTGTGTTGGCCATTCTTTGTCGACCAACTAGTGAACAAGTGGCTTGTGAGTCATACGTGAAAGGTTGAGCTCAACATGAAGGATGTATAAAATTGGGATGGAAAGAATGATCTATGTTAGTCCAGGACAACATTGTCTTGAGACCCCTTTCACCCTCGCTTGTCATAACATAATTGCCGGTTGGTGATGACGACTGACCTAGTGAGGTGACAATGATCATGCTATGGTTAGAAGTGATGATGATAAGTTATCTTGGCGGTGTCCTTGTGCAATGCCGCCGACAAAGCAATATAATGATGCGTCACTATATCAGTGATACATATCTAATTCGGGCTTATCCCATCCCCTAGATTGGATTTCTTATTCGGCATTTTATCTGAATGTATCTAAATTTATCCATTTCAAAAAACGTCACCAAATATTGATGAGATAATTTGTTATTCTATCCATATTCAATATTGGAGTACCAAACATAGCCATAATTATATTAAACGGCAAGAATTTATTACTATTTAATAAAAATAGCCACTCTGATATAACTAAATAAGAAATTTTAAGAATTATAATAAACAACAACTAAAAGAAAATGGAAAAGGCCTCGTAAGATCATGTGACAAAATTTGCTTTCATCAGTATGTATATTTCAGGGGTTAATTAATGTAAATTTGATTGATTAACAAAAAATTTTATATGAAGAATAATCAATCCCTTGCAAATTGTGACCCTTTAGAAGGTAATCCTTAAGGAAGAGCTTTACATATGCGCGCGCAACACATATATGACGGGCATCGTGAACTTAAAAGTGCCTTCGCATTTATAGTAATTCAAAATTTTCAAAAAATCCTTTTTGTTTTTAGATACGTTTGCAGATTAGCACCATCTCGGATGCGAAGGCAGAAATAACTCGCTCCATTTTCGGCTCATACATCATATTTCTCCCTTGCAGAACTAATTTTTTAGTTATGCAAAACTAAAATATATATATATATATATATATATATATATATATCTTAGGCGCTAATCATATCATATTACAAAATTATTTTAGGTAAATTTGCAGATACGAATTGCAGACCTAAATTTTTAGGCCCGACTCAAATCATATAACAATTACCACTTTCTTTGTGCAGGCTACTCTCACCTCTATCATTTTAAGTATGAACCTTGAGCAATTTTGCTGTTCCTTCATATTTACTTTCTTTTGGGCTGTATTATATGCGGTAGAGTTTCTTAATCTTTAGAATCTGGGACATGAAAGAGGACATACATATGGTCGGGCCTCATGGACATACATATGGTTGGGCCTCATGCCGGGGGTGGGGGTGATGCCGGGGGTGGGGGGCGGGGGGGGGGGGGGGAGTTGGCAGTCGAGTTTGGTCCAAGATCCAATTATGTAAGTATGATTCCCATTTCACTAAATTAGGGAAAAATAAGCAAAATCCCCTTGAGTTTTACAGGTAGTACCGCCCTCAATTTTTTGACTACTACATAATATCGGAAAAATTATTCAAAAAATCCTAAGCTTATTATATAATGACTAATTCAATCATAAACATTTCGATTATGTTAATTTAGATGTAGACCTTTAAACAATTTGTCAAACTAGTTTTAAAAATTTTAACGAATTATCAATTTAGTCATTCGACTTATTTAGACTAGATGCCGTTGGCATGACGGCCCCGTTATTGCCAATCTTCCTATGTGGCACAAGTGATGATAAGATAGACAATTTTTTTAATTAAATTCAATTTTTATTTCTTTTTATTTCTCTTTTCTCCCTTTTTTTTACACACGGCCCGCAGTGGTCGAGAGCTAGCAACCTTTGTCAGCCACTAAGTAAAGGCTAGTAGAGTCATTGGGAATCGCTTGTGAGCCATTGCTCATTGCCAACAAGAGCGTTGCAGCCTTTGCCAACCCCAACAAGCCCTTGCCAGATCTAGTGAGGGCCATTGGCCACCTAATGAGGGCTTTGTGGCCCTTGCTTAGGGGTTGCGAGATCTCATCTGCCATGTGTGAAAAAAGGAAAATGAAAAGAAAATAAAACATTAATAATTTGACAATTCTTTAAAAGATTTATGATTAGTTTGATAATTCGTTTAAATATTTAAAATGAAATTGGTGTAATAAAAAGTTTTGAATTGAATTGATTTTCATATAATAAATTTAATTTTTTTAGACAAGTATCTCACCAAAGAACTCATGTACTTTTGTTTTCTTACATCCCTTGAACCCTGCCCTTGCGGGCCGACCTCGCGAGTCTTCCATTTTGCTGTAAGAGCACAAAAAATCTGCCATTAAAACGACAAATGATTTGTATCAAGCGCTTGAACCCGAAATGATGCCACTTCGCTGTCCCGATAATAAGCATATCATTGTCAAACCCTGCTAGCTTTTGGTGGATATTTCATTGGGAGACGGGTCTTTTCTTTAATGGTATCCGTCTAGATTCCGGACCGTCCCTGTCTCCATCCGAGAAAACCCATGTCTTTGACCGCTCCGGGGCCGACACTGCACGTGTCGCCGGACTACAAGCCCCGCCAAAATGATGCTCTCTTTTGACACATGTCGAAATGTAACTCGTTAGAATGATAAGCTCCGACAACATCATTCTTAGCCACATGATAACCTTATCCATTAGCGCCAATCATGCTCCCCAATTCGATGATGCCCCCATTTTTTTTTTTTTTTCTAACCCAATGGTATGGACACGAAAAACCGGTTACTTGGACAATTATGAAACAACTTGCGAGCCTGATGGATTTGGATTACTATGAATTGGCAAAAAAAACAAAGATATATGGTGAGAGGCAAATCATCAATTCAAAGTAAAGAAAGATTCTTTTTGAAAACAATATCTAGATTCAAATTCGGACTACCAAACACACCCATAATTAGTTTAAACGGTAACAACTTGTTAGCATTTAATAAATATAGCCACTCTAATATAAATAAATAAGAAATTGAGAAAATTTCAAGTAAAGACCTAAGATATCTTCATTTTTTTAAATAATGATATGAAATAGACATTATTTTAGAAAAAAGCTTGAAACGTTATCATTTTCTCAAAGAATGACCTGAACTTACCATTTGATGGACGACAACTTCGTCTTTTAAATATTTTCCTTCTGTTTTTCTTTTTTTCCAAACTCAAAAAATTTAATTAAAAAAAAAAAAGAACACACATGGGAGAGAGGGCTCACTCCCATTTGTGGCCGCCACCCCCATCATCAGTGGGGTGGCAACAATGGCCAACGAAATTGCCAACAAACGCCAAGGTGAGAGTTGACACCCTCACCAACAAGAGGCAAGGGTTCCCGTCTCATGCTCTCAACTCTTGTTGACGAGGGTCACTAGCCCTCATCTAGACGACCTTATCGGCCATCATTATCACCCCACTAGTGATGGGGTGACAACCACTAATTTTTAGCGGGCCAACGAGTTTCAAATATCAATAATTACTGTAACTTTTTTTCTCATGACTGGACAAGGCATATCAACAATTGATAGAGACGCCCCTTAGTTTATCAGAAAGCCCATTTATTAATGTATTTATACCAATATGTATCTTGTTCCTGATTTGTCTTTTAATTAAGGATAAGATTGTAGCTTCCCGAAATTGATGTTGCACTCCGAGCATGACGACAATGCTGCCCCAACAGTAGATACCCTCACTCGCAAAGTCTCGTGATGCTAACTCCTCATGCCAAATCCAAATGCATTAGACCAAATGACCCAATTCAAGGGTAGCCTAATTTTGGTGTGGTCATGTTTGATTTTGAGCTGCTCCATCGTAATTGAAAGGAAAAGAGGGTTTAGTAAGCATTTCTCCCGCTCGAGGAATTTCTCTCCAACAGTTAGCAACATCACATAATATTGGCCAACAAGCATGACCACTTCCACCAAACCCCTCCAAATCTTTTGGGTAGTATATATTAGTCCCCAAATTATCTACTATTGTCTAATACCCTCTTTAACTTTCATTTTGTTAGAACCGATGACGCTCTGTTAATTTTTTTTCATTAGACTATTCGATGCACGTGACTTTCAAAAGATAGAAGTATTTTTTTCATCTCTTTTTTTTTAAGAAAATCTCTCGGTTACCCTTAATTGATGTAAGCTAAATGAAAAATATAGAAAATTAAAGAAAAACAATTTGCGTATAATACTAATAGTCGAAAAAATAAATATCTATAAATTGCATTTGGTCATCCTAATTTCAATTGGAATAGGATTGGATAAAAGGGGATATGAAATCCTCAAAACTTCCCTGGATTGCCAAGATATCCCGTTATATATTTTGTGCTACCTAAGACAAAGTTGAAAATCTTTGAAAATCCTTAATGTTTGAAAATTTTTGAAAATATTTGAAATCCTATCACCTTAGCGCTTCAAACCTTTCCAATCACTTGGTTAGTTGGAAAGTCGATCTCTATGCACAACTCCCAACCGATGCGAGCTCGCGTAATTCTGGGACAGCCTCGTGAACAACGAGAGGCACTTTCTATGGGTTGTACAACCGGACTTCATCACTGAAGAAGGCCCGCGATAGGAGATTTCGCATCACGGTGCCATTGTGGCATTCTTGGTGCACATCAATCGGAACTCAATGCTTGAGAGCAAGGTCCCCATGAAGCCAATGGTGTGTTGGCCATTCTTTGTCGACCAACAGGTGAACAGTCGGCTTGTGAGTCATGCGTGAAAGGTTAAGCTCACCATGAAGGACGTATGTAATTGAGGTGGAAAGGATGATCCATGCGAACCTAGCATAAAATTGTCAGAATAATATTGTCGGTTGATGGTGACAACTGACCTAGTGAGGTGACAATGATCATGTTGTGGTCGAAAGTAATGATGATCAGCTATCTTGGTAGTGTCCTCATGCAATGCTGTCGACAAAGCAATATATGATGTGTCACTCTATCAATGATTTTTTTTTTTTTAAAGTTATATCTAATTCGGGTTTATACCACCCACTAGACTGGATTTCTTATTCGGCATCTTATCTTAATGTATCCAAGTTTCTCTGGTTCAGAAAACATCACCAAATATCGGATGAGATAATTTGTTATCTAATCCGTATTCAAAATCGGACTACCAAACACAACCACAATTATATTAAACGGTAAGAGTTTGTTACTATTTAATAAAAATAACCACTTTGATATAACTAAACAATAAATTTTAAGAAATATAATAAACAACAACTAAACAAAAGGGAAAAGGCCTCGTAAGATCATGTGACAGAATTTGCTATAATCATTATGTATATTTCAAGGGTTAATTAATGTAAATTTGATTGATTAACAAAAAAATTTACATGAAGAATAATCAATCCCTTGCAAATTGTATCCCTTTTAGAGGTAATCCTGAAGGAAGAGCTTTACATATGCGCGCGCAACACACATGACAGGCATCGTGAACTAAAAAGTGTCTTCGCATCTATAGTAATTCAAAAATTTCAAAAAATCATTTTGGTTTTTAGATAAGTTTGCAGATTAAAAATTTTCTTAGGCTCGAATCATATCATATTACAAAATTATTTTAGATAAATTTGCATATACAAATTGCAGAACTAATCTTTTAGGCCAAATCATATCATATATCAAGGTACCACTTTCTCTGTGCAGGCTACTCTCACCTATATCATCTTAAATAGAAACCTTGCACTATTTTGCTGACTGCTACATATTTATTTTGTTAGTTTGGGCTCTATTATATGATGTAGAGTTTCTTAATCTTTGGAATCTGGGACATGAAGAGGACATACATATAGTTGGGCCACATGCGGGGGGGGAAGTTGGCAATCGAGTTTGGTCCAAGATCCAATTATGTAAGTAATTATGGTTCGCATTTCATTAAATTAGGGGAAAATAAGCAAAATCCCCCTGAGTTTCATGGGTAGTACTGCCCTCAATTTTTTCACTACTACATAATATCAAGAAAATTATTCAAAAAGTCATAAACTTATTGTACGGTGATTAATTTAATCCTAAATATTTTGATTTTGTCAATTTAGTTGTAAACATTTAAACAATTTATCAAACTGATCTTAAACCTTTTGATGAATTGTTAATTTAGTCATTCCGGCTAATTTTGATTGGACATCATTGGAGCGACGGTCTTGCTAGTGCCAATCTTCGTACATGGCATAGACGGCATTGATGTAGACAATTTTTTTAATTAAATTCAACTTTTTATCGATTTTTATTTTTTTTCTCTTTTTTTCCTCCCAGTTTTTACACATGGTCGGCGATGGGGCTGCCAGCCACTGGAAGAGCTAACAACCTATGTTAGCCACTAAGTAAAGGCCAATAGGGCTACTAGGAAGGGCTTGCGAGCCATTGTTCATCACCGACAAGGGTTTCGCAGTCGTTACCAACCCAAGCGAGAGTGTCATGGCCCTTGCCTAGGCCATCGTTAGTGACGGCCTAGGTGAGAGCTTGCGATGCCCTTGCCAAACCCAGTGAGAGTCATGACACCCTCGACAAATCTGGTAAGGTGAGGGCGTTGCAACCCTTGCCTAAGCCCTCGTTGCCACAGTGAGGGCTTGTGAGGCCTTGCCAAATCTAGCAAGGGTTGCTACTTTCCTTATGAGGGCTTTGCGGTCTCACCTAGGCATCGCATGATGCCATCGGCCATATGTAAAAAAAGGAAAATGAAAAGAAAAGAAAACATCAATAAAAAATTAGAGCATTTTTTTTAAATTAAAAAATTATCCACCTTAGTATTGACTGTACTATATAAGACAGCTGGCATTGATTGAATCGTCACGTTAGTGATGTTTAGTTAAAATTAGTCGAAACAACTAAACTAGTAATTATTTAAAGGGTTAATACCTTGAAAAACCCTAAACTGGTACACCTGTGACAAATTTACCTCAAACTATTTTTTTGACCACCAAAAATCCCAAACTGGTATAACTTTGACAAATTTACCCCAAACCGATACGGTTGTGACAAATTTACCCTCTCGTTAGTTTTTATTAAATTTTATCGTTAAATTATTAACTTAAATGACTCGTGAGAATTGATTAATATACCAATTTAGGATTTTACATTCCGTTTGTTATAGTTTACAATTTTTGTGATTTTTTTGTATTAATCCAATTTAGCGAAGGGTATATTTGTCACAAATTTATCGGTATGGAGTTTTTGTGGTCGAATAAATTAGTTTAGGGTAAATTTGTCATAAATGTACCGGTTTAGGGTTTTTTTTTTTTTTTTAATCGGGGTAAATTTGTCACGGAGTATACCGGTTTAGGGTTTTTCATGGTCAAAAAATTAGTTTGGGGTAAATTTGTCGCGGGTGTACTGGTTTGGAGTTTTTAAGGTATTAACCCTTATTTAAAAGGTTTAAGATTAATTTGATGAATAGGTTAAATATTTAAAATGAAATTGACATAATCGAAAATTTTTAAATTGAATTGATGTTCATATAATAAATTTAAAATTTTTAGAATAATTTTCCCACATAATATCTCGTGTACTTTTATTTTGTTACATCCCTTGTACCCTGCACTTCGGGTCCTACGTCGAGAGTCTTCTATTTTTGCTGTGAGAGCACAAAATATCTGCCATTATAATGACAAGTGATTGTATCAATCGATTGAACCCAAAACGTCGCCACGTCACTCTTCCACTTAGAATAATAATAGTAACAATAATATCATTGTCAAATCTTGCTGGCTTTTGGTGGATATTACATTGGGAGACACGTCTTTTCTTTAATAGTATCCGTCTAGATTCTCGACCGTCCTTGTCTCCTTCCGAGAAAATCCCTTCTCCTAACCTTTCCGGGCCTATGACCAAAAAAAAAAAAAAAACCTTTCCGGGCCGATCTACACGTGTCGCTGGGCCACAGGCTCCACTAAAATGATGCTCTTTTGGCACGTTTTGAAATGTAACCTTCTAGAATGATAAGTTCCGACGACATCATTCTTTAGTCGCACGATCTTATCCATTAGCGCCAATCATTCCCGCCATTTTGAGAATGCCCTCATCTTTTTATTTTCTAACCCAATAAGACGGACAGAAGATACCAATTCCTCGGATAATTATGAAACAACTTGCAAGTCTCACGGAATTTGATTACTTTGAATTGGCATTTGAGATGGCATATGAAAGGCAAATCGTTAATTCTAACTAAATAAGAAATCTTTTTGAGAATAGTATCCGAATTCAAATTTGAACTATCAGATACAATCATAGTTATTTTAAAAAGTAAGACTGCATTTTGTTGTTTGGATTTATAATCAAGATAAAACTGAATAGGGTAGGATATGGAATTTATGTATTTTATTATATCCTATCAACTGTTTGGTGATTACAGTAATAAAGTTAGATATATTTACTTCATATTATATATATTATTCAAGTATAAACGACATATTAATACAAATGAATAAAAAATTTTACAAACGAAGATGATAAGAATCTCTTACGATACTCTTGTCTACTTTATTTTTATTTGATTTTTTTAATTTAATTTTCCTCTCTTTTAAATTTTTTTATTTTTTTATTTCTTTCTTCCCCTTTTATCATTCTCAAAAAGTAAACTATACTAATATACCTAACATATGTAATAAATATAAATATATATTTATATTCATATATAGAATTTATATTATTAATTAGAATTAAATTCAAAAAAATAAAAATAATATTAAATTAAAATAACTAAATTGTTATTCTTTTGAATTTCTCATATGAGAATTCAAATATTATTTATATTGAAATATAATTTTAATTTTGTTAATTTAAGGAGATTGTCATGCAAGAAAGATAATATTCCTATTATAAATGTTAGAAATCATATCTACTTTTATCCCATATCATCTATAAAATAATTTTATCCAATCTATATTCAAGTTTATCTTGTCTTGAGTAGTCTCCAAACACATGATATGATAAATTTTATCATATTATGAATTTTATCTCAATTACCAAACGCAGCTTAAATATTTGTTAACAAATACAGCCACCCTGATATAACTAAATAAGAAATTGGGAAAATCCAAATGAGAGCCTAATATGCTCTCATTTTCTCAAATAAAGGTTTGGAGTGGGCATTATTCTAAATAAGAACTTGAAGTACCATTATTTTCTCAAATAATGAGCTCAAATTGACCTTATTTCAAATAAAGGTATAGAGTAGCCATATCAATTTCAAATAAGGATCCGAACTCATTATTTGATGAATGGCAATTTCATCTCTTAAACATTTTCCTTTTTTCTTTTGTTTTTTTTTTTTTCCAAACTCAAAGAAACTAATTGAAAAAACAGAACGCGCATAGGAGGGAGGGCTCCCCCTGTCTATGGTTGCCAACCCATTATCGATGGGGGTAATGACGATAGCCAGAGAGGTCATCGGCGCTTGGGCTAGGGCTCTTGTCTCTAGCAAGGGCCTACCGGGCCTCGCCTCTTGTAAAGGAGGGTCATTGGCCCTCATCCAAGCGCCGATGACCCCACCAGCCATAGTCTCTACCCCATCAGTGATAAGGTGGTGGCAACAGGTGGGAGGGCCCTCCCACTTCTATTTTTGCCTTTTTAAAAAAAATCTAATTTAAATTGTACTTGGGCAAAAATTGCCTTGATCAGCTAGAATTTTTTTTTGGCTGGCGAGCTGGCAAAGTTAGGCCATTATTTGAAACAACCGTAACCACTTCAGGTGCATATTCGAGACTGATAAGGTCATTTCAAGTCTTTATTTGAAATAAGATTCATTTATGCTCTTATTTAAGAAAACTATGGTACTCCGGCCCTTATTTAGAAATTTCCCTAAGAAATTTTAAGAAATATAATAAATAACAACTAAATAAAAAGGGAAAAGGCCTCGGTAATAGAAAGATCATGTGACAAAATTTGCTTTAATCGTTATATATATTTCGAGGGTTAATTAATGTTAATTTGATTGATTGACAAAAAAATTTCATATGGAGAATAATCAATCCCTTGCAAAATGTGTCACTTTTAGAGGTAATCTTTAAGGAAGAGCTTTACACATACTCACACAACACATGTATGACAGGCATCTTGAACTAAAAAGTGCCTTCGCATCTATAGTTATTCAAAAATTTGAAAAATCGTTTTGGTTATTAGATAAGTTTGCAGATTAGCACCTTCTCGGATGCAAAGGCAGATATAACTTGCTAGAAAAATTGAGTTTGGTCCAAGATCCAATTATGTGTGTAATTCAATTATGGTTCGCATTTCATTAACTTAGGAAAAATTATGCAAAATCCCCTTGAAAGTTAAGGGTAGCATTGCCCTTATATATATATATATATATATATATATATATATATATATATATATATATTTTTTTGGTAAAGAAACATTGCCCTTATATTTGACTACTACATAGTATCAAAAAATTGGCAAAAAAGTCTTATGCCTGTTTTACGACGGCTAATTCAGTCTTAAATCTTTTAATTGTGTTAATTTAACTATAGTCCTTTAAATGATTTGCCAAATTAGTTCTCAACCTTTTAATAAATTATCAAATTAGTCATCATGAATAATTTTAATTGGACTTCGCTAGTGTAACAACCCATGTCGGCCTTTTCTTACTCATGCCTAGCGGGGCCAACCACTAGTTGAGAGCTAGCAACCTCCATCGGCCACTGAGCAAGGGGCAACGGGGTTGCTCGTCGCCGGCAAGGGCTTCACCACCCTTGTGTGGGCCGTTAGTGACCCCAACAGGGGCATCATGACTCTCGCGTCAACCCTAGCGAGGGCTAGAGCAAGAGCTTATGACACCCTCGCCAAACCAAGAAAGGGCCGTGATGCCCTTAATAGATTTGGTGAGGTGAGAGTGTCGCAGCCCTTGCCCAAGTCCTCACTGCTACAGAAAGGGCTTGTGAGCGCTTGCCACATCTAGTGAGGGCCTTTGCCTGTCATTGGTGAAGGTTACGTGACTTCTCAGCCATGTGTAAAAGGAAAGAAAAGAAAAGAAAATATCAAAAAAAATTAAAAAAATTTTTAAATAAAAAAATTATTCATGTTAATGTTGATTGCGTCACGTAAGAGAACTGACACTGACTAGCTACCGTATCATTAATGTTTGATCAAAATTAGTCGGAATAATTAAATTGACAATTTATTAAAAGATTTAGGATTAGTTTAATAAATGAGTTAAATATATACACAATCGAAAAATTCAAAACATAATGGATTCAAGAATTTTTGGAAAGATTTCTCGAGGGTTACCTCACGTACGCTTATTTTGCTCCATCCCTTGACCCCTCATTTGAGGTCCTCCCGCGAGTCTTCTCTTTTGCTGTAAGAGCACAAAAAAATCTGCCATTAAAATGACGAGCGATTGGACCAAGCGGTTGAACCCGAAACGATGCCACGTCACTCTTCCACTTATGGTAATAATGACATCATTGTCAAATCTAGCTTTTGGTGGATATTACACTTGGGGGACAGATCCTTTTTCTTTAATGGTATCCTTCTAGATTCTCGACCGTCCCCGTCCCCTTCCGAGAAAATCCCTATTCTTGACCGTTCCGGGCCGCCACTACACGTGTCGGGGAACCATAGGCCCCGCCAAAATGATACTCTCTTGACACGTGTCGAAGTGCAACCCGTTCGAGTGATGAGCTCCGATGACATCGTTCTTAGCCGTGCGATTATCTTGACCTTATCCATTAGCGCCAATCAGTCGCTCCAATTCGACGGTGCCCCCACTTTTTTTTTATTTTTTTATTTTCTAACCCAATAGTGCAAGAATGAAGAACCGGTTACTTGGACAATTCTGAAACGACTTCCAAGTCTTCCCACGATTTGAATGGGTAAAAGGGAAAGAAATGATTTAATAAGAGACAAATCATTGCGTTGAAAATTCAAACTAAATAAGCATTTTTACATAATATTACTGGCTTTATTAAAAAGGAGTTTCAATTTATATATACTTGTCTTAAGTGTACATAAATATGTTGAATTGATGGATATAACATATTTAATTATTAAGATAAAACAACTGAGGTTTTTAATTTTTTTCAAGTTGTTCAATTATGTTTTTGAAGTATTTATTTGGTTCAATTGGGTCCATAAACTTTATACTCAAGTTGGTTGTTCCATCAAAATTATGAATGGAAATGTTGATGTGACGTTTTATGTGATATTTAGAAAATGAAAAAATAAAGAAGAAAAAAAGAAATATAAATATTTAAAAAATTAAGGAAAAGGAAATATGAAAAAAAGAGAGGAAAAGATAGAGAAAGGAGGCGACATGCGCAACCACTACTAGCTAGGGGATGTGAGACCTCAACAACAGCTTGTAGAGGGTATTGAGCAACCTCGACAATCCATATTCAAGTCCCTAGGCTAGATTTGGCCTTGGCAAACTAGTAAGTACCATTTATTCATTCAATGTTGATATTGCATTAATATCTCAGTCCACATCAATACTTTCGTATTCATATCGACAAAGTCACCAACTCAAATAAAAAGTACATGAGAAATTTAAGATGCCGATCCCACAAAAACGAAATTTAGAGACCTAATTGAACAATTCGAAACAAAACAAAGTAAAGAACCTGCAATGCCTTAATATCTCGAGCCTATTTAATTATAAGGGATAAGTGCATTAGAAGTCCTAAAACTTATCATGAAAATGCAATTAAGTCCTAAAACTTTCAAAAAGTGCAATTAAGTCCTAAAATTTATTACGAAAGTTCATTAAAGTCCTAAAACTTTCAAAAGGTTGATAAAGTCACTAAAATTTATCTCGAAAGTCGGCAAAATCCAAGTCACAAAAAACTGCCGAAAGTGCAATCAAGTCCTAAAACTTTCTAAAAGTGCAATCAAAGGAAAGACTTAGATTGAACCATTTTGATAAGTTTTATGACTTGATTGCACTTTTGAAAGTTTTAGGATTTAATTACACTTTCATGACAAGTTTTAGGACTTAATTGCACTTTTTGAAAATTTTAGGACTTAATTGTATTTTCATAATAAATTTTAGGACTTCCAATGTACTTATCTTTAATTATAACTTGTCCAAAAGGCATAACTTGTCCGAGCCAAAAAAAAAAAAGAAAAAAAGAAAAGTAAAAGTCATAACTTGAATCAAAATAATCAGTTCATATTGCAAGGTGGGCGTTTCCGCACCTTGACCCGGTTCATGGTACGGCACCGTCCAATCCGACGCGAGGCCAAAGAGGTCGCCATCGGACACGCCACCGCACCTGTCCGATCTCCATCTTCACACGTCATTCTTCGCGTCGACTCTCTCTCTCTCTCTCTCTTTCTCTGCTTTCCCTTAATTTTCCACGAACGTCCCCACCACCAGCAGAGCCAAAATCCGAACTCTCTGGAACCCTTCTCCGGTTAGCGCGTCCCCTTTCTATAAAAGGCGAGCTCCGTCTCGCTTTCTCTCTCATCACTGACCATCTCCGTCGCCGGAAGGAAGACTCTGCACAAAAGGGTACCAGAAAAATCCCTCCCTCCCATATCAATCGCCATTTCCACCGCGTCGGTTGACCGGAGAGCTTCAGCCGGGGGCTGCGTCGTCGCTTTGGCCGGAGGATCGGGCGGAGTTCGGATTTCGAAAGTTCGTTGTTCCCCGAAATAGCCCTCGTACCGTTAGTTAAAACCCAGCTTCTGCTTTCGCGTTCTCTGCTGCTTTGCGTGCGTGCGTGCGTGCGTTTGGTTAGCTAAGGTGTAGCTCTCTTTAGGCGGGAGGTAAGGTGGTGCTTCCGCTTCGCGTTGAAATTTCTCTTTACTCTTTCGTTTTTTCTTTCTTTCTGTGGGTGGGTGGGGTAGTGTGGTGGATTGCTTTGGATTCAAGCGTGTCTGAAAGAGGAAGGATCGAAGTGTGAATGGCGAAACGATTCTGGGTTTTGTCCCTGCCGTGTGGAGGCGGGCGAATTAGTATGGTTCGGCGGCATTGAGGCGACACCGCTTGTTGTCTTTTCTTGATTTCTGACGCGGTTGAATGGTCATAGGATCTTGAAACGGACTCCTTGCGTGGTTATAGGTGCCGGCGTTTGATGGTGCCGTTTGATATGTTAGTCTGCTCTTGCGATTTTTCAAGCAGTCGTTTTGCTTGGTGGTTTTATCGCCCGAGATTTCGGTTGATTGACTCGAGCAAACACCGTGGCTCGATTCTTGTCGACAGCTAGAGGACTAGCATGGTGTTGTTCTTTTACTTTGTCGAAACGATCGAATTCCCCCGGCTGCTTTTCCTTTCCTTTGCCACTATTTCGTGCGATTAAGGTCGGATTCCAAATCGTAGGAGCAGGGCGCTCTCATCTGGGTTCATTAGGGACAATGTGTCGGGTGATGACTTGGCACATATATTAGAGATTAGTTATGATGGGACGCAGTAAATCTGGAAATCCCATCTTTTATGTAGGATCTGGTGAAAAGCATGGCGTGCTGTAGCGTTGTTAGAATTTGAGGTTGCAATTTGGTTGTTGGTTGCAGAATGCAATGTCGTGTGTCTAGGTCATGCGAAGCAATTTGATAGCAAACGAAAGCTACATGGCTTTTGTTAATTGAGAAACGGGAGCCAAGGTGAATGCTGATGCAGATTCACCTAATTAAATGAGTTCCTTGCAAGAAGATGATGAGGATAAACAACTCACTTCCCGCTTACACTGCGTATCATCTGTTAATCTATGGCTGGCCTTGTCTGATGATTTGATTCTCAAGTTAAGAATGTTAATGACGGTTAAGATGTGAAAGCCAGCCTTTCCATCTTTTATAGGATGTTGTTTTCTCCCTTCAGGAGTCCTTGGAAATTTGGTATTTAGGGGAAGATGGAGTGGATACAATTGCCTTTCATGTTTTCCTCTTTTCCTCATCTGACTAAGGTCTAGGCTCAAGGGGATAACCTATTGACTGCAGCAGTTTTCCCCTATCTTTTTTGTCCTGGAAATTTGCTGGCCATTTTGAATCTAAACATCATGAGAGTGAATGATAAACATGTCAAATGATATGCTATATTCATTTGAAGAGTAATTTTCAGATTCATGAATGCATACTCTGTATAACATACGGAGGTGTAGTTTCCAAGCTTTTTGCTCATTCAAATAGCATGCTTTCTGACCTTTGCCCTAGATCACAAATAGAGAGAGACTTTTGAGTCTCACTGGTTTATGTAGGCTACCTTCCCATGATAGTGTAGGCATTAAATGGAACAAGATTTCCAATACTGATAATTGCTAGTGGAAGGAGATTACTGAAATATTATTTGAGATTTTGGAGGTGGATTAGTTTGTTGCTCTAAAGCAACTTGTCCGCTAGAGCAATGGCGGGATTTGATTGTTCCATGAAACTGAAATGAAGTGGTTGCTTCCTAAATTTTAGGCAAAATTCCTCAGATGTCAGCTATGATTCTGTCTAGTGGGGCTTCATTTGTGATTCTGGACTTTAAAAACAAGACATTCTTCCTCTCACTCTCTCCATGCCTTCTTCCAACTGAACCCATGAACTTGATTTATGCACATGGAAGAAGCAGATGTTCATACCGCATGAAATAGGAAATATTGGACTGGAATCGGCAAAATCAATTTGTAATATCTTCACTCTTGTAACATGTGGAATGTTAAATCGAATTTTGAGGGACTATAAGTGACGTGTGAGATTAGGTGTTGGATACTGAAGGGCCCCCTAAAACCAGAGGTCGGAATGGACAGAAAAGTTGGTCAATTAACCTGAGTAAATACCTTCTTCGTGAAGACTTTTACTTAAGGACATTGATGTCCTTCTTCAGAAGTCATATAATATGTCGTTCTGCTGGCATGTGTGGAATCATTTAGACAACTTGAGGGTATTTGTTTAGTCGGAAGAGCCTTCTGACTGCAAAAGTAAAACAAGTTTCGATACAGTCAAAAGTCTAAGGCTTGAGCTATTAGCAGTTCTCAAAGAAAAGCTTCAAGCAGAATTGCAGGAGGAGGTATATCCTTGATGGACCAGCTTGATCCTTCAATCTTTCAACATATTTTGTTATCTTACTACGTTCAAGAGCAGTTAATCGTGTGATTTTGTTGGCTTTCACCAGAGATTGGCTCGTACGTGGTCGTTTCTGGTATAGTTTGTTCCAGACTTCAAGGAATCAGTGATCATGACACACAATTCCTTATTATCCACTGCTGGATGCCCTGGAGTTCCTCAATGCTTCACTTATATTATTACGTGGGGTTTTTTAGATCTGCTTGTTTCGATGATTCCTTCTGTTGGAGCACTGCTGATCGGAGCTGTTCAACATGCATTGGACTGTCTTGTTGCCGATATCAAGTGGTCTTGAGCCTTGTAGAAGAAATCAATGTTGCAGTGTCTCCTTGCTTGACTGGCCAAGTAAAATTCTTAGGAGGTTATGGAATGTCGCTAAGTTTGCTCATATCTGCAGGTGCTTCTAGCTTCTAGGTAGTTGGTAGTCTCAGCAGAGTCAAATTAAAATGGGTGAGCTAGCCGTTGAAGGGCCAGGGTTTCAACATTTTGATGCGGAAAACCGTCAGCATGCCTCCTATAAAGAGAGCCAGATGGACAATGAGCTTGCAGTCCTTCGGCAGATGAATGGGGAGCAGATGCCTGTTGAAAAATCTAAAGATGATGCTAGAGCTACCAAGCTGCTAGAGAGTGGGCATTTGCAGTATGGGTAATGTCTCAGCTCTTTCTTGAGCAATGTTACTTCAAGTTTAATTCGTGTCAACTTTCAGTTAATATCAAAGTTGCTACTGTTGCAGATGTCCTCATTACCGTCGAAGGTGTTGCATTAGAGCCCCCTGTTGCAACGAGATTTTTGATTGCCGTCACTGTCATAATGATGCAAAGGTGATTCCTTGTGCCCTTCATAGACTTAAGTATGCTTGATAACATCCTTTATTATGCATGAAGAGGGTCACTAGATATCTAGGAGATACTTTAGAGTAAGATTAGTTGATTAACTTTTCACTTGCCATATGCTAGGGAATGACCGTTAACCAAAATTTAGGTACCACTTCATCTGTTTGTAGATTTTGGGCTCTAGTGACGTGAGTTATCTTGAAATGAGACTGCATTCTAACCTGATGTTAACTTTGAAGTGTGTGCCCTTATATTGTGATTTGTGCAGTTTGCCATTATTGTATGACAGATACGCGTAGAAGTTGCCACTGATATTCTCTAGAAGTTAATTGACATTAATGGCATCAGAGTTTCTTTGCATCATAAATGAAAGTCGCCATGTTGATTGTGTTCGGATAAGTAGTTTAGTTTGCTAAATCTGACAAGTATTTTATTCTTTGATCTTCTACCTATGGACATTCTCGCCATAACGCGACATACTGTTCTCTTACGTGCAGAATAATATCAATGTAAACCAAAAGCAGCGACATGAGTTGCCTCGCCATCAAGTTCAACAGGTGGATGCGATGTAATTTCTAGCATGTTTGAAGACTCACTTATTACTTGATGGTCCCACTTACCTACCTTTTTTTGGTTTCAGGTTGTATGTTCACTCTGTGGTACTGAACAAGAGGTAAGTTTAAATATTCTTTCCTTCATTACCAGTTTTGGTTGCACTAAGAGCTATGCAAAGGAGGTGAAAATGTGAAGTTGTTTAGAAAGATAGCCTAGAATAACCTACAGTGCAGTATCATGTTTGGCCATGAATATTTTAGGTTTTGCAGATGTTGATTCTCAACCTTTGGTTCCCATGTTGACAGGTCCGGCAGGTGTGCATTAATTGTGGTGTTTGCATGGGCAAGTACTTTTGTGGGACTTGTAAGCTTTTCGATGACGATGTAAGTCAAATCTTTTATTTAGGACAGTGACATTGGTCTACACTCTCTCTCCCCCTCTCTCTCTGAAGTAGTCTCTTTCTGCCCGCTCCCCATAGCAAATAGCATAAAAATGCTGTATAATGGGCAAGCATGTGAAAAAGGAAGTTTCTTATGTGTATTTGACAGATTGTCGAAAGTGTGAGGTGTTATATCCTGCAGTGGAAGACGATATGATCACATGGACCTGACATCTTCATTTTTTCTGCAGACATCCAAAAAGCAGTATCATTGCAATGGATGTGGCATTTGCAGGTATGGCAACCGTTATCATTAATATTCAACAGTGTCAAAGCATTTATCCATGTGAATGATGGGAGGTTTTTTGGTGTTTCAATGCACGACAATACTATTTACCAATTCAATCTCTGGTTGGGCAGTGTTAGTATTTGTGAGAAAGTAAGAAAAGTTCGGGGACATTTGGCACAAGGAGATTGGTCAGAGTAGAGGGAAGATGTCATGTTTCAAGAGACCCTATATTCACAAATAATAGCTAGATGACTAGATATGATATGAGTCAATGATCCGAACTAGTAGTTTCAGGATGTTAGATGAAATTTGTAGATGTGTCTCATTTTCTGTCAATCATCACCCTTGGAGAATATTATTGGTTTCTTCTAGGAATTTCTATGTCAATTTATGCAGAAGTTCCCCCCTTCTAGGTGTTGCTCTCATCATTTCTTTGTCATTGATGATGTTGCATGTTTGTACATGTCTGACTGTATTTTCTTTCTCAGGATTGGGGGACGAGAGAATTTCTTCCACTGCCACAAGTGTGGTGAGCTTCAGTTACCCTGTGCTTGCACCAGCATATATAGTAATGGAAAGAACGGAAGTTAATCTGCTTCACTGTTTGTCATGCTGTACAGGTTGCTGCTATTCAATCTTGCTGAAAAACAGCCATCCTTGTGTGGAAGGAGCAATGCATCATGATTGTCCCGTTTGCTTTGAGGTAAAGCTCTGTGATTTAATGGTTATTCTGCGTGCATTGCAATGGATGTATATATTGAAAGTTTGTGGAAATGGTGATGTGCAGTTTCTATTTGATTCAAGAAATGACGTGACAGTCTTGCCTTGCGGGCACACAATTCATAAGAACTGTTTAAAAGAGATGAGAGAACATCACCAGTGAGTATCTCGAGGTTTTTCATGAACGTAAGTTCTCGGGCTTAACTTATCTTCATACGGGATTTAATTTGGTGATTATTGCAATAGGTATGCCTGCCCAATCTGCTCGAAGTCTGTCTGTGATATGTCAAAGGTTTGGGAGAAATTCGACATGGAGATTGCAGCCACGCCAATGCCAGAGCCTTATCAAAACAAAATGGTGGGTGTAGGAGGACTTGTTATAATTATCTATTCCTTCTTGAGGTTATGTTAGTCAAGTTCCGTGATTAGTGAAGAACCGCTGCTGAAGCTGAAAGTTTGTTTGCTGTTCAACAGGTTTGGATCCTCTGCAACGACTGCGGGAAAACGTCTCAGGTCCAATTCCATGTAGTCGCTCAGAAATGCACCCATTGCAAGTCCTATAATACTCGCCAAACACGTGGCTGACCTTGTGGCTGGGACTCAAGGAATTGTGATGTTTACCAATGTCCTTACAGCAGGCCGTATAGTCGGTACGGCCATCGAGTTGGGTCGCTTGTGAGGTGTGCTGGACATGCAAAAATGATCAAGCAATTGAAACTCGAGCGGGGTCTCGACCTTCCTTCTTCTTCTTGTCCTCTCCAAAATATTGTCCTGAGTTTGTTTATTCAAATCATGGAAATGAAGGATGTGTAGTTCTTGAAACTCGAGGGGGGTCTCGACCTTCCTTTTTCTTGTCCTCTCCAAAATCTTTTCCTGGGTTTGTCTATTCAAATCATGGAAATGAAGGAATGTGCAGTTGCTCTTCTGCTCTTCTTGTTGCGGCTTTTCGGTTCGCTAGCTTTGCCCATTTCTTTTTTTTTGGGTAAATAAGTACGTAATATAAAAGGGAGGTAAAAAAATAAGGAACCAGCTTCAAAAGACTCGCACTCAAAAGAACAGTCTTAAATGAGTGAAAGGAAGCCGGGCAAAGGCCATGCGGCCAAAAGACAGCAAAAAACCGGCTTTCCCCATTTCTTTTCAGTGTTCTTTATCTAGCAAACGGTAGCTGCCGTGTTAGGAGTATATCATCTGAGCACGACACTCTGCTAGATATGCTTGGCCCTCAAGGGATCGAGTGCACCATGATATAATCTCTCTTGAGGACACTAACGTTTCTATACGACGTGCTACATGTGTTGGGGTGAGTGTTGGCTCAGCATGCTTCGATCCTTTGGTCGGTTCGCAAGCTCAGAAAGAAAACAGCCATTTAGATATTTATCCGAGTAGAATGGCAAATGGTCTAATATGAAATCGAGCCGTCGCCGGAGCGCTGCTTGCTCGTCTTCACCTTTACCTTAAAGATGTGTGAGACGGGTGTGAAAATTATGCTGTCAAATTACTGACCAAATTTAGGAATAAATATATTAGAAATCATAAAATTTGTAACAAAAAATAATTGAATCTTAAAAATTTTAAAAATATAATTAAGTACTAAAATTCGTGATGTGTAATTGAATTTTAAAATTTTTACAAAGTGCAAATAAATTTTAAAATTTGTCATGAAATTATAATCAAGTCTTAAAACTTTCAAAAAAATATAATTAAATCTTAGAACTTGTTAAATTAGTCAAATAAAGTTTATTTTTCAATAATATTTTTTGAAAAATTTAGGATTTAATTATATTTTTTTGACGAATTTGAGGATTTAATTGTACTTCTAGGAGTTTTAAAAGTAAATTATACTTTGTTGACAAGTTTGAGGCTTTCAATGTACTTATCACGACTTAAAGCAAAGTTGAGATTTGAGATTGGGTACGTGATAAAGCGTGAAAGCTACGAATGTCGAGGTAAAATGAGAGGGACAAAAGAGATTTCGACAGGGGGTACCAAAGAGACCTCAAACCGGGGGGCTTTACGCGTCGACAGATCGAGGACCACCACGACGTCGGCCAGGACAAAATTGTTCAGACTTTTTGATTTGGACCCGAGTTTTTTAGACCATGGTCCGCTAGTTTCGCGACGAAGGCCCCCATTCGGGTCGATTTCAAAACAGGACAACTTATCATCGTCCTTATTTCCTTTTTTCTGAGGGAAACCTCGGGCGAATTTCAGATGCCTTTACCTTTCTCGTTTCTCTTTCGTCACAAGACTTTCGTGGCGTGGAACCTTGTCTCGAGCTATAAAGAAGAATCTGAGATGTTACAAGACGCGCAAAGCTCTTTTGTTCTCTTCCTGGCCAAGAGGGGACAGGATTTGAATCGTTTGAAAACAAGTAATCGTCGCATTCACCCTTCTGGATCCTTGGTGGTGACGACTGAGACCAGTCGCGATCTTCTTTTCGCCGGAATATATTCTGGTCTCGCCTCAGGGCAAACTCTCTAGAACATCACCACGTGAGCATTGACGTGCATATTTTGGTTGGGGGTGAGCAGAGAAGGTCGACTGAGCCAAGAACCGCCCGGATCAAACTAAACTGACATGTTTTGGACGGTTCTAAGAGATGCTGGTTTGGTTCCTAGTTCCATAAAATTAAAACCGACAGTATATACATTTTTTATTATTTTAGTTTCTTAAAGAACAACACTGTTAAAAATAAATTGAAAAAAAGAAAAACTTATTTTTTTCCTCCTCCTCAGAGCCTTGCATTTTCAGCTAATGAATCTTTGGCAAAACCCACCTTTTCTTTCCCAAGACAAAGCAATCTAATTCTTGAGTGGGACCGAATCAAGAACCGATCACCCCTAATCTGGGTGGGTTGCGTGTTCATAAATGGTGGCCTAAGATCAATAGAACTCCATCCGTCGGAAGCCCTAATTGTCGTCTGGCGATGGCGGGCCGTCTAAATAATGCGAAACCGCAGATGTTGGAGACCGGTCTGGAAGCGCATCGATAGGAGTGGAATTGTTCATCCCAACCAAGATATGCACGAAGAAGAAACACCGACATTTCAATCGAATACCATAAAAAGGAAATCCTTGCATCTATAGAGATCTTGGGATCGATTGGTTGTGCTCTCATAAACATGAGTTTGCAAGCAAATTTGTGAACGAAAACTATAAGAGCAAGTTTATATTGTTGAAGGCAAAAAGCTCAAAGTTCATTTGGATGCTCATACATGGACTCTGATATTCCTCTAGAGGGACAGAAAATTGGGGAGCCATGAAAACCGGCATACCACCCCCTTTCTTTGGACCAAAACGACAACAACAAAAGCAAAGAAAACAAAACTCAAACGTCTCAATTATCTCTCAATGCCAAAAGGAGACTCCCCATCACCTATACCACCAAGTATAGAAGCACCAAGCAGTGAAAGCTGAGGCAATGTATACAAAAGGGGTCTGATTGATGATCATCCATGGCTGCAGATTAAATGCACATGGAAACAGCTCTTTGTGAACGGACGATCTGGAGGGCTAGTGGTGGAGGGGACGCTCCGATGGGAAGCAGCTTCGATTACTCTGTTTCTTCGAGATCAGTCTCGAAAAGGTTGCCATGGCCATTGTACGAATCAGATGAGTCCCCAGGAGCAGTAGTATTCATGGGTTTCTCCATTTCCTCATCAATCATGATCTCTGCTGAACGGCATTCTGAACTGCAAAATGCTTTCTCGCCTCTGCATTGAAGATAAAAGACAAAGTACATCAGCTCGAGCAACCACTTCAAGCAATTCATAAGTGGCAATCACACAATATATAAATAAAGCTCCCAATGCATGGTAGTACGATGATCGAACCTGTACATGTAGATATCTTTTCCCTCTTCCAGAATCTTCTTGCAGGCGAAGCAGAAGCTCAAGAAGATGTCTGATGGATACAATGCCAGAGCTTCAGAAGTCTTACTCAGTGAACTCAGCCGATTGTTCTGACTGGTCCCATGAATATCCATTGTTCCATTAGATTGGCATTCCAAAATACAGTCACCAAAAATGTGGGTTGTCTTCTTGTTAGGGCCATGTAAGGTTATACATGTATAGTCCTCGGAGAGCTCAATCTCATTCTTCGGGAGAGAAGCAATGAGTCCATTGATTCCATTTCCAGAGCCAGGTGACACCAACAAGGAACTCTGGTCAGCACGGAAGAAGTTGTTTGATTTTGGATTCGATTTGCTCAATTTGGAAGAAGAATTCACAATAGTGCAAGAATTCAGAGAACACGAACGGGTTTTCCCAAAAGGTCCGGTATCTTGAGGGTCTACTCCAATCTCAAAAACAACGTCGGAGCTAGTATCACGGAGGGGAGATTTTAAGTGGGTACGAGAGAATGCATAATTCTCTGGCAGCGACTTAGCTGCTTCAACAGGACGAGTATCTGTGTCAAAGTTCGGATTTTTAGGCCTCATCTGGAGACCGAGAAGAAAGGTCTTGCTATTTGATGACTGATGAACTTTTCCAGGCAATGCTTTAGCATGATCATCAAGAGAATCTACAATGCTCAAGCCCACTTTGTCGCGATCCCAAATTTTTTTGTGTTGTGGTGATTTAGGGGACTTGTTAGGGTTGGTCAGAGTTGAGAATGCCTTGAAATCAAGAGGAGAGGTAGGACTATTGGCTGATTCAGAGTCTGATAGTCTCTTAGGGGTCAAACCCACAAAAAGGCCAGGGAGATTGAATAAGGTATTGCTTTTAGAATTCAAATTAAGCTCACAATCAGGATTAGCAACTGTTCTTTGAGCCATCTGGCGATCTTTCAGCACTGACCTGGCCCTTTTTCCAAGCATTATCCCAAAAAATGTCTCAAAAAGTCCCACTGCTTCAAATCACCAAGAAAGATTAGCTGCATCATAATGAAATATGTTTGAACAAGTGAGTCATTGGGCATTGAGAGAGAGAGAGAGAGAGAGAGAGAGAGAGAGAGAGAGAGAGAGAGAGAGAGAGAGAGTATTTTCCCCCTTTCGGCCATATTAGTAATGGAAAAGGGCGAGCTAAAGAAACCTCAACGGGGGAGAAATCCACCTTGAATCACCAGAAAAACCTCATCCACACAACGGTGAAGGGGTTGAAGAAGAAGTGAGACAATCGAAACCATGCAATAGATAAATTAAAACGACCATTTCAGTCTGAAATTACATAAAAAGATGGTCAAAAGTTTCGATCCACATAAAATGGAAGAACTCTGATGTTTTTCTCCTGCTTATTCCCCCAAATAGCACATGGCTTTGAAGGTAGAAAAGATCAAACCCACAAAAAAGAACAAAAACAAAAACGATACACTCTAGATTAAACTCACACCAACTCAGTCATTTCCATATGGCTATGAGAGAAATCTAAGAACAACATTGCAGCAAAAGACATTAACCAGGATGAAAGTGAAAGAAGAAAGGCAAACAAGAGCTGCCAACGAACACCAAAAACTTCACACCTCATGCACTCTAACAGAGACCTTCGATCATTCATCTGGACATTCCAAGAAAATCTGTTGCATAATCTGTAAAATAAAAGGGAATAGAGCAAAGAGACAGTGGGGAAAAAAAAAGAAAACCCACCTGGGTATTCTGCGTTTTTCTTTTGTCCCTCCTCCAGGAACTTCTCCAGAGATGATAATATCCAGAGAGAAGAAGAATGAGGAAGATAAACAAGACCCAAATGCAGCTAAAAACGAGTTCTTGTCAAGTTCTTGTGCTTGTGAGAACACTTGTACTACCCTCCCTCCCTCTCTCCCTCTCTCTGAGTTCTTGTCAAGTTCTTGTGCTTGTAAGGACACTTGTACTACCCTCCCTCCCTCCCTCCCTCTCTCTCTCTCTCTCTCCCCGAAATATGCCTCACATTCAGCGAACCAGCGAGCTTGTCATATACTCCTCTCTCTCTCTCTCTCTCTCCCCCTTTCCCCATCTGCTCATTCATTATTTTTTTTTTCAGTCCTACTTTATTTCTATTTTACATTCAGATTAGGAATCGAAATCCACTCATCCCCTAAAAAAGTGGGGATTTCCTCATTCCATATTGAAAGAGTGGCCACTAAAACGAATCCCAGTAATTTCATTCATTTCGCATGTGCGTGCAATGCACCGTCGTTTGACTACATGACTACGCGTGTCGGAGCCATCAGTTCATCTCTTTGCCATCTAATTGCTTTTGCTAGCCAGGTTTCGATTTCGGCTTCTCTTTCCCTCTTCTGATATCGGAATTTTCTTCTTTAATTTCCAATTCCATAGCGAGAAGAAACCCATTTCGATTAGATAAATTCCAAGGAGATAGCCGGACGACTCCTGCTTTTCAAAGACGCGATGAAACAACATCGACACCATAAAAAATTTTCATCAAAAACGTATCTCCGTTACCTCCATATCCATTGATTGTACGCGTGTGTACATATACATACATACATATATATATATATATATTATCTTTCATTTACATAATGGAAAATTAAGAATTTGGCAAAACTCTTTGGTGCATGCCCACGTGGCCGAACCAGAGAGAAATTCGGGTCGGTGGGACAATAAAGGCCTTAAAAAATAAAGTGAGGTTCAGTCTTTTGAGAGAGAGAGAGAGAGAGAGAGTTAGATTTTATTTTTCGATATTTTTTCTCTCTCTTTTTGAGAAATTAAATGCAAAAGCTTTTGAAGGGTGAGTCATCGCAAAACGACAAACCGTACGTGAGAGGGAAGCGAGGGAGATTTCCATTTTTTTGGGATTTCTTTTTTCTTTTTCCTTTTGGAAAACTTAAATGAAAAAGGCCATTTTTTTTTAAGGGGGAGTCACCACAAAACGACAAAGCGTACGTGGTAAAAAAACGCTCTTCTCAATCATGCCGCTGACAAACGGTCAGCTTAAACGGACGTTTAATTCATTTACGTTTTTCGTTACTTTCCACGCCTTGTCGAAATTCTGGATTTATCCCTCGTCCACCTCTCCTTTTTTTCTCTCTCTATCTTTTTTCCCAAATAGAAAAGATGAATAGCTGAATTACAGTGATTTGGGTACTTTTGTCATTCTCATTTCTTAGGGTATATATATGAAATCCGAGACGACAGTGAATTTAGAGTGATGTATGGAAACATTCTAAGAGCGAAAATCAGACACCCCAAAATATATTTTTTTGGAGGACCAAAACTATATCATATAATATTAGTCTAAGTGGTATTCTTATTTTCAGCGACCGTTTATTTCGCGAAAAATAAATTATTTGAAAAATATTTTTAAGAATGGTTCATTGTATCATTTGAAATAATTAGTCAAATTAAAAAAATAAGTGAGATTAACTGAATTATTTATGGATTTTTAGGTTTACCATTGATGTAAAAAAAAAAGTTATACATTCACTTTCAGATGATCGGCAAGCGAAAAATTCGGATAGTTAACTAATCGCAAACATACATGTTGCTCCTTACCAAAAACATACATGTTGCTTGTTTAATGATGAATGTGTAATGATTTTTCGAAACGCGCATGGATCGAATTTATCGCCACTATTATGGAAGAGATTATAATTTATTCTTTCTCTTAACTTTTTTTTTTTAATCTAAAATGCCCTTAACTAAAAGGTTCCCTTGGTAACCCACGCCCACTATTTCCTAAATCAAGGTCTCTGTGGAAGTTATTACGTTTGTAATATAGTAAGAAGAATTAACATCAGCCAGTGCCATGTATAAGAGGATATTTACAACCTATGTATAATCTAACTGAATGTATATCGCTCCATCTCAATTTTCAACTACCCTCTTCATTTTTAAAATGAGAGAAAAAGGTTGAAGTCATTGTCCCTTATTTTTAATAGAATCGGCTTATATCAACAAATCCGAGAATGGACTAGCTCCATAATTTCAATAATGTAGCTTTCACTTTAATATATGATATTGCTATAGTGATCTACATGACCGTATGCCACAAATATATATATATATATATATATATATATGTGTGTGTGTGTGTGTGTGTGTGTATGTATAATGAAAATTGAACTCTAAAGAATTAGTTGTATTTATGTCATGCATAATTATATATGCAAGCACATCACACAAAAATATTGGGAATCTGAATAACATGTAATGATAATATCATTTTGGGAAACATATAGTTAGCATTTTCATGCATAAGTAATTCAAGAACCAATCAAATTTCAACACAAGCAAACTAGGGAAACGTCAAGTTTGTGCCAATTGCTAAATGTTGTCCCAAAGAAATTAAAATTTTTGCAAAAGATTTTGTCGTTCAAGAAATGCCATTGATAGTAAGAATTTATTTCTACAATAAAAATGGGCTGTGGGTCCTAGCCACTTTGACTCCCGATGATGCACTTCGCCTTATTTCACTGCACTGCTAAAAGATTAAATAAGCGCCACCTTCAACCTCATGCCTTTTTGACCCAAAAAAAAAAAAAAAAAAAAAAAAACTCATGCCTTGAATTGCTTATCAGCTATGATCAATGCCATCACGCCTCCCCACAATTCTTTTTTCTGCCTCATAAAGGATTATTTTGAAAAATCAATTAAGTAGTGTCCATGAGCATATTTTGGTCGGGCAAAAAGTTGTTTCTTCAAAAATATTTTAGGATCTTACCAACAGCCCCATGGTATTAATAATGCTAATTAAAAGTGGATATCATAATTTTCAAGAGAGTTTATAAATCTACCAAAAACACATTCGTTGAGGGGTTTTCAAAGTATATTTAATAAGACTCGACAAATTGTCAAATACCCAGGATTTCTCTTTTAACATTTTTCAATTTTTATAGAAGGGGTTGTTCACATGTGCATTAATCACACAAACTTTAATGTTAGGATACCCCTCAACTTTCCTTACCTTAGGTATGAAATCACCGAAGTTCTAATTGGTGAACATGGTTAATTATGGTCCCAAACTCTGAATATCTTTTTTCATTGCTTTTTGACCCGCTGCTTCTGATGAACAATTACCCCGTGAGTCACATGCTGTGTTTCTTGCTTTATTTGTTTATTCGTTCATTTAATTATTTGCTATTGAGTGTATCTAGCTTAATCAATTGCCCTTTCTTCCTTTCTTCTTTTGTTTAACGTAGGGTAACTTTTTTCCTCCAAAATCAACACTTGCATCACCGACAAATAGTTCTAAATTATTATTCATTTTTCTATTTATTTTTGTAAAGTGACCACGAGAACACTTTAATCGAGCACATTCAAAAGAATGTATCGTACTTGCAACCCGTAATATTTTAGTTGTATGCAAAGTGAAGGCTTCTTGCTAGACCATTTGTTTATTTTTTTTGTAATGTTTTCTTCCTTTTAAGACCATTGATTAATGTCGTACTTGAAAGGTGCGACATGTCAAGAGATTAGTGTTTACTATTAAGATTGATATTAAATAGATACCTTCCAAAATATTTTCATTTAGTGTTATTGATTCATTAAGCTAAAGAAGTAACACTTTTTAGAACAGCTATAACTTTACTCATAACAAAAATAATACCAAATCACATGTTGAGTTGCGAAAGCATGACTACAATAAACACTTTATTAATATTACAAAACCCTTTAATTACACCACTCTTATTAAGCACGCGATAGACTCTCACACTCACGCCACTCACTAAACACACTACATACACCACTATCACTCAGTTCTCACACATACTCGGCACACTCTACACACCACACTTGAAGCGTGACATCCTAAAATTCCAGTCCATCTCGAATATATGAAATGAGCATTTCGTCGACGCGCCTATGATCATTTTACTCTGAGTTGGCCCCTTACGAGTTAATTAATCTATTAAGTGAAACCGTTAAGGGATATAAACGCAACAGATTAGAAAATTCGATCGGAAATTGACTGCTTGACCATAATAATCGGCAATGGTCAATACGACACCATATAATCGAGTTGAGATCGGATATAAGTCGATTCAATGGAAACACGTAATTGAATTGTGGGTGATTTCACACGATTGCGATATTCGCGTCGAATGGCTATAACCCAATTTTCTATCAATGGTGCACTCGGGATACATAATCGAAACCTTGCGATTTTTATGACAACTGAGAGTCGCCTACGAGTCGAAGATGCATAAACGTGGATCGAAGATTATTGACCACGAGTCAAACACGCTAAGATCCCTAAAAGCTTCCTAGTAGGTTAGGTTGTATTAAAATCGCATTCGGTCGATTTTAACCACAAAATTGAATTCGGTTTCAGGATTCGGACGTTCAAGTGTGTCACAATTCATTTATAGGATGTCGTCTCATCTTTCAGAGAAATTTCAACGAGTTTGGAATTTTAAGGAAAAATTGATTTCGGACAACCAATAAAATAAGGAAATTCGGATCCAGGGAAAAAGGGGGATTTTGGCTGCCCAAATTGGCTTATTTGGTGGATATTAGAGCTAAATTCTCATTGGATGGTCATTTGACATTTTTTTTTTGGTCAATCCTACTCTATACCTATTCTACACTCACTCTCAGACTTTTGCCCTGCCTCTTGCAGGGCGTGGAAACCCACTCCTGAAACTTGCGCGTCCCCACCCCATCCCTCCCTGAGAAGATATGAAGACTTTGGGGTATTTTGTGATTAGTGCATAGATATTTTTCCCTAGGTTTTAATTGGCTATTCAATGGACTTTCTTTGCCTCCCTCCTTCTGCAAACTACCTCTTCCTTCTTCTTCTTCTCATTTTCTTCCTCACGTTCACTGCTTCCTCACACCTTTCCTTCTCCCTTGATTCTGGTTTAGCTTTTCCCTTCACCTTGCTGCCCATCCCCATGCAAACTTCATCCATCGCAGCCACCTCCTCACCAGCACTCGCCCATCGTTCCACCGCCGCATCATCGCTTGCTGAGCAGCCATCGAGATCACCAAGCCGAGTCGAACCTCTCTCATTGGCTGTGAGCTTCACCTTGCTGCATCGCCTCTACCAAGCCCCTGTTCGAGCCGCGGTAGTCTCGGGTCTTCACCATCGTCGCATTGCCATCGTCGTGAGCTCGTTGTCGCCTTACTCCGGTGAGTTAACTCCTTAATCCTTGATTAGGTTGTTAATTACACTTACGGGTTATATTAGTGTTAATTAGCTTATTTATATTAGTATTAAGCTTGGTTAGATTAGTACTAAGATGGATTAGTGCTATTGCTAATTAAGTTGGTTTAGTGGATTTCTCTCTGGATTAGTTTACTGGACCCTCGCCCTTTGCTATTTTCGAGGATGGAAATGTGCTAAGATTTTGAGGTTGCTTTCTTCTTGAAAAATGTTTTAGACATCTTCAAATATGACATATATTTTATTCAAGATTTTAGGGATTTAAAAAAATGAGGTTTTAGCTTCGTTTTATCCAAAATAGAATCTCGGATTGTGCTGGAAACAATGACCGTTTGGTGTTCAAAGGATTTTTATGAACTCTTAGGGTTCGATTATCGAAAGAGTTCATTCACAAAATTTTTTCATCACATCTTTTAATTACACATTCAAATTTTAGATCAAACGGACAAGTTTTAGACCTCGAATCAAACTGATTTTAGAAAACAGACTTTCTGGACATGGACACAGTTTTTGTAACGATTTGGGCGATTTACTTATCTCAATCTAGAAAGATATGGGTTAATGTGTCTCCATGAAAAATGTTCTTTTAGGTGTCCTTTACAACATAGTCAAATTTGAGAATTTTTTGAGCTCGTTTGGTTATGTCTTTGAAATTAAACTTGGAGACACACAAGTGGCTCAGTTTCTACCGATTAGGACTGGTAGTGATTTTGTGGCTGTTCTTGATGTCGTGCTTGCTGGATAATGTATATTTGGTGATTTGGATGACTTCTGGGATGCTTAGAACTTTTGTGTGATGTGATGAGATGGATTCCTCTATGTTGGTTGTTTAGTATTATTGCAAAATGTGACCTTTTGGACTATTTATTAGAAAAACAATGAGGTGTTGGGTTCAGACACCAAGACTTATTTGCTTAACAAAATAATGAGATTTTAAACTAGGTACGTACAAAGTTTGACGGATTAATTTTGAGTACGTGAGCACCTATGAATTTATTTCTAAACGTTTTGAACAAAAAAAAAAAAAAAAAAAAAAAAACATGAGGGGTTACTAAGGTTTGTAGAAAAGAAATATGATGTCGGGTTTGGACACTAAGTTTTATGTGCCAAATAAAACGAGGAGGTTTTATACTAGATGCGTGTAAAGTTTGGTGGGTTAATTTCAAATACGTGACCCCGTACGAATTTATTTCAGAAAATTTGAAGAAAAAAAAAGTCACTAAGTTTATTTTTAAAGGGGGATTTTGGTGTTTTGGCTATATGATGGAAGGTAAAAGTTGACTTGATTATTGATATGCCTGCATGGTCATGTTAGTTTTAAGTAGTTCAATTTAATTACTCATGATTTATTTAATTTATCGCATTTAGCGTAATTAGTGACGGATTAGTCGTCTCGTAAAATTTTATGCTGATTCTCGTGGTTAAATTTATACGTGAAATTGATTGCTTAATTATGTAATTGAGTGTTTGATTGGCAGTTTGGACTATTATTGCAAAAAGTGATTTTTGGGTATTTAATTAGAAAAATACCGAATGTCGGTTTTTGACGCCAAAAATGTTTTATGTACTATATAAAATCGTAGAATTTTGAAATGGCTGAGTATCACGCTTTATGGTTCAATTTGCATTTGTGACCATGCACAATTATTTTACTGGGAATTTTTAATACGAAGAAAATTGACCAAGTCCATTATTTGAAATGGAAGTATTTGAGTGTAAAGCACAATGTTCTTGGTTGAATTTGGATGTGTATGTGATTGCTATCGAAACCCGTCACCCGATGAAAGTCAGGGAGGCAATAACTAATTAAGTTTGGATGTCCTTAATAACGGATGCCGATTGCAGTGGATGCTCATTCGAGAATGCCGTTTAGATGTAGACGTTGTCATGCCCGACGAAGCGGGACGACACGGCCATGAAAAGTAAGAGCAAGACGAATGGCTTTATAATGGACATGAGAATATCCTTGTTGGGTCCACTGTCTAGGAAACTCTGGAGGAATTTGAAGAATAACAAAATACTCATTTTCAGTGGCAGGGATGGGATGTTGGTCAAACTTAGAGGATTGAACATACTCTTTTACTTCCTTTGGAGTTTGGCGAATGAGTTGACGAATGGAGCAGATGTGAGAAAATGATGAGGTGTGTTTAGCAAAAGCGGAATAGGAGTTCATCAGAGGGAGTTGAGTTTCAGAGATATTGATTTCATCACTAAGAGAAACTTCATAAAGATAGTCTATCTTAGAAGCATTAGAAACACGAAAATCTAGAGGGTGGAAGAGGATCGAGCAACAGCAACAGATGCTTCGAGTATTTCGGGATCTGACATGTTGTGAAGAAATCTTGTCAGCACTGAATTCACCTACTGTATGGAACGGATAATGTTACACATGAAACCTTGGTCCATTCTATTAATTCATTCTAGGCACAAGAAGATACTTACACGATTTCAAGGTGTATAGGATGAATTAATAGAAATTAACTCAAATGCGAGGGCTATGGAATTGGCGTTTTGGCCAAATCCCTTGAGAAGCAGGAGGTCTCGAGTTGATTCTCATTTGGCATTGCAATCTATCATACCATAAGAACGTAGTTCTATACGAATCCGATGAACGAGCTTGTCAGATCTACCGCTATTGACCAACAGAGGTTGAGTCAGTCAATCGCACTCGAATTAATTGACCAAGGGCCCATAGCAGAACGACTAGAATTTTGTACTAGCTTAGAAGATACGAGACCTTAATTTCAGTTCTACTTTATAGCTAATACAACCACTCAACATCGAGCTATAAGAAAGTATACCACGCTTGCTCTTCTTAGCACAAATAATCCGCCTTTGAACGAATTAGAGAGCTAGATTTATTCCGGTGAATGTCCATTCATATTTAAAACCAAGGAGTTGGTTTGGTGCTGAGCCGTTGAGATCTTATGTTCAAGAAAGGCGCGGTCTAGCAAGTAAGTTCGTCATGAATTTCGTAGTCCTTGCGTGCGCAACCGGTTTTTGATTGAAGCAAAAAGAAGACTTGTTTTGTTCAGTAAAAGCTAAGTGTGCTTTGGTGTTTAATTCGGAGAGGTAGATTGAATTATAAAACTACTGGGGTTTTGTGTTTTAGGAAACTTTAGATCAGCAAAAGTAACTAAATATAAAAATAGAATGGAATAGCACAACTAATAGTATAATGTATTACGTTTTCTTAATTGACGTAAACCACTGGAAATGTGGGCCGTGAAGTACTCATTCTTTTTCAAGCCCCAAAAAAACGGTACTCATTTTTTACTAGGGTTTAGTGCTTTTGGTGCGGTGATAATTTATAGATGTAATTACATTACGTTTTTCATATTTTACAAATACTGACATTGAAGAAAATTACATTTTTTGTGGGTGATTTGGCATTAACTTCTCTTGAGTATTTTCTATATTTGGAAACTTTATATCAGCAAAAGTAGCTAAATATAAAAATAGAATGGAATAGCACAACTCACATATGAGAATACTCCCTTAATAAATAGTGAGCTGCTGATACTAGAATTTGTGCGGCTTCTCGAAAGCAAAACCATTTGATTGACGCATCATTTGATGCAATCTAAACTTAAAAATGATGTAATTAGTTGAGATTCCTTAGGATACATAGTTTATATTCCGAATGTCATGGTATCTTAAGTGGTAAATTGAATTAATTATCCTTATACTAACATGATCTAGAAAAGGTAAGGAGACCCAAATGTAAATAAAACAAAGAGCACTAGATTCCAAATGGATGGAAAAAAAGAAAGAAAGAAATCAAGCAATTGTAGCCCAACTGCATAATAGTGAAAGTCAATATTGTCATAAATACGTATAAACACACATACATATATATTTATATATTATATATGATTAGAGGACAGAAGAATTTATTCCATTTCTTTGTCTATTTATGAGTGTTCACTGAATGAAGAATTTAGAAATGAGATGGGGCCACTGAAAAGATGGGGGCGTGAAGAGTGAACAACAAATTTACCCTTGCACTCACATTGGACTTTGGCTTCTTTTTTTTTTTTTTTTTCCTTCCACATATAAAATAATTTAGCGGTCTGACGTTGCCACTTATCTACCTGACAAAAAGTAAATGACATCATACTAATTAATCATTAACCCCAATTTCAATTCATTTTATTATCGAATTACAAAAATACTTCTGCTCTGTTTCTTTATAATAAAGCTTTTTAACCCCACCACAAGTACCGAAAAATTCCAACCGTAGGGGGAATTAAATTGCAAAAATAATCGGAAATTCACTATTTTAATGCGCTAGGCACCGGCACATTGTCCTAGTCTAAGATATGGTCTATATGCTAATGTATATATGACTTAAGCACTTAGTAATCATCACATGAATAAATTAGTTAATTAGATTGCAATATAATTGTTAGGGTGGCAGGAAGCAGAGGATTGAGTAAAGAGGAGGAAAATGATCTGTTTGTTTTTGGGCTTGGCATAAAACCTTATCTTAGGTTTAGGGTAGGAGAATCTGCCCGCCGATTTGTCCTTTTTTTTTCTTGAAATTAATTGAAGATTTCTCAATATGGCAAAGCACATGCTGTTAGGTGTCTCTGGAAGGTTCTATGATCAGATTGGGTTTTTCCCAAAATAATTCAGTGAAAATGGGGCTTGCACGATTTAAACACGATCGTATAAACTTGTCTAATTTACTATGAACTCATTGTAAAATGCATTACGAGCGAAGGAAGTGAAGACACACGATATAGATATTATTTGAGAAGGAGAGTCGTTCAAATGAAAATAATTGCGCTTTTATTTCGAAATGAGAGTGCGAAAGTTCGCACAAGTGTAGGGCTGCTTTCACGTATACAATTGGGGAGGAACATGGTTGATAGAATGACGTTTGTCCATTTGCGATATCATGTCTTCAGTGAAATTTACAGTTGTATGAATTTTCTCCTGACTAAAATCGATACTTTTCGTATATTCTATCCAAATAGTTGATAAATGATCTTTAGCATGAGACATTTTTTAGTGTAATGGTTGTATGTACATATATGATGCGTCTAAGATGTTAAACCATCCAGATTTCACGCCAAAAGTGCACACACTAAACAAAAGACCTTTCAGAGCTTTTCTATGTTCAAAACCTTCTTTGGGTTTGAGACAAATTAGGAAAAATTGTCCAAAAAGTCTAGATATATTGTAATTTTATCAATTCAGTCATAAATATTTTAATATTTTTTATTGCGTCCTAAAATTTTTACATTTTGCCAAATGAGTCCATCCGACTAATTTTGGCTGGAAATTACTAACGTGGACAGCTTTTTTGTGGATATTTTTAATAATATTTTCATTTTTTTCTGTATTTTTTTCTTTGTTGGCAAGGTTGCAATGGCCTCACCCAAGACCTTCGTTGCACCACTAGCTACAAAGGCCTAGGGTGTGGTCAGCTAGGGGGCGATCAGCTAGGGCACAAAGGCCCTCACTCGCCTTCCCGGCCCCAGTGGTTGGGGGGAGGCAACCCTTGCCTAGTCTAATAAGGCTTGCACGGCTGATGAGGGTTGTTAGTGACTCACACTAGCAGAGAAGAAAAATACATAAAAAGCAAAGAAAAAAAGGAAAATTCAAAAAACTAATAAATTATTTTAGAGTTAGCATGTGAATTATTTGACTCACTGAACTGGAAATCATTATAGTTTTACCTCTACTAGCTCGATACAATGCCTTTCCTATTATGGGCAAAGCTCTCATTCGTTCTCTACTGAAGAAATCTTAATAAAACCTCGAGTCTTCTTTATTTAACTGAAATCGAAGGGCTGCTGAAATCAATGCCTTTCTTGTTGAGTCTTTGTCGTCTTCTCACTCCTCACATCTTCATTTTCGCTTTTTTGCAAAATAGTGTCAATCAAAAGCATTGCATACGGAGGACTTCCTCTACAAGCTTGTTGGATATTGCATAAGCATGCACTGGTCAATTCTAGGTGTTGAAATAGTTTGTTATTATAAAAGTGGTAGGATGTCTCTTGTTTAAGAGAATACATGACTCTTGATCAAAAGGAAGTTATCGATGGTTACGAAGAAGTCATTCTTGAAATGAAGAGTGGCGATGGTTGGGTATAAGGTACCTATTCTCAAGAGATATGTTGATCGATTTTCTTTGAATAGACACCAATTCACATATTATTTATAATAGCCACGGCTATTCATAAATGCTTCCTCTTTAGAATTCTCTCTTCTTCTCTTTTCATACACACAGCCTTAACATATTCAAGGAGAAATTTCAAGAGAGATTCAAGTAATTGTTGAACTCGTTTCTCTACAGCTTTAGTGTATATCATAGAGGTATATTTATTCTAAACTCGGCAACAACAATAGTGAGGGAAAATAATACTTTAAGGACAATGATCATCATCAAGCATCAAAGCATCAAGGATCTATTACTACTTCTTCATCTTCTTTAACAATCAAATTTCCCCAACAATCTTAAGGTATAATTGTTATAAAGATGGAGACATCAATTGCATCAAGTGCTCCAATAGTGACAGATTGTGAATGCATCCTTATGAGGAAACTAATTTCATCCATTGGAAGGATAATATGATTTTTCTTCTATCTGAATTATGTATCTTCTACATCCTCGACCCCAACTTACCCGCTATCCCTAATCCAAAAGATGATGACTTTGATGATATCAAAGCTATAAGGAAAAGGTGCAAGGATGAGGAAATGAAGTGCCGAGGAAGGATTCTCAATACTCTTCGATATGAACAAGGTACTGATAGATTGAGAAACCAAATACAATACCGACAAACAAGGAACTGATGGATTTATTGCTCTAAATATTTTGAATTTATCATGGTTAATGGAAATTACATCTCTAAGCAAGTGGAGGAATTACAAATATATGTTGCCAAACTTAAAGACCTTATGATTGGAGTTTGTGACTATCTTCAAGTTGCTGCAATTATTTCAAAATTGCCTTCCACTTAGAATAATTATTGAAAGAAATTTATTTATTCAATCAAGAACCTGACCATAAATAATTTGATAAAACATACTTGAATTGAGGAAGGTTCTCAAGAACGTGAGGTTAATTATGTGAAAGGAGTTGCAAATAAAGTGCAATTTGTTGAGAATGTCAACATGAGTAGAAACAAAGAAAATACAAAGGGAACAAGAGAAAATTCGTTGACACCAACAACATCAACAAACATGGCAACAACAACACCTTCAAGAAGGACAAATCTTGCTTTTACTATGGTAGAAAAGGGCACTACAAGAAGGAGTGTCGCTACAGGAAAAGGCAAAAGGTTGACACAACAACAAATATTGTGGAGCAAAACATCAACGAATTAGTTGCTTTGGTCTCTTAATTGCAAATTGGGATGGTGACTAAATTAAACATAGCAACTATGAATGATTCAACGGATTGGTGGTTTGATTCCGGTATGACTGTGATATTTGCAATGATGAGAAGCAATTCAAATCTTATACACCTGTGGAAAAATAACAACAAGTGTTGATGAGAAGTCACAATATTGCAATTGTTTTAGGGATAGGCACAATTGAATTGCAATTCACTTTTGGAAAGAAACTGACTTCGATCAATGGGCCATACATTCCTGATATTCATAAGAATCTTGTATCAACAAATTTGTTGTGCGAGAATGGAATAAAGGCTATGTTACAAGTTGGTAAGCTTATGCCATCTAAGTATGGGATACTTGTTGGGAAAGGGTACTCATGTAATGGAATGTTTAAGTTAATATTAATGAGAATATCATTTCTATCTATATGCTTGAGTCATCTTCCTTGTGGCATAACAGATTATCACGTGTTGGATATAGTACTTTGAAATTAAAGAATAAAATTGGTATGATATCATGTGACAATTTAGATAAGAAGGATTGTGAAATATGTTTACAAGTAAAGTACTTAAACTGGTGCATTCTGATATTTGCGAATTAAATGGTGTATTTGTTGGGATATAATATGCGGAAACGACAGGATTTTGCAATTTACATCAATACGAAATCACTAGAAAAAATAAAAGAGAAAAATAAGGACACCAGGAATTTATGTGATTCAGTCCAAGTATCAGTACCTATGTCCACGGGGAGAGCCAGCAGCAAATAATTCACTATAATCGGAGTATCAAAGTTTACAATCACTCACACACTCAAGTGTTTCCCACACCTAAATTTAACCCTAAACCCAAAGTGTTTATAAATAAACAACTCAATTGGGTATAAACTCACGGCACAAAAATTACCGCGCGACAAAACACTCTACGTACGGCTTCGCGAGTTAATCAAAGCTTCACACGGGTGGCTTCTGAATCTTCGTGGCTCCCTTCTACGTAAAGCTTCAGTGGCGTCTTCTCAAGTGGCGTGCAAAAGGCTTCTCTGGCGTGCGGCTTCTCTTTCTTCGTAGGTCTTCAGCCGACACACGCATGGACTTTAAAAAAGGAAAGTGAATTTTGTTCGTATTTCATACGTGTATGTGTGCCCAAGGTCAAACTTTTGACCTTGGGCCCACCACCACCTTCCTCTTCACGTGCATGCTTTCTTTCTACAATTCAGATTCCGTAGATGAGGAAATTTTCCTCATTTTTATTTCATATTTCCTCTTTTATAAATCCAGCAAATCGCGTTTTTGCAAATGCTCAAACTCGAGTCATAATTCAACAATTCTCCACATTGGCTCGATGTTTGAAGCCAAGTTATAGTGCTCATCATTCATGCTACCCTTCCAACGCCCTGATGGGCGCTCACTCTCCACGGACGCCAATAGAGCTCAAGCAGAGCTTGAGCTTCGCCAAAGGAATAGATTTAGTCATCATGTCTGCCGGGTTATCTGCTGTAGCAATCTTTTTAACAATAATAATACCCTTAACTAAGACATCTCGGATAAAGTGGTACCCGATGTTGATATGCTTCATTCGCTCGTAATAAACTAGATTATACGCCAAATATATCGCACCTTGGTTATCACAGTGTATATTCACACTTTTCTGTTCTAACCCAAAGTCCGAGAGCAAAATCTGTAACCATATCGCCTCCTTCGCTACAAAGGTTAGTGCCATGTACTCTGCCTCAGTCAAAGACAAGGCAACGTGATCCTTTAAGAACGCTTTCCAACTAACTGCACTACCCGCTAACATAAACACGTATCCTACTAAAGACCTGCGATCATCCAAGTCACCGGCATGATCCGAATCTACAAAACCAGTGGTCTCACTGCCATTGCTGTTCCTCCGGTACTCTATACCCATGTCTGTTGTCCCCTTCAAATATCTGAGGATCCACTTCACAGCTTCCCAATGAGCTTTACCAAGATGCTTTATATAGCGACTAACCACGCTCACAGCTTGTGAAATATCAGGTCTAGTGCATACAATAGCATACATAATACTACCCACAGCACTAGAATAAGGAACATAGGACATATGCTTCTCCTCCTCCTCAGTCTGCGGTGATAATTTATGTGAAAGTTGAAAGTGCTTCGCTAAAGATGTACTTACAAATTTTGCTGATTGCATATTAAAATGTGCCACGATATTCTCAATATATTTCTTTTGAGATAGACGTAAAACTCCTGTAGCCTTGTCACGCATAATTTCCATACCCAAAATTTTCTTTGCAACACCTAAATCTTTCATCTCAAATTCAGCATTTAACTATCTTTTCAGCACATCAATATCAAACATATTCTTAGCTGCTATCAGCATATCATCAACATATAAAAGTAGATAAATCAAAGAACCATCATCCAATCTCCTATAGTAAACACAGCCATCCATCTGACTTTTTGTATAGTATTAGCCATGAAAGTATTAAAACGTTTATACCACTGTCTAGGAGACTGTTTCAGCTCATACAAAGATTTCTTTAACAAGCAAGCATGATCTTCCTTATCTAAAATAGCAAATCCCTCTGGCTGTTTCATGTAAATCTACTCCTCCAACTCACCGTGAAGAAATGCAGTTTTCACATCTAGTTATTTTAACTCGAGATCATGCGAAGCAACTAAAGCAAGTAAAACACGAATTGAAGTATATTTTACCACATGAGAGAACACCTCATTATAGTCAATGCCCTCATGCTGTGTATACCCCTTCGCCACAAGTCTCGTCTTATACCTCGCTGCCTCAACACCAGGAATGCCCTATTTCCGTTTAAAGACCCATTCACTTCCAACAATCTTTTGGCTCTTGGGTACTTTGACCAATTCCCATGTCTGATTTTGATGGAGTGATTCCATTTCTTCACTCATAGCCCCTAGCCACTACGATGACTCCGAACTTGCCATCGCCTCAAAGTAAGACGAAGGCTCATCTGTCTCCACCTCATCACTTACAGTCAATATATAAGCAATATTTGTATAACCATAACGTACCAGTGATTTAATTTGCTTTCTTTGTCTATCTGTGGCTATAGTGTGCTACGACTTAGCTGGTTGTTCATTATCACCGACTTCAAGAACTGCGGCTTCATCTGCAGTCTCAACTTCTATTACCTTCGAGGTCTCTGGAGTCTCCACCTGAAACTCCACCTCACTAATGACACCATGATCTGTCTTCTCTGCTAGTTGTGTCTCAGAACTCCTCTATTGAAGCATTGCAATCTCGTCGAAGATCACATCTCTGCTGATTAGAAAACCGGGTGATCTGGGATCAGTGCACCACAGCCGGTAGCCTTTCACCCCATATGCATAACCTAGAAATATGCACTTCTTTGCCCTCGGCTCAAGCTTACCATCACTCGCATGAGCATACGCAGGACATCCGAATATACGTAATCCGGAGTAATCAACAAGTTTCCTCGACCATACTTCCTCAGGAGTCTTCCACTTGATAGTAGATGATAGAGATTGATTAACCAGGTAACACAACATGTTCACTGCTTCTGCCCAAAATTCCTTGCCAAGTCCTGCATGCGAAAGCATGCATCGAGCTCGCTCAAGCAAAGTCTTGTTCTTTCGTTCTGCCACGCCATTCCGCTGTGGTGTCCCAGGTACTGTGCGGTGTCTCACAATACCTTCTTTATCGCAAAACTCGGTAAAATCTTTACCACAGAACTCCATGCCATTATCAGCTCTCGGTCACTTGATCTACTTATTTAATTGCTTCTTAATCAATGCCTTAAATTTCTTGAACCGATCAAACACATCATATTTGTGCTTCAGAAAGTAAACCCATACCTTCCTTTAATAGTCATCGATAAATGTCAACATATATCAGGCATCTCCTTTCGAAGGAACCCAAGACGGGCCCCAAACGTCTGAATAAATATATTCAATTGGTCATTTGGTCGAATGAATAGCTGTAGTAAACTTAACTCGGTGCTGCTTCCCATAGATGCAATGCTCACATAAGTCCAGCTTCCTTGTCTTTTGACCATTAAACAACCCTTTTTCACTTAGCATTGTCATACTTACTTCACTCATGTGCCCTAAACGCATATGCCATAACTCAGTCAAGTTAAAGTCTGACTCACCTGATGAAACTGCAGCGATTCCGATCACGATCTCTCCCAGTAGATGATAGAGAGTATTCACTTTCTTTCCTTTCATCACTATCATAGCACCTCGAGAGATCTTCAATACTCCACCTTCAGCGGTGTACCTACACCCGATGTCATCAAGTGTCCCCAGAGAAATAAGGTTTTTCTTGAGCTCCAGTACATACCTCACGTCTATCAATGTGTGCACCACCCCATCGTATATCCGGATCCGAATTGTCCCTATCCCCACAGCCTTACAGACTGTATTATTCCCCAAAAAAACCCTACCACCATCTGCAGATTGGTAAGTAGTAAACCAGTTCTTATGAGGCGTTATGTAATAAGAATACCCCGAATCCAGTACCTATTCGTCTCCTGATGAAGTAGCATTCACACATAAGACAACTTCTGCATCACTATTGCTCCCTTCGGCAATGTTTGCCACATTACTTATGGCATTCTGCCTATCAACTTTATTCCTCCGCTTTGGACAATCTCTCTTGATGTGCCCCTCCTCGTGACACTCAAAGCACTTCACACGTCCCTTAGACTTTCTATGGCGTGATTTTGATCTGTTTTTACCTCTGCTATTATTAGGCCATCGATGTTGTTCTCTACCCCAAACGGTCAGTGCTTGCGCTACTCCTTGTGCCAGACCGTCATCTAACAACTTTTTCTACCACTTCTTAGAGAATAAGGCGGACTTTACCTCTTCTGAGGTAATTGTAGTACGCCCCTACAATAGTGAATCAGTAAAGTACTCTCATGACTCTGGTAAAGAGGCTAACAACATCATGCCCTGTTCTTCATCATTAAGTATCTTACCAACGTTCTTCAGATCCATCATGAGTATATTAAATTCATCTAGGTGGGTTCTGATAGACCTACCTTTAGTATATCTAAATTGAAACATCTTCTTCAGTATGTACAAGCGATTGTTCAAACCTTTCTTCACATAGAGTGCATGAAGTTTTGCCCATAATGCTGCGGCATCCTTCTCTTCAGCAACCTCTATTAAGACCTCATCCGACAAATTTAACAGGATCGTGCTCTTTGTTTTTTCCATTAGCTATACCCTCTCAGAGGCTTTCATGATAATTGGCAACTCATCCTCACCATCCAATGCCTTGGCCAAACCTTGTGTTATCAATAAAGCTCGCATCTTGATGCTCCATAAAACAAAGTTGTTGTTCCCGTTAAACTTCTCAATTTCAGATTTTCTCTCAGACATAATTGCAGTAACAAAATTTTCAGATAATAATCAGACAAGTAAAAGCTCCAAATCACAATCAAGAAATTCAACCCCAAGTTATGATACCAATTGTTGGGATATAATATGTGAAAACGACAGGATCTTGCAATTTACATCAACGAGAAATCACCAGAAAAAATAAACGAGAAAAATAAGGACACCAGAAATTTACGTGGTTTGGTCCGAATATCGGTACCTACGTCCACAGGGAGAGCCAGTAGCAAATAATTCACTATAATCAGAGTATCAAAGTTTACAATCACTCACATGCTTAAGTGTTTCCACACCTAGATTTAACCCAAAACCCAAAGTGTTTATAAATAAACAACTCAATTGGGTATAAGCTCACGACACAAAAATTACCGTGTGACAAAACACTCTACATACAGCTTCGCGAGTTAATCAAAGCTTCACACAGGTGGCTTCTGAATCTTCACGGCTCCTTTCTACGTAAAGCTTCAGTGGCGTCTTCTCAAGCGGCGTGCAAAAGGCTTCTCTAGTGTGCGGCTTCTCTTTCTTTGTAGGTCTTCGGCCAACACACGCATGGACTTTAAGAAAGGAAAGTGAATTATGTTCGAATTTCATACATGTACGTGTGCCCAAGGTCAAACTTTTGACCTTGGGCCCACCACCACCTTCCTCTTCACGTGCATGCTTTCTTTCTACAATTCGGATTTCCTAGATGAGGAAATTTTCCTCCTATTTATTTTATATTTCCTCTTTTGTAAATCCAGCAAATCGCGTTTTTGCAAATGCTCAAACTCGAGTCATAGTTCAACAGTATTGACTAGAAGTGTAAATCATTATTTTATTACATTTATCAATGATTACTCTAGATATACTCATGTTTACCTAATGAGATCAAAGGATCAAGCTTTTCATATGTTCAAGATAGATAAGGCTGTAGTTGAAAATCAAAACGATGCAAAAATCAAAGTTTTCAGAAGTGATTGTGGAGGAGAATATTTCTCATTAGATTTTTTTTCATTTTGTTAGGAAAATGGTATTGTGCATCAAGTAAGTGTGCCTTATACACCACAACAAAATGGATTGGCAGAAAGAAAGAATCAAATTTTGGTAGATATGGTTAATTCAATGATCTTACAAGCAAAATTGCTAATAAATTTGTGGGAAGCACTACTTCTTACTATATGTCATATTCACAACAAAATTCCTTCAAGGAAAATTAAGATATCTCCGTATGAACAGATGAAAGGAATGGAACCGAATATCATATACTTTAAAGTGTGGGGATGCCTTATGTACTATAGAATTCCTAATCCTAAGCGAACCAAATTAGGACCAAGGGCATTAAAAAGTGTGTATGTTGGATATGCTGGAAATTCTAAAACTTATCACTTATTAAATGTTAAATCGAATGTTATTGTGGAATCGAGAGATATTGAATTTCTTGAACACAAGTTTCTTAAAGATTAAAGTGATGCCTCAGCATATTCACAAATAAAAATTGACGCAACCAATACTTTGTCAATTAAAAGAAAACTATTTTGATTCTCCAAGCAAACCAAGGAGAAGTCATAGAGTGAAGAAAATGAAAGATTTTGGTTCCGATTTTGTAACTCTCCCAGTAGAAGGAGATAGAGAAAAGGTTATGAATAAATCACCCATGTTCTTTTACTTGGATGAAAATTCAAGGACGTTTAGTAAGGCCATGGCATCTAGAGACGCATAATTTTGGAAAGAAGCAATTAATGATGAAATGGATTCCATTGTTACTAAAAATACATGTATGTTAGTCGACTTGCCTCCTAAATCAAATCCAATCATATGCAAATGGGTATTCAAAAGAATGTATAATCCTAGTGGTATGCTACGAACCTTTAAAGCAAGGTTAGTAACAAAGGGTTATAAGTAGAAAAAGAGAATTGACTACTTTGATATATATTCACCTATTGCTCAAATTACATCAATCAGAGTTCTATTAGCTTTAGCATCAATTTATGAATTGCATGTGCATCAAATGGATATTAAAACAGCTTTCTAAATGGTAAATTAGAAGAGGAGCTATATATGGAACAACGTTTTTTGTGTGTAAATTATCCAAATTTAGTAGTAATCCTAGTATTGTGCATTGGAAGGCTTTAAGTAGAATTCTCGGTTATTTAAAGAAAACAATGCATTTATGGTCTATTTTATGAGAGATAACCTGTGGTACTAAAAGGATATTTAGATGTTAGTTGGATAACTAGCACGGTTGATAAAAGGTTAACATCTAAATGGGTTTTCAAACTTGTAAATGGTGCAATCTCTTGGGCATCAAAGAAGCAAAGATATATAGCGCATTCAGCTATAGAATTCGAATTTATACCACTATTGGCAACTCATAAAGAAGCTGAATAGCGACAGAATTTGTTATTGGATATAGAGTTGTGGCCACGACTAATGGCAACTATATCTTTACATTGTGATAGCAAGGTAACTATATCTAGGGCTAATAATAAAATATACAATAGGAACTCTAGGCATTTTAGTTTGCAACACGAGTATATCAAATAAATAATTACCGATGGATTTATTTGAGTAATTTATGTTCGGATAAATGATAACTTGGCTGATCCATTCACTAAGAGACTCTCGAGAGGTTTAATAACTAGTACTACCAAGGGAATGGGTCTTAGGCCAATTAATAATAGTCAAGTATAGTGGGAACCCTACTTTATAATTTCTAACGAAATTATTAAAGTTAAATGGGTAACAACAAGCTATTGTACCTTGACGGTGATCGAGTACTGGGGCTCAAGGTTAGTACTCATGGAAAGTTAGAAGGATGAGTGTAAGAAAACAATCTTTATGAAGTTCAAGATTTTAACAAGGCAATGCTAAAGTAACAAACTTAGGAACGTCACCTATATGAGCATACGAAGTGGCACTGCTTCTAACAAAAGTTGAATGAACTTTTGTAAATGGTCATGATTGCAGGAGGAGCACAAGGCCATAAAAGTGCTTAGGCATAAGAAATTTCTAACCAAATGTGCATAAATTCGTATGCATGATAATTTGATTAATAAGTGGAATCATAGTTCGAAGTTTTTTTTACCACTTATTTTGTTAATGGAATTATTTGCGCTAATTGAAGGTTCAAATCTTAACAAATATATTCTTGTATGTTTGAATTTATGTAAATTAATGTAGATAACAAACTAAGAGGAAGATTGTTGAACTAGTTTATTATTATAAAAGAGGTGTCTCTTGCTTAAGAGAATACATGACTCTTGATCAAAGAAGACACTCTTAATTATGGAAAGAGGTGACATTTTGTCCCAAAAGGAAGTTATCGGTAGTTATGAAGAAATTATTCTTAAAATGAAGAGTAGTGATATTTGGAGATATGGTACTTGATTCCAAGAGATGTGTAGATCGGTTTTTCTTTAAATAGACATCAAGTCACATATTATTTATGATAACCACAATCATTCATAAATGCTTCTTTTTCAAAACTCTCTCTTTGTTTCTTTTCATGCACGTAATCTTGACACATTCAAGGAGAAATTCCAAGAGAAATTCAAATAATTGCTAAATTCGTTTCTTTGCGGCTTTGGTGTATGTCCAGGAGGTATATTTGTTCCGTCGACAGCAACAATAGTGGGGGTAAATAATATCTCAAGGACAATGATCGACATCACGTATTAAAGTATCAAGAGTCTATCACTACTTCTCCATCTTCTTCAACAATCAAATTTCCCCAACAGTTTCTAGGACTTTTCAAAAATGATCAGCTTTTAGCAGAGCTCTATCACAGATAATCAAGTTGTTCCTTACTACCTTCCACTTGTAATTCGTTGCAAAATAGTGTCAGTCACATGTATGCATATAGAGCACTTCACCTATGAACTCTATCACTTCTGAATTTCAATCATTTTAATTATCACAGAGGGGAGATCTTGAACCAGTATGTAGAAGCCCATTTTAATTGTCTCTGGCAGTGACTTAGCTGCCTCAATTGGACGAGCATGTGCTTCAAAATTCAAATTTCTAAGCCTCATCTGGGGACCGAAAAGAATGGTCTTGCTATTCAACGACTTGATAACTTTTCCAAGCAATGCCCTAGCACGATCCTGAAGAGAATCTACAATGCTGAAGCCCACTTTGTCACAAGCCCAAATTTCTTTACGTTGAGGCGATCTAGGGGACTTGTTAGGTTTGGTCAGAGTTGAGAATGCCTAGAAATCAAGAGAAGCGATAGGGACTATTGGCTGAGTCAGAGTTCGATAGTTTCTTAGGGGCCAAACACTCAAAACGGCCAGGGATATTGAACAAGGCATCACTTTTAGAATTCAAATTGAGCTCGCAATCAGGATAAGCAACTGCTCTTTGACTCATCTGGTGATCTTGCAATACTGACCTGGCCCTCTTTCCTAAGTGTGAAGGGGAACAATATTTACATAACTGTGAAGGGGTTGAAGAAGTGAGACATTCGAAACTACGCTACAGATAGATGAAAACGATCATTTTATTAGGAAAGCACATCGAAATATGGTCAAAAGTTTCAACCACATAAAATATTTTCTCGCCATAATTCCCAGAAATAGCACATGGCTTTGAAGGTAGAAAAGATCAAACCCAAAAAAGTTATAATCTAGAATAAACTTGCGCCTTCTTAGTCATTTTCCTTATAGCTATGAGGTTCGCAAATGAAATGCAGTTACCACATTAACCAGGATGAATTTTATGAAGAAAGGGAAACGAGCGCTTTCATGGACAAGAACACCAGAAACTCCACACCTCGTGCACCCTAATAAGGACACATTCCAAGAAGATTCATAGCATAATCTGTTAGACAAAAGGGAAGAGCAAAGAGAGTGAAAAACAAAAGAACCCACCTGGGCATTCTATTTTTTTTCTTTTTTCATTCCTACACGAACTTCTCCAGAGATGATAATGTTAAGAAGAAGAAGAAGATGAACAAGGAGATCCAAATGCAGCTAAAATCGTGTTCTTCTCAAGCTCTCGCGTGCTTGTGAGAACACTTGTGCTGCACTCCTCTCTCTCTCTGTCTCTCTCTCTCTCTCTCTCTCTCTCTCTCACATTTATTCCATCGTTCATTTCGTCTATGCGTGCAATATAGCATAGGTTGACTCCAGTAATATGGGCGTTTATGTCCTACAACCCGTCTGTGATAATAAAAAAGATAGAATTCATCAATCTTTTTTTGGTCGAATGAATTCATCTCTTCGCCCTTCTATTGCTTGACAAAATCTTCTCTTTTTTGTCCAATGCATAGCAAAAGAAATCGATTTTAAATAGAAAAATTTCGAGTAAATAATCAGAAGCTTTTACTTTCCGAAGACGCAATGAAACAACGTCAACACAATAATATTTTCATCAGAACCCCTTGTACTATTCATCTGTATTCATTGCATTGATTGAACATAAATATTCTCTTTTATTAACATACGGAAAAGTAATAAAATTGAAAACTCGTATATGAAAGCATATCTGGCGGGACTAGAGAAGAACTTCTGATGGCGTGGACAAATGGCATATCTGCTTTTTTAATTAAGGCAGTAAATAAAGTAGTTCAGTCTTCCAAGAGAGAGATTTTGGCTCCATTTCTTGTGTTTGACTGAAACTTAATTATGAACTTGAAAATATTTTTCATTGTTTGGGTATTGAATATCTAATTTTATTTTTCTAAATAGACATGCACTATTCGAGCGTTGGTAACTTGCGTATGGATAGCCCGGGATCCGGGTATGGACACTAGAATCCTAGATCCGACATTGATGGACCTCAACCAAGGCACTAGGGATTAAGGTATGGACACTGAGATCTAGGGCCTTGTCTTGATCGACTTAAGTGTGGGCACTCAGGTCCTTGGCCCAACCTCGATGGACCAGGGCACAGTTTTCATGGACCCGGGCTTGGGTGTTGGGATCCAAGCTCGAGTACCTGCATCCCGCGCTCAGCTTTTGTGAACTCGAGCCTACGTGCTGGGGCATTGGGCAGGTTACAATTGATTTGCACGAACCCAGGACATTCAAGATTGTAACAACCGGTGTCTTCATGGTCATCAACCTATAATCTATCCAAAATAGACATGCCAAGTTTGGGTCCTGAATCTTGCAAGTTCAAAGTTTTGAAGATATTAAAGAACTCATGGTCCAATATAGGGAAGCCCTTGTCCATCTGTCGAAACTAGAACCTTCATCTACCTGGAACAAAGAAGAGGTTAAAGAGCTTCGTGGAACCACTACGCATGGTCAATTTCAGTTGTATTATTGTTTGAAATTATGATTTAATGCAAGTGCATAAATCAGAAGTGGCAAATGATGAACCTTTATGTTTGAGAATTGGAGATTCCTTGAATTTGATGAAAAATAGATAAGTTCTTATCCTGGTTATCTAGGAAGTTATGGGCATTCAATATTAAGTGATGATCCTTTAAGTGATAAATTGTTTATTAAGATTTGTGGATTAAAGATAAGTTCTAGTTTGGAAACCACTTATGCTAGAGACAACTTGCACTGAGGTTGGAATTCAAAGAAGTTGATCTTTATTTTAGTGTTGCGATTGTAAGTGCACAATGATCATTTTAATATGACGACCTTATGACTCCTGTCTTGGGTGTATGAGGAGTTAATTGTCCCGTGATGCAAGATGAACAAATTTTGAAATAAAGTGATCGATGATCTCACTCAACGTGTTAGTAAGAACATGAGTAGTTGAAGGTTTTTATGCAGTAAATAAGAGTCGATTTGCATAACTCTTCAAGTGAATTTGTTGATATTTGGAGCATGGATTGATTGGTGATATAGACCATTGATATCCGATATGAAATTGATCAAAGGTATAGCTCATTAACAAATGATTTGATGTTGTTGCTTTAAATGAGTTTTTCTAATATGTATAAAGTTTTGTGGAAAGATATTACCCACTTTTGTTATTGTACATATATGAAATAAATTTGAGAACAATGATAATTTAAGTATTTTACCTTTCATGTGATCGCGTATTTCACTGTTTGTTTTAATCGTATGAGTATGAACATCCACGGAAAGGAAATGACTTATATTTGAAGTTGTGCTTATATTATCTACCAGATTTGGGATTATTGAGCTTATAGTATGGGTTCATAAGTATGCATAGTGAATATTCGATCTGTTAAAGGGATATACTACTGAGCTGTGATTGCTTTCTCCGTTCATTCCAACCTTTTTAGGTACTTTATTCAAAAGAAGGAGCTGCAATTAAAAAGTGTGATGATGACCAAGTACTCTCTTTTCAAAATGATTACCGGTTCATAAGTGACTTTAAGGAAATTAAGTACATCGAACCACCGAGCAGTGCTTCCTTCAAAAGCATTGGTGTACTCACTGCAAAACATTTGATAGAGCCTTTATTGATAAATAAATAATTAAAAAAAAAAGCATTTTATCATAGGTTCAATAACTTGCACACTGAGCTGAAAATCCGGGGCCCCCATAATAGAAATGAAAGTTATATGTGTTGTCGTAGTGCATGTTGAGATCATAGCATTCGGGTTTCTCCACAAACTTCTCGAAATGCAGCGGGTCTCTCATATTTAATCCGTCGTCGTAGTATTTAAGACTGCGGAAATAGGCCGCCTTTGCAAAGCCTTCAGAAGGGAAATGGCCGCTCCCCATTTGCGTTGACGTAGGTGTAGCGCCCCATTTTCTCCTGGCTACCTCTCCGCCAAAGTCAATTCGGTCGGCATAGCCATTTAGATGAGTGAAGACGTCATTTTCCCAATATCCTATATTCAAGCCGTCAATTTGCAGCCACCACGATCCAGTATATGGATTCTGAAATATTTTTGTTAGAAGACAGAAGGCTCGAAAGTATCCCGTGTATATTTACCTAGAAGATTGTTCCATTACCTTAATCAAGGACATTAATAATTCATATTGAGGTCCATAATATGTGGAAACTCCTTCAAGCGCAGCACCCAAAGCAAATTGGTCAGATTTTTGTACGAATCCATAGCATTCTGTATCGTAGCAGCCTGTCTTATAGCCATTACCCTGAAGTCCACCCAAGAAAAGCATGTCAATGTTTAATATGTCTATGAAAGCATGGTGAATCGTAAGCTGTCAGAAGAGTTACGCACTCACCGTATAGTATACGAAAAGCTCTGGGAACCCGCTACCACTCCGTTGTCTGTTAACCTAAAATAAAAATACAAATTCTCCTTCTAAATCTACACATTTAGAATGCCATTTATGCTAAAATATTTGGATTCAATCATTCTTAGTTCTTACCATCCATCCGGCCTCCACAGTGTTCAATTCCTTAGGAGGGCCTGCTGCGACCCAAAGTTGAGCCAAACTGAATTCATCGGCCACTACTTCAGGTTTCCACACATTAAGGTATGCTTGAGCTCCCAGGTAGTTGCCGCCTCTCAGAGTTATTGCGGCGTACTGACCAATATACAACAAACTCTTTAAGGAAATGAAATTTAAGGATCAGCACATAAACGAATACTCAACTGAAAATTAACGCCACTATAAGTGATATCGTGATGTATTTGCACATACTCTATGTTCACCCTTATCATTGGATTCATTCTCGCTCAAGTTGAGCCGCTGCAGGTGTGAAGTCCACCGTTTAACCTGACGAGTGGTACCATTTTGCTCTCTTCTTCTGATGGGGACCGTTCCTTTAGGGCATTTACCGTATTTCCACCAAACTTGTCTGACTGCACCTCTCGCATATCCCGCTTCATTCGCTTTCCGATTGGAGCTTGGGTTCATCTATTCATAAACGTGTCAGCTTCAGCGATTATAGGTGGGCGAACATATATAAGGTCGGATGACAATTCTTCTGACTTAGAACAACCAGAATTTCTTAGACAACCTATAATATCGAAATATCTTTCTCCTAGAATTGCTCTATGATGGCCCTCATCATTAAGGAACTCATACCGTCATCGCTGCCCTTTCTACTGTTAACTACAAATCTCGCAAGAGCAGCACTGGACAGAATACCGGTGCAAGTGAGGGAACAAAAACCTGTATGGTGCGATTCTTGCGAAGCGGATGATCAAAAGCGGGTTGCTTGAAAATGTCAACACAATCGATCACTTCACCAGATTCATGACTCTGCAGTAAGTTCTCCTAAATTATTTTAGCAAAGGGAACATAATTAAGAGGAAAAAAAAAGTTGAAATAGCAATGGGTAGAGTTTAGGAATGACCTCAATGGTTTTAACTGTTCCTTTAGGCTTCTCGAAACCTGTAACTTTGTTTGATGCAAGGATTCTCGCTCGAGCACGCCCATTGCTTATCATACTGATGATACTTATCATCAAAACCAACCATTTGGAAAGGTGCATTCGTGAACTTACCATTGCCATTGTAGAACAGGGTGTTCTTGAAAATGAGACGAGACAATGCTCTTCCTTATATACACATAAATCACATCCCCTTGGTAGACCTCAAATCTAAATCCCGGAAATCATCATTGACAGCCTGCCGTGGAATACCGGTTCGACAAGGAAGAAATTTTTCAAGATTTAGTAATCGAAAGGATGAAAATGAATCTTCTTTCAGCAAGTATGGACTAGGATTTTGCAAGTGAAAGGAAATGTTCAAGATTCGGTAATTGGAGGGAAGAAAATGAATCTTCTTTCGGCAAGTATAAGTTTTGGCTTTTACACATGCAAGGAAATGTTCAAGATTTGGTAATTGAAAGGAAATTATGCGTCCAGGATTTATCCTTCTATTTCCACAAATGAAAAAATAAAAAAAACAATCAATTTTTGTACGTCTAAACATGTCTCATTTTGGAGTGGCAATCAAAATGTCGCATTGATGGCAAGTATAGATACGTATAAAAATATATATATACATATAATATATACATTATAATATATATATATATGATGGCAAGTATAGATACGTATAAATATATATATATATATATATATATATATATATATATATATATATATATATATATATATATATATATATATAGTAATGAGTGAAATTGCCTCAGTGGCAAAGGGCAAGAACTCTCAATTCCTTCCTTCTTCGAAAATGGTAATGAAACTCCAATATCCAAAAAAAAAAAACACGTTAACAGTACACGAAGATGCAACAGAAAATAGCCAAAGCTGCAAAGCTTCTGCTGAGAATCTACTCCCCTCTAATATTGAAAAACGGAAGAAATTAACGTTCTAGACATAATATGCCATCTCTTAAGGGAGATGTGCTAAGACATGAACTTCCCGGGGCTCTGGTGGAAACTCACAACTGATTTCCCGTTAATGCTAGCTCGTCAACTGAAATCCTAAATGGACAATGCATATAAAAGCAATGTGATTGTACTTCCAAAAACAATAAAAGATAGTAACTTCCGAGCACCATTTCAAAACTATTTGGGCATAATGTATGGCCCAGGGAGGTCTTTTCTATGGCTTAGCCACTATTTATTGCTTTAAACACTGAGTTGAAAACCCAGGACCACCGTTGAAGACATTGACCCCGTATTGGGGAGTCTTACCCATGATCTGCAAATCATAGTGTAGGACGCAAATTGCGCAACCCCAAGATCTCCACAACTAGAACAAGAACACACACCCAAGAGTAGAAGATTAACACACCTGTTTTAGGATCTCGTTCTTGAAAGCGGAAGCAGAAAGGGATTACCCACACTCAAGGGGTTTATCCACGCATCAAATCCTTCTCCTCTATTGCCCTCCGAGTCACTGGCTCAATGAGGGGGCCCCTCACGATTAGCGTTAGAATAACGCCCCTTAAGTGAGGATATATAAGATTAGGGTTAGAGGAGAGACTTGAACACTATTTATAGAGTTTCCAACCAGTCCCCCTCATTACGGGCCAGGCTCAACTCGGCCCACACTAGCTAGCCCCATATAAGACTAATTAAGAAACATTTTATCTCACCTTAGACCAAACCCCGTAAAACGGTAAACGTTAAACGGTAAATAACAATGTCAATTAATTTAGTCCACATTAGAGGAAAACTCTTACATTCTCCCACTTGGACTATATTAATTGAAATTGTATTGTATTGTATGTGCGCACATTGGTCCAGAGATAATTCTTAATAGTCAATCCTATCCTATAAAGTCTCCAACACCGAATCATGGCAGTAACTGCATGTATACACATAGAGCCTTCCATGGTCACAAGTGCTTTCAACTTTATTGATATGGATCAAATATGGTAGTGTGGCAAATGGCTAACATCTCTCATAGAGAGATCCATTTGTCAGTCACCATTCTCTTACTTAGGCGACACAAAACCATTCTCTTACTTAGGCGACACAAAAGTTTGTGCCACAAGAGAGTGAAATCATGGTTCTAATGAACCCACATATGATTCTCTTACTTAGGCGACACAAAAGTTTGTGCCACAAGAGAATGAAATCATGGTTCTAATGAACCCACATATGTCTTATCCTTATGGTTAACCTTTTACAAGAACATATGCACAAGGCTAATAACCGGATGCCCCTAACCTTCACTCAAGGTAATACCTTGAGACTTTATCAATATGTATTCAACATGATAATAACACATTCAAAATTATTTTATTGAATGCAAAAGTTGATACATATGAAACCGTTACTAAATGTAACGAACCACAAATGTGAACTTTATCAGAGTAAAGCCAAAACAGCTTCCACTAAACAACAGTATCCGAAGATACTCCTAGGCCCATGCTAATGACATGTCACTCAAATACACATGGGCATAGGCCTTTAGTTAGTAGATCTGCAACCACATCATCTGTGAAAATATGTTATATTATAATAAGTCACCCTTTCTGTACCGTTTTTTTATGGTAAAAAAATATTTGACCGCCATATATTTAGACCCATTAAGACATTTGTTAAAAACAAATTTATTGTCTCAATTCAACCATATGGGTCTATCCATAAAATCAAAACGGTCAACTCCTTCATAAGGTTCCGAAGCATAATAGCTCAATTAACAGCATAAAATAAAGTTACAAACTCTACTTACATAGTAGATATAGAACTTTATTTACTGCACTGTACTTCCTGCTAACATGAATATGTATCATGTTATTGATATTATATCATTTATCAGCCATCAAAGTTAACATATTAATACCTTACTAACTGCAAGAACTAAACTTGTCTATAAGTTAATATATAATATCTTGTCCTTTTAAGTACCTTAAAACTTTCTTGGCAACAACCCAGTAATCGCATCCTGGATTCAATTTATATTTGTCTAGAAGTCTCGTCGCAAAGACGATATGTAATCTAGTGCAAAATCAAGTATATATTATACTTTTAAATACATTAACACAAGGTACACCATTTAACTAGATTTTCTCAATATCTGAATAAGGACAATGTAATGGATTAGCTCCATCACCCTTAACAACAAGAGTAATTCCTAACTTGCAATGACGTATATTGAATATTTCCAAAATACGATCAGCAAATGTCCTTTGAGAAAATCTAATAAAATCCAATATATGTGACAAGAACAATGCTTACGGACCTTAGTGTAAAGGACAAAAAAAAAATGCCTCAAGGTCACTACTTGTAAACAAAGTATCATGTACATAGAGTATGAGGAAAAATAAATTTCCTCCCACTAACCTTGCAGTATATTGAATTACTTTGTTCCTAATTGAACAAAATAACAATAACAATACTATGAAACTTTATTAATATTGTATGGAAACTTGCATAAAATTATTAATAAGACTTTTCAGTCTACACACAAGTTTACTTAAATCTGTTGCAAAATCATCCAGTTGCATTATATAGATTTTGTATCTATTCGGTGTAACTCCAAACCAAAATAAATGCCACATTTACTCTGAAAGAATCTTTTAAAGAAATAATTATTTCTTCACTATTAACTATCCACCCCTCTTTCAGCGTAAAAACTTTAACTACAAGTTTAACTTTAAACTCCACAATCTTTCTTTGAAATCCTTTTAGTTTTGTACGCCAATTTACAACTAAAGAAATTGTGATATTTAGACAAGTCAGTAAGTTTCCAAACATATTTCATAGATTGCATATCGCCTTTTATGGCATCTAATCACATACTTAATTGAGGATAAGAAACAACATTTATTTAGGTCGCTAAATCAACCATGTAGTGAATATTGTGGTCATGCTCTCACAAATAGACTATATAGTCTAATGGAATAACTGATCGTCTTTTCCTAACAAATCTCCCGAGTAAATCTACAACCACTTCATTCTATACTTGAGAGGAAAATTTCATCATAAACTATATCAAGAATAGTACTTTGAACCTCATCAAGTTTAGTCTGTGGTACAGGAGATTCCACAATTGTCTGTTTAGACAATTATCTATTTAGGCAAAGACAAAGATAAAGACACAGTAATTTTCTATTGTATTATTATCCTTAATAGTCTGAGAGCATCTATCCTCTGCAATTACGGTGCAATTATGCCTTTCGGCCAAATCTTTTGTCAGGATTTACAGGTATAGTAATTAAGTTACCACCCCAGAATCTATCAAGTATTTGACAAATGACCATTTAAGCTATTTCGCATTATCATACTTGCCAAAACACTCACGGCCACTATTGAGCCTGACAACCTTTTAAGACTATATACTAGATGTATATGTCATCAGGACTTAAACGCAATTTTTGCAGATGTGTCCTAATTTCGGTATTAGACAAGATATAATTACAAGCCACTAAGGCTTCCATCATCTCTTAGCAGTGCAGTCAGTAGGCAATCCACATTTCAAGTGTTCCAGAATGGACCGCTTCATGGACAGTAAGCAAATTCTAGTGCTCTATGCTTAAGCAACAAATCATATGTCCACAACTTAAAATTTGAAGCAGTAAAAACCTTAATAATAGTGGAGTTATTAATTACAGAAAGATGACTGACAAACAAGCAATGCATATAATTAGCATCATGTGAGCACCATGTAACTTGATATCCAAGTACACATCCAGAGAGTTACACGTATAATCATATAATCACCTTTGGGCAGAATACATGACATGCAGTTGTACACTCCCCACATGATAGCGGTCATGAGAATAAATTTCAATCTTCGTAAATTCATCACCTTTGGGCAGATGAACCACTAGGACCACACCACACCATCATGTATCCCTCCATGAACTAATACACAATCACCTCCTTTTGGAGTATGACCACGCATTAGATCAGGAGACATCCCAATCAACATACGAAATCGAAATTTCTCAAACCCAATCAAGCGTGCCACTTTGGCGGTCACTACTCAATTGAATCATTGAAACTCTCTCATACCAGGGATATATTTATACCTCACATAAACCATATACATGTGATTCGAACTTCAGTGATAGGGGCACATATCACTCAAATCACATATCATGCTAATTACATTGCCTTATATATATAAGATAGATTCCAAATGAGATCACCAATATATTTAATTTGATAGACGTTAACCAGTGACCATATGAGTTTAGGTATAACATGCAATAACTTAACTAATATGCATTACCTACACTTAGCAGATGTGTTAATTAATACAATCAGTTTGGTCACAGATTCTTTAGACGTCCAACATTCAAAGATTACCAGCATGTAAAGGAATATACATGAGCAACAAAAGTTTTTCTCATTATCTCAAGATATAGTTCAATTACTACTCATTAAGCCAGCTTCTCATAGGATTCAGTTTCCTATCTTAAACGATTTTATCCAAAATATATCTCTATATATTTTAAACAAAATCCAAGTCCTGGAGAAAGTTGAACTTTCCTATTTTAGCGGTCAGACTCTCCAACGCAGATTCAAATTTTGAGGATTTGATCTTCGGATCTTCTTTGCTCGATTTCAAATGTCCGCAACATATCCACAAAATCAAAAACTAATAACTCCCTAATGAGGTTCCTCTGATGCAATCAATGGACATCAATTGAAGATCTAAGAAGCAAAATCAATAATCACTACAGCATATCGAATCTAACAAGCTTGAGCTTGCACACAAAGCCCGTGCCTGCACACACAGACGCGCAAGCATGCCCCTGGCAGGCACATGCAACTACACAAATCACCCCAATCTCATCTTGCCCAGTCTAAATTTGTGATTTAATTTAATTTGTATTGAATAAAAAGTCTCAAAAATAACAAATTAGGTCAGATTCATACTAATTAGGGCAAATTAGTATAATTAGGGCAAAATTAATTAGGGTTCAAGTTCTAGAGTTATGGAGGCTCTGATCCCACATGTAGGACGCAAATTGCGCAACCCCAAGATCTTCATAACTAGAACAAGAACACACACCCAAGAGTAGAAGATTAACGCACCTGTTTTAGGATCTCGTTCTTGAAAGCGGAAGCAAAAAGGGATTGCCCACATTCAAGGGTTTATCCACGCATCAAATTCTTCTCCTCTATTGCCCTCTGAGTCACTGGCTCAATGAGGATATGTGAGACTAGGGTTAGAGGAGAGACTTGAGCACTATTTATAGAGTTTCCAGCCAGTCCCCCTCATTACGGGTCAGGCTCAACTCGGCCCACACTAGCCAGCCCCATATAAGACTAATTAAGAAACCTTCTATCTCACCTTAGACCAAACCCCGTAAAACGGTAAACGTTAAATGGTTAATAACAATGTCAATTAATTTAGTCCGGAAAACTCTTACACATAGTACTCAGGGTTCGTCGCCATCGTTACAGCATTGTCTGCATCCTTGTTCATCAAATTGGCATCAACATATTGAAGGTGGAGAAAATTGGACGGTTTCCCGAATCCTTCAGAAGGAAAGTGGCCGCCACAATTTGCGTCGTCGTATGATTACCATCAGGTTCCGTGTTGACTCTCTTTGCCCCAAGTGACCCCAATCCGCACTTATGCTTGAAAAAGTAAATATTTCTTTGGGCCAATATCTTATGTCGGCATTCGCCAATTGAAGCCACCAATGTCCGGATCCGGGGACATCCGGTAAAAAGACAAATATACTCAGTACATTCACGTTTGCATCACCCCAATATAATGAAATTACGCATTTTGATTTCCTTATAACTGGCAACATCATATGATCTATTATGACAAGAAAACTAAACGGGGAACACGAAAGAGCCTATCATTTCCCTAAATGGACGATTTCCATTACCTGGGTTACATATAAACATCATATTGATTCCCATTAGGTTGTACCAGAGATCCGAGAGTAATCTAGTGATCCACTTGCATGAATCTTGGGCAGTCAAAATTAAAGCGACCGGTCTTCTTGTTTGTTATCACGCTGAAAATCATCCGGAATAAGCACGTCAATTTTGAGCCATTGGATCCTGACTCTCATGAGAATCTCAGATATCGTAAAAGACATAGGAGAACTCACAGTTTGGCATATGTATGACCTAGTCAATTTGCTGAAATTAGCAGAGCTACTGATGTCGCGACCCTCGTCCGTCGCGTGGGGTTTCGGCCCCTCAGGCATTGGGGGTTTAGAGGAAATTGCTTATGAGACAGCCCAAATGGTTCGTACAAACAACAAATTCGGACAGACCATCATTTGCTAACACTGCAAACAGGTTATCAATCATAAACATGGGCTCTTCCAAGCCCATATCTCGTGTGACGGGTTTGATTTTAGAGTTCTTTTAGATACCTTGAATATCATCTATGAGTCACAACTAACCTCTTTTTTAGGGATTAACTAAATACCCAATAAAAAAAGTGGGAGGCTCTTCTTGATTTCCACGGAATTAGAGATTCTTGGGTTTAGCAACTTAGGTTACACTAACATCTCTATTAATGCCATTTCAGTACCAAACTTGTTGGGATGTTACCTAAGTGACCATGCATTTGTATTTATCATTCTCATGGTAAAGAGGTCCGAAATTCACTAAGCGATCATGCGACATGCTTGTAGGTGGGTTCGTTTAAAATCCAGGCTATTTCTAATCTTAACTTCGATAAATGAAACCCACAACGTGAAGAAAGACATTATGATAACAAAAAATCAATGTAAGGAAAGAACAAGCTATTCGAAGTGTATGAAAGAAAACTTGCAACTTGTCGGGCAATTATTATAGAACCGATTGACAACCCGAGACATGTTCGGTATTATAAAACGTGATTGGATTGGACATCGCTCTTAAACCACCATCTTCAATAGTTTGAGCCACCACCTCCACAGATCATCTCATGGATGTGGATTATATGTCTAATCCTCCATTTAATCGAAACAAATAATATGCAAGCAAGGTAAAGGAAGACCATTCATTCAACAAACAATGACTTGGCCTCGAGATTGGCCTTTGCTTTCATGCATTTCGATTATCCAAACCCACTATTGACTAGGATTGATTAATTAATGGTTAATGACAACTGGCCACCATTTGCATTCACATAACGATGGTCAAGATCAATTAATCCCTAAATTCGGATCTAATCAATCCCAAGCGGCTACCCATCAAGCCATGCATCACACCTATCCATACATCTAAAAATCACATGTATAGACATCAAAGTAAACATATATATTTAGGTCCATCGACCTTGATTCTCAATCAAACAAGAGTGAGGTGAACCATTACAGGGTCCCTTATTCAGTTTAATTGCCAAACCGGACGAAATCGGTTTTAATGGGATTGACTTATCAAATGAAGTCCAATCACAAAGGTTCATGCATGGTTAGAAAACTTAGGCTCCGTTCCTTTTGCGGAAAATAATTTCCGGGAAAAAGTTTTTCAGATTTTTTTTTTCGAATTTTCCGGCGTTCGTTTCATGAAAAATGAATTCGTTGGGGAAAATATTTTCTATCAAAGGAAAAAAGTCTTCTAAAGTAAGAGAAAATATTTTTCACTTTCTCACTTGATCTCTCTTATTTCACACCTCTACAAATCCTCACTTTCTCTTTCCATTTCTTTTTCTTCTCTTCTTTTTTTAGTCGAATTATTTTTTAATTTTCTTTTTCTTTTCTTTTCTTTTCTTTGTTTCACATTTTCTTCTTTTTTGGCTAGTCATTGGACCAGATGAACCTCAAGCTCATCGATTTTAAACTTGCACTCGTCAATTTGGTGAGCCTCGAGCTTGACAGTCGTGCTCGCTAATCTAGTGAGCGGAAAATATTTTCCTTATCGAACACCTGAAAATATTTTCCGAAACATTTTTAGATTTTAGCCGAACACCAGAAAATATTGTCATTTTCCTGGAAAATGACTTATGGGAAAATATTTTCCGGAAATGGCCCATTTTCCGCGAAACGAACGGACCCTTAGTATCCACTCAAAAATTCATGACGACTACTTGGACTGGTTCTAACCCGAAAAATCTGAATTTATGCAAAAAGACTTAGTGATTCAAATTTGACCCGGTTTTGATCCGTGAATTCAAAAAATGCGAGAAAAATATCAAACACATTCAAAAGCACATCAAAATTCACAGGCAGTTAGGAAAATGTGTCCTCCACAGCTTTTATGTTTTGAATTTTTTTTTTTTTTTTTTTGGTTGAAATGAAGCTTTCATATATAATGCTAGGAAGCAAAATTACAACTAGTCGGTAGGTCCAAACACAGGATAGAAAAAAGATCATGCGGGGGGTAATAAAGCCAATTACGAGGGAGAGAACCAGCCATATGGGATTTGGCTATAAAATCAGCAGCTTGATTCGTCTGGCGAGGCTCGTATAGTAGGAAGACGTTGGGCATCTGGTCCATCAATTGCCGACAGTCTTGAGTAATTTGAGAGGAGGCCCAATCAGGAGAACTGAGGCCCATGATGGCTTCTACGGCTTTGAAACAATCACTGGAGATGAGAACAGAAGCCAAGTTGAGTTGTCTTCGTGCGGGTGGGAACACAACTGTCAAGTCAGTTCGGGAGGAGCTCATCTTCTCCAAAATGTGCAAAATTGCTAGGGTTTCGCCGGCCAAAGCTGATGAGGCATGAATCGTCTCCACAAATCCGTCCACGCAGACCCCGTCTTCATCTCGACACAGACCCGCGATGGATCCGCTCAATTGTGCTTCCAACCACGCGCAATCGACGTTGTACTTTAGAGCTCCGGGGGCCGGCGGTGTCCAGGTAAGTGGTGCTGCAGATTGTGGTTTCGGTGGTGGGTTCCATTTTTCATAGAGTTGTTGGGTGAGGCGGGCCTCGGTGATGATATGTTCCTGTGTGCCCTGTTTTCCATGGAAGATAAGCGCATTGCGCGCTTTCCACAGGAGCCATAGGAGGTTGGCAAAGGTTGCTTTTTGATGGATCGACGCACCAGACTGAAGGTAATCCTTGTAATAGACATCGGGGTTGCATGAATGATTCTGCTGAATTTGTCCCAGAGTTGCCGAGACCACAGGCAAAGGCAGAATAGGTGTTCTATAGTTTCTAGGACTTGCTGGCAACGAGGGCATGTTGGTTCAGACAAAATTTGACGCCGATGTAAGTTTTCTATCATTGGAAGGCCGTCAGTACATAGACTCCACATGAAATGTTTAACTCTAGGAGTTGTCTGTAGTTTCCAAATCTCTTTCCAGAGTTGATGTGGTACCTGGTAGGAAGACGTTGCCGTGTTTGCTGTGCTTGTTGAAGTAGCATGTCGAATTCTATGATATCCACTTTTGGTGTTATATTCTCCTGTAGAGTGGCCTATCCAAATGAGTCGATTTGGCCTGGGATTTTTGCTGAGTGTTGTGGCTTGTATTTCTGTTGCTATATGGGTGTCAAAAAGTTCTGATATAAGTTGATGGTTCCATATGCGTGAATTTGGATGAATGAGCTCAGCTACTAACGTAGGATCACTGTAGTTAGCTAGTCCACCTATTCTTCCTGACAACAACCAACGATCCTCTCTCAAATTGATGGATTGTCCATCCCCGACTTCCCATTTCAGATCAGGTAGCAAGATGTCGTGACCTATTAAAAGGCTTTGCCAACCCCAGGAAGGTCTGGTACCTCTTTTAGCAGTCCATAGACTACCATTAGGGAAATAGAGACCTTTAAGAACTCTGCTCCATAAGGTCTCTGGAGCCTTGTCAAGTCTCCATGCTTGTTTCCCCAACATCGCTTTATTGAATGCCACCAAGTCTTTAAAACCCATACCACCTCCAGACTTTCTTTCCTTTAAATTCTCCCAACTCTTCCAATGGATCCCTTTGTGATGCGCTTTCTGCTTCCACCAAAAGGCTGAGATTTTCCTTTCGATAGCGCGGCATATTGAGATCGGGATCTTGAAAGCCTGCATAGCATATTGGGGAATCGCCTGGATAACCATTTTGATGAGAACTTCTTTCCCAGCCTTCGAAATAAGTTGCTCCTTCCAGCCCTCCAGTTTTCGTTCTACTCGAGCTAATAGCCAGTTAAACATCTGTTTTTTTGTCTGACCCCAAGGGGATGGTAATCCGAGATACTTCCCTACTTGTTCAAGAAGCGGAACCCTCAATTCAGCTGCTATATTGGTCTTAAGGAGCTGTGGACAGGTCGCCCCCATAAAGAGACCAGATTTGTTTAGGTTGATTCCCTGGCCAAAGGCAAAACAATAGCAATGCAGGATATTGGCTAGATTTTGGGCTTCTCGGGTAGTTCCGTCTAAAAAGAACATAGCATCATCAGCAAAGAACAAGTGAGAGAGGATAGGGCAATGCTGATTTAACTGGATGCCTTTTAAAGTTCCATCCCCGATGGCCTTATGTATCATATAAGAAAGACTATTTGTCACAATAATGAATAAGTAAGGGGATAAGGGATCCCCTTGTCTAAGGCCCCGAGTCGGATAAAAGATATCACCTGCTTCTCCATTAAGTAAGATTCTGAAATGGGCTGAAGAAATGCAGCTTTTAACCAGATTAACCCAGTGCTCGCCAAATCCCATTCTCAGCATAACATCACATAAAAAGTCCCATTCAACTCGGTCGTAGGCCTTTTGCATATCTAGCTTTAGCACCCCTCGGAATTTCTTTCGGTTTCTTCTAGTGCGGAGTTGATGCAGGACTTCTTGGACAATAAATATATTGTCTTGTATTTGTCGGCCCCCAATAAAAGCACTCTACTCAGGTGAGATGATAGTAGACAGCCAAGGTTTAAGTCGGTTAGCCATAACTTTCGCAATGATTTTATAGCTGAAGTTGCACAGGCTTATGGGGCGATATTCAGTGATGCTTTCGGGATTTGATGTTTTGGGAATAAGTGTTATATGTGTTTCATTGAGGGCATTCTCAAACCTGCCTTCTCCGAAGAATGAATCCACCAGGTTGAAGATGTCCCTATGGATTATATCCCATTGGCTTTGGTAAAACAAACCATTTAAACCATCAGGTCCTGGAGCTTTTGCTCCCCCCATTTGGAATACGGCCATTCTAATTTCTTCCATAGTAACCCTGGCTGTAAGAGAAATATTCATCTCCTCAATGACAACCTTTGGGCACTGGTCTAGCACTAGCTCATAATACCGGTCCCCCACAGAAGTATACAGCTGATGATAAAATGCTGTGATATGATGATGAATAACTCGAGGCTCTCGAGTCCATGTGTAGTCGTCGATCTTTAGCATGTGAATTTTATTCCTTTGTCTCCTTTGGATGGTTGTGGCATGAAAGAATTTAGAATTCCTATCCCCCCACTTCAACCAGTTAATTCTGGAACGAAGACCCCAGTACATTTCCTCTTGTCTCCATAAGGAACTTAGTTTTTCTGTGATTGAGTTGAACTGGGCTTGTTCCTCTGTGTGGGCATCACTGTTCGTGATTCTTATGAGCTGGTTTCTAAGATAAGCTATCTGTTTTGATGCATTGCTGAAAGTACTTCTACTCCATTGCCTCAAATCCTGGGATAACTGGTTGATTTTTGTCCCCAGATCTGCTTGCTGCAGCTGCTCGGCCCTCCAGGACTGATAAACAACCATTACACAATCAGGGTGATCCAACCAGTAAGCTTCAAACCGAAACCTCCTCTTTCTATGTGAAGAATTTTCATGAAAGTTGAGTAAGAGGGGGCTGTGATCAGAACCTAAAGCTGGTAAAGCATAGGCAGCAGCGTTAGGGAAGGTGAGCCTCCATTCAAGATTGCCAAACACACGATCAAGTCTTTCTTTCACTAAGAATTCTCCTTCTCGTTTATTTGACCAGGTAAAAGTGCAGCCTTTGCTCTCAATATCCAAGAGGGAGCAGGAATCCACAAAGTCCCGAAACGCCGTCATTCTGAATCTCTCCGCTGGTCTCCGCCCCACCTTCTCCCAATGGTAAAATCCCCTAGGCAAATCCAGGGAGCCGTCGTAGAACCATGTCGATCAGAAATAAACTTCCATAGTGACAGTCGCTCTTGAAAATTAGTAGATGCATGCAGGAAAGAGATTTTCAACTGACTAGGGCTACCTTCCAAAGTACAGGAGACATCTATTAACTCAGGACTGCTGTAATCAACATTTAATTTTATCGCCTCATCCCAATATAAAGCTAGCCCCCCTGCTGTGCCAATAGGGTTAACAGAAAACACAGAAGAAAACTTAATACTGCACTTAATATAATCTACCAGCTGGAACTGGTTTTTTGTTTCCATAAGAAATACTATATTAGGCCTCTCACGAGCCACAAGAGCTCGTAGATGCTGGACTGTCAAGGGAGAGCCTAACCCTTGACAGTTCCAACTTAAAACCTTCATGGCTGCTATGGTGGCTTGTTTAGGCTAGCCACCAAAGCCCCGGCAGATTCACCGTCCCACATTAGAACCGGAGTCTCCAATAAGTTTTCCGAGTCCACTCCCATCCAACCGATTTTCCCTTTCGCCCAAGACTTTAGTTGAAAAACAGTTTCCAAGGCCAAACAGACTTCGTTCGATTTATTGCACACAAGGACCTCTCAATCTTGCAATCAGGACCTCAAATTTTACAGGCTACTAAATCAGACCACAATGAACATTTTTAAAATTTAGAGATTTTGGAGCAAAATACAGCCCAAGTGCCAAAACTTGGCACAAATGAATACTTAAGTGCTAAAATTAGAGTAAAATAGATCACTTAAGTGACATTCTGGCCAAAATACCAACGTGGCCATTTTCTGGCAAAATAAGTACAAAACGACGGCGTTTTGCACACTCACGTGGCTAAACAATACAAAAACGATGTCGTTTTTGTGCTGACGTGGTAAAAAAATTAACATTAATAGAAAATTAATTTAATTTAATTTAAAACTAAATTTATTTAAAACATTTAAAAATAAAATAAAATATTAAAAACAAAAAATTAAAACAAAAAAACAAAAAACAAAACAAAAAAGAGAGGTAGGCGGGCGAGGGCTGAGCTCTCGCCGCTTCTGCCGGAAGGGCTGGCAACGGAGGGGGGGAGGGTCGGCCAGGGTCGCTTGGCCCTAGCCGAGGGCCGTCGACCCCGACCAACCAGTGACGAGGGCTGCTGACTCTCGTCCAAATTTGGGCAGCCCTTGATTAAATAATGTCGAGCATCTTTACTTGGATTTCTAACATCATGAACTAATTAGTGCCGACTCTTTATTAAAAATCATTTGTATATTGAGAATTTGAATCTAAATTGTGAATTAATATGAATTTTGAAAAGTACGAGTTAAGTTTGGACTTACTAATATATTAACCAAACTGTAGGCAGTGCAATGGAGGTAAGGTTGTGAAAGATGTAATCATTTTGAGGATATATTTAGTTAGCATTTTCATGTGCAAGTTATTCAAGAAGTAAACAAAGACCACCAGAAGCAAACCATTTAAACAACAACTTTGTGTTATTATGCAGAAATTTTGTCCAAGAATTTTTAAATTTTTAAATTTTTGTTTTCCCTAATTAAGACATGTAATTAATAGGCGGTCCTGCCACTTTTGGTCCCAACGATGCACTTCATTTTATTTCACTGCTCTGCTAAAAGAGAGAATAAATAATGCCCACTTTCAACTTCATGGATAGGATTGCTCATCAGCTATGATCAACGCCATTAGGTCTTCCCACAATTCTTTTCTGCCTCATACTGTTTGTATTAAAAGAAAAAACCATAGTGTCAATAAGCAAATTTTGGCCGGGGAAAAAAATCAATGTTCATAATCGTATTTTTCAAGAAAGACTTGAAATAGAAAAAACATGCCGTAGAAAAGTTACTTTAAGTGAAAGATTTTAGATTTTCAAAAGATATTTAATAAGATTTGATGAATACCTGGAATACTTTTTTAACATTTTTAAATGTTATAAAAGGGTTTGTTGTTACTTTAGCATTAACCTTACAAACTTTAATGTTATAGTAATCCATAACTTTTCTTGCCTTAGCTATGAAACCGCCTCAGTTCTAAGGGCTGAACATGTTTAATTATGGTCCTGAACACTGATTATTCTTTTCACTGCTTTTTGATCCAATGCTTGCGATAAAAAATTGCCCCACGAATCCCGTGCTGTGTTTCTTGCTTGCTTTATCTATTTATTTTTTTATTTTTTTTTCATTATTTGCTATTGAGTGTGCCTGGCTTATTCGATTGCCCTTCTCTACATGTATGTAAGGGGACTTTCTTACTCCAAATTCAACCCTTGCATCCCGGACAAATAGTTCTCGAGTACCATCACTTTTCTTTTATTTTGTAAAGTGACCATGAGAACACTTTAATTGAGTACTTTCCAAATGCGTGCTGTACTTGCAACTTATAATACTTCATTTTTATGCAAAGTAAAAGCTTCTTGCGAGACTTTTTTTATGTTTTTTTTTTTCCTTTTAAGTTGTTGATTAATGTCATACTTGATAGGGGCCAAATGTCAAAAGACTAGTCTTTAGAATTAATTACCATATTAAATAGACACCGCATATTTGTTTTCATTTGAGATAAAATCATTTATTTTCTCAAATGATAGAAATGAGCACACAATAAATAAAAAAAGTCGAAACAATTATTGATATTTTTTCATAAGATTTAAGAAAAAGGAAAAAATACTTTTAAGATTTCGAAGTGTATGAAATGAATCAATAGAAATTAAATCTAATGCAACGGCTATGGATTTGAAATCTTGGCCAAATCGAGAAACATGAGGTTTTGAGTTGATAATTACTTGGCATAATAATTTGTGATCATACTATAAAGAAGCAGTTCTATACGAATCCGATAAAGGAGCTTGGATGATGAACCTTGATTGAGCCAAAGAGGTGATTTTGGCCAATCGCGGCTGAATTTACTAACCAAGGGCCCATGGCAAAACGACTAGAATCTTGCACCTCAAAAGATATGAGGCCTCAATTTCTATCATAATTTATGGCTAATACAGCAACTTGACCATCAAGCTACAAGAAGGTATATCGTACACACCCACTAGTCTTAAACACGGAAGACCTGTCTTTGAATGAATCGAAGGGCTAGATTTATTCTAATGAATGTTTGTTGCTATTTTTTTTTTTTTTTTGGTAAATATAAGGTACAAAACTAAGAAAAATTAATATCTAAAATCTACAATCCTGACTTTATCACTAAACAAAGCATGAGCTAATTCTCTAGAAGGTTGCAAGTAGAACGTAGTATCTAAACGCTTCACTATGTCAATATTGGCAAGTATATCAGTAGGCCAATTGCCTTGCCAAAAAATATGACGAATTTTAAACTCAAAATAAGAGCTCAAAAGTCTCCTGATATCCTTAAGAAGTGTTCATCCAGTGTTATTCTTATTCTCTCTTGGTTAACAAGTTCTGCAACAATTTTGAAGTCCATCTCAATGATGAGCTTAAGAAAATCCCATTGCTCTACGATGGTAAGTCCCAACCATAGCGCCCACAATCCTGCTTGTCCGTTGCTATTTAAAACCAAGGACTTGATTGGGTGTTGAACTACTGACATCTTATGCTCAAGAAAGGCGAGGCCTCGTATTCAATGCGTGCACGCCCTCGATGCGACCGAGCAGGATCAATTCATGAGAAAGGAAGCAAGCTCCTCTATGAATTTCTTAGTCCTTGCGAGCGCAACTCTTCTTTTTATTGAACCAAAAAGCAAATTTAAATTGGTGAGTAAAAACTAACTAAATGTGCTTAGGTGTTTGATTTGAAGAGGTAGATCAGGCAATAAAACAGGTGATATTATATGTTCTGGAAAGCATAATGTATTGCGTTTTCTTTAAGGGTTCATGCCAACAAAAACCTTAAACTATTTCAATTATAATACAAATACCCCAAACTTTATATTTCTGTCACTAAAAACCTCAAAATTGCCTCTTGTGATACAAATATCCTGGACTTTTTTTGTGTCATTAAAAAACCCTGAACTTTTTTGTAATAAAGAGTATATATGTCGCATATGTATAAGTTTGGATTTTTCCATGACACAAAAAAAAAATGGTTATTAATGACACAGTAGATAAGTTTAAGGTTTTTTCTAACATAAAAAAAAATTGAGATATTTATTTCACAGTGAGCATAATTAATTTTTTTAATGGTGTTTACCCTTTCTTAATTGACGTAAACTGCCGAAAATATGGATCGTAAAGTACTCATTCTTCATTCTACGTCACTGTAGTTTTTTCATACTATAAAATGCTAAAATAGTGCTTTTTGGTGCAGTGATATTATGGTCGATGTAATTACATTATGTTTTTTCTTTTTACAAATTTTGACATTGAAGGATATTACATTTTTTTTTATTTGGCATTAACTTCTCTCAAGTGTTTTCTATATATATATATATATATTGAGTTATTCCTACTCTATTCCTACTCTACACTCACTCTCGAAGGTGGGGATTTGAACCCCTCACCTCCCCCTTCCATGTTGGAAGGGTGGCCACTGGGGCGTGTTTTCTATATTTAGAAACGTTAGATAAGCGGAAATAAAATAAAAATAGAATAGAATGGCACAACGCATAGATGAACATACTCCCATTGTAGCTAGTCGGGCTTCTAATGCTAAAATTTGCGTCAGCCTCTCGAAAGCAGATAACATTTGATTGATGCACCAGCTAACGCAGCCTAAGCTTAAGTAGGGTGTACTTATCTAAAGGTTGAGATCCATTCGGATACATAACTAGATTTATATTTCGAACATCATTACATATCAAGTGGTGAATTGAGTTTTTCTTACACAGACGTTATCTCGAAAAGATAAGAAGACCCAAAATGTAAATAAAAGAAATAGCACTGGATTCCAAATAGATGGAGAGAAGGATAGAAAGAAAGTAATTAAGCAATTATAGCCCAATTGCATGAAAGTGAAAGTCAATACGACCACACATAGATTGTATGTATATAAATATGAAGGACAAGGGAATTTACAAGTCGTATAGAATGAATTAATGGAAATTAAATCGAATGAAATGGCTATGGGATTGAAGTCCAGGCTCATTCGGTGTAACAATTTGTGATCGTACTATAAGGAAGTAGCTTATACGAATCCAACAAAGGAGCTTGGATGATACACGTTGATTGAGCCAACGAGGTGGAGTTAATCAATCGCTTCTGAATTAATTAATCAAGGACACATGGCAAAACGACTAGATTTGTGTACCTCAAAAGATATGGGGCCTCAAGTTCGATACTTCCTTATGGCTAATACAAGCACTTGACATCAAGCTATAAGAAAGTACATAAATATTTCTTTTGACCGAAAAAAAGCTATAAGAAAGTATATAGTATACACCCAGAAGTCTTAGAACGGATTATCTGCCTTTGAATGAATCGGAAAGCTAGATTTATTCTGATGATTATTCATTGGTATTTAAAACCAAGGAGTTTATTGAGTGCCAAACCACTGAGATCTAATGCTCAAGAAAGGTGACGTATCGTATTCAAAACCTACATGCCCACCATGTGACCGAGTGGGGTGTACTCATCCAAAGGTTGAGATTAATGCGGATACATGATAAGATTTATATTCCGAGCATCTTAATGATGTATCAAGTGATGAATTGAATTAATTATCCTTATATTAACATGATCTCAGATCGGTAAGAAGACCCAACATGTAACAAAAGAAAGTGCACTGTATTCCAAATAGATGGAGAGCAGGATAGAAAGAAAGAAATCGAGCAATTATAGCCCAATTGCATGAAAGTGAAAGTCAATATCACCATACATGGATGTATATATGTATATCGATAAGAAGCACACGAGAATTTACTCCATCTCCTTGTCTATGCCTGAGGATTCACTGATTGAAGAATGAGAAATGTGATTAGACCATTGAAAAAGATGGGGGTTGGAAGAGTGAACAGCTACCGCTCTTTGCACTCACATTGAATTTTGTTCTTTTATGTAAAATAATTCAGTAGTCTGGAGCCGCCACTCATCTACCTGACAAAAAGTAAATGACATCACACTAATTAATCATTAACCTAATTTTTTATTAATTTAATTATCGAATTATAAAATACTTCTTCTGTGTTTTTTTTATAAAAAAGCTCCCTTAACCCAAAGTTCCAAAAAATTCCAACCTCGGGGGAATTAAATTGCAAAATATAATCGGCAATTCACTATTTTAATGTGTTAGGCCCCGGCACATTAGCCTACTCTTAGATATGGTCTATGTTCTAATGTACATATTATTGGAGCTAGCAGTACCACTAAAGGTAATGAGTAGGTGATTTTCAAAATTATTGACAATTTAATGCGAAAGTAAAAACAATCAAATTAAATATTATCAGACAAGTGAAATTTAAATCTGAACGTCAATATTCACTAGTGCGCGAAAGTCAAAGTTTGAATATTGACGGTGATATGATGATATTCAACGACGTGCAAAATTTTATTAAAAATAACTAAAAGGTGTTGAGAGATTAAAGATTACACATAAAATTTATAGTGGTTCGGTTTAGAATAAATCTATGTCCACTCCCCTCACACTGACAACCTATTGATTTGATTTCACTGGTCAATCAATAAGAGATTACAAAAGTTAGTAATTAATCTCACAATATCACACGGTCAATTTCTCAATGCCTCTCAAGGATTTATGGTTTATAACTCATAAAAGACAAGTAAGTCTAAAACTTTCTCGAACTTTGGAAATTTTTATTTTGGATCTCTCTTAGCTCTTCTGCACCTTGGTCTCCTCTTATATTTCTCCACTTTCAATTTACCCATTAGACAGTCTTCAAGGATCATTCCCCGGTCAACTTGTTGGACGAAATGGGCGAAGAAAATTGAGTAGCCCTTGGGAGATCAGATATGAGTCCTCGTTAATTTGGTCGTCCATACTAGCGAATTTTCATATTCCGTGAGTAGAGTTCTTCAATTAAGAAAAGCAACTTGTCCTTATAATGATTGTCAATCAATTTGGATGTTTTGCATAAAAGATTTCATTACAAAGCTATCATTAAGATTCAAAATTAATCATTACTTTCTATATTGGAGATCCTGGCCAAATCGTTAGCTGTGTCATTGTAGTCATTGAGGCATGCATCTGAATACATATGTCCATGTAGATCTCAAATTCTAATGTTGTCAGGCTCTAGTAGACTCTGAAAATATTGCACGATTTTGAAGATCTTCACATACAAGCTTTGCCAACATCCATGTTGTTAGCGAGATGTTATCCGAGATGTAATTAATTTCAGCCATGATATTTAAACAGCATTAGAGAGAGTCTGAACAACGTGAAAATGTGGACTTCTCTTCATGGTCGTGATATTCAAATAGCAATAGGTTGAATCGGAATAAACTTCTCTTCATGGGTAGTTCCTGTAAGAAGATACTTCTATGCAACTATCAAATTCAAGATAAATTAAGAAAAGTTTTGTCAATTTCGAAATCTATTAGGAGGTTTTATCAACATATATGACTTACGCGTTTAGTAATCATCACATGAAAAGAAAAAGTTAATTAGATTGCGATCTATTTGCTACGTCCCTGATAACAGAGGATTAAGTAACGGGGAGGAAAATGATCCGTTTTTGTTAGGAGTTGGCATAAACCTGTAATTCAAGTTTTGGATAGGAGAATCTGTCCGCCGATTGGTAATTTTTTTATTAATGGAAGATTTCTAAATATGGTAAAGCACGTGATGTTTGGTGTCTCTAAAAGGTTCTTTAATCGGACTGCGTTTTTCACCAAATCATCGAGTGAAAATTGGGTCACCCACTTTAACCACAATGGTATAAACATGTCTAGTTTACTTCGAACTCATTGTAAAATCTATTAATAATGAATAAAGTCAAGACATAACGATGCAGATATTATTTGAAATAGAGTTGTTTGCATGGAAACCATGGGGCTTTTATTCTGAAATGAGGGTGTGAAAGTTCGCACAAGCATAGGGCTACTTTTTCACGTACGCAATTAGGAGGAACGTGGTTGATAGAATGAAGTTTGTTCATTCGCCATATCATGTCTTTTGCGAAATTTAGAATTGTTTGAATTTTATCCTAATTAAAATTGATACTTTCAATATATTCGGCCCAAATAGTTCATGAATGATCATTTTTTCACCAATAGGAGCCATTATTTAGTGTACTGGTTGCACGTACATATGATGCATCCAAATTGTTAGACCATCTAGATTTCATACGAAATGTGCACACACCAAGACGAAAAACCTTTTGGGGCAACTCTAGCCGACAGCCTAATCTTCTCGTCTCCACACAACTTTCTTCCTTAACCTCTGTGGAGGGAAGGGTTTGAACTAGATCTCTCCCTCTCCCTTCCTTTTTGATTTGATTCAGTTCTCCGTTTTCTTTTCCTTATTTTCCTCCTGTTTGGGGAGTAGTTCTCTTTTAATCTAGTCCAGATTTAGAAGCTTCTCTCTCCCATTTTGAGGAGGTTTCTATTCCCAACCCTTGCTCAACCAAATTCATAGTGCAGCACGTGGACCTCACGTATGTGCTTGTCGCCCAACATCACGCCCACATGGAACAGATCAACGCGCAGGAAGTCATGGTCCTTTCCGATTTTTCTTCGCTTGAGCCTTCTTTGGATTTAGTAGCGTCACCAGGCTTGTTATCACTAAGAGATAATTGTTTCCTTTGCCAAAGAATTCCAAGTCTCCTCCTCCGTATACACATCTGTTTTTCTTTTTGGGTATCGGCTGATGCCCATCAGGATTTTCCTTCATTGATTGCTTCCTCCAAGACACAGTTATCCTTGTCCTCAGCTTGCATAATATCCTTCACCCCACCGGTGATGCTATACCATTTTGTGCGTAAGTTATATCAATGTCCCCGCCACAATACGCTACAAAGTTCCACCAATCTATGCCACCAATGGCCTCTACCTCGGCTCTCTATCAATGGCAGGTGATGATGGATCAGGAGCGTTTCAATGGCCGACTGTGAGTAGCGCTGTGCAAAATGAACCGCCCAAATCAGGAACCACCTAGACTGGTTTTTGGGAATGTCAATTCAATTCTTGGGAGTGTTGATCCGATTCTTGATTCCTAAATTGGAACTGGTGTCTGGGCGATCCAGTTCCCGATTCTAAAGAAAACCGGATGGGACCGACTACAAATACATTTATTTTTATATTTGTTCAAAAAAAGTAAAATATGAACTATATATTATCTCAGCCAATGGTACGGTGGCACGATAACTTTTCAATATCGTTGCTTGCATTAATATCTTTAGATTTGTCACTCTCATTGTACATAGCCGCGCTTTAGTGGGAAAAAAAAAAAAGTTGCCGGTTTCATTGGACCAAACAAAAAAATGACGGTCCGCTCCAGTTTCCGATCCTAAGACCAAACATCCCGATCCTTGGTTCTTAAAATTGGGAACAAGTCCTCCCAATCTAATTCCTAGTTGTACCTCAGAATCGGACCGGACCAAAAATCTATTACTCCTATTTTGAGAGCTAGAGAAGAGCATGCTTTTACAAATTAATTCAAGCAGAACTGCACTGGCAAAACTTGAACTTTGATTGATTCTACTCCATTCTTGCAAAAAAAATTTCCTTAAAACTATTGACAAATTACAATCAATCGATTAGGAAGACCAATAAAGTCAGACTTTGAAACAATATAATACTTGCTTTAAAGAATTATTTATCTCATCGCGTTGCTAATGGTTGCTAGCAACAATCCTTCGGGATACAATAAAATCTCGATTGAAAATGCCATATGACAATTCTAGTATTGAACGTTTTGGAGAAGAAGATTAGTATTGAATTACAAATTTTGAAATTAACAGTAAAAGACAAGATTATATATCCAAACAAACACAATCTTTCAAAGATTAAAAAGTTATGTCTAAACAGATATGATTTTTGAAATAATCACAACCAAAAAATTGAAATTCAGAATTAAATTAATAAAAGATAATCATAATTCCTTTGTGAAGAGTCGTATTGTTCTTATAAGACACTATGATTAATATTTTATAAATATAAACCCAAATTTTAATAAATAAAAAAATAATAGTCATTGATTAGTGCGGAATTTCATTCACGTCCACATTTATATCTTTTCGTCCACATTTATATCTTTTCGACGTGGGATAAAATACATTTTAGTTTGTTTTACAAACAAACTACCAACAATCAATCTATATGCCTCCTTGTCTTCTCCAACCCCACCATTATCATGTTCTTGCCATGGAGAGATTTCCCCTTTGCAGTGAAACCTTTTAGAGTTCGCGGGTGAATTATTTGAACCGCTAAACCTCAAATTATCGTAGTACTACTTATACTTGCTCAAGATACTGCCTTCTAATTGGGGTAAAGCTCTCATTCGTTCTCTGCCGAAGAAATCTTTAAAGATCGAGTCTTCCATGCTCGGCCGCAATCAGAGGACTTCTCAAGTCAATGCCTTCCTCGGAGAAGTATCCGTTGTCTTCTTAGTTCTCACATCTTCTTTTGGCTGCCCTGCAAAATAGCATCAATCACAAGCAATGCATACGGAGGACTTGCCTACCAGCTCTGTCCCCAATAAGTCAAGTTGTTCGTCGCTACCTTTTCACTCGTAACATGAAACAAACAACAAAGAAATCCAGTGTATGCCGAACGATGACGGTAAACCAGGATCTGCCTGCTGCATTCCTCCAGCTTCATGCCCCTATACCCTAGATCATATTATCCCAATTCTTTTGCGAATCAATCAGGAAAGACACCGAAAGTTAATCCAAACTGACAAACATACATAACGCAATCACTTCTGCCTCCATGGAAACTCAATTTAGTCCCCAAAATGGAGTAACCAATGGATATCCCAAGAATTGGGCTGTATGATTATCCGCAACAATGTAACCCGTTTAGCAACACAATGCAAGTGAGGAGATCAAAACAAGCCTTATTTCTTCAAATAAAGCAGCCGCATTTCTTATTATGTCTCATGCACGTTCTTTCAAGGAAAACAAGTCGAGCAATCAAACCATACACCGCAATTTCGACCCATAAACAAAAACAAAAACCGAACACTGCAGTGACACAAACAGGTTCAGGAGGCCAACTTGTTTGAAAAGGCCATCTGTACAAAATCATATTTCCACACCACTGGCATCATCTCTTTTTCAGACAAGCCCACCATGTAGCCAAACACCGTCACTATATTTGGCACTGGGATTATTTCACTATAAAAGCGGCTACTGTATATATATATAATGTTTGATCATCGAGTCGCACGAGCCATACAGCTTTCACTGAGCCCAAAAGTTGCCAAGCTCCCCCATAATGTCTTTCCGTCTAATTACATTTTCCCGAAAAAATTTGACTCTGCTCAGACATTCCCAATGCCGAAGCATAGGTAAAGCTCCATAGGTCCCACGTACAGATGCTTTGCCCATGGCAGGCCTCCCAATAAAATGGTTGTCCATCACAAGTTTTCTTTACCTGAAAAGACTTGGACGGTTCCTCAAATCATCGCATCAGACTTGAAACGAAAGTAATAGCATGCTTTCAAATGTATATCAGTACTCTGATGAGCATAATGGCCCTAATATTCTGAAATGCGCTTCACAGAGTTGCAAGCCCATCAGATGTGCAAGCATTAGGCAAAAGCAACTGGATTAAACCCTCATCTGCATGAGCTAGAAGTTACATATATTGGGCTAACCATTGCTTGCACATATCAAGCACAGGGAGAGCATTTGCATGTAATGCCTGCAGAAAAGAGTCGGCATAGCATTTCAGGATCCAAAAGAATAACTGGCTCTCTCACAAATTCATCAACAATACCAGCAGGCACAGCATCAAGCAACGGCAACTGTTGATAAGTGATAACTTTGAATTGTTGGCATTTGTACCAATTGTAAGTTATGAAATCAAGGTCAGTGAAGAAAGTGAATTCACTTTGAAACATGGACAAAAGGGGATTCATGTATCTGTGCCTCTAGGTCAAAACCTCCTTTCCCATAGAAAAAGGAATGACAAGGAAGATTGAGATGCAACACATGGATCAGCGATTAGTAACAAAATGCTTGGACATGAGTAAGAAAACCTGTGCTCCGCATAGGAAGATCTAGACTGAACTATGTCTTTCAAAGAATGCAATTAACAATTTTGCAAGAAGCGCAAAATCAGCATGCATGTATTCTCGTACCAATTTAAATTGCTATTCATCATCCTTCTTTTTTTCCTCCACATTTTGAAGATCATTTATATCATGATCTTTTACCAGCCAATAAAATGATATGTAACGAGAGCTCTTCCAGTGTCACTTATTGATTTCACTAGATACCTTTCATCTCTTTTTTTTTGAACTTATATCAGTTTAACTCAATAAAGCGACAAACAATACGAGAAGCAAAAATAACCATTGACTGAGAAGCTCTCCTTCCCTTGTTTTTAAACTGTGAAGATCGACTTGCTACTCTTAACAATAAAAGTGATCATTCCTACTTTGCGAAATGATAGTTTCAATTTCTTCTACTAATTTTGGTAATCATTGTCCTTCATCTGATTGGCATAAGGGGAAAATTATTATCTAGGCACCAACATCTAGATTGCAGAAGTCTCATTGAGTTTAAAGGTATTCATTGAATCACTTTTAATTTTGTCAATTAGTCTATCAAATCTTCTCTGTTAATTTCTTGAACTTTGGTAACGCAATATCCGATTACAAGGATTCTCAAATGTAGGAAATTTTAAAAACTCCTCCTAAATAGGGTTGGTTATTACAAAAGTTATCTCTAGAATCAGTATTAGTTAATTACATTTGGGCTTCTGTGATATTCTATAGCAATATGGAAGAAGTAAAAGAAATGATGCACGCTTCTTATTTGTGCTATTTTTTAAGATATCCATGATTTTTTTTTTTTTTTTTACAGATAATAAAGGATTTTATTAGAATAAAAAATTCAAATACATCATCAACATAAAAGGAAAAAATGGAAAACAACATCACAAGACTACAACAAGTTAAAGCAAGATGTCCAAAGCCAAATAAAAGAATTCAAGACAGAAGCAACCGAGGATTCCAAAACCCTCAAACGATCGTCTGTTGCATTCCTTCGCAATGCACCATGTGAAACAAAGTGGGACAGCACTCTTAAGGCTTCTTAGAAATTGAGCCTTCTATTGTTAACATTCCAACAGCTAAAAAGATGGATGGCATGACTTGGCATCATCAATGCCACCTTAGACTAGGATATGATTCCAAAGCTTGAAAGCAAACTCACAATGAAAAAAGAGATGATCAACAGATTCCCCAGAATGTTACTTTGATTCTAACAAAATGATAATAGGTGGAAAAAGGAAATGGAATCATAGATGTATTTCTTTGACATACACTAACAGGATATATACAAAAGTCATTTAAGATTAAGAAATAATCAATCTTAAACTTTCAAGGAAATTAATTTTTTTCCAATATAGAGTGGATAATTAAGAAAAAGGACAATATGGTCAAAAGTCCATAAAGGCTGTACACAAATTAGGATAGTCCATATTAAACTAAAGAACAAATTAATTTTTTTAAATAAATGCATTGAAAATATGATGAGTATGTTACATCTGTCAAAGAAGGAAAAAAAGGGAAAGGAGCAGAAATTTGAAGTGGGACATGAGTCAGCCAAGGAATGGAATAAGTGTCAGCTCCCTACAAGTCCTCTGAAGAGCATTGCATTTCTAGATAGGATATCGATTGTAAGGAGAGATCCTCTTCCCTATTATTACCAATGCATCAGGAAAGAATGCCAGGATCCTCTTCCCTATTATCACCATCACGTTACTAGTTTTCAGCCATCCAATACTACCATAAAAAACGTCTTTAACATTTCCAAGGTTAAAAGAACAAACAACTAGAAATGAGAAAAAACTAGGCCTACCGGTTAGAAAGGTGACTTTCTAGTGTGGTTTTGGTTTTGTAAGTTAGACAAGGATACAGTTATAAATTCTTGGAAACTTTTAACCTAAATTGAGAAGGGAAATAACCTGATGTGCTACATATTGCACGTCAGCAACACTTCCACTCCGTGAAGCAATTTGGAATGCACTTTTGAGGCGACCACAGATCACGCAAGCCAGCACCTTTCTGTTAGCAAAATCATTAAATTTGGACTATTGTCAAAACCGCAAAAAGATAAAGAAATGAATAACTGCATCAGCTATATCATCAAATCGAAGCAACTAATAAGCCAAAATAATGCCCAACGTGGATACACCACATTTTAACAATAATTCAACCCAGCCCCACTAAAAGGCTAATTTTTACCTAACATGCTGAAGAACAGATCATTGGGCAGAAGTACTTGCAACACTCTAATCACAGAGTAAGGTTATAGGTGCATATAGTAACTGTAGCACTCACATACACCAAAATGAGAATTTTGGATCCTAACAAAATGCAACAATTCATGCGTCCCCACTTGCATGATCAGTTAACATCTTCTCTCACATCTTCATTGGAAGAGATTTCTATCCATTATATGAGTAGCCTTCCGATTATTGCCAAACATCCTTCTATTCCCAGTAGAATGGTTAACTCAACTTTGCTTTTCGAATTACCAGATAATTCTCCTAGAGGAAAAAGCAATTAAAGGACATGATTTATATGACATTGGGACAAGAAACCTACACCTACTAGAGATAATGAAGTGTATTATTCACAAAAATTGCCATGATTTGTGTCTTCCATAAACACATAAGAGATCCATGATAAAGTCCATGGTAAGACAAACTAAATCATACCTGTGGCTGCTGGTTAACATGTCTATCAAACGGTCAGGACGTTCTTTGTGCTTATTGGCATATACGTTTATGGCAGCTCCTAACACCTACAAAATGTTCCAAGGATAATGTTTATTGAGATGAAGATGACATAGAAAAGGCTTCGCTACTCGTCTTCTAACAAGATTTTGCAGAATACAAGAGAAGAAAACATTGCAAAAAATTGTAAATTGACACATAAAACTCGAGCAAATCACCCAAAGGATTTGCAATGGTATTGTTGACCTTCAACACCCAGGTCAGCAGTACCACGTTAATTGCATATTTCTAGTAAACATAACAGGTAAATCCCCAAAAATCAAGTGGGAATCTCAAATAGCTTGAGAAAGAAAAAGGAGAACCTCAACATTGACTTTCTCCTAACAAGTTTAACAATGTCAGCACTAGCATTAATCATTGTTGTGCCCTTATAGCTGCATCTGATGAAAGTTTCACTAACATTTTATGTGAGCTGCTTTGGAAACTTAAACCAGCTAAGTGCCATGCTATCATGTTTTTGATGGACATTATATCACCTGATCCCAGTCGTCATAAATAATAGTGCCTTTGATATTTCGGAAAAACTCTGTCAACTGGCCTCCTTTTTTCCTTTCCGCAAGTGATGCAGCTACCGCAGCATAAATATCCACGGCTGTATGATGTATTAGTATTAGCTTAGCAACACGACTAAAGTACAGTTGAATATATAGACAGCTCATGCTGAAAGAAGTCATTTTTAGTTACCAGGAAGGTTAAATTCATATATCACTCGAAAAGCCAAATCGAAGTTCCTCTCAGCAAGAGTCTCTGCAATCTCACACCTTCTCCTGCATTTCATAAAGAGAGAACAACATCACATAAAGTCTCTCTCTTTCAAGACATATCGATACGGTTTTTTTTTTTTTTTTTTTTTTTTTTTTTTTGGGTGAAGAGACATATCGATATGTTTCACTTTCCAAATGACAACAAAGCCTCATAGTAACTATTTCTCATTGGTTTGTATGGAGTGGTTTTAAGCTTTACTTTTTCTAAATTTTGTGATACTCACAATTAGACTTCTACTTATCACAAGACACCAGAAAACTTTCAATATATACAAACAGGAAATGCGAAAATTAGGAAAAGTACTATTTTAAAGTCAAAACCAACATATTAGAAGTAATCATGAAAGTTAGGTCTAAAATATGCGACATTTTACTTATCATTATGAGAGTCTTAATTAAATGCAGGCAAGGTCTTAAGGATTGCTGTTGCATATTCAGCTTTCACAGATGCTACGCTGCTATATAATTATGATGGACTGACATTTTAGGCAAAGAAATGTCATTCAAATTCAGACAACTTTGGAGAGAAAGCAGCTTTATGACTTTTCCAACAACACCTCTCTTGATAAAAAGTAATACATCCATGAGTATGAATGTGGACTTATCCAAAGCTCCAAACCAGACAAAAAAGAAAGTTCCCAACTTCCATAAGAAAAAACATATTTTCTTCAAAGGACAGTATGTTTAGATTTTGGTTTGAGCACTTTCATCTGAAGAAGGAACAAACCTGAACGTGTCAGGATCATTTGGGTTCCCAAAAAGAGAATGCTTCCATTGGGGCCCATCTGAGTCATTGAATGATTTGACAACATCCATCTGGGAGATTATTAATCCACAGCAAAGATGTCAGTTGATCGACTACTAAATTGCCAAAAACAGCTCAAAACTTCAAACTGGAAGGCTCTTTTAACATCAAATTATGTACGTTATATAGTCTGATAAATGCTAAGGAAAAGTTATTGAATATTTCTTTTCAGTTCTCAGGTGCTAATTATCTCTAAAAGAGTTATCCATTCCCTTTTAAGCACATGTGGCAGAAAAAGAGAGGATATATACAAGCACAGAGGAAAAGGTTTCTAAAGTACATCGCACAGACCCAGATTTTAAAGAACTAATCGACTAGTAAGTAGACATCGAGCTTCAATTATGATTTCACACAGAAATGATGGTCATTTGCAACAGCACATTCTCTGTCATTCAAGAACTTTCCAACTGAGAATCCTATTTTCTTGCAGAGCATTTCAATGTGTCAATGGAAAACCATTTCAAATAGGTAATCATATTGCCAGTACAGATGCTTTTGAGGAGCAGAGAAAAGAGACCACTAGAAAGCAAATATAACTATTTACTTGTATTGACACACGGGCAGAAAATTTGACAAGTCCTTCTTCAGTGAGCTTTTCGGAAGCACTTTTTCCTCTCAGGCCTTTTGTGACAACTTTAGTAGAATCTCCACCTTTATGTCGCGCTGAAAGACCTTCATCAAAATGCATCTACATGTCGAAGGAAATTACATCATAAATGAATTGCAGGTCAAGATTACTCATAAGAAAGATATCTTTCTAGTAAGTCTACAAATTCATTCAAACTAGTAAGAACACCAATTGCCAACCAAGTTTAAGCTACATAACCACTGTCTTTACATTACAAAGCTTACTCATCTTTTCCTGCCAAATCAGAGAAAAATAAAGTCAGCAACATTTTTTCCTCATGTACAGCCTCAATAGCTGTCGTCTGGCAGACAATTTGAACATTCAAAAGGAGAATGTATTGACATCATCCTTGGACATCAATAGAATTGTATGTACATTTTGCTAAATGATTATTTATCTCGCTTACTTTGTATACCAGGACGTCCAACACACCCACACCTGTCAGAATTTTACAATTTGTTAAATTGCTCATAGGTTAAGATTGTCTTTCATGTTGGCCCCATCTTCTCTACTTCAATATTCTCGAGTTTATTTCTCCACAGCAGCGGAATTCTCACATTTGATGAAGAAATTGATAGCGCCAAATGACAATCAAATGTATGAGGAAATCCCTAAGCAATTATCTTTTATAAGTGATACACTAGGCACAAAAGCCCAGAGTTATCAGTGAAACAAAGCTAACAAACTTTAGATACTAGGAAATACCTTAGCATGCTCCAAATGTTTGATGGCTTCTTCCTGCGTGGCAGAATTCATGAATAGTTGAATACAGCAAAGCCCAGCTGCGACGTGGTCCTTCTTGATAACCTGAATCACAGAGAGAAGTTAAATCAACTCGTGAAGCGAACCTTAATTACAACCCCAAGAAGTGTTTGGAGCCAAAAAGACAAACCCAACCACAGCAAATTAGCCCAATGGCATGTGGGCTGGGAGTGGGCACAAAGGGCAATAAATATTATCATCACTGACACAAAGGTAGCCTCACAATGTAAAAAATCAATTTAAAGCAGACATATTTTATGTTATATTCACAAAAATACTTAGTGGAATTGAAAAACTTTATGTAAGAGCAAAGGTAAATCTTATTGTGGAAGTAAAAACATAGTTTCTCAACCGACAGGACAAAAGTGATGATTATCTCCTCTAAAGTTACAAAAAATTTATAGTAAACAGCAATAATCACACCTAGAAATCTCGTTTATATTAAATTACCACCAATAACATGAATGTCATGTTGAAGTCTGGATCAAAAGGAGTAACATTTTTCCAATTAATGGTTACCCTTTGGTTCCACAAGTTAACACTAAAAAGACACATATGGTTAATCCAACTGCATGTAAGTAAAAAAAAAAAAAAAAATTGAGGTTTTAACATTTACATTTTTGTTTTTGGGGCCACGGGGGTTCCTAACGCTCACAATATTGTGCTACTAAATCATAAATAAAAACATAAAGAACTTTCAAAATAAGCCGACTGCCACTAATGAAATAGACAGCATAACATGAAATTGCCACTCTATTTGCTTGACCATCTAAAAAGGACTATATACTCACAAGCATGCACCAAAGTCCAAAGAAATCACTACAGAAGGAGTAAATTATACCTGAAACTTGTATAAGTAATTGAAATGCTTATGAGTTTCACAATAAAGGCAGATTCGAGCAAGGGCTGCTTCTGTATGATTGACCACATCTTTTGAACTTGATGACAGTCTCAACGAAATTACTTCTTCCAAAACAGGCATGGCACCATAGCCAATGCAGTAGTTACACAAATCATCAATTGTGCCATAATCTGGCCTTTGTGGAGATGAAGATGAAGCAACACCACCATGGCCTGAAGGTTGAGCGGGTGTAGGAACATCAACCAGTGGAAAGAATAACATACACCCGTCCCTGAAATGGCCATGCCTAAATATAAAATCAAGTGAATGCGTCGGAGCATACTGCACTTCAAAAAAATATACAGAGTCATGAGCTCTCAATTGAAGGAAGAAAGCAAGGATGAACCAGAAAATTAATGACAGCTTTAAGGAAGATAACATGTCCATACACACTTTATACTTCTAATATTTGAAGTTGAACCTTCTGTTCATCTTCACTTTAGTGATTTCTAGTGTAGTTGTTTGAGAAGCCATACGGTGAAGTTACTATCTAGATGACTTCATTAAAGATCTCAAATGAAGATCAACAGCAGGGCTATTTACACAAATATGACCAGCAAAAGAGCTAAATTGCCAAATTGACATAGCCACTTTGCAAATGCCCCAACCAATAGGTGTTAAGACAATTTTCCACATACAAAATATACCCAGAGCCAAGTATCCCATGAAAAAAGCTTCAATTAGAAATATTCTGCCAGAATCTACAGATGAGGGGAAGTTGCACAAATAAATCTTCCATATACATCTATACATAAGTTCTGCATGCAAATAATAATCAGACAATTTGCATTAAGAAAGCCCGCATAGTGCGCGCACTAAGAGAAATAGAGCAAAGTGAATATCACACCAAAGCACATAAAGTATCAAAGTCTAGTCTACATCCTATGAATAATTAAAGCATTCCAGATACAGATCATATTTGTCAAAGATTAGTTTACCTCCTGTAGATAATTAACACATTCAAGATACCGAGTACTATCTAGATTGCTTCGGGGTCCCTCTTCCAAATCCAGGAAATCAGAGTCATTTGCAGAGTTTGATGAACGTCTAGACATCTCTGAACGTGGGAATGTAGATGGCATGTACAGGACATTAAGATAGGAATCAGCAGAAAGTGAATCATCTAATATAGCTGGAGCACTTTTAGCCAAATGGTCATACCTGCAATTAGAAATCCATCATTCACAACCTGTCTCAGCAAGCATGTGAAGTAACCTCAATTTTGTAATGTGGAAAGGGAATCATAACATAAACATGAACAGAGTTCAAGAGTACAAAGCACATTTATTGTGCCAAACATGTCTAAATAGAAGCAAAACACAAGATGAGCTGGAAAGTTCACTTCCTTGATAAACTTTATCCAAAGACAATGCAAGAAATATATGTTCATAACCTATTCAAACATGGACAAGATGTCAGGTTCAAGTGACTCAATGAGTTAGTTGGCTTCCTTGGACATTTCTCTTTCTTTTTTTTCCCTTTGAGAGACATAACAGGTCCAGAAAGCATACAAAGGTTGCCTTTTGTAACAAGTAGACCCATGATACTGGCTTATAGATATTTCCACTCTTAACCCTAAGATCTATTCATCGTTGGTCATTCCCCACAGCACAGCTTCTCGTTTTTCATGGATGTGTGTTGGAAAATCTCCTATAATCTCTCCCAAATCATTTAGGATATTGTAGGATATTATTTGATTTGATTTGATTTGATTATGTGATTTGATTTGATTCCGCTAGCTGTAAATTAGCTACTGATTGAGATTAGGTCCTCCATTCTTGATTTTCTGACCTAATTTAGATCTTCTACTCTTGTATATAAATACCATGTAATCACTTGATAAATGTATGAGAAAATACAGATTCTCTTCTTTTCTACATGGTATCAGAGCCTAGTTTTCTGATCTGTCTTTCCTGCCTCTGTTTCTTTTCTTTTACCGCTGCTTGATTGCAGCCTTTTTCTTCAGCCTTATCGCTGCTGTTCTGTTTCAGCCTTATTGCTGACCTAACCAGCCTTATTGCTGGCCCTTCAATTGTGTGATAACCACCCTTGTCTCTCGATCCCTTCTTAGTCTCCTCCTATAATCTGTCCTTAAAGTTGCTGGAATGGAAGATTTAGGGAAGGCTATCTCTAGCCAAACTGGCTCCTCTGTTCAAAATCAATCCAACTCATCGGTTGGAGATTTTCCCAACATGAAGGAGTATCGATTGGATGGAAAAAATTATCTTCAGTGGGCACAGATTGTGAGGACATTTCTTAAAGGAAAAGGGAAGCTCAGTCACCTAGAAGGCACTGGTCCAAGACAAGGTGATCCCAAGTTTCAGACATGGGATGAAGAAGATTCCTCAATTATGTCATGGTTGTGGAGCTCAATGCAACCTGAAATCAGCAAAAACTACATGTTTCTCCCTACTGCCAATGAGATATGGGAAGCTGTTCGTCAATCTTATTCGAAAGTCCAAGATGCAGCAGTAATATATGAACTCAAGACAAAGGCTTCAACAACAAAACAAGGTAATCGTTCCATTACAGAATACTACAATCTGATGAGAGGTCTTTGGCTTGAAATAGATCACAATCTGAATATCCAGATGAGGTGTCCTGAAGACACTAATACTCTCCAAAACTATATGGAGAGAGATAGGATCTTTGAGTTTTTGGCAGGTCTAAATGCAAACTTTGACCAGATTCGAGTTCAGATTCTCGGAAAGAAGCGGCTGCCATCCTTAAATGAAGTTTTTCTACTGTAAGGGGAGAAGAAAGCCGAAGAACTGTAATGCTTGAAGACCAACACAGCGAAGGATCCGCCATGAAAGCAAGTAAGGAGGAAACAAATCCTTACAAAAACAAGAGACTGGATCCAATTAAGACGACAAGCAATGAAGGTTTATGGTGTAGTTTTTGCAAGAAACCACGCCATACAAGAGAAAATTGCTTCAAGCTTCATGGAAGAACGCAGTGCTCAACGAGCTAAAAGACAGCCGCAAGCACACATGACCGGTGAAGGTGAAGCTGCTCCGATGGTCCAATACAAACCCGTTAATGAGGAGATATTTAACGAGAAGAAGTCGGTAAAATCGGGGCTCTCCTTGACTCCCTATCTAAGTCTTCGATATGTGTTCATTGGTTCGATCGGGTGCGTGTCTAATTTCCGAAAACTCAACAGCTTCTCGGTACCTAATTCATGGATTCTTGATTCGGGAGCAACCAATCATATGACACATGATCCCACTAAATTTGAAACTTATAAACCATTACCGGAAATAGGAGTATTACCATAGCGGATGGATCTCCATTCTACTGTAGCTGGCCAAGGAACCATAATTCTAAATCCCTCACTCAAACTTAATAATGTCCTTCATGTTCCTAAGCTGTCCACCAATCTCCTTTCCATTCATCAACTTACCAAAAATCTGAATTGTAAGGTTCTTTTCTCTCTTGATCATTGCATTTTGCAGGACCTGAAAACGGGGAGGATGATTGGATTTGCTAAGGAACGGAATGGGCTTTACCACCTTGAGGATTCGAGCAAAAGTGGTTGGTCTCTTGTGGGATATAAGACCCCTTACAACTCTTGTAATTCTATCCACTTATCTCAGATTTGGCTTCACCATTTTCGATTAGGACATCCACCTTTTAGTCTTCTTAAGACTATGTTTCCTTCTATCTTTAAAGACGTTGCTGTTGAAAATCTTCATTGTGAAGTTTGTGAACTTGCAAAACATCATCGTGTTTCATTTCCTTTGAATAACAATGCTAGAGTTTCAACACCATTCTCTCTTATTCATACTGATGTATGGGGTCCATCTAGAACTGCTAATTTGACAGGAGCTAAGTGGTTTGTCTCTTTTATTGATGATTGTACTCGAACTACATGGCTATATCTTATGAAAGACAAATCTAATGTTCAATCTATATTTCAAAACTTTCATAAGATGATAGTTAATCAATTTGGGGTGTCAATTAAGAGACTTAGATCTGATAATGGGAAAGAATATTTCAATAAGTATCTTGATCATTTTTTCCAAACTCAAGGTATTATTCATGAGTCTTCTTGTGTTGATACTCCTCAACAAAATGGAGTAGCCGAAAGGAAAAACAAGCACCTCCTAAATGTTACTCGGGCTCTCCTCTTTCAAATGTCTGTTCCAAAACATTTTTGGGGGGAAGCTGTTTTAACTTCAGCATATCTTATTAATCGGGTTCCTTCCAAAACCTTAGGAAATAAAAGTCCCTTACAGCTCCTGTCTACATTTTATCCTGATGTCTCCCATAAATATCACATTTCTCCTCGAGTCTTTGGCTGTGTTGCATTTGTCCATATTCATAATCACAACGAAACAAACTCGACCCTCGTGCTCTAAAGTGTGTCTTTATTGGGTATTCTAATACTCAAAAGGGTTATAAATGTTATGACCCTTTAACACATCGAGTTCTTATCTCCATGGATGTCACTTTTAATGAAAATCAATCATTTTTTACTTCCCACCACTATCTTCGGGGAGACTCTAATGAAGATAGTGGATTTGATGAAGATAGTGGATTTGAACCATTGCCTTCACTACCTAGTTTGCCTTCACTACCTAGTGCGTCACTCAATCCATCTTCGTCTCCTTCACCATTTTTATCAAGTCCTAATCCTCTTAGTCCATCTAGTCCTTCATCAAGTCCATTGAATCCTTTGGTCGCTTCTAGTTCCCCATCAAGTCCTCTACTTAGTTCATCATCATCTTCATCTAGTCCTCCCAAGAATGAACCAACCAAACTGCAAGTTTACTCAAGAAGGACAAAGCTCAATCCGGAACTAAATCAAGTCCCGTTATCCGAACCGTTATCAGGTAATGAAATCACTCACCCTTATCCTTCTTCTAATGAACTTGAGTCAAATGATTTAGATTTACCTATTGCCTTGAGAAAAGCTACCGGAAATGTACCCAACACCCTATCTCTCAATTTGTGTCATACCATAGACTATCTACTCAACACAAAGCCTTTATTACTGCTCTTGATTCAATTACTGTTCCTAACTCGGTACATGAAGCTTTTGAGGATAAGAATTGGATACAAGCTATGACGAGAGGAAATGAATGCATTGAAGAAGAATGATACATGGGAAGTTGTGACTTTACCCAAAGGCAAGCAACCGTGGGATGTAAATGGGTTTATACCCTTAAATACAAGGCTGATGGCACCTTGGAGAGGTATAAAGCAAGGCTGGTTGCAAAGGGATATACCCAAACCTATGGGGTGGACTATCGGGAGACCTTTGCACCGAGAGCAAAGATGAACACAAGACGGATACTACTTTCTCTTGCAGCTAATTTTGGTTGGTCTTTGCAGCAATTTGATGTGAAGAACGCGTTTCTACATGGAGACTTGGAGGAGGAAGTCTTTATGGAGCCTCCGCCGAGCTTTGATAAAGATTTTGGAAACAATCGGGTGTGTCGACTTAAAAGGCTCTATATGGTCTCAAACAGTCCCCAAGAGCTTGGTTTGGAAGGTTCACGAAGGCAATGCTTGAGATGGGTTACAAGCGAGTAGAGGGGATCACACCCTCTTCATCAAACATTCGAGAGAAGGTATGGTCACAACTCTACTTGTTTATGTAGATGATATAGTTGTGACTTGGTAATGATGAAGCTGAACAAAATTCTCTTAAGAGTAATCTTGCTCAACAGTTCGAGATCAAGGACCTTGGAAAGTTGAAATACTTCCTTGGTATTGAGGTGGCCTATTCTAATAAAGGTATTTTTATATCCCAAAGGAAGTATGTTCTTGATCTTCTCAAGGAAACGGGATGTCTCAATAGCAAGGCGGTGAGCACTCCTATTGATGCAAATCATAAAATGGATGGACATGGAGAGAGTGGCATTGTTGATAGAGGGAGATATCAAAGGTTAGTAGGAAGACTTATTTATCTATCTCATACTAGGCCAGACATAGCCTATGTTGTGGGAGTTGCAAGTCGGTTCATGCATGATCCTAAAGAAGAACATATGCAAGCTGTCTACCGGATTCTTCACTACCTCAAAGCTACTCCTGGAAAAGGTATTCTATTTAAACGAGGTGACAAGTTGAATCTTGAAGTCTATACTTGATGCAGATTATGCTGGGTCACCAATAGATAGAAGGTCCACATCTGGCTATTGCACTTTTCTAGGGGGAAATCTTGTCACTTGGAGGAGTAAAAAACAAAATGTGGTTGCTAAATCAAGTGCTGAAGCTGAATTCAGGGCGATGGCGAATGGGATATGCGAACTTTTGTGGCTCAGGATTGTCATTGAAGACCTCAAAGTGAAACATGAAGGAACTATGAGACTTTATTGTGATAATAAATCAGCAATCAACATTGCTCACAATCCAGTTCAGCATGATCGAACCAAGCATATTGAGATAGACAGGCATTTTATAAAGGAGAAGCTTGAATCTGGTTTGATTAGCACTCCCTACACTCCTAGCAAAGATCAGCTAGCAGATGTACTGACCAAAGGTCTACCGATGTCGAGATTTCAAGAGATTATCAGCAAGTTGGGCATGGAAGATATTCACTCACCAACTTGAGGGGGAGTGTTGGAAAATCTCCTATAATCTCTCCCAAATCATTTAGGATATTGTAGGATATTATTTGATTTGATTTGATTTGATTATGTGATTTGATTTGATTCCGCTAGCTGTAAATTAGCTACTGATTGAGATTAGGTCCTCCATTCTTGATTTTCTGACCTAATTTAGATCTTCTACTCTTGTATATAAATACCATGTAATCACTTGATAAATGTATGAGAAAATACAGATTCTCTTCTTTTCTACAATGTGTCTCCCCCTATGCTTCACCAAAAGATTCTATCTGCATGCTACCAACACTTCCTTCAAGACTCATTGATCATACACCAAGTACCATAGCCTGAGAGATTTAGTTCTTAAAAAAGATTAAAGTCAAGGGAAACATCACATATAATATGGAGTATCAGCTCCCTTTATTAGTAGTTGAGAGGGAAAATTACAGTCCAGTTGGAATAAGGCAGCTATAACTAAGCCTCATTTTTTTAATTCATCAAACTCCATCTCTTTCTCCTGCTTTAATCTTCTCTAGAATCTTTTAATCAAGTGAATTCCCCAAATAGTAGATCCATGTCCTTTTACCACATGACAAAATTTGCATTCAAGAACAGTCCTACATGAGTTGCTGCTCCTCTTTGCTTCATGTGGTGCATTTGGAAGGAATGAGTTAGGAAACTACTCAAAGCATCTGGATATTCTCTTCATTCAGTTTTTGCTGATTCTAAGCTTTCATGGATTTCGTGTTCTATCTCCTGATGAATTAACGTTTCTCTTGTTAGTCCCTTCCTCCTGTTCTTGAATATTTCATAATGTATAGCATGTACTTAAACAGTTCTCACTAACAATAAATTTTCATCTTAACAATAAGGAGGAAATTTAAACCCTTGAAAGGACATGCACTCAAATCCCTAAAACATCCACCACAAATTGAAAAGGACAAAAGCAAGAGGCATCCTGTCCATGTTTGAATAGGTTACGTTCTCTACATTTCTCTTACTCCCAAACAAGAATCTAAGGGCAGGATCCTGGAGCTACACCAAGCACTCCCTCCAAATAATCCAACAAAGGAAGAAGAGAAACTTAGTGAAATCCTGCTGGCACAGAGTCAGTCCTTTATTAAACCAAATGATCCACCCACAAAACAGGTGCTCACAACTTTCCAGACATACTGATGAGAAAACTCCGTCACCAAAATCTGAAACATATCCTGCAAATTATGACAGCACGTTTTCCAAAAGAAATGCAGGTAACTCAACCTTATCCCACCATGTGGCTTCAAAACATAAATCCTTCATCTTTTTTGTGTTCTATTACATAACAAGATCTTTATCATTGTCTCATTCCATGTGTTATAAATCTTCCCTTGCTCCTTATAACCTACTGACCGTACTTCCATCTTACAATTTCACCATTTAGTTGGAAGATCCAAAGGCCATTCCACGTGTCCAAACCCCATAAAAACCCAAGGGAAAAGGTACAACTGAAGGAATTCTAAACCCCTAAAATTTCAACTAAATACTGTTCTTAGTGTGATCATGAAACTGTCCCACTCCTACTCTTGTCAGAACCAAGTTTGTTTGTTGCCACCCCTCTTATATCTTCTTAGTTCAATATGCCTATACAGACTAGATTTCTTCTAGCTACTAAAAAAATTTGAACAGGATAGACCTATCTAAGACCAGTTCTTTCCTCTCCTCAATGTTAACATTGGGTGGTCCTGCTGCTGACAGAAAAGGCAAGCTTTCAAGTTCAAGTGCATTCCTTACCTCTTTCCTTTGCCAGCCTTCAAGAACAAAAATCATTAACCTTCACGTCCTTCAGAGAATAAACCGATTCCTTTGCTGACCACAACAAAGGAGCCATTCTCATTATGATACGACACTGCCATTTTGTATCTAAACAATCCACTTCTAGCATTAAAAGTCACCAGAACTCTTGAGCCCATACTTGATTTGCAAGGAAGATAAATCAAACGATCAATCATTGACCCAGTCTAATCTCAGAGTCCACAACTCACCTACACTCATAGCCAGACTTAAAATTTCATCTGCAAAAGAGCCATGTTCGGATTTACACCCAACAGAACCACAAGATCACTTGCAAAAGGGCTGAATCAGGGCACAGTTCTGATGAGTAACAATTCCAAACACCCACAACCAGTCCTCACTTAAAACTAGGCCATGCTCAAGAAGCACATGACTCTGGGTTTTTGGATAGTTTAGGATTAAGATCCAAGATATTAACTTATATTCTGTGGGAAAGTATTTAAACCCTGTGCATATTCTCCAATGGTACATACAGATATCTTGTCATTAACCAACCTCTCTTGGCCTAGGAATAGCAACGGGCAGGGATGTCATTAGAGGTGCCCCATCCCCACCCCACACCCCACACTGGGCAAATTTCTCCACCCCGCCCCAACCCCATGGCGCATGCAGATACCCTCGCCCCAATTAATATCAAAGTCTAGAAATCTCAAAGCCAACGGTACCAATTTATAAAAAATATGCAAACCAACTAAATTAGGTACTAACACAAAAGTAAAATGGTTAAGGGAGAAGAATAAAGTGTGATAATTTATTTTGGAAGGTCTTCATCACAAATTTAGTAGCAAGATATGGAAAATAAAAGATACATATGTTGCCGAAAATGCCAAAATAAAATAAAGAAACTAGGTCTTCAGGAGTAAAAAATATCAGGGAGGTTTAGGGACAAAAACAGCCTCATCCATCCCCGCTCCACATGTGAGCCAGAAAAATTTGCCCCTCCACCCCAAAACTCATGGATGGCAGGTCTAGCTGCCACATTGGAGCCAAGCAATTCAGGTCTTCGTTTTGGGAGGGTAAGACTGCCATCCCTACCTTGGCCAAAACTCAACCAATAGACACAAGGAAAGCTTGCCACCAATGAGAAGCACTTAATCTCCTAATCCTCACCAGTTGACCTCTCCAAGGCAGACTGAGAAGCCTTTCCCTATGTGGACCAAGTTTTCAGCACCAAAAAGATTTTCTACAAGTTCAACACCTCTGCTCTTTTACAGAAGACTAAATCTCTAAAACCACCTTCGACCTCCATAAAGAACTCTGCCATGAGGATCTCTCGCGCTTCCTCCCTCCCTTTTTCACATGGAAAGCTGTCCAAAGCCTCCAGAAGCCAACCAACTCACCCCACCCAGGCAGCATAAAAGATTTCTCCTAGCATGCCCACAAGTTTAAGGAGGACCTCCAGACTACCTAAAAGTTGTATATCTAAGGACTTGATCTCGCTACAGTTCCCTTATCTACTACTCATGAAATTGAAAAAGTGCCGCTTGCCTAATTAGAGAGCAGGTTACCCCTTCAAATCACCACCAGGAAAGAAAACACACTACTAAGCAAAAGAAAAGTAAGGAATGAAAACAATAGCCATCTTCATAAGAGCTGGGGGCTTGAACCTATTGAAAATCAAGCCCAGAAAGGCTTCCAACTTCCAAATATGTCAGCTCAACCTCTAATTCACTTGTTGGCACTGCCAGAAAGGAATAGCAGATAAAGAATAATTGCCAAAGAAAGAATAGAAGAGGACACTGTAAGGAAGAAGGTGAAATAAGGAATGGCAAGGAAAGCGAACACAAGCAAAGCGACTGGATTCATCAATGTACTGACAAGTATCCTCAGAAGATCAGCATTCAACACATGTAACACACTTCTAGTCAATTACACATCTTACATTGAACGGACTGCTGACACATCAACAGGCGGACCTCCTTCGATGGTATTAATGATCTCCAAAATGACAGGTGTAGCATCACCCTTATACAACTGAAGTGCTTGCCTGGAGAGAGAGCGAGAAAGATGCATATCAGAACTGATAAACATGTGTAAATTATTATATTCGCATAAAACTATTTTTTCAAAAGGAAAACATACTTAAACTTCACTCGAGCTTGATCATAGTGTTCCGTTCGAATTAAAGCATGTCCCCAAGCATTCCATACAGGAAAGACATCTATCTGCAAGAGGAGAGACAAATTTAACCATCGAACTAGTCTAAATAGCACAACACATGACTATGTTGCAGAAACAGAAATTACCTTGCACTTCTTACAAGTGTAGACAGCCATACTATACCGTTCATCTGCAATTAACCTGTCTCGAAGACGATCAGATGACTCCTTGTCAGCAATATCGTTAAGGGAAGCAGCAATCCCAGATCCTAGGAGACTCTGAAGCAGTTCGGCACGTGCAAGCCATATATCCGTCTGCCGAAGAAGTTCAGAGGGCTCATCTGTAGACTGACTGCCTACACTCGAGCTACCAGCATCTGATGATGTGTCATCTGCATCCTTATTTCTCTCAGGATTGCCAGACAACTCACTAGCCCCACCCAGCTTTCTAAGAAGAGATTTAGCATAGAATAATCCCTGCTTATAAGAAACGGTTATTAAATTAGTTCAACCTGGATAAGAAGTACTTTCAATTATAGTACTACAACTTCACACAAAGTTGTGCCATTTTGTCCAATTAAGGGATTATACAACAATGATCAGTAGTCATGATCCCTGTACCAATTCATGATGAAAGAAGAAAAATGGCATGACCAACAAAGGACTGCCAGCTGAGAGAGCTAGCTCCTTGGCCTTACATTTAAGTGCCTTCGTATTTCGTATAAGATTTCTCAGATTAACATAATTTAATGAAAGATATGGAACTTTTTCCTCTATTTTAAATACTTCTTTCCTTCACTAAGAAAAGAGCAAACCTGCACAAATGTGTCTGTCGCATGATATGCCCGTCCAATTGTCTCCATGGATGAACTCTCAGGCAACTGTTGGCAGCTTAACACATTTTTCATCTGATTGACGCACAATTCAAGAGCACTTTTGGCGGACATGATCTCATCCGAACACAATGAAAGCAATGCCTAAAACATTAGATCCAAATTTTCCGTTAAGAAGAAAGATGCAAGAAAGTGACATCACACGATCTGTTTACCACCTTTAACACACTATATGTTCACAACAAGCGTCTATTCAAAGTATACAAGATCTTGATAATTTCAACACAGCTAAGCAAAAGTGCATAATTAAACAATTTCAAATGTATTACCAAACCAAATAGTCAATGCACTATAGAAGAATCACAGAAAGAAAACCACCAGTATACTCTATTCTCTCTCTTAGCCAAATCTATGGATAATGTTGCTATTCTACAGGATTAGTCAAGATGTCTACTCAACAAGACGAGTCCACAACATGTGACATCGATCTTATCTTTTGGTTTAAGACATGCATGTGGTAGCTGTGGATCCTAATGAAGCTCAAGAATTGATGTACCAAGAGAAGGAACTTATCATCAGAGAAGCTAGAGGATGGAAAACAGTTTTCCTCAAGGTCAAATTTCAAATTAGAAACACCCACTTACTGTGGCTTTTCTGTGGACGCTCATGGTCAAAGCAGCTATTAAGTCAAAATCTGACGAAGAATTTCTGTGCACGTGGAGAAATAAAAACCCTCAAACACATTTTTCTCCCTTGCTAGACCAATTTACAGGAGTCTTAGAACATCTAAAAATATTAAATCACGCCTTTATTTAGCAGCATAAGTTTCTAGATTAGTTGGCAATGGTCCCATAAGATTTGACTCCTCAAAACCTGAACTTTACTAACATGGATAGATTGAATGATCTGCTTTCAAGCTCACTTAACAGGCAATCTGGATGCATTTCAGACGCTCCTACCTCAACCCAGATTTTCCTGATTCCTTATTTTCAGCTTTTTGGCACTGGCAAAATGAGGCCTATTTTACTAAGGCTTTCAGCAATTTCAATAATGAAAAAAGCCCCCTGGATCCACAAACTCATCAAGTGATCTATCGAAGATACTTACCTTGAAGAGAATAACATCAGGGGCACTTTCATACCGATGGGATGATCTGACAGCTTCATCCTTACTTGGATCCCCAGTTAACATCCATTCATCAACTATGGAAACAGGTGGAAGTCGGTCTTGCCCCTCAGCAGAAAGAGAAGTCATTGAATCTTCCTGAATACCTGCCATTGCCTCCCAAGCAACTTTTTCAGATGGCGATAATCCCGAACTCTTTCTCTTCCGTTGAACATCTTTTGAAGCATTCTTTTCTCCAGCATTTCGAGGGCCCCAAGAAAAAGCTCGCCGGGCCTCTTTCTGCAAGTTGCTCAAACTATTCGAAAAAGATGACCTCGTCGAAGCACCTGCTCTTGTTTTCGGTTTTGACCTAGTTCCAGAAACTGACACACGAGGTTCCCTGGAAGGAGAGCTTATGCTGACCACAATAGCTTTAGCAGCATATGTGACAATCATAGAATTGTCTCTCAAGGAAGGAAATTCTTTAAGAATCTGTAAAAACATGATTCAATCATCAGATACAGAGAGGTAAAAATAATCTAATAATCACCAGTCGCATTCATCCATGATAAACTCTCTCTCAGTGCTAGATAAGGATTTTCACCCCCTAAGATTAGGCTTTTTATTTGTGATGCAGACTATAAATAAGTATCATACTGAAAATCATCTTCTTGAGAAGTAAAATACCAGAGATGCAGATTGCAGCTGCTTCCTCATAAGGAGAACCTCAAGAATTAGATGAGGGTGCTCATGCAGAGAAGAACATCTTTGCTGCCATGGCAGTGGCAGGGCAGCAAGAACACGGAGACCTAAGGCCCAAGAGTTAAGCCTGGAGACCTCAACATCTGACAATTTCCCATCTCTCCGCTTCAGGAAGAAGTGAACCTCCATAATATCGACAAACAAAATTAGTACCCAAGGGACAACATGGAATTGTAAAACATACAAGCAAGAAAGAAACAAGAGCGATTACCAGAAGCTGCTTGGACCGCAAGTTGGGTAACAACTGCATGGCACCCATTGCCACTGGTAAAGCATCTTCAGAGTCACGTAGGGAGGAAAGAAATCGTGAGGCTTCCGCTGGACCCCCACCATTCAGAGGATCTGCTGTTAGAAGTTTCACAAGTTGTTGAGCCTGTAGCTCTCTCCGCATATCTACTGATAAACCAGCACTCTCAGCCACTTTTAAAGCAGCAGAAACGGCCCCCTTTTCTGCCAATCTAAGAGCCAAGCCCTCCGGATCTGCTTTACACGCAGCTTCAACCTAACCAGAGTAATCTGAAAGTCTAAGCATCTAAACAACTACAATTATTACTCAAGCAATGATTCACTTTGATTACTCTTAAACAATCTGAGTGAATCAGTTCAGGATAAATGACCTGTTGCCAGCTGCTATAATGATCGTCAGCACTTAATATATGACTGTATTTCTGCAAAGCTTGTCTCATTTGCAAAATCTGAATCAAAACAAACTTGTTACATGAGAAGAACTTGAGGCTGAAAAGAGTGCTGATGAAGAATCATAAAAACAAATTCTTAAGTGAAAATTAAACAAGTTCCACCTATAGGAGAAAATTAAACAAGTTCCACCTATAGGAGAAAATTAAACAAGTTCCACCTAAGTAAATCTAATTGCACCTCATTTCTGACTGGGTCGCTATGTGGCAAATGGCAGCTGCACATAGTGAGAACGTCCAAGGCGGCATCGAGTTCCCATCCATGCATATACCTGATAGAAAATATTCGAACGCGAATGACCAAATAAGGAAAATTGGCGATGACTACGTACAGCTATTTTTGGAATATCGAGAACTCAACATTATCAATCAGCTCATCTACATTAAAAAGTCTTATTGGCCCTAAACATACTTAAGAGCAAGTTTAGCTGCCAGTTGTTTATCCTTCAACCGCAAGCAATACTGCCAACTGTTACTCCAGATGCTGTGGCTACCATAACTTTGTGGTTGACTAGATATTGAATGATTTTCTTCACCACGCTCAATTAATAACTGAAGTAAGCGGTCTGAGGCACCATTACATAGAAAACGATCGGATAGAGCAAGAGCATCCATTAGTTTTCCTTCATCAATTAATCTGTAGAAGAAGATCAGTGAGATTCAAAAGTAACCCGTGATGAAATCATAAGTAGAATATCATACTAAGTGCAATGCAAAATTGGATTATAGAGATGAGGCCACATTTAGCACTGTAAGTTGCACTGTTTCAGCAATTAAGTCCTCAAGCTCTTAATTGGTGCAATTGAATCCTCTAACTTTTATGAGTAGTACATCAAGCCCTTTCACCAACACATTTAATCATGTTAACATGGCAGCTGACATGGTATTATCTAAGATTTCTAATAAAAAAATAAAAATAGCAAAAAGAGAAAAAGAAATAATGCAAGAGGGAAGGCGAAGGGAGAAAGGGAGAGATTGTGATACTGCCGCCAGGCAGGCATCGCCATCTCTACCATTAAGACCAGTAACGCATCCTAGTGCTGCCACCACCAAAGTCAACCTCTATCGTCCACAGACACTACAGTTTGCCTAGAATGCTAGAACATCATGACGTCGCATAAAAAATTGATCAATGCTGAAACTTTTCATGTGATTCACCGTAACTTCATCAATTGGAGCAAATGCCAGCAACATTTAGTTTACATAATCCAGCTTAATCAACTCCTCCAATTGTACGCCATGTAAAGCCAACACCACAGAGTATCCTTTTGAGCTCATCAGGCTTGGCAAACACATTCACCAACATATATTAGTTTGAACCTCTTTCTTGGTGCTATATACTCAAGGCTGGGTCCTCGACTCTCAATTGGAGAAAAAAATGTGGAATTCAGGATCGGAGGTCCTCTCAATCAGAAGATTGTCCATTATCCATCATCACCATCGCACCCATCTTGTCAATGTTTATCTCCATGGAGGCGTTGGCTATGCTGGTAGGTCCAACTAGTGGTGAAGGAGATGGAGTGGTGGCACCGCAACAAGTCTCCAGCATCGTTGGTGACGACGGCTGTAGGTCTCCACTGCACATTGTCTTCTATTTCTTGCTTTTCGTTTTCTTTTTCTTATGTTTTACTAAGTTGATTTTTAAGAATTTAAAATGCATCTCCTTTTCCACATTTACACATAATTAACTGTGCAAATGACGAAAGGATTTGGTTACACAAATCAGACAAATTAAAGGACTCAATTGTACCAATTAAAAGTTTGACTTAATTGCAACAATGCTGCGAGTTAGATAATTAGATATGGACTTATCCCTAAAAATATCATAAATCCATCTAAAATTATCATCAAGCAAACATGTTCATACTTCTTGATATAAAGCTAAAAGGCATGCCACCAATCAATTAATATTCATAATGATACGTACAAATAGAGCAAAATAAAGACCCAATTAAAATGTCAAAGTTCTATCCTACAAGTGACATAACCTCCACAAGGGAGTTATTGAAGCAAAGGATAAAAAAACCCAGATGTCAGCATCTAAGCCTGTTTCTTTTAAAGGCTTACTGTGATGTTTTATAACATCACCCTCACATCATATTTGTAGTCAGGTCACGTGATATGTTTCTCCTTTATGACACTGTTGCAGTCATTCGTTAATAGATGTGCCGCTACAGCTGGCATCCCATATGGCAAAAGATAGGCCAAACACACAATAATAATGTCAGAAATAAAAAAAAATATATATTGCTTTCACAAGATTTGTAAAAGACAGATCATGAGTTGTTTCTGAGAATAGGAAAAAAATAATAAAAATTAAGGGAATAGCAATTTGAATCTTGAAAACTCTAGAACTGACACGAGATATTTAACCAACAAGACTGGATAATGCAGTTAACAAATCAGACTTGTAGACAATTAATCACAAGTTTCACAATTTCATCGTATCCAGAATTAAGGAAACACAGAGAAAGTGAAAGTTGAAAAGACAAGTATGATGTCCTAAATCTTTGAAGACAAAAGGAGAGAAACATATTAGAAGATAAACAATGAGCACAGCAAGGCTGCCTTTCCAGTTCTATTATAAATAACAAACTCATCAATGAGACATGTTTGAAGGTGCAATAGATCGCTCAGCGCAACATACGTAATATGAAGATTGATTCCACGTAGGAAATTTTGAAATGATCCCTGCAGCATTTTATACCACTAGAGCACCATTAAATAAAACTCCAGTTACTAATAATAGAACACCGCAATTTATGTCTGCTACCACATTTAAAATGGGGAAGACACTTCAACTCAACAATTTTATTGAGATATAAAGTGAAATTAACAACCCCAAATGATGTTTTGACCTTTAAAAGAAAAACAATCCTACAAAGCGCAAAATTTGCAGATGACTTGCACATGCCTTGCCCTATATATTTGAGTATCTTGATTGCCTCATCCAATCAGGTCTACTATAAAACCAACCAGCCAAACTTAATTTGAATCGACAATCCAACACTATTGCAGTTTGATTTGCAACAGAAAAGAAGCTAAGTTACGTTATTTGAATATAAAAAAGGGGAAGGATCATAAACACCGTCCAGACTATGAGTCCTTATGAAGGCTCTCTCTCTCCAAATATCAGCGCAACTCAAATTGAAACTTTATTTAAGATATACTTTTTGCCCAAGAACAAGGTCTCCACTCCGTGATGTTAAGCTCTGTTAGTGATTACACACATTGTGTGAGATACGTATGGGTTTATATAATCTTCCTTAAGACTACGTGAAAGAAATGGCCCCGTGCCATCATGAGGTTATACCGATCATATTATCATTGACAAGAACTTGTATATAAAGTTTGATCTATTTAAAATAAAATCTTTTACAAAAACTTATAATTGAATTTGTTACTACTCTGCGCTGTCTCACAATATTTCAGATATTCTGTTTATTCACATGCATTTGATAACTTTTTGTATAGTTACGATAATTAACATGTCACCCTATTAATTGACTAATGAAAATTTATGAAATATGTTAAAAGCATGTATTTATATGCGTAAACAATTTACTCTAAAAGAAAAGTATTCCGTAAGTTCAAAAATCATGTGCGAGAAGGGATGTTTTATTGAAAATCACGTGCTTCCATATATCAGACCTGAAAGTACAAGTATCATACTGATAGAAGTACTGGGCAGCACCACTATTACATATATAATAAGTGAATTCGATGGTAAAGCTAAAAGGACAAGGCAAGGAAACTGAGAAACCACAATTATTGTGTATGTCAGCACAAAAGCATCAATTCATAGTTGGATTAATGTCACATAAACCATGATACATCGGCAGAATACTATCATAGCACAAAGGCTATGAATGCATATAGTGTAGTGTAATTAATCTGACCCAATTTTTTTCTACTGAATCATTTAGGAGTATTCTGACACTACTCAGTAAGATTAAGCTTACTTGATGCAATCACCTCCAGTAAAAAGTCTAGCTAACTAAATCTTCCTTTAAATCATTCAATTCTATAGAAATGAATTTTGACCAATAAAGAAGACGCATAAGTCCATAAAGGACAACTATAAGCAAGCTAGGAATGCACTTAAAAGAAGTGAAACAGGAGAAACTACCTCTCAACAGCTTTCTCGTAAGGTTCTTCATTCTCCCAGTCAAATGAAAGATGCACCGCCATGTCAGAGTCGGTACGATCAGACTTTAGAGAGTCATCACAGGTTTCTTCAGGTCCCCCACTTTGATGATTGACATCTGTCAGACCGATAGGGATCCTACTTCCACGACCACTTTCATCAAGTTCAGACTCTGTGTCACTGTCATGCTCACGGGCTCGTTTTATAGCTGCTCTCTGCTCAAACCTAACTTTACCATCATCAGCTTTTCGCTCAGATGTCACAGCAAACTCTGAAACTCGATGAAGGTTGGTTTGCATCTGAATCCAACGGTTTAAGGTTGGAAATCTATACATCATCAAAATATAGTTAACAATGGAAATCAGAAAACAAATAAGATACCAATGACTGCATTACCTTTCAGATTGATCAAGAGCAAATTCATAGAACAAACGATCAGCGTCAGATGACTGCAGTAAACCATTGTTGAAGGAACTGGAAATAGATGAGTCGCTGCCATTGTATGAGATACTGCTCCCAAATACACATGCTAGTACAGCCCTTACGGGAGAAACTTTTGCCAGATGTTTTATGATATCCAACTGAAGAGAGAATAGTGGCAAGCCAGGTGCTCCGGGAGAACAATTAAAGGAGTTGCCCTTAGCTTCTCTAGAAGAGGGAGTGAGAATTTTCTCCAAGTGACTCCTAGAGAACATAGTAATAACAGGAATACATGCCCATCCACGGCCAGAACGTGGTGGATAAACTGGAGGCACGCAGGCAGAAATTACTTCATGGACAAAATCAGCACGCATTATCTCCGCCACTTTTGCCGCTGCATCGGTGTTTCCACGGTCAAACACCAGACGAGTCAAAAGCTGCAGGGAAACAGATGAGTACTTTGTGATTGTGAAGTTTAACTTATCAATGAAGTCCACATCTTGCCCAACTTTTATGGAATTACCATGAAGGAAAGCCATAATCCAATAGTCACTATTAATCATCAGACAAAGAAATTGAAAATAAAGAAGATGACTCATGAATAATCTTCCAACAAATGAGTAAATTTGACTTTCCACAATAGCTGAAACACATGAGTCTCCATCGAGTACTATATTAAGATCGTTTTCATGATGTGGAAACCTACCACCTAGAATAGTCACCATCACTTTACTTAAGCAAGTTCAGTAGTAACTCTTCTCTGAGATGATCACCTCACATCTGATACTTGAAATTAGAAAGGCTAAAACAAACTCCTAGCCAGAATAAAATAGACAGGTGGCTGCTTTCACATATTAAGACTACTAAAACATAATTTACCCAAGATGAGACAAAGACAAAAAAGAAGACAGAAATGTTTTATTTTTTGATGGAAGGCTTAAACTCTAGAGTTTCTAGAGATATATATATGCATACAACCCAGCTTCAGCTTGCACATTCAGTGCCAGGGAAGTAAATTTATGCACAAATTTAAAGCAAGAGAAGCAGGTTTCAGATGATAAAATATGTACATATATCTCCAACGTTCAATAAATGTGGTCTTAACAAACTTTGGGGATTCCCACCTGTGCAGTGTGCCACAACGAAGACTTTCTCAGGATTCCAAAACGATATTCCATGCAATACAAAATCTTTTCACAGGAGAACCGCACCATATTTTTAGTTTGAATTTTCAGGAACTTCAAGAAACCACAGACAATATATGCATTATGAACCAGAAGCTATCACATGTAATCGGAATGAATGCCAACTGTAAAAAGCAATTAGATACTGTATTATCCTGAATGAGAACACAGAGACGAACAAAATCATAGATTCCCATACTCTGAAAAAAAAAAAAAAAAAAAAAAAAAAAAAAAACTAAGACGTACATCTTTAGGCCATTCATAGACGATAGAGAAAAAGTTGAAATCATGAGTTGTGTCCGTCCCATCAACTATGTCACCAATTGCAGCAATGTGTAGTATGAACTGCGAAAGATATGTTGTTGGCTTGGAAGTTAAAGGGCCATATATTCTCTTTCCAGTGTCTTTCAAATCATAATTGTTAGCCTGCAAATTCTTTTCTGTGGTCATTGAATTCAGCGACGTCACTTTGACAGTTTTTAACCCAAGGCCAAGAACTCCATCCTTATTTAGGTGTGAAAGACTTTTACGATCCGCAGATACAGCTCCCTCTCTGCTGGAATTGGCCTCCTTTTCTTCGTCAGCAATGGCTCTTGCCAGGTTATATAGCTTGCCTAAACGTAGAAAAAAGAATAAGTCATAGTTCACGAAAAAGATGAGGGCAATCTCCCAGCACATAAAGAAAATGTACCACTTAGAAACTGTCGCTTGCCCCTGTAAGCATCTTCAATCATCTGATGTAACAAACCAAGAGCTTTCTCCCTCTGCCCTTGTCGGTGAGAATCCTTAGATGATGAGATGACGATCTGCCCGGACAGAATTGCCTGAATAGCAGGAGGATTATCCTGGTGTGAAACAAAAATTATGCAACCAAAAGGTCAATCAGAATTGTACACGTAGAAATCATGCTATAGCTATTACTTAATTCCAAAAATGAGGATATTAATTAAAGATATAAAACAGGGATGCACAATGCAAAATGTGAAAAAGATGGCCACCAACTTTGCAAGAGCTAAACGAAACTAGGATCTGTTTAGTTGCGTACTAAAATCCTTTTCTCATAGTTGGCTTAAGAAAACATCATCAAGCATGTTTGTTCCAAAGCTCCCCGCAGTAATAACAATGGAAGAAGCAGGCAGATCCCATATAGATTCAAGACTTCAATCAACAGAATCACACAGTGACAAGAGTTAAATAAGCAATGTCCAAACAGAACAAGCCCTGACAATTGTAGAAGGCCTTGGTCTGGAAAAATAAGGGATACCGGAAGATGGAAATTCGTGAAATTCAGATAGAACTAGTATCTCTCGAGCACACAGGAAAAGCATCTACAAAAGCAATGAACTTCCCCCAATTTATGACTGCTGGACAACTATATTTTGTTGCTAGCTTATACTCTACAGCAATAGAAAAGCAGCAGGAGAGATCAGATGCATACCACATTCATAGCAATCGTCTATAATTTCTACTATTAACAAGTCTACAAGCAACTGCCACAACAATGAAGATCCACAGAATGAAAACCTAAGCATCAGCAACCACATCCACCCCTTTTGAAGAAAAGGATATTTCCATCTTCAGCAGCTACTTGATTCATAACCCCATCCAAATGTTCAATAGTTACCATACTAGAGGAGCATTATCCCATGTACCGAGGCGGTTGCCAGGCTCAAGATCAATTTGAGCAGATGATTTCACTAGGGGAAGGACTGAATGATACTTCATCATCCTAAGTTTTGTGGCGTAAGTTTTATTCCCAAACACTAACTTAGGACTCCCTTTAGGTGCTAGCTTCATGAATTAGCGAAGTTGGGAGCCAATTGTCAAGGAACCTGGGAACAAGTTGACAGCTTGCAATAGACCTCCCCTTTCAAAAGGAGAAGACAAACCTATTATAAACAGCAACCCCTGAATTCCAATTTATTTCACATCTCTCAGATTCCTTACTCTCGGTCAGGAGTCATCTCATTCAGAGTCATTTTTGTAGGGTGATACAGATGTGACATGTAATTTCATTTGATGGATTAAAAAGCAATCAAGCAATATTTTGTTCTGTCCATGTGCAGGGGTTTTCTTTTCTTTCCTTTTTTTTTTTTTTTTTTTTTTTTTTTTTAGGGGTGTTGGGTGGGGGGCCCTGGGGGCCCTGGGGGTGGGGATTGGGGATTTTACTGAGGAGTGAAGCCTTTGTTACTTAATAAGTCTCCTTTTGGCAAATGGCCACAGGGATACACATAAAAAATTATCAATCTTTTTGTCCTTGAAAGGTGCAAATTTTGTCCTTGAGAAAAACAAGATGGGTTCAAAAGGCAGGGTATAAACACATGGCACCATCGTCCTGAGGAGGATTGGTGTGAGTTTCTTTTAATCAAATTTGAGAGTAAGCAATGGGATTTACATCTATGTTAAGCTGAACAATTGGTCTGGAAAAGGAGCATTAAAATAACACTTTCCAAATCTTTTTGCAGGGGACTGATTCCTTGAGATGTTGTATCAATAATGGAAGAATCACTTGAGGGATTGATATCTTGGGACATGCTCAAGATTGGGAGTGCGAAGCTTTGCTAATGTTTAACCTTTATTATATGATTTTGAAGATTGTTCCCACCTCCAAGGGTGTCTTGTTTTGGAATTGGAAGAAAGAACTTTTATGTGGAAGTCAACCTAGAGGCTGTCAACAAGAAAGTCCATACTGGTAACAGTATTTTCTTGAAAAGATATTTGAAAAGTCAAGAATACCAACAAGAGTACTTTTCTATGTCACCAGTCCATACTGCTACAGAGTCTCGTTTTCTTGTGTTAGAATTAATCTTGCAATGGATTCTCGCCTTAGTTAATCAGTATAAAAGAGGCAAGGTGCTAGTCAATTGATTCTTCCTATTCTATCCAAAAAAGCCAGAATTGATGAGGCATCTTCTCCTTCATGGTCCTTCAAGGAGAATGATTTATCCAGTTAATCATGCATGAACCAGGCAGAGTTATAGCGGAATCTATTGAGGAAAAATTATGGGCTGCATTCAATTGACAAGCAGCAAGAAAGATTTCCACAATTTCTCTCTGCTGTTTTCATTGATTTGGAAAGAGAGGAACAAGAGAGCCTTTGAAGAAGAGGAGTATTCTGTTTCTGTAATAATTGAAAATTGGCCCAAAATCTCACAAGTGTAGGGAAATTACTTGCCAATGTAAATGCATTGATTGACATTGCCTATGCCTTTCTCTTTAGCAGAAGCTTTTTTTGGTTCTTTAAACTCTCTTTTTATGTGGTTTTGCACCCCTTGCTGTCCACTTTTTCTTTACCTTCCAAAAATATGTCGAGTGTAACCCCGTCCAAGCCCAGAGATTTGCCATAGATACCATCCTGTTTGCAATTGATACCCACAAGTTTGTACCCCAGTTCCAGTTTTCTTATCATAAGGATTACACAATGATTCGATTCCTTTTCTTGGGAGTACATCTATGGCAACAACTTCACCCCCAGAGATCCAGTCTCCCCACAATGCTTACAATGAGGAAATATGAGTTACAAGAATGCCTTTTCCCAGAAAACCTTTTTAATGGAACTTCTTATCACGTAGCCAATAATTAGCATCATTTAACTTCTCTAATAGTAAACAGTACAGTTCAGTCTTTCAAAGCAAAATTACTTTTTCACACAAAGGTATTTTGAGGGATCATGTAGGGAATTGGGCCTCCACAGATTTAGAACTATATCGTGCAAACCTTCACCTAAAATTTTAACATAAGAAATTAACCGGCAATATATATATGTACAAACATATATGTATATATTAGGGCCATGTTAACAAGGGCCCCTAGGACACTCGTTGAGTATACTTTATTTGGGATAATCCGATTTTCAAGGCAATGATGTGCATAACACGAGGGCAATGAATGGGTTGCTTAAGAAGTGCCCTTGAGGCTCTTGTTAACATATCCTTTATATAATCTAACAACTAAAGAAGGCAAAAACTATAACTACATGGTACTCTCGCATTTTACATGGTTTGGTCACTTCTGAAGATAAGCTAAGGGCAGTAACCAACATTGCTTCTAACATTTTGTCTACTTGCGACTTGACAAATTCAAATCTGACCTGTTCCAAGAATTCATGAAGACGCTTGAGCACATGCCTTGACACAGATATTACTCCCGCTTCACAAATCTGGTCCCAGTAGGTCGGGCCCCCTTTTGGAGACTTTCCTGGATATATCTCAGACAGCATAACTTGAGCCTGAAACAAGGTAGAAAAACCTGGTTGGAGCCTGCATATGCTGCGGTCACTTGATAATAGACCTGGCAAACACTATTACGGCACTGCGTGCAAGAAATCTGATACTGGCCAGTGAGCAAATTCACAGCCCTGTTACATTCCCTTGAAACAACAGTGAGAAAAGTAGGCATTTGACATGATCTAACACAAGTAGGACCAAGAACAATTGAATTTGTAAAAGCATAAACCTCCACCTGCATCCTCTAGATTAGATAAATGTCACTCAACAAATCTTCAAATAATGACATCAAGAGTCCAAGCAAAAAGTACAGCCTTTATTTATAAATCATACTAGCTCTTCCTCGAACATTAAAAATCTCAAAGGGGCGTGAACATAATCAATCAGTATAAACAGACACATTTTTGGTCAATATATCAAATTTGAGCCTCAAAATTTACCTTCTCCAAAAGCTCTAGGCACAAATTTGCAGATTTTGCAGATGTTGCAGCCATGTCGATGCATAAAAGAATCTGTTAGCATATGAGGAACGTCAGGCACAATGCCGTAGCACATTCTTTGTACATTGTTACCATTATTAGGATTTTCTGAATGACATGACCAGAGTACGATCAATTGAAATAAAATCAGTCCTTCTCATACTTACTATAGCCAGAGGACCTAACTGGGAACGTAATGACGTAAAATCAAGATCTTGAACAGAGGATGTTCCATCAGCAGCACGAGAAACAGCATCTTCTACCTAAGAAGAACAAATTTCAATCAGAAATGGACAACACCAAAACAATCTAGGGGAAAAAAATCATTATTTGGAATAGGAACTCAAGGTAATTGTACCACACAAGTAGAGGCAACAAAAGTATAGTACTCAGGCATGCCAAACCACAAACCTGCTTTAGTGCCAATATAAACAAAGAAAGCAGGGTAAAATGGACTGATATTATACTCCAACATGTTGTTTTTCAGCACATTCAACTTCATAGAAAAATTCACAAGATTAAATGACACCACTGAAAGGAAATGGACGAGGCAAGCAAGTTGCTTGAGAAAGTCAAAGCAGAAATGACTCATACAGAAGGTCTATATAGCGGAAATATGACAGAAGCCAAAGTTCTCCACAAAAGCCTTATAAAAACAAGCGCTGCTGATCACTAGACATTCCTACCAGATGGCGGCATTGCACTTCAATCATATAATCGTATCTTACAAATGGAAAATAGAACTCCAAAGGTAAGCTTGTCACCCTACTGGTTCAAGTATGCCCAAATAGATGGCCAGTACAGTGAAAATCAGCAAATGCCAAAAGCAAACTTTTCCTGCAGACAAATTTGTTTTCTGAGCTTCCTTACCCTAAGGACTTTCATTATATTCCCAAATACAAGGAAAGAATTTCGTAGAAGTCTCCTACAGTAATCTACCTTCGCCAGAACTGCAGAACACTCTCTCTATGGAACTATTTATATACTTGGCTTGGTTGGTAACCCTTAGCTGAACAGGATAGTCTCTGTGGACAATCAATCTTTGAAATGCCAGTCTTTCATAAGCAACTTCCAATTCACTGACCCATCATCACCAATCACCAACATTGCTGTTAAACAAGGTTTAATAAATAAATCACCACCTTAAAAGTAAAAATTAAAGTGTCTCCTCTAACTCTGTGTAAATGTAGACACTCCAAGTTATTCAATTTTTTCTTATACAACTAAGTTTGCATCCACCATACAATTCTTCTATATCTACGTGGTTCATTCCATATCAAGTCTTCCATTAAGTCTTTACTCCACATTCTTTCACATGATTCCCTATCTCTTTCAATTTGCACCCCCATCATATACTAGCATCTTCTCAATGGCACACCCAGAAGCCTACGTGCCCAAACTAAAACATATACAAGCTTCTCCCATCTGATATCAATTTCAATGACCCCTATCCTTTCTTGAATGCATACATTAATAATCCTATTATTTCTCAAGGGTTCACCCACTCAACTAAGCATCCTCATCTCGGACACACTCATTTTGTGAAAGTGTTGGTGTTTGACTGCCTAATAGTTCCTACCATTAAGCATTTCAGGGTTTATTGCCAAATCCCTAGAAGTTTCCGCACAGGTAGTTCCACAGTCTATAAATTAGGTCAGCATTCTTCCATTACATCCAGTCTATTTACATCAATGGGTAAGATAATCCATCTATTTCTCCGTCCATTTCACATCAAGTCAGCTATTGAAAACCTTCACTCTTTGGGCCTTCACTTTCTGCACTTTCCATCATCCTGTCATTCCATCCAGCCTGAACCTTAACTGACACCCCATGTACACCACATCTCACCAATTTAAATGGAAACTTTTAGTCCTAACACTCCCTCCATATTTCAAGCTCCCCGTGTACTTCAACCCGAGTTCAATCTCGCAGCACTTCATCATCAGCAAGCACCCATAAAGGAACATCATCTGGGATATTCTTAACGAGCTCATCCATTACTAAAGTAAAACATTAAGGATTTACAGTTTGACCATTTTGTGACCCTATGGAAGATGAAAATGATGGTTCCATAAAACATATCCTTCAGAGCTTGTGCTTAAGCAATTCATGCTCCTTTCTTCTATTGAACTCCAAAGTTGTCTTGGAACCTTGTCATATGCTTTACCCAATCCATCCAGACCACCCTCTTGTCTGTCCTTATGCCTTTCTACCAATCTCTATAATGAGTGGATAGAAACCCCACAGCAATTCTATGTGATGGATTTGACCAAAAAAAGAACATAATAACATGCAATGCCTCATGCAAGAAAGTTACTCTGTCCCTATATGTGTCTAATTTATAAACAACCCCTAAAAAAAAATTAGTATCAGCAGTTGATAAAGCGACCAATGTGGACCGTACAGATGCTCTTTTGAATGCAGTATCCACCCATTCTGACAATTCCAATGTAGCTTTATCTTCAGCTGACAATGAAAATCGATGAACTGCTTCTCCTCCTAGGTCATACTTAGCCCGCTGCATGCAACTGCATAAAAGCAAATCGAAATAATCAAAACCCAAAAGAATGATAGTTTCTTAAAGAAATTACAACCAGGAAATCTCTAATAGAAACCAGAAATGTTGAGACATTTAACTGTGTTTAGTATAATAAGGTGGATTACCTTTCTCACCAATAAGACAACCAAACAAACATAGGGCAGTGTTGTTACTCTGACTCAGTTTAAGAAAGTTCTTAAAGATAACCAAGGGAAATTAACACCAGAAGATAGATCTAAATCTAAACAACACCCCCCTGCCCAAAAAAAAAAAAAAAGAAGAAAAAACAAAGAGGGAGAGAGGGAGAGAAACGAAACAAATACCGATGGTGGAAAACAAAGACAATACTTTTGTAGAACTTTATGTTATCAGGCAGCAATCTAGATTCCTTGCATAAAGTAAAAGGCACATATTTCAAGTTTTCCCCTATCGCCCAGCTTCACAATCAAGCTTCTACAGCATCTAGATAGTACATCTGCAATCACATGCACCTTCATATTTGAGAAGTGAGTTAAGTCCCATGTCAAACGCGAGAAAATTTTAAGATGCTCCCTAAGCACAGCATTCTCATCAGCCCAAGCTAATTTCCACATTTCAATTTCTAAAGAAAACGAAGTTCACACCAAATGCCAGGCCAAGATTGGCTGGGGTGGATGTAGACGTTATCTAAGGGCCCCTAAAGATGTCTCATCAAATTTAAGCAATACTATGGCCTTCTTACCAGACTTCATCCCATTTTCAGACAAGGACATGTAGTGTTATGTGTTATGTACGTGCATGTTCACAAATCTCTCTTCCTGGTACCAAACACTAGAAGCAAATGGCCAACACAACACCTCTTCTATGTCACAGTTAAGGCAAAATAAATGGCTTGTTCAATGAATTTTAGATTGATTCAGTCTTCTTGGAACTCACTCAAATAGCTCAATATTGATACAAAAATATAGGGAAGATTCCTGTTGACAGTAACCTTCATAATCACTATATGTTAGCAACCATTCGCTTGAACATAAATGAGAGCCAATCTGCTTAAATGCTTCTAAATAAAGTTAAACACAGACTCACAGGTTGAGTAGCTTGGATGGGGCTGCACGTAACACGGTCAGTGCCTCCTTCCAACTCCACTGGCGTTCATAGAGTGGTAGAAGCTGCTGCAAAATAGACAATCGCCATTCCCAATCTTCAATGAAATGCTTAGACATAGTGATCCTCCACTCCAAGGCCTGTTTTCCTTCGGTACTTAACCCGTCACTCATAAGATGTTCTTGATCAGATAAAGATGATCGTAGATTTCGACGTAATATATCAAGCAGAAATCCAGTGAATGATATTACAGTCTCATTTGCCCCTTCAACAGCAGTAAAGTCAGTATGCTCCCCAGCACATGAATCAGGCGATCCATGATAGCCTTTTGGTGATGCACAATGTGTCAAATTGAGAGAGAGATTATCCATGTGTAAAAGAGAGATAATCAAATTTATCATAAGTATCTGCATTAAAAAAATTTAATATTGTGTAAGGGTTATAAACAAATTAAATGACCAATGTCAATAATAAGAAGCTATACAAATCCGTGGAGAAGCATTGAAAAAACTCATGGAGACATTAAAAATCACCACCATCCCATTTACAAGCTTGATACTACCACAATTATCACCCAACGCCTTATTAAATAATAAAAGCACATCTTCAGCCAGGACTGTGCAACAGGTGAGAAACAGAGTCATAAAAGTCAAATACACTGAACTTTCTTTGAGCCAGAAAACTACATAGAGCAATCAAAAAACTGAGTATGAAGTGCAACTTAGTCCTAATTCTTTTCAATTGGATAGTTAACTCCAGAAAATTTCCTAAAGATGCAATGTGGAATTCCAAGAGGTTTGGCAGGAACTAGTGTTTGAAAAATCATATTTCTCTCCAAAATGGTCCTATTTGGCTGTCAGGAGATAACTAAAACTTAATTGAGATGATTACCACGTTTCATTTCTTCATCATTAGGGAAAGTGTGTAACAATCATGAAAGGGGGAAATTCAAATGAGGCATAGGGATTTTTGCAATTCAATTTATAATATATTGTTCAAACTAAATTGGTTAGTAATTAGAATCAGCAATGTTTAAGTGAAATAGATATGGATAATTAGCATTTCCCACATCCTGTTAGCCAGTAGGATATTTTCAGTTGAAAAATCGTCGGACTTCCGGAGACAAATCTGGCTGAACCAGTTGAAATCCCTAAATTGCACCATTCTGAAAAGTTTTAGTACTTCATTGATTAATTAAAAGATTTAAAAACAAATCGCACTATGAATAGTGCACTAATTAGTTCCCCCTAAAGAGATAGCATGCAGAGCCAACTGTGATCTAATTTCTGACAAGCTTTGTCTCCACAATCTGCTTCTTTTGACACAAGTAAATTCCCTAGAAAATTAGTTCCCAAGCACCAGCAAAGGATCTTTCCATGTAACCATTTTTCTCTAGTTTTCAATCTATTCTTCCTACCTGAGGAAGGTGGAACACCAGCTTATATGAGGACCAAGAATCAAAAAGAATCATCAGAGAAGATATACGTAATCAGCACATTGTGCAATTGATATTTGAAGGGGGGGGTGTGCGTGTGAGAGAGAGAGAGAGAGATACATATCTCAGTCACTAAAGAAACCATTTGTGCTGAATCCTTCTAACAACAACAAATCATATCTGACATCCCCCAAACCCACCTAAACAAGGAAATCCATCCTCAAGAGCACACTCCACATACTTTTATAATGACATATGGCCCCACAGGAGTTTACTTGACGTCAAATAGAAACTTAGATGTTAGAAATGGTGAACAAAAAACAGAGATTCAAAATATATGGTTGAAAGCAATGACAAGGCACAAATAACTAAAAGAAGGTTTTAAATTCACACATACCAGAAGATGGTCAGGATAAAATGAGGAGAAAAGATATTGAAAGAGGGAAAAGAAAAAGTGGATCAGATGACCTTGCGTGGAACATATTTGATCGCCTCCCAGTGATTACGCAAGTCTTTTAGATGATGAAGTGCTACTTGTCCATGATCTTCTCCTTCATTATGCACAGTCTTTTCCATCGCTCCAAGAGCAAGAACAGTGGATTCCAAAGCATATCTCATGTGCATAAGCTCAATATCTTGCATCCTACAAACAGTTAATATGCATCTCAGGATGAAACCGTGAACTCACAAGCCAATGACTATTCATAAAGAAACTTTTGCAGATGGCAGTTGATATAGCAACAAGAACAAACAAATTTCCCTCAAAGTTTGCTTTAATCAATAAGTTTTGCATGGTATTAGGTAAAAGAAAAAACTGCAAATAGCAAGTCAAGTTGAATAGAATACTCTAAACCACATTGAAAACAGAAAAACCACACAATTCAGAGGGAGTACACTTTGCTGTCAAATAGAGGCAAAAATTATAAAAAGACACCAATGATCCAATGGACCACACCAGAATTCATCTAACTGAAGAAATCAATACAGAGCCAACTTTACAGACATGTTACATGCTAACATAACAAACCCACTGATGACACAAAAGGTCTTAAACGACCCCAAAAAATCTCACAAGAAGCAAGAATTGGCAGAAATGTATATAATGAGCTGCAATTAGACCATTCTTCAACACAAGAACCTAAAAGAGAGATTCTTTTAGCATGCAGAAATGGAACATCATTAGTGAGAACCAAGACAGATTTAAGTTCAATAGTTGTTCGAAGTGTTTAAGGAACCATACTAGTAAAATAAGTATTAACTGAAACTTATATAGGCGAAAAGAAGTGGAACCCACTTCAGCATTCAGCAGCAATGTTAACAATGTGCTTGCATGCTAACCAACAAAAGATTCATTTACACGAGTGCTAATCAGTCAATTGATGCTAAGGTTTTATGTTCACGAATAGTCTTTCCATCAGTCTCTCCATCGCTGAAGCTGAAAGTCTAAGAACAACGATGAGGATTTAAAATTAAATTATTGTAAAATCTTGATTTAAAGAAGTGTAGGCATATACCTCTTCCAGGCAGCAGTAGTAGAAGCAATGGGTTGCATACTTATCAATTCAATAGCATCTTGAAATTTGATACCAGGAACCACATCGAACAGGACCTGTCCGGAAAATATTGTGCCCAAATTAGCAAAAACAGCATTTAAGACAAACATATAAGCGCACAATAGCACATACACTATCATATGAATCCTAAATTCTAGAAAGCCCTGCAAAAAAAAACAAGAGCAGACTGATGACCATCATATCAACCCATTCAGAATGCATTTGTTTACTTGGGCATGTCCATAAGATCATCAACTTCTTTTTTCATATGCTAAAAATCAGAGTTGCAGAATCTAGTAAATAATGAAAGGAAAAATAATTGGTACACTACAATCACTCCATAGACCACTCCATCAAATATTGAAACTGCAATACGGTTAAAAGATCTGATGCCTAGGCTCCAAGAGATGGTCTTACCCGCAGAGGACTTTGAGCAGAAAGCCTCTCCAATACAAAGTTCTCAACAAAGGGGTCCAAATCAGCATTTTCAGACATAGATGTAGTATCTTCTTTTCCGGACAACAGTAATGAGGACTTTGAGTTCCATGTACGACCAGAATTCACACAAGCAACAAAGGAAGCAAGATCAAGCTGATAACATAATGAATCACAAAGATTTTCCACGCAAGATACCTGCCAAAATGCAAAGACATACAAATACATATTTGACATAAGGACGCAGATATACATGTTTGAGAAAATAAATAAATAAAAAAGATAAACGATAAATAAGAGTACCTCATCCGATTGACTCCCATAAAGAGTTGATTCTTCCAGACGGATCACTCGTGATTTACTTGTCCACAGCAACTGCATCAATTTTCTACGGGCTGACGTATTACCAGGCAAGAGATCCCAACCAATCGCAGCTACTAGTGGTTGAAGCCGGGGAAACAGTAAAAGAACCTGTGACATATGTAAATAAGACTAAGCGAACATGATTTAACACCACATATGCATCAGAGCTGCAGGCTACAAGTATAACCAACTCACAAGTAAATATGACAGAGATTAGCTATTCAATTCAGTACTCACGTATTCAGCTAAAGATAAGACTGGACACATACATTGCTAGCTTCTTCGAGCTGTTGTCTCTTCACCAAAGATATAGTCGTATCCATGACACACTCAAGGACATGTAACCTACAAACTCGCCCATAGTGGTACATATCTCGCATGCAAGCACTAACAGTCGTTCTCAATTGTGAGGACTTAGCATTTGTGTCCATGTCTGGTGCAGATTCCTCCATATATTTTTCCAAACAATCAAGGGGTAGCGGGATTTGCTTGTCAAGTGCTCTGTACTTCTCAATGTCTTCAGAAAGCAACTCATCCTGAATAACCTGCATCAACAAACAACCAATTAACTTTCTTTCACTAGAAAGACATCTTACGATCTAACTGGCATAATAAAGCAAGACAATGCTAGGATGAATGTCCAAAATATCAAATTGGCTCATTCAATCAAATCATCATGGCCTGAATCAAATTCTGCCATCAGGCCAGTTCAAACTAGATCTGATTAAGTAGACACAATTCACCAGCTTCATCTGACAGTCAAACACGGCAATCAAGTAATTAGCCCACAGAACTGAGATTCACTGTCCCAGAAACACCCACTTACGACCCATCCTAAGCATAACCCTGAACAGAGAAAGTTGCATACGCCCAAGATCCTATTGCCAACAATTTACCAGGGGACAATTTATAGAGTTTCAAGCCCGATGCTTCTAATTTCATCCAACCATCAGCTTATAAATAAATCAAATTCAAGCTTCTCAATCAACAAATCCAGTTAAGATAAACCCCGTGGATTTCAACTCCAAATGTCCCATCGCCCAAGGCAACCAAATTCATCACCAAGAAAAAAGAATAGCACCTGAATCATTTGTACAAGATGTGGACAGTCTGCTGCAAGGGCTTTTGCATATAAGGAAAGCAACTTTTCCCGCATAGCAAGCCAAGAGTCAAAAGATCCTCCCTTTCTTGACAAAAGCATCTTGAGGAGATCTTGTAATACCACACTATCAAGACATTAGAAGTTTGAGTGCATTAAGAAGAATTGAAAGAAGATTAGTCATTGAAAAGGTAAAAGAAGAAAAGAAACATGCAGAAGTTCGGGAATTGTACAGCTAGTAAAACTAAAGCTCCTTTTCCTCAGTTAAGGGCAATTAGCAAAAATATTTCCAAAATATGACTTTCGACTAAAAGACAACAGAAAATTTGAGCGTGCGTTAAGATGTAGAGAAGTCTTCCCAGTGTCAATTTTACCCAAAACTGTCTGAAATCTGTTTTCAGTTATCAATTTCCCTTTTCTTGAAATGATTTTTAAGTATACTAATTTCAATTTATCATGTTTCAGAATCCCTCAAACTTCCAGTTCCAGTTTTTGTTGGAAATGAAGAAATCCAGAATAATTCTTCACAACATTGATATTTTCCATTTCAGATGGCAAAGAAAACCAGAGCATTTTATTTTTTCCAAATCTCCAAAGCTTTTTCTAATTTTCAAATATCTGGAAATGAGGAAGCCTGGTTGTTCTCCAAAAATCAAATGCTATTTTTTATTATCAAAAAATCTGGAAAGAAGGGATTCCACTAAACATGTTCTGTTAAATAAACTGAAACTTTTTCCAAGTGTTACCAGTCATAATCTGACAGTGTTAGAGTCAAAAAATGCTTATAAGCCCCCAATTCAAACTCCGCAAAACAGGGTCACATTAAATAGAAATAACGGCTTTATAAGTAAAACTGAATATATGCCCCAGATGATACCAATCCAAATACCTGATCACAAAGTGTTCAACTCTCGGCAATAAATAACAAATTATAAAAGTTACAGCAAAAGAAGTCTAACTAAATACTGTGCTTAAATCACCATACGCCAGCAAAATATTCTACTCCCTACTAAATCTACACATCAACCAAGCCTACTCCACTCTATCACCCACCAGCATATGTACATGCCCCAAACCCCCCAAACAACCTTTGACCGAAGTTAAAAAATCAAACACCAAATGCAGAATGGAATTCGTGTAGCCAACCCCACTCAGTGGGATGAGGCTTGTCATCAGTGTCATTGCTGCTGCTGCTACTACAAAGAAAGGAACTTTCCCCAAGTTTTACATCCTACCTAGAAAATGGTGCCGAAATATGAAGTGTCAAGTGCGAAAATTTCAAAACCAAATAAGGAGAAATATATGCCTAATTTGGTTTACTACAAACAATTCTTTGTCCAATTCTTTGGATACGGAAAGCATTTTCCACAGGAGCTCTTTCTCCAGCTCTTATTCAGTTTCACTTTGTCTATAAGAAACAAAAATTGTATTAATGATTTGACAATCTATACAGGACAGAGTTGTAAAAGATACTCCTTTTACTTAATGCCGTTACCGAGCAAAATTGAAAATAGGAATCTATCACAAGGGGTATTAAGGAGGAACCAATACTAAGCAAAGCCAACAACCAAAGGGGTACAAAATAATTTTCAGATGTTAAAAAAAAATATATATATATATATATACGACGAGAAAAACTAGCAGCAAGGACTAGGATCTAGGAATAGTGATCAGCTTCACTGCACATCTAATCTATTTAAGGACAAGAATGATGAAGATGTTGCCACTCAATATGAGGAATAAGGAATAGCAAAAATTGCACATCAGAATCTTGTGTGACATTCGAGGTCACCCCTGCACAAGACAAAGCTCAATAACAACAAGAAAAAATTGTTCAAGTTTTCAATGACTCAATCGTGGAGGTTTACTTTGAACCTTTTTATAGATAACCACAATAGAGATGAGGGTGTTCAATAAGCACATTTAGTAGCAATGATATTGATATCAATAATATAACAATACAGAGTTGAAATTGGGTGTTTCTAGGAGAAAGTTGGTCCTACCATTATCTAGGTGCTATGATGTAAGTAGTGTATTAAAAAGCTTTAGGATCAGATGGTACTCTTCAATGAAGGGGCACCTTAAATGAGATATGGTGAAATGCAAGAGACTAAACTACTACCTTCACAAAAAGGGCCTAATCTAAATATCTCAGTCTCTTCAACAATGGGATGCTATATAGAACCTGGCATATATTAGGATCTTTACAGCAAACTCCAATTAGAAGGCCTGTTGTTCACAGAGATTTTCATTTAGAACGTGAAAAGATATGAATGGTGATATTTTCATCAACTAGCATCCAGGGAGCATCCAGAACTGTTCCTGTCCCAACAGACATGGTCAGACATGCTTCATCTACATACTCGACATGATTTTTCGTCCCTATAAGAGGAAGAAACAAAGGAGAGTATTTCTAACTCCTGGCCCAACAAACCATTAAAGCAGAACCAGACAAGATATGGCTATTTGGACATTATCAAGCTAATACACCAACTAACAGCAATTTCACCCAATCTGGAGATGAATTTCACATCACCTGGACATTAGTTAAGACAAGGGGTAGAGCAGATAATTACAGCTAGCTAATGAAACTTTAATAAACGCATATATCTCCAACTGTCAACATAGAATTTGTACGGTACCAATTAAATAGTGTCCGCCTCTAAGGTAACTCCTAAATTTCCTGGAAGAAAAAGAGTACGTACCGGAACTCCATTTCATCCACTCCATGGTCAAGGTGAAGAAAACGAACATGGTCAGTCGCACCTTCCTCATTCCCATCACTGACACACTCCTTCATTGCATTTAAATGAGCTAACTGAATGCTCTTCTGCATCAAACCCATAATCTTAACATCTTCCTCCTCCAACAACAAACCCGCCTGAGTCTTCCCGTGCCTATGCACCATCAATGCTAACCCAGATTCATCAACCACCCAACCCTGCAGTTGCCTCTGTATGTTCAAACACAACGCATCAAAAATTTGCGCATATTCTGGAACTATGGCCCCCAAACACGATAACTCCTCTTCATCAATTGAGGAGGTGCCAGCACTCACGCTGCCTTCTGCGCCACCATTATCAACACCCTCGCTTTCCATAACATCCGCCTTCAACCTCCTTACACCTAACTCCAACAACACACCCAAAACCCTACCACAATCATTCAATCTCCTATCTACGTCCCCGAGATCCTCATCTCTGCTCTCGCTTCGCGTGCTATCATCACCACCCTCACTCCCCCCACCACCTCGGCCGTCCGCGTCCATCCGAATCTTCACCGCGACCCCGTCGCTGAGGCTCTGCACGTACAACAGGAACTCGACGCGCAGCCGCAGGGCCTCGGGGTCGAAGCTCCACGCGGTCAGCGGCCTCTCGAGGCGCAGGAGCTCGAGCGCGCACATGTAGGCGAGGAGCGAAGGGTTCGGGCACGACGGCGACCACAGCACGTGCTCCACCCGCCCGGCGCGGCTCACGATCGTCTGCAGGACGTCGAGCGCGAGGTCCGGGTCCTTCGCCCGCAGCGTCAGGAGGATCGCCCGGAGCGGCTCGAACTGGGCGAGGTGGAGGTGGTTCGCGGCCACGCGCAGGAGGAGCCCCGTCTCCTTGTCCACCTTCTCCATCGGGAAGAACCGGGGGCGGCAGGCGGGGGGAGGTGAATCCGGCGCGATATGCTCAATCGACGGTCCGGCGATCCGCGGCGGCGAGGAAGGCCGGAGGCGGAGCGAGCATGGCGATCGACGGCGAGAGAAGAGAAGCGTTCGATTCGCGGGGAGAGAGAGAGAAAGCGAGCGAGAAAGTGAGAGAAAATTGCGGGGAGCGGAGGGGGGTCGAAATTTTCTCGAGAATCCTGGAAGCGAGAAAAGGATTTCGGAGTGGATTCGAAGGAGACGATGATGGGCCCCCTCCCCGACAAAATTCCGGTACTCGCAGAAACTGCAGTGTTGTGCCGTGCGCTCGTTTGATTTTTTTTTTTTTTTTTTTTTTTCAACTTCTACTGCTCTCTCTATCTATGCGCCGTTCTCTAATTATTAAAATTTAGTTTATAGGATCAAATTACTTTTTTCCTACAAATTTTGATTTAAAATCCAGCCAAATCCAGACGACATCAACAATATCATGCGCATAGAGTAAGGGGACGTGGCCGCAAAAAGTTGAAAAAAAATATTGAATGGATTACCATTAAATACTCCGACTTGCTCAAACTTCTTTTTGTTGTTGACTGAACCTTTTCATTTAGTAGTCATGACAGACTCGAGAGGCAAAGAAATCTAGTAAAAAGTGCCGTAGCTATCTTAAACTTGAGTAATCGCAAGATCTTAATTAAAGTTCACAAATGCTCGAATGGATGCTGTGAACTTAAGCGGCAGCTAGCTTTGTTTTAGAGTTGAAATGAGCTCAAGGTGGGATGACAAATTTGCAAAAAAATGGAATTTAATGGATTTGTAGCCCATGGATCGACACACGTGGAGAGAAGGCAATTTATTATTTTTATTTCCCAACCAACTTTGGCATTGACCAAATTTTATCCACGTCATATTTCAATGTCTTTTGATACCCATGTTGATTGAATTTGGCTTGCTTTGGTATTGGAAGGATTTCTAGGAAATATCTTAAGGTAGATCTCGCTTAATTTAGTATTGTAATTCAGTATGTTGCAAAACGATAAATAACGTATTACCTTAACATTATCCAAATCTTAAATATATTGACATGTCTGGACCGGGCCAAGTCGAGTGCAGTATAAAACTCATAAAATATAAACTAATGTCGGAACATTTTAACAAAATTTATAAATTACTTTTCATTAAAATAAATATGAAAACATATCAAATCGAATCCATTCGATGTTAATCCGGATCGTCCAGATCGGGCCCACAAAAGGCCCGTGGACCTCAGCCCCTTCCCATGAAAATTGTGGAGCCCTTATATAATTGGAGTGGGTAGGCCCAAAATACTCTTTAAGTTGGAGTTCATAGGCCCAAATGATGTTAAGAATTGGAGTGGATAGGCCCACGTCATCTCTATTTATTTATTTTTTGGTGAATTATACAAAGATCATAATTTTGTGAGTGTAATCTTTTATTATTATATCAAATTAACGATCTTATCACATGATAAATATACCAAGACACCAAAGTATATTTATTATATCAACTTACAATATACCAATCAATAATTATGATGCATTGAAAAGAAATGCATCCAATAATAAATTTTTCATATTTGGCAATCAAATCATTATATGTGATTAGGTTGGAAGTTTTTTTTTTTTTTTTTTTTTTTTTTGTGACCCAGGGAACCCCGCACGGCCGGATGCCGGGAGTAAACCACTGAGGACGACACATGCTAGCCACCACACACGTGCCACCAGGTAAGTGTCGTGCTGGGGTTTCGAACCCCTCCCCTTCGTGAGGGGGATGAAGCCCAAAGCCAACTGCGCCACCGAGGTGGGTGGTTTAGGTTGGAAGTTTTACTTTATATTTTTCAAAAATATATATAACGTGTTTAATTGACTTTACTTCTTTCTTTTTTTTTATCAACGAAAATCTTTCAACATGTACCCTTTTACTTTATTGACCCGAAATGCTCGTAACTTTCATAGCACATAATTATTAACAAAAGGATACTTTTAGGGTATACTTAAATTTAGGCAAACGAGCAAGACTTTTTTCCGAATTCCTCCCTACATATTATCCAGGAAAAAATATTAAAAAGAAAACCTTATCACATTGGTGCTACATCGATTCTAAACATTTTGATTTAACTAATTTGATTCCAAACATATTTGTATCTGTATTGGTTAAGTCCACTTAACATATTTTGGCAATAAATTATTAACATAAACACTGGAATTCTATATGGCATGATGTTCGCATTTTTTAATAATACTCTAATATTTCTTTAGTTTTTTGGTTTTTTCTTATTTTTTTGTGTTATTTGCTTCTTCTTTTTTACCCTCGCTAGCAGTGGGCAAGGGCATCACAGCCCTCACCGGATGTAAGTCAGAGAAAGGTTGCAACATTACTCATAAACTCGCAACATACTCAGAATCGGATCCCTAGCTTTGATCAAATCGCTCCAAGGCACATGCAGAGAAAGACGGAGAAGAAGAAAAAGAGGAAGCGTTTGATATGATAAAATGAAATTCTATTTAGGAGGATGGGATAAACAAGAGGCAGAGCTACCCATCTTGTTGGCTTGCGAAACCTCTCTTTTATTTCCTTTTATTTTTGTCTTCCTCTCTTCTCCTCGTTCGCCCCCTTCTTTCTGGCCTTCATGTGTTTTGTATCCTCCACCTTGTCACACTGTAACCCTTTGGCTTCTATATTTGTGGTGGCTTTGCTCATTCTCGTCTGCATTGGCAAGCTAACTCTTAAGCGTGGCTCGCATCGTTGGAATCAACCTTGATTGGCTTAAGAGAATTTCTCATTTTTTTTTCTTTTTTTCGTGAGTCCTACTATATTCCTATTCTAATACTTACTCTCAAACTTTTATCTTGCCTACTTGCGCAACGTGAGAGTCGAAATCCTTCTCATTTCTTGATCAATTTGCAATCATAGTGCTTTAGCTGGATCTTGCCTTCCTTGCCTCTTTGGGTGCATCGTTTGCTTGATTGACACCTCGAGTTGCTCTCCTTCGGTGAGAGTGTCCCAACCCTCGCCAATGGCCCTTGCTAGACCTCATGCCTAAAAGTGAAAAAATAAAAAATAAAAAATGTAAAGAGCATAAAAGAAAGAAAACAGAAAAAATTCAAAAAAAATAAAAAATGTCAGCTTAGAAGCTTCATTTCATCCTCGTGTTTGGACATCATAATAATAGCGAAGTCAATATTAGTTGTGGTAAAAACGAATTAACCATGGTTAGTAAATTTTAGCATGGAAGCCCGATCTTTTCTCTCTCAAATCCAAACCGTTAGCTCCACAAGTAACGGAGATCGGCTCCATCTAAAAAGCGATGCTCTCCCGGACTTACTTAGTGATGAATAAAAGAGAGATAAATGTTTATGCAAGGAATGCTCTGGTACTCTCCTCGCGTGTTAGTATTTGTGGGATATTACGAATAGACTAATGACCAATGTATAAATGTATATATATATGTGTGCATGACCCCTCGAATCACCAACATATATTTTCTCCTTATTTAGTGGTAGCATTGGGCAAAACTGTTATAGTACTCTTTTTGAATTGGATTTGTGAGATGACCCATATACACGAGCATAACCCATCAAATTATCACCATAGATTTTTTCCTTATCATATGGTCAAGATGCAACCGTCTTATCCATCACATACCCAGTTGAGTATAAGAATTCTCTAGAATAGAGTGAACATTCTCCACCATGCCCTTGAGAATATTCTATGCCCTTAAGAATATCTCAGAGAATCCCAAAAACTTTTCTTTTTCTTTTTTTTTTTTTTATATCCAGGATCCGGCTTGACACCTTACAGTGTTCACGGTCGCCCCTGGCTCGACAGACCAACGAAGACCATAATATAGTTGAAGCCTTGAAAGGAAATTAGCACAGGACCCCACTATCGTGGCCCCTCACTTAAGAAGTATTAGTAATACGGATATTCGAACTTATCTCCTCAATGTTGAGGTAGTAGAGCCCATCGATGGGTAATTTTTTTTTTTTTTTTTTTTTTTTTTGCATCCCGAAAACTTTAGACCACGCAAAATTCAAAGTTATTTCCGATCAGTCTAGTCACCTCTTCAGTCCTATTTTCCTTGAAAGACCTTTTGGCCCATGACACCTCCTTGTGGTTAACAACAAAAATAATGCCTAGAGAGTTGGATGCGCATCGGAATGATGCAAAGGTTGCATATAGAACAACAACAAAAGCGAAAGTGTCGCTTTTGCAGAACGTCGATTGTGTCTCTCTCCTGAAAAATTTCAAAGCTGCTCGAACTTCACATCATTTCGATTCCCATTTCGACGACTTTAACCAGGTAAGGACCTTTCTTTTACGAAGCTTGTACTCGTATTCGTGGTCGATAATTTCTTCTACATTGTCAAAGAATTGGTTATTTACTTCGATTACTTTATGTGCTTGTTATATTGAGCACATTATTTCTGTTTTCTAAACCAAGTGGTAGTGAAGTTATAATAATGTACAAATGGGCTGATAAATTTTCACAAGCGTAGATTTGGACATGGTCAAGGTCATTGAAAGCGGGAAGATAATGAATCGGCCATTCGCTCAAGAATGAAAGCGTTGTCCCAAGCACATTGAAGAGATAAAAAATTCTGATCCAAATTTGCTGGGAAGAGGAAAATTTCCATATATCATTTTTGGTAAATTAAATTACAACCTTGATGTCCACATAATCACTAACACATGTTAGGTGACTCTCAAATTTGGATAGTCTATTTTATAATAGACCCGAGAAAGGTATTCACTCATAAGATGGATGGTTCTGACTGAATTTTTTAGGCCTGTCAAGTGGGCCTGGATAAAATTTCAAAGTCTGTGTGCTTATCTAAAACTATGTAAGGCTATGTTTCGTTAATAATACAATTGTGGTATTTAAAATATATAAAATGTTAATAGGACATAATAAGACCAAATTTCTACTCAAACGTTATAATGAAGTGTTTGGAAATTTCACTTTACATCAGAGTTTGCTAAAAAAAAAATACTTATTTAAAATGATCATTACATTTTCACTTAATTGAAATCTTATTGCGCACACACTTTTAATTCTTCCTTTTTTTTTTTTAAATTCGAAACTCCTCTAACCTTTACTACTTACAATTATCGACCCATAAATATGCACATTACCTTTGTTCCGACTCTTAAGATTCAAATTTGGACAAACCAGCCAAGATTTTTTTGGTTAACTCATGTCTGTGTTTATGGTGTACTCAGCATTAACCGCGGTGAAAGTGGATTAACCGGGGTTAATGCTTTTAGGCGGGAAACCGAAATGATTTTACCTCCATTCTCGCGAACGCGAACCGTCGTGCTCAGAAGTAATCTCCATCGCCTCTCTTTCTCCTCCGCGTCGCGGCGGTGTTTTCGCTCCGGAGAGAGTCGCCATGCCTCGACCACGCCGGGTTCCGGCCGCCGCGGAGGCCGGCGGTCGCGAGGGGGAGACGCCGCCGTCGATTCTGGACGAGGCCGGCGGCGGAGAAGCGGCGGGCCCGGAGGTCCTCCGGGAGCTGCGGGAGCGGTGGGAGCTCGCCTCCGTTCTCAACTTCTTAAGCGTAGGCCGTCTCGCGCTCCGATCGCTCTCGTTGATTTTTCACTTTTCGCTTTGAGCGCTCCCGGTTCCGGAACGAGGAGCGGAAACGGAATGCTTTTGAAGTTCGCCGTCGATTCGATGATGATCGTTTGCGTCGCCTGCAGGTTTTCGAGCCGGTAATCGGGAATGATCTCAAGTTGTCCGCCGAGGAGATCGAAGAAGGTCTGATCAGGCCGAACTCTTCGATCGCGCAGCTGCACATCAAGCTCTTGAAGGTTCTTACACATTCACGAACCTGCGCTTACGTTGGCAGCTTCTACGATTATTCAGCTTGTCTTCTCAGCTAGAAAATGGTTTTGTCTTTAGTCAGTCTGTTCCCTCCAGTTGCTTCGTTACTTTAATCAACACATGCTCGGGATTTCCTATCTGGATGGTGTGATATTTCCTCAGAAATGATCGCTGCTTTAGAGGAGAAACTATAATATTTTACTTTCGGGGGTCAAAACTAGACATGAAAAGCCTAACTTTTTAAGAGGGAAACAATTTTCAAAACGAGCTGAAGGTTAATATTTGGTGGGAATATTGGATGCCGGCATTCGTTCCAAAAGAAGTTTTACAGGCTAACTAAAAAAAATCTAGTAACTTCTGCAGGAAAATTTGACCGGCATTTTCTGCAAATATGCACAGTGAATTTGCTTTCTCTGGACTCTTGTTATTCAGATAAAAGTCTGTTGAATATTTAACTCGCACCTGTGAATGTCGTTCTTTAAGCTAATCTAGATTATTTTGGTGCTGGCTGGAACTTCTTTTGGAGGTATGGTCTACTCACAGTTTTCCCAAGAGCAGGTTATAGTTGTGATTGTCATGGGAATGTCAGCAAGAGCTTGTTATCTAGTTTGCCCAGAAGATTCGTTAATACTGTGGCTTATTTGATGTCAATGTAATCTGAATAAATGCATGGCATTTTTTTTTTTTTTTCATTTTAATGAGTAGAATAAAGCAACTAGCTTGCCTTGTCTATATCTTAACTTGCCAACTATCTTTCACATCCTTCTAAGGGTCGGACTCTATTCAGTATTTGGTGATAGTTTATTAGCATAACATTCACTCTAAGCAGGGAATTCGGCCTTTTAGCAAAGCATTGGATGGTTCTGATGCATGGGTGACTGTACTCTGTAAGAAACTGGATCCATGGTGGCAGTGGGTAAGTCAATTTTTAATTCTTTAGTTCTCTGCATCTGGTTCTCCCATGTAGTACCTGAATGAGTAGATGACCACGAGAGACTGGCCAAATTTCAGGTTGCCGAGGGGAATATCCCATTAACGCTGGCTAATGGGTAATTTTCCACAGGCCATCTATTTGATCGCTTTAATTTCCCTTGAAACTCAAACATATAGGCTTAAGTGGCCTTATGTGCTTGTATCAGGAAGGAAATATCTCAGTACAAAGACCTTGATCCAGTTGGTCGATTACTTTTACTGAAAGCTCTATGTGAACTCCGAGCCATTGTAATGTTTTTTCTCTCCCTTTCGCTCCGTATACATCTGATGATCTACGTATGCTTTTGTACGGAAATTTTATTGAAAAATCTAAAGCTTTTTGCTCTGTGACTATGAATTTTAAACACTTGATATCAAATAGATTTTCTGATCCTAACAAAATTTTGTACTTTGTAGATGAGTTTTCTGAGTGTCTTCTTCTCTATCAGCTTTACTAACTCATTACTGAACTTTAATGTCATGCAGCAAGATGATGCAGTGTCTTACATAAACAACGCCCTTAAAGATGGAACTCACATATCTTGTTTTCGCAAAGAAAAGCTTGCTAGTCATGAAAATGGAACTTCTTACTGGTACTGCTAAGAGTGTTCTTTGGACCTAATTATGAGTGGTTTGACAAATGGTGATGTTTCCTCTGATGGTCACGTAGGTACGATGGAAATGCAACTGGTGGGTACAGGCTATATAAGGCTGTATGTATTCCCAAGTTGAAGGGTACCAACAGGGATGAACGCTGTGTACCTCTACCATCCAGAATGTTTCGGTGGGAAACACTTGCCACTAATCTCGATGAGTTTTCTGAAGTTGTGGTAAGGAAGTGATAGTAGTTTCTGGATTTTCTAGTTTTGGGGGAGTTTAAGCTTCTACGAATCACCCATTTCATGCTAACAATGACAGGAAGCACTTGCATCAAGCAAAGGTGTAGCTGAAGTTGCCGTCAGTAGAATCATACAATCTGATATAATACCTATCCTACAGAAAATAAAAAAGGCAAGTGTTGCTAAGGTCTTCATGTAAATGTGGCCCTGCTTTTGTTACTATGACTATTTATGTTGGAAAGAAATCGATCTCTGAGTTTCATGTTTACTTTATCTCCGCTGTCTACATTTACTTTTTCTCATCATATAAACCTGAATCAGTTAGCTTTGAAACAGAGCAAAGAAAGAGCTCTCAAGCGGAAAGAAAAACAAAAGATGCTCCTAGATAATTCTAAGAGTTCCTATGCAGTTGCTCGTCCTCGATCCTGCCGGAATCGTCGGCCTATAAGTTACACATTCGGTATGATGGATTTTCAATTACAACCTGTTAGCTTGCTATTGTTTGGGCGGAACTTTTGGTGTCATTTGGCTTTTGAAGTTAAACCAACTTTCTCCATGTGCAGAGGAGTATGATCGGGCCATTAATGAGGCTATACAAGTCACAGGGTAAGATCTTGTTCTCTGAATTGCTTTTGATACTTTATGGATTACTACTTACTCTCTCCTTCTAAAGTCAGGTGGCCAGGGAATCTCTAGATTTGGGTTTATTACTGGCCTAGCAGCTGAAAATCATAGTTTCTGTAGATCTTGGTACCATTAGTATCTTTCCCTTATGATCATGTTGTGTCACCGCTAAGTAGTGCTCTTCACAAGTGTAGACTGTAGGGGCTTGCGGCCTGGATATTCTGGAGCCAGTATGTTAGTTTTTTGAAGTACAAATGCAAAAGACCATTCTGGGCATGACATGTCTGCTTTTTGCATAGTCCGCGTTGAATGTCTCAGAACCTTTAAGCTTTCGACAAGAAAAGCAGTGAGAACAATGATAGAGGCTATGCCAGTTGAGGAATGATACGACAAGAAATGCTCTATCAAGTTGCTGCACTAAAAAAAAAAAGTTGTATTTCTGCCAGATCATTGGTTGCTAAAACTGCTATAGGAGTTGGAAGTGAGCTACTTTTTGAAAAGTGGGACCATAGGGCAGTCTACTCTTATTTTCTGACAAAGCATGTTTTTTTCTCATTTGCATGCGTTATGCATTTCATTCATACAAAGCTGATGTGCATTCTCAGTCTCATAGAGCCGATGCCAAATAAGAAAATGTACAGATTCTCGCACCAGCTATTTACATAATCTGTTGTTCAGGAGGTCAACTGCTGAAGATCAAAGGAAAGAGTACAAGCATCGTGAGCTTAGTAGAGAGGATGATAGCCACAACGAGGATACACATTCACACGAAGGGATTGATAGAATCAATATCTATGATGTTTCTGAGACTCAGACTAACAGGCTTGAAGTAGCTAGAAATGACAGCACGGATGAGGAATATGATGGAAAAAACATTGATGATGATAGCAGTAGGTCAAAGAACTCGGATGAGGACTGCGTTGGTAGCACAATCGATTCTCCTTCTAATATTAATCATCCAAAGAGGAAAATTCATGTTGCTCATAAAGTGGCTGGATCGCGCTGGAGCAAAAGGTTAGCTGGAGCTGCTGCTCATGCAGTTGAGGAAATGGGGACGTTGCACATGAAGAAGTTGCTGAGTCAAAGACCCACTAGAAACTCTGCTCTAGACTCGGTTATTATAGCAGATTCAGATGATGAAAACCCATTAGGGAACGCCAACAGCAAGATCATTTTGGACTCTGCTGTGGTTAGTGACAGCGATGACGACACTTCTGAAATGTAACTATTAGGCGAGTCAGGTTACGTGCAAGGCCGATTAGTTTCCTTGAATTTTGCGATCTAGCAAGGAAATTGTCTTGTTGTACATGGATGACAGAATGCGCCTTTTTGCACATTTTATCTCCAGGCAGAGGAGGTCAGTTTTTGCAGAATTTTCTGTGGATGCTTTCTACTATTGAGAAAGTTCCCTCAACCCTGACCACCCTCTTACCAGGACAGGACAATGATTTAGGACATCTTTTCTTAATTCTGCAAAAGGAAAGTAACTGTTCATGATATTACCGCTGATGGAGTCAGGAGTGGTTTTTTGCCTATTGTAATATGGTTTGCTTAATTTAGTTCGTTGCGTGCTGCCATGTTGTTTTGGGGGGAAAATTCTGAGAAAAGATTGGGCTCTTGCTTGGTAATCGATATATGCAATATCACATTGAATTCCAAAGTCCTTTTCAAACTGTTAGATTTTTGTGAAACCACTGTCAACTGTTCTAAAAGCTTAAGCTGTTAGATGGAGGCGTGGTTTATTATTTAAACATTCTAACACAAACAACAAACATTTAAATGAGTGATGGTAGGATACCCTATCTTTTCTCTTTTATCCTCTTATGTAGACCATAATGTGATGCCTTGATCCTAGAGGCGTCACTAGAGGCGTCGTTGGGGATTCTTACCTGAAGTACCGTGGTGGTGGGTCCTGCGGTCACTCTTCCAGGGTTTGCTTGCCGGTTGTCGGCTTACCGCTTATGGGTTCTCTGGATAACCAAAAAAAAAAAAAAAAAAGTGATGCCTTGGACGTTGGATAGCTGCAGAACTTCCAAGCAGCGATGTAAAATAGGCTGCTTTTGCAGCAAGTTGTTTTTCGCTCTTCAGGTAAGCTGCCTCCTTAAAAGCTCGCCTTAGTGCAAATGAAAATTATTCAAGTTCAACCTATATGCCATTCAAATTCATCATAATTCATGTAGTTCATGGTTTCTATTTTGATATCAAGCTGCAGTTGAGTGGGAGCTTATTAATACTTGAATCTTGTTGAGGCCTAATAAGGCATCTAGGATCTAGTTGAACTCGTGATTCCTAGTCCTGGGTGTCAAGCCGCTCTCTTTGGTGGAATATATCAAGAACTATAAAGTTGGCCTCGAACTCAGCTACCTAGCCTTCATTTGTGGAGCTCAAATATTTTTGACCCTTTTTCAAAATTCTCACAACAGATTGCTTACTCTAATCAAAATCATATTACCAGTTGTCTATTGTTCGTGTAATTACATGTGCGCAAACGAGCGCTTTAGGAAAAACTGAAAAGCTGAAATTTCCATGAAGGTAGGAATCCTCTTTTATGCTTGAAAGTTGTCCTATGAATATCGCCTCATGTCCACGGGGCCTCTTTGATTGAAATCAACATTCCTTAATCCCTTTGATTGAGGATATTAGACTAAATGAATCAAATTAATTAATTTTATGGGACGTTATTCTCGCTCCAGTCAGGATGGCCGAGTGGTCTAAGGCGCCAGACTCAAGTTCTGGTCCTCGAAAGAGGGCGTGGGTTCAAATCCCACTTCTGACAAAATTTTCCGCCTCAACATTTTCCTTCTTGCGTTTTCTCCTCTAGCCGAGAAGATATCAATGTCATTTACTGATATCATGACCTCCTTAAATACATGTGTGCCCACCACTGAATTGGTCGTTCCTTTTTTTCTTTTCGATTATGGGGCACGATTTTTACGCATCTTATTCAGAGCTGTAATTAATTTATCTTTATTGACATGATGAAAGAAGGTTTCTCACTGTCAATTTACAAATTATCAAAACTAGGCATTGCGCAAATCACCCACTTTCCCCTTTCTTATTAGCTTTGGTAAAAAATTCTTGAAACCCTATGCCGTGAGTTCAAAGGTTCGTGGGGAATATATCAAAAAAGTCATTAATCTATTATATTTTTACCAATTCAATTATAAGTATTTTAATTGGACCAATTTAATTCTAAATTTTTTCACATTTGTACCAATTTAATCCATTCGGCCACTATTAACCGGCCTAACACAATACAATAGATTTAGAATTTTTTTGATACTTTTCCTAAAAAATTTGTAGACATCAAGACACGGCACAAGTAGCACCACAAAATTAGTTGATTTGAGCTTACAAATAACCTTGCTTATGTGAGAAAATACTTACTTTGCATTCTAAGTTTAACTTTTATTGAGTTGTATATGATAGGCCATCGCAAGGCGTCATCTCATAACAGGACGAGAGACCACTTTACCTCGACATGGAATTAGCAAACTTTGATTCGTCCCAGTCATATCTTCACAAGTAAAAGATACTTAGGGTCGAAGTGTGTCCAATTTAAGACACGTCAAGATGCCACTACACTATGACTTTGCCGTATACAACTCAGTAATGCTGGGTTTTATTTTAGACGTCGCATTCTAGGTTCATTCTAGGTTAGGTTAGTCCCCTACATGCTCAAGTCCAACCGGCGAAAATTTTCATATACCTCCGACTAATAAGAGATCTTTGACTGTCATTGCATCTAAACTCGTTTATGACATATTATACCTTTGTCCTACCCGTTATCGATACCATTCCACTCAATCGCGACTCATCACTCTGCCCTGAGTTCGAACAGGTCTCGAGTATAATTCAGGACCAGGCTTGATTACAATGTACTTTCAATGAGCAGCAACTAAGGGCGCGTTTGGTAACGATTATGACAAGAATTGATTATTTTTTATTCTGTTCCTGGAACTGATTCCGAGTAAAAAAACGTGTTTAGTAATTGTCTAAAATTTCGATTACGGAATAGAATTGCGTTTGATAACGTTTTCATTGATTCTGTTCTAAATTAATTTCTTTTAATTTTTAAATATTTTTTTTTTTTTACTTTTTTACTTTACTTTTTTTCCTTTTTTTTTTTTTCCCCTTTTCTCCTATAATCCTTGTGGTCAGTCGCCGAACCGGCGACCGGCCGGACAAGGGCTGGCAACCTCACCGGAGCATCGCCGGCCCTCGTCGGCCGAGCCTCGCCGGTGGCTGCGCTTGCCTCCCGCGAACTCACCGGACCAGCGGTCAGCAACTGACGAGCGGCGACAGACAGCGAGGGGCAGTGGTCACGGGATGGCGAAAGGGAAGAAGAAAGTTTTAATGTGTTGATTCTTTTTTTGATTCTCGGACGCATAATCAACTTTTTTTATTTTTATTTTCAAATCTTGTCCCAAACTGATTCCGAGAACATATTTGTTCCCGAGAACAAAAATTTTACCAAACACGATTCTCGTCCCAAACTGATTCTGGAAACAAAAAATCAAAATCTAGCACTGTTGGGATGGTTCCCAAACAGGCCCTAAACTTCACATTAAGGATTAACTAAACGCTAATGCTATCAACATTTAAGCACCATTCACACAAATCACTAGAGGGTTTCTGTTAAATTGACTCCGTGGGTTAGAGCTAGTCATGGTATCTTCCTGGCCTTTAACATGACTTCCTGATCAAAATTCTATGCTTCCACAACACAACCTTTTCCCATTAGAAAAGAGGGAGTTTTCTTTTAGGCCTTAGCCATAGAAAAAAAGGCACATCAAATGTACAATGTTACAAAGCCAGGGCAACCGCCTCTTGGGTTTCCTTTTCCGCTCCAGACCAACCAGTTTTCACAAGATGCACAGAGAAAACTCCTTAGTCTGAGCAGCTTTAGTGTAGAACACCAGCGGCGACACACCTCAGGCCATATCCTTGAAAAAGGGGTGTTTTAGGGCTTCTTGAGCGGTGAGCCGTTCTGATGGATTGTACTTCAATAAACCTCGCAACAAATCGGTGAGAGAAGATCTTGAGGAGTCTGCATTTTGAGCTACAAGGTTCTGCCACGGTACAATAAATGAAATTAGCAAAACCATGCAAAATTTCCATCAGGGGAAGTCAATGAATCAATTTCCACAACTCCAAGGAGAATGGACAAAAGCAAACCTGTAAAGAATCGAGTTTTTTCACAGCTCTAATACTCTCCCTTGAAACTGCGCCTTCAGGCCAATTTAAACGTGATCCTCGTCTAAAATACATTTCAGCTCCCCTACTGCCAACATAAATAAAAGGAATTTTAATTTAAATACAGGATAAACATTAAGAAACATCTCTCGTTACACAAACTCATTCCTAGCATGGGAAAACTTGACATTTAGACACATGTCTACCAAGGAACAATTGAACCAAATAAAACTACAAGGATTACAGGTTATGAGGAACTTACTTGGCTCCTCTAATCATGTGCTCCGGTAGAGGTCCCAACACCCTCTCCATCATTGCCAAATGCTCAAGATTTTCATGGGTTTGAAATAATGCTTCCCCCTGAGAACACAGGTCCAATTTAAAGGACTTCCTCCACCAGATTTGATATCTGAGCTACAATCGGAACAACAAGACTAACCGTGCATAGTTCAATAAGTATGCATCCGATACTCCATAAATCACAAGGATAACTCCATCCTAAACCTGTAAAAGACACCCAAAAAAAAAAAAAAAGGAAAAAAGGAAAGGAATAGAAGTGAGTCTTAAAACGTTGACAAACTGTAATGGCAGCTGAAACAGTCAATTTTATTTGATAACCACAAACATACAAGCAGAATCCTGACCCACAAATAGAACTAAAAACCAACTGCTAAGGCATAAAAATGACCTCGTCGATTCACTACTTTAAACACACACCAAACAAAAACTCAGAGTTGAAATGTGAACCTAACCAATAACTCCACAACTCAAAGAAACATCAACAATCATTGTACTGATTAAACTGACCTAATACTAATCAAGTAAACTTTGGGCTGCACAGTGGCGAATGTCTCGTAGGGAGAACTATGTCCATCCTATAGCCAGTTCTTACACTATGTAATTCAAGCTAATCTTAAATTTCTTTCCACTTTATATCAGTTTATAGAGCTTCCCATCACAATTCAAGGCGACAACTTTCCAGATGCTAGCATACAGGTACTTGGAAAAAGTCCAAGGCCATATATAATAAGAATGGAAAAATTAGTAAAACCCCCTAGATCACTCAATAGAATCCGTTCTCCCAATTGTATAACTCCATCATCCATTCAATCATGCAACACACAACAAATAAAAAAAATCAATAAATTGAATATCTAATATGAATGGGAAAAGAAAGACAACTTGCAATTCACCAATGAACCACAGCATTATATCCCTCAAACTGGTGACTTCCCAAACACCAACATCGAGGACACTCGCAACCATAGCTCTTAAACAGAACCCAATAGTCACAGTATTGTGAATTTCCTCTGTTACAACAATCACTACTACATCATATCCTTCCATTAAGAAATCAACAGGAATGAGTTTTAGAGTTTCTATACCAACATCAAATATTTTTAGATAATGGATTTAAGAGTTTCTAGACCAACATCAAATGAAAATCTTTATTGAAACAGAACACAAATCGTCAAAAGTAATCAAGTACAGCAGGGGAAGCACACTTTTATGTGCTAATGTTCAAAAGGTTTCAATGTGTGGATGGCCAGTTACCTAGGATAACCTCCGGTGCTCGGTAATGCCTCGTGGAAATGATGGAGCTATGATTTTGATTATCATATGCAGTACTACCAAAATCAATCACCTTAATGGCACTAGACTTGGGCAAGCACCGATACTGCATTGCACCTGAGGTCGTCCTCTGTATGATCCAACAATTTTAATAAAACAGAATTATCCTAATTAAGACAATTTCCAATTTGTAAGAGATCGTGTACCTTAAAATCAGGAATCTTAACAGATTCAGAAGATTCAAGAAGGATATTTTCGGGCTTCAAGTCAGTGTGAATTAAGCGCAAATCGTGCATATCTGCTCAAAGCAATAAAGCACAGACGCTGTGTCACATATAGCAGCAGTTAGAAAGCATAAACCTGGGAAGCAACCAGGTGAAGCAAGAGGCTTTTGGTGGAATATTTATGAGAACAATACTGGAACGAGAAACTAAAACAAAAGCCAAGAATAATCCACAGACATGCTACAGATTCCAAAAGCTGACGTCCAAATTCTCGAACAAGATCCACAGGAAATGGATGATATCTATTTCTCTTTAGAATATCATATAAGCTTGGTCCAAGCTTCTCAAACACCTGATAACACCATTCAAATGCATCCAACAAAAGGGTTTCTGTTTAGTTTCCAATTGAATGAATATGGTTATTGATAAACTACTAGCACACGAGAATGGCAGGTTCAACCAGATGCCCAAGTTTGGTGTCAGCACATGGACACAAAAATCACCAACTTCAGCTATGATTGTGGTTAAACATAAGAATGAGAACACAGCCTGGACGTTGAAAAGAGTGTTTCAAGAGAGATTTTATGAGGAAAGAACAAAATTAGCTATAAATACAACAGAAGTTAGTTGGATTACTTACTATGCATATGTGATTGCGGTAATCAAACCAATTCCGAATTTGAACACAACTGTCCAGAGCAATGAAGATGCACATAATTAGACCATGTTATCTGATCCAGGAATTCAAGAAGCCAAAACCACATAAATAATACCGAGAGCTGCCCCTATCATTCTTGGCAATGAGTTGAAGTATATCCACTTCAACCATTGCTGCATCGCGATACTTCCTTATACTTCGGACAACCTTAACAGCCACATATTCTCGTGTTTGGCGATCCCAACATTCCAAGACACGCCCAAATGTGCCTACAGCACTAGCACAATGTTGAATGATGCAAGCAGAATCTCAATAACAAATATCTTGAGGACAGCAGGAGCTCTCGACAGGCTAACCTTCACCCATCTTGCTGAGTATTTTATCTGTTGCACATTAAAATTGCACGTGAAATTAGGAATAACCCACTAAGAGACAATACCACCAAATACAAGACTTAACTCCAGTTTCAGTAAAAGCATGCCAGACGTCCATAGGATTAAATAAAATTCGAGACATAATTTGAAAAGGTTGCTCGAATCACAGATAGATTTGTAGTCATGATACAACATATTTATCGAATCTAAGAAGGCTCACAACAAATATATCAAATTTCCTTTTGAAGGCGCCCAATTTTTTATGGAAAGAAGAAGAGCAATCCCAAAAATTACAAAATCCAGAACTTAGCCAAATTGAATTTATAAGTAGACATGACAGCACAAGTCACAAAATCAACAAAGTGAGGACCTTGGAAGACAACAGACCAGACACCGAGACCTCATTTCACAATACCCAAAGGGGCCAAAAACATTAAGTTGAGCTAGCGTTGTAGAACTAAGCAAAAAAGGAGCTCCTGAGGCTGGACCCATTCGACTAACATAACCATCCAATACATAATCATCCAGCAAACACAAGTGGTCTTGCCAAGACAACGGAAAAGACCGAGTTAACAGAACGATGAAAGACACAGATAACAACCACTCCGCAAGCGAAACCAGGACATACCAAAAAAAAAAAAAAAAAAAAAAATTATTTGTTCAACGAGCGACGTGCAAAAGAACAAAACTCCTTCTCCAACCAAAGCTCCAAAAAGATAAGAAGCAGACATAAAACCAGAGGAACAAATCACGGTCACGGCAAGACGGCAAGCGCAACACGACAGACATCGGATTACGGAAAACGTACATCTCGGAGTGAGGTTCTCGCCGAGACTGTACACGTAATGCCCCTCGCGGTCGTCGTCCCTCTTCGGAGGCGACGGGTGCCGTTCCGCCAGCTGATTACCCGCCAAACCAGACTGGTCCCACGCCTACACACACACACACACAAAAAAGAATTCCCATCAAAACCTCGAGAAAAACCCAGTCCCCCGATTCAGAAACCCTAGCTCTCCCCCACAAGCAAAACCGCACGCCAACCCCCCCTCGACAGACCTCCGATACCGCCGGCGGGACGTCCCAGGTGAGCCGAGGCCGTTTCCTCACGCGCTCCTTCTCCATGGATTTATACACACCACCGCCGATCTTCCCCCACCGCGACCGCGACGGCGCGCGTCCGAGGATCGCCGCTCGGCGCTCGCGTATCTGCAACGCGAATCGATGGGGATTGGGGGGAAAACGCGCGCGCTTGCTCGCTCGCTCGCTCGCGAACGGGACGATGAAATTAGGGTTTTTTTTGGGCAGTCCGCTTCTGAGGAAAGACGAAGGTGCTGAGGCGAGCGAGGGATATGCCGGTGGCAGTGGCGACCGCCTTGGAAGGATTTTATACGTATGTTTCATCAAGTACATAAATTTTATCTTAAACTGAATTTAACACCATGATAAGCTCGTTTTAACTGCAAAAAAAGAAAATTCATACCCTTAAAAATAATTGTATATTTACTAAAATTTCCCATCAGTCTTTCCCATTATTTCTTTAGACCTAAATGAAATCTGAAGATTTTTATATAATTTAGGGAAAATATCATAAATGATCTATGAACTTTTATCTAATGTTCAATTTTATCCTTGAGTTTTTGATTTGCTTAATTTGGTCTATGAATTTTCATCTAATTTTTAATTTCATCATTCAGCTTTCGATTTGCTCAATTTGGTCTCTGAACCTTCATCTAATGTTCCATCTAGTTACTTTGCATAAATGTGGTATTTTTTCGACCAAAAAAAACCCAGTTTGGTATTTTTTTATTTATAAAAAAAATAGTTTGGTATTAAAAAAAGGGAAATTGGTCAATTTTCAAATAGTTAGGGATTAGATGGAACATTAGATAAAAGTTCAGGGACCAAATTGAGTAAATCGAAAACTCAGGGATGAAATTGAATATTAGATGAAAGTTCATGAACCAAATTGAGTAAATTGAAAGCTCAATAATGAAATTGAACAGGGATCATTTGTGACATTTTCCCTATAGTTTATCCATAATTGATCTAAAATAACTAAGATGGTATTATTTGTTTTCAAATTTCAAAGGGAAAGTCGTACAACAAAAGTGAGAAAAAGTCAGAAAATTTGCATGAAACGAGTTTGCACGCTTTGCCTATATTCCTCAAAGTGTAATGTGAGGACGCGATTTCATTCTCTAATAATTGTATCAACGAATCGTAAAAACGGAAACCCTCACATTAGTATTTTTTTTTTTTGGTCAAAAAAGCATAAACTATATTGAGGAAATAAAGTTAGTACAGCTCGCAGCAAGTGCATTAGCACATACAAGATTGATAAGGTAAAAATGGGGGAAAAATAGCCCAGTTCTGGTTTGACAAAGCCCAATTGTGGGCTTTTGTAGCCCAATCAGCCACCACATTTGCTTCACATCGACAATAGCATAGAGTGAGATTAGGGAAAAAGGAACGCAAAAAGGCAACTTCGGAGAACAGACACCTCTCCTCCCATGGCGGTTGCCTTTGTCGATTCAACGTCTTGACAAGGAGCAGATTGTCCGATTCAACAAACATAGTCGCGTGAGTGAAGCCTTGACGAAGCAGGTACTGTAGAGCGAATGAAAATGCCTAGATCTCCGCCTGTAGTGCCGAGGTTGCAGTTAAGCTTTTGGAGAAACCATCGGTAAGTCTTCCTTGGTGATTTCTACAAACGCAAGCCATGGTGCCTTCCGTACTTCCTGGTTGATGAGATCTATCAATATTTACCTTTGGGACCCCCAAATCTGGTGGCCACCAAAGTGATCCCCTGTTTTGAAGCGATCTGCCCTTGCAAGTCAGTGATCAAGCAAACAACCGAGCTACATGGGATTGAGCGAGCGTTGCCTCAGCCACCTGAGTCGGATCAAGTGTCGCATGTTTGAAGATGAATCCATTCCGAGCATGCCAGATTTGCCAAAGAACATTGGCAATTGTCGCTAGACTAGGTAACAGGTTCTGTTTGCTGACTTTCTCCATGATCCATGCATCAATACTTTGAATGCCATGAGGTGAGATGTGAATATCGATTTGGGGATGAGACCACACACGCTGAGTCTATGTATAGAGCAGGAACAAATGTTCTAGGGTTTCTGGTGTCTTCTAATTGCATAGTATACAACATGGGTTGTCAATCATATGTCGTTGATGCAGAGCTCTGTTGCTAAAGCATTGTGACAAAGTAACCACAAGAAATTGCGAACCTTTGGGGCAGTTTGCATTTTCCATAATTTCCGCCATAGTCTGGTTGGGTTCTGATAAGATGTGGAAGCTGCTCTATTTATGTGAGTACTTGCTGTTTGTATAATTGCATGATATGCACTTTTAACCGTATAATTACCATGATTGGTAGCGGTTTATATGAGTTTATCCTTGACAAAATTAGGTCTTACCGGAATGGTAGTGATTTGATTTATCACCTGTGAGTCAAAAAATTTGTTGAGCAGATTGTACTTCTAGGTGTTGGTGGTGTGATCAATGAGGTTAGCCACCATTTGAGGTTCTTCTTGGACTTTAGGTCTACCTAGTATTCCGATAGGTAGCCACCTATCTTCCCGTATTCTGATTGATCGCCCATCTCCTACTGACCAACGTACAATGGGTAATATTGCATCCCTTCCACTCAAAAAACTCTGCCAGCGCTAGGATGGGCGAGAGCCTTTTTCTGCAGTGCAGAATTTCGACGAATGGAAGTAGAGTCCTTTAAAGACTTTACCCCATAAAGATAAAGGCTGATGAAGAAAGCGCCATGCTTGTTGGCCAAGCATGGCCTTATTAAAGCTACAAAGATCTCAAAAACTTAAACCACCGGCATCCTTTCTTTGTTTCAGCACTTCCCAATTTTGCCAATGGATCCCTAATTTGCTTTTGTCATTCTGCCACCAGAATTGTGCAATTCGTTTTTCGATAGATTTGCAAAGAGAAATAGGTAATTTAACTATAGACATGGCGTATTGTGGTATAGCTTGTACCACAGTCTTGAGAAGAATCTCTTTCCCGCCCTTTGAAATGAGGTTTTCCTTCCATCATTCCAATTTTGCATGAACTCTACCCATGATCCATGAAAACTCATCCTTTTTCGAGCACCCCCAATCAGATGGTATTCCTAAATATTTACCACATCTTTGCAATACTGGTACTCTTAGCTCCCTGGCCATATTCTCCTGTAAAGTAGTAGGGCAAGTTTTGCTGAAATAAATACCAGATTTGTTGCGATTAACAGCTTGGCTCGTCGCTAAGCAATACTGATGCAAGAAATTTGATAAATTTTGACATTCATGAATTGTACCATCAAGAAAAAATATAGCATTACCTGCAAAAAACAGATGTGATAGAGTATGACACCATCTACTTATTTTGATACCCTTAAGAACTCCCATGTCAACTGCATTGTTAATAAGATAAGATAATAGATTCGCCACAGGGATAAAAATATGGGGATAGAGGATCACCCTGTCGAAGATCCCTGGTAGGATGGAAATACTGTAAATGCTCGCCATTCATTTTGACACAGGAGAATATTGTTGTTATACACTACATTACCAACCCGATCCAATGGGAATGGAATCCTAGTTTGTGTAGATAATCAGGAAGAAAATCCTATTCCACTCTATCGTACGCCTTCTGCATATCCATCTTAGAAACGGTTTAAAAATGCCGCTTCCTTTTCTTTGTCTTGAGCTGGTGAAGAACCTCCTGAACTAGTAATGTATTGTCATGTATCTGTCGACCACCCACAAAAGCACACTGTTCCTCAGAAATCAGAGTTGGTAGCATAGGTTTTAATCGATTAGCAAGCACCTTTGAAATTATCTTGTAAGCATAGTTGCACAAGCTGATAGGGCGATACTGATCCAAACATTCAGGGTGAGGGATTTTAGGAATCAAGGCAATAACAATCTTATTTAATGTAGAAGGTAAAATTCCTAAGATAAAAAAATTATGAACCGCTTTGAAGAGATCATCTTTAATAATATCCCAATGTGTCTGATAGAATAAACCATTTAGCCCATTTGGACTTGGAGCTTTGGCGCCTCCTAACTAAAAAGTGGCCTGTTGAACCTCTGCATAAGTTACCCTTGCTATTAAGACATCATTTATCTCCAGCGTGACCACACTAGGGCATTGATCTAATACAGGTCCATAGCTGCGACTATCCATTGTGGTATATAACTTCGAGAAGAAGGTAGATGCCATCTCTTTTAACTTGCTGGAATCTCTAACCCAAATGTGATTTTCATCTCGCAACATACTAATGCAATTCCTTGCCGCCTTTGAATGGTAGTGGCGTGAAAAAATTTTGTGGTTTTATCGCCCCATTTCAACCAATTTATCCTAGATTCATGGCCCAAAACTATTCTTCGCGTTGCCACACCTTGTGTATCTCTTCCTTCAAAGCCATGACTGTTGATTTGTCATAAAATGCATGCATCTGGTTGGTAAGGTGTTGTAATTGTTGCTGCAATTTTGCCACTCTAATATGATTGTGCGAGAATTTTGTGTGATTCCACCTGGTTAGAGTAGCAGCAACCACCTGTAATTTGGCCAAGAGATTCGAATGCTACACTAATCTGAATTCCAAGAAGTATCGATGATTTGTCGACATTCACAATCCTAGTTCCAAAAAGCCTCAAATAGAAAGTGCCACTGTCTTCTACCAATAGGAGCCGTAGTATGTAATAAAAGAGAACTATGGTCTAAGGCCACAACAGGTAGAGCATACACTTCTGCCTTAGGGAACATTAAGCGTCATTCCATATTACATAGGACCTTATCAAGACGTTCCTTTATTAATTCATCCCCTTTTGGGTTATTTATCCATGTAAAAGCACACCCCTTAGTATCTAGATCCATTAGAGAACAGTCATTCAAAACAGCTCGACACGAAGACATGCGATAAGAATCTGCTGGTCGTTTCCCCACCTTCTCCCAGTGATAAAGAATTTCGTTGAAGTTGCCTAAACATGCCCATGGTAAGTGATTTTCATAGCTGATTTGTCTCAGATCCTGCCAAACCTGTTGGCGTAATTGATATACTGCAGGGGCATGTAAATAAGTAAGACGCCACGTGCCGTCCTCCATAACGTCCTTGCATAACAAGTCAAATAGGTTTGGAGTAGATCTAATAGTTGTCACACAAAGGCTGGCATTTCAGAGCACAGCCAAACCCCCGGCTGAACTAATCGGACAAAACACCTGAAGATGCACAAAACGTAAGTTGCGTTTCAATCGTTGAAGAACATCCTCTCTGTTTTTAGTTTCCATCAAAAAGAGTAGATTGGGCTTTTCCTTTGCCACAAGGGCTTTAAGTGCTTGGACTGTCAAGGGATTTCCCAAACCTTGACAATTCCAACTTAAGAGTTTCATCTATGAACAGGTGGCTATTGAGGGCCAGCCACCTTCGCCCAGCTTCCATCTTCGCGTGCTTCCATGATAGGTGTGTCCAAGAGCAGTGATTCTTCAATGTCATATGGAGTTGCAACTTGCATGTCATAGGAATTATAGCGTTAGGCTTCTCGGCAGGATCAATCTTTGGAGTATGATGAGTGCTTTTGGATTTCTTAGCCTGAAGTAAAGTACTTGATTGAACCTGAATCCCCTTCATTTTCTCTGCTGCAAGTATGAGGGCAGTGGTAATAATGCTGTTTGGCAAGATGCCACCCTGAGAAGGCTGATCTTGTTGAGCTATCAATGAAGTTCTGATGACTGCAGTGGGCTGCAGCAAGGAAGCTTCTCCTATGGTGGCCGGTGGCGGCAGTAAAGGGAGGTGGTGAGCAGTTGTGGGAGGCGTTTCGGGCACACTTTCCTCCATCTGCTCCTTTGTTTCCAACTTTTCATAGTAAAGCTTCCAATAAAGACTATGCTCCTTAACCTCTGCACGGAGCCACTGACCATAAGGCAACTTTTCATTTCCATCCAGCTTTGCTTCATCAAAAGGAATATCTGGGCAAGACATTGCATAATGGCCTAATTTGCCACATGAATAGTAGAAATGTGATAGTCACTCATACCTGAAATCCAACCATATAGTCTTGTTGTTGATTCTAATTAGTTGACCTGTTTTCAGCGGTTCAAATAGGTTAAGTTCAACCCTTGCTCTGCCCGCTCTCAGGGTAGAACTTGCTATTATATTAGCTTTTACTTGTAGCACTCGGCCTACATTTCTAACTGCTTTACAAATCATTTCTTCAGTGCACCACTCTAAAGGCAAACCGAAAAGCTGCACCCAGAAGGCGCAGGTGGAAAAGTCGTAGCAATGCAGAGGAGTATTTGGAATCCATGACTTGAAAATTATTAGATGACCAGAAAATAGCCAAGGTCCGTCCTCTAAAATTCTCTATTTATCTGTCTCCGCCTTAAATTTAGCTAAATATAGACCCGCCTCCCTTTGTGAAATATCAACCTGTTCTGTCTTCCATGCCCTCTTCCAAGTGCTTTGAAATGCCTGAAAATTTATAGAGGGATTGGAATTGATTTTACCTATAAGAGTTAATTGGCATTCCTCCAATGTTGTAGGAAATCTCTCGACGTTCCACACCTCAATGTTCTGTTCCGAGCATAATCGTCCCAGTCGTTGGCAGAGTGCAGCAAGTCGGGTTGAATTCTCTTCATCATCATGGTCCATGACCCGACTTCGGGTTACAATTGAGATGGGTACTGTCAAAGATGGCAAAAAAACTACCATGCAAACAGCAAGATACAATTTTTGAAGAAAAAGGGGTGGTCGACGAACAAAGGTAAGGCAGAAGGATGAAACTGATTCTGGTGTAGAGTAAGGATGGGCAAAGAAAATCTCACGTCATCGGGGAAGAAAAAAGGGCAAGTAAAAGCGAGAGTCGATTAGGGAAAAGAAGCGAGTGTAGACAACAATGAAGCTGTCAACAAGAGAAGATAGAAAGGGGTTCAAAGTGGATGAAATTGGCATGGCGGAAAGACGGACTAGGGAAAAAGAAGTCAATGAGGGTTCAGGTTTTGAGCTACCATACCGGTAGAAAAAGCTCTACATGACAAGAGGTTTTTAACGATACACTTTTAAGGTCTGAATTGCTATTACATTGGTATGTTACTCATATATCAATATGAATGTTTGATTCTGTTACCAAAAAAAAATATGAATGTTTGATTCAATTGGTGATTTGCACTTAAAATTTCTTTAACTCGTGGTGGTAATTCATTGAAAGCGGATTTTCAAAATATGAGATCTAGTCGAGTTTGAATTGTTCAAATACATTACAAGGTTTGTGAGGAGTACATGTATGAAGAGTGTTAAAAAAGTCCTGCTAATCTTGACTAGAAGACTTATGTGACATAGTCGTCATTAACGTGAACATCTTGAATATTTTTTAATTTTTTTTCTTCCCTTTTTTCTTCCTCCAATCAATTGCTAGACCTAGGGTAGTAGGTGACTACCTAGAGGCAATGGCCAGCGAGGTCATGCCTTCACCACGACTGGTGTAGCCTTTAGCGAGGACTAGAGCCTTACCGGTGATTGGCGAGACCAACCTTATCGGGCTTTGCCTCTAGTTGATTGTTGGACTTCAGCAACCAATGGGAGGAAGAAGGAAACGAAGGAAGGAAAAAAAAAACAATGAAATAAAAAATATACATATAAAATTTGAAAAATCATTAAGATATTACTAAAAATTATTCATATTAGTGTCTAATCATGCTAGCAAATCAATTGGCGATTACATTAGTAATATTCGGCCAAAATTAGTTAGAAGGATTGAATTGACTATAAATCAAAAAGTTTATGATTAAATTAGTACCATTAAAAGGTTTATAACAACTCCAAGTCCATCACCACGCACGTCACCAACCATCGTTAGCCCCTTCACCTCCCCTTCAACTCCGATGACGATGAGATGATTGTTGGAGGTGATGAGGCACGATATGTCTACATGGTAAGTGCTCAAGTGGTGTGGAGGAAAAAGGCCTACTCGCAAAATAAAAATAAAAGAATAAAAAGAATGTAATCTCGAAACCAAAATTCAAACCGAATCAAATTTTTCAATTCAAGTTACATTCCATTCAATTTGGTTCAAACACTCATTCTATCGTTTGGTTTAGTTCAAATCTCCTGAAAACCCAATCCGAATCAAATCATTGACATCCTTAATTATCGCATTATAGGTTTGAAAACCACAACACTTGAAATTGAGCCAATTTATACGAGGTAATAATAACATAAATGTCATAACTTTCGTAAGTGTCATAACCTTTTCTTTTTTGGGTAAGAGTAAGATAATATTGAGCTTTGGGCAAAAGTACAAAAGATCGGCGCCAGAAACTCACACTCTAGATGCTAAAAGCAAAAAGAGTGAGAGGGAGCCAATAAAAGATACAAGCAACAGAACGAACAGACTACAACAGCCAAGCACCGAAGGAAAATCCACATCTACAAACCCCGGCAAACCTCAAACTGCAACACGAAGAGCCGAAGTAGTTAGGCAACAACTAAAGATGGCAGGCACGAGTAGACCTAGGAGGGAGAGCGACAATCAATGAAAACTGAGGGGTCTAGGCCCCATCCTCTCTGAATCCTTTTGTTCCTTGGAGAGACGGGAACATTAGAAAAAGTTAAGGCTTTATCCTTAACTAGCTTGATTAGGTGATTCTTTATCGTTGAGACAACGAAAGCTTCCCCTTTGAAGATGATATTATTCCTCTTTTTCCAAATAAGGTAACACAAGACACCAAACGAGAACCGAGCAATCGAATGGTAGAAGTCTTTACCTTTCAAGAATTTCATGGCCCAAGAAAGGTTATCTTTCCATGATCCATTGCACCAAGGAAGTTTACACCTAGCCGCCCAAAAAAAAACTAGAGTTGCAGAAATGGGGTAATCGAAGAACAAATGATCAATTGAGTCTGGCAAGACCTCACAAAAAGCGCAGACTTCATAATCAATCCTATGATAGGAAAGGAGAAGCATTTGAGTAGAAAGACAATTCTTGGAAATTAACCACAGGTTGCATTGGAATTTAGGTGCAATAGCATTGTCCCAAACGAAGGTCGCCCAAGGAACGCGGACCTTCTTCGTTCTGATAATGTTCCAAGCTGAAGCGACGGAGAAGGAGCCGGAGGAATCACCCCGCCGAGAGAACCTGTCACGGTATAAGGAGAGGGTCAGGAGGATGAGTCCCCAATCTTCCAAAAGGGATCTAAGCACACTGCCCCTCAAGGTAAAAAGATCGGTGACCACCGCAAAGCTCGGAAGCTCCAGATTGTCCATAAGAGAAGCTGGTTGAAAAGAGTCCAGAGGGCCACGAAGAAGCCAATGATCATGCCATAAGGAAACTGAGAGACCATTTTCGATTTCCCAGAAGAAAGAAAGACGGAAATCTTTTCTTTGTTAAATTATGTCTCGATTTTAAGTGTTTGCAAAAAAACGCGATTTCCTTGGATAAAAAAAAAAAAAAAAAGGATGGGCACACGTTTAGTAATTCCTTCTTCAGAATTCTTGCTAAAAGTTGTTATCCACGGTGGGGTCCAAATGGGCACACACCCACACATGCAATTCTTCACGCGGATTCTCTTTGCTCGGCCACGGAAACAAAAGAAAGAAAGCATGCACGTGAAGAGGAAGGTGGTGGTCGGCCCAAGGTCAAAAGTTTGACCTAGGGCACATGTACACGTATGAAATATGAACAAAATTCACTTTCCTTTCTTGAGTCCATGCGTGTATTGGCCGAAGACCTACGAAGAAAGAGAAGCCGCACGCCAGAGAAGCCTTTTGCACACTACTTGAGAAGATGCTGTTTAAGCTTTACGTAAAAGGGAGCCGCAAAGATTCAGAAGCCGCCCATGTGAAGCTTTGATTAACTCACGAAGCCGTAGGTAGACTGTTTCGTCGCGCAGTAATTTTTGTACCGTGAGTTTATACCAATTGAGTTGTTTATTTATAAACACTTTGGGTTTGAGATTAAATCTAGGTATAGAAAATACTTGAGCGTGTGAGTGATTGTAAACTCTGATACTCCGATTATAGCGGATTATTTGCTACTGGCGCTTCTTGTGGACGTAGTTACCGATACTCGGACTGAACCACGTAAATTTTTTGTGTCCTTACTTTTCTCATTTATTTTCTCTGGTGATTTTACGTTGACGTAAATTGCAAGATCCTATCGTTTCCGCATATTATATCCCAACAATTAGTATCAGGGGTTAGATTTCTTGATTGTGATTTAGAGCTTTTGCTTGTCTGATTATTATCTGGAAATTCTATTACTGCAATTATGTTTGAGAGGAAATCTGAAATTGAGAAATTTAAAGGAGAGTAATAGTGATGCAAAAACTGTTTTATGTGACTGCTACTTCGTCAGGAGACGAATGGCTGCTGGATTCGGGATGTTCTTATCACATGACGCCTCATAAGAACTGATTTATTACTTACTAAGCTGTAGATGGTGGTAGGGTTCTTTTGGAGAATAATGCAGTCTGTAAGGCTGTGAGGATAAGGACAACTCAGATCCGGATGCATGATGGTGGTGCGCACATTGACAGATGTGAGGCATGTACCAAAGCTCAAGAAGAACCTTATTTCTCTAGAAACACTCGATGACATCGGGTGTAGGTACACTACTGAAGGTGGAGTACTGAAGTTGTGGCATCCTTAATTTTTGAAATCCTTGAAGGTGTGAGGACTATGATTGACCCAATTGTGGAAATTGCAGCTATTGGACTATTTGATATGGCATTTTCAAATTGGATACAATCTTTGGACATGTGACGCTTGAGGCCAGCAAAATTTATAAAATTCTAGTCATGGGATTATTGAACTACAATTTGCTCAATTGGATGGACATAGTGACCATACCATACGGCCAAGTTGACATTTGAAATTGATTGAGTATATGTGCACGTTACAACCTACGGTTATGCACGAAATTTTGAGGAATTAAAGTATAATCAAAATTTGATTAATTAAGCCAATGAGAGGGGATGATGGGCCGGCCAAAATAAATTGATTTAAGCCAGCCCATGAAGCCCCAAGATTCGTGCGTCCAAGGGGGAGAGAAGAGACGGATGGAGTGGCGCCAAGGTGTCCCCATCTTTGCCACTTGTCACCCGTCCATGAGAAGCCTAGGAGTAGCCTTGGTGAGTGGCGTGTGAGGTGTGAGAGAGAGAGTTACCGTCCATTAAGTGGGGTAAGTCGGCCAAGAGAGAGAGAAAGAGAGAGAAGAAGAAAAATTGAAGAAGAAGAGAAGAAAAGGAGGAAGCTCGACCGAGGGATTCCAGCTTGATCCAAGGGGGATTTCTTGCCGTTTCTTCTTCAATTCAAAGGCAAGAGTGATTCTTCTAGCTTCCTATACATGTGTGGTGTTGTATTGTAGCTGAAAATCGTGATTTGAACGGTTAGATTTGGCCGTTTTTGAAGAAATGTTAAATCGGGTAAAATCGGGCGCTGAAGAACTAGGTTACACCCGAAGCTTGTGTGGCTTATTTCGTGGGTCTAGAGGTGGAATCTGAGTTTGGTGTCTTCTGTGAAGTTGTTGTACACATCTTGAACTGCAACATAGTCGATTTTGAGAGGATTTGAATGAGAATTGAGGGGTGAAAAGGGTTTAATTTGGAACCGGGTGATTATTGAAGCTGACCGAGAGACCTTTGATGCTTGTTTGCCCTTGTTCATGCCTTTTTAGTTGAAATTTTTGCTCGACTCCTTCTTGTGATTTGTAAAGAACATCTTGATGCATCTCATACTAAAATTTGAGCCAATTCCGTTGTGTTTTACTTAGTGAATCGTATTTTTCTTTGTGAACTTGTGTTCTGGAAATTGGACGAGCTAGGGACAGTAGCTTGTGAAGCTTATAACCCAACCTTTTCCTTGAGAATTTAACTTCGACTTCTAAAGAAAAGTTGTAGAAAACATACTTAGTTACAACATATCCAGAAATGGGAGAAAAAGAATGAGTTTCAGTGGTCCATTTTGAGTAATTTTGTTGATAGCTCATTCTGCGCGATTTTCAAAATGAGCTGGAAGTTTGTGATTTTTATACTATGCTTTGTGGGTCGAATTTGAAAAGTTTTCTTCTAGTGAAATGTTCTTTTACCTCTTGACTATAACATATTAATTTTTGGTAATTTTTGAAGGTGAATTAGTGCCTCAAATTCGTGAATTTGATGGGCAGTGTAATCTGGAAAATTTTTGGGTATAGGCCGAGTATGGCCGAGGACAAGTATTTTATAAATACATAGTCTAAACTAGTTTTCTTTAGTGTAAATGACATCTTTGCCTCTTATTACTATTATGTACATGAATTAACATGTTTAACAGCCAATGTAATGGTGCCTTGAGAGTTAGGGGTGATCGGGTCCAGGGTGGGTAGGGTCTAGACCTGGACCCTGTTCCCGACCCTGTTATAACCGGTTCTCTTTTTTTGGACCCTGTTCCCTACCCTGTTTACCTTGGACCCTGTTCCCGACCCACCCTGTTTTTTCGGTCCGGGAACAGGGTCAACCCTGTTTTTACATAAGCCTCACTAGTTCAGATAATGACGCAAAAATGTAGCCCCAAAATAACCCAAATCGGCATCACCTACCGATGCTTTGTAAGCTACCGACATCCGATTGAATGAGAGAAGCACACGGATGATGATTCCGGGATGCGATTGAAGGTAACAAGGGAAACGGCATGAAATCCATACGGACAAAGCGCGCGCCCCACCGTCGCCGCGCCCGGTTCGGCTCGGCTCGGCTCGGCTCAGCTCAACCAAGCATTTGTATCCGGAGAAATCTATAACTAAATTCGAATCGGTGCCCCCTAAGATTAAGTTTCAATCGCGAAATCCCACGGCGCACGAATCGAATTAGCGAGCACCCCCCGGGGGGAACAAGAGCACAGCGCGCGGAGGAGGCGAAGAGAAGGAAGCTAAGGGGGAAGGGGGGGGGAATTACCGATGCCGCCAAACACTCTCAATCACGTACGCTTAAGGGGAAGGGAGGGGGCGGCGCCGATGAGGCGGGAGGCAGCGACGACGACGGGCTCCCGCACCACGAACATCTTCAGGCTGACTCGCTGAGCACATCTCAAAACCGAAAGCCCATCTCTCTCTCTCTCTCTCTCTCTCTCTCTCTCTCTCTCTCTCTCGGATTCGAACGAGACGAGAAGATCAACGAGATACGGAGCATACCTCGTGGAGGGAGCCGAAGATGTGGCGTGGGCGAGCTGCGAGCTACGGAGCGGTGGCGCAGGCGAGCTGCGAGCTGCGGAAGCCGTGGCGCGGGCGAGAGGGCGAGCAGGGCAGAAGCTTCGGGAGAAATTAGGGCTTGCGAGTGTCAAGTGAGACGAGAGGGGGCGAGTGAGAGAGACGGGGATAAAAATAGAAATACGCACGTAAAAGGGAAAAACCGGTTCTCCAACCGGGTCCAAAACCGGTCGGTCGAACCGGTTCCCCTGGTGGGTAATCCCGGAACCGGTTCCGGACCGGTTAAAACAGGGTCTTATTTATTGGAACCGGTTCCCGGACCGGTTTCAACGGGAACCGATTCCCGACCCTGTTTTCCGGGTGGGCCGAACCGGGAATCGGGTTGACCCGGTTCGGTTGCACACCCCTATTGAGAGTGTTTTTGGTTGATTTACATGCTGTTTTTGTGGGAATTCATTGAAGGAGTCCTAAGCTGAATGATGTGCTATTTACTTGGGTGTGCTATGCATGTTAATCTCATGATATACATGCTGTATTTGCTAGGTACCATCTCAATGCTTGTATATACATGCCCTTTAAGGTTAAAGGATGAATAATTAACCTTAAATACACATAGTTCTTCATGATATGCATGTTGCATTAGTGATGGAACGATGGACTGAGCATGTTGAGTGAAGAATCATGTTATATGATTGAGAATATATGAATGCATTTGTTGTCATGCTCGCATGCATCATGGACATGCTTGTGGATCATGCATGGGAAAGAGATTGTTGCATGACATGCATTGATTATACCTCGGGAGTATTGAGATGCCCGGCCAGGGAGTGAAAATGCCAGATGCCCAGTAACCCTGTGTGCCTAAATCTAGATGGCCTCGGAGTTGAGATGCCCGGAGCGTTGGGGGTGTCGGAAGCACGGAGTGTGTGCCGTGAATGCCTCGTGATGCCAGTTGGGGTGCGAGATGCCCGGTCAGGGAGTGTAAATGTCGGAAGCACGGATGGTATGTACCGTGGATTCCTCACGATGCCAGGTTGGGTGTGAGATGCCCGGAATGTGGGGGGGCCGGAAGCCGGGTGGTGTGTACCGAATTATGCATTTGAAATTGCAATCATTTGATATATGCATATGCATGAGCATTGTTCACATGAGAAAGGAGCATGTGATATTATTGAAGTACTTGAGCATAAATTGAGTGACCATGTGGATGGTGCATGGGATGTGAAATATGTGCATTTGTGCTTGCTGAATTTTGTAAAGTGCTCATGTTCCCAATTGATGCCAATATGCAAGGAATGTATATGTGATGGGATAAACGCATATGTGCATACATTATGGCTGTTTTGATGGAAATGCTTGTGTTGAGCTATGTGAAAACGAGCAATGTTTGATTTATGAGTGCACATGTTTGATAAGAGTATGATCGGTGAAAGAGGTAAAAGTATGTGGCTGATTTGTTCATTTATTGTGACTATGCAATGCTTTTGATGCTACTGGATTGCCATGTGATATTGTGATATGTATTTTTGTTGTATGGGTAGCTTTAGGGATTGCTCTTATGCTGAGTGGTTGTACTCACCCCTTTTTGGGGACTAACATTTCAGCTTAGATATGTCGCTGCCACCGGTCGCTCCTGGTGCGTTTTATGGCATACCCTCGGACGTGGACGTGAGGGTGTTCCATTTGGTCAGCCAGATAGTTCCCGGCTTATCATACTTCCGGGTGAACGTGAGGGTCAAGTTTGATGTGGGTTTGGATAGCGGCCCAGTGTACTAAGAGTTCGTTTCTGCTTACATATGTTGAGATGGGGAGATGGTAGGGATGATGCCGCCGCCATCACCTCCTGGAGCGCCGGGCTGGAGCTAGGCGCAAGGCTATGACTGGGGAGGCTGGTGGGTTTTTGGATTGGGATCAGCTTAGATGGATGGATAGTTGATGTACAAGCTTTTTCTTTGATGAGGGGTGATGATACTTTATTTTAAGGTGTTATAGTGTAGTCGTTCTTTTGATGTATCATGTACCCTGAAAAGAAGCAAGGAAAATCCATCCTGTCATGCTATGAATAAAGAGAACTGATCCCATTATCTTATATCTCTAGTTGTATGCATTGACCTTTGTTGTTTGGGAGAGTCGAAATTTCCGCTTCCGTTATTCAATTGCACTGGGACCGTTTATTTGTTTCCTATAAAAAAAAAAAAAAAAAAAAAAAGCCCCAAGAGTCTATATCTCTTAATGGACAGACAAGTATGACTGTAATAGCCTCAAGGGGGTTTTTGGGGTGTTACAGATCTCAAGGTGCAATGACAGTGATGAAAGGGAAGAAAATAAATACTCTCTATCATCTACCAGGAGAGACCGTGACCAAAACCGCTACAATTTCATCAAGTAAGTCAGACTCTTAACTTAACTCAGTTATGGCATATGCGTTTGAGGCACATGAGTGAGACAGGTATGGATTGTTGAATGGTCAAAAGATAGGAAAGCTTGACTTATGTGAGCACTGCATCTTTGGGAAGCAGCACCAAGTTAAGTTTACAATAGCTATTCACTCAACCAAACGACCAGTTGAATATATTCATTCAGACGTCTGGGGCCCGTCTTCGATTCCTTCGAAAGGAGGTGCTCGATATATGCTGATATTTATCGATGACTATTCGAGGAAAGTATGGGTTTACTTTCTGAAGCACAAATATGATATGTTTGATCGGTTCAAGAAATTTAAGGCATTGATTGAGAAGCAGTTAGATAAGCAGATCAAGTGCCCGAGAACCAATAATGACATGGAATTCTGTGGTAAAAATTTTACCGAGTTCTATGAGAAAGAAGGTATTGTGAGACATCACACAGTACTTGGGACACCACAGCAGAATGGCTTGGCAGAATGGAAGAACAGAACCTCGAGCTTGATGCATACTTTCGCATGTAGGACTTGGCAAGGAATTTTGGGCCGAAGTAATTAACTTGTCGTGTTATCTGGTTAATCAATCTCCATCATCTGCTATCGAGTGGAAGACTCCTAAGGATAAGGAAGTATAGTCAGGAAAATCTGTTGATTATTCCAGATTACGTATATTCGGATCTCCTGCATATGCTCATGCGAGTGATGGTAAGCTTGAGCCGAGGGCGAAGAAGTGCATATTTCTTGGTTATGCACATGGGGTGAAAGGCTACCGGATGTGATGCACTGATCCCAGATCACCTAGTTTTCTAATCAACAGAGATGTGGATCTTCGACGAGACTGCAATTCTTCAATAGAGGAGTTCTGAAACACGACCAGCAGAGAAGATAGATCATGGTATCATTAGTGAGGTGGAGCTTCAAGTGGAGACTCCGGAGACCTCAAAGGTAACAGAAGTGGAGACTGCAGATGAAGCTGCAGTTCCTGAAATCGGTGATAATGAACAACCAGCTAAGCTACAGCACACTATAGCCGCAAATAGACAAAGAAGGCAAATTAAATCACCAGTACGTTATGGTTATATAGATATTGCTTATGCATTGACTGTAGGTGATGAGGTGAAGACAGATGAGCCTTCGTCCTACTCTGAGACGATGGCTAGTTCGGAGTCATCGTAATGGCTAGGGGCTATGAGTGAAGGGATGGAATCACTCCATCAAAATCAGACATGGGAGCTGGTTAAAAGATTGTAGGAAGTAAATGGATCTTCAAACGGAAAGAGGGCATTCCTGATGTCGAGACAGTGTCGAGACAACGAGGTATAAGGCGACACTTGTGGCGAAGGGGTATACACAACGTGAGGGCATTGACTACAATGAGGTGTTCTCTCCTGTGGTAAGACATACTTCTATTCATGTTTTACTTGCCTTAGTTGCTTCGTAGGATCTCGAATTAGAGCAACTAGATCCGAAAACTGCGTTTCTTCATGATGAGTTAGAAAAACAGATTTACATAACTAGAGGGATTTGCTATTCCGGGTAAGGAAAATCATATTTGCTTGTTAAAGAAATCTTTGTAAGGATTGAAATATTTTCCTAGACAGTGGTATAAACGTTTTGATACTTTCATGGCTAATCAAGATTATTCGCAAAGTCATATGATAGTTGTGTCTACTGTAGGAGATTGGAGAATGATTTTTTGATTTATCTACTCTTATATGTTGATGATATACTGATAGTAGCTAAGAATATGTCCGATATTGATGTGCTGAAAAGGTAATTAAATGCTTAATTTAAGATTAACGATTTAGGTGTTGCAAAGAGAATATTGGGTATGAAGATTTTCCGTAATAAGGCTGCAAGAGTTTTACGTCTATCTCAAAAGAAATATATTGAAAAGATCTTAGCACGTTTTAATATGCAGTCGGCAAAAACTGTAAGTACACCTTTAGCGAAGCACTTTAAATTTTCAGAAAAATTATCACCACTGACTGAGGAGGAGCATATGTCTCGTGTTTCTTATTGTAGTGCCGTGGGTGGTAATATGTATGCTATGGTGTGCACTAGACCTAATATTTCACAAGCTGAGAGCGTAATTAGTCGCTACATGAAGCGTCCTGGTAAAGCTAATTAGAAAGCTGTAAATTGGATCCTTAGATATTTGAAAGGGACAACAGACGTGGGTATAGTGTACCAGAGAAACAACAATGGCAGTGAGACCATTGGGTTTGTGGATTCGGATCACGCCGGTGACTTGGATGATCGCAAATTTTTAGCAAGGTACGTGTTTATGTTAGCGGATGGTCCAATTAGTTAGAAAGCGTCCTTACAGGATCACATTGCATTGTCTTCAACTGAGGCAGAGTACATGGCACTAATCTTTGTAGCGAAGGAGGCGATATAGTTACAGAGTTTGCTCTCGAACTTTGTGTTAAAATAGAAAAGTGTGGATATACACTATAATAATCAATATGCGATATATTTGGCGTATAATCCAATTTATCACGAGCAAACGAAGGAAATCAACATCAAATACCACTTCATTCAATATGTCTTAGCTAAATGTATTATTATTGTTAAAAAGATTGCTACAACAGATAACCTGACATAGATGATGACTAAGTCTGTTCCTTTGGCGAATCTCAAGTTTTGTTTAAACTCATTAGGAGAGCAGTATAAATGATGAGCACTATAACTTGGCTCCAAACATCAAGCCAAGGTGGAGAATTGCGATTTTGAGCGTTTGCACAAAAACGCGATTCGCTTAGATATATAAAAAAAAAAAAAAAAAAAAAAAAAGATGGGCACACGTTTAGTAATTCCTTCTTCGGAATTCTTGCTGAAAGTTGTTATCCACGGTGGGGTCCAAATGGGCATACACCTACACATGCAACTCTTCACGCGGATTCTCTTTGCTCGGCCACGGAAACAAAAGAAAGAAAGCATGCACGTGAAGAGGAAGGTGGTGGTGGTCCCAAGGTCAAAAGTTTGACCTTGGGCACACGTACACGTATGAAATACAAACAGAATTCACTTTCCTTTCTTGAGTCCATGCGTGTATCGGCTGAAGACCTATGAAGAAAGAGAAGCCGCACGCCAGAGAAGCCTTTTGCACGCCGCTTGAGAAGACACCATTGAAGCTTTACGTAGAACGGATCCGTGAAGATTCAGAAGCCGCCTATGTGAAGCTTTGATTAACTCGCAAAGCCGTACGTAGAGTGTTTCGTCGTGCAATAATTTTTATGCCATGAATTTATACCCGATTGAGTTATTCATTTATAAACACTTTAGATTTGTGATTAAATCTAGATGTGAGAAACACTTGAACGTGTGAGTAATTGTAAACTCTGATACTCCGATTATAGTGGATTATTTGTTACTGGCTCTCCCTGTGGACGTAGGTACCAATACACGTAAATTTCTGGTGTCCTTACTTTTCTCATTTATTTTCTTTGGTGATTTCGCATTGACGTAAATTACAAGATCTTGCCGTTTACGCATATTATATCCTAACATTCTTAAAAGCAAAATTTTCTTCCAAGAGCATATAGTAGGGACAAGAACACCAAAAGTTATCCATTATAAAAAATTTTGATTGGATCCAACGGCACCATAAGGATTCTTTATCCGTGAAGAAAATCCATATATATTTAAGCAAGGCCACTCTATCATAATCTTTCAATTTACGAAGACCTAGACCACCTTCAGCTTTTGGGGAACAAATGTCGTCCCACGAGACCTCAGCACCACCACGGCCAAGAGAAGAACCCTTCCAAGGAAATTGTCTCAAAATACGCTCAATGTTTTTTAAGACCAAGGCAGGCAATGTAAACACACTAGCCCAAAAGGCTTGAATAGAATATAAGACTGACCTTAAGAGTTGAAATAAATGTCAAAACCTTTTTATCACTTGCTAGAAAAACTCGCTTAAAAACAGCATATCGCTAGGCCATCCTCCACACCTTTTCTTCATTTTTCCCCTTGGCATAGTTGTTTATTCTCTCTGATACTTCTATCAGAAATATTATCCCGTGGAGCCGACAACGCAATCTTTTTTAATTAGCAAAAAGAAACTGCACCTTTCTCTGAAGCCTTCTAGTATTTGAAGCGGGCTCTCTCTCTCTCCTACAAATCACTGAATCACTTGCTCTTTTCTAGCTCAACTCTACAAACATACATACGCGCCCGTGGACGAGTGCGCACACAGGTTACAAAATGAAAACGAAGCTTCTCCGAGCAATCCAACTCTACCGAAAATACACAAGGATTGAAAGTTCCAGGTAGTGTATCTTTCCTCTTCATTCTTCGTTGCCACTCATTAGTGTCCTATAAATTGTCAGAAGCTACCTTTACTTTAGTGGAAGGCTGGTGAATTCCATTATGAGAAAAGGTTCAAAAGGGGTTCAAAAGGGAAGGGATCTATTGGTGGTTGCAACGGAAGGGGCGCGAGGGTCGTGACTACCACCACCGAGACGCTAGTACTCCAGGAGAATAAAGCTACCATGGTCGGGAGAGCCAGAATAAGTAGATGTAGATGTGGGGAGAGCAAGAATAAGTAGATGTGAGGAAGGCAAAAAGGAGAAGGCGTGGAGATTGGACCAGTTCTATGGATCCAACAGAGAATCGGACCGGACCGGCAGTGGGATTCCCGAGTGGATCTATGTAACTAGTGGGCAATTCCTGATTCCAATTTTTCAGAATCGATTCGAGAACCGCTTGGGAACCGCCCACTAAGACAATGCACACCCCTAATCACATCCCTAATCTCATTGATACTAACATAAACAATTTTTTAATATTATTTCACTTTTATTTTTAAAATTTTTATTTTTTTTTTCTATTTTTTTTTTCCTTTTTATTTAGGGTCAACGAGTCACTGAAGGCCTTGGGTGAAGACAATGTAGCCGCGAAGGCCCTTTGCCAGCCTCATCCAATCTAGGCAAGGGTTGCCGGTGTCTATCGCCGACCCTAAGAAAAAGGAAAAGGAAAATAAAAATAAAAACAATATTAAAAATTAAAAATTCACATTGGAAGCCTTGTTGATGCTTAAGTGATCAAGCGAATAAAAAAAAATCACATTTAGAGTCCGTTTGTTTCGCGGAAAATAGACCATTTCTAGAAAATATTTTCTCATAAGTCATTTTTTAGGAAAATGACAATATTTTCTGATGTTCGGTTAAAATCTCAATATGTTTCAAAAATATTTTCGGGTGTTCAATAAGGAAAATATTTTCCGCTCACTAGATTAGCGAGCACGACCGTCAAGCTCGAGACTCACCAGATTGATGAGCGCAAATTAAAATCAATGAGCTTGAGGTTCATATAGTCCAACGACTAGCCAAGAAAGAAGAAAATGTGAAACAAAGAAAAAAAAGAAAAAGAAAATTAAAAAATAATTCGACTAAAAAAAGAAGAGAAGAAAAAGAAATTGGAAAAGAAAGTAAAGATTGTAGAGGTGTAAAATAAGAGAGATCAAGTGAGAAAGTGGAAAACATTTTCCCTACTTTAGAAGACTTTTCTTTTGATGGAAAATATTTTTCCCAAAGAATTCATTTTTCATTAAACGAACGCCGGAGAATCCAAAAAACGTTTCCCGCAAATTATTTTCCGCGAAAGGAACGGAGCCTTAAGTAAATGCCACACGAAAGTTAGACCACTTGCACTATTCTACTCCCCAATTCAGACAGCACTGTGTGAAGAAGCTTTCATCAATCTACAGCATAAACACGTCACGCAAGTGAATGTTCTCATCATGCAACGCAAAATGTAGTAACTCCAGAATTTGGCTGACGTCTATTTTTGTTGAAGCCTCAACTGCCACCAATCCTTCAAGGAATGAATCTTCTGAGAGATTTCCTAAAATCAACCTCACAAAAACGCCTTAGAGATGGAGAAGGACAGTTAAAAGCAGCCCAAAAAAGAACCGGGAAGAGTAGACTAGGTATATACACATCTACGTTATAGGAGGAGAAGCGAAAGGTTTGGTTTCTCAAAAGCCCAGAGCCAGCGTGTGTTGCCAGATGATTGGAAATTACCGAAGTTACTGGTCGAAATTCCCCAGCATCCCTGCAACCAGATAACCGAGCGCATTTTTACATTTGCCTCTTACCAAAATCTGCCTAAATAGTGGAGCAGAAATGCCAAAAAATCTCCTCTGGTTGTCCTCTGCACAAATACAAAAGTCAATTAAAGTTTGAGCATAAAGGGCATTCCAATCATGCAAAACATGTTGGTAAATATCATAGAACATCATGTTGAAGTAAAGTTCTTTTGTACTTAAATAGTAAATACCGATAACTTAGTTTCTCAAAGCCAAGAAAGTTTGACTAGATTTTTGAAAGGGGAGCGTGGCACTTCTAGGTCACTTTAGAGCTAGAGAGGAGCCTCAAAGTAAAAGCTCTAGCAAGCAGAATTGAAATAGAGGGTAAGATGATACGCAACTTTCTTGCTCGAGCAAATTGTATCTTACATTGGATTGGATAAGTTTCCACGAACGAGACAATTGGTGCAAACAGACAGTGGGACACGAACCCATACGTCTAGAACCAAGAACAAAAGGCACATTGTTCAGTAGAAACAGTCCTTTTAAATTTAAGCACAAAAAGACCATGCTACTGTTAAAATTTCACATGTAAAGCAACAATTGAGGATAAAATGTAGTCTAAATATAAACCTTTGCTTTTCTTGAAGCACTAATTGCCTATTCAGTGGCCAAATGGCGCTATACATCACTTGGACTTCAAAAGGGCCTTGACTTTTTTCAATTGCACCCCTTGTAGCTATAACAAAGGGAAACAAAATTAAGAAGCATCAGCATAGTATAACACATGGTAGGATACAAAAAAACAGTTACCCTCAGAAATACTAGGGTGAGAAATCATCTCATCCTGAAAGCTGGAAAATACAAACCTTATATAACTGGTCCAAAACAAAATCTGATTTTTGTTGTAGCAAACACCACTCCATTGCCATATCATATACTATGGTGTTAGGCTGTGAAAAATGCGAAGTAGATACAGCTTCCTTCTGCTTGAAAGAAAGTGAAAGAGCCTCAAATATAAGAAAAAGGTCCAATTGTGCCCAGTCAGGAACTTGATAATGAAGGGGGAGAGAGAAGTGGAGGAAAGAGAACATACCGTCCCCCGAGTCTGTGGCTGCTTCGGATTACTAATTACAAGATGGCCAGTAAATGTTGACTGCTTCCCAGGAGAGCAAGGAGTCTTAACACAGCCCACAAGAGGTCTGGCAAAGTTTTCAAAAGCAGAGAGAGAGAGAGAGAGAGAGAGAAGACAGACAGACAGACAGAGCATTATTAACATCGAAAATACACAAAAGCATATTCTTGCAGCAAAAGGTCCAAAGCAGCTCCTATCACACTTTTGCCCCTTGTTGATGAGTAAAATAGCTAAGAAAGCACTTCAAGATAAACCTGTAAAGAGGTACATATGTTGACTGGTCTTCCAAATTAAATGGGTAGACGAAAAAAGACAACCTGATCAAGACCTACATTGGCCAAGCAAGTAATCTGCATTTTCAAGTACCCTGGAAATTTCCATGAACTTAAGTTATGCCAGAAACTACTATTTCCATATTGCCCCAACCACTCAATTCACCGAAGATATATTTGGAGCTAACATTAATGCAGAGTACCCCTACAAGGACCAATCATTTATTGAAAGATAAATTTTATGTGACAGGCAGCCTATGTACAACCATGTAATTTAGTATGTGTAATGTCAGACCATGTACAGAAGATATAGCTACAATGTTCACAGAAGCAATTAACGGGAATAGACCAGAGAGGAAGATTATAGACCTAAAGGAGCCAATAATATCAAAGTAACTAAATTTGAGTTCTATTGCATCTCATCTGAAATGGCTCAACAGCTTTATGGCATATATTAGTGCACAAACTCCTTTTTCCAACATTTTCAGCAAAAGTTTAGTCCCATCCCAAGCTGTCATAATTAACAACAAAGAGTAGACACAGGAAACAAAAGACAGAAGGAAAAACCTATTAGAGCAAAAACATGTTTCCCATTCTAGCATATTTGCCCTTCCTAAGTTGCAAGACAATTGACGCACAATGACAATTTTTCAACAAGTTGTAGACATTAAGAACGACCTTAAACATATACAATGAACAGTTTATTAGTTAGAACAGCACCATCATTTCCATACACTTTCAGTTAGTGCTAGTCAACCTAAATTTTTGCATGGGAAGTACATCACGAATTTATTGTCAAAGAAACTTAACCCTGCTTTAAGACGTGTTCTCTATATATGGAAATTCCAACAAGTTGAATTAAAGAGCATCAAGTCCATTTCTCTCCTTATTAAGGTAAAATTTCAAATGGTCCCATGAAGCGCAGTCATTTTCTCAAAAGAGTATCCAAACTAAACTTTATCTCAAAGAAGCCCATTAAAAGTGGGTGACTTGGTAAAAATACCCCCCTCCCCCAAACCCCCACAAAAAAACAAAAAACCCAGCTCACCAATTCTTCACTGGCCAATGAGCACATGCGAATCTTGTGGCACTTTCCAGCCGAAGGCCAAACGCATTTTCAACCAGGATTATTTTTTTATCATATATATATTTTTTTTTTCTTTTTTTTTCCTCTGTTTATTCTTCCTTCCACAACCTCCTGCCAAGACCTCCCTCTCCACCTTTAATGATTTCCTCTATGCCCTATCCTGCCTCAACCATTGCGTCCCACCTTTGACATGCTGATTGCCTGCCTTTGCTGTCTCGACAACCTTAAGAAAGCCCTACATGCTATTGAGATGATGGTGCACAGTGGCTTTGGCTTTAAAACCACAACAGGACCCCAAGGGCAAGGCTGGCCACCTTCAACCCTCAATCAGCAAAGTACGCTTTGAAGCACTGCCAAGCAGGAGCTCAAAAGAGGAAAAGCGACCACCCTCAACTGCTTGAGTTCTTTGTCCATATGGTCGAAGTGAAATCACTTGCAAGAAGAACTACATTTCCCACCCCAAAATCCACAACAAATAACTAATCAGAGCTCGCCAAGGACATCAAATCTTCTTGTCGCCAATTGCCACCATCGTCATAGGATTGCCTCACCATACGCCTCCTCATTGTCCATTGTTGCCATCCCTCCTATGCGCCATCGTCACCCCACCCCCCGTGCACACTACTTCTGCCCCTCTCCATGTCAATCTCTCTTTCCACCCACCGCTGTGATCATTGTTGACAACTAGACAGCAAGACCATGAGCCCGAGATCTAGAGCTCAAATCAAGCATAAGCATCAGCTCTCAGTTCGCTCATGCTCAACCTAAGCCCCCAGTAGATCATAAATCTAGGACTCGAATCAACCCAATCTAAAGGTGCTGGAATCGTTATCAACGGCAATGCCGGATGAGGTCAAGGGCGTTGAAGGCAAGGTCGGCAGTCAGGGAAAGAGGGGGAACTTTGAAGGAGATAGATAAAGTGAGAGGCGTCGATTGATGATGTCCACCCCAAATCAATCCAGCTTCTCGTTGCCAAGTCCCACGAGAGCCTGCGCAAGGATGCGAAGCTCACAGGCTCTCTAGTGGGGGGAGGCTGATGAAGGGGTTGAAGACAGAGATTGAGGTGATGTCGAGCTAAGAAGATGGGAGGCGTGAGGAGGATGCGTGGTTAGGAAGATGAAGACACTTCATAGATTGGATTGAAGGAAAAAGGAAAACGACAGAGAGAAAGAAGAAAGAAAAAGAAAAAAACCAAAAAGAGAAAATGCTTCTGGACGACAATGCCCTTGGCAATGGCCTGCAAGGTCCCATGTGAGACGCACATGCTCATCAGCCGGCAAAAAATTGGTCGACCAGTGAGCTGAAGGGCTGATTGAGACCATTTCAGGGGCTTTATTGAGACAAGATCCACTTTGGGGACTTTTTTTGAGAAAACAGTCCCACTTTAGAGGACTAGTTGAAATTTTCTCAAAAATTAATAACTAAGGACATGGTTAATCGAGTGCAATGATGATGAGTTCTGCTAATTAAATGAATAAAGTAAACATTAAAGTTTTCTAAGGAATTTTGGCAAAGCCTAATTTTTAGGCTATACAACATCGCTCATAGCCTTCAAATCAGAGGAAGAAAAAAGAAAAGAAAGCTCTCCCAGGAAATTAGTCCTAAAATATTTTAGTTAGTGGATATAGTGCTCCACTTAGGTGAATTTCCTAACATTTTGCATTAACCTCTCTCCATTTGAGATTATGTACCCTAGGAAGCACCAGAAGTAACAAAGCTGGAAAACATTAGAAAACAACAATGAGATGAATCTCTCCTGCTTTACTTCTTGTGCTAGATTTGTAAATAAGTAATGGAAGCTTTGAAGTGTTATTGCACTCAATGGCAGCAAGGATTTTCCAATCTAGAATCTCAGGAAGTAGGAATAGCAGAAAAGGAAACATCATTTTTCTTCAATTATTGTTGGCTAATTAGCATTTTGTTTCCTTTTTCTACTCCTTATTCTCCTTGCTAACTCGACACACACTAAATGACATGGTACATGCCACATTGGCAGCCATGTTATTTACTATGGATGTATAACTAAAAGTTTGGTGTTTGTAGCATTACCAAAATTAACATTTTGTCCTTTCACATGGTTTGGCACCTCTAAAAATTAAACTTGTAAAATGGTAAAAAGAAGGGAAAAAAGGAGACAACCAAATTAAAAGGACCATCTTCATGCATACCTTCCATCAGGTAGCACCAAGCATCCAGTCTCTAATTTTTCGATGGCTCTCTTTGCTGCTCCCTTAGTTTTGAATATCACAAAAGCTTGACCTATCTCCCAATTCACATCGTCAAAAGTAAGCAAGCATGTGCATGAAGCATCGTTAACAGAAGAAATTTGCAAAATTTACTATCCAAAAGTAAAAAGCAGCAATGACCAAATGGATAATTGTAAAGTATAACTACATAGACATAAAGTTTAAATGGAAGGATGTTCTCACCTCATTTGTCTCAATTAAATGTACGAATTCAAAAAAAAAAAAGAAAGAAAGAAAGAAAGAAAGAAAATTGCTATACCCATCAAACTAAGCCCTAAACAAGGGGTCATCAAACCCAAGCCTCGGTTCGAATTGATATAGTATGAATCGATTGAGCCAAATCAAACACTTCTTTTTGAGTAATATGGTTGCATAACTATTTGTACCAATGGTGCTACAAATCTAGACCTGACAAAAAGCAATCATCCCTCATGGAACTGATATTATTAATTCAAAAACAAATGATCTTGTCAAAAAGCAAGAAGTTGTAAAAAGCTAGCATCTATACAGCAGTATAAGGGATATCTAACTATAGTACCTACTTATAAGAGACCTGTAAGGCAAGCTCCCACTTTGGGACTACCACAACTAATCCAACATCAAACCAAAAGTGAGATACTCAAAGGACAAAGTTGTAGAAAACAGATTCTACGTTTCCTTTTTTCAGTTACCGAGAGCTAGGAGAGAGCATTAAGTAACTGCCAGAATGTTCTGCACCATATTGTCATTGCTATCATGCAAGAATAACTCGTGCTGTTTTCTACAGCATAATTTACAAACCTCAGTTTCATTTGCAAGTGTCAATACAAGGAGACCTATTGCCTTAAGATCCATTCAAGTTTCAAGTCATCACAGTTGGGAGACCACTTAGTCAATAAATGAAGAAAAGAATCCAACAAAGCGGTTAACCCTTTTGTGGTTACACTTTCAAACAAGTTCAATAAAGTCGAGCAAAGGAGATTGGCAATGTCACTGACTTTGAATATGAAAAATCCAAAATAGATTCTTCGAAATTCATGCCTATTCACCTGGAAATCACTACACTCAGCACGAGAGGAGATGATATGCAATAGCACTTTCTCCCGAGAATCTTCTGTGGATCAATCCTACCCACGCCATCCAAAGATTCTCAACTATGAGAAACAGGGAAAATACCAACATGGAGAAAAGGTCTTCCCCATCCTTCTTCCTAACAGAGGAATAATAAATACATCCATCATCCCCAACAATCTTCGACTTCAACCCAACAAGTAATTTGAAGCTCAAGCCCCACTCTCAAAAGACAGATGACTGGGACTCCCCCATTTATAATTCACCCAAAGCAAGATCCATCAAATCGCCTAATGAACAACTATCTAAGGTGTGACCATGATTACTAAAGTTGGCTATTCTCAGGAGAAAGTTCAAGATAAGACTTGTGTCTCCAGACATTGCCAAAAGCACTAAACTAAATCTAAAACATGTTCACCTCCATATTACTGCACAGATCTATGGCAAAGTCCAAATGAAACTGGGGAGAGCTTCAAACAAAATCCCTGATTATGCACCTGCCAGAAAATGACGATATAAGCAGTCCAAACTTCTGCATCCTGTGTTATCAGCCCAACCCACACAATCCTTGTGTTATTGAACTTGTTATTGGCCTTTGAAATAACCAAATCTTCTCATGAAGTAACTACCCCATCCCGCAAAAGAATCCCTCTAACATGATTATCCATCTAGAACTCCTATAACTCACATCCATCAAAATTACTATTTGTTCATGCCTGTATCTTTCAACAACAAAAGCAGCAATTTTGATTTTCATGCCAGAACAAACCATGGCACTCCACCTTGCAACTCCACCACCGACCCAAATACACCTGTGAACAATGATCTTCAACTGAAATTCTTCAGTCCTTCAAAAAAAAAAAAAACAGAAATTGGCCCTCCACAGTGATGTTCCCCGGTCTATTTGCTCGATAAAGGCAACCCATACATATAACCTCCCTTCACTCTCAGCCCAGAAAACTAGCTCTCCCTTAGAGGTATCTTGATGACATTAAACCAGAAGATGTACACAGATATTTTATGATTAGAAGGGTAGGGTACAGCAAAAGCAACAGTGAGATAGATGGTGGACACATTAAAAGAGAATGCTGCCTGAAAATTGAAGGCAAGGAAGAAAGAAAAAAACAAAAGGAAGCTAACAGAGCAAAGAGGAGGATGAAAGAGAGGCCAACCAGGGAGAAAAGAGTGAGTGCGTGGGCACAGGGAAGAGAGAGAGAGAGAGAGAAAATGTGATATGTAACATTAATCTGAATTAAGCTGATCCTGAATTCAATTTGGAATAGATTTTTCTATCAAAGTGGTCCAACATAACAAAAGTTAAGATCCAAACACGCCACTCCACAGCCCGTCAACATTCTGCTTCCCAATAACCCAGCTCAGCTAGATGCAGGATGACTAATATAAAATAAAAATAGGCCATAGAAAGGCAAATTGGTAAAACCATAAAACAACTTGCAGCTGTATAATCCAGCCTTTTTCCAACACAGTCTGTTTCGGCAACAACCATGATATTGTGGAATGTCCTCATGTATGAGGATCCTTTATCATCCAAGCATAGTAACTTAGTATTATTAAAGGCATGTTTGTTCACAATTAATCAAAAGCAAAATGTAATTTTTTGCTTTCCCGCTAAAATTTAAATATTACCTACATTTAAAAATTATTAACAAGTTATGTGTGAATCATAAGTGTCAACTTTTAAATATCATGAAAGTTTCAGGTGTTCCAGATTAAAATAAATTGAGGTGCAAGATCTTGATTAAGCAAAAAAGGAAAAGTAAAAGTCAATCCCGAAATGCCCTGTGTCAGGGTGATGGAAAAATACCAGTCCTCACACATTACAACTACATCTCAGAGTGGCGAATCATTAACTAACTGCGATATTGCAACTGAAAATTGATACAACAAAATCAGGTATTTCTGTGCTTTTCTTACCAGAGTGAGGGCTAGAAGTTGTAGTCTGTGGAAGCATCTTTGCTGAGCATTTCTCCTTCAAGCCTTCCCAAATTATATCCTGTAAGTTATACACTATTGTAGTGACGAACTGCAGTGGGAATAATCCAGTCAAAGAAATCACTTGGCCAAAGGGCTTTGACACAACTTTTAAGAGAATGGGGAAGTCCCCAATGGATAGTACTCCCTGAAAAATGGTTCCACTAGCTAGACTACATGCCTTGGAAACAAGAGTAAACCATGGGAAAGAACCTTAAAGTACATAGTGACTTGAGAAGCATCTGCTAACATGGTGACTTTAGCCAAAAAAAACGATATCAAATAAGGCCCAATCAAACTTAAAAGATCAATGCAATCTCATGCATTCACTATGAAAGATCCCAAATCTCACCAAATGCCAATACCACAAGCTTGTTCAAGAATATCTTATAAGCAAGAGACCTCATACCAGTATTTAGCTACGTAAGGTAACAGAACAACAGACTGATTTAATTTCGAGCTCCCTCTTGGCAAAGAGATGGAAATTCTTGACAATTCAAACATAGAAAACTAGTTCAGAAGTGCCTTATTTTCCTATTTGTAACAGCATTCAGAACTGTACAAATTTGTACCAGTTTACTGTCTCAAGCTCAGGCGAAAGCAGAACAAGATCTTCATAGTTATTTTGTGTTACTAGCAAGAGATCTTAGAATATTAAACGATGCCAAATGTTTAGCCAGCCAGACAAGCTTCTCTGATGACAGGGGTTGTGACTAGCTGCTTGAACCAAACTCAACAAAAGATTTTCCAAGTTTGCATTATTGGGGATTACCTCAACTTCAGTCGAGACATAAGTTGGATCCAAATTTCGAAGCAGAACAAGTGTTCCTTGCTCACATGCAGTCTGCATTCTTTCTTCAAAAGGCTGAAAACAAAATATAACAAAATTATTCTGACTGTAAATTACATCCCCAGGCCATTCCAAAAGAAAAGAGAGTTTGGGCCACTTGGAAGCTTTAGTCTCTTGGCAACAAGATACTCGCATGCTAAATCAAAGCCAACTTCATATTTGCTTCTCTTTTAGCACTACAAATAACATTATGCTATATCAAAGTCAATTATCATCTTCTGTTATTTGGCTGGTTGGAAAGAACGGATCAAGGGAGCCCTTTGAAGGAAAAGAATCCTTGGTCCAAGCATTTACTAAAAATTGTAACTTCCACAATATTGGCATATAGGGGTTTTAATCTTAGATGTAAATGCTTGGTCTTGATAAGCTCTCTTTTGACTTCGAACACTTTTATAGTTTGGCACCGTTTGGCGCCTCAGCCTGAAATTCTCTTTACTTAGCAAAAAAGGGGATAATAAAGAGAAATAAAGACCAATAAACAACAGGGACAAAAGTACTTACAGGCTCCTTGAACCATGTGTTCTTGTCCTGTCCAAAGAGACAAAAGCAAACATCAAAGACTCAATCCAGGGAACATATAACAAATGAATGGTAATTAATCATATTGCACCAATTATAATATTTTGAACTAAAGGTAATTTAGGTACACCAAAGAAACACCATTGAATAATCCAAGAAAGAAATAATTAATGATGACTAAAAATGTAAGAGATCATTGTAAAAATATAGATTACGCATCATCAGAAACCCATAGCAAATTCCAAACTACTAATCTGGTCCATTTTAACCATACATATTTTGTTTCTTCTCCTTTCAAGTGAACTCATCCATTTTATGGTCACCATTCTCCTCACCTTATTTTATCCCATTTTTCCCTTGGTTGGTGATATCAATTTACAACTCTTTTAAGCTTTTCTCATCAGCAAAAAGAGAGAGATTGAACCAAACACCACATTAAGGGGAGGACCACCGAGCCAATCCATTAATCTTCAAATAATCATGCAAGCTAAAATACTGCAAACAGCACCATCCGCTCTCTATTCAATGAGCTGAAGCTCAAAGTCTGATACTCATAGAGCATCTTTCTTAGCAAATATAGAAACATGATATAACCTTAAATTTCTAATAGGCAGGCTACTGAAAATGAGGAAAGTTCTATAACTGCTGCAAAGGTTTGGCCTCCCACCTTTATTTTGGCATTAAAGAGGCAGCCCTCTAGACAATGTCTTTTTTCTTTTTAATTTGTCAGACATATTTTCTACCTTCTAGGTAATCAATGGAATGCAGCCCCTAGTGCTCTTTCACTTACGTACATACATACGAACATATGTACAAGATACATAACTATAAAATAATAAACCCTTGACTCCTAAATATATGCAGCAAGCTTTACAATCATGTAGCAATCTTCCAATAAGGGTGTTCATTGATTTTATTTTATTTTTTAATACAAAAAATTCCTTTAATGGTGTTCACTATCCAATTTGAGGGATTTTCATAGCAAAATATATACCCATCAATTGTTACCAAAAACTACAAACCAATATCAAACTAAACCGAAGGAGTCATCATTCAAGTCAACCAATTACTTCCATTTGGTTTTATTCAATCTCCATTTGAACGATTTATTTCATCATTAAAATCCAAAACCAAGCTAAGATGCTAGAACTTCACTTTGGTTAAATTTGGTTCGACTTGAATAAAAACAATCCACCTTTGTTTGGATGAGATGAGGGGAATACTAAACTTCCTCTTTGATCGGACTATTATCTTGAATCCCACCATAGACAATGTTCGGAAACTTTTTCTTTCCAAAACTTCTCCTATTTAGACCTCCCGGTTGTACAAAGTACAAAATGTGCTTGTAGTGACCATGGCAGGTCGAACACAACATACCAATAGAGTGAGTTATATCAAGGGAGCATTCTCTCATGAATCAATCCAATATCCCAGTCTTGTATAAAGATTTTTTTTTTTTTTTTTTTCAGATTCTTCCTTTCAGGATAGGATGTGTAGGAAATTCCTATTGACTATAGTCTAATATAACATAGAGGGAAAAAGGCAACAATGGTACTACTTCCATTTGGTTTTATTCAATCTCCATTTGAACGATTTATTTCATCATTAAAATCCAAAACCAAGCTAAGATGCTAGAACTTCACTTTGGTTAAATTTGGTTCGACTTGAATAAAAACAATCCACCTTTGTTTGGATGAGATGAGGGGACTACTAAACTTCCTCTTTGATCGGACTATTATCTTGAATCCCACCATAGACAATGTTCGGAAACTTTTTCTTTCCAAAACTTCTCCTATTTAGACCTCCCGGTTGTACAAAGTACAAAATGTGCTTGTAGTGACCATGGCAGGTCGAACACAACATACCAATAGAGTGAGTTATATCAAGGGAGCATTCTCTCATGAATCAATCCAATATCCCAGTCTTGTATAAAGATTTTTTTTTTTTTTTTCAGATTCTTCCTTTCAGGATAGGATGTGTAGGAAATTCCTATTGACTATAGTCTAATATAACATAGAGGGAAAAAGGCAACAATGGTACTACCCCCACACAATGAAAGGGGCAAGCTCAGGTTCTTGAATTACATAGATAGGTCATTAGCTGCACCATATTATTTTTTTCCATGCTTGAAAAGTAGTAGTCATACACTAATAAAGGGGGTAAGGATTGTCAAAAAATAGCCATGGTAAAACCCCCAACTCAACCCTAGATCCCACAAGTGGATAGGAAGTTAAATCTACATTGTCGTCCATCCTTGTGAGATGAAGTCTGCTTTCCAGCCCAGTTTGATCATCAAATTCTTCTCAGCAAAATTGAACTAAATCAAATGATAAGCTAAGTTGCTTCTAAGTCCAGCGTGTCACGTCATATGCATAGGCTAAGAATTTTTTTACTCTAAAATTGACCCATCCCAACCAAAACTAAAGATAATTTGAGTGATTAGATCAGGCACAAGACTTTCCTCATGCCTTCCCATTATCAATCTAATCACCTTAGTCCAACACGACCACAAAGTGTCCATCATAGAGAACAAAAGTTATGCGAGTAATCGATATGCATGGACAATGTGCCATAGGTCCCAAAGGCAGGTAAACGCACAGCCACATCCAAACAAGGAGCTTACTAATTCCACAAGGGCATGGCCCAAGTGTGACTTCCTATGTTGTTCAATTGAGACATGAATTGAAAATCAAAACGTTAGTAACATTGTAGAATAACTAAAAGATAGATATCTCAGAAAACTTATATTGGTGACAAAAATAAAGATATTATGAAGTAACAAATGTGAATGTATAGTGAAACAAATATCATGCCATTGTGCAACCTCTGAAGACAAACCCGAAATGCTGCCACCACCACTGGCAACACCAACAACAAACTGAACCTTGTCCCTCATAGCAGGGATAGCTATATAAATTCTTTTATGCCATTACTCTAAATCTCTATCACAACCCAAAAAGCCTAAACAAGAAAAAATTCAAAACCCAAATGACCTAAAAAAGAGATTTGGAAAGACAAATGATACCCCTTGTCAAAAAGTTCGAACATGTAAGGGTATTTATATAGTGAAAATTGAAGTTAGTTGAGAGACTACAAGGAAAAGAAAACATGACATCAATGCCTACAATTAAAGAGTTGGAACAAGAAAACATATGAGCAATTAAATTCTCACGAAATTCCTCTCAAAGTCAAAACTACCATAACCTTAAAATGATTCTCAAGAGTCACAAGTATCAAACTAAAGAATTTTGTGAGGCCGCGATCAACTATACTTGTAAGATTTTGTGGAATTACTATAAACTATTCTAAAAACTTAAGTTGTTAGATAAATACGTGGTTTATTATTTAGCGATAATATCACAAAAAACTTCAAATTGGAACACTTGTGACAAATTTACCAAAAACTTTTTTTTTACCACAAAAAACCTTAAACTGATATATCTGCGACAAATTTATCCCAAATACTCGCAAAAGACACTAAATTAGTATACTTGTGACAAATTTACCTCAATCTAATTTTTTTAATTACCATAATCCCCAAATTGATATATTTATAACAATATACCCTTCGTTAAATTGTATTAATACCATAAAAAACTACAAAACTAGTACAACAATGACAAACGAATAGTAAAATATCAAATCAGTATGCCATTCAACTGTCACGTGTCATCTAGCTTAGCAATTTAACGATGAAATTTAACAGAAACTAATAGAGGATAAATAGGTCATAAGTGAATTGGTCTTGGATAAATTTGTCAAAAGTGTACAGGTTTTGGATTTTTGGTGGTGAAAAAATCAATTTAAATAAATTTGTCACGAATATACCAATTTGAAATTTTTCGTGACATTAACCCTATTATTTAAATATTATAATACTCCTATTCACGCTTTGTCCGATCATCTAGTACTAAGCATGGACATATTTGAATAGGGAGGCAAATAAAGGCCTAAAAAATTCAAACTTAAGAGCTTCTGACTTTGATATCATGTGAGATTTTTTAAACCACTGCTAATTGTTCTAAAAACTTAAATCGTTACATGGCGTAGTTCATTACTTAAATATAAAAATATTTAAACTATGAGACGACGCCGAAATTTCATCTCTAAATCTTTTAAAACTCTCCCACAAGCATCTAGGATTTTCCCAAAGACTAAGCATTGAAATGTAACACTATAAAACAAATGTCAAATATGTGAACCACTACTAGCTACTTTTGAGACTAAAGTGTTGGATGACAATTTTCTTCATATTTTCACTCCAAAAAAAGTTTCACAAGTCGAGGGCCATAATTAATTCTAAAGGTAGAACTTTCCATTCTAAGAAAATTTGGCTCCTCGTAATAAAATCAAATGGCAAAATAGAGATTTGAGGCTCATCAGTCACTACAAAATTGCGACTAACAAAAGTGAAAGATGAATCAATGAAGAATCTATGGATCATATCATTCAAGGCGATGTTCTCCAATCTATTAGTCAAAGGAATTGTTGGACGCTCATTATAGGCTTGTTGGCGGCTCATCTAAGTGACACCTCAAAAAGGATTTCCATTGCAGCCAAAACCCTTGGTGGCAACCAAGCCCCACAACAACAATTAATGCCAACAATCACGATCATGGGTGTCCAACTCAATCCCAGGGAATCATATGATTGAATATTTGTTTGATTAGTTTATTGTGTTATCTATGATTCACACCTACAAAATGAATTATAACCGTGTGATGATCTCAACATACTACTTACTCCATCCTTTACTTGGATCCATGGTTGCATCTTATACTTGTATCTCACTAATAGATCTGGTTGCATCTTGTACTAGTATCTCAATAACAGATCTCAAAACATTAGACAATTGCCTAAGTATTAGATTAGACTAGCAGAACAAAACATGAGTACCACTTCAATCAAAAGGCCTTACCAATAGCCCTATTAGGATCAAAGCTTGATATACACTCCTCTGTTACCTTGATTGACAACTTAAACCTCTTGGAAAAAATGATTAGTTCTCATGGTATCAAATTATTACACCAATGGTTCAAATATCAACAACCCCTCTCATGTCATTATATCTCGTACAAATCTAACTTACACCCAAGGGTGGTGTCAAGATATTAGCTTGATAGATTTCATAGGTACAATTCCAAATGACTTACTCCAAGCCATTGGAAGACAAAACTCCTTTGCATCCAGCTCAACCATTTATAATTGACCCAACATGGATTTCTTATGTTTGAGTCAAATTCGATCTGCAATTTAAGGTCCACTTGTTTGAAAGAAAATTGATTCCATAAATTGTTTTCCGACTTTTTGATGTTTGGATGACGGAAACTGATTGATCTACGAAAAAAGTTTTCCATGGACTTAGAACAAGAAGCTTAGGTTGGGGGAAAACGACTTTCCCTTGTGGCAAGAAGAAATTCATTTTCCACGCCACCAAATAGATGAAAACTAATCATTGTCCTTGAAAATGATTTCCATGGAAATAATTTTCCTTTATCATGAAATTTTCAGTGAAACAAATGCACCCTTCATATTCTAAACAAGCTTCACCCACTCCATAATCTTGCCAATGAGTTCCAATTGACTCATGATCTTACTTGAATTTGGAGGATCTCTTAGATAGAATGCAAGTTTCTTAAATGCAATAACAGCACTCCTTGACAAATTAGGCCGCAAAAGTATATCTATTGAAGCATAAACAAACAATATATACTCAATTGACAAATATCCAACTGCAAACTTACAACATCAATTGGCAAAGGAGCTTGCAATGCTTCATAGTTGTTTCTGTCATCATTTCGAGGAGATTGATGACAGGACACTTCATCCAACTTCCCATGAGAGAGTTCCATCAATTTCTCCTCTGGCTTCAAAAAGTGGTCTCTCTCTCCTTTCGGGGATTCATTGAGATTTTTATTTCTGAATTTGTTCTCAGATGCAATTCCACTTTGTAGTGGAGCCTGATGCTCGACAGCATCAATTGACTTGCCTTCATCATTCTTGAGCTCATCCCCCACGAATATCTCTGAAGCATCCAATTTTCGTTTCTTCAATGGCCTATTGTGATCGTCCAATGGTTTAACTATTGCCTCACTTAACAACGCATTATTGTGAGGGTCTTCATCCACTTTGTCGTGACAGATAACCTTTTCAACACCTTTTCTATTAAAGATGTTCTTAACTGCGATGATTAAAAACGTTTGATCAAATGATATATATTCAAATGTTTTAACACAAAAAGCACTCCTCTATCATTTTGTCCAATAATCCTACTATTACATACTAGAAATTAAAGGTTTCATCACTAAATGATGTTCAGTGTGCTCTATAAACAGCACACTATATAATGATCTCAATAAGAGAGCACTTGCAAGCTTAAGTAGGAACATACCTACTTAATTAAAGAGACGAACACAATTAGTTATGACTTGGCTTTAGCGACCATTTGTCTTTTAGCGGATCCTTAAGATTTATTAGAATTCCCAAAAATTATAACTTTACTCTGAGATAAAGAACAGCACTTGTTAACTAAACTACATCTATTCTCACATTTTGGATAATGCCTTTCATTCCACATGTACGTTGGTTTCACACACCCATTATGTTCGTCCATTAACATTGCTTTAGTCACCGTAGGAGTCACATAGTGTTGCCTTGCTCCCCTGGACAGAGTTGAGCAGCCTTCAACTTGCATTGTCCATGGAGAAGGAATAGCATTTCCAGACCATGGGTTAAGCTCCACATAAGCGCATAGTTATGGTCATGTTAAGAGAACCCAATCCAATCAAAGATGCTAGAGTGGAACGTGACAATTTGGGAAACAACTAATCCGAGTAATAACGATATCTAAAAATATTTCCCCACTTAATAAGACCAAGCGCTATCAAAGCATAAACAGTGCACACACTTCAATTTACATCTATATTCATGAAGTTGGCAATGACAATTGGAGGTTATTAATCTTTTATCCCTTTTTCATGTTCCATTGCTTTAGGTGGTTGTACCTATCTCAAAAGTTTCAAGGCAGTGTCATTATAGATGCAAGGATACAACCATAAATGTGAATAGAGCAGACTGAAAAATTCTCAAATAGAAATTTTTATTGGACTTCTAATTAGAGCAAGTTTATTATGCACTATAAAAAAGTAGTGCTCACCGAACAATTCAAACAATTTTATAAAACAATTTTATAAAATCCCCTACTTAAGTTAATATTAAATGAATACCAAACAAACTTGACTCATGCTTTTTAGCACTCACCGAACGTTTCAGTACTTAAAATTTCAATTTAATCAAATAAACCCTTAAGTGTTTGTTTGTTCTTTTTTTTCTAAAAGAGGCAGCCTTCACAGGTTTACCATTATTTTACTGAATAAAATTACACCACTGGGGCCCATATTGCATTTATCTACTCCAGATAGAGGGACAAAAGGGTTTTTGTTTTATGTTCGGGGCTCTTTACTTCTTCAGCTTTCCATCAAGTGAGCAAAGATGTGAACAGCACCTAATGACAAAAGCCCCAAAAGTGTGTGCCATTAAACAGGCCTCATTCAAACTTTACAGAGATAGAATCTCAGTGCCCGGCCTTGCCTCATCACCTAAGCAAGCGCTATATGTGCCTTTGATCATATTGGCCTACTTTGAGATTCTGGTTCCATAAAATTCTGTTGGGATCTATGTAAGCTTAACAGATGTTTAGTTCATCCATAAGTCAAACACAAAAGCCATTTTGGCTATGCTCTATATCAAGGTGGATCAAGCCTAGGTGACAGTAACATCCTACGTGTGATGACTAAGAATGAAATTTCCATAAACCCTAGGTACCAGTACCACCTAGAGAAAGCTCCTTTTCTCTCTTATCAAATAATAACAAATAATAATAATAAAAACAGAAACTATCCAATGTTAGAATATAAAAGCAAAATACATACCTTCAATGCCAGCAATTTTTTCATCTATCTTATCCATTATTTTGAGATGCGCGACATCAAATGTACGAGAAAAGACAAAGTCAGCTTTTTGAAGATCTTCACGTGAAGGTTGCGGATTCCTTGTGTCCTTTGAAGTGCAGATGATGTGGCATTTTCCAGCAATTGCTTCCTATAACAGTACATTTGTTAGTTAGCAGCTAAATTTAAACTTCAAGCAAACTAATGCCTAATTCTGCCTCTGTGTCTCCAGTGATGAATGTATAGATACTAATCTCAAGATTTTTTCCACAACCAAAAGGATGGCACCTTAGATTATAAACCAAAATACTTTTAATAGAGGAGAAAACTTCAACCAAAAAATATAGTGACAACACTAGATCAGAAAGGGCCAACATTCAAATAAAAGATGATGAAAGAATTGTCAGAACTCAGTAGGCTCAATTCGTTATTTCTTTCTTTCTTCTTATTTTGATAGGTGTATCAAACAGGATCAATTCAATCCGCACTGAAAAACATGATGAATGTGGCATGATACAACGGTTAAAAAAATTAATAAATTCATACAAGTCAAAAGCTCAGTAGCCTTGGTCTCTAGTAATGGTGGGGCTCTGGGCAGAAAATTGTTGGCTAATACTGTGATTAATGTTTATCGCATTAATATTCCCAAGATTGGGAATTCAAAGCTTTTGCTCAATTTTTTTTCTTTTATTCTTAGTAAAATTATAAGGTTTGTCCAACTTTTGAGGATGTACTGGTGTGAAGTAGTGGAAAAGATGGAAATTTAGCATCAAGAATAAGTAAAATGCAACCCCTAATGGAGTAGTGAATGACAAAACCTCCAGAAATTTAAACAATCTTACCTAATACCATGTCAATTTCATGGGATTATTTCTAACTTTTTAAAAAACTCAAGTACAATGATGCGCTTGAATGGTATTTGGATGGCCTGACATAGACGGTCATACTATAGGATCTCAAAGTAATGGGAAGCACAAAAAATGACTGAATTCTGCTGTTCCAAGTTGCTTTTCGACATTCATATGGCAATCAGACAAACAAACAGCAGTGTCATTAAATAATTGGAAGTTCAACTTAACACACACATCTACACACAAAAAAGTTCACTCCATGAGATGTCTCCTTGCCATTATCAATAGAATCTATGTCGCTGATCAATGGGCATATGAGAGAGATAAGATCATTGACATCCTTAGACATTATAATGTAAGAAGAACTACAGAATCATGCCGCAGCAATGATCTCAAGCGTGTAGAAAACTTCAAAACAGCAACTTTGATCAAGTGTAAGACAGCATTTGCAATCATAATGTAAAACAAGTACTTACCAGAGGATTATCATTTGCAAGACCTACACCTTCACCAGATGCCAGGAATAATTCATTCTCAAGCGGCTGTTCAGTTCCTAGGTAATTGACGATCTCACAGGGACGGAAAAACCACAGTACCCTCACTCTCCTAGTCTTATTTGGGGTTTCCCGGATACTTATGAGCTTCCCAATGTAGGGCTCGGGCTCCCCTTCCTTATGTAGGTAAATATCGTCATAAAGATTGTACTCGACGCCATCAAAATGGAAGGATTCGTAAAATTTGATCTCTCGGTTCTTTGCGCTAACTCCTCTCTTTTTACCCCACTTGAAACCAATATCGCTTGTGTCCACCATGCTCTCCTAATAGACCTTTTCCCACCTGACCACATGGACCACAAGAACATGAATGAAAGCAGCAGCACTGTGCCCATTTTCCAGGACTCAGAAAAACGTGGATGCTAAAAGCAAGAAAACCCGATTCCAATACAGCAGAAGAACAGACAATGGTGCAACTAGACATGAGGACTAACACAACAAGCATTATAGAGCCCGACCACTGCTTCGACAAATTCCACGACGCCCACTTGTCCCCACAATCAAAAACCACCGATCAAACACCCGCAACAGGGGAGTTCATGAAACACCTCGCCGGTTCGAGGTCAAAGCAACAGCCAATCGTCTTTACTCAAAAGGGAGTTGGATGAACACAAAGCGGCACACCAAAAAAAAAAAAAAAAAACGAACAATTCCCACCGAACATGACATTAGGGCAAAAAAAGAAAACCCAATTCTAATACGGCATAAGGACAGACAACACACAACAAACATTACATAGCCCCGAGCCTCAGCGGCGTGCGACATTGCATACCCCAGTTTATTAACTAACAAACCGACCGCCACTTCCACAAATTCCACGACACCCAACTTGTCCCCACAATCAAACTGCCGATCAAACACTCGCGACGGGGGACTTCGCCAAACACCGCGCCGGTCCGAGGCCAAAGCAGCAGCCGCCAATCGTCTAATCTACTCGAAAGGGAGTTGGATGGACACAAACCAGCACGAAAAAGAAAAAACGAACGAGGAACGAAGAGAATCGAAGAGTACGAGCAGTTCCCACTGATCATCGCATTCGGGGAAAAAAAAAAAGGAAAAAAAAGAAAGATGGGGGACCAGAACGAGAGGAGGAGGGGGCAAGCAAGACGAAGGAGGAACGACCTCGCCAGTAGAGCGTCGGACCGGCGGAGCTCCGCCTCTTCTCCGTCGTCCCTCCGCCGTCCCTCCGTCGCGGAACAGCTCCGAGTCTTCGGAGGAAAGGAAGAAGTATTTTTCCGGGCGGTGATTCTCCCGAATTCCGGCGCCCTAATTTTTTGGGGGGCGGCCCCTTTTTTATATGAAGATATATCGGATGCTTCTAGCGGCGTTGAAGGTGGGGCCTCGGGCTGGGGTGAAATGTCGGCCGGATGTTCTAGCAGTTAGCAACGGGAAATAAGGGATAAAACAGGAATTTTAAATTATTAAGGAATTAATGTAATAAAAAATCCAAAATCGACATATCCGTAATAAACTATTTTTGTTAAATTTTATTATTTCACCCTTTATTTGTCATAAATATATTAATTTATATTTTTCGTAATATTAATTTAATTTAATTAAAATTAATTTAAAGTAAAATTATCTCGAGTAATATAACTATTCGTCGTCTTTGGGAAAATATTTTTAAATTATTTTCTTTTTCCCAATGAAACGAACGGACTCTAGTTTCACTGGTCGTCCTTTCCTCTTCCATTAACAATATCCCTGCGAGGCAAATGCTGAGTAACGAGAATCCATCCCTGCGATTGAATAAAAAGCACCCTCGTGCACGACAGAAATGCGCGGACCAGGATGATCCTCCCAGTTCCTTCGAAAAGCTTGACTCGAAAGCGGAAAAACTATCGGCTCACTCAATCCTCCGGCACCAGACAGGAGCTACTGGCATGTAAAGCAAACCTCCCACAGAGCGAAGACGAGAAGGAACAAAACATACATATATATATATATATATATATGCCCAATTCACCAAATCACAACACCTCAACCGAAACGACATCAATTTGGATCTCAATTGGCCGTCGAAGGGCGGACCCTCGAGAACCAAGCGACGAATCGACCCTGCTCGCGAGACGGAGCAAAGCACGGCGCGCAATGCAAGAGCACCGGCGCCGGGGAGAGAGAGAGAGAGAGAGAGACGAGGAGGTCGAACCTGTCGAAGAGACGGCGAGGAGGAGCGAGGGAGAGAGACGGTCGCCAAATTTCCTCGGGCGGGCGGCCGGGCCCTAGGGTTTGCGATGTCGTGATTTGGGGAAGAAGATGTCCGCTTTCTCTCTCTAGATTTTCTGTTGGGGAAGATTTGTGTGCTGCGGGGAGGCGGGGGGTGATGGTGCTGCTGCTGCTGCTGCTGCTGCTGCTCGCTTCCTTCCCTCCCTCCCTCCCTCGCACGTGACGCCAATCGGGAGGGCCCGGGGCAACCGGTGCACGTGTTGGCAGTTAGACCGCAACCGAACCGGAAGGCCCCGATTTGGACCGGGTTCGAACCTCTCGCGTTGATTTCCAGGCCTTCCTCGTCGACGGCCAGCAGTTGCTGGACTATTCGAATCTTTTTTTTTTTTTTTTTGGGAAGCTATTGTATTGACGTGGTCGACTATTGATGTATAGTCCTTTATTGGATATGAATGGCATATGAATAGGGTGAGGACGAGGCCCCTAGAAATGGGGGGAAGGAAAAGGAAGGGGAGACCAGAGAGGAGGGGGCAAGCAAGACGAAGGAGGAGCGACTCGCCAATAGAGCGCCAGACCGGCGGAGCTCCGCCTATCCTCCATCGTCTCTCCGCCGTCCCTCCATCGCAGAACAGCTCCGAGTCATTGGAGGAAGAAGAGATTTTCTCGGACGTTGTTTTTCTCGAATTCCGGCACCCTAATTTTTTGGGGGCGGCCCTTTTTTATATATGAAGATTTCGGATTCTTTTTGTGGCGTTGAATCTGGGCCTCGGGCTGGGGGTTAAATATCGACTCAATGTTTTAGCAATTAGCAATGGGAAATAAGGGGTAAAACGGGAATTTTAAATTATTAAGGGACTAATATCACAGAAAACCCAAAATCAATATATTCGCGATAAATTTAATGTCCGTTGATTTTCGTTAAATTTTATCATCAGATTGCTAAACTCAATCACAAGTTTTACCCTTTATTTGTCATAAGTATCTTGATTTATGTTTTTTCGTAATATTAATTTAGTTTAATGAAAACTAATGAAAAATAAAATTTTCACAGATATACTAATTTGAGATGTTTAATGACTAAAAAATTAATTTAAAGTAAATTTATTATAGATGTATCAATTTGAAATTATTCGTGATATTAATCAAATATCAAATGAGGATTAGATGGGAAATGAAAAAAGTTTCGGTAACACCCCCTTGGTTGAGGCCTCTGGAGGGTTTTGAAAATGTGATTACATTTTTGGAGAACTCTCCCAAAAAGATTGGTCAAACTTTACTATCACTTGTCCAAAAACTTTTTAAGAAAAATGTTTGACCTTTTCATATCAATTTGTCATGAGACATTTTGTTTGGCATGGAAAATTAAGAAAATGTTTGACCTTTCATGTTATATGTTACACACGGTGACGTTGGCTAGAAAAACCACGAGCATCTTCTTATTTAATCGAGCATTTGACAAGCGATCCAGACACAAAATTAAGTTTCAGGAATTTTTAATGTCAAAGTCAAATTTCATTTGTTAGCAATGGAGGACCCTTGCTCTACTAAATTTGCATTCACCTTGCTCTACTAAATTTGCATTCATTCTTTTTGTACTTTTTGGAGGGAGAATGCATTTATTTCCCGTTTATGAATGATAGAAGACCAATCAATATATTGAAAAAAGAAAAACCTTTTCCATTGACTGAAAACAGCAAAATTAAACTAGAGGAAATAGGGAAAGGCATTTTCTTTAAACCACCAAACAAATAAAAACTAACAATATTCATTGAAATAATTTTCACAATTTTGTTTTCGATTTTTTGATATTTGGATGGGGAAAACTAATTCAACTACGAAAACTACTTTTCATGGACAGAAAATAAAAAGTTTAAATTTGGGGAAAACATTCTACCCTCCTTGCAAAGAGAAGCCACTTTTCCCAAATCACAAAATAAATGAAAATTAATCATTTTCCTTGAAAATAATATCCATACAAAATAGAGATAATAGCACAAATGATTATTGAATTTTGATCTGACATACAATGTGGTCCTTAAACTTTAATTAATGTATAATATGATCTATAAACTTTCGATTTGTTTAATGTTGTCCCTAAGCTTTTAGTGCATATAATGTTCAACGTTGTCATTCAATTAGTCTAAGTTCAAGCATAAAATTGAATATCTTTATATGATATAAAGACTAATTTGAATATGTATTAAAATTTCAAAAATCAAATTAAACAAATTAAAAATCTCGAGATCATATTCATATTAGGCTTAAGTTAAAAAATCACATCAAATAAATTAAAAGTTTATGAACCACATTACACATCGAAACAAAGTTCAATGACCATTTTTTTTTCGTGTTTCCTACAAAATATTTTCCCCTATCGTAATTCCTTAGTGAAACAAACGCACCTTAGCATATGTAATGCAACTTACCATATATAGACATCTTGCTAATTTGACACACATGTACACTTTTTTGGATAGTAAATTTCCTTCAAATTCCCTGTTAATTCTTAAGAAGGAAAGCTTTCGTACTTATAGCCATAAATTAGAGCACTTTCCTATGGGTACATTATCAAGATTTCGTCGGGGTGGAGTATGATAAAATGCTTCTTCGAGTATAATTTCACTGGATGAATTTGAGCAAATGCCTAATTAGATCAATGCCCAAACTCCTTCAATAAGAGATTTATCGTTCGAAGCTCGAGCTTACGTCTAAATCCCTCCAAATTTTCGTGCAGTCACCTAATTAAGCCCTAAACTCTTGAAAGTTGTGAATTACCCCCATGAACTTCGTATTATTGCACAATAACATCCAACTTTGAAAATTTACGGATTATTACCCTCACGAGTTACGATTTTTTATGGGGCCATTTGCGTTCACGCCCGCATACCCATTTACCGGCTGCTGCAATGCAACGACAAACCAAAGTTTGGCTATTGTTCCAGAATAATTCATGATTCTCAATTTTTAGAAGACTATCGTGCAACGATATCAAAACTCAAAGGGTATGATATATCATTTCAACTCAGATTAATATTACGAAAAACTCAAAATTGATACATCTATGATACATGTACCCCACGTTAATCTTCATTAAATTTTATTATTATATCGCTTTTTTTTTTTGGTCAAATACTATTATATCATTGAGTTGAATATTATGTGACGATTGACAAACGTATTAATTTAGAGTTTTATCCTCAATTTGCTATATATATTGATTTGTAATTTTTTATGGTATTAATCTAATTTAACACAAATTAACAGTGAATAAATTTATCTAAATGTATCGATTTTGAATTTTTTGTCGTTGAAAAATTAGTTTCGAATGAATTCCTTAGTACTTTCAATTGTCGCCTGTAGCTCAATTCCGAAACGGCGGGTCGTTTCACCTTCCAGTCAGCCTCCCACTAGCGAAGAGGCCACCATTCGCTTCCAAAACGGCACGGCGGCGCAGCGCGATCTCAGCGTAGGGTCTTCACGGAAAAAGTCGGTAACGGACGGGGCGTCGCGACGGGGAATTTCCGTCATCCATCTCCCCCTTCTTCTTCGACCTCCTCTCTTCGAGCTCGCCCGTCGTAGATCTCTCTCTCTCTCTCTCTCTCTCTTCGATCGCCGGATCTCCGTCGCCGGCGCCCCGTCGGAGCTCGTAATCGCCGCGTCCGGGCGCCGCCATGGCTCCGCCGGGTCAGGCCCAGCGGTCTCCGTCGCCGTCGCAGCCTTCCGGGTGAGTCCTTCCGCCGGTCCGATCCTCGCCCCGGTCCCGCGCTCGATTTGACTTCTAGCAACAGGAATCGCTTCGGCTTCGTGGTGCCTCCGCTGCGATCTCGAGTGATTGTGGCGGTTTCGGTCGTCCTTAGTGCAATTCGATGTCGCGTGCTTCATCGCTATAGCGGAAGATGCCTAAGAGCGATGCTGGCCCGGCATGATGTGTTTTCCCGGTGTTGATCGAGAAAATCTAGTTGGCAAATTTAGTTCAGTGTTCCGCTTGTTAGCGATTGCGGTTGCCTTCGTCATCGAGCCCTCTTCTCTGATTGTTCTGATGCATATGCATTTATTTGGCATTGCGTTTCTTGCATGAAGATGGAAGAACGTGCTTAGAACTCCTGATTTTGATATGCATGACCATAAGCTGGATTATTGCGGTTCATTTCATGTTTCTGTTAGTTTCTGGAGCTCTAGAAGAGAATTGCCCAGTTAGTGAGACTGAAATTTTTCCTATCTCGGTGATTCCATCTGCTCCAATGTTTCACTTTCTGTGAATGGGAGGATTTAGTAGTCCCAAGTGGTCTGTTTGGTGAGTAAAGCTGAAAAAGTAAATCTAATGGCTTGTCTGGTGTGATTGGCCTTTTTGCTTTAGCTATTGATTTTGACTTAATAATTTAGCCCTCTCGAACACCCCTAAATAGGTATTTTAGTTGCTTGACAAGGAGGAAATTTTCTTGGGTTTTTGCATTATTTAATGATCATGTCGAGGATGGTTTTGTTTCGACAAGTATTTGGATTTGAGGACTTCTTTTTCTCACTGTAAATCCGAATGCTGGCAGAAAAGGTGAAGTTTCGGATCTAAAAGCACAGCTCCGGCAGCTTGCTGGTAGCCGAGCTCCTGGTGTTGATGACTCCAAGCGTGATTTGTTCAAGAAAGTGATATCCTACATGACTGTAGGAATCGATGTCTCATCTGTCTTCGGCGAAATGGTCATGTGCTCCGCAACTTCAGATATAGTCCTGAAGAAAATGTGTTATCTCTATGTTGGGAACTATGCCAAGGTCAATCCAGATCTTGCACTTTTAACTATTAATTTTCTTCAGAGGGACTGCAAGGATGAGGATCCAATGATTCGTGGGCTTGCACTGCGAAGCTTGTGCTCATTGAGAGTTGCCAACTTGGTGGAGTACTTGGTTGGCCCATTGGGTTCAGGTTTAAGGGATAGTAACAGTTATGTGAGAACGGTGGCAGTGATTGGGGTTCTGAAACTGTATCATATATCAGCTGTGACGTGTATTGATGCGGACTTTCCAGCAATGCTTAAGCGTTTGATGCTAAATGATCCCGACACCCAGGTGGGATCATGTCTCCCCAATCTTAGCTCAAAGGCCTCCTTTTACCTACATATCTTGTATTTTCCCATTCTCTTGCGGAAGGAGATTAACACTGTTGTCTTATTAGGTCATTGCAAATTGTTTGGCAGCATTGCAAGAGATATGGACCTTGGAGGCAAGCAACTCTGAGGAAGCATCGAGGGAGAGAGAAGCTTTACTTAGCAAGCCACTCATCTATTACTTTTTGAATCGGTATCTGCAAGTGCCATATGTTTTACCTCTTGTACAAATTCCTTTTGTAGCTAGAATTGATTGAAATTTGTACTTTGATGACAGTAGCCTGAGGTTTGGCCAGCTGTTTTGGTTGTCTATAAACCTGCTTTAGTTGGTATCTGTGAATATCAGCGTGAGATGATGTACCTCTAATGTTGTCAGAAACTAATGTAGAGGATGCATGCCACTTATAAGTATTAAGTTAGTTAACATAGAAGTAAGTTCAAATGATGATTACTTAAATAAGCCCCCAATTTTTGCCTGATCTGCTTAATCGGGCCTTTTCTGACAAGTTTAAATTTGTTCCTGGTTATATGGATTTTTGAGATGGAAAACTCTCTATGGAGTCAGAAATGCAAGCTTTCGGTATTGGCATATTTGGCATCCATATACCCTGCAATGACTAATGTGTCGCTACTTGTTGTGTAGCCGTGTTGTTTTGTGTCGATGTTTTCTTTAAGAGGATATTTTGTGCTCGGATTGTGCTGTTAGGATGCATTATGATGCTTTCGTTCCTTGAGCGATTGGCTCATTTCATTAGAGCAATATAAGTCTCTTCACAATGTGGGCTTGCAGATAAGTAGAATGTGAATGTTTGGTTGCATGCAGGATTAAGGAATTCAGTGAGTGGGCCCAATCTCTCGTGTTGGAGTTAGTTGCTAAGTATGTACCGTCGGATAACAATGAGATATTTGACATCATGAATCTCCTTGAAGATAGACTTCAACATGCTAATGGTGCTGTTGTGTTGGCCACCATCAAGGTTTTTCTACAGTTGACCTTGTCCATGACTGACGTTCATCAGCAGGTGCCTATCGCAACTTTGTTAAATGTGGAAATATGGTATTGTACTAGCAGTTATTTTGCTGTCATTGCCTATTGAAAACTTCCAGAATTGAAGAGCAACTCTGACTCATTAGTTCTTGAAAGATTGAGTTGCCCAAATGACATACTGGATGTGCTAGCCTGCTTGGATTTTGGTCATGTTTGTGAAAACATCATTCATGACAATCTAAAATCAGTTTCTAATAAAGAGGTGCTGACTAGACATAATATAGTTACCAAAAAGATAGACGAAATAGCATATATGGCTCTCAAGCTAGTGGGCAGGATCCCAATTTGATTTATTCATTTTCTATTTCTAACTCCAATCTATTTTGATGTGTTCGATATGTCTGCAGGCTTTATATATGTGCACTACGGAAGTGCATGTTATTTTTTTAATGTTTGAGATGAATATTTTGTAAGTTGGTTGCGTGGCTATCATTTGTTTGCTCAGCAATTTGCAGTTCCTAGCCCTGAACGTGGTTTTATCTTTGGCTTCATTAGGTCTATGAACGTATTAAAGCCCCTTTGCTGACGCTTGTGAGCTCTGGCAGCCCAGAGCAATCTTATGCGGTTTTGAGCCATCTGCATCTCTTAGTGATGCGTGCACCAATTTTATTTTCCTCGGACTACAAACACTTTTACTGCCAATACAATGAGCCATTTTACGTGAAGAAATTGAAGCTCGAGATGCTGACAGCGGTTGCAAATGAGAGCAACACTTATGAAATCGGTGAGTAAACACAACGTTGTCTCACTCTGAGCCACCTTGGAGTATTGGAGGAGGGAAAATTTGTCAGTATATATGCACATCCTATCATGTTATCTTTTGATTGTTACTGATTCTTGGTGTTATTGAATCAATCTCAGTGACGGAGCTATGTGAATATGCTGCAAATGTTGACATTCCTATGGCAAGGGAGTCAATTCGTGCTGTTGGAAAGATTGCGCTTCAGCAATATGATGTTAATGCCATTGTGGATAGGCTTCTTCAGTTTCTAGAAATGGAGAAGGACTATGTGACAGCAGAGACTCTGGTAGTTGTTTATCAGAATTTGTCCATGCTATGGCTGTGACATTGGCCTTATTGACCCGAGTCCAATTGTGATGCAGGTTCTTGTAAAAGATTTGCTAAGGAAATATCCTCAATGGAGCCAAGACTGTATTGCTGTTGTTGGAAATATCAGTTCCAAAAATGTCCAAGAGCCGAAGGCAAAGGCAGCTCTTATATGGATGTTGGGGGAATATTCACAAGATATGCATGATGCTCCTTATATATTGGAAAGCCTGATTGAAAATTGGGAAGATGAGCACTCCTCTGAGGTAATATGACGCTGGTTTACTGCACTATTATTGTCTCATTCTCTGCTAGTTTATATGGCCCACAGCCTTCCTTGTGGCTTATTGGGCTTATAATGATGCGACCTCAAGGTAAAAGGGCAAAGGATCTCCTCACCCTTGATGGATTAGGTTTTGCATGATGGTTCAATGAATGTCTATTCTCTTTCGGGGGAATTGAAAACATATATCGTAGCGGCAGTTTGCAGTTGTTAACTATCTGAGTTTGCATTTTCTAATTCAATATGTACCTCATCTTGTATGCTGTCGGGAATTTCAAGCCTCTTGCTATTATGGTCACTCATGAAAAAGCATTGTAGATTCATTATCATCATTTATCTTTCTCGATTAGCAAATTCGTATCTTCTCTTATACTTGGAAGTGTTCCAACTTGCATGGTATACCTCTTGGTTGCTGACTTCATATAACAGTGTGGTAACCAGGTCTCAAGACATCGTCTCTCACATTTGGTGTATTCTAGATGTGTCTGATGTCTGTTGCTTGTTAAGTGTGCACTAGTTTGAACAAGCTGTCTAATGTTTTTTCTCTTTTTGCTTTCCTTTCTAATGGTTTGGGAAGTGGAAATAGGGAGTTGAAACTCTCAATGTACCTACATGAAGAAAGGAACAAAGAGATCAATTTGCTTTGAAAATTTGGTGTTTCTGAAAAGAAAAGTGTCGCAGAACATCAGAGTAGTAACAGAACTCTCATAGATATGCATGTGGGCTTATGCTGTCTACTAGGAGCATTATTCTCACAAATCAGTTGTGGTTCCACAGACAAAGTTGACTTTGTGGTTCTGCAGACGAAGTTCAATTATCTAAAACAAATATTCTTAGCTATATCATTTGGTGACCTTTGGGGCCATTTATTCCCTCAGGTCCGTTTACATCTCTTAACAGCTGTGATGAAATGCTTCTTCAAAAGGCCACCAGAGACTCAGAAGGCCCTTGGAGATGCATTAGCTGCAGGACTTGCTGATTTTCACCAGGTGAGAATTGTTAGTTGTGCGTTGACATAGTACTCTTGACGATGAAATCTTGACCTGCTAATTGTTGTCAATCTCCCATTGCAGGATGTTCATGATAGAGCCTTGTTCTACTACAGGCTATTGCAATACAATGTAACTGTAGCAGAACGTGTCGTGAACCCTCCCAAGCAAGCTGTTTCGGTTTTCGCTGATACTCAAAGCAGTGAAATCAAAGATAGGATATTTGATGAGTTCAACAGTCTATCTGTCGTGTACCAGAAGGTAACTAGTGTTCTATCTTCTAAGGAACTTCTACTTTATTGCCTCCCTCTGGTACAGTTATTTCAAATGTATAAGATGCCTATTAGTTGCTGATATTTCTGCATTTTCCTTCCAATTCTCTTTTCCCATTATATGCACCTTCCACAGAGCTGGAACTGTCTGCCTGGCCTGTTTTGATCAAATTTTGCCTTAGTGAAATGTATAAATTTCTTTCATTCCTGGATGATCAGACACTTTGCTTTCTCTTCCTTTTGGAGTTACAGCCTGTTGAGAGGAAAATCTTTATTGTGAAATGAACTAATCTTTAATGAAGCCTTCAGCTGGAAAAATGATTTTTCTAGACTTTTTGCTTCATTTCCAGTTCACTCTCCTGTCTCCATACATTCAAAACATTCTGCTAAGCGAATTCATTTACTGGCTTCCAATCTATTTTTGCTTAATCCGGCATAAAGTCACTTGTGTTTATCTATTTTGCATTTAGATTGTCTGGATCTTTGCAGAAAGAAGCAATCTGTTTTCATTGTGAATCTCAGATTACCCCGAAATAGATTTTTACATGTACCCACCAAGTTCTGGGGGAGTTCAAAATATTTTCTCATGAGGAAGTATTCTGTTCATACTGGTTCCTTATCTGTTAATCTTTTCATATCAAAAGTTTCTCTCTTGAATCTGATTGTCTAAGTTATATTGGTGTTGAATCCTTCCAAACTTTGATCTGTTATGCTAGGATTTACTATGTGGAGTCAAATTAAATCCTTTCTAATTGCTTGCAGCCGTCTTACATGTTTACGGATAAGGAGCATCGTGGCCCATTTGAGTTCTCAGATGAGCTTGGTAACTTATCCATTGGAGCAGATGCCGCAGATACTGTAGTTCCTGTGCACCAAGTTGATGCAAATGACAAGGATTTGCTTTTGAGTACCTCTGAGACTGAGAAGGAAGATGGCAGAGCTCTGAGCAGCAACGGTTCTGCATATAGTGCTCCTCTATATGACGCACCTGCATCGGTTCCTGCGTCACAGATCCAATCAGATCTAGTAAATTTAACATCCGGTCTATCAGGTCACGTGCCAGCTGCTAGTTTGGCCATTGATGATTTACTTGGTCTTGGTTTATCTGTCACTCCTGCACCTGCCCCTTCACCTCCTTCTCTGAGCCTTAATCCAAAGGCTGTTCTAGATCCAGGAACTTTTCAGCAGAAGTGGCGGCAGCTACCGATATCCTTAACTCAGGTTTTTGATGCTTTATTGATTGATGTTGTCAATTCTTTGTCGTCAACTTTCATGTTTAACATGATAATCTAGTCAAGTAATCTCGTATGCGAGGATTAACATTTGCTATCAATGTCGCAACTCATTTAAGTACCCAGAACCTTTTTTGACATTTTTTTGTTAACGATATAGTTAGTTTGCAATTCATTTACCAGCACTGAGTAAATGACAGTCATCTGCTAAGAAACCTTCTGTATGTGCATCAGTGAGTTATTTTACCGGGGTAGCTGGCATACAACAGTATTACATTTATCAGTTTGTTTTTCTTTAATTGAGAAGTAGGTAGTGCTATTTTATGACTTCTTATTTCTGATAGACATATTATCACCTGCGGCAGGAATTTTCAGTAAGCCCACAAGGAATTGCAGCATTGATCACACCCCAAGCCCTTCTTCGGCACATGCAAGGCCATTCCATCCACTGCATTGCATCAGGTGGTCAATCCCCAAATTTTAAGTTTTTCTTCTTTGCTCAAAAAGCGGAAGAATCTTCAAATTTTCTGGTGGAATGCATTGTCAATACATCATCAGCTAAAGCACAAGTAAAGATCAAAGCTGATGACCAGAGTATGTCTCAGACCTTCTCGACTCTATTCCAGTCGGCCTTGTCCAAATTTGGTGTACAATGAACTTGGTCTGCCATGTATCCAATAATTTGCTTCTGAGGGAGTTATGCTCTGTTCAATTGCCATCGTTGTTGGGGAAGGGTAAAAATCAAAAGAGAAGTGGAAGTATTAGTAACAAATTGCACGAGAAGAAGGGCGAATAGTGAATGACGCTGTACCTTTCCCCTTGGGCTGCAGATGAGCGGTATCATCGCGTACTACTGCTTATCAGGGGTGCAAAGTGGCTATAAACTTCCCAAGTCATATCTGAAATGTTTCATAATCAATGAAAAACAGATCATCAGCTTCATTTGTTCAATTGAAAAACATTGCAAAGGTTCTTGTGATAGGGGCCTTGTTTTTCCATTTTCTGTAGAGGATGATATGGCCATTATTATACAATTGAGGCAAATTTTGGTACATTCTGTTCGTACTTTTAATGGGCCACCGCCATTCGGTTTAGATTTAGCATTGAAAACTTTAAGAGGTCAGATGTAAGAGGTCATGAGCAGAAGTTGTCGCATCTCGCTCGTTGTTTTCCTTACTTTCGGCATTTTGTTATCTGTAACTCTTTGTTTTTCTTCAAAAGTACAAATGCACGTGAAATGTCGCGAGTATTCTTCATGGCTTTGCTTGGGATTCCCGCATACACGTCCAATTTGTTTTTTGTTCTGCAAGAGGTTGCCAGAATGATGAAATTTGCAAGGGTAAGAATAGGTAAACCGGTCTTAATATCCATTTTATTGAAACAGTTTTAGTAGACCTAGTACTAGTCGAAATTATGACTTTGGAGGAATTAGTAGACCTAGCACATAACGATTGCCAGTCAGTCAGTGCAAAGAGTAGCCCTCAACTCTCTCAACACGTTAGTTTCGCATTAGGTCTATCCTTTGGAGATATTAAGAGCGGTGCACTCGTATAGTCGACTGAACAGTCTTAGATCAGCTGCATTGCTCTCCTATATATTTTGCTTTGATACTCAAAAGCCTGAAACTTTCTTCTGAATATGAATGCTCTTCGTTATCCCTGGCTTCCAGATGCCCCTTGCAGCTCAATCTGTTCTATTGGCCATGCACCCGAGCCACACGGTATAATCGTCATTTGTGCATCAGTAATTTGGTAAAACAAACCCACCCAAAATATCATGTTAGCAAGTGTTCTTCTCTATGGGTGCTTCAGCCTAAAAGTAATTTACAAGGAAACGCGACGGATGTAGAAATGGAAATGGGAGGTGTGCATTTCGGTGCTTCAGGAGAAAATACTGACATAATACACAACAGATGTGAAAACGAATGGAAATGAACCTTCAAAAGGGCAACAGTCTGTAGTCAGCCACTTTGTGAAGATCCATTCATCGTGAACATTTTACTAGCAAGTAAAAGGAATCGAAGGTATGAATGAGGACTGTTCTAGTTTGAGACAATCAGACAATTACAGCAAGGGGAAATTTACACGTATGATCACAATCGAATATTTAATTTCCATCCATTTTCCTCCGGAGAGTCGACTTATCCTGGTTAGGAGATTCTGGCGGAACTCTGCTGAGAAGCCATACTAGAAGCACGCCAATAAGAGCGCCAGAGAGATGCGCAATGTGATTAATACTCTGTAAGGCATAATTTCCATGCAGAGAGGCTGAAAACCCTGCTGAAGCTTGAGCTGCTTCCATCACCTATCAAGGACACGGGATAGCATAAACATGGACTGAAGTTACACAAGAAACTCCTTTTCAACTTACCAGTCTTCTCGAGTGCTCAAAATATGACTGGAAGAATGAATGCTTACCCTCTTTATAACAAACTGGCCCAATATGAGCACTTCAAGGATCTTCCTCCAGTCCCATGACATCTTCAATTAAAAAAAAAAAAAAAAAAAAAATTGAGGGTTAAAAATTTCCACAAGGGATAAATTGCTGATCAGCTCATGATGATATGGCTCACCTTCACAAGCACACTAATGGCAAATAATCCAAAAACAGCACCCGAGGCTCCAACAGAAACTGAATTTCTTGGTAAAAGAAGCCATGAGACAAGGTTTGCTCCAGCCCCAGTTAGAATGTAGGAAAACCATAAAGCGAAATTTCCTTCCTCTTCCTCAACAAGTTTACCTAACCACAGATAAAGAGTAGAGTCATTTTTCAGCATGAATTCAAGCCAGGAATCCATCCCAAGATAGAAGTTCAGACCTTACCAAATATGTACAAGAAGAAGAGGTTGCTTGAGAGATGGTTCCTGAGGTAGACAGGAGGCACAATGATCAGACTTACGAATTCAGAAGGTGACTACTGTAAGTGGAACTGGTCATGATAGCCTCACCAATCGGCATGGCAGAATGTCGCTGTCACAAACTGGTACCAAGTAGGCCAATTGTGGTACAAGTAGAGACTTTTGATTCCCCGGACCTAAAAAAAGCAAAGAGAGGGTACATAAAACAGTTAATCAATCTGCCTGCACCCTATGTAACGTGCTGATAAGGGATGGAATAGAGTCCTCTTAAAACAGAACGGTGATCTTCAATATCAACCGAGACCCCGCATCCATATTTCTTATGGCACAATCAAACAGGACATGCAACACACCCGAATAGGATCCCCTCCTGAAAGTTCCAACCTTCATCATCTGATTCACGTGTTAGACTTCCAAGCTCTAGAGATTTCGTCATGTGCAACCACAGAACAACTTAAGCTCTGATACGCAGGCAGACAACCTTTTATCTTTTCATTTAGGATTACGTTTCCGTAACCATACCGAATGCTGAGACCAGAGAAGTGTCCCTAAGGCCTAAGATGCTTTCACAGTCCAAAGATTAGCTTTCGATTGACCTACTTCCGCTTCCAAGAACTCTTTAGTTCTCTGTCATAGCTGCAGCATTGCCTCGAGAGTCGAAGCACCTCCCTAAGGCATCATTTCCAGACACGACATCACAAGCTCCACTCTTTTTCAACTCGCCACTCGACTACAAGAATTCGCAATTGGTAGCAAGATTGAGCAGGTCAAATACAACGCCAGCAACATTCTACTTCACAAACGAGATAACCCGATTATTTCAGTACCTGAAACAAGTGATCCGCTACGTAAATTCCAAGGTTCAAGAGTATAATCCAGAAAATCCCATTCGCGCGCTTCACCGGCCTCTGCTCCGGCTTCTCAAGCTCGAGCTGCGGTATCAAATCTAACGAACACACGATTAGTCTTCTTCCACACGCCTCCCTTCCAATTCCACGAGTTCGCTCCACATCAAAAATTCATCACAGAAGCATCGGCAGACAAAAAAAAAAAAAAAAAATTTAGTCGAACGGCCGCAATGGAACAGCGGGCACACCAGCTGCTCGCGGGAAGTCCGCACAGAACGCGAGTCCAACCCGAACCCACGATTCCCGCGCAAATTTCAAGGCCGAAGGAAGTCGAGATTACCCGAGCCGCTCATTCGACACGGCGGCCGGCGCCGGGGATCGTAGACCGGACGGAGGAGGACGACGCGGAGCCTCTCGGGACGGGCGGCGGCGGGGGCGGCGGGGAAGGCGACGGAAGAGCTCGAGAGAGGCCGGAGGCGATGTCCCGAATCAGGAGCTCGGGACGAAGGAGGCGGCGCGAGCGCCGGCGAGTGTTGCCGAAGCTGAAACCGGAGCTGAAGCTGAAGCTTCGCCATCGCCGTCGTTTCGGCGACGGGACAGAGGAGAGACGAGGAAGAAAGCGCGAGTCGCGGGTTTTTTTTTTTTTTGGGTGCACGCGCCCCGCGCTGCTGGAGTGATTTACCTTCTCGCCCCGGATTTTGACGGTTATTCGGAATTTGGCCCTGAACTTTTTCAATTTGACCAAAAAAGGTGCCGAGGCTTTAGAGCTCCAGGCGAATGATGGTCGGAGCCAGCGCTAGGAATGCATGTGACAACTTTATTTCAAGAATTTTATGGAATGGACTGCAAAAAATGAAAAAAAATCACCGTTTTCGAGATTTTACGGGGCACATTGTGAAAAAAAAAATGAAAAAAGTCAGGGGCAATCCATAAAACATATCACGATGTGGAGGGGGGAAAATGCAATTTGCCCCCACAACGCACGCCAAAAGTGGCGTCATAGTTCTTTATACCGGCTTTTGGAACCATCTCCACTTGGGATGTGATTTTTATTGAGTATTCATTCATTTCTAGTGTTTTAGGAATTTGCTCGAGTGATAAGCGTGTCCATCTCTCTCGTTCAATGTGAGTCCAAATTATCATCACTGTACATTTTTTTTTATGTCATTTCAAAAGTACGGACCGTGCATGCCATTGGAGAATTATCGAAATTAAATTTTGTTGGGATAAACCGAGTGCTCAAAATGCGCCAAACACCCTACTGATATAACAAAACGAACGAAGTATTTTGGATGAGAACATGCAAAATAAATTGCATTGATAAAAAAAAAAAAAAAAAAAAAAAAAAAAAAAAAAAGATGGACGAAGCTAAATCATTTTGGATTGTGCCACATTGAGATTCCATGGGGGCCTCCATTACTTGGTAGCCCACCCATCAAGATAAATCGGGCCGACACGGTCCACCTCTTCGGGCCTTCTTTTTTATGATCCAGCTGGTTTAATGTGCAAAACACAGTCCTCCTAAGCTCTTGTTTCGTGAAAAATTCATAATCGAGAAAACAATTTTTTTAAAAATAATTGCTCATACCGTTTATAAAAATGACCGAACAAAATTTTTTTTTAAAATCTAAGAAGATGCATTTTGTATTGGTTAATTATTTTAAGAGATGCGAGTGATCATTTTGAGGAAAATCTTTTCCAAAACATTCATTATTCGCGAAACCAACGGAACTTAATAAGTCCATATGGTTAGCCAAAAGAAATTTCATTATTGAGAACAACTATCTAAATGTTTTCATAGATGCGAAAATACTTTTCATCTATTAATTTTTCTAAGAGATAAAAGCAATCGTTTTTAGGAAAATATTTTTCGAGTTATTTATTTTCCATGAAATAAATGGTGTTAGAATAAACACAACTTAAATGATATTCTATAATTCTTAATATTAAGAATACACCAAAATGAGAAAAGACTCACTTGGTTTTGCAATCTTGAAAATCAAATGGCCATATGTGAAGACTGCCACAATCCTCTTGTGCACTCATTTCGCTGGTTCTAATTGAAATGATATAATGATGGGCCACAAATGATAATGGGCCTGGCCCATCGCAACAGCACTTGAGTGGCCCACAGCTTGTCGACGCTCGTTCGCCAATTATGGCCGTTTATGAAGTAAAACACATCGATGAGGTGGAAGTCTAGCGAGAATTCACCACGTGTCCTTTTCTAAGTGGTCCGATGGCATGAAAATTAGGTGACATAAATAAATGCGCACGTGGTTGATTTCACTGGCTTTTCAAGCTCTAGAAACCTTGGAAGTCTAATCCACAAATTTATTTAACATACGTCGGAACTACTCAAAAATTGTCTATTTCTGAAACATCTCATGATCCATGCCATCAGCTTATTTAATTATTAAGTTTTGTAATGTTCCCTTCAATTTATAATAATCGTACAAGAATAAATTAACAAGCTGAAATTGGTGAATTTCTCTTATCTAATTTTCTTCCAAGATATATCTCCGTTCTTAAATTAATTGGAAATTTTCAGAAAAATGTTATTTCAATTTATCCTGTCCTTATCTCTATCTGCTTCATTGGTCCAACGCATTTGAACCCACTTTCTTTCAATTATGGCCACTGGAGAGCTGCCATCTGAAAAGGGCTACAAAAAAAAATTGGAGAATATTCAATAAATTCCCTAAAGTAGATCCCGCGTGATATAAAAAAGATATGGTTTGATGCAACTACTCTTTAGGAAAAAAAAATTAAAAAAAGAAGAAGAGTACATTAAAGAACAATTATTAGCAATAAGACAAACCCTAATCCCCTTTGATTAATGTACGCCCCCACTTTTAAAAATCATAGCTGTCTGGATCTGCGGGCAGGCAGCCCATCATCATTGAATCCAATGGCAACCTTTATAACTCATTTTTTTAATTCCCACATGGCATTAAAGAAATAAATATTATAAATATCATGCTGATCTCAAGCTGCATTAGATTACACCTCGATCCTTGAGATAATGTAGAGTTCGGTAGGTAAGATTAGGTTAATTATTGGTCCAGAATTGATTAATTAATGAAAAGAAAGAATACTGAAACGAAAGATGTCTTTTGCATGTGGACCGGCGGATCATCGTGGGGACCAAGAATCCTTGTTCCTCGCCGGCCGGCCACACATGCCATTTGCATCGATGGAACGACAAAGTAGGTCCGATTCACGCCTTTATCCTCGGATTTGACCAATGATATTCTCTTGGGCTCTCTCGACCACGTTGTTATTGTCTCGATTATTAACGATGATCTCTTCCTTTCCGTCCATGCTATGATATATAATAAAGAAACTGATGTAGATGGTTTCTAAATTTTGAGCGGATGTATAATTGATCTATGAACTTTTAACCTATTTAATGTGATCAATAAACTTTGGTCCGACGTGCAAAGTGCTTCCTGAAAATTTTAATCTGTTTAATATGGTCCATAAATTTATGGTACTTATTGGTAATTATCCAATTTAGTCATCGAATTATATAAAAATGTCTAGTGTTGTTCCTAAACTTGAATTAATGGAAAGAAAACACTAAACATATATGGACTAAATTGAATGTGTGTTGGAACTTTATGGATCATACTGAACAAACTAAAAGTTCATAACTATATTATATATTGGGCTAAGATTTAAGTACCACGTTAAACAAATTAAAAATTCGAGAACGACATCACATGTTAGACGGGATATCATTAGAGCCAATTTCAAAAGCACCGTATTAATTGAAGCCTTAATCAATGATCATGAGGAGCAGTTTGGCGGCAAATCTCGACCGGTTTATCAGATCTTGTTTCGGGTGTGAATCACCTATTGAAAAGCATATTTAGTTTGTGGGGACGGACCATTGAAATCTCCCATGTGAAATATTGCCGCCACGAGCCCATTTTCGGCAGGTAATCATCAGTGACCCACCTTTCTTAAAAAAAAAAGACCTACCTTTCTTCTCTTTTCTTTTCTTTTCCAGAAATCTCGACACACTTCTTTTTTTGGCCAAAAGTGCTTGCCCCACCTTCCGTCCACCCTTTTTCTTATACTTTTTATAGGGAAATTTTGAAATACTAAGGTCTAGTTTTCTAAAATAAGTTCAATGATGTCATATGAACTAGCTTTGGGTGTCTCTATGGTCACCAAATTTTCTACAATAAATCTTAGGATTATAGTAATTAAATTTTCCCATTAATATGCACCAGTTGAGTGATTTATGATCTTATCAATAAATCAAAATAGGTTGCGTCCCTTCATTAATTTATTGTTGACCAAGTGAGTAGGTTCCAATGCATAACTATCATAACCTATCACTTGATACATATTAATTGATGCTAATTAGTCATTTCATTTTTATCGATACCTTTTCTGCCATTTTAGACTTTCATCAATACGGTGTTGTTTAATAAATGTACAAGTAACAAAAGTTTCCATAAACAAGATTTCACCATAGTAGTTTATAGTAATTTAGTAAAATTTAGTCATGGAGAGGCTTTTTTATCTTGTCCTTACTCCCCAAAATGTTTATCGTTTCTCGAACGTTGTTCTCCTTGCTTCAAATCTAGCTCACCGGCCTCTAGTCAAGCTTGCCAAGGGTCAAGGGCCGCGAACCTCTCTCAAGAGAGATCGGAAGCAAGGCTCTTCAAAGCTTGTCGAGGGCAGTGCCTGTTGCTAGAGCTCGGGCTCGAGCTCTCGAGCCCGAGCAGTGGCTATGGCGATGTAGGAGAAGACGAGGCAAAGTCATGTTGTCACGCGATGAAGAACAAGAGTTTGAACAGAGAGAGGGTGATAAACCAGGGGTTGATGAAAAGGGCGATGGGATTGGTAGGAATTGTAACGCGAGAGAGTCATGGTTGGCAGAGCAGTAAAGAAGAAAGCTAGAAAGGTGGTTTTGTTTTTCTGATTTTTTTTTTTTTTTTTTTTTTTTTTTTTTGATTTTGGTGAATAATGGAGAGCTAGGTTTAGATCATCACTTTGCTCTATTTGGGAAGATGGCGGAGTCAGAGGATGCATGATGAAATTGAACATTTTCTACATTGGACCATCTAATTTTTTTTCGTTCTTTTCAAAGGAGTCGCTTTTTTCTCTACTGGTTACAATTACCTGCCATTCTGAGGCAATGTTTGTTTTTCCCGTTTTACGAAACTGCTTTACAAGAAAATAATCAGAAAACTTTGTAAAGATGCAAAGTCAATTCTCAAAATCCTCCCAAAGGCACGTCAAGCATTAAAAAACTTTTCCTGACTTTTTAATATTCTTTCGTGATTTCGTTGTTGAGGACATTTGAAGAATATCGAAATCCAACTAGATTGGATCTTGCCCCTTTGAAAATAAGTGGTCGACCCATTTATGGTAAGACACGCAAAGACTTCACATCCTCTCTCACTGTAGTCATCTTCCTCATCACATGCACAGCTAAAAAGCTATTTATTATTCATGCCAAATTCAATCGATTCCGTTCTCCGCAATTCGACTAATATTGCAATTCGCGTAATCTAGCTGATCCTCAATTTCGATCGAGGTCGTCTTGAATTCATCGGCTGCTGATGATATGCAAACGTGGGCATTTGATAATTCTTTGGAGATTGATGGATGAATCGTTGTCCTAATCCCCAATCTTGGAATTGCTCGTACTTTGTCCGTACGTGACGATTATTACTTGCATGATCGAGTCATTCAAAACGTATATTTTTCCCCATTTTCTGTTTTGGCTGATGTAACGTCTTCGTTCTTTTGGCTTGCATGATCAAGTGTGCTTTTTCGTTTTCTTTGATCAGATCGATGATGTGGTGATGGTTTGTTGATGTGGGTATATCGAAAGAATTAGATTAAATTGGTTAGATAGTTGTCAAGGTGGCCGCGCATGGTGAAGTCGCAGAGGGTGGGGAGAGTGTCCATAGATGGAGTGGGAGACAATGATTGAGAATGGGTATGTAGTGTATAAAGAACCAATTTATATTTAACCCAAAACCAAAGTTCAAATCGGTTTCATGATTTGTGGATGGCTTGGATTGGACTTTCACTACCCACCTTCATGCCCTTGTCCACCTGACTCCTAAGCTCCCTCACGAACTCCTACTTGGTGAAGTCATCATTCTTCAAAGGCAACAATGTAGAAAGTAATGCTAAAAAATGAATCCGAGACAAGTCAGTGTGGATGGGATTGGGCATGACTCGAGAAATTTGCCTTGCAAACAAATAGGTCAAAATGAGCTAAATGAGTTAATTTAAGCTCAATTATTAATAACTCGATCCAAAGTTGATCTAACCTATTTGTCTAATGGGTTTACCTGAGATTAACACTTGTTTCCTTTGGCAAGAAAGGGAAATGGTCATACACGAGTAATATCAATGAATGGACTAACGTAAGTGCATGATATGCTATTGGTAGATAAATTTTCGCTATAACTCTTTCAAGGTAAAGTGTTGTTCTCCAATAAATGGTGTGTCACTATTTGTAGAGGGTAGGTGAGAGGTGGATATCGACTAATGGTATTTCACCATGCGTCAAGGAAATCATGGGTTGATATCAATTCCCCACCAGGAAAATGTTATGGATGCATTAGATTCGAACCTTCTTAACAAGCCCCACTCCGAATTCATCATGACAAACCTCTCTATATCATTCTAACGGACAAGGATACCCCGGCGTCCTGCTATTAATCCAGAATTAAATCTATATAGGCCGCACATGGGCCTAATTCCTTTTCAGGTGAATTTAGAAAGAGAAAACACAACAAATTATTACAATAACTTTTTCATAATTTAAATGATGAAGAGAGAGAGAGAGAGAGAGAGAGAGAGAGAGAGAGAGAGTTGATTACCAAAACGACAAGAGATTTGAAAACCATTCATGAGTAGGATTCCCCAAAAAACCGACGCTCGTCCCCGACGATCAGCCCGCCGAGTCAGCAGCATCTTCCTATTTTCAATCCATAAGCAAGCTGTCGTAAACTGCCGGTGTCGTGGGAAATACAATCATTAATCATCATCGCTTAACACGACATCCGCTCTGTCCTATCACGTGGGCCCTCACGTGTCCTGGCGGCTCGCGACGCAGTCCCACCTCCCACGCACTTCTTATGTCCGCGTAAGAAGGAGAGCTTATCAACTTGTCTTCTGTTCTTTCCCGACAAAAGAACAAAGTAAATACCAAAACTAAGCACGAAATGATACTTAAATGTTAAAAATTACGAAATGTACATTTAAATATATATTTTTTAAATTGAGATACTTGAATGCTAAGTCCGATAACCTCCATAGGAAGTCTTATGTTGTATTTTTTTAATAATATAACTCGCAAACGGGACTCGTCAAAGAACTGAGTCATGAAGTAAAATCAAAACAATGTCCTTTTGTCTTTTTTTTTTTTTTTAATTCTAATATAAATATTATTTAAATTCAATAATTTATTTATTTTTTTTAAAGGAGGAATGAAGATTGCAAAAGGCGAGAGCTAAGCCCTCGCCGCTGCCTCCTCCCCATCCTTGTCAAGAAGGGTCAACCGGAGCCACTAAGCCATGGTTAGGGGTCAACGACCTTGCCCAACCGACGGTGTGGGCCTATAAGCCCCTAGATCTGAGGTAAAGGGCCCCAATGAGCAACAATCCTTGGCCTGGCTAGCCGAAGGCCTGCAACCTTCACAGAATCTAAGAGAGAGCTACGGCCCAAGGGCTTGCCGACCCTTGCCACTGATCGGCCAAGGCTTGGTAACTCTAGCCGACCCTTCCTCCACCGTCATCGGCCCTTCCCAGTGATGGTGGGAAGACAAGGGCGAGGCCCTTGCCTTCTACAAACTTCATCTTTTTTTTTTTTTTTTTTATAAATAATTTAATTAATATTGTTAAATTAACATCTTAAGTTTGAATTCGGATAACGATTTATTAAATTGAATTTATTGAGAAATATTTCTCCAAGCGGATAATAAGTCGATGAAAAGTTTTTTCTTCTCATTGGACTTTGTTTTGGACATTAAAAAAAAAAAAAGTTGACTTTTCACTACAAGATAAAAGATGAAATGGTATAAAATAAAAGAAAAGGTGAGGGTTTCACTTTTACCCGGAGAAGAAGCCTAGTTCATGTTGAAGTTAAAAGTTGGTGAGCCCAGGTCAAAAAATTTTACCTTGGACACACATATAAAAAGCAGAACGTGTTCTTTCTTTCTAGAGAGCCGCAAAAAAGGTTAAGGAGCGCCGCACGTCGAAGAAAAAGGAGCCCTACGAAGCGATACAAGCTACACGCCAAGAAGTCGCCGTGCACACCGGAGGTGGCAAATGGGTGGGTCGGGTCGGGTCGGGTCGGGTCGGGTATAGGTCGGGTCGAATATGGGTCGACCCATTTAACCCGTTTTGACCCATATTCTTGTAGTGTAAATTTAATGACCCATACCCGACCCGACTCGTATCCGACCCATACCCAACCCGACCCGTATTGCTAAAATCTATTTATTGTTTAAACATTTTTATGTAATACAAATTTTTTAAAAATTTTATGCAATACAAATTTAATGAAAAATTTTTATAATTCTTTTTAAAATATTTTTAAAAAAATCGAATTTTTAATTTTTGAATATATTTTTAAAAATATAATTTTTAATTTTATTTATTTTTAAAAATAAATTTTTTATTTTTATATTTTTAAATATAATTTTATTTTTTATTAATTATTAATTATTAATTATTTTCTCTTTTCTCTTTTCTCTTTTTTTTTTTTTCTCCTTCGGTTGGTCTGCCGGCCACGACGACGGCCCGGCGACTAGCCACGAGCAAGATCGAGCTCACCGGTGTCGAGCGGGGCTTGATCTCGCCGATCCGGCAAGGCCGAGCCTCGCCCGACACCGACGAGCTCGAGCCTTGCCGGATTCAAGCAAGGCTCGGCCACACGACGGGCGAGGCTCAAGCTCGCCGGCGTCGGGCGGAGGCTCGACCTTGCCGGATCGACAAGATCGAGCCTCGCCCGAAGTCGGCGAGCTCGAGCCTCGCCAGATCCGGCGAGGCCTGCCGCCGGCCCACGCCCTACCGACTGCCGGTGAGGAATGAAGAAAAATAAAGAAAAAGAAAAGGAAAAGAAAAAAGAAAAAAAATTGAAATATGAAAAATAATTATAATTTCGATTTTTTTATTAAAAAGATATTTTTATAAATTAAAAAAATTCAAGGGTTTAAACTTTAAAATGGGTTTCCTTATAACCCATTTAGACTATTTCTTTTCGTGTTTTACATTCACTAACCCATTTTTGACCCATGTTTAACTTTCACTTAACCCATTTATGACCCATATTTAATCTTCACTTGACTCATTTCCGACCCATATTCAACTTTCACTTGACCCATATATGACCCATTAAAATGGGTCATAATATGGGTCTTTGACCCATATTGCCACCCCTAATGCACACGTAGGACAAAGGTGCTAAGTTTCTTCTTGGATGTATGTGGAGTGCTTGAGCGCTAAAAAAAAAGTTTTGGATTGTAAGTTTACATTATTTATTTGTAAATATTTTAGATTTGAGATTAAATTTAGATGTGGAAAATATTTAAGCGTGTGAGCGATTGTAAATTTTGATTCTCCAATTATAGTGGATTATTTACTACTAACTTTTCTCGTGGATGTAGTTGCCGATACTTGAATCGAATCATGTAAATTTCTGGTATCTTTATTATTTCTCGTTTATTTATCTGATGACTTTACGTTGAGGTAAATTGTAAAATTTCGTCATTCCTGCGTATTATATTTCAACAAATGTTTATATCAAAACGATATTGTTTTAGTTTATTTAGCCACACCAGCATGCAAGACGATGTCATCTTCAGTCTATTTAACTACATCGGCGTGCAAAATGACATTATTTTTACACTTCTCTAGTAGGAAAAATACCACGTCAGCATTTTAGTTGGATATTCTTACCATTGATATTTAATTGATTTAATTTATTCCAATTTTGACACTTAAATATATATTTTCTAACTTTTGATATTTAAATGTCCCTATGCTAAATTTTGACAATTCAGGTGGTCCGGAAGGGGTAGTTTTGTGCTTTTGCTCTTGTCTTCAAAGTCATTCCCATTATGTAAATTTACAATACGTTAATAACATATCCGACATTTTAACAATGGCTCGTCTCACGTGAATATTAGAAGATCTGGTGGTCCAAATTGAGTTTAGCACGTATACTTGCTTTGTAGAATATTTGCTTCCAGAGTCCCGGACTAGTAAAATCTAGACCCGTAGATTGCAGGGGTTCGGATTGGAACATTTCGGCACCAACGTGAAGGTTGAATAATAAATTTCACAATTTATGTGGCTCGAACGCATCGTGGAGTGGACCACGAGCGATCTTTCGCCGATTATCGTGAGCATTTTGAAAGGATGAACACGAAATTCGCTTTTCCGGGTGCTCCATGCCCTGCCAATTTGGGGACCTCCTCCTCTTTTATCCCTTGTTTTGTGCATTAATGGGGTCGGGGACAGACGAGAGCTTAGCTGTTGAGCGATCGCGACCCCAAAGCAGACCCAAAAAAAAAAAAAAAAAGTCGGGGCCATCGGGCTATTGATAAGAGGATTGTCCACATTTCGCGGGATCACAATCTAGGTTAACCTCACAATGAGCTTCCGAATTGCTCACATCGAGCTATCTAATTGCGGGGTCTTCAGTATCTTGTGTGAATTATAAAAATGCTTTCTAACTATTTACAATTATGATTCTTCGAGTTTGGGACACCTGGAGTGTCATAACTTAGTACGGAGGGACACTTAAGTGCCATAACTTTAAAACGGTACACTTAAGTGCCATTTTTTTTGCAAATAGGACACTTAAATGCCACCTCCGGCGACTCTTGCCGGAATTCCTACGTTGCGCGTTTTATTATTTTTTAATACTTACGTGGCCGCCGGAGAGCCGAGTCGGCTCGAGTCGGCGAAACGACGTCGTTTGCATAATAAAAATTAATTAAATTAAATTAAAACTTAATTTTAATTAAAAATATTCTAAAAATGTAAAAATTCAATAAAAATTTAAAAATTAAAAAAAAAAAAAAAAAAAGGGACGAAGGGGGCGGGCGGCCGAGGGCTGAGCCCTTGCCGTCACCCCTCCCCGCCGTCACCGGCCCTTCCCGGCGACGGCGGGGAGGCGGTGGCGGCGAGGGCTCGCGGCCCTCGCCGCCGGCCGACCGGGGCCGGTGACCCCGGCCGACCCTCCCCCTTCGTCGCCGGCCCTCCCGGCGACGGCGGGAGGCAGCGGCGGTGAGGGCTCGGCCCTCGCCGCCCGTCCCCTTCGTCTCCCCCTTTTTAAAATTTTTAAATTTTTAGAATATTTTTAATTAAAATTAAGTTTTAATTTAATTTAATTAACTTTTTATTATTTTTACACGTCGACGTGAAACGGCGTCGTTTTTGCATTTTTTCGCCACGTCGCCGTGCAAAACGACGCCGTTTTGGACCTTCATCGCCGGAAAATTGCCACGTTAGCCGTTTGGTGGATTTTTATTTGAGTGGCACTTAAGTGTTCAATTTAACTCCAATATTGGCACTTAAGTGTCCCATTTGAAAAAAAAAAAGTGGCACTTAAATGTACCGTTTTAAAATTATGGCACTTAAGTGTCCCCTGCTGAAAGCTTATGGCAGACTTTCATTTTCTTTACTCGTGATTTTTCAATATCAAAATTTTGAATCACATAACAATAATAATAGTTACTATCACGAAAAATCTCAAACTAATACATTTATGATAAATTTATCTAAAATTATTTTTTTATTACAAAAATTTCAAAGTGGTAGATAAATTTTCAACAAATTAATTTTTTGAAAACCTAAAATTCTAAATTGATATTTTTATAATAAATTCACCGTCTATTAGTTTTTTTTTTCAAAGTATCATTCAATTTAATAATTTGATGCTTAAATGAAAATTTAAAAAAATGAATTTATTATAAATTCATCGATTTTAAATTTTTATGATATTAACCGAAATAGAAACGTGTCTCGAATCATTGTCCCGCGGGGTTGATCATCCCCTTCTTCTGGACCCACGCGGGAGCGGTATCGAAGTCGGCGTCACGGGCGGAAACTGAACTCCAACGCCTCATTGATTGAAATGCAGACAAAGCTAATTAATGACTGTTGACCTTTGACTTTTCGAAGGAGCGGAACTCAGCAGCGGCCATTGCTAACCTGCGAGATTCCCAAGAAGCATCGCCTCGTCCCAACATGACTATTCAGTCAGTGCCAATCGTTTTAGTGGCAGATTTAATGCCGAGGTGGAAGATTTTTACAATATTTTTTAAAAAAATTGTAATTTTTTTCCTTCCCTTTTTTTTTTTTCATTCATTCATTCCTCTTCTATCTTTTTTCCTTTTTTCCCTCCATTACTTGCCAGTCTCGTGTGCTGGTAGTGCCACCTAACATGGTTGGCACTAACCACGTTGGCTATTTCTAATTAAAATTAGTCAAATGGATTAAATTGATAAATTATAAAAAAAGTTACGATTAAATTAATAAAATGTCAAAATATTTAATTAGCATAATTAAAAGATTTATGACTAAATTAAAAAATCATCAAAATATTTAGGACTAAGTTGAAAGATTTATTACTAAATTGACATAAATATAATAGATGTGAGATTTTTTTTTAGTAATTTTACCAAATTTATTGAGAATTATTTACATGTGCTAATTTATTGAGAATTATTTACATGTGCTTAAACTATCTTATGTTTTGGATACATGTTGCATAAAAAGAGCCTAATGATTATGGATGTTGATTCACACAAAATCTGCAAATATACTATTTATGGACATGGTTCAATAGTGGTGCTCAAATTGCCTGCATATATATGTAAATTTCGTGTAGTCTTTCAGAGCCAACTACACCATCATATTATATCATATTACATCCTGAAGAAGATTGACAAGGGAAGGTCACGAATATGGCTTCCAGAAGAGTTTGTTTATTCAGAAGCGTTCTTTGCCTGGTTTCTCTTTGCTTTACAGGTAGGCTTGAGTTTCATAAGCTTTACCGGGTAATTGATGTGAGGGGGAAAAACAGAGATGACCCGATGATGAACAAGAAGAAAGAATTTTAGAATTCAAATGCAAAAGTTTACCTTCACAGCCTTCAACCTTTGGGCAAATTTGATGGAAGGGTCGGTGATTGAAAAATACCTATAGCACATGTCCAAAACATGACAAGATGATTTAATTGTGCAATTTTTCTATTCTGATAGGACTAATGGCAATGAGTCCTACCAAGATACTAAAATCACACAATAAAATCGTCTCATCACATTTTGGTAATTTGTTCAAATGAAAAATTCAGGACACATGAAATAGGTTTAGTTTTTTCTAGTCACTAAATACTCTCATACGATTTGCCCAAATAATCAAGGTTGTAAATTAATATTTGCAATTTAATTTTAGAATCCTCTTACATCTTATTCATCACCGTGTCTTTTCAGGTTTCGGATAGCATGGTCCAACTGAAACATAACGGATTACTCGATCAATGCTTATGAAACTTAAACTCACCTATAAAGCAAAGAGAAAGCAAACAAAGAATGCAAATGTCGTTAAAAAAAAAAAAAAAAAAAAAAACTCTTTGGGAAGCCATATTCGTGACCTTCTATGATAGCATAATTGGTTGTGGATCGCACAAAATTTCTACATATGTAGGCAATTTGAGCATCACTATGACAACCATGTTATATGGAAATTGAGCCACATCTTATAGAATTTTCGAGGATCTTGTGTCAATTAACATCCAAAAATGATTTAGAGTCTTTTTTATTGAAAAATGTATCCACCGTATAGGATAATTTAAGCACGTGTAATTAATTCCCAATAGATCGTCTATGATTATATAGATTTTTCTAGTCATTTGGAAAGTTTCAATTAGATTCCACTTTCATTTACTTGGAAACGCATCTGATGTGATATATAAGGGGAGATGTATTCTAATGACTCAATATCTGCAATTTTCTAGTAATTTCGTGCTTGCCAATATTTTATTATCACAAAGTGCTAGATCATAAAAAAATCGCCCGGACAAGATACATGAAAGATGAGATATTGTCTCTCAAAGTTTTGCTCTCTCGAGGTCATTGTGACAAGATATAACGGAAGCCTTGTTCTCTTAACTCGACTCATCCTATTTTCTAGTAATTTCGTGCCAAGCAAAAAAATGGCCTGAACAAGATACACGAGACTCAGATCTGAGTAGGTTTTTAAAAGGCTCAAGGAGGAAACGGTTGGGAGAACCACTCTGGGGTGGGAGACTCTATATTGTCTTCCGTATTTCCTCTCTGTCGGATAGACAAAGATAAACAGGAAATTTGAGGATCTCATGGTGGTGGAGGTAAACACCACGTCAGGATTTTGATTCTGCCTATCACCGGATAAGTAGGTATAGTAACCTCCGGCGCCTGAAATAAGTGAGGGTGGGTAAAATATTCACAGCCATGTAGACGCGCCTTGCGGCACATTACCCAACTGGTCTACATGGTTCCCTTGGTTGGGTACCATGCCGCAAGATACACGAGAGATTCATCTGCTCTAGTCCTCAAGTGTTCATTATGGTGGACACCGACTAGAGGACGTTTGACGCAAAGGGTAGAGAGGGTGCCAAGCCTCTCGACCTAAATGTAAACCATTCAGGCGCGTGCAATTTTTATTTATTTATTTTTGGTGGGAGTAGTTGAGAAATTTCGCAAATCATGTGTTGCTAATATATAAAAAGAAAAATGCGAGAAACGTATTTTGATGGAGAAAATACAAATTAAATATGATTTCTTGTATTTTTCCCTTTGATTATAATTGTTGAATAATAACTTAAAGGCGTAGTTCGCATAACGGTCTTTGAATAACTATTAGGATAATAGCATGTGAATTACAAATTTTTGAAAAGGTGGACCTCATAATAATTTCTAATTTTTTATTCTTTAATTTTTTGATCCAAAATAGATTATTATTCTCAAAGAATATTAATGACGGTTATATAAGCATTTCTCATAAATTAATAAGCTAAATTCACAAATTTTTCTATAATCAAAATATTTATTCAATGCTTATATTAATTGAAAATTTTCAAAAAATATATTATTTCAATATGTCTTTATCCTTATCCACATCTTTATCTACTTTATTTGGGCCGGTAACAAACTTTCTTTCAAATATGGCAAAAAGTTGCCATCTGAAAAGGGCTAAGCGAAAAAAGAGATGGCTTGTTGCAACTGCTTTGGGTAAAGAAAAGTACATTAAAGTTTGGTTGTCTCGTGTAAAAGTATTTTCCTTATTTTTTGACATTTAATTCACTTAATAAGATAAATCATTCAAAAAGTTTTTTCTATAAAAATTTAAATTCAGAAAAATAATTTCCCTTTATAACTAGGTATTGATGATTTGATCCAAAATTTTACACTTGAGCATGAAAACTCTATCGTTGATTCCTAGCATCCAAGACCAAGTTTTCGGTAGCTCAGCCCAAGACCTCAGTGCTCGAGCCTAGCCCTTGAACCCGTGGTGTCCATACCTGATGCTCCGACACCCAAGTTTAGGGACGAGCATGTCAGACTATCTAAACTAGAAACCGCCTAAACTGAACCAGACTGGTTGGTTTTGTTTGGTTTTCGAAAGTATCGGTCTGGTTCTCGATTCCATAAAAATGAAACCGGTGATTTTTGGTTCAATTCTTGGTTCCAAGGAGAGCTAGATTGGATCGGATTGACGGATTGGACTGATTTTTTTTAAATATTTTTTATTTTCTTAAAAATAACAATAAACCCTAAAATAGTAACAACTTTAGTATTTTTTTTAATTTTTAATTTTTTTTGCTGAGTGATTAGTTTCATGAGACTGGACAAGATCGATTGATCTAGTCTTTGGTCCAAAAATTGGGAACTAGTTCTTCCGGCCCAGTTCCCAATTCCTAAGTGGGATTAGACCGAATCAGGAATTGAAACATCTCAACCCAAGTTCGAGGCCATAAAAGCGATGTTGTGATCCTTAGCACTCAAGCTCTCGTCTTGACACTTAGGCTCGAGCCCACAAAAGCCATGTACAGGTGCTCATCGCTTGGACTCGAATCCTTGGTCAATGAAAGCGACCATCGAAAAAATAAAAGAAGATATAAGAATCATAAAAATAAAAAGCAGTTAGAAAATATGCTTTTTTGATAGTTTTTGTTGTCAAATTTTCCTTATTAAATAACAGGAAATTATTTTCGAATCTTTTTTAAGTTATTGCCAAATACTAGAAAGTAATGTCGTTTTCCTAAAATGTATTTTCCAAAAATGATATATTGCTTTAAGTAATTTATTAATAATTTTGTTTATTAATAATAATAATTTATATTTAAATATAAATTTCGTAAAAAAAGAAAAAAAGAAAAGAAAAAAAGAGACTATCATGAGTCTAAAAGAACATCGACGATAGCCCACATTAATTAGCAGTACGACAAATTAGAGCAAGCCGACCTTTTATGAATCAAAACTGTCTGGATCGGGCAGCCAGCCATCATCGTTGAATCGAAATAGCGACTTCAATTACTCCTTTTTTTTATTCTCACTTGGCATAAAAAAAGTTATATATTATAAAAATCATGCCCATCTCGAGCCGCATTCCTAGTCGATCCTCGAGGGGAAAAAATAGTTTGTTAGGCGTGTTTAAAATGATTTATTTATTTATGCTAAGGATGTTAAGCTGATTGAATTTGAAAAAAATAAAAAAATTTCGTCCATTGTATATGGCGGTTGGTGGAGATGTAGATACTCGGCGGACCAAGAATCTCTGTTCATCGCCCGCCATTCACACATGCAATTCGCATCGTTATCGTGAGATTTTTGACCCGCGATTTCCTCACCGGCTCTCTCTCGATCACTAATTTTTGTTATTATCTCAATAATTAACGATAATTTCTTAATTTCCATCTATACGGTACTAATATCTAATGATCATCGAGACCGGATACCGCTTGCACCAATTTCGAAAGCACTATACTGACCGAAATCCCATTCACTCCTTTTTATTCCTTTTTGCAGAAATCTCAACTCACTTTTTTCCTTGGCCAAGAGTGCCTGGCCACCTTCCACCACCCTTTTCTCATATTTTTTACGAGGAAAATTTTTAAAAATACTTTTTTTCTCACTTGGCATAAAAAAAATGTTATGTATTATGAAAATCATGCCCATCTCGAGCTGCATTCCACGTCGATTCTCGAGGGGAAATAATAGTTTGTTAGGCATGTTTAAAATGATTTATCTATTTATTTAGGCTAAGCATGTTGTGCTGATTGAATTAGAAAAAAAATTACGTCGGTTGCATATGGAGGTTGGTGGAGATGCAGATAGGCGGGGACCAAGAATATCTATTCATCACCTGCCGCCCACACATGCAATTCGCATTGTTATCGTGGGATTTTTGACCCGTGATTTTCTCACCAGCTCTCTGTCAATCACTAATTTTTGTCATTATCTCAATAATCAACGATAATCTCTTCCTTTCTGTCTATGCATTACTAATATCTAATAATCAACGAGACCGGAAATTGCTTGCACCACTTTCGAAAAGCACTATACTAACCGAAACCTCGTTCACCATTTTTTCAGAAATCTCGACTTCACTTTTTTCCTTGGCCATGAGTGCTTGGCCACCTTCCATCCGCCCTTTTCTCATATCTTTTACGGGAAAAATTTTGGAAAGTACTTTTTTTTTTCCCATTTTTAGATTCAAGCGATAAAAAATAATTATTATTAGGACAATATTTTCCTCATCGTTTATTTTCCACAAAGTAAATACACATTTAATAAAATTTACTCATCGATAGGTTAGATTATTTTTTCTTTGCCATCGAGACTCTCATTTTCTATAATTTCATCCCATCTACCACGTGATATATAGAGGGAGAGAGATATGATTAAGAAAACGACGAGATTTGAACACCATTGACGCATAGGATTCCAAAAAATCCGACTCCCATCCTCACGATCGGCCTGCCGGGTCAGCATCTTCCTATCCTAATGCGCAGGTAGCTGTCTGGCCTAGTCGTCATCGTGTCATTAATCGTCATCGCAAGTCACGACATGCTCTGCGCCGTCACGTGGGGTCTCACGTGCCCTCGGTGGGTCGTGTCGGCCCCACTTACCTCTTCTACTCACATAAGGCCGTGGGCTTATCATTTTCTTTTTGTCCATCCTGAAGTGCGCCCTCGCCCTTTTGCTCATGCCTTCAACAAGTTATTATTTAAACAAGAGTCGGTACAAAGAAAAACTTTTAAGGGAAAAAACCACAAAAAACCTCAAACTTTACCCCGAGTGACACATTTACTTCAATTTTTTTTTTTGCGCCGTGAAAACCCCGAATATTCCAAACCGCGACACATTTACCCCAAACTTTTTTTTGCGATATCAAAAATCTTGAACTTTTCATTTTTAATTTTTTTTTTATTTTTTCTTCTTCTTCTTCGCTCCCGGCCATGGCGGAGGGAAGCTGGCGCCGGCGAGGGTCGCCCTCGCCGGCGTGGGGCGGCGGCCCTCGCCGGCGTCGGGCCGGCCTCGCCTGCGTCGGGCGAGAGATGGGGTGGTGGTCGTCGGCATTCGCGGGGCGAGGTCGGGCCACGATGAGAGGGAGGAGGAGGAGAGCATCACCTGGTTGAAGAAGTCGTCGCCGGCGGCGGCGTGGAGGTCGTGAAGGGAGATTTGGGAGGAGCCGAGGAGGGAGTTGAGGTCCTTCCTTGTTCGTTTAGAGGGCGCGACAATGCAGCCTCCTCCGCCGTCCGCCAAGGAGATTCAAGGCCGACGACCACCACCCCATGCGAGGGGTGCCCTCGCCCCACGCCGGCGAGGGCAACCCTCGCCGACGTAGGCTTCCTTCGCCCGGCTCCGCCATGGGCATGGAGGGAAGAAGAAGAAGAAAAAAAAAAAAAAGAAAAAATAGAAACCGAAAAGACAAAAATATCCTTATGGGGTAAATGTGTCACGACTCGGAAAGTTCGGGATTTTTCACGGTGTAAAAAATAGTTTGGGATAAATGTGTCACTCGGGGTAAAGTTTGGGGTTTTTCGTGGTTTTTTCCCAACTTTTAACTAATGCATTTTATTATGAGTTTATCGTAAATTAATTTTTTTGGTAAAGTCTCGTAAATTAATTTTTCGATCACAGAAAACTCTAAATTGATATACTTATAATAAATTCATTCAAAATTAATTTTTTGACAATTAAAAACTCTAAATTTATATATTTATGATAAATTTACTTTTTATTAATATTGGTCAAATTGGATTAATATTACAAAAATAATAAATTAATAACGAAATATATAATCCAAAATTGGTACACTCGTTGACTACCACATGTTTTTTAACTTGGCAATTTGACGTTAACATTTAAAAGAAATTAACGGAGGATAAAATTGTTATGTGTATAATAATTTGGGAGTTAGTTTAAAGTAAATGACACCAATTTAAATTTTTTAATGGTATTAATCCTAATTAACTAAAATATGTGGGTAACTGAATCCGACACATTAAAAGTGATGTGTCTTATGTGGATATCATTAGATTCGATGATCTAAATCGAGTTCAGCATATATATTTTATTTATAAAACATTTGCTCCCCAGTCCCTGGACTCTTAAAATTTAGGCCCCTAGATTGTAGCCGTGTACTAAATCATGCAGCATAGGGTTCGGGTCGCAACATTTCGTCGCCAAACTCAAAAGTGAAATTCACAGTTTATGTGGTTCGAATGCTTCGTGGACCACGAGCGATTTTTCTCCGACCGTTGTGGAGCATGTTGAGAAGGCGATCATGAATTTCGCTTTTTAGGCACTCCATACCCTGCCAATTTGGGGACCCCCCTTTCCTTCGTTTTCATCCCTTGTCCTGCGCATTATGGCGTGGGGGGATGAACCAGAGCCCGGTTTTCAAGCGATCGCGACACCAAAGCCAAAGCCAGCCCACCGGAAAAAAAAAGAAAAAAAAAAAGAAAGGAATTTGCCAAGGCCATCGGGCTGGTGATAAGAGGATCGTCTACTTTTCACGAGACCACGATCTGGGCTAATCTCATGTCAAGCTTATGAATTGCTCGCATTAGGTTATTCAATTTTAGCGTAATCCAATATCTAGTGTGAAATATATATATATATATATATATATATATATATATATATATACACACGCTTCCTAATTATTTGCATTTCAACGAGACTACGATCAAAGTGATAACGACATAAATGGTTCATAAATTTTAGTCAATATATAATATAGTCTTTGAATTTTTAATTTATTCAATATGACTCTTGAACTTTAGCTTAACACTTCACGTGGTATCGAAATTTTTAATTTATTTATCGTGATTCATAAACTTTTGGTATAAGTTCAAATTTCATATAAAAAATATTCAATATTATCATTTAATTACTTGAAGTTCTTAGATTATATTAAATATTTTCAATTATATTGTGCATAGATTATATTGAATAAATTAAAGAGTTTAGAATCATTCTGAATATTAAGGTAAAATTCAAGAGTTATATTGGATAAATTAAAAATTTAAAAATCACAATCATGCATTGAGTTAAAGTTGAGAAATCATCCGTGTAATTATCACTATTAATAATATTAATCGAGACGAAGGAGAGGAATGGACCCGTGCCTCGGTTTCGTTAGTCTCGAGGGGGCTTTTAATCAACCCTTTCGACTCGACCCACGTGGAAACGGCATCGGGAGCCGGCGGCACGTGCGGGAATTGAAACGTGGGACGCCTTCTCATTTATTGATATGCGGACGGACAGCGTGATTACCATTAATTCATCCGTTCATTGTTGACCAGAGAATTCTAAAGCCACCTCCATGATGGAGACATTTCAAAACTTTTTTTTTCTTTTACTTTTGGTCACATTTCAAAACTTTATTTGATTCATGAAAAAAATTTCTTAAAAATAATTATTTACATTACTTATAAAAATAAATGAATGAAAAATATTTTTATCGTTCATAAATATATTTAGATATTAATTATTGTCGATAATGAAATTTTTTTCCTTAATCAAATATTTCATATGATATTTGTGATCCGTTTTAAGAAAATATAAATAAAATCATTCATTTTTTGTGAAAATAAAAAAAATTGACACAATATTTTCTTGCTAATAAAAAATGAAACCTCGAATCAATATGTACTATATCTATCCTAAATTAATTTTTACATCACATAAAATTCTGAATTAATACACCTGATACCATATTTATCTTGGGTTAATTTTAATCTTGCAAAAGAATCCCAAATCACAAAAATCTTAGATTGAGAAATCGATTAAAATATGTTAAATTTTGCCTTAAGAGCTTCCTTGAATTTTTCAAAAATTTGCTAAAATTCTTATTCTTTTTGCCACGAATCCTTAGGACCTCTTTTTTCGGTCCAGAGGAATTTTTGGGATTTCGAACGTACGTATCTGTTTTCATAGAGAAAAATAAAAAGAAGATTAACTTCTCCATCCGAAGATAACACTAACTTGCACAAAAAAATTTATGCAGACCGTATAGATTTTGTCTATTTGTTACCTGCCCCACATCACAAATCCAGAACAGGAAAATAAGGGAAAAAAAAAAAAACGATGTGGTTTCGAATCAACGCGAGAGAGTAGGACAAGGAAAACAAGACAAATCACGACACAAAAGATATTTAAAAAAAAAAAAACAAAAGGGGGCAGAGAAAGGTAAATCAGTATCGGCCATCGTTATTGACTCGTGTCTTCGGTGTCCAAAGAAAGATCCACCGGTCACCGACCATAACGTTTTGAGATTGACATCAGAAGTGTAAAAGAGCATGTGAACAATAGTTCCAGAAATTTTCACATGATAATCTTAATATGTTTTTCTTTTTCCAATTGTCTGTAAATTTTCAAAGAATGATTCAATGTGATCCTTCCCTTGAAATCATAGATGGAATTAGCTGACGTGGATGAAATAATTTGTATAATTCATGACTTATCGTTACGCCTACTCAATTACATCCCTACACCTAATTTATTGGTTTAATTTGTCCTTTCAAACTGTTTTTTTCATTCTTTTCCGTCTGAACCATGTCAAATTTAGATTTAATCTTAACCCAGACTGTTTATCAATTGTGTTGAAACATCGATATCGAAACATAACACGTAATTAAATTGATACATAATATAAAATATTTAAGATATGAATTTTTATATAATTATTTCTACTTGTGTTTACATGTCATGGGCATTATTCTAAATGTAAATCAACATGCCGCATTAACAGAAGAAGCATTCGAAATCGCTTAATCGAACGAGTCCAAACACGTCATAAGCAAACCAAAAAAATCAAATTAGATCGAGATGTTTATCATTCATCATGACCGAAGCCTATTCCAATACATCAACACGGGTGGCATGCATATCTTTCCGATTGGTCATGCCGACTTTTGGATAAGACTCGTCGAGATTTATCTTGTGGAATATCCGACGACCTTCGTCAAGGAATCAAAACATCACAGTTTAAAAGGATAAAAATGGACAAAAAGAATAAAATTATGACAACTTAGTAACTTTGAAGGTCCTAGTCATGACCTTAAACTGACAAGTCCAATCCAGAAAAAATCTGGCAGGGTGAGAGTCCCCAATTAGGCTAGTATCAGGTTAGGAACACGAAAAATGTTTATACTTCACTGGGTACCCCGCCAAATCTTTACGGAGATAGGGGCCCAGACTGGATCCCCGCGATGCCTTCCCTAGCCTCTATTTACAAGTCAGGCGTGGTACAAGGAAATGAAAGGGCCTGGTTGGAAACAACCAGGGTGGCAGCGGCGGCGGCATGTAAACAAATTCGGCAAATTAAAGCTTGAAGCAAGGAAGAAATCATCACCAAAAATAGAAAAAGGAAGAAATCCACTATTTACTTACCTTTTGAGGGATAAAGAGCAAAATCACTTCTCAATTTGCTAGTGTAACAATTTTCGAGCTACCGTATGAATAAGAGACTCTCACCGACCACAAATTTTTTAAAAAAGAAATCTCATAATAATTCATAATTACTTATTATTTAATTTTTCACGATTTAAAAAAAAGCATTATTTTTATATTGAATTAAATACCAGTCTTCCAATCATTTTTCATTTTCAAATCGAGGGAGTAGGAGGAGAGATCGCCGCTGAAGTTCTTAAATATAGTCCCGCTGAATAGCTAAATCTCTTACCATCCCCATAAATTTCGGCCAAAGCTTTCTCCCTTTCTCTCTCGCTTTTCCTTCCTTCCAAGCCTTCTCCCTCCGTCCGTCCGTACCTTCCGGCGCCGCTTCTCTCTCTCGCGCTCTCGCTCTCCCCGAAGCCGATCCCTCGTTCTCGTACGACGAGCCGCCGCCGGCCACCACGGCGACCGCCACCGCCGACGCCGCCACCTCGCGCGCGCCATCCCCACCCGCGCCCTCCCCTCGTACCGTATTGCCCGGAGCGGCCCGAAAGTTCTCGGACACCTTCGCGCGGTCCGTTCCGGAAGCCGACAACGTTGTCCTTGCGTAGCGGAAGCCGTCCTGTCTCCGAGGAAGCTGCTGGTTCGGAGGAGCTGTTGGAGTGGAGTGCTTTTGGTTCGGAGATTTCGTAGAACTTGCTTGAGGGAGGGAGGGAGGGGAGGGGAGGGGAGGGGAGGAGGGAGATAGTTTGGGATGGCTATGCTCGGGGAGCGCAATGGAGAGGCCGGAGATCCGTGACCGTGATCTTCGTCAACCTCGCGTTCGCTCTTCTGCTCGCCTCCGCCGAACGGGGCTTGAAGCTGAAGGACGAGCCTTCTTCCCGCGTCGTCGATGGACCGCCCGTTCCGGGGTTCCTCTCCAAAGCGGCGAATTTCCTGTGGCAGTCTGATGGAGCGGGCTACCACCACGTCTGGCCGGTAAATTTCGGATTTTCGGAATCTCGGTTTGAGCTCTGTCGTCTTTTTTTCATGCCGATTGAACGTGTAGAGATCGGTTTCTTCGTTCGAAACATGACAATGTCGGCCTCGTCGGAACGTGGAGGCGCTGAGATGTTCGGCGCTTTCGCTTCGTCGGGCAGATCAATCTAGCCGTGTGTGTCGTGCGTTTTTGCTCTTCTTTGTAGTGGATTAGGGACGGATTGGAATGACGGGTTGTGCTCTGCAGGAGATGGAGCTCGGTTGGCAAATTGTTGTCGGTTCCATCGTTGGCTTCCTCGGAGCGGCCTTCGGGAGCGTGGGCGGCGTGGGCGGTGGCGGCATCTTTGTTCCCATGCTCACTCTGATCGTAGGCTTTGATCCCAAGTCGGCTACCGCTATTTCGAAATGTAAGAAAGAACGGTATTTTGCATTCTTACTTAAAAGATTTCGAAACGCAAGAGTCAATCTCTCACTGAGGATTTCCTGTAGCGTAAAGTTCTGTGTTTAACTTGATTATGGTGTTGACGTTTCATTTGTTTAGCTAAAGGATTTCAAAGTGTCCTTCGTCAAAATCTTTTTTTTTTTTTTTTTGGGTACTTTAGTTGATTATCATTCTGTTTCATTGTAAAAAATTGATCTGCTGGGATTTGATAATTTGAAGTATATGACATTTTTTATTTATTTACGGAGGCAATTTTGTCTGGCAATTGATTTCTTGAATTAGCTGCCTTACATGAAAGAACTGGCCGTTAGTATAATTTGTCTGCTATTTTCATGCAATGGGGAGACTCTGATACGCTACTTGCTCATTTGCCAGGTATGATCATGGGTGCTGCGGGATCAACTGTTTACTATAATCTCAAACTCCGGCATCCTACAATAGATATGCCTATAATTGACTATGACCTGGCGCTGCTCATCCAGCCAATGCTTATGCTTGGAATCAGTTTAGGAGTTGCCTTCAATGTGATATTTGCTGACTGGATGGTCACAGTTTTGTTAATTGTTCTCTTCATGGGTAACGTATCATTGAAGACAAAATTTTGTTAGAACATAGCTTTTCCACAAAGAAGTAACATTGGTTAATTATTTGCGCTTTGCAGGCACTTCCACCAAGGCATTCTTGAAAGGGGTCGAGACATGGAAAAAGGAAACCTTATTGAAAAAGGTATTTAGTTCAGTATTTGGTTTTGTAACGTGCATTTTTTTTTTATGCAAAGATTTGAATTGTCCGACCCAAGATAATACCTGGTTGTGCTGAAAGATGATCATTCTTAATATGCAAATAGCATTGGAGGCGAAACAGTTTTTTATGAGTAAGACCATTCCAGTAGAAGGATTGAGAAATTGTTTCAAGTTTCCTGCCATTAAATGAATCTTTATAATTATTTGCAGTTGTGAGCTTGATAGCCATTTCAATGCTCCCAAACTCCATGCTAACATCCTTAACTGTAATTGCTTCTGACAACAGGAAGCTGCGAAGAAACTAAATTCTGTTGGTGAGTTTGAGCATTTCTTTTAGATTGCTTGTTTTACATATTCTCTGTGGAATCTATATTTATTGATTGTTTCATATCAACATTTCATGTTCTTCAGGAAATGGTGGCACAGAAGTGGAATACAAGCCTCTTCCTGGTGGTCCAGGCAATAGCCCACACCAAGGCATGAAAAAGACGGAGGTGACTTTGCTGACCTTATAATCGGCACAACGGTTTTTTTAAGTATCTAATCTGGTGTGCTGATGCAGTACACAGTCCTTGAGAACGTTTGCTGGAAGGAACTCGGACTTCTTGTCTTTGTTTGGGCTGCATTTCTTGTCCTGCAGATTGTCAAGGTTTTGTTCTTGAACTCTTGAGACTTTTTGAATCTGAAAATTTCTCTGTCTGCATTGATATGGGGGCTAACAAATGCCAATTATTGAACTCTTGGTGACAGACTCAGACAACTACTTGTTCTATTGGATACTGGGTAATCAACCTGTTACAGGTTCGTTAAGACAAGTTCGTTTCTCTAATTTTGACGTTTTGATAATAGAATTTCAATAGATAGGTAGATATAAGTCATAAACACGGTTGGCCCCTGACTTTTTATCTGATCATGTTCTGGAAATAACTGGTTCCTATAAGTTGTAACTAATTTTGAAGCCTTACCCAACCTATGCAGGTTCCAGTTTCTGTTGGAGTATCTCTTTACGAGGCGGTTAGCTTATACAAGGGAAGGAGAGTAATCGCTTCCAAGGGAGATTATGGCAGTAATTTGAAGGTGAGCCAATTGGCCCTTTATTGTGCCTGTGGTGTCCTGGCTGGAGTAGTAGGAGGACTACTTGGACTAGGTGGAGGATTTATAATGGGGCCACTATTTTTGGAACTGGGAGTTCCTCCTGAGGTGAGTCTTTTTCTTTTCTTTTTTTGGATCAAGTTATAACTATTGTATCATTCCAACACATGTCACTGTTTTGTTCACTGACCTCTCTTTTGTCCTAGCTTGATAGCAGATGATGTGACTTAGATTCTAGCATACTACTCTTAAGTCTTAACCACTGTTTTGATGTTGCTGGCCTAGAATGGCTTGTAAAAGTAAAACTTGGATTGTCCCGCCAAAACTCATGTAGGAATTTGTCTTAAGTACCATGCGGGCTGAATTCAAAATTGATTAAGAAGCTTTAGTACAGACTAGCAACATGTTTCTGATGTAGAGATGCTTGTGATGGACTGCCATATACTAAACCTTTACAGTCTTTGCAACAAGCCAAATGCAAGCATGCCTTGATTGAGTGATATCTGGGGAATGCTGCAAAACTGAAAAATACTTGGATTATCAAATTTCCTTTCTGTGTTTGCTTTTGGGGGTAAGGAACACCTGATTTTTAGTAAGAACAGAGACAACAGTACCACAGCGACCTTTCCTTCTGTCACTTTTCACGCCTGTTGCTTCCGTTACTTTTCTCCAGGTCTCCAGTGCCACAGCGACCTTTGCAATGACCTTTTCCTCCTCCATGTCCGTTGTGGAATACTATCTTCTAAAACGTTTTCCCGTCCCTTACGGTAAGTTCCTGCACCATAGAATTAAAGATAAGATCTTTATAACCTGCTGAAATATCTCAATAGTAAACGGTCTTGTAAACTCTTCCCAAAACTAATTTACAAATATTAAGAAAACGCAGAAAAGATTCTGTGCATTAATCGTTACCCTTTGTCATGCAGCACTCTATTTTGTTATGGTCGCTACATTTGCTGCTCTGGTAGGACAACATATTGTGCGAAGGCTTATTATCGTACTGGGAAGGGCGTCCCTTATTATCTTCATCTTAGCCTTCACAATTTTCGTCAGTGCCATCTCGCTAGGTGAGTACCAGTGCCTCTTTTGTACTCTGTGCTCTTCCTTAAGACTCAAAATCTACTCAAATCGCCATTGGTATCATGTTGTCTTCCAATTTCTTTGTCGAGACTGTCCTTGGAATTTAAATATGATTTTTGTTTTGTCAGGTGGAGTTGGCATATCCAACATGATAGGAAAGATTCACCGGCATGAATACATGGGATTCGAAAACCTTTGCAAGTATGATCCGTAGTGTCTGATTTGTTTTGCCAGCATTTTCTCGTCCCTGGTCTGTGTACACTGGGCACAGAGCATTCTGCGGGGAACTTAAATGCGCCTTTTGCTTGGTGCCACTTCTGGGCTTTGCAGACTACAGCATTTTTCTCGACCCAAATCAAACATTAGAGTCGTTTTAACTTTTGATCTACTTGAATTTTATTGCGATGTATCGATTTGATTCATACAACTTTTGTCATCTTTTGTAAGAAGATTCTCCAGGAATCAGAGAATCAATTTCTTTGTGCTTCAGAGAATCAATGAATAGAAGAACTTGAAATGACTAATGCATGTGAAAGGTTGCGTTTGATCTCCGCAAAAGCTTTTCCTTTCGAGTTTGGTTATCGAGTAAAAAAAAAAAAAGCTGCTCCCGTTGCTTTTTCTGTTCTCCTGATTATACGCTTGGTACGGAAATGAAGATTATCGTTTGGCCTGAACTCTTATCCAAGGAAATGGTAGAATACAAAATCACCCGCGAAACCGAGAACGCGCAGAAGCGAAATCAGAGATGTGGCCAAACTCGTCCTTGTCCCGAACTCGAACCCTCTGAGTCGAAATTGAATATGACAGCCTTGCAAAGCTCCTTTAAGTACTGCCCTGCGCCTGCATTTTCCCTTGTCTGTACGTGACCTTCTTGATGTCCAGTCATGTCTGATAGGCAGCGACATCACACCTACGATGAATTCAACACGGCATCATCTCTTTAGTCAAGCGTGACTCATCTTTTGCTTTTTGGGGGGGTTTGCTTTCAAAGCTTTTTCCCCTTGTGTGAATCGCTCCCCGCCACAAAAGCTTATACCATGCGTTTGTCCACATGCTAATGAATGGAAAGATCAATATTGGTGCTTTCGTTTCGGTTCCCAACCCCATGGAGCAGCTGGCTCCCAAGGCCGTACCCTGAAACACGTTTTTAGAAAGCCAAGACAGCCTTTTGGCTTCTCCCTCGTCTTATCATTAAAGCGTGGTAGGGAGGGTGGGTCACTCCTTCAGTAAAAAATGATTCTCCTCCGGTTTCTGCATTTGTAGAAGCATCTTTCATTAATATGTCTGCCAACCTTCTCGTCGACATATCGCTCTAGCCCCCGTCATAGTTTCTCCGGCTTCCCCCCCCCCTTCACTTTCAGGAGATCCTGTTCTCTGCCTCACCTTTGATATTCGCTTCCTTTAGCCGATAAAGAAACTGCAATGCCTTTGTTTCGCACCCAGTCGGAACCTTTTCGATTAGTGCTGATGGTACTGTTCCAAGTTCTAGTGGCCATAGTGTTTGTTTCAGCCGATAGAAGCCTCAGATTTGAGCCTATGGGACTCGGTGGAATGGAAAAACCGGAGAGCAATTACTTTCTCCGAGCAGTGGATTACTTATGGAAGCTGAATCAATCTAGTTATCAGCATGTTTGGCCGGTAATTTTACTGTTCACCCGTGGATTGAAGCGTCGCTCTACATGAACATGACTTTTTCTTAGAGGCCACATAGAAACTTTGCTCATGAAATCGACTCTTCTGTTTGATTGACGTTTATTCAAATAATATATTTGCAAAGGGAAGTGGCTTAACTTGCAATCTTTCCACTGCAGGAGATGAGTTTTGGGTGGCGGATCATCGTCGGTACCGTCATTGGAATCTTTGGAGCGGCTTTCGGGAGTGTTGGTGGCGTTGGCGGTGGCGGCATCTTTGTCCCCATGCTCAGCTTGGTTATCGGGTTCGACCCTAAATCATCAACCGCCATATCAAAGTGTAAGTAGTCAGGACTGAGTGATTATGCTGATTTACTTGGAAAGAATCTGCACAAGAGTTGGAAACCAAAGTAGAACTTGGGGCAAAAAATGGTGAGGGAAACAAATTATGAATTCCAAGTCCATGTCCGTCTTCACATGAAGTCGAAAAATTCGAACTTCATACAAGTTGATGGGTACTGGAGTTAGTAATTTCATTCTAACGGTTTACTTCTTTAGCTTGAACTTGGCTTTGGATTGGTATACATGAGCAGTGTCAATTTGAACTTGAACTTACTGTTTGGCATTGTTGTTTCTGTCAGGCATGATCATGGGCGCGGCGATCTCGACCGTCGTGTACAACATCAAGCTGAGGCATCCTACCCTCGACATTCCTCTAATTGACTATGATCTAGTGTTGCTCATCCAGCCGATGCTTATGCTCGGCATTAGCATAGGTGTCATATTCAACCTCATATTTGCCGACTGGATGGTTACGATCTTGATCATTCTATTGTCGCTGGGTAACTGTTTACATTACAGTGTTCTTTATGTTTCAATCTGTTCTTCCATTTTTAATCCAAACGACGCCCCTCGATTTGTCCTCAGGCACCTCAACCAAAGCATTCTTCAAAGCCTTAGAAACCTGGAGGAGGGAAACCGTGTTGAAAGAGGTAATTTTTCCTGGAATCAAAATTGCAAGTGCTGCGACAATGCATCAGGACATTTTACTGAGAATTGCTTCATAAGGTGTATATATTATTAACCATGGCCTCATTATTTTCAAACTCTATGCTGATTCTCTAGGAGGCAGCTAAACGTCTGGAGTCGAGTGGTGAGTTCACTAATCATTCCCTTTTACTATGTTCAATTCAATAAGATAACCATCATCGCCAATCATCTCCTGAGTTTTCCTTTTTGTTTGATTCAGCTGACAATGATGGCAATGCCCAACTGGAACAAAAGCTTCTTCCCCAAGCGGAGAGCAGCACCAAGAAGACGCAGGTTTTGCAAGGCCTTGGCCGTTTGAACTCAGTACATATAATATGTTAATTATATGAACTTCGATCTTTCTTGTGTTCCGGTGACTTTGGTAGGTCTCGCTACTCAAGAACATCAGCTGGAAGGAGGTTGCGCTTCTTACTTTTGTTTGGGTCGCATATCTCATTCTGCAAATTTCCATGGTAAATCTTATGCTCATCACATCTTCTCTTAGCAAGTATAATAGCTTCGCAGAAGACTCAGTTTTTTCTTGAATATGGTGGGGCAAGTGCTGAAACCTGGATCATACTTTGACAGAACCAAACAGCAACCTGTTCAACAGCATACTGGGTTTTGAACTTTTTACAGGTACTTTTGGTCATTTCTGTTTTCATAGAAACAAGAACTTCTTTAGCTCTCGATTCCAGCATTGCTGCACTTCTAACAAAAGAGTAAACAGTGGTACTTCACAACCTGAATTATAGGGTTTTTGTTTCTAGTACTCCAACTTTCGGATCACTAATCAGATATGTTTGACCCACTTAATAAAGACATGCTGCAATAACGATTCATGATGTGAATTTGATGACAAAATGAAGAGTTTGTGGTTGCAAATTGCAACCATTTGCTGTAAAATTTGGTGGAATATGAAATCAAAGTGTTTCTAATGCAAAAGCCGAAGGTAAAATGCCGGTTCTTTTGTACTCCAAATTAAATGCTCATTTGGAGACATTTTCGATCTGGTTTAGACAAAATCCATGAACTTGCAGGTGCCAGTTTCGATTGGCGTGTATGCGTATGAGGCAATCAGCTTGTACAAGGGATGGAGAGTGATTGCATCGAAGGGAGAAAAGGGTAAGAAGTGGCAAGTGCGCGAGCTTTTGGCATATTGTGGCTGTGGCGTTTTGGCCGGAATAATTGGCGGACTACTAGGAATCGGTGGAGGATTTGTCATGGGTCCTCTATTTCTGGAGCTCGGCATCCCTCCTGAGGTAAAACTTTCGGAACCTCTGAGATTGTTAAAGAACTTTGCGAACTTCCTCCAAAGTTCTTTCGACGACTTCTTAAAGAATTCTGTGAAACATCGAACAGAAAGTCGAGAAAAGCTAGACATTTGAGTGGCTTTGTCAGTATAGTGAATCCAATGAAGAAATCCGGTTTAGATTTTTCAGTATGGGAACAAGTTTTACTAGCCGGGCACGCTTTAATTTCTAGACGGAAGGAGAAACATAACTACTGTGAACTGTTAGCTAATCTTTGCGCGGTTGTGTAGGTCTCGAGCGCCACTGCCACGTTCGGAATGACCTACTCCTCGTCCATGTCTGTGGTCGAGTACTATCTGCTGAAACGTTTCCCGGTTCCCTACGGTACGTTCACGCTTCTGATAACTCACCTGACTGCAGATGGGCACTGTTAAATGACCATTTTCAGAAACAGTCGAAGCAAACGCCGAGAAGCTCAACCTACTCAACAGCTCAACTTTGATGTGATAGTGTGTGGTGTCATTGATCCTGATTCAGATACCATCTGATGCTATCTTGCAGCCTTGTACTTCATGGTGTCATTGATCCTGATTCAGATACCATCTGATGCTATCTTGCAGCCTTGTACTTCATTCTCGTGGCGACTGCCGCCGCCTTTGTCGGGCAACACATCGTGAGGAAGCTGATAATCATAACCGGAAGGGCGTCGATAATCATCTTCATCCTGTGCTTCACGATATTCGTCAGTGCCATCTTGCTAGGTGAGCATCGATCTTAATACTCCGCAATTCGTTCGCTCGTCCTCTCTTGCCGTCGTTCCGAGAGATCAAAGACATTGATTCGATGCTCGCTATTTCTGTGGTTTTTTGCGCTTCTTGATAGGCGGGGTCGGATTATCCAACATGATTGGAAAGATTGAGCGCCATGAATACATGGGATTCGACAACCTGTGCAACTTCCGCGAATAGTCTGGCTTGCCTTTTCTGGGAAATATGTGTTTGTGTGTGTATTGTATTGCTAAGCTAGGAAGTATGAATTGTTTCATTTTAAGATCAGCTTTCTGAACACATGCAGGATTTCTCTTCTCTATATGTGATAATTGAGATGCTTGGAAGAAAACTTCGGTAGTCCTTTGCTAATCATGTTTTTTCACCAAAGATTATTTAGGGCTTACCAATTTTCATAGGATTTTATTAATGCTGAACATTTTTCGGATTTATGAATACTGAACATTAAAATAATTTTAAATCACAATAAATGTACAAGTAAGGGCTGGTTTGATAAAAATGAAAATCAAGTGCTGAAACTTAAGAATTGAATTTGAACCGTTGATAATCCCAAGTGCTGAAGATAGAATTTACAAATTATTCGATGACAATTAAAATCAATAGCTTAATACTATTTAATCTATTATCAAACACAGGAAAAAGACCACTATTGATAGGTTTTATTGATATGAACTTTAACTTGATAACAGTGTCAAGGGACGGAATGAACTCTATCGTAAGAAAGAGGGATAGAGTCACCTTAAAGTAATGGTTTGATCCAATGAGGTTAAAGTAAAAGAAAATCACTGTCTCCTATCTATCCACATTACGATCGAAAGAGAAACCCTTATGAATGAATGAAAGCCTGTTCGGCTCGGAACCGGTACCCTCTTTTGAAGAGCCTTATTCGGCTTGAATCAGCAGATTGGAAAGGCGGGGATCCAGCTGCTGTATCGGACAATGATCGAAAAAGGCTGGCTGGCTTGGAGCGGAGACTTTACATTCTTTTGTTTACGAAGGTGGTTTGCGAGGATAATCTACTATTTGCATAGTTGGAGTGGAGCAAAAGATGCGAGGATTGGGGAGCACCCACCTCTTAACTACGGATGGAAAGCTTTAATTAAATAAGACTGCCGTTTCTAATTTCCTTTCTCGAAACCATCCCCTTGCACTCCTCGCGCAACATTAGAGGGCCCCCATCAATTACTTTTCCACCGACTGAATTAAGTAACTCCTCCTTTACTTGCTAGATTAAGTGGATTTTTGACTTATTCAAAAAATTTAAGTCAATTCTATATGAGCCATTAAACAAGCTTAATCTTATTTTTTTTTTTTGATGACTCAGGGAACCCCGCACGGCCGGCAGCCAGAGATAAACCACTGGGGGCGACACGTGCTAGCCACCACACACATGCCACAAGATAAGTCACCAATGTCTCACGCCAGCACGCCAGCCTCCCTGCAAGTTGCGTCGCAGGGGTTTTGAACTCCAGACCTCACAGCGAAAGGAAGTTTGAAGCCTATCCAGCGGAGCCACCACGGCGGGTGGTAGCTTAATCTTGTTAGGTGCTAAACTTTTGAGTTTTTAGCAACTAATCGAGTTATTATACAGCCCTAAGACAAGTTCGATTCTCCATCTTCTCGGAGGGCTAGCAATTAGGATGTTTAATTTTAGGTGTAGAATTCGACTCTCATGCTCTGTAAAAAGACAAAATAAAAATTTGAGAATAAGTTGAAAGTTAGAGTACATTAGATTAGGAAAAAAAAGAAAAGAAAATGAGACACTTGATCTTTTAAAAAGAAAAGTTGGTGGATGCAATCGAAAAGAAAAGATCTATTAGAGGACCGATTTCCAATATAGATAAGAACAGGGGTGAAATTGCAATATCCCCGAATGAAAGAGGGGAAGCTCGAAGCGAAGAAGACAAGAGAGAGAAGAGGTTGGGGGGAGAGTGGTCAGATTCCCCAGCGACTCCCACCTCCGCCTTCCTTCCTACGCTAACCTGCTGACTCTCTCTCTCTCTCTACCCGCCTCCTCCTCCTCCGCAGAAAACCCTAGGCGATCGGAGGACGATGGTGTTCTACTTCAAGGCCCGTCCGGAGGCGGGCGACTACACCATCTTCATGGGCCTCGACAAGTACGAGAACGAGGAGCTCATCAAGTACGGCTTCCCCGAGGACATCTGGTAACTACGATTCTCCCCCTTCCTCCCCGTGTCTCCTCTCCGCTTCGTCCTTTGTTCGTCGATTGGTGATCGGTGATCGTCGGGGGGCGCTCGAATTCGGATCGGGCCTCTGGAATTTCGTGAAATTGCGGCGCGGCGCGGCGAAAGTTTGGATATTTTTTAGGGGGGTTAGGACTGGCGGTCGCGGTCCCGCTGGTATCGACATTGTAGTTCTGCGATTTGTCGCGATCGTTTGTGGACTATCTGTTCGTCGCCTGGAAAATGGATTGAATTGGATTAAAGAGAGGCTGATACTTTAAAAAAAAAGGTTCTTGGAGTGGAATCTTGGGCAATTTGGAAAATGGGTTGAATTAGATTAAAGAGAGAGGGTGAAAGCATGATACTTTAAAAGAAAGAAAATGAAATGGTGTGGAATCTTGGTCAATTTGGAAGACGGGTTGAATTAGATTAAAGAGAGAGGGAGGCTGAAAGCATGATGCTTTAGAAAGAAAGAGAAAGAAATGGAGCGGAATCTTGGTCAATGTGGAAAAGCAGATGACGATACGTTCTCCTTTTGCATTATGAGTATGCTGATATAGGTAGGATTAACTTGTTTTGGCATTTCATATTGCCACTCTTGTATTGGCTTGAATGGAAACTGTATCTTATGAAATGTCAAAGCTTGTCACTGTTTGTTTCAATTTAAGGCTGCTTGTGTACTTACTATTGGGTTTCCTTTCCCCATCTTTGGCTTTTTAAAGCTTTCTCTGATCACTGCATCTTTTGATTACTGAGTAAGTAGTTGACAGTTATGCTGCTGAAGAATTAAAAATTACTGTCTCTTCTTCAATTTCCTCCTTTATGCATCAAAAGATAGGTTCTTGCAGCGGAGAGGGTGTTGCATTTTTGTTTGCCAAACTATCTGAATGACAAGGAGATCGTTGTTTTCTTTAGCAACTCTATTTTAATCTGTGTATGTAGTAAGAACTATGCTGAGAATTCCTAGTCTATCGAGTAGTCTTCCCTTTCCCCTTTCTTTTGCTAGCATCGAAGCACGTTATTAAAAGGCTTTTTATTCACGTGTTGTACTTTTAGCTGAATCTACGACTTTCAAAGAAATGCGTTATGTGTCTGGTATTTTGTGACTACCTGGCCAATGACTCATTCTGAAGTGAGATCTCTGCACCGCTTCTGTTTTTCTGTCCAGTCTAACACTGAGAGTCTTTCGAAGATTTATTGACTTTTTTATGGGGTGGTTTGAGCTAGTGATTGCCATGAATTTAGAGGAAGCTGACTGATTCTTTCTTTTCTTATCAAGGTAACACCAGGTGAAACTTTCTTCATATGAGTTTGCCTTTTGCAGGTTCCATGTTGACAAAATGTCCTCTGCTCATGTATATCTGAGAATGCACAAAGGTCAGACAATTGATGATATTAGTGAAGGTGTGCTGGAGGACTGCGCTCAGCTTGTCAAAGCAAATTCTATCCAAGGTAAATTTCCTGCAGTTTTTCTCACTGTACCAACACCACTGTCATTTTCTGTATTATTCTCAAAGCATTTTTTTACATTTAGCTGTCAGAGACTAAAGGACAGACTGTTTATCTGAGATTTATGGCCCGCTTGGAGTTAGTGAATTTTGCATGTCTGTCAAACATCTTGAACTGTTCCTGATGGTTTCGTAATTTTTCTTACTGTTCCCATGTCAATTGTATCCATAGGCAACAAGGTAAACAACGTCGATGTTGTTTATACTCCTTGGGCAAATCTGAAGAAGACAGCATCCATGGATGTCGGTCAAGTTGGTTTCCACAATTCAAAAATGGCAAGTCTTTTTATTTTTTTTATTTTTTTCCGTACCCCATGTTTGTGTGTACTTCTCTTTGAAACTATTGTTTGTTGAACTTGCTATTTTTTCTTTCTGAACTGGGTTCATATTTGATTCTAAAAAATTGCTTCTTTTTAACAATCTATCAGGTTCGCACCGTGAGAGTTGAGAAACGGCTTAATGATGTTGTCAATAGACTGAATCGGACAAAAGCGGAAAGGAAACCTGACTTAAAAGGTAATTTATGTTTGTCACTTACTTTATGATTTCTGGGAGTATCTGTTCAGTGATACATCTAGATTGGTCAAACCTCTATGGTCAACGTATAGGTTTAATCACTCTTCCCAATAGAGTACTATATTTTATATGGTATGAATTTTCCTTTTTATTGGTATTCAACCCTAATTTCTTGTCAGCCGTAGAAATAAACATTTTGGCTCAGATTGCTTATTTGATATGTCGGTTTTGATTGCAGCTGAGCGTGAGGCAGTCAATGCAGCTGAAAGAGCAGAAAGAAAGCAACTGCTAAGAGATAAAGTAAATCCTTTCTGTTATTGAATATAGACCTTTTCTTCTGTTTCCTGCACTGCTATTTTTAGCTCAGTCATTATTGTATATTGATGTAACATCTGTCCCTCAAAGCTGACGTGCAGCTGTAAGTTTCTCTAGATTGATCAGTTGTCATAGAAACTTGATTTTGAAGCTTGAAGAAGGAATGTTTCTTTGGGGTTGAATTGAAGCTGCATTTAGGTTGATGCTCTTTAAGTATGATATACTTGCAATATAGGGAACTGTGGCAGGAAGAGACTTTAATAGTGGTTCTCCCCGTGGACTACTTTGGGAATCCTTATTTTAGCAGCTTACCTCATGTTGGGTAGTGAATAAACTACGGCAGTCTCTGTTTTGATCTTACATGAGTTTGGCATATGGGATAGATGTTTGGTTTGGTGTATGGGTAGAGAGCCTTTCAGCTTTTGATATTATTCTATATTTTCCTTCTCGATGTGGAAGGAATCTGTGATAAAAGCAGGAAAGTTACCAGTGAACACCTGTGTCTTCAGAAGCTTGTTCTTTTTGCAATGCTTGTTTCATTAGGGCTTGGTTGGATAGAGTTTCACTTCCACCTTTTGCTTAATCTTAAACTTGCAAAAGATGCACTTTGAACTTTTTGTTAACCTGAAATACCTGAACCTTCACACTATATAAATGTTGAAATGCTGAGTCTTATGTAGCTTCATAATTTGTTGAACTTTGTATAATATTTTTTATTTTGATGGAAAAGCAAAGAAAGTATTTTTCGTTTTTACTTGAGCTTAAAGAAATGGGCCTATATACTGTCATTCTGTTTTGACTGTGATGCTTCAAAATTGGCATTCTTCTCTGATTCTTGCACAGTATCTGTCATGCTTGGGAATTAGTGGCTTTATAGCCTTCGTCATAGTCCACATTGTATGTTATTTTAAGGGTTTCACAAGTTCATTGATTTTGTGAAAGGTGGGTTAAAAGGGGTGCTGGTGGTTATACTGTTACTGTAACTTCCCATTTAGAAATATGTTTATGTATCTTGGATAAAATTCTCTTTGCCTTCTTGGATAGCTCTATATCATGGAGTATAATATTTTTTCAGAAACGACGAGAGGAAATGGAAAGGCTTGAAAAAGAGAGGCAGGCAGAACTAAGGAGCTACAAGGGCTTGATGGTTGCTGAAAATATGACATCTAATAAGCAAATTGCCTCTGCAAGCAAGTCTCTACAGGAACTGGAGGACGACTTCATGTGATAATGTTTTACTGCATTGTGGTCAGCTGTTGTTTGCTCTCAACAAGGGAATTTAATTGTTCAGCTATGATCCTAGGCCAGAAGGAGTCTTTCCTCAAAGATGAATGATCTCCATCCTTTAACCATTCATTTCCCTACCATATGGAACTAGCTACTGTGCTACTGTGGATGATAGTAAAATGCTGGGTGGACTCGGGACAGAGAGGAAGTGTTTGGATTCAGAAAGGCTTAAGTGATTTTATGAGATGTGTCATATGAAGATTCTAACAGATACAACTTTGTCGATCTTTTGTGGATTGAATATTTAAGTTGTAGAACTTGATGAGACATCATCTTGTGCTGTGTCGTCCTGCAAGTTGTATGGAAAGAGTCTTTGTTGAATCCTAATTTTTCCATATTTGCTTTTAGCCCTTAAACTGCTTATATCGGCTGTGGGTGTTACAAGCTTGCTATTAACAGGCACCTTCTGCCCCCTGTTATTTGATTTTATTGGTTGTCACGTCAGTGCTGTTTCTAGAGTTGGCCATACTAGTTAGGTGTTTGTTTTAGGGTTTCGCGGCAGTGTTTGTATTGGTTACATCCGTTTTTCTTTCTTACTGTCAGTACGCAGCAGAATCCCTTATGTGTTTGTTTGCATTGGTTTGTTGCTCTGCTTAGTGGTTCGTGTAGCTGTCTATTGCAGTGTTTGGCTTGCGGCTTTGTATTTCATGGTCTGCAGTAATTTCTTGCCTTCTCAATGGTATTTGTTTGGCCTGCATTAGACTGCTCTTGCTCTGGTAACTAGCTCTCAATATTGGTTGCCATGTATTCAACTCCGACGAGAGGTCGATACATGAAGTTTTGCAGATCATGCAGAATCTGCTGGTTCCATCTCACTATCGCTCTAGAAAACCTTTTCTGCTCTTTCTTTGACTTTCGAAAGCTTAACTATTGTCCGTCTTCCCAGTAATCTTCCAGACCCAGATCCATATCTTGAATCGATCCGATCATCTTTGCCCCGAATCAGAAGCAACGCATGTTCAGTCTTTTTGTTTCTATGGCAAGCTTGCTTCTTTCCCTTCCAAATGCAGCTCTGAAAAAAAAATAAAAAAATCTGTCATTTTAAGAGTGGATTGTGCGCATTCGCAGCTCAGAGTCCCACTTTGCTTTATGCCTATCAAACTTCAGAGCTATTTTTCTCGCACATACACTCCCCTGACTAGCAATCCGATTTTTTCATTATTTTTCGTGTACGACATTTGATTGGATATGTGACATCATCGTACCATTTTACTGTTTATATCATATAAAAAATATGCAATATGTAGAATGGAAGCAAAGCTCGATTCTAATCGGATTTTTGATTGTGGTTCGAGTATCAAATCCAACGCATTGTATAAGTTTTTCCAAATGGCAAGAAAAAATAAATTTGGAACGTGAAGAGTTGGAAAAGATTTAATGATTTGGGTGAACCCAGTTCACTTCAAAATTTGGGCCGGACCCCACTTCCCAACCTCAAGCCATTTTACTTTTGGAACGACTATAGTTTTTGGAATCTTCAAATAGCCAAGGGCTTGTTAAAAGCAGTATCTACTTTTCCACCAAAATCTTGATTATTATTCAAATTTATAAAATAATGAAGCATGTGAATATATGTGTTTATGTGAATATATGTGTTTAAGATTTATATGTTGCAAAACTATCAAATGTTTCAAGGTAAAAGAAGTCAATGCCCCCAACAAAATTTCAATTAAGCAAAGATCTAAAGTATATCTAAACATACAATAATCGTTGTATATCTAACTTGTAGTTATTTAACTACTGGGTTTGCTACAGTGGCCAACGTTTCAACATGGAAGAGGGAGATGGGGGTTCGAATCTCCACCTTCTCCTGGGGTTGGGGTGGGGACGATATAATTTCAAGAGTAAGTTTCGATTTCTACGCTGTGCAAAAAGACAATACAAAAATCTAAGAGTAAGCGTGAGAGTAGAAATAGAGAGTAAGACCGATCAAAAAAAAAATTGTAGTTACTTTAACATGTATATCTTAAATTTGTGAGATCTTTCGTTGAAAATCAACTTTTTATTTAATATTGAAGACCTCAAATTAAGAAGCAATATTGATATTTGAAGCATAGTGTAGCTTTCATGAAAATTAAAATAAATTTGTTCGGACAAAGTCAATAAAGATATTTGTATCTTTGGGTACAACGAGCAGTATATTTTTAACTTTCCACGGACGTCTCTAAAAAGGCGACATTCCATTTTCCTTTTATTTACTTGTTTTCCCAAAAGAAAAAGAGAGAAATTCCAAAGCGAACCGGAATAGGGAGAACCGAACCGGCTCGGAAGCGAACCCGGTCCGAAAGCCCCTCCCTCTCTCTCTTCTCCACCCGCTCCCTAAAACCCTAATAAAAATCACCTCCATTTCTCCAGAGCCTGCAAAAACCCCACCGACGACGAGCTTCTCCGCCTTCCTCCTCCGATCGCGCAGCAGAGAAGAACCGAACGAACGAGAAAAAAATCAATGGCGTCGCCGTCGCTGGACGAAGATGTCGCCAAGAAAGTCCATCGCCAGGTTCGCACGGACTCCTCGATTCCGCCTTTTTCGGATTCGAAGAAGGCGATTCGATTCGCTTCGCTTCGCCTAAAGCGCTTACCGAAAATCTGCCCGGAAATGCGCAGGTGGAGTTCTATTTCAGCGACAGCAATCTGCCGCGGGACAACTTTCTCAAGAAGACGATGGGCGAGAGCGAAGACGGGAGTATCCTCCTCCGCTTATGGCATTCTCTGGTCGTGTGTTCGCGTCGTTCTTTTCGTTTTCTTTTTCCTTTGTTTGGTGCCTGCGAGTTTGGTCCGTTTCGATGAGTCAGGGAGTTCTCTGCGAGTCGGTGGTGTTGAGCTTAACTGCGCTGCAGTGGTCAATTTAGCGTTGATTTGCTCGTTCACGCGGATGAGAGGCCATCTCGGGTTGGAGAACCTGAAGCCTGAAGACATACCGGAGGAGACGGTGAAGGCGGTGGCCGAAGTCCTTCGGAAGTCTGAGTTCCTTAAAGTTTCCGAAGATGGTGAGTTTCTCTGTGGATACTCTCTTTTTCATTACAATTTAACTCTTTGATTATGATTTTTTTTTTTGGGTGGTGCGGTCTTTTTAGTGTGTAAGATTGTTAATGAGATAGTGCTGTGATTGGTTTTGGAATATCTTTCCTTAGGTTTTAGTAGCTTGAGTGTACCTGTTGATGTTGGGAGGGGTATAGAAGGTTTGCTTGTGATCCTACATGCTGATTAATGAGGAAATATGTAGCCACATGACTTGCTTTGGACGCATTATGAATTACTTCCTGGATAGGGAAAGAATGACCTCCGTAAGCGTAGGATCACATAGAATCTTTTTGTGATGCTAGGGTATTGCACGTGCTCTGTCATTTACGTTTTCTTAATCTCTCAGGGACGAGAGTTGGTAGGACCACTGAATTGAAAACTGAAGAGGTGATCGAGCAAGTAGATACAAGAACCGTTGCTGCATCACCGCTAGAGTATAATGTAAAGCTGGAAAATGTGGAATCCTTTTTCGCTCAATTTGCAAAGGTGACAACAGCCTTCCTACTTCTCTGTTTGCATCTCTTCTGGGAGTTAGCATTTCTCATCCCTTGGCATGGTTCCCATCTGTGATAGGTAGATTTGCATTCCCAAGTTTTATGCAGTACTCATTCTACCAGATCTATTCATTTCCGTTGGTTGAATAAGCAGCGTTTCCCATGATCCTGTTCGATTATTTTCGGTGGTTATCTGGTTCTCCTTTCTGTTTGGAGTGGTTGAAAGAGCAAGGTTCTAGGACACACAGATAATGCTAGAGCAGCATGCTTATCCTGTCTTTTGCCTGAGCACGTGGAAAGCTGCTATAGTCAATAATGTTAAAGAATAACTTGAGCAGCTTAAAAGAAGTGCACGCCCAAGCAAAGCAAGGTGCAATTGGGCAAAAATTTTTAGCATCTAATCTTACACAAGAATAAATTTTATATATATAGATTTTGAACAATATCAAAAGTGTAAATAAATGTTGTGCAAAAAAACTCTGCACTTAGCTGTAGGGATGGAGGAAAAAGTAACCCAATCATAATCTCATAAAACTTAGAAGAAAACAAAGTCAAACACAAATTTCTTCTAGGTGTAAGTATTACGTAATTCTATAAATTTAGTTTTTTGGGTCTCTTTTCCGTCTGTGTTTTTGAAATAGAAGGATAAATGTCATTAAAAAGAAAGACTCCTTAGGGTTTCCATAACCCATGATTTGCATTAGGTGAGCACCTGGCGCCTTGTGCACCTGATGGCTTAGGCAAGAAAGGCATTTGGCTTGTTGAAAGCCCTTGCCTAGACATCACAGAGGTGAAAAATCATCAGCCTACCTTGGTTCTGCGCTTCAGTGTGCATCTTGTGCGCTTTTGACTACAGTGAGAGTTTGGCTTCCGGGTCTTTGCAAAGCACTTGACCTTCTGAATTTTTGCAAAATCTGCTTTTATGCATGTGCTGGATGATTACCAAGTGACTATTATGCCTATGTAGTTAATTGATGTTCCAACCTGACTAGTTCTGTTTGAAATCTTCCGTATTTTGAGACATAGTGAGATATAGGGCAAAGTAGAATTTAGAGCTTGAAGAAATAAGTTATGATGCATTCGATTGGGTTTACCTTTTCCTTTTTCTCTAGGGTCTTGTATAGCGCCCTTCTTTTTTTAAATTTGTGAATGTGGACATGGTTCTGAGCCCCTTTATTTCAGGTTAACAGTGTGAGGTTACCTCGCCATGTTGCAGACAAAAGGGTATTTTGTGGCACAGCTTTGGTTGAATTCTCAACCCAGGAAGATGCTGAGAGGGTTTTGAATGAGAGTCTGGCTTATGCAGGAGTTGAATTAGAGCTAAAACCAAAGTAAGTTTTTCTGTCAGTGTCTCAGAGGGAATTTACTTTAGTGATCTTTGTTTACCTTCCATGCTATTGGATTGTGTAGCATAAGCTCTAGTAACTTTATATATCTCATAAATTTGAGAATGGTCTATGATGGACCAAGTAATTAAATGCAAGTGCTTAGTTCACTGTAAGTTTACCATCTGTGGAACTTTTTTATTTGTGATGTCTTGATAAATATTTCAGAAAAACTACCTAAGGGTTGATCGTTGTGATAAATCTGTAGAGCTCGATGTGCTGTTTGACTTGACAGTAATGGCTTCTACAACCTATCAATTCTAGTTTTCAGCTAGAGTGTAAAAGCTTCTATTATATTCTATGATGAGGAAGCCCACTTTAAATTGGTATCCCGAGCCATGAAAAAACTCACAATTTCATGAACCAGATAAGAGCCAAGTGGGTGGCCTAAGCATGGAGTGGTTTGTAATTGGTGGTGTGAGGAATTGACCTGTGCCATTCGCAGTCTGTTTCTTATTTAAGAAGCCAACTTATGGGTTTTAAAAAGCTTCAATTAGTTTTGAAACTTTGAAGTTTCCTTATAGATCGTTGCACTATTTTTGGCACTTTGTGAAAAGATACATCGCACTGTCATTCTCTTTGCCCTCAAATAAATTAGTGCTAGCGAGATGGATGGTTGTGCTAACATTGTGATTTAGATACTTCGCTTGGAGAGGATTTTTGTAAGATTTTCGGGACTTTACTTGTTTGGTGTTAGATTATCATAGTCAAGGGGTCTTTTTATGAGTGACTAATTACTATTAACATTGGGAAGTTGGGCAAAAGCGATGAGTATTCATGCTACCATTGTAGTTTACATATTTTGCTGGAAAAATTCTTAAGCTTTTCGCCAGTTTACTTGTGCTTGGTGTTGGAACATCATAGTCCTGAGATTTGAGGAGTGACTAGATTCTGGCATCCCGCACCCTAACCATGTCTCCATATCTTTTGTCAATCCAGTTGCTGGAAATGAGAGACTATCCACATTTGGTAAACTGTGTTATTAAACTGTAGTTGCTAGAAGAGACATTAGCTTGATACGGTTGAGGGTCTACAGCTGGCTGTTGTACCGTAATGTTCAATTTGAATGGCAAATCCCCTTCTGTAGCTGTTAGCACCTTTTCCTGTGTCTTGTGGTGTTGAAGGATCTGTTGAATTGATAGTGCTGGGTTTGTGGATGAGGTTATGTTGTTGTATGTATGGCTAATGCCTGCATGCCCTTCAGGAAGGATTTTGATGCTGAAAGAGCAAAAATGATGGAAGATTTTGAGAATGCTCCTCCCATGAGTTCAAACAACAAGAATGATTCAGATCCACAGCAGAAGTAAGACGTTGCCTCTTGACTGCAGAGGTTACGTTTGTGTTTTCTATTTCCTACGTTCTTAAGATATATTGAGCATGATGACATCCACTCTCTTATGGTTGCAGCTACCCAAAAGGCTTACTTGTTGCATTCACATTGAAGCGCATTGGAGAAGAAGGTTCTGCTGGGGAAAATGGCCCTCATGAGCCAGCAGCAAGTGATGACATAGACGGGTCAAATGTTGACGGGTCTAAAGATTCTTCAGAGAATGTCAATGCTGAAGCTGATCAGGCAGCATCAGAACATGTCGATGATGATGCTGGGCTGCAGAAAGATACAACAGAAGGTGAAAATAATTGTCTAGAGAGTAGCGAAAAGGAGCGTGACAATGGAGAGCAGTCTGCTGAAGGTGCATCACATAAGGATGGAGAGAAGGAGAGATCTTCCACCCCCTTTAAAAAGGACATGGATGTGGTGATGCGTGAGGATCTGAAGAGTGTCTTTGGGAGGTTTGGCACTGTTAAGGTACTTTGCTCATTTCTCTAGTTCTTTCTGGTTTGTGGAGATGTGCTGATTTGCTTATCTAGTTGTGATTAATAAGAGGAAATTATTGCGTGTACTTTTCAGTTACCTTTAAAGCTGGAGACATCCTTCCTTTTCTTTCTTTACATGCATAGGCCGGTAGCCTGATAATGCTTTAGTCATCTAGTTAGTGGCTCCTTGCACAGGAGAATTTCTTTTGTTGAATGATGTAATAATCTTATTCTGTTTATCTAACTACTTGTGATGGTTCTGTGTTTCTGAAGTATGTTGACTTCAAGATGGGAGATACTTCAGGTCACATACGGTTTGAAGAACCTGAAGCAGCTCAAAAAGCTCGCGCTGCGGCAGTTCTTGCTGAAGAAGGGGGTATTTTAGTTAAAAACTACATTGCCACGTTGGAACCTGTTACAGGTAGATAGTGACTTTCGTTTTACTTAGTCCTGCTTGTTTCCTTCCATCGATGACGGTATTCTCCTGGAAAAATTTGTGGCCACTTACCATATTGAGTTTCTATCTAGTTTCCTTTTGATACAAATGTTTGTTAGAGTCTATTTCAAGTTTCCTCTGCAATTTCAAGACTGAAGGTATAGCCCTATGGAAGTATAAGACTAATAGTTTCAGTGATAGGAACTGTGAAGTTGGCGAGTCTTTGTTATGTGTAATAACCTGTAAAATAGACTTGGATATGCTCTTTGATTAAAGCCTTTTCTTATTTCCGTTTGCCAACACCTCATCATGATGAGATGGTATCTTTGTCTTGTGGTTAGATGTAAAGTTTTTAAATGATATTTATCTTTGAGTTGTTTAAATCTGAACAATTGATCTCTTTTCCAATTTTGGTAAATTCTTCAGATGATGTTATTGCCTGAGCAGATGCGAATTTTTCAATAGTCGATTAGGTCTCAATTCTTTTCATCAGCATTAGATCTTAAGCTTTTTCTGATGTGAAACTTTCACATATGTGGGTGAAAATGCAATAATTTGCAAATTGTTGCACAATGTTTGTACGATCTGCTAATCTCATTCTTGCAGGTGAGGTGGAAAAGGAGTACTGGGCCCTTCTTCGTGGTGGCCAGGACAAATTTCGGGATGGTAGGGGTGGACGAGGAAGGTTAGTATGCACCTGGCGCAGTTATCTCTCTCTCTCTCTCTCTCTCTCTCTCTCTCTCTCTCTCTCTCGTAATGATAAAACTTTTTTCCTCTCAGAGGAGGAAGACATTTTAGAGGTGGGAAACACTCTCGCTCAAGAGGGAATGACTCCGGCTTTAGTCGTGCAAACAAATCTCAAAAGGTAGGCTAATGGAAGTCGAAGGACCAAACTTATAAATCAATTTTGGACCGGTTTTGTAGAATTGCTTGGATCCTCCCGGCAATCTGTCTTCTTTTGTTGCAAGTTACTCTGGCCGAGCACTGTACGAGAATGTCTCTATCTATTGTACTCTTTTACTGAAGGAATCAGAGTTATTGAGCTTTTAATTATCCTTCTCGGTGTCTATCTTGGTGGTAGTTGGAGCTTTACAGTCTTTGAATTGTCCAATGTGCTCCTCGGTGAAACCACTTCTTCGCCTCTCTGGGCTTGCGATGCTGAGTCATAGTCAAGTCACTTTGCTTACGGCTTGCCTCTGGTCAGTTGGTCGTTCTACAAATGGCAAGAATGCCAAACTCCTATGCAGTACATCTACGGAAATTGCCAATGCTTGAAATGTTCTCATTGAGATGTAACGGACTGCATCCTCAATGAATCCAATTGTGGAAGTCATGCCAGGTCATTTGTTGAGTTCGTCTAAGGACAAAGCTCTAGTTGAACATCTGAAAACAGAGTTGCTTTGTTTTGTTTTAACAGACTAAAAAGTAGACGTTTTGATGTTTCTTAATCTCACCTGCAAAATGGGTTTTAAATTCTTATGATCTTTTATTGGGTTAATATGGGTCATTTCAAATTTTTTGGACTTGCTTTTTATGGATATTAAAATTTAGAGAAAAAGTTACCAAAAACTCTAAACTTTGCCTAAAATGGTAAATTTATACCATTTTTTTTTTTAATGATATGAAAAGTCTCAAATTTTACTAATCATGATATATTTATCTCAAACTTTATAACCAATGGTATTTTTGGCTTATTCTTTCCATTTTTCCTTCTTTTTTTCTTCCTTTTTTCTTCCCTCTATCGACCATGGCAGAGGGAAGCCTAAGTCAGTGAGGGCGGCTCTTGGGCAAGGGCGACCCTCACCGGCCTAGTCGAGGATAGCCCTCGCTAGATTTAGCGAGGGTGGCCTTTGCCAAAACTAGCAAGGGCGGCCTTCGCTTGTGCCGGATCTGGCAAGGATAGCCTTTGCTCGATGTCGACGAGGGCAACCCTCGCCTAAGTCCAGCGAGGGGTGCCCTTACCAAATCTGGCACCCCTTGCCCTTGCCTGGGTTGGTCTGGCAAGGGCTGCCCTCGCCTGAGTTTGACTTCCCTCTACCATGGTCGGCGGAGGGAAGAGAGAAGAAGAAGAAAAAAAGAAAAAGAAAAAACATTTTAGAAAGTAAAAGATAAAAATATTCTATAATTTAAGGTAAATATGTCACACGGATACAAATTCAAGATTTTTTGTGTCACGAAAAAGAATTTGGAGTAAATATGTTACGATTAGCAAAATTTGGGATCTTTCATGTCACAATAAAAAGTTTGAGGTAAATTTTGGGTAGATTTTGGGGTTTTTGGTGGTTTTTTTTCCCAAAATTTAGGATCTAAAATTAATGAATCCAAACAAGTTTAGTTTAGAATCCATTTTCAACCCACTAAGGTGCAGACTCTCTTCTCTCTCTCCACTCTGTCCTAACTAGTCGTCGTCTGCTCTTCCTTTCACCGAGTTTTCGATGCCTCCTTCGTGCCTCAACGTCTCGTTTGGCGCTTCGAGTATTTTTGATCCACTTTTTTGAATTGACAATCGGCGGTTTTAGATTATATCATGCCCCTAATTACGAGGATGGGGGACAACGTGTCTCGTACGGGCTTTGCGCTCGAGGAGTGACTCGTTCATGCGGAGGTCCTCAACAAAGCGGGAGAAGCTTGGTGATATCCGAAGGGCGGGGCTGGACGTGGGCGAAGGAGCGCGGGAAGTAGGCGTTGAAGGAGCAGCCTATTTTGATTCGAATAAGACAACGGATATGAGTACTATCACGGCACTGTGTTAGCTAGCGCTTCGTGCTTCGAGGTTTCAAAGTCTTTTGATCGAGCAATGCATGCCTGTTGCTGAGGCTGTTCATGATTTGAAATCGAGGGTCTCTTTAATGGCCAAAAATCGGAGCAACGAGGCCGAGGTCCATGGAGAACGGAGATCGTTCATGCCGGAGCCTAAGTCGAGGGCTGCGGAGGACGGGGGTGAGAAATGGGGATTCATCGGGAGGAGGGCTTCGTGTAGCCGGTGGCCAGGCGGCTGCGACGATTCAGGAGGGTGCTGGTGCAGAAGAAGGGACGGAGTCGCACAAAGTTCGTCTGGATATTTTTCCTTTATTTTTTTTATATAATTTCAATTTGTTAAATGCTTAAGTTGCTATAATTTTAAAAAAAATGAGTGGATTAGTCCAGAGTTGGGTAGTACAATGCTCTTTCATATTATATAGAAAATAAATTGATTAATGAGTTAAATGAGTGAATTTAAATTGAACCTATGTATGATCAACTCAAACCCAACCTTTTCGACCCACCCATTTACCACCTCTACCGGTATTAGCAAAAGGCAAGTGAACTTGCAAGGGTCGAGATAATCCTACTCCAGGCTTCGAGTAGGAAGCCCTTGATGGCCGCCAATTTGGATGTCTCCTCTCGGAATGACCCTGACTAAGAAAAGAAAATGAATGCACAACCAAGGACTTGGCATCACATCTCATTTAGTCTTCCCCAAATTGACGGGGAATTCTTAATATTCTGCCAATGACGTCTTTAAATTCCGGTTCTCAGCTCAAAAGAGGACGTTTCAAATGCCTGACTCCTCGTCAGGGCCAGATTATTCAAACCCGATACAAGCAAGAGTTCAGGAAAATTGTAACGAACTAATCACGTCCCCGTCGAGGACGTGCACGGTTGCAACAATCATGCTTGTCAGCATTTAGGAAGCACGGGTAACGGCCGCATGGATGGCATCTGCCAGATGAGGAACTGTCCTCGAGCTCAGACCTGCCATGCTGATTCTCCTGCGCGTTTAATATAAGAAAAAAAACTATGAGAAAAAAATGGATTTCCTTTCGACTATGTGCATACTAATCGCGTTCTAGTGTTGGGTTTCACGTTGAAGAGCGTAGTTTAATTGTGAATCAGTGGTTATAACCAAAGAAACTTCAGAGGAAGCACTTGTGGAAAAGGGCATACTGCTTAAAAAAAAAAAAGCATGAGAATACTCTTATAATGGGACGTGCCAGAATGGAATCATAATGGTATACTGGTAAAGCAACTATGGTGCCCTGCAAATAGAAGGAATAGTCGAGTATAAGAGAAACCAACCAACAGGGTATAGAATACATTACCCGTCAGATGTCATATAGATATGATATTCTTGCGTCATAAATGCAACTTGCTCCGAGTTCAGTCCGGTGAAAGTAAACATGCCAATCTGCTTGATTATGTGACTCCAGTCACCAGGAGTGCCTATGAAAGGGGGGAAAAAAAGAAAGTAACAAGAGAACCTTTGAGCCTCGTAGAGTGCAGAAATGCGAAAAAAAAAAAAAAATGGTGAAATGCAATCAATGACATAAGTATACCCGACTAAGGCAGGCTCAAACATATTTAAAATAGTTCAGATATCCAATTAGGAACTACAGATACTAATTCTAAACTATTCCCCCCTTGCTGGTTAGAGTCAGTGTACAACATTTTTTTCATCCAACCAGCTCACTCTTAAAGAGTCCGAGGAGAACCAGGCAAATTTAGGCCTACTACAGCTTCATCAACCAAAGATATGAGAAGCTATATTTGTAAATGCAGGAGCATTGCTCAGGGATACTGGCATTAGATGCAATGAAATGATAAGATAATAAACCCGTGAAATATAAGCATTTTACTATGAAATTTCCATAGACCTATATAACAAAGATGTAGTTGAAAATCAACATGTTTGGTAAGTCAAATAATGTGATTGCATCAGTAAATTTTTCCTCTTGCAAACAAAAGCAGCAAGTAATAGTTATAGTCTGAGTGAATTTTGAGTTAAATTGGGCAAAGAGATGCAAAGTGAACCCACCCAAAAAATTATATCATAGTAAAAGAAAAGTGAGACCTTAGTGGAGACATTTGCCCCACTGAAATTCATGAGATGCTGTCACGCTTGGCTGCCAAAATGCATGACATATTGTGCACGTTCAGGAGGAAGGGATAGACAAGGAGGGAGAAATCACAGGTTTTGCTCACTCAATTAATTTAGGTTCATCGAAGAACTGCAGTGCAATACACACAGAAGCGACGACTCACATAACCAAACAGCTAAGATTATTAAGCTAAACAACAATACATCGACATAGCTGAGCAAGTTCAATTTAGCACACATGAAACTTCAAAAAAGCACCCACCTCTGGCCTTCAAGGCTTCAAAAAGTTGATGACGCATGCTTATAATGCGGTCAGCCATTGCCTTCAATTCAATAGTCCATTCATTGTACATGTCCCTGCATAAATGAGGTAGACATATTTGACTGAACCATATATCTAGTTCCCACAAAAAAAAAAAAAAAAAAAAAAAAAAAAAAAGGGACTGACACTTGAGGATCTGTATTTTGGCACAAGCCACCAGAGTAGAAAGAAAAATAAAGAGAAATCAGTGGTCAGAGAAGTAAATTGGTCAACTTCTTTTGAGTACATAAAGAATAATTGAAATACAAAGTTATGGCATGGTTTTGGTAGTGTCAGCACAAAAATCAACTCCTTACTTGTCCCTGAGGATTGTGGCAACAATAGAGGCTCCATGAAGAGGAGGATTAGAATACATAGGCCGAATTACAAGTTTTAGTTGACTCTCGACCTTGCCAGCAACATCAGATGTTTTGCATACCTATAGATTAAAATGGGAGGTCAAACATCGGGACCAGCAGTCAATATTCATCGGGACCAGCAGTCAATATTCAACTCAAATATAGACATGAAAAAATTGTCATTTTTCACTTACACAAGTGTAAGCTACAAGCGTGGTTCAAAAAAAAAAAAAGTGTAAGCTACAAGCAAGCAAACTTTCAAAAAGATTATCTACTGGAAATGAAACATGGTTTTGTGTCAGTTTTCAACAGTTGAAAAAGGACAGATAGATCATACAATGCTTAGGGCTCCAACACGCTCTCCATAGAGCCCCATGTTTTTCGCATAGCTTTGTGCTACCAGGCACTCACCACCATCAGCCACAAACATACGAACAGATTGTGCATCAGCATCAAGACTTCCACTGGCAAAACCCTAGGGTTTCAAGAGAGAATTTTAAACCAAGATAAGAATTTCTTCAGTTGTTTCCTATAAACCCATGTATCCATCCTAAGTATATCAATCTGTTGGACAACCCACCTGATAGGCACTGTCAAAGAAAGGTAACAACTGTTTTGATCTCATCAACTGCCTTATTTGCTCCCATTGTTCAACAGTTGGGTCAACACCGGTTGGGTTATGAGCGCAGGCATGTAGGAGGACAACTGCCCCAGATGGGGCAGACCCAAGATCTTCTAGCAGGCCTACAACACATTAGAGACTAGATTGTTATACTCTAGAAAAAGAAATCTATCCATGAAATCAACAAAACAATCAAATGTGCATATCTGCCTGCAATTATATATGTATATACTGAGAGAGCTTAGTAATGGGCTAGCTAAAAACTTAACTCACCTTGGAAATCCAGTCCACGCGTTGCAGGATCATAGTATCGATAGTATTTTACAGATAACCCAGCAAGAGTAAAAACTTTCGGGTGGTTCCCCCAGGTCGGTTGGGGAATGTATATTGTGCGCTGCACAAACACCAAGCAAATGTTTTTTACAGATGGATCTTTAGTAAGTGTATAATCTAGTATCTTGATTCTGTGAAAAATGAATAAATGGATAAATAAATAGTGTTATATACCTCATGGTAATGCCTTGCCAAAAACTCACCACCAACTCTCAGTGATCCCGTGCCTGACAAAGACTGCACAGTGGTGACCCTGTTCTCCTGAATAGCAGGGCTATTCAACAGCATAAAAGGTGCAACCCCAAAAGGAAGTAAAACTAAGATGAGAATTTAGTCAAATGACCGAATCACGTCGAACATATGATGTTAAGTGAACTTTTCTACCTGTCGGCACCAAGGATGAGCTTTGCACTCAATTTATTGAACTCTGCCAATCCAATAATTGGAAGATACTCCTTCACACGTGATCTGAATTAATGAATTTACAGTCAACAAATCACAATGATAGGCCTAAACTCCATTACAAACAGGAAATATAAAAGCAGACAACTCACGGATCATTAACAAGAGACTGCTCTGCCTGTCTGACTACACTAAGGACGAGAGGTTTTCCTTCCTGTCATTCACATAAATAGACAGCTAAAGCTTGCATCAGGATAGGAAACATGCAGTCTTCCAACAATTTAGTTTTCTTATTAAGAAGAACAACTTGCTGGGCACTAAGTCAACCCTGAGATCAGGTAAACATTTCACAACTTTTGCAACTTTTAATAAATCTGAAACAAAGGCTCATGGGTCACTTATGCAGCTGAGTAACAAGCACAAAGATCCCTCTTTTCACTCATCAAAAAAATAAAGAAAAAGACCCATCTTTTTATCAGAAACCTTAGAAGATTGATTTTGAGATTACAATTCAAACTAACATCTATCAAAAGGTAGCACTTATCAGGATTCACTGCTTATTGGCTGCTAATTCCCACTGAGTCACCAGCAAAAGAGCATAAATCACCAAGCAGCAATTTGTATTTATCCAATATCATTCTGAAGCAAAACCTATCCGTTGTTGTGCATGAACCTGAGCACACTCTAGCAGGGACTGCTGGCAATCAACACCACTGACTTTTGGTCAAATTATAAGCATTATCTAATATTTTTCACTTATATATCAATTCTGCCCACACAAAATTTCTGAAAGAAGCATTTAGATAAGCTACTGCTTTCTGCATACTTCCTTCATTTTGCCCATCTTTAAGAATTCTAGCAGACATTATATAATTAAGAAAAGCTATTGGCTAGCAAACAAAAATTTAACTCAATCCTAAAGCAGACCGTTTGAAGTAAACGACCTGTATCATAATTGCTCGAATCAACAAAATCTATGACCTTACACTCTGGAGAAGCAAATTATTGGCAGAAAATTTTCCTCGTATGATGTTGAACGGAGAAAAAAGGGGGAAAAAATCCATACCCATGAAACACATACACTGGGTATCTAATTTGCACCTTCGAATGTCTTAAGTCCAACAAGATACATCATATTGACATAGATGGAAGATAGTTTACCTCCGTACGGTAGGCGCCGACTCCCAAATTCAATTTATTTGGGCTAGTATCTTTGTTATACGCGACAGTCACCTGTTCAAGCACAATAGGCCAAAGTTTTCGCAGTCAAGACGTATGAGACAAAACAGGTCTAGAAAAGAAACGATCAACACGATGAAACTTAGCAAACAGAGCTGGGATTCAGAACGTATCATGTCCGAAAGACAAGACAAACTCCAAAGACGAAGAAATCAAAGCAGAGCGTATTCGACTCGCTCATTAGATTAAAACAACCCAACAGCGGCGCGAACGACTCTCAGCAATCAGTCAAGCATCTCACGCAGCTCGCGACGAGCGGCGATCACACACCTCGACACCTCACGAAATCAAACATTTCGCACGACTTCTCGATCCTTAAACCCTACTATCAAGAACTACATCGCCGGAGATGAAAAAAGCACTCCAAAAGCCGCAGCCAAACATCGCGACCGAACTCGATACCGCCAAGTCTCCTCGACACAATAGGCGATCCGCAGCCGACCGGACACATGGCGAAATGGAGATCAAAACCGCCGGCATCGCGATCGCGACCGCTCGCGACGTCGCTTTTCCTCGTCCGGCGTCCCTCGAAAAGCAGATGGAGATCACGCGGGAGGCAGAGACAGAGTGAGAGATTTACCCCGAGGATAGGATCTTCGGGAGCGCGGACGACGTGATGGAAGACGGAATCGGCCATGGGGAAAAGGAGCCGCAGCGGCGAAGAAGAAGATCGGTGTCCGCGCGCACGAAGTTTCCTCTCGACCGGAAAAGCGATCGATCGTTGTGGAGGAAGGCGACGACGGTGGGTGGCGAAATGAGTATAAATAGCGACGGTAACGGGCGACGGTGACGGTGGGCCGCAGTAAATCTGTGGGTTCCTTCCCTCTGTTTTCTGCTTACCTTTTTATTCGTTCGATGGCATGCCTACATGCTGTCTCAAACGACAAAAAAAAAGGACACTAACGTTAAATTTTGAACCAAAAAAAGAAAAGAAAATAATAATAATAATAATAAGTAAAATTGTAAATTGATATATTTGTGTCACCTTATTTTAAATATATTTTTGATAATAAAAAAATCTAAAGTGATATATTTGTGATAAATTTACCCTTTTAAATTATTCTTTTTGTGAAAAATTAATACTTTGTTGAATTTCTGTTTAATTGGATTCATAATACAAAAAATCATAAATTAATACGCATATAACAAACGGAGAGTAAAACTCAATACTGATAGGTGTTATCAAACTTAATAATTTGATAATTAATCAACGGATGATTAATTTATTATAGGTGTATCGATTTGAGATTTTTTATGGTTAAAAAATTTAATTTGAAGTGAATATATCATATCTGTATCTGTTTAGAGTTTTTAATGGTATTTATTAATCCAAAGAATATTTTGACAAAAATGACCCAAAAAAATAATGTTAAATGTTTTTTAAAAAATGATGCTAAACATACAGCCGTCCACAATTATTTAATTAGATAAATCACATCGAGACCGTCATCCTTCTATTTTTTTCTTTTTTGGGTACCGTATATCTGTGTGTATATATATATATAGATATATATATAGATAGTTGACCTGTATGTACACGTACTCGTCCGCTGCTTCGCTTATGCGGCGAGCGGACGCGCGTGGTCTTCCTGCGTAATCAACGCCCCATCGTTCATTCTCTCTTTGGAGGTGGCGGATACGAATGGGTATCTTCAGATGTGCGAGGGGTAGAGGATCGCAGCTCGAGCACGTGTGATCCCATGGGTAGCTAGAGATAGATATGAATGAAAGCCTAATCCAACAGCCCTCCGATTCATTCCTCAAACAAGAATGGACGGCGATGCGGCGACTCCCGAGTGATGGTCGCGGCTTCTCTGCAGTACGTGCGAGAGGCAGAGATCGCAGCTCGAGCACGTGGGATCGCATGGGTAGCTGGAGTATTCCGACCGAACTAGCATTGTCCAGTAGAAGTTATCAGGGAATACTAACTCACCCAGGGAACCCCGCACGGCCGGAGATAAACCACTGGGGGCGACACGTGCTAGCCACCACACACATGCCACTGCGTAAGTAAGTCATCAATGCCTCACGCGCCTCCCCGCCACTTGCGTCGCGGGGTTTCGAACTCCGGCACCTTTCCTCTAGCGAAAGGAAGCGCAAAGCCTATCCAATGGAGCCACCACGGCGGGTGGTAGGAATACTAACTATATTCATACTGAAGACATATTGAATGATGGCAATATCTTACTGTAAGTCATCTTCATATCAGATTTTCCCCGGAGGGTCACTCAATGTGTGTGTGTGCGCATGAGTAGCTAGTCTCCCGTGAAATCATGAGAAGGTGGGGGCATGTTAAAAGTGAAGTGATTTTGAGATCAAATGGAATTTTCTGCTTCGTAAAGCACAGGATCATGACCCCTAATCTTCACCGAACTACAAACACTAATCAAAACATTACCTTTAAAGTGGTATAAAAATGTACATTTGGTAAACTCTGAACACGTGGGTGAGAAATTATTATATAAACTAGGTATTTTTATACCGATGCCATCGTGATCATTGATCATGTAGGTTCTACCGTAAGGCCCAAACATTTAATTTCTTATGGTGGTATTGATTTATATGAATTGGGTTTATTTAATTTTTCGGACTTTCTGATTGCGCTCAGTTTGTTTGCTTATTTATGTTTTGGTCCAACTCGATTTGAACGTGTGAAATGGCTCACAAGCTCTTAATGGAAAGAAGCTTCCGAACTTATTTTCGCTCAAGAGCAGGAACTTCTGGTGCACTAAAGCAACAGCACACGTCCATCAAATAGAAATGTAAGAACGAGGATGGTTGGAGATCCACTGTAATTCCCACGAGCATTGTCTTCCCCTCTCCTGCCGCTTGTTGATTCATTGCTGTCATTTTCTTCATTCATTTCGACAGAGCAATATCACCTCCGAGTTTGAGCACCAATCGCAGTCCAGCGTTTCTCAGAAAAGTAAACAGGAAGCTTCTGTGAGAATGTTTAAACGACTACAACTAACGAAACCTCCCGGTAAATATTTGTAAACCTTAACATATCGCAAAAAGGGTCTTTCCAGAGCTGCAGTGACCAGAGCTCGAGCAGGACAGGCTCCGTTCCTCGTCTATAAGAGAAATAGAAGAGATCCTCTCACCCATCAGACGACAGATAACCATAGAATCCACTCGCCCTGACAGCAATTTGCTCCTCATTCAACCCTGAGAATGTGAACCAGACAACGTGCTCCCTAGATGATGTGGCAGCAGTCGCTAGGGATACCAATCGGCTGAGAAGAAAGGTGTGCTTGAAAAGTTCTAGTACATGGAAAAGGTATATCATGGATACAGAAATCTAAGACGCAACCAAACCTTAAAACCAATGCACCCACAAGCTGCAAGGAACCATGTCCTAACGAGTTCGGTTCGGTTCGATTTTTCAACCGAATCGTTAGGAAGAACTTCCTAACCAAACCAAATGAAACCCAAAATGAATACGAACGGAACCGAAATTTCGGTTCGGTTCGATTTTGTTTTTCAGTTTTTGGTTTTCAACTTTCAGTTTTCAGTTTTTGCATTTGTTTTTTTTTTTTTTTTTTTTCATTTTTTCTGTTGTATATATTTTTTATTTCCAAGAAATAAGCTCTTATTGGTTTGTGGGTTCCGTTCGTTTCGGTTAACCGATAAAAACCGAACCAATAACAAAAATTTCAGTTTTTAGTGAGAACCGAACCAAATGAAAATCGAATAAAAAAAACCAAACTTTTCAATTTGGTTAGGTGCGGTTTTTGGTTCGGTTTTTGACACTCTTATTAACGAGTATTCCCAAAAGTAATGATCATGTTAGAAGTGATCGCCAGACGACATTGGGACTCACAACGGGAACCTGCTGAGTATTCAGCAGCACTGAAGCAAAAATGTCCGCAGTCCCACCTAAGTAATTTCAGAACCATTCAACAATATCACGTTCATGTACATATGGAGAGAGAGAGAGAGAGAGATGCGAGGGTATTGAATGCCTACAAAAGCAGCTCATTTTTGACATAATAGGAAGCTCATGGGGGATGTCTATTATCGATGACGAAATACGTACTTGTATGAACTTGAAAAGGTGCCCCAAATCCATCATCGAGTTTCTTTAGTAGACATGCATTTTGAAATGATTTTCCTCCGAGTGATTATAGGCATATCTCTCATGACATCGTATTTATTACCGGGGGCCTTCCTTTAGCTCTTGAAGTTATATGATCATACTTATGTGGAAAGGCAAAGGAAGCATGGAAAGATACATCTGAGAAATTGAAGAAAACTCCTGCTCATGAAGTGCAAGAGAGGTTGTAGATAAGTTATGAATCATTAGATTATAGAGAGCGATAGATTTTTTTCGATACTGCATGTCTTTACATTGGATCATCTCAACAAAATTCAACTTATATGTGGGATAACTGTGGTTTTTACCCGAGGAAAGGGATTGAAGTGTTAAGTCTTGTGTCCCTAATTAAAATTGGGAAAAGTGTTACGCTGATGATGCATGATAAACTGAGAGATCTTGAAAGGCAAATTGTTTCATTTTTTTTCAAGTTGGGTTAAGTATAGATTTATTAAAGGTTATTGTTTGTGCAATTTGTCCCTCTTTCTAATTCTTTTTGTTTCCTTAATGTAGTCTTTTACCTTTCTTAATTGGTACAATCTGTGCCTTCGTTGTCAACCTTTAGTTAACTTTGTCAATTTACTATTGTTGCTTTTGTATTTGTGTGCAATATACGTGCGACATATGTGCGATATATGTGCAACCATGTAATATAACCCTCTAAACATAAATAATTTTGTTCTATAGACTTTTCATAATATTGTGGAGCTTCTCCGCAATATCACGCAATCAAAGATTTCGATCCAGATTATATTTGAGGATTAAGCTTCCAGCAAATGAGAACTGATGGTCGTGGGGAGCAAAGATAGATGCTAATTTCAATGGTACATGGATCATTTGGAATTTATGGAATGGGCATTATCGGTAAGACAACTCTTGCAAAGGTGTTACCAAACAAGCTATTAAGTGATTTTGAGAATTGTAGCTTTGCGGCAAATATTCGAGAAACATTTCAACGCCAGTGTATTGAATGCCCACAAAAGCAGCTCATTTTTGACGTCATAGGAAGCTCATGGGGAATGTCTAGTATTGATGACGGAATACGTACTTGTATGAACTTGAAAAAGTGCCTCCAAATCCATCATCGAGTTCGCTTAGTAGACATGCATTTCGAAATAACTTTCCTCCGAGTGATTATAAGCATATCTCTCATGACATCGTATTTATTACCGGGGGCCTTCCTTTAGTACTTGAAGTTATACGGTCAAACTTATGTGGAAAGGCAAAGGAAGCATGGAAAGATACATATGAGATATTGAAGAAAATCCTGCCCAGGAAGTGCAAGAGAGGTTGCAGATAAGTTATAAAGCATTAGATTATGGAGAGCGACAGCTTTTTTCGGATACTGCATGTTCTTTCATTGGAGCATCTAAACAAAATCCGACTTATATGTGGGATGCCCGTGGTTTTTACACGAGGAAAGGGATTGAAGTGTTAAGTCTTGTGTCCCTAATTAAAATTGGCAAAAATGTTACGCTGATGATGCATGATAAATTGAGAGATCTTGGAAGGCAAATTGTTTTTTTTTTTTTTTTTTCAAGTTGGGTTAAGTATAGATTTATTAAATGTTATTGTTTGTGCAATTTGTCCCTCTGTCTAATTCTTTTTTTTTTCCTTAATGTAGTTTTTTACCTTTCACAATTGGTACAATCTATGCCTTCGTTGTCAACCTTTAGTTAACTTTGTCAATTTGCTATTGTTGCTTTCGTATTTGCGTGCGATATACGTGCGACATATGTGCGATATACGTGCGACCATGTAATATAACCCTCTAAAAATATATAATTTTGTTCTATAAACTTTTCATAATATTGCGGATCTTCTCCGCAATATACCACAATCTAAGATTTCGATCCAGATTATATCTGAGGATTACGCTTCCAGCAAATGGGAACTGATGATCGTGCGGAGCAAAGATAGATGCTAATTTCAATGGTACATGGATCATTGGAATTTATGGAATGGGTGTTATCGGTAAGAGAACTCTTGCAAAGGTGTTAGACAACAAGCTATTTAGCAATTTTGAGAATCGTAGCTTTGTGGCAAATATTCGAGAAACATCTCAACGCGAGTGTATTGAATGCCTACAAAAGCAGCTCATTTTTGACGTAATAGGAAGCTCATGGGGATGTCTAGTGTCGATGACGGAATACGTACTCGTATGAACTTGAAAAGGTGCCTCCAAATCCATCATCGAGTTTGTTTAGTAGACATGCATTTCGAAATGATTTTCCACCAAGTGATTATAAGTATATCTCTCATGACATCGTATTTATTACCGGGGGCCTTCCTTTAGCACTTGAAGTTATATGGTCATACTTATGTGGAAAGGCAAAGGAAGCATGGAAAGATACATCTGGGAAATTGAAGAAAATTCCTACTCAGGAAGTGCAAGAGAAGTTGCAGATAAGTTACGAAGCATTAGATTATGGAGAGCGACAGATTTTTTTGGATATTGCATGTTTTATCATTGGATCATCTAAACAAAATCCGACCTATATGTGGGATGCCTGTGGTTTTTACACGAGGAAAGGGATTGATGTGTTAAGTCTTGTGTCCCTAATTAAAATTGGCAAAAATGTTACGCTGATGATGCATGATAAATTGAGAGATCTTGGAAGGCAAATTGATTGATTTTTTTCAAGTTGGGTTAATTATAGATTTATTAAATGTTATTGTTCATGCAATTTGTCCCTCTGTCTAATTCTTTTTTTTTCCCCCTTAATGTAGTCTTTTACATTTCACAATTGGTACAATCTACGCCTTCATTGTCAACCTTTAGTTAACTTTGTCAATTTACTATTGTTGCTTTCGTATTTGTGTGCGATATACGTGCGACATATGTGCAATATATGTGCAAGCATGTAATATAACCCTCTAAACATATATAATTTTGTTCTATAGACTTTTCATAATGTTGCGGAGCTTCTCCGCAATATCACGCAATCTAAGATTTCAATCTAGATTATATGTGAGGATTACGCTTCCAGCAAATGGGAACTGATGGTCGTGCGGAGCAACGATCGATGCTAATTTCAATGGTACATGGATCATTGGAATTTATGAAATGGGCGTTATCAGTAAGAGAACTCTTGCAAATGTGTTAGACAACAAGCTATTTAGCGATTTTGAGAATCGTAGCTTTGTGGCAAATATTCGAGAAACATCTCAATGCTAGGTATTGAATGCCTACAAAAGCAGCTCATTTTTGACGTAATAGGAAGCTCATGGGGATGTCTAGTGTCGATGATGGAATACGTACTTGTATGAACTTGAAAAGGTGCCTCCAAATCCATCATCGAGTTTGTTTAGTAGACATGCATTTCGAAATGATTTTCCTCCGAGTGATTATAAGCATATCTCCCATGACATCATATTTATTACCGGGGGCCTTCCTTCAGCACTTGAAGTTATACGGTCATACTTATGTGGAAAGGCAAAGGAAGCATGGAAAGATACATCTGAGAAATTGAAGAAAATTCCTGCTCAGGAAGTGCAAGAGAGGTTGCAGATAAGTTACGAAGCATTAGATTATGGCGAGCGACAGATTTTTTTGAATATTGCATGTTTTATCATTGGATCATCTAAACAAAATCTGACCTATATGTGGGATGCCTGTGGTTTTTACACGAGGAAAGGGATTGAAGTGTTAAGTCTTGTGTCCCTAATTAAAATTGGCAAAAATGTTACGCTGATGATGCATGATAAATTGAGAGATCTTGGAAGGCAAATTGATTGATTTTTTTTCAAGTTGGGTTAAGTATAGATTTATTAAATGTTACTGCTCGCGCAATTTGTCCCTCTTTTTATTCTTTTTTTTTTTTTTTCCCTTAATGTAGTCTTTTACCTTTCATAATTGGTACAATCTACGCCTTTGTTGTCAACCTTTAGTTAACTTTGTCAATTTATTGTTGTTGCTTTCGTATTTGTGCGCGATATAGGTGCGATATATGTGCGATATATGTGCAACCATGTAATATAACCCTCTAAACATATATAATTTTGTTCTATAGACTTTTCATAATGTTGCGGAGCTTCTCCGCAATATCACGCAATCTAAGATTTCGATCTAGATTATATCTGAGGATTACACTTCCAGCAAATGGGAATTGATGGTCGTAGGGAGCAACGATAGATGCTAATTTCAATGGTACATGGATCATTGAAATTTATGGAATGGGCGTTATCGGTAAGAGAACTCTTGCAAAGGTGTTAAACAACAAGATATTTAGCGATTTTGAGAATCATAGCTTTGTGGCAAATATTCGAGAAACATCTCAACGCGAGTGTATTGAATCCCTACAAAAGCAGCTCATTTTTGACGTGATAGGAAGCTCATGGGGGATGTCTAGTGCCGATGACGGAATACGTACTTGTATGAACTTGAAAAGGTGCCTCCAAATCCATCATCGAGTTTGCTTAGTAGACATGCATTTCGAAATGATTTTCCTCCGAGTGATTATAAGCATATCTCTTATGACATCGTATTTATTATTGGGGGTCTTCCTTTAGCACTTGAAGTTATACGGTCATACTTATGTGGAAAGGCAAAGGGAGCATGGAAAGATACATCTGAGAAATTGAAGAAAATCCCGCCTAGGAAGTGCAAGAGAGGTTGTAGATAAGTTACGAAGCATTAGATTATGGAGAGCGACAGATTTTTGGATACTGCATGTTTTTTTATTGGATCATCTCAACAAAATCTGACTTATATGTGCAATGCCTGTGGTTTTTACCGGAGGAAGGGCATTGAAGTGTTAAGTCTTGTGTCCCTAATTAAAATTGGCAAAAATGTTACGCTAATGATGCATGATAAACTAAGAGATCTTGGAAGGCAAATTGTTTGATTTTTTTTCAAGTTGGGTTAAGTATAAATTTATTAAATGTTATTGTTCGTGCAATTTGTCCCTCTGTCTAATTCTTTTTTTTTTCCTTAATGTAGTCTTTTACCTTTCACAGTTGGTACGATCTATGCCTTCATTGTCAACCTTTAGTTAACTTTGTCACTTTGCTATTGTTGCTTTCGCATTTGTGTGTGATACACGTGCGACATATGTGCGATATACATGCGACATATGTGCTATATATGTGCAACCATGTAATATAACCCTCTAAAAATATATAATTTTGTTCTATAGACTTTTCATAATATTGCGGAGCTTCTCCGCAATATCACCCAATCTAATATTTCGATCCAGATTATATCTTAGGATTATGCTTCCAGCAAATGGGAACTGATGGTCGTGAGGAGCAAAGATAGATGCTAATTTCAATGGTACATGGATCATTGGAATTTATGGAATGGACGTTATCGGTAAGACAACTCTTGCAAAGGTGGTAAACAGCAAGCTATTTAGCGATTTTGAGAATCGTAACTTTGTGGCAAATATTCGAGAAACATCTCAACGCTAAGTATTGAATGCCTACAAAAGCAGCTCATTTTTGACGTAATAGGAAGCTCATGGGGATGTCTAGTGTTGACGAAGGAATACGTACTTGTATGAACTTGAAAAGGTGCCTCCAAATCCATCATCGAGTTTGTTTAGTAGACATGCATTTCGAAATGATTTTCCTCCAAGTGATTATAAGCATATCTCTCATGACATCGTATTTATTACTAGGGGCCTTCCTTTAGCACTTGAAGTTATACGGTCATACTTATGTGGAAAGGTAAAGGAAGCATGGAAAGATACAAATGGGAAATTGAGGAGAATTCCTACTTCGGAAGTACAAGAGAAGTTGCAGATAAGTTACGAAGCATTAGATTATGGAGAGCGATAGATTTTTTTGGATATTGCATGTTTTTTCATTAGATCATCTAAACAAAATCCGACCTATATGTGGGATGCCTGTGGTTTTTACACGAGGAAAGGGATTGAAGTGTTAAGTCTTGTGTCCCTAATTAAAATTGGCAAAAATGTTACGCTGATGATGCATGATAAATTGAGAGATCTTGGAAGGCAAATTGATTGATTTTTTTCAGGTTGGGTTAAGTATAGATTTATTAAATGTTATTATTCGTGCAATTTGTCCGTCTGTCTAATTCTTTTTTTTTTTTCCTTAATGTAGTCTTTTACCTTTCACAATTGGTACAATCTACGCCTTCGTTGTCAACCTTTAGTTAACTTTGTTAATTTACTATTGTTGCTTTCGTATTTGTGTGCGAGATACGTGCGACATACGTGTGATATATGTGCAACCATGTAATATAACCGTCTAAACATATATAATTTTGTTCTATAGACTTTTCATAATATTGCGGAGCTTCTCCGCAATATCACGCAATCTAAGATTTCGATCCAGATTATATCTGAGGATTACGCTTCCAGCAAATGGGAATTGATGGTCGTGTGGAGCAACGATAGCTGCTAATTTCAATGGTACATGGATCATTGGAATTTATGGAATGGGCGTTATCGGTAAGACAACTCTTGCAAAGGTTTTAGACAACAAGCTATTTAGCGATTTTGAGAATCGTAGCTTTGTGGCGAATATTCGAGAAATATCTCAATGCTAGGTATTGAATGCCTACAAAAGCAGCTCATTTTTGACGTAATAGGAAGCTCATGGGGGATGTCTAGTGTCGATGACGGAATAAGTACTTGTATGAACTTGAAAAGGTGCCTCCAAATCCATCATCGAGTTTGTTTAGTAGACATGCATTTCGAAATGATTTTCCTCCGAGTGATTATAAGCATATCTCTCATGACATCGTATTTATTACCGGGGGCCTTTCTTCAGCACTTGAAGTATACGGTCATACTTATGTGGAAAGGCAAAGGAAGCATGGAAAGATACATCTGAGAAATTGAAGAAAATTCCTGCTCAGGAAGTGCAAGAGAGGTTGCAGATAAGTTACGAAGCATTAAATTATGGAGATCGACAGATTTTTTTGGATATTGCTTGTTTTATCATTGGATCATCTAAACAAAATCCGACCTATATGTGGGATGCCTGTGGTTTTTACACGAGGAAATGGATTGAAGTGTTAAGTCTTGTGTCCCTAATTAAAATTGGCAAAAATGTTACGCTGATGATGCATGATAAATTGAGAGATCTTGGAAGGCAAATCGTTTGACTTTTTTTTTTTTCAAGTTGGGTTAAGTATAGATTTATTAAATGTTATTGTTTGTGCAATTTGTCCCTCTGTCTAATTCTTTTTTTTTTTTTTCCTTAATGCAGTCTTTTACCTTTCACAATTGGTACAATCTACGCCTTCGTTGTCAACATTTAGTTAACTTTGTTAATTTACTATTGTTGCTTTCGTATTTGTGTGCGAGATACATGCGACATATGTGCGATATATGTGCAACCATGTAATATAACCCTCTAAACATATATAATTTTGTTCTATAGACTTTTGAAAGAAGATGAAGAGGACGACAGGAGATTGAGAGGGAAGATCAAAATGAGAGAAGATTTTCTTCTATTCTGTGTCTGATTGTCATGTACAATGTGTATATTATAGTACATGTGTATGAGAATAAAGGGAAACAAAATAATGTACAAAATCAGATCCGATTAATTGATCTTGACTTATGCTATAATATCCCAATGATTGGGATGATTGATTTTCCTTGCGTATCTTTAACACTCCCCCTCAAGCTGGTGGTCTATAGATATCTAAGACACCCAACTTGCTCAAAAGATACGCATGCTGTCTCTGACACAAGGGCTTGGTGAAGATATCTGCTGGCTGTTCTTCTGTTCCTATCCCTTGTATTGCGATCAACCCCTATTGGATCTTCTCTCGAGTGAAGTGACAATCTACCTCTATGTGCTTGGTTCTCTCATGCACGATAGGATTTGATGCGAGCCTGATGGCTGCATCATTGTCACAAAACAATCTAGTCGGTCCCTTAACTTGTGCTCCAAGATCTCGAAGTAATCCCCGCAGCCATACTATTTCACAAGTTGTTTTGGCCATGGCACGATATTCTGCTTCTGCCGAAGATAATGAAATAGTCGGTTGCTTCTTTGTCTTCCATGAGAGCAATGAGTTTCCCAGCTTGATGCAGAAACCAGTTACGGATCTCCTGCTCATCGGACAGGTTGCATAATCCGCATCACAGTATGCAGTCATCCTCATGTCACATTGCCTAGACAGAAGAATTCCGAGCCCTGGACAACTCTTCAAATACTTCACCACTTTAAGTGCTGCATTCATATGAGACTCCTTTGGTTGGTGCATGAACTGGCTGAGTGTCTGAACTGCATAACTTATATCTGGCCTGGTCATGGTCAAATATATAAGTTTTCCAACGAGCTTCTGGTATTTCAATGGATCTTCAAGTACAGAATCAGTTTCTTGAGATAAACCAGCATCGTAGTCCGCCGTAGTCAGTTTCATATTTTGCTTGATTGGAATTACAGCTGGCTTGCATCCGGATAGACCTGCTTCCGATATAATTTCCAGAGCAAATTTCCTTTGGATGAGGAAAATTCCTTGGTCTGAGCGTGCGATTTCAATTCCAAGGAAGTACTTTGGCGACCCTAGATCCTTAATGTGGAATGTAGAGTGCAAATAGCCTTTGAACTCCTTGATAGCTATCTCATCATTGCCCATAATTAAGTATGTCATCTACATATATCATTAAGTAGATAGATGACATACCTTTAGTCCACGTGAAAACAGCATAGTCAAATTTGGACTGTTGAAAACCTGCTGCAGTCAAGGAATCTGCAAACTTTGCATACCATTGTCTTGAGGCTTGTTTGAGTCCATACAAGGATTTGCGAAGACGACACACTTTATTCTCCCCCGGTCTCCGTAAGCCTTGTGGTACTTGCATATAAATTTCTTCATCCAGATCCCCATGTAAGAAAGCATTGTGGACGTCCATCTGATGCAATGACCAATTTTGAAATGCGGCTACCGAGAGAAAGGACCGAACGGTAACATCCTTGGCTACAGGAGAGAAGGTTTCATGGTAGTCGAAACCTTCCCGTTGTGTGAAGCCTTTAGCCACTAGTCGAGCCTTGTATCGCTCAACTAATCCGTCTGCACGATATTTAATTTTGTACACCCACTTGCATCCAATTGCCTTGCGTTCAACGGGTAGGGTGACAAGATCCCATGTATGATTTTCCATCAAGGCCGTCAATTCTGCCTCCATAGCCTTTTGCCAGCGTGGATCAGTGCTCGCCTCTTCAAAACTTGATGGTTCTTGCTCATCGGAGATGCGAGTAATACAACATCTATGTTACTGGGAAAGTCTATCAAAGGAAACATATGAGGCAACCGGAAATGGAATACCTGGTGACTTCTTGACTCCACAGATGTAGTCTTTTGTCCAGGTTGGCGGACGTGTGTTACGTCCAGATCTTCTTGGCATGTTTTCCTTTGGTGGCGAATGATCAGCTGAATCTCCAATAGTGTCCAGAGCTGGAGGATCGATTTCTTCCTGGTGTTGTGTAGTTATTTCAGGAAGAGATGTTATATCCATAGCCGTTGTAGTGGGCATTCTGGTGGTTGCTGGTGAAGGAAATAGAACATAATTGGGATCTTCCACAGTCTCGTCTGGTGGAATATGATGGGATGAATCACTTTGATCCGTGTCAGATGTAGGTATGGCAAAGGGAAATGAGTTTTCCTGAAACGAAACATCTCGGCTGACAATAAATTCCCTTGTGGAAGGGTCAAAAACTTTGTATCCCTTCTGCAGACTGGGATATCCCATAAAGATGCAGCGGCGAGCACGAGGGCCCATTTTATCTTTAGGGATGACGATGGAAGCGTAACAAAGACATCCAAAAATCTTCAAGTGCTCCAGATCGTTTCTTTCCATAAAGTAGCTCAAAAGGTGTGCGTCCACCAAGAAGCTTACTTGGCATGCGATTTATCAAATATTCTGTAGTTAAAACACAATCACCCCAGAAATTGTCTGGAATGGAGGCTTGGAATTTCAGAGCCCGCGCCACTTCCAGTAGATGGCGGTGTTTGCGTTCTACCACCCCATTCTATTGTGGTGTGTAGACACATGTGCTTTCATGCAATATCCCATGTGATAAGAAAAGAGCAGCGCACTCATGATTGAAGAATTCACTTCCATTGTCTGTCCGTATCTTCCGGACATTCTTTCCAAATTGGGTTTTTGATAAGGAGAGAAAAGTCTTTAGGTGAAACAAAACTTGACTCTTACTTTGCATGAGAAAGAGCCATGTGGCTCTGGAGTGATCATCTACAATTGTGAGAAAAATCTGGATCCGTCATGATTCAAAGGTGTGTGGTAGGGCCCCGGACATCGATATGCAGCAAGGAAAAAATTTCATTTGAACGATTTTGACTTAGTGGAAATGGTGTGCGTGATTGTTTGGCAAGTCGACAGATAGGGCATTGGGGGTAAGGAATATATGAACTATGACCCAATCTTGAATGCAAAAGAAAATTCTTATCATTGGTAGTCAGATTACACAATGATTTATTACAAGAAATTAAATCAAGATTCTTGGGTAAATTTCTCCAAAAAAATAATCCTTCAAAGAGATTATCCCAGCCCATCAGTTTCCAAGTCGAAAGGGCCTGAAATAGACAGATGTCAGAATTAAAGAAAACTTGGCATGAATTTTCTTGACAGGCTTTGGACACAGAGATAAGGTTAAACTGGAAATTTGGCACAAAAGGACATTTTTGAGGGTAATTGTTGGATTAAGGACAACTGTCCCAGTTAAGGTGACATGAGTGATGTTGCTATTTGGCAGATGCACTATGACAGGATCGGCTATATTTTCATGAATATCAATGAATAATTCCTTATTGCATGAAATATGATCACTCGCTCCCGAGTCAATAATCCAAGCATTCCTTGATATACTATTGGTCAGGCAATAAGAAATACCTGAAAAACTGTTCCCTCCTTTTGGAATTTCCAATTTTTGTAGAGCCTGCATCAATTGTTGATATTCTCCATGTGTGATGAGCTGGTTTACATCTGTGGATGACCCTGACTGGTATGCTGCTACTGAAATTTCTTTTCCCTTTTTGTCCGGCCTCCCGTGTAGCTTCCAACAATTTTCGATAGTGTGGTGGGGCCTTTTGCAATAATCGCAAAATAATTTTCCCTTGTTTTTGAAATTAGGCCCATTCGACCCACTAAAAAACGGCCCATTCGGCCCATGGCTTCACGCGAAACCTGGACCGTTGGATCCTCTTAGATTGGACGCTTCTCCACCGTTGAAATCAAGATGATGCCGTGCCCCCTTTTGACCGTCGGATCGTTGGAGTCGATCCTGTCCGTCCGTCGTCCCTTTAAAAGGGCCTTTTGTCTCCACGAACCCTAGCGCCCCCTTTTGTTCTCCGAACCCTAGCACTCCGTCTCTTCCCTTGGCTAGGGTTTTCTACCCATTTTCGATTTTGGCCGCCAGTGCTAGGGATTCCGAGATCTTGCCGTCGGTTGCAGTGAGCCTCTGGTTCTCCTCTTGCACGGCGAGCTAAAAAATTCGACCAATTGGGGGTGCCGGCTCCATCGCCAAAATCTGCGATTTGAAATGGAGGTAGGAGTCGTTGAGAATCAGGAGAAACTGAGTGGCTTTTTCTCGGTCTTTTATCGCTTTATATTGTTGGAGCGTTGCCTCCGGGCCTTCGAGCTTTTCTTCCGCTGCATCTAGCTCGTTCCAGAGAGCGGAAAGTTTGTTGAAGCATGTCGTAACTGACATGTTTCCCTGCTTGAGCTCGCTGAGGGCTTGATGTAAGGAAAAATCTTTGCTCTGTCGAGCGTTCCATACATTTCTTGAATGTTTTGCCAAACTATTTTTGAATCCTCCGTGGGGGGTAAACCTGCTGCGATTTCTGGGCTGATGCAGTTGTTTATCCACGTTCTCACTAATTGATTACACTTTTTCCATTGTCTCGCCATTTTTTCATCGGTCGGAATCGGGACAGTCCCGTCGATGAAACCCTCTTTATCCTTGGTTACTAATGCTCTGCGAAACTCTCGTGCCCAGCTTGTGTAATTTTCAGGTCCCGTGAGAGGGTGACTAATCAGTCGTAACTCGGGCCCGTTGGAGTTTGAGACGTACAGGGCGTCGCCGGGTTCTAGACGACCCATGGCGGCGGCCAAAGGAATCGGTAAAAAACCGGGTGGAAAACCCGAATAAAGGTTTGTCTGTTGTCCCTGAGCCCCTGTATGCGAATCGCCCAAACTGCTAGGGTTTTCGCCCGCATTAGTCGACCCGATTGTTTCTGAGCTGTCTGCCCCGTTCGCGGCCGGTTGACTACTCTGTGTTTGATTACTCGAAAATGATGCATTCAGATTTCCTCCATAATAGATCGGCATAGGCACCCACTGGTAAGGCATCCTCGAATGGGGGTACCCCAGATTGGGTTGCCACGGAAAAATTTGCCCAACTGCGGGCTGATCATTCTGACCTATGATGTTGTGCACTTGATTTTGTGCCTCTGAGGTTGCTGAATCCACAGGCAACTGTGATTGATTTGTTGAATTCACAGGCAACTGAGGTTGATTTGCGGCCATGACAGTGAGAAGATATTCCTCCCCCTTTTCCCTTCGTCTGGTTTAATTTGATTCCCTCGAGGTGCTGATTTTGCGCCGGAGTGCTAACGTGTTTTGCAGGGTCAGCCAAGATTCTCCGGTGGATGATCGAGGACCAATCAAGGAAAAAAAATTCTCCTTGATATATGATCAAAGGAGAAGGCAGAAAAAGAACGATGTCTCCCGATAGATGATCACGGAAAAGACAAAAAGAAGCGGATCGATGATAGGTGGCCCGCTCTGATACCATGAAAGAAGATGAAGAGGACGACAGGAGATTGAGAGGGAAGATCAAAATGAGAGAAGATTTTCTTCTATTCTGTGTCTGATTGTCATGTACACTGTGTATATTATAGTACATGTGTATGAGAATAAAAGGAAACAAAATAATGTACAAAATCAGATCCGATTAATTGATCTTGACTTATGCTATAATATCCCAATGATTGGGATGATTGATTTTCCTTGTGTATCTTTAACAACTTTTCATAATATTGCGGAGCTTCTACGCAATATTACGCAATCTAAGATTTCGATCCAGATTATATCTGAGGATTACGCTTCCAGCAAATAGGAACTGATGGTCGTAAGGAGCAACGATAGATGCTAATTTCAATGGTACATGGATCATTGGAATTTATGGAATGGGCGTTATCGGTAAGAGAACTCTTGCAAAGGTGTTAGACAACAAGCTATTTAGCGATTTTGAGAATCGTAGCTTTGTGGCAAATATTCGAGAAACATCTCAACGCGAGTGTATTGAATGCCTACAAAAGCAGCTCATTTTTTACGTAATAGGAAGCTCATGGGGATGTCTAGTGCCGATGACGGAATACATACTTGTATGAACTTGAAAAGGTGCCTCCAAATCCATCATCGAGTTTGCTTAGTAGACATGCATTTCGAAATAATTTTCCTCCAAGTGATTATAAGCGTATCTCTCATGACATCGTATTTATTAATGGGGGTCTTCCTTTAGCACTTGAAGTTATATGGTCATATTTATGTGGAAAGGCAAAGGAAGCATGGAAAGATACATCTGAGAAATTGAAGAAAATCCCGCCCAGGAAGTGCAAGAGAGGTTGTAGATAAGTTACGAAGCATTAGATTATGGAGAGCGACAGATTTTTTTGGATACTGCATGTTTTTTCATTGGATCATTTCAATAAAATCCGACTTATATGTGCGATGCCTATGGTTTTTACCGGAGGAAAGGGATTGAAGTGTTAAGCCTTGTGTCCCTAATTAAAATTGGCAAAAATGTTACGCTGATGATGCATGATAAACTAAGAGATCTTGGAAGGCAAATTGTTTGATTTTTTTTCAAGTTAGGTTAAGTGTAGATTTATTAAATGTTATTGTTCGTGCAATTTGTCCCTCTGTCTAATTCTTTTTTTTTTTTTTCCTTAATGTAGTCTTTTACCTTTCACAGTTGGTACAATCTACGCCTTCATTGTCAACCTTTAGTTAACTTTGTCACTTTGCTATTGTTGCTTTTGTATTTGTGTGCGATATACGTGCGACATATGTGCGATATACGTGCGACATATGTGCTATATATGTGCAACCATGTAATATAACCCTCTAAAAATATATAATTTTGTTCTATAGACTTTTCATAATATTGTGGAGCTTTTGCGCAGTATCACACAATCTAATATTATGATCCAGATTATATCTGAGGATTACGCTTCCAGCAAATGGGAACTGATGGTCGTGTGGAGCAAAGATAGATGCTAATTTCAATGGTACATGGATCATTGGAATTTATGGAATGGACGTTATTGGTAAGACAACTCTTGCAAAGGTGGTAAACAGCAAGCTATTTAGCGATTTTGAGAATCGTAACTTTGTGGCAAATATTCGAGAAACATCTCAACGCTAAGTATTGAATGCCTACAAAAGCAGCTCATTTTTGACGTAATAGGAAGCTCATGGGGATGTCTAGTGTTGACGAAGGAATACGTACTTGTATGAACTTGAAAAGGTGCCTCCAAATCCATCATCGAGTTTGTTTAGTAGACATGCATTTCGAAATGATTTTCCTCCAAGTGATTATAAGCATATCTCTCATGACATCGTATTTATTACTAGGGGCCTTCCTTTAGCACTTGAAGTTATACGGTCATACTTATGTGGAAAGGTAAAGGAAGCATGGAAAGATACAAATGGGAAATTGAGGAGAATTCCTACTTCGGAAGTACAAGAGAAGTTGCAGATAAGTTACGAAGCATTAGATTATGGAGAGCGATAGATTTTTTGGATATTGCATGTTTTTTCATTAGATCATCTAAACAAAATCCGACCTATATGTGGGATGCCTGTGGTTTTTACACGAGGAAAGGGATTGAAGTGTTAAGTCTTGTGTCCCTAATTAAAATTGGCAAAAATGTTACGCTGATGATGCATGATAAATTGAGAGATCTTGGAAGGCAAATTGATTGATTTTTTCAGGTTGGGTTAAGTATAGATTTATTAAATGTTATTATTCGTGCAATTTGTCCCTCTCTCTAATTATTTTTTTTCCCCCTTAATGTAGTCTTTTACCTTTCACAATTGGTACAATCTACGCCTTCATTGTCAACCTTTAGTTAACTTTGTCAATTTACAATTGTTGCTTTCGTATTTGTGTGCGATATACGTGTGACATATGTGCAATATATGTGCAACCAGGTAATATAACCCTCTAAACAAATATAATTTTGTTCTATAGACTTTTTATAATATTGCAAAACTTCTCCGCAATATCACGCAATCTAAGATTTTGATCCAAATTATATCTGGATTACGGTTCCAGCAAATGGAAATTGATGATCGTGTGGAGCAGATTATGAGCAAGATAGATGCTAATTTCAATGGTACATGGACCATTGGAATTTATGGAATGGGCGTTATCGGTAGGACAACTCTTGCAAAGGTGTTAGACAACAAGCTATTTAGCGATTTTGAGAATCGTAGCTTTATGGCAAATATTCGAGAAACATCCCTACGCGAGGGTATTGAATGCCTACAAAAGCAGCTCATTTTTGACGTAATAGGAAGCTCATGGGGATGTCTTGCATTGATGACGGAATACGTACTTGTATGAACTTGAAAAGGTGCCTCTAAATCCATCATCGAGTTTGCTTAGTAAATATGGATGTTAAAATAATTTTCCTCCGAGTGATTATAAGCATATCTCTCATGACATCGTATTTTTGCCAGGGGGCCTTCCTTTAGCACTTGAAGTTATACGGTCATACTTATGTGGAACGGCAAAGGAAGCATGAAAAGATACATCTTAGAAATTGAAGAAAATCCTGCCCAGGAAGTGCAAGAGAGGTTGTAGATAAGTTACGAAGCATTAGATTATGGAGAGCGATAGATTTTTTTGGATACTGCATGTTTTTTCATTGGAGCATCTAAACAAAATCCGACTTATATATGGGATGCCTGTGCTTTTTACACGAGGAAAGGGATTGAAGTATTAAGTCTTGTGTCCCTAATTAAAATTTGCAAAAATGTTACGCTGATGATGGATGATAAACTGAGAAATCTTGGAAGGTAAATTGTTTGATTTTTTTTCAAGTTCGCTTAAGTATTGATTTATTAAATGTTATTGTTTGTGCAATTTGTCCCTCTGTCTAATTCTTTTTTTTTTTTTCCTTAATGTAGTCTTTTACCTTTCACAATTGGTACAATCTAGGCCTTCGTTGTCAACCTTTAGTTAGCTTTGTCAATTTGCTATTGTTGCTTTCGTATTTGTGTGCGATATACGTGCGACATATGTGCGATATATGTGCAACCATGTAATATAACGCTCTAGACATATATAATTTTGTTCTATAGACTTTTCATAATATTGCGGAGCTTCTCCGCAATATCACGCAATCTAAGATTTCGATCCAGATTATATCTAAGGATTACGCTTCCAGGAGTAGATTATGAGCAAGATAGATGCTAATTTCAATGGTACATGGATCATTGGAATTTATGGAATGGGCATTATCGGTAAGATAACTCTTGCAAAGGTGTTAGACAACAAGCTATTTAGCGATTTTGAGAATCGTAGCTTTGTGGCAAATATTCGAGAAACATCTCAATGCTAGGTATTGAATGCCTACAAAAGCAGCTCATTTTTGACGTAATATGAAGCTCATGGGGATGTCTAGTGTCGATGACGGAATACGTACTTGTATGAACTTGAAAAGGTGCTTCCAAATCCATCATCGAGTTTGTTTACTGGACATGCATTTCGAAATGATTTTCCTCCGAGTGATTATAAGTATATCTCTCATGACATCGTATTTATTATCGGGGGCCTTCCTTTAGCAATTGAAGTTATACAATTATAGTTATGTGGAAAGGCAAAGGAAGCATGGAAAGATACATCTAAGAAATTGAAGAAAATTCCAGCTCAGGAAGTGGAAGAGAGGTTGCAGGTTTTTTGGATACTGCATGTTTTTTCATTGGAACATCTAAACAAAATCCGACTTACATGGAGGATGCCTGTGTTTTTAGCCGTGGAAAGAGATTGAAGTGTTAAGTCTTGTGTCCCTAATTAAAATTGGCAAAAATGTTACGGTAATGATGCATGATAAACTTAGAGATCTTGGAAGGCAAATTGTTTGATTTTTTTTTTTCAAGTTGAGTTAAGTGTAGATTTATTAAATGTTATTGTTTGTGCAATTTGTCCCTCTGTCTAATTCTTTTACATACACATACACCTCCTCTTCGCTCATGCGGCGAGCGGACGCGCGTCGTCATCCTGCGTAATCAACGCCCCATCGTTTATTCTCTCTTTGGAGGTGGCAGACACGAATGGATATCTTCAGGTGTGCGCGTTAGAGGATCGCAGCTCGAGCACGTGTGATCCCATGGGTAGCTAGAGATAGATATGAATGAAAGCCTAATCCAACAGCCCTCCGATTCATTCCTCAAACAAGAATGGACGGCGATGCGGCGACTCGCGAGTGATGTCGTGGCTTCTCTACAGGACGTGCGAGAGGCAGAGATCGCAGCTCGAGCACGTGGGATCGCATGGGTAGCTGGTGTCTTCCGACCGAACCAGGAGGTCTTGGACTACCTGGCCGGTTCTGCGGCCACACATGGTAGCCAAGGGATGCTTCCACCGATGTGAGTTGTCCCTGGTAATCTTCTAGTGGGCCGCATGGTAACACCGTGTTCTTTATTTTTACTTAGTGGTGCTCACAAGTCTTTCCCCCTTATCAAAAGTGAATATTTTTCTACCTCACTATTAGGGAATACTAACGATATTCATACTGAAGAGATACTGAATGTTGACAATATCTTACTATAAGTCATCCCCACATCAGATTTTTCCCAGAGGGTCATTCAATGTGTGTGCGTGCATGAGTAACTAGAGTCTCCCGTTAAATCATGAGAAGGTGAGGCATGTTAAAAGCGAAGTGATTTTGAGATCAAATGGAATTTTCTGCTTCGTAAAGCACGGGATCATGACCCCTAATCTTTGCTGAATTACAAACACTAATCAAAACATTAACTTTAAGTGGTATACAGACGTACATTTGGCAAACTCTGAACACGTGGGTGAGAAATTATTATATAAACTAAGTATTTTTATACCGATACCATCATAATTATTGATCATGTAGATTCTAATGTGAAGCCCAAACATTCAATTTCTTATGGTGGTATTGATTCACATGAATTGGGTTTATTTAATTTTTCGGACTTTCTGATTGGGCTCAGTTTATTTGCTTATTTATATTTTGGTCTGACTCGATTTGAACGTGTAAAATGGTTCACAAGCTGTTAATGGAAAGAAGCTCCCGAACCTATTTTCGCTCAAGAGCAGGAACTTCTGGTGCACTGAAGCAACAGCACACGTCCATCAAATAGAAATGTAAGAACGAGGATGGTTGGAGATGTACTGTAATTCCCACGAGCATTGTCTTCCCCTCTCCTGCCGCTTGTTGATTCATTGCTGTCATTTTCTTCATCAATTTCGACAGAGCAATATCACCTCCGAGTTTGAGCACCTATCGCAGTCCAGCGTTTCTCAGAAAAGTAAATAGGAAGCTTCTGTGAGAAATAGAAGAGATCCTCTTACCCATCAGA